>OX336420.1:24061466-26461466 GCA_946903255.1 Schistosoma spindalis | reverse complement strand
GATCTTAACGACCAATAGACTTATTAAAGTGATAAATTAATATCTTAGCATTCAGTTGCTACTGTAGACGTAGAACTAATAGTAAAATAATCCGAATTCACCTAGTTAATTAAAGTTAGTTTTTAAATAAACATTTTTATTTATGTATTTGAACACATAAATATTGGTACAAGAGGGCACCAAATATATATGCACCACACAATAACAATGAGAATTTGAAGAGAAGAGAGAAAAAAAGGTAAGGAGCGTAAAAAAAGAACATTAACGAACAGATTAGTGTAAGGTAGTGAAATAATAATGATGATGGGGGGGACGGAAAGGTACAATCACATGAATTCTTTCAATTAAGCAAGAAGCAACCGCTTTTTACGAAGAAAGTAAAAAAAGGTTACAGCAGGATCGCCACTGGCTTCTATTCTGAGCCATATCTGATAACGTTTCTAGTCACTGTGTTACACCATCTCTAGGACCCCAGCCAGGAAGTCGTGAAGGACCAACACAAGCCAGCCCTTTGCAGCTTTCTTTCATACCCCGACACCATGTCATACACTGACCACCTCTCCGCTTTTTCCAACCAGTCCCAGAGTCGGCAAATAATGCACGACGTGGAATTCTGTGGAACGACATTCGTAGAACATGTCCGAGCCACCGAAGTCGGTGTTTCAAGATGGTGACACCAATTGCATTATTGTCTCTGTGCCCGAACACATGATGCCGAACCTCTGCATTTACTAACATGGTGTTGCCACTGGATGTCACCAATCCTTCGGAGACAACGATGGTCGAACACAGAGATTCGCCTAACATCCTCAGCTCGGAGGCCAGGTTTCACAAGCATAGAGCAAAACTGCTCTCACCGACGCGTTGTAGATCCGACCTTTTACAGCCAGACTAACATCACGAAGGCGCCAAAGATGGCCCAGATTGGCATAAGCCACTCTGACTTTCACTATTCGTGCATTGATCTCATCACTCACGCCACGACCAGCACTTATGCAGCCACCTAGATACATGAACTTCTCGACTACTTCTATCTGCTCACCATCCAGAGTGAGTACAGGATTAGAATCCTGCCAGTCTTGTAGAAGTACTTTGCACTTCGAGGGTGCAAAGCACATACCATACTTACGGACATTGATTGCCAACTGATTAAGTGCGGATTGAATAGCTTGGGCATTCTCGCACAGTAAGACAATATCATCCGCAGACTCAAGGTCGAGAAGTCTTTCTCCAGGCAACAGATCCACACCACCATTACTTACATCCGTCAGAGCTGTTTCCAGAATGTCATCGATGGCAAAGTTGAAGAGGAATGGTGAGATTGGGCAACCCTGTCTAACCCCACTGCTCAAATGGAACAATGGAGAAAGGTGGTTGTATGCCCTCACTCTGCCTGAGGTGTTTGTGTATAGGGCTGTTAGGATGTTAATAAACTTCTCAGGCACACCCTTCTTCAATAGACACTCCCAGAGAACAGTCCTATCCAAAGAATTGAAGGCAGCCCTAATGTCAAGAAACACTACGATTGTTGGCCTTTGATAAGTATGGCGGTGTTCTAACATTTGGCAGAGGGTGAAGATATGATCAATACACCCTCGACCAGAATGAAACCCAGCCTGCTCCTCGCGAGTCAATCTTTCTCGGGTTTTGAACGACCTACGAAGTATAACGGAAGCCAATAGCTTGGACGCAATCGGAAGTAGACTTATCCACCGTTAGTTGTTACAGGAACAACGTGAACCCTTTTAAAAGATAAGGATAACTATCAACTCATTCCTTGACGGTGGCACACTCTCTAGCTCACAGACCTTTGTAAACGACGTCGTCAGTTCCTTAGTCAGAAAGTCACCACCATCTTTAAAAAGAGCCGGAGGTAAGTCATCTGGGCCCGGTGATTTGTAACGTTTCAAGAGTTGGAGTTCCTTGCGGACTCCCGCCTCATTTGGTGGATCAGTCGTCACCGGCCATGCAGGGCAGAACAGTCTGACCGATGTTGCCGGGGCAGCAGGCCAGTTGAACTGCCCTTCAAAAAATTCTGCCCATCGTCCAAGACGTCGATGGATGTTAGTGATTGGCGTTCCGTCATCCTCGCAGATTGTTTCGCTCACACCAGACTTCTTGCTGCCAGTGGCTCGGATGAGCTGGATAACTTCCGGTAATTACCAGATGCAGTTGCTGCTTCCAGCTCATTAGCACGCTCCGACCACCAGGCTTCACGGTCCTTACGCAAGCTTTGCCCGATTTCATTACGTAACATCCTTCGTCTGTGGTCAAACTCACGGTCACCCGGAGTACACCGACGGGCTTCAATCAGTTGTAAGGAACCAGAAGAAACCCAGTGCTTATAAGCGGAACGTTTCGCGAACCCACAACAGACTTGACCCGCCATTTTCATGGCGTCATACAATTGCAACCAATGCTCATCTATACTTTTCGGTGGAATGGTAGCCAGCCTAGAAGCTAGCTCGGTTCGGTACTTACTAGCAACAGAAGTTGCAACCAGCTTGCTAACGTCAATCCTTTGGTGGCGGTCACTTTGTTGTCCACTGAAAAGTAAGGTAAGATTGGTACAGACCAGGGCATGATCAGATTCCAGATAGGTACTCCAAAAGGAGCGGCAGTCTTGTACACAACCACGCCAGCGGTAGTTGATCGCGATGTGATCAATCAGAGTCCAGGCTTGAGATACAGAGGGAGGACGCCAGGTGGCACATCGGTGATGACTGTGCCGAAAGTTAGTGCTAGCCAGAAACAGGTTGTGGTCTGTGCACAGTTGCAGTAGACGTTCCCCGTTATCTGTCCTGCGACCAACAAGTTCCCATCGGCCACCTAAACGACTCTCTTCTGTGCCTAGACGCTCGACCTGAGCATTCAAGTCTCCGGCTAGTACTACAATATCTGTCGAACGCACTTTCTGGAGAAGAACAGTTAACTGGTGGTAGAATTCATCCTTGATTGCATCCGGGCTGCAATCTGTCGACGACTAAAAGACATCGTTTCTCACGCCGATTTCTTCTCACTTTGATGGAACTTTCTAATCTAACAGCACATAACCGACTGTTAATGGGGATCCAGTCGATTAGTGCCGCCTCAGCTCTAGCGCTTAGTGCAACACCAACGCCAGCAAGACCAGACGAAGATGCCACAGGGTGCCCGGATAAACGCACGTAAAACAAGCTTTTTGAAGTGACAGATGGAGAGCGAATTTGTAGCACTTCACCAGAGTCTTGAATACGGGTCTCGGATAGGCAACAAACGTCGATATTAAGACTTTCCAAAGACATAGCCAGCCCTATCTGTTGTCCGACCTGCGTAAGTGTGCGAACGTTGAAGGCAGCCAGTTTGAATGGTGCATGTGAATTCAGAAAAACTGATTCAGTATTCGTATTCGGTGGTAACATACAATTTTCAACCGGGAAGTGACTCGAGAACGTTTAGATAGAGCCGAATGTCCACCACAGGTGAGCTGCTGTATAAGTCGAGAAATAAGGATAGACAGAGTGGAAATAAAAGAGAGTGAATAAATGACGTGGTAAGTAATAATAATAATAATAATAATAATAGTGTGAATCGTTTGATTGTCAGTTGAAGCAAGGAAAGTATTTTCCATACTTATCGACATTTCATTATATTTGTGTGTGGGCTGTGATACTGCCCGGATGCCCCGACCAAAGCAGGTGGTTTTCTTAGGGGGCCTTTGACCTGAAGATCTGCCCCACAAGGCAGTGGAACAGCGTGAGGAGATGCAGTCCCATGGTAGCCGTTGACCGAAAATTGGTTCATACACCATTTATTCCTTCAGGATACAGAGTCCCATGTGCAACATTGGTTTGGGATCCGGTTATAGCGCCGGACATTCGCTTTTCGTTTTCGCATTTTCGTAAACAACACCCCCGCCACGAGAAGGCAGTGAGTAGGACTTCCTTGGAAGAGGCTGTATACGCGTGGCCGTGTGAGAGCATTTTGAGAGGGAGGGCCGGCCACCCCACTCTCGGCCATAGCAGGGCATTTGCGGGCTGAAATATGTTGTGAAATGATTCAAAAACGGTATCTTAAAAAGCCTTAGCAGGCGAAATTTACTAAAAATACTGATTTCATATATTCTCATTTCTAAGTATATATTGACAGTTATGTAAGACACCTACCGGCTTATTCAATTTCGATTGCACTGTTCTTCTGATCGTTTGTCCAATTTGTAAGTCATAAATAAACGGTAATGTATAAATTCATCATATAATCACTCAGATAGTTTATAAAAATATTTGACATTTATATGTAGATGATACTACAGAATCAATACCATTGTTTGTGAATCCATACCCAGACTAGGAAATGACGTTTTGAATCTTATTTTAGATTGGTGAATTCTCAATTCTAAATATGTATTTATGGATAATCAAAATAATTTTCATCAATACTAACATGTTTTTGCTGATTATTTTTAATCTAGGAAGGACATTCATGCATCAATACTTAGCTTCTAACATTTCACAGACGGTTCGTGCTCATGAGTGATTTACAAATGTTTCGTTTAAACAAAATATTATTGTTTCTTCATGTTTCCTCACATAACGAAGCAATTTTTATAGCTCGGTATCTTATCATTTACACATATTTTGAAGCGATGTTCTGATCCTAACCTACTAAATAGTAACTAAAAAAATATTTCATTAATTAATAATATTCAGAGAAAAATTAATAAATCACTGCGAAACGGATAGTGGGTACTTCAATGAGATCGAAATATCATTTGGTTATTTCTAAAATTAGTAACACCATTAAAATAATTCATCAGAATGATATATATTGTGATTCATCCCGGGACTTCTGCCATGTTCATTCATTTAGTTCGTATTGAATATTCAACATGTAATTGTGGCTTCAAGAGTCATAATCTTATTAGAGGTTTATTTGTATAGCACTAAACTTATCCATTATCCGAATTACATTTAAAAAACGTTCACAGTAGACCACATTAAGTTTAATTATAATGAAAGAATCTGTTCACTTACGTTTATCTACATATGTGTTTACTACTATAATGATCAGTTAGTTGTTATCTATAAGATTTTAATTGTATTCCCCATTTTTCACTTCAATCATCTTGAATGAATTATTTATTATATGTGACATTTTTAACAAACATCGATACCAAAAGAGCAATTACACAAGTACTTAATAAACCATTTACTTCTTGCTAGGATCGATATAAGGTCACAATTAATAAATATTTGTGTTGTTGTCATACCATTAAAAATAACGTATGAAAACGGACTCGGGTTGTTAATATTTTTACAAATAATTATTTTCTGCTTGCCAAATTACTTTTATTGTTGGTGTTGCTAATATTATTTTATCGATTTTAATTTATTATGCTTATTGTTATGATGGTGATGATGGCGAAGTTATAAGTAAAATATTCGTTTTTTATTTAATTTTGTAGATGCATTTTGTTAAATATTCTGGGTTAAAATAGGTTATAACTTCAGAGCTATAAACAATACTGAAATCGACTTCATAGCTAGGCTAAATCACATAAACCTTTTGACTGCATACAGAAATTGAAATTATGTTTTCGTGTAAGCTTGAAATGCAAGTACTTTCCATCAAATCGAATGAAAGGAAAATTTTCAGTACATAAATAGGGACTAAAATTATTCAAATGCTTCTCTTCATTTATTTATAAGTTGAAAAGTAAATTAACCGACATTGCAATTTATCTAGTAGGAAATTTTTTCCATCATATATCATTAAAGAAATAGATTATGATGTTTTTTATATGAAGAAGCAGTGTAATTAATAATGTAAGGAACAATGCCATAGTTTCTATTTATTGATTTTGAGTCACTACATTAGATTGGGTTATATTTTGATCATTAGGGTAGGAAACAATCTTGAGTTTAAAGAAACTATTACGAACTACATACAATGTAAGACGAACACATTGATAAAATGGGAGGTATAAAAAAGTGAGTTGACCAGAAGTAAGAAATCAGAGTAGGTGATATTTTGAGGTTAAAAACCAACTTCTATGGCGTTCCCAATGTAAAGATTGATCACTCATGAATTAATTCTCGGATTATAGTTATTTGATGGTCAGTGATTTGCGGTTAAAAGGCACTTTTAAATACTTTCTCTAGAACATTAGGAAATCATTTGACGCACCAACATTGTGTTGTGTCATCTAACTGCCAGGTAAGTGGACAAAGTGGAAAGTGGTTCCTTGTCAAACTCAAACACCTTAGTTTGCTTCTATCAAATTCGGTATACGTTCATTCCCATAACTTCGCAAAATACATTGACTAGTGCATTTGAACTGATTGGCAAAGACAATTTTGATTTATCAATTTTCGCCTGAACCCAGCAAACACAGTAAGTGAGTTCTGAGGATGATCATGCTTTCAAGGAGCTGGTCTTTACTTACTTATGAACCATAGTTCTTTCTGTATACAGAACAATGAATATCGGACTCTTTACAGACTCAACAACTACTACATGTTCCACTTTTAACAAAGAACGAACGCTGTTGCCATAAGCTCCATCCGTTCTGATTTATCTTATTCATTAACACAACTTTCTGATAAAAGAGCGTTGGCTGTTCACTTGACACAAGCTTCGATATTTTAATTGTTATATGTTTATATAGTAGATGCCGAATGACTTATGTGGTTGTCTGTGTTTTAATTTCTGAATATGGGCAACTGAACTAAACCATCATGTAAATATTTGAAAACACTGAAAAACTAACTATGGTTCTTGAAGGTTGCAATTCCCCTTTGCAGAAATTCATGATTGAATTTCGGCCCATACTTATTAGAATATGTAGAGCCTTAATAAGTATTTTTATATGTCTCTTTCGCTACAGGTTTTCGTATATGTTAATTATTGATAACAGTGGAATCTAGGACTCTCATATTTTCTCATTCGGAATTCATGAAAAAACACTTCGTGATTTATGAATGAACATCATTCACCCCAAATATCTTGGTAACTATCTAACCTCAGTGTCATAGTCGTCAGTACTTAAGGTAATATGTGATAAGTTCTAATTTTAAAACGTACGTTAATACTGGTATACATGTATATCCAGCTAACAAGTTCCAAACAGGATGAAATATGCATCAAGAATCTTACTGCCAGTCAATACCAAAATAAACTTAAAGGACAACTGGTGGTTTTAAACCACGAATTTGGTTAATTCATAAAATTGAGTGTGATTTTATATCAACATGGCAAAGCCCTCCAACTATTAAACTATCACAAATGCAGACAGCAAGTCTATATGTATTTCTCTACATGACTTAGAAAACACGTAACTGATGTTGTGAATTATCTTGTCCCTCGATTTAAAGGGAGTTGATGGTGAATTCACATAATGAAAATATATACTTGTTTTCCTACTCAAGAAATTTAGCTCTACTTTAAAACAGTCATTCCGATGATCAACTGTAAGAATATCTTTTATTTACAGCTTCACGGCCCACCCATCTTGTTTACAATCTGAATTTTATTTATTTAATTGAAATGTTTATGGGTAACAAGTTAATTCTTGCTCAGAACTTCATACAAGTTTGTTTATTGTTTAAATAATTGTTAGACATTTAAGCAAAACCACCAAAAGTTAAGAACTTACAGTTGTTTGGTCTTCAGCTAGACCAAGATCATACTCACTTAATGCAACCACAAATATGATTGCAGTGACATCTTGGAAACAATGAATCCATTTTTTTCTTTCTGATCTTTGTCCGCCGACATCTACTAACCTGCATTCATCAAACAATGAAAGTTAATTGTGAGTGATTTTCTTATCTTTCGTCAGGAAAAAACATGAGGGGTGCCACCATTAGGCTAATTATTCACTAAAAAGCTTTCATCTTACAAATTTTTAAAGCTTAGATTAGTAATTATAAGGAGTTGAGATAAATATTTGTTCACAAAAATGTGCTCGTTATGCAGTTCATCACAAGGGTAACAATAAAGCAAAAATTTATTTTTATATTTACTTCACATTACTTAAATGCAGCAATAGAAAATTAACTATCATCCCCTACACAACCAATCATCCACGGTTTTGTTCGATCTTTACTAAAAATCAATATTTAAATTTAAAACAGATTTGTAAACGTGAGAAACTCTAACGACACATTTCGAAACTTATTACCCATCACGAAAACTGAAACATTCAGGAATCATTATGGGTTTATTTGAAAATTTACCCTGCTCCATCTCGATTTAAATCACTACTCACTGGTTATTTTCCTTAAGCATTTCTTTTTTTCACCTCGTATCTTCTAACTTAATAAACTTTCAATATTCTACAATAGTTCTTCTGTTAGGGGCTTCCTTTCAAAAACGGAACTTTATTCAGGTAATAAGTGTAAATCAATAAGTAGTTAGAAGCAAAATACTGATTAAAATAACACATTAGTTGTACTGTGGTGTACGATACTTGTGTTTGCAGATATAAGTTGTGTGTAACACCAGTTTGAAATGGAATGTCTGAAACTAGAAGGTTGTAAAGATCGAAATAAAGAGAAGGGAGGAGTAGTCAAGATAACAATAGAAATAAAAGAACAAGAAAACTTGTAAGAGATAACTCAAAGGAGATTTGTGAATGATGTATTTGGCGTATAACTTTCACATTTTACTTAACTACTGTGTAATTGTACAAGAAACAATAAATTGCTCTTCCCTACCTGGGTGTTAGTTCATTGCAGTACTAAATTAAGCCAAAATTTAAAAAAATATCAAAGAATTTTGGTTAACAGATTGAAGACTGAATGGATCGCTATATTTTCAAACAAACGCAAAAATGATCATGAACAAAAATGTTTGCAGATAAAAAAAACGATTGTTTGATCAAAAAAAGTTATTTACAAGTTACCATGCTTCAACGTTTGGTAAAAAGATGTCATTTTCTCCTCTCAACTGTTTGGAAACTTACATTACGTGGATAAAGCACCGTTTAACTCAAGATGAAATAAAACGGTTTCAAAGAAACACTTTTCTCCTCAACGTCTTCTGTTTTCAGTTGTTTCATCTTATTCCACTTTGTTTTCATTAGAAATGTAATAAAGGTCAATTGGTAACGCAAATCATTCTCAATTTATCACATGAATAACATTTTCACAAAAATCGTTGTTATTTCATCACACTACCTAAACTCCCTGGCGGTGACATTATTGGAGAGCTTGAAACTATTGCCGGTCTTAGAGTTAACAAGTTTAATTTAAGTGAACATCGATCAGGATTCACTAATAAAACATTTACCGGAATTCAATCCTTTTGTAAGAAAACTGAGTTTCTTGTATACCCGTAGTCTTTACACGTGTTCTTAATACGTCTTGATCGGTCGGAATGTAATCATGTTTAGCCAATCTGTCTAAAGAATTGAAAAAGCTGCAAGAGAATAGAAACAATGGAAAAGCATTTGTTTTAGCCATTTATTGCGAAAAACCGACGTTTAGATTTGATAATTTTTTCATTTTTTGGTTATAAATCACGTTAACTCTTGGCGATATCTCGAAATATTTACTCCACTATCGGTGGGTGATAACGCTTTTCTTGGAAGGCTAAAGTAACTAGGGGTAAGATCAATGCAAAGAGCAGCTCTTTTATACAATACAAGAGAAGAATATAAAACTTCTGATTTTCTCCTCACTTTCAGTAAAAATAAGGCATAAAATTAATAATTAGAGACCTGTTTCTTTTTATTTCTTTGGTAATACAGCTACCGAGTTAATAAATATTTTAAAAATCTGATATCATTTAGTCCGCCAAACAACTACTTGTAACTACTATGTTCAAGTGTAAAACTTGTAGTGTTTCCACTAATATAACGCCTAGTTTCTTTTATAATTATTAGGTATCTACCAAGTTAGAGGGCTACGCCTATGGCAAAAGATGCTCACGTAACTAACCTAAAGACGTTAAAATTAATTATCTATGCAGCTGTTTATGTTATGATATCTATCTTTTCCGTCTGGTTGAATGCATTCATAGAGTCTGTTACAATATGATATATTGAATCAAATGTTTTGTTACAACATTTCACTCCTTCCAATGCGATTGATCTTGGCTCTTATGGTGTGTAAACTTTAATTTATTATTCAAGACTTACTAAGATGCTGAATCATTTAATTGATATTCTCTTGAACGCTTGAAACATTTTTGAACACCACCATCATTCCAGAGTTGATAAAGAGCATTGTATAGCTCAGTAGATAAGTAACCGTCCGAGGCCTCATTTGCACACGCGAATAAAGTTCGAGCATCGTCCTATTTAAAATTTGCAGTAAATAAAAAAATTTTTCTGATATTTGAGGAACTAACAACTTGAATACACTAGAAAAACTTCAACCAACGGTTTAAAAATGACTTGAAAGTGAATTTTTATCACAATTTTGCAAAATTAATGTATAACAATTAAAATAATACAAGACGAAAGTGAAGTATCGATAAGATCTCGTGGTCACATTTTTGCATCATAAACATCGGGTTAAAGATCATATACTAAAAGCTAACAAGCAAATTTTGGATACCTTTTTAGGTATCTTCTTAGGCAAAATTTCATTACTGTAAGGAACGAGAGCACAAGTGGGAACAACCAAGTGTATTTGAACATATACCACATTACTCTTAATTATCGGTATATATCATTGTCATTTATCAAAAGTTTAATAAACTAGTGACTTTTTATTAATACTGTGTATTTTCTAGGTTTTTATGTGAACTTATCCAGAGTTGCAAGCTTCATATGTTGTTCACTCAAATACAAATTTTGTGAAATAAGTCATATGGCTTGTTTCTATATGGTGTAACATAAGAATACAATTTTAACAAGAAATAATAAGATGTCAAACAAAAAAATATGACATCCTTAATTTTCAAGTGCTGGCCTGCAAAAATTATGTATGTAATTTGTTTTATTTTTCGTCTGTGTTACAGGATTAGCCAGTGCATACTGTATGGTCTATACACCTCTCGATCCCTAATTATCGTCGTGTTTAGTTAGTATTTTAGTAAAGATGTATCTAAAATAGTAAGAAAGCCTGACGCCATGGTAATTAATTATTACATTTGTTCGACATTTTGACATTTATAGGAGAGGATGGACTTCTCTTGGGGTTAAGTATGTCAGGTAAACAATCACTTAATGTGATATCACTTTGACCAAAAATAGTAGAACATTCGAAGAAATAAATCTATGGGTAATATTAATACATTTATCTATAGCGAAACAAAAAAACCAGTGGCAAACCACGCAAACAGCTCATATTAATAAAAGCATGTAAATTTTTCAAAACGCCAAAATTGTTTGGAGTTCTACATTTGTTTCAAGGTTTAACATCACAGTTTCAACCATAAACTACAACTCTCGAACTCGTAACAAAGTCAAGACAGGTAATTTAGTTAAATGCACAACAAACGATTGAAAAAATCCAATTTAACCATACAAATGCTTTTATCTACTCTAACTAAAGCCCGAAGTGTTCTAAACACCTTAGTAAATATACACGTAATTTTCTGTCGATCAGAAACATGAAAACTCTATGCTTTTAAGTAAGAACTATAACATGCTTACTTTTGCTTCGTATGCAGTTTTCTTAAAATTCCTTCGTTAAAGTAGTAAATTGTTCGAGACTAAGACACACGACAAAGCAAATTTTTAAACACCATCGTCAATAATTAAGAGCTATCGACCCAATTAAGGATACACTTTTTAAGACGTTGTTTCAAAAAAGATAATTTTCACAAGCAAAAAAACTTACTATTCGACACTCGTCCTCAAATTTAATGTACAAGTGACCCATAGCTCGTATAATTGCTATCATACTCTGAACGGTGTTGCTATAAACAACAGGTTTATAAAGTAAGCATTCCTCTCTTGTATAGCTAGACTGGTGAATAATCCTATACATAGCCATCTAAAAATTGACTGACCCTACTTTAGCTGCTTAAGTATTGTACTTTTCCCAGACTCACCAGCACCTTGAATTATTAAATGTATATGAAACTTTGAAAATTACCTAGCAACAACAGCTTGGCTATTCTTGCCATTTTTTCGCCATCGCTTTTGAGTGAGGCGTCTATCTGTTTGGATCTTTGAACAGCTTCCTTCTCGTCAATACTTAGTAAACATCCCATAACGGAATATAGTTACAACGTTTACACCGTGCGCTATTTTTATTCAGGAAACAATAAAATTGAGATAGCGTCAAAACTAAAATATTATCTTGTTCTGAGATACGTAATCACTAATTGTTTTATTTTCGATGAATTTATGTTATACACTAGAGAAAGACTGCATTGGTCGGGGTTTGAAAGGTACCAAAGTATTTGTACTGAACAGTGATAAAAGATTGTGAATTAACACTTAAATTACTGCTGAAATTCGGAGTTACCAATTCTTTTATTTTTACAGCCCTTACATTTATTATCTTCCTCTAATAAATGGTGCACCGTTAGTATGGTCCACCACAAGGTAAACGCAATCGCTATTTGCTTAATGTTGTTAGTAATATATGTTATGATAATACTGATCAAACCCTACTTATTTTATCACCTAATGGACTTATAACTTATAATCACAATATGGGTTTTAAAAGCATTCATTTCCATCAGAATGAAGTTCATAATTTCCTAATATTTTGTCAATGAACCGCATTTTATGCTATACTTATTGTCACTTGCTAAAGAGTATGTCCCTTTTAAGTAAAGCATGTGATTTCATCAGCACGAATATTTAAATGAACTCGATGAATGGTTGATAATGCTGAAAATTTGCTGAATCCGTGGAACTATGGCTTTGAGTAGCTAAGTTCGCCTCTTGTCTCTTCACTTCAGGGAGGCTTTAATTCATGAAAGACTGTACCGGAGTGCCTTGAAGCAACATCGCCACAACAGAGTTCTATATAAAGATAAGGTGGCGCTGAAGCTAAATCTAAATCAAAAGGGAAGAAATTATCCTGAAAAAATATTTTACGTTCGACATGAGAAATCAATTGTGCACTTTTGAAGTATGAGAGCTACGCTTATCTCATTTGTTTAAGTGAGACAAAATCTACTGCATCGTAACTCTTTAAATGAGAGAATAACTATGGTGCTGTGGAAGGGGACTGCTGTATAAAGATATGAGGTTTAGGGAGATTTCGTTCTGACGAGAGAATGAGACATTTCGTGGAAGTCCATGGAGTTCAATCATTTCAATAATCTTGCAGTGGCAAATAAATCCACGTAACAAATATTTTCATAAGTAATCAAGATTAATGATGACCTGTCATATCCCATGACGTCTTTAGTGGTGGTTTCCATGTAATGTTCTATATCAAACGAGACGCTTTGATAAGGACCATCCACAAATGTGGGATCTGACTGACTGAAAAAGGCTAGACCAACCGTTACACGATAACGAATCATGAGACAGAAAGGTGATGAAAATGTTCCGACTAATGAGTGACATCCTTGGTAAACAAACTTTCAGCAAATTGGATTTCAGAAAACTCGTTTATCTAGGCTCCTTCAGCATATGCAAGCGGTTTTTATTTCGTTCTTAAATAACACTATAGATCAGCATGTTGTGTTCGCTGATAAATGGGCTTCATTTGATCTTCACGTTCTAGATATCACCAGAAAAACTTGCATTGAGGTTTATTATCTTAAAGTCTTGTTTCTCGTTCGCAGATTAAGTGTACTCGTGATAGCTTCAAACCTAGCACTGTGGGAGAGAATAAACGAGATCCCAGATGAGTCGAAGATTAGGAAAAGACAATGTAAGTGGATAAGACATACATTACGGAAATCGCCAAACTGCATCACAAGTCAGGCGCTTAGTTGACAACTTGAAGGGAATAGGGAAAGAGGAAAACCAAATAACACACTGCATCAGGAATTCAAAGTAGACATGAAAGGATTTATGGCAACTGGAAAGTACTGGAAAAGATTTCTCAGGACCGAGTTGGAAGGGGAATGCTGATTGATACCGTTCGCTCTTCCACGAGGGGTGATAGGCGTAAGTTGGAATATTGGTATGCCGTTCACTTTGACAAATACTCCACAAGCTTTCAAGCGATTTATCAACATAGTTTATGGGCGCATTTGTCGATGACTCTCTTGTCGCAATTTAGGTAACGGAATACCGTCTACAGCATTTGAACCTTGTTTTTCACTGACTCTAAAAGCTACCGTTGACACAGAAATTTCAAACTGTTATCGACTAACATGACTTATTCGCCTGATGTATTTAATTCCCAGAAAACAAAATGGTAGCTGTTCTAGATCAGCCAGGACCGACCACAGTCAAGTGACTGCACACATTCAACGTTCTGGTAGGTCTCCACTGACGGTTCACACGAAATCGTATTTGGCCATGCAAAAGTCATCGACTTAAATGACAGTGATGAAAGCCGAGAATTCACTCCATAAATAAACGTCTAAACGTTTCTCCCTAGCCGTCTTCAGACAAGTACCTTCCTTGAGAATCTAGATAACTAAACTTCATTTCAAAGATCACCTCAGACATCCATGTGTCAAGGACAGGCAATGAAGTCCCCCATAAATTCTTTTCACGGTCCTCTGAAATTTTTCCAGCTTCGAAAAATGGACACCGGTCTTCAGTATGTATTATCCTCAACAACCCTCAGACAGATGTGATCGGGTAAGGAAACTTTAATTTGTGCCAAAGTCGCAGTTAACGATAGTGGATTCATAGGGAAAAACCATTGTCTCAATATCTTCAATACGTCGCACAGGCTTACGTATCCAAAAGTTCAACTAACCAACCTAGTATGAATCAAGATTTAAAGAAGCGAACATGTTCTTGCATGAGCTACCGGACATTAAAGGCGAGTATACTTGCTAGGTGTCCCCCAGGCTATTTCGCAAATGCTGGAGCCCGTTTCAACCTTATTCATCATTATTTGGCAGGTCTTACAAAAATCAAACGAATACCCTTATGTCTTAGCGTGGATAAACGATTTAACACGATGGTTAGAAGCAGTACCTGTCAGAGACCTTACAACTGATATGTTGGCCTGCTCCTTCATCAAACGGCTGGTAGCAAACTTCGGTCGCCCTTCGAATGTTAAAGCAAACCACGGATCCCAGACCAAATCTGGGTTTCTGTGTATAACAACACTGACAGAAATCATGTTATCCTAACAATCGTCTTCCTTCTGTATGTCAGTGGGTTGGTAGAGCGATTTTAATAACAGTTGTAGGTTTTGCTCTCAGCAACAAACATTTTTGAATGGACTGATGTAGTTAGATTTTTTTCACTCAGAAATCGTATTTCAGTGAAGATTATACTGGATACACTGCAGCCAAACGAATTCGAGGCACGACACTTTGAACCCTGAGAAAATTCGTAGATTATTAAACCTTAATGCATGTGGATCAAAACACCAACGTGAACAGGCTTACAAATGTCATGGGTCCAGTTAAACCTGGATCGATTCGGTCGTCGAAGTCACACCTCACTGTTAGAACCTAACGTAGACTATCATTTTGTCGTATCCAGACTCCATGGCTACTTCGAAGATCGTATAACACAAAGGACGTTATTACAGAAATATATAAGTGAGATTAGGTGCAAGGAAGAGAGTGCGATCACCATGGCATAAGCTAGTCAATGGTGTGAGATTATTTGATATACGCGATGGTTGTCTTTGCACCTGATGAGGATCGGTGAACTGTTTGACATTCACTGACCCCACTGCTGGATGGTTTGGCTGGGCCCTAGTGACCCTACACTATTATTTGCAACTTTCGTGAGAAAATTACCAATGTCCTGGAACCAGACATCTCAATTCTTAAGAGATTTCTGACATAAAATCTTGATAAAACATACAAGATAAAAGAAAATTAGTCAAGTACATTTATGCCACTTTGTCTTTGTCCTTGTGGCCGAAGAGATGACCTTAAATGTCCGAAAGCGCTCTATATAAGCTAGTTGATGTACTCTATTTTTCAAAGTTAGAATGTCGAGTAGACGGTCTCACAATCTGCGCACTTATTTGGATAAAGTATGTTTATTTTTTTCATGCATATTGGCTATTCTGTAGAAATTCAAACCCACCTTTGATCAGGTAAGTTAAGTTCATGTCTCAATGGATCCCTAGTACGGTACAAAAGATGGTATTCCATTGTCTGATTTGAAGAGACTTCTTGGGAAGTCTGACCTACCAGAATCAAAAGTTCACAATATTGTGGACTCAGCAGATAAAGATGGAAACCAGTTCATTACGTACGATGAGTTTCTAAAACAAGTAAGTATTTTCAATACACAGTTAATAGATTTGTATGTTAGTGATCTAATGTAATCCACAGTAATAGAAAAAAATGTATATGACATACTACAAGCTTAAAACAATAAGTCTGGTTGACACGGTCGACATTTTGTTAGTGACACTTGTATTTATCAGTTTAACTGAGTGTGATTGTGAAGTGGTATGATTTTTACTGATCCTCTACAGCGTATGAGTAGTGTTCATTTAAATCCCAGTTTTTGTTGTGTATGAATGCAGTTGGACTTGAGACCATGTTCTTTCGTGGTGAAATCACTCGGTTATCCTTGTCTACATCATGGTTGTTTCCAATTAAGCTATGAATTTATTACGAGGCAGGTTGATGCATCGATTCCAATCGGTTATTCCGACACATTCAAGTCCAAGTGTTCTCCATCTTTAAACTTTGGTATTTATCGTGGAAAGGTGGTAAAATCGTGGTTTACTTTTGATGGATGAAACTGTGACATGTTCCTGGTGGGTGGAATTTGTGGAATTTCATACTTGAAATATTCGGAGTACTTATATGGAATGCAATCATATAATACTTTATTATGCTCCCTAGATTGCGCTTGTACTGAGAATGAAGTTTTCACTGAAAGAGTATGAATTTTCTAAACACGTGGAATGTCCCACTAGGTCTGTTTCGAAGTCTCGAAATGTTTACTTGTAATTCCGTCAATGCCAAGAGCTGCCGACGAAAGAGAACTGTGTCTAGTCTCCTCCTAGTTATTTAAATAACCTAACACTTGGGATTGTGTTGATGTTCAACTGTTAAGTAACTAATGGTTTGTTGGTTCGACTTTCTGGACTGTATAATTAAGATCTTATTTCATAACATTTGTGTATTATGTAAACTACAATAATTGTGGTTCGAAATCTTAGTTTCCTTGTATAGCGTATTACTTCGGTTGCGACTATATTACAATTGATCGAATGATTTCCACCTTTATATCTTCGCTATATATGTCCATATTTTACTGTATACTTTTACGAATCATATGTTGCCACAGTTTATGACGGACAGTATGCATTTAATTTCGTCTGAAGGTATTTCCACTCATAGCTGTTTTTGAATTCTAGTGACGTTTTTGAAGGCAGCTGGCCGTACTTGGCAACAATGTTTTGGCTTTTAGTATCCCACTTTTCCGTTTTCTATGTTTCCCCAAATTTCTAATAGGTTCTATCTGAGGATGAAGGAACCCTCCGGAGACTGCGTATCCACAAACGGGTCCTCAATCGTGCAGTTCTGGCTATAGCACCGGATTGTGGACGCGAACATCAACGGGCTGTTGCTGTAAACTCTGGTTACGATGCTATCGATGGCTACAATTGGGGTGAAGCAGATGTTGATAATTATGTGCAGGCGTATGACTGTCGACCTCCTCCTATATTTATCCCTTTGATAACTATTGCTGAGGTAATTCATTTCCTGATTGACTAACAACATTTTGTTTTACATGATTTAGTTTTTGTGTCTGGATCTGTTAATTATTTTGTTGTTCACTAAGAAATGTCTATCAGCACTATTCTGGTCTAATATACTAATTCTGATGAGAACGAATTAGTTTTTGAAGATAGTCACATGAAAGCAACATTAAACAGTGAAGTGGATCTCTATAATTTGAATCAGATCTGAACACGAGGGTGTAATTTTGAAAGCCAAATGAGAAGTGGTATATTTTTATTTACTGTATATGGTCTTTCTCACTATGTATGATGGGTCAACAGATGTCCGTAATTTTATACTTCTGTACTGGGTACTTCGTTTGAGCCGCATTTAGACATACTTTCCAAATTTCTAAGCGCATATTGTTTCGTCCATCCCATTGTCATATCTTGTTTTTGAAAAATCATTTGGTTATTTTTTAGTGATCCATAAGCATTTAAATATTGTAACCATAAGCTACTGCGACCGAAGTTTTTGAATGCACTGAAATAAAGACATTACTGAAGCGAAACCTCGTACTATAGTTTTGTGTGAAAGGTTTTTTGTACACAAATGTTTTCATACATGTACTGCGTACCAGAAACCCATTTTCGGTTGACTTTTATCATATATTTCCTTTCGAATATACAATTGTGATCTCTTGTCGTTGAACTTTCGTTCCTCAGTTTTCTAAAAAACGCCTATTTTTCTCAAAATCATTTGTTGTGGTGCTCATGGTTAGTATATTCAATCTCAATTTCAAATATTGAACTGTACAGTAGTACTAACATTACACTTTTACATTTCAAAAGTCATACATTAGTGACTGTCAATACTTTTGATGTTTTTTTTTGTTTTAGATTGCAGTTTTTATTTACTACGTTGTTACTTATAGCAACAAACCTAGCTCTTCCAATATCGTCACAGCGTCATCTGGTGTTCCAGTTGATAGTATACTTATTTATAACCCAACTAAACGTCATGAAGTGTGGAGATTTTTAACCTATATGTTTATTCATAATGGTTATGTACATCTAGCTTTCAATTGCTTACTTCAAGTTGTACTCGGTCTTCTTCTTGAAATTGTTCATAAATTTTGGCGAGTTGGATTAGTTTATTTGTTGGGCGTTATTGCAGGTAGCTTTCGCATTATTGTTATTCGTAAAAATACGTATTTCTAAAAGATTTTCAAACACTTATGCGTTCGTTTTCAAAATTTAAAATGTAAAGTAGTCAACTGGGAACTTAGGCTTATTCAATAATTATTGTACAGTACATGACAACACTATAATGGCAAGTATATTGTCTGATTTTACTTTCTGTGCTTTATTTTTCCTTTGATTTTACTCTATTTAACTCCGAGATACCTATCTATATCTGGCCAGTCTTATGCAAATATTTAGTCCTTTTGTCTTGTATACTTATGTTATATGCGTTTGACAAGAAATTTTTAATTTTTCCCTTGATGTTTTATCGAAAATTCAAGTTATTTAATCCTGTTTTTGTATATTAATGTTTTCACTATAGGTTCTTTAGCTCATTCTGTGAGTGACCCATTTGTTTTGTTGGCAGGAGCTAGTGGAGGCTGTTATGCACTTATTGGCGCTCATTTAGCTACTGTAATAATGGTATGTTGGATCTTCTCTCTTGTTACTGCATATTTTTAAGAAATCTCAACAAAAATAGAAATCATTGCTTTATCATCCACCTATGGCAAGTGTAGCCAATATGTTGTTGTGTTAATCGCGTAGTAACAGTCTCAAAACTTTTGAAGTAATTTACTTACTTACTCCTGTTACTCCTCGTGAAGGATCATAGGCCGCTCACCAGCATTCTCCATCCAACCCTGCCTGGGCAATCCTTTCTAGCTCTTTCCAGTTGTTATTCATCCTTTTTCGTATCTGCTTCTATTTCCCGACGTAATGTGTTCTTCGGCCTTCCTCTTTTCCGCTTCCCTTCAGGATTCCATGTTAGTGTTTGCCTCGTGATGCAGTTTGACGATTTGCATAATGTATGTCCTATCCATTTCCATCGTCTTTTCCTAATTTCCTCTTCAGATGGATGCTGGTTAGTTTTGAAGTAATTTGGTTGTATATTATTTGATAATTATTACCCAGGAGTTGATTATCATTTGAACCAATAACATGAAACT
Organism: Schistosoma spindalis; assembly: GCA_946903255.1. Taxonomy (NCBI): domain Eukaryota; kingdom Metazoa; phylum Platyhelminthes; class Trematoda; order Strigeidida; family Schistosomatidae; genus Schistosoma; species Schistosoma spindalis. The sequence goes on along the minus strand of OX336420.1, from coordinate 26,441,602 downwards.
TTTTTAATAAGAAATTCGAGACGTATAATCAACTGTTAGAAATATACCATGTCTAATCAATCTGATTCAGAGCAAGTCAGTTAAGAATAAATATTTTCGAATTGAAATGGTAAAAATTTATGGGAAGGGATATTTCGTTCATATGGGATGTTGTTTGTGGACAGTTCATTTCCGACATGTTTAGGTAAATTTTCTCTTTATTGATAATAACTGTCGGTGTTATTGTGTTAAAATTAGTCTTATAATAAATTTATCGTTTGAATACAATGACAGCAATGACTAAAATGATTGAACTGGCAATTCACTCATTAAACCTGTGCTTAAATTAAAACTGCATAGCATTCTCAGATTCGCTAAATTGTTCTTACATAAATAAGGTGATGAGATATTAGTTTGAATGACAATGCTGTCAACAAACTACCCGGTGGTTAAATATCAATAATTAATTAGGAAGTCGTTTCGTCTGATATCTATCAGATTACAATAGAAAATTTACATTCACAAATGAATTTCGGTTGTTAGTGCCTACTTATCTTTGTTAAATTTCATGCCGTTTTCTTTAAAGTATTGTTTTTATTTTCCAAATACTTCAGAATTGGGACATAATGCAAGAGGGATGGCTAAAAGATCCTTTGAACTTTATATCAAGTGGTGTTGTCAGATTAATTCTAATTATTCTACTTGGTGAGTTATAACCATCACATACTTATTTGTATCGTAAATTACTGCATATCACACGAGTGTTTATATATTTCTTCCACTTGTACTAATTTTATTTTAGTTATGCCTATTTCTTCTATTATATATATATATATATATATATATATATATATATATATATATATCATAAGTTTTGGTTTTCAGTTGGTTAGAAAGTCGAAGCTATTTCATCAGATACCCTGTAAGTAACTGTATGATATCTCCAGCTGGTACACACAATGTGTTGCCAAAAACAGGACATCTGAATCTGTACTTAATAAATGAGTTAAGGCACTCATCACATTATCTACTTTAAATACTGGCTTAAAAGGTCTATTACTTTAGAAATTCTCTTTTTTGAATTATATTACGGTTGATACAGTTATTTTCGAGTCTAATGTTCGTCTGTAAACATTTTATTAATTGTCAATGGACTATTTGTTATCTGATCCATTTTCCTAGTAATTTTATATCGTATGGTTTCATGTTTCACTAGAATAAAAGATCCTTGTTCTGTTTTCGAGAATACATTAGTAATGTGAAATTATTTCAGGCAAAAAATCCAAAAATATATTTTTCGTAATAGTACAAAACATAGATAACCTTGATATTTATGATAAACTGTTTCAATGTACCAGAGTAGCTTAGCGGTTTTATTGCTGCTTTATATACGTTTATTTCAATTTGTTCAGGCAAAATTCGTTCACCTGAAACTATAGTTTGAACTTTTATAAAATAATTGTTCATATAATTAGTGAAAGAGTGCCGTCGAAATCATTTAAATTGTCATGATTAAACTAGATGTTCAGTATCAGTACACTGCATGCCAATTTACTTGTATAATGGTTTGCTATCTTGTCTGCACATTATTGTTATTTGATTATTAAACTGGGTTTGATATTGCTGACTGCATCTCGATTAGTTTTGGTCGGCATATGTTGTTGCTACCTTGACGTGGTGGTCGGGCTTGTCTATCGTGATGAAGCAACTGAGCTATACTGGCTGGAACAACCGTTCCTCAAGGTCCTACCATGCCAGACAGGTCGGTTGAAGAGCGGTAAGACTAAAAGCAACAAAACCAAGGTCCGAACGCAAAGTCGTACTGCTGACTGTACAGAGGTGTGACAGCAGTAAGGTGTTTCCTTCAGACAACTAGCATAACAGCGATGCTGCCTTCCCACAAGGAGGGGAGGGGTTAGAAAAGGTCGACCCTAAAAATACACACCTTACCTTATTCCACGGATATCCGTCTCCGGTGGTAAGGTCTCAACAAGTACGGAGCTAACACAAAAGTTGCTCATAAAAAGGTCGTGTGTGACCGACTACAAGCAGCTGTCCCTTGGGCACTGCGGTCACGCTCTCAGGTCACTATGACCACCTCTAATCCAATTTCCTTTTCAGGTACCTCCAGAAGAACCCTTTCACGGTGTGGACAACCGGGATGTGATAACCGCCCTCATGCCTCTAACAGCACTCAAGGCCACTGTATTCATAATCAACCTACCTCTTCAATTCCTATTATTCCTCCTACATCGACCTTCAACGCCAAACTTCCTCTTTCGGCTTCCCCCTCAAGTGTCACCAAAGCCAACGATTCTAGTGCGCAAAACACTGTCCCAGGTCTACTGAAACCCCGCTCCAAACTACACATTGGAGCCTTCAACGTACGCACCCTATGTCAGATCGGTCAGCAGTCTTCGTTGGCTAAAGCCCTAGAATCTCGTATCATTGATGTATGCTGTGTCTCCGAAACACACATACAGGATCCTAGTGTGGTCATTTACTTGACCTCACTTCGACAAAACGGAGAGCCGACGAGATACACCCTCCGTGTATCTGGCGACCCGATGGCTAGTTCTCGTGGACTGGCAGGTGTAGGCATAGCACTAAGCATGAGGGCGGAACAAGCGCCATTAGAGTGGATCCCCGTAAACAGTCGTCTATGCGCTGTTCGGCTAAACGGCTCCGTAAGAACTCGAAAGGATAGGGTCACACGTCGTTGCCTTTTCGTCGTTTCTGCCTACGCTCCCACTGACTGCAGTTCGGATGAAGTGAAAGATGAATTTTACAGAAAACTGTCTGAACTTCTTCAGAAAGCTAAACGTTCAGACATAGTACTCATAACAGGTGACTTTGATGCCTAGATAGTTAGTTTAAACAAAACAGAAAGGCATTTAGGTGGGTATTTTAGTATTTCGGCACAGCGAACAGGTAATGGTGATCGTCTGCTGCAACTGTGCTCAGACAATCGTTTATTTTTAGCAAACACAAATTTTAAGCATAAGGAGAGACATTGTCTAACATGGCGACCCCCTGCACCAAACCAACGATGGACTCAAATAGACCATATTGCCATCAGTCATCGTTGGAGAGGGTCGATAGAAGATTGTCGCTCATTCTGGAATACCTGCTTGGACTCCGACCATGCCCTAGTACGAGCACGCATCTGCTTGCGCCTCACTGGACGCAAAAAAGACTCATTATAACCGAATTGAGTAATGAGAAAACCAAAAGTAGGTTCCAGAAACAACTGAGGTCACACTTAGGTAGTTCTGAAAACGAGGCTGACCCCGATGTTGATTGGAAAGACATACAAGCAGCTGTGGAAACAGCAGTGACATCTACTAGTGATTTAAACCACAGGGTTACAAAGAACCAATGGATTTCTTCAAGGTCTATTGCACTGATAGATTCTCGTAAACTCATCCCATCAGGTTCTGAACACGATGAAGAGCGTAAAGAAATCAGATCTAGGTTAAGCAAAAGTCTAAGGAACGACCGCGGGCAGTGGTGAGCAACGAAAGCAAAAGAGATGGAAAAGGCGGCGGCTATAGGTAACACAAGACAGCTCTACAGACTCATAAAAGAAACTGGAATTAATAAGTCAAGTGTAAGTCAGACTATTTCGGAAAAAGACGACACTTTCATCTGTTCCCAGTCCAGACGTTTAGAACGATGAGCGGAACATTTTAAGGAGCAGTTCAGTTGGCCTTCAGCTACTCTACAACTACCCTCTATTCCCAGACAGTATGAATGGAACATTGAAGTAGGTCCCCCAACTCTAGCTGAAGTTCAAAAGGCTATAGTTAATCTGAAACGAGGAAGGGCAGCTGGTCCAGACGGACTGGCCCCAGAGGTCTTTAAGGATGGTGGTCTAGTTTTAGCGATTAGGTTGACTAATATTTTAGCTAAAATTTGGGAGTTAGACGTTATTCCATTTAACTGGTCACAATCACTTATCGTCCCAATATTTAAGAAAGGATCAAAATCATCCTGTGACAACCACAGAGGGATTAGTTTAACTAATATAATATCTAAAATACTAGCTTCGATAATTTTCGGACGCCTAACTAAGACTCGTGAGCTGCAAACACGTGAAAATCAGGCTGGCTTCAGACCTGGTCGTGGCTGCATCGACCACATATTCACCATTCGTCAGGTTCTAGAACACAGGCATACTTATCGGCGTCCGACAATGGTGGTATTCCTTGACTTAAAAGCAGCGTTTGACTCTGTTGACCGAGAGGTTCTGTGGCAGTGTCTGTCATTGAAAGGCGTACCTCAGAAGTACATAAACCTTGTGAAAGCTCTTTACTCGAACACCACTAGTCGAGTTAGAGCTTATGGCGAACTGTCATCTGCTTTCGCAACCTCAAGTGGCGTCCGCCAAGGCTGTCCACTTTCTCCATTTTTGTTCAACTTCATCATAGATCTACTGATGGAAATAACGCTCTCATCGACTGAATTCTCAGGTATTGATCTCCTACCAGGAGGTCCACTTATTGACTTAGAATACGCAGATGACATAGTCCTGTTTGGTGAAGACGCTGATGAAATGCAGTCTTTTGGTAGCACTGAGCAACAATGCCAGAATGTTTGGGATGCGCTTCTCTCCCTCCAAATGCAAGTTGTTGCTTCAGGACTGGTCTGCGTCAACACCTGAACTAAGGGTAGGGGGTGAAGTAGTCGAACGCGTCGACAACTTCACCTATCTTGGAAGTCTGATCAGCCCTAATGGGTTGGTGTCTGACGAAATCTCAGCACGGATTCGAAAAGCTCGTTTGGCCTTTGCCAACTTAAGGGACGAGTATACTGTGCGGCAGTTCGTTCCGTTCTACTATACGGCTGCGAAACATGGCCTTTGAGAGTAGAAGATATTCGTAAGTTACTAGTATTTGACCACAGGTGCCTTAGAAATATTGCGGGTATCTGCTGGGATCACCGGGTAAGTAATAGTGAGGTTAGACGCAGGGTATTAGGAAATGATGGTAAATCAGTTGATGAGGTTATGAACCTTCATCGACTGAGATGGTTGGGCCACATGCTGCGTATGCCTGAACACCGATTACCGCGACGCGCAATGGTAACCGGTGTTAGGGATGACTGGAAGAAAGTTAGGGGCGGCCAAACCAAAACGTGGCATCAGTGCTTGAAGTCACTAACTTCTGGTCTGAGCCATATTGGTAGATGCAGACTATCTGGTTGGGGTCCGCGTGACTATCGTAACCAATGGTTGGAGACTCTTGGTGACATGGCTCAGAATCGATCACAATGGCGTCGGTGTATGCACTCTCTGTCTTCCTTTAAACTAAGAGATTAAAATCACTTCAAATCTTTCTTTCTACGAACTAATTCTATCTTCCTGTACTATCTCCTTATACACACTCTTTCTTCTATATATTGCCACCACTGAATTAACTACTTCTATGAATCCGGTGTTCATCTTGTTGTGCTAATGCGGTATGGCAACTTGGACCGATGCATATACGTGCCTGGTCCTACGTTGCAGCTGACTGACTGCATATGTTCATTGTGTGCGGATTTACTTGATATAATTATTTTGTTACATCCAGCCGAGTCCCATTTAGGATGGAAAGCGCATCCTAGATTTCGTTACTGACTACAATCCATATCATATTGTAAAAAATAAGTGTTCTTGTCTCATCAACCTTTACCTGTAATATATGTACTTTATTATGTAAACAGACTGATACGTTTTGTTGATTATACTTTCCTTATTAAACGTTTTCTGATTTCAAAGAAATTCATACAGTACTCTTATTTACTGGGTTAATAAAAAACACTTACAGAGGAGGTCTTTTAATTTAGATTAATTAAGGTTAAAAATTCATATAAGGACTTCTTTTAATTGTTAATCCTACTAGTATTGTAATCGTATTTTTTCTGAATTTTTATCATTTTTATCGGTATTAATACATGTTCTCTATTTTATTTTAACACTTTCTAAGGTGGTGGTGATACTGGATTAGCCATTTATGCTCGATTGAAAAACCCAGATAAAAGAACACGTGTTGGTTTTTCTGCTCATTTCGGTGGTTTTATAGCAGGTTACTAAACAAATCTAATTTGTTCTAACAATTATCGTTTTTTTTTACGTATCCATTTCCTACCAGTAACCGATGATTAGTTTTTTTAATATATGTAAATTTATTATTATTGACCCAGAAGTACATATTTAGTGCATTTTCATGCTCAATTCATGGTGAAATTTTCAGATTCGTAGTTCGACTCCTAGAACTATCATAAATATGTATAATACTAAATTGTACAACCATAGTTACATTTAAACAGATAAATTAACTAGCTATAAATTTATATTTTCTATACTTTTCTGCTACTTATATCTCTTTATAATTTTTAGAACAGTGACTTAATGATTAAAGTGCGTGATTTCCAGCCTCGCGCTGATAGGTTTGAACACCATGCTACCTACTTTATTTTAGACGAATAAGTAGTATCACGTCCAATAGACGAAGAGAAGTTTAACTTTACATTAAGTGCACACAAAAATAATCCTAGTAAATAGGTTGTTATTATTATTTCTGAGTTTTACAACAAGAAATACAAGCAAATGTAAATGTATTTACAAACATAGATACAATAATATAACTTGTTTAGTAATATCTTCAAAACCCCAATATATTGATTTCTATTAATAAACTTGACCTAATCACATGTTTGCTCATTTGTAAAAGTATTTTATATAACTGAAGATTGTATTCATCATATTAAATATCTAAAAGTAAAGTAAGCTGGCAAACTATGATAAAAGAATTTGTTCGAATGCCGTTAGAAACAATATAATTAGATGCTAAATTATTGGCAGCAAATCTTAGTCCTATTCACATATTTATTTGATTTATTGATGCTAATCATGTATCGTATAACAAACAGTTTACTTGTTACTAATTGAAATCAAACTTAATATAATGTCTAACTCTGACTTGTACTAGGGGTAGACAAAATAGCTCTTATCCTTTAAACTAGCTCCTTATTGTGTACATATGTTTTCATTGAAGTTACAGATGGTATTTTTTGTATACTGATTATGAGTAATGTTTTCTGAATTTCTATTGTCTGAATAAAATAGTACTTACTTAAGCTGTTAACTTATTGTCTAAGCCCTGGACGTGAAACAGATAGTGAATTGGAATTTTGAACTCCATCATACCTCATTCGATGTCTGGAAATGGACTGCAGCTGAAGGCCAGCTGAACTGTTCTCTAAAATGTTCCGCCCATCGTTTTAAACGTCTGGACTGGGAACAGATGAAAGTGTCGTCTTTTTCCGAAATAGTCTGACTTACACTTGACTTATTAATTCCAGTTTCTTTTATGAGTCTGTAGAGCTGTCTTGTGTTACCTATAGCCGCCGCCTTTTCCATCTCTTTTGCTTTCGTTGCTCACTACTGCCCGCGGTCGTTCCTTAGACTTTTGCTTAACCTAGATCTGATTTCTTTACGCTCTTCATCGTGTTCAGAACCTGATGGGATGAGTTTACGAGAATCTATCAGTGCAATAGACCTTGAAGAAATCCATTGGTTCTTTGTAACCCTGTGGTTTAAATCACTAGTAGATGTCACTGCTGTTTCCACAGCTGCTTGTATGTCTTTCCAATCAACATCGGGGTCAGCCTCGTTTTCAGAACTACCTAAGTGTGACCTCAGTTGTTTCTGGAACCTACTTTTGGTTTTCTCATTACTCAATTCGGTTATAATGAGTCTTTTTTGCGTCCAGTGAGGCGCAAGCAGATGCGTGCTCGTACTAGGGCATGGTCGGAGTCCAAGCAGGTATTCCAGAATGAGCGACAATCTTCTATCGACCCTCTCCAACGATGACTGATGGCAATATGGTCTATTTGAGTCCATCGTTGGTTTGGTGCAGGGGGTCGCCATGTTAGACAATGTCTCTCCTTATGCTTAAAATTTGTGTTTGCTAAAAATAAACGATTGTCTGAGCACAGTTGCAGCAGACGATCACCATTACCTGTTCGCTGTGCCGAAATACTAAAATACCCACCTAAATGCCTTTCTGTTTTGTTTAAACTAACTATCTAGGCATCAAAGTCACCTGTTATGAGTACTATGTCTGAACGTTTAGCTTTCTGAAGAAGTTCAGACAGTTTTCTGTAAAATTCATCTTTCACTTCATCCGAACTGCAGTCAGTGGGAGCGTAGGCAGAAACGACGAAAAGGCAACGACGTGTGACCCTATCCTTTCGAGTTCTTACGGAGCCGTTTAGCCGAACAGCGCATAGACGACTGTTTACGGGGATCCACTCTAATGGCGCTTGTTCCGCCCTCATGCTTAGTGCTATGCCTACACCTGCCAGTCCACGAGAACTAGCCATCGGGTCGCCAGATACACGGAGGGTGTATCTCGTCGGCTCTCCGTTTTGTCGAAGTGAGGTCAAGTAAATGACCACACTAGGATCCTGTATGTGTGTTTCGGAGACACAGCATACATCAATGATACGAGATTCTAGGGCTTTAGCCAAAGAAGACTGCTGACCGATCTGACATAGGGTGCGTACGTTGAAGGCTCCAATGTGTAGTTTGGAGCGGGGTTTCAGTAGACCTGGGACAGTGTTTTGCGCACTAGAATCGTTGGCTTTGGTGACACTTGAGGGGGAAGCCGAAAGAGGAAGTTTTGCGTTGAAGGTCGATGTAGGAGGAATAATAGGAATTGAAGAGGTAGGTTGATTATGAATACAGTGGCCTTGAGTGCTGTTAGAGGCATGAGGGCGGTTATCACATCCCGGTTGCCCACACCGTGAAAGGGTTCTTCTGGAGGTACCTGAAAAGGAAATTGGATTAGAGGTGGTCATAGTGACCTGAGAGCGTGACCGCAGTGCCCAAGGGACAGCTGCTTGTAGTCGGTCACACACGACCTTTTTATGAGCAACTTTTGTGTTAGCTCCGTACTTGTTGAGACCTTACCACCGGAGACGGATATCCGTGGAATAAGGTAAGGTGTGTATTTTTAGGGTCGACCTTTTCTAACCCCTCCCCTCCTTGTGGGAAGGCAGCATCGCTGTTATGCTGGTTGTCTGAAGGAAACACCTTACTGCTGTCACACCTCTGTACAGTCAGCAGTACGACTTCGCGTTCGGACCTTGGTTTTGTTGCTTTTAGTCTTACCGCTCTTCAACCGACCTGTCTGGCATGGTAGGACCTTGAGGAACGGTTGTTCCAGCCAGTATAGCTCAGTTGCTTCATCACGATAGACAAGCCCGACCACCACGTCAAGGTAGCATCAACGGTCGGGAGACAGTTTGGTATGAATGATGATTTATAATATTATTCTCCCTCTGCGATATACTATGATAATAAGACTCGATGACCAAGTTTATAATACCGGGAAATTGGATACTCGAATAGTTCGCCATACACAGTCTAAATCACGTCATATCAAATACTGGATTCACAACCAAGAATAGAGAAGCAGAGTAACGCTAGACAGTACTTTACCCGACACAATTATAATCAGTCATTCGGTGATTCTGGAGTAGAAATCAATGAGAGGAGAAGAAATCACATATTTGATGTTCAGTATATTGAGTGCCTGATTGTCCAAACTCAGTGACAAATCAAATTTGAAAGCTTTGGTTATGGATCACAAGAGTTGTAAGATTTTGTGCTAGTTATCCTTTAAATTACCATTAACAAATACAATGCGCTGATAGTATTCAATAGTGCAAACAATGTGGTTCATTAAGGTTCTTGGTACTTCTGTAACTGTTTCACGAGAATGTACTGTGCGGTTCCAGTCGTAACGTGATTAGATGAGGTTTGTTTTTTTCTGAAACTAGTGTAAAATTACTCAGTTTCAGTGTATAGTTGTAATCGCAATGTCAGGTGGTCATTCAAGAGCTGAGGTGATTGTGTTCCAGTTACTGAGCTTCGAGATTCCAACCCTGCATCTAGTTCGTTTCGATCGACCGTCTGAAAGCCAAGTACATAAATCGGTGCCTGTTGGCTTGCAGAAACGATTAAATCTTTTAATCATTGCATTTAAATCATAAAAACGTTCAATCAAGTGACTATGTAGTAACTTTTCGGACTCATTATCAAGCTGTTTGACATCACGTTGACACATTGTTGTTCTCAAGCAACCGATAATTGCAAGAAAATGTAAGATTGTCCTTTTCAAATAGTCACATTGGAAAACATATCAAAATGTTTTCAGATTTTATTTTGTCGAAATTTCATTACCTATTTCTCACATATATGTCTTGTTTTTTTTTCATTTCTAGGTCTTTTATTAGGTGTAGTGATTTTGCGCAATTTAAAAGTAGAAAAATGGGAAAAAGTTTTCTTTTGGATATGTATTCTTTTCTACGTCCTATTTTCTATAGCAGCTATCTTATTCAATGTGTTTTGTGTAGGAATTAACAAGTGTCCTGCCTCTATATGGAATACCTAAAAAAGTCAATCGGATTTTTATTATTTTTTTGACAGAGAATTTATGCATTCTTGTTCTGTGAAAAAAACATTTTTTCCAGATTGTGAATCTAATTTTTTACTTCAACGTATGTATGTAACTAACCAAAGCACTGTGCTTTTTTGTGATTGTGCCTGCTTTCGTTGGTTTCTTTTGTTAACTCTTCCTCCTTTATTGAATTATCTAAGATATACTATTTTTGAAAACCGTTCATACTTTTTCCGTTTTTTATTTTTATTGAATATAATGCCTTACTTGTTATTATCATTTTTGTCTGACTTAATCTTTAGTGGTTAGTATAAATTCTATCATGAAACACACAAGTACTTTCTGACTCATAAAAAGGAATTAACTTAATTATTCTTGTCTGGTCAGCCTTTCTCGCTCATTTTTTATACTTGGACGCTTTCTTATGTTTTATTTGCATGACTTATATTAATGTGGTACATGCTGACACTAAAATACAAATTGTTGTTTTCGTATATCTTGTGTTCTAAAGTCTTGTCCTAGTGACTTTTATTTGTTTGTTTGTTTATTTTTCTTTGATCCTTAATCATCTCTGGATATTTTGATTGGACAAATTTTTGTTTTGTCTCACTAAAATCGATTTATTAGTATTATTTGGTTGTTTATCAGACAATCTAAGCTAGATAGATATAATATCATTATCTTTCGTTTTTTAATGTATCAGCGTAGCATACATACTTAGAGGAATTTTTACTTTTTGTGTATAAATGTAAGGGTTCATGATACGTTAGTAATGAGTATTTATTTTTAGAGAAAAATAACGATAAATAGGACAGTTTAAATAAATAATAGAAAGTAATTAAATGAGATTAATTATTTTTAGTTAAGACTTTTGTTTGATTCATTTTGTTTATATGGTTTTTTCACCTGCTTTATTCACAATTTATATGACTAAGATTGATCAATTTTTTTTTTCTGTTGCATAACTTGTGAAGGTATTCTTTTTTTGATGTATAGATTTATGTATTTGTATGCGTTGCACAATTGGAAACTTTATATTATTATTATTATTGTTTGCTAGTCTATACTTTCTAAAATATATTTGTGTACTAAATAAATTGTTCTTTTTCATACATTCATATTTTGAGTAACTACTAGATATGAAGATTAGTGATTTGGATTATTTGATATTTCATTATTTGAACTCATTCAACAAATAAATCGATGATTGCAAGATGATTAGTTGTTCATGCGTTTTAAATGGTTATAGTTATAATTCGATTTAGTACTTAAGTACAATTTTGCCAACTAGGCTAAGTTAGGTTTTAATATAACAAAATAAACATATAAATGATTGGTATTACTGGGGCTAGTGTGATCAGACGATAATTACAAGGTAGCTGTTGTAATTACCAGATTCCAGGATCTTAACGCGTATTGTTCTTCGAGCTGCTTTTATCCCAGTGTCCCATGCAAGACAAATCAGTTCTTTATTAGATTATATTCAATCACGGCTCAAAACTCACAATAGTGTAGCCAAAATATATGACCACACAGCAGTGCAGTTAAGCGATTATAATGTGTACATAACTTTATCATAAGTCGTACGAAATATGAGTAATAAAATAATGTGAAATATGGAACAAAAGGACATGAGATAGTAACCTATGGGTCTATTGAGAAGTTAGGAAAAGGTGAATGAAGAAGTCCTAGCGAAGGAAATTTCCTTTCCGACGATATCGTTTTCTGAAGCTGTACAGCTTTTATATGTAGCAGTCGATAGTGAAATTATCAAAGGTGGTTAAACTTACTAAAGTGTGGGCCACTGAAAGTGAAATGGTGATTCCAAAGAACGGTGTTAAAACCTTTACAGAATTCCTTTAGAAATATGTCTACAACTATTTTGGTGCACAATTATCCACGTTCCAAATGCAAGCACTGTCATTCTGTTTAAAATTTTGTGACGCTTCTTGGAAAACTGATGGACTTTACACAAAAATGTAGTTCTAAAACCTGGTGGAAATTCTACTGTGGTGTGAGCTACTTATATCCACATAAGTAGTAAATAGCTATAGTCGGGCATAGGATGTATTTAGAAAATCGAGAAGGAAACAACGGGAACGGGAAGCAATCACTATGACAATGAATGAACAATAAAATCTGAGATCGACTGATATATGCAAAAGAAATAGTCAAGTTTAAGACGATTGATTGATATTTTGCAAATTAACTATTTACTGTATGGTTCTCAGATTTTAGTGAGATGTTCTTTAATTTTGTGCTAAAATACATTCGGTTGTCCTTACCTGTGTTTCTCTTCACCACACTACTTCCCGTCGAAAACCGAATTTGCAAACATAGCGTTTTAGACTTTCGACTTCTTGAACTCAATAACCAACGCGGATGTATCAGGAAAGATAATGATATCGTTAGATGTCACTTCTTTATTCACAAGTGTCCCGCTCACAAACTATTTCCTTATGTGATCATATTTACTTTAGCAACGTTGACGTCGGCGCACCAAAGCATTTCCTCAAAGAGCTATTCCTACGCTCCATTTTCAACGCTAAATTTAACGTTGATCTCTATAGGACAATAAATGGTTTCGCGATGAGATCTCCATCGGGTCCTCCTATAGCAGAGTATGCTTATGGCCAACTTAACGAACATCATCTCCCGATCAAAAATTGATAAATTTTATTTTTGTAAGCGATATATGGATAATGCTTTTATCATCTGTGACGAAGACAACAACCTTAATAAAATATTGCAAGAGTTCAATAAATATTACCAGTCGGTCACATTCACAATAGAAGCGAATTTGATCTCAGAATTTCACTTCCTTGATATTTTGCTAGAACGAAGATCAAACTGATGTCTACAACGGTTGCTATACAGAAAGCCAGCCTGAAACGGGTAATAAATGAACTTCCACAGTTGGGTGCCACTGAGTAGGAAGAGAAATTTAGTTCATTTTCTATCCTCAAGAGCCAGACGAATATGCACTGATGACATAATTAATTATTAGCTGAATATGATCCGACGAACGCTTTTGGAAAATGGTCTCCTACCCTATTTCATTGACGGTAATCTGAACCCAAGGTATTTGGATAAGGAATTCATGCACTGCCAAAACTATAGAAATTACCTGTTTCAAATCCAAACACTGTGTACTTAAGAGCCTCATTCAATCTCTTATTCTACCCCTATTAAATTTTGCAGATTTTAATCGCTAGCTATTATCTTCTCTAAGAAGACGGTTATCTTTTATTCCATAGATTATTACCTGTTACTACTTCCAAAACTATTACATAACGTAAGTTCTTGGTGATTCTCGATTATTTTGCCAAATGATGTAACCTTTTTGTTATATTGTAGCGTAGAGTCGAGTCGCGATTGACTATGAACACCGCTACAAGACTACGTGCCAATTAACCAATAAGATCCCCGTAGGCCAATATCAGAAGGCAGATGATGGCTGTAGTCGAGATGTATTTGTTGGCGACCTCGTGGTATCGAAAGAATACCGAGATCGTGCCAAAGGAGTACAGGCGTGGTTACTAAGCGTAACCGAATTCGTACAAGATCAAAGTCAACGGGAGAGTGAGTGTAATGGCTGTCATTAGCATAGTTAAACAAACGAGCACAGTAAAACAGTCACTGGTACAATTGGTTATATTAATAATTGTTTTCAGCGAACCAATCGCGTTTTGTTGACAAAAGTAGGTCACTACAATATCTTGTGACCCGCCGATTAGAGAGCAGTGAATTATCGATCGGAACAGTGACGCATAAAACACGTACGAGCAGCCTAGAGTCCTGATTGGCCCTGCTTTCCTGTCTAGCCCAGCCAGTTGAGTTCGGAACACAAGTCTCAGCCTCTGAGATATGAATCATTATATTTCAAACATACTGAGTTTATAAAGCGATCAAACAGACCACAACATACCAATAAAAATTGAAACAACATTTGTACAATAATTAGCCAGATGTGGCTGTGAATGAGGAAGATAGCAATCAATAGACAGGCCACAACTCAAGAATAGTAAATCGTATAATAATAGTTCATAGGTCAAAATAAAACTCATAATAAGAAGGACATGGATATGAACAGATTAGTTACATTACAATTACACGATAAAAATATACACATAATATCGGTCCATAAATGGATCCCAAAAATTACCATTCATTATTCTTATTGGGATATAACACCTTTATTTAGTACTTGAAAAATTTAATTACATTGAACCAACACCCCTCTATTTATAAATTATAATAGTTGACACTTGAAATTTTCGATAATCTTGACTACATTGTGCAGCACCATTTCGTTTAAATAAGTCTGACTATCTTTGATAATTTTGTAAACCTCTATTTTACTATCGACTGCTACATGTAAAAATTGTACAGCTTCAGAAGATATCATCGAATAGAAAGTTTCCTTTGCTGGAACGTCTCAATTTTTCGATGCACCAGTGAACCTCTTTCTTTTTTTAAAACTCCAATAGTTCAAGTGTTATCACTACCCAGCTACTCTTCACTCCACTCCTCAAATAAGAACATGTTCAAATAGGAACGTTATTATATTCCAAATAAACGAGGTTAAGTAGAAGTGGGAATCAAAATGAGAAAAACGTTAGTATATTTATAATTTTCACACCAGAATATTCTAGAGACTTTTCCGTGTATCCGCTAGTCCAAGTGTATACGTTGCCTTGGTGATTGTAGTATTGGCCATCGTTGGAGCTCTGCTTTTCGTGGTGGTTTTCTTGCTAATTTGCATTTGGTACACAAACAGAATATCTGCTGAAGTCGGTTGTCTAAATGTGGCTAACACACCTAACATCGTGCTAGTGCTTTCATCCGATTTATTTCAGGATGTCCTCAGTGCAACTGTTTAAACACTGCTGGCTATAACTTCTTTGGGATTATGAAACGTTTGGCAAACAGAAGGCAGTCATCGGTGATTGAGAGAGCTACCTTGCTCTGGTGAAAATGATGAAGCTCTGTGGAGCTGATCTTCGAGGGTCACTCTTCTAGGTGAGACTTTTAATTTTGTGGTCTGTCAGTAGAGTGAACGTACAGGCGTAGAGCATTTTATGAGATTTTTAACAGGAAAATGATTGCAAGGGATTTCTTTTCAAACCTGCTGGAGTGAGTGACCTGTTAGCATAAGCAATTTTCTTTTCTGATTTGTCCAAAAACACGTGAGATATCACTGCTCCGAGTCCATAACTAAAAGCATCAGATACATTAACAGTTCCCAAGCTGAGATCAAAGTGTGTTAACAAAAGCCTCGGGCTGAGCATTGATTTGACTTTATCGAAAGACGCTTGAAATTCTGCTGACCACAACCAATGTATGTCTTGTGATAGTTGTTCATTCAGGGGACTTTTCACTCGATGCATTTCAAGAGAGAAACGTGCTATTATGACTAATTAATCCCAAGAAAGATCTTAATGAAAGAGCACTAGTTGGTGCAGAAAAAGGCTATTCTGAAAACAGAAGCAAATTTTCTCTTTAGCTTTTCTAGTAACCTTTAACCTACTCTTTTTGCAAGTATAGGGTTGTTCAATGATGAACACGACACATTAGAGACACTGTTAATGTGTATATCCATTTTTCTAAGTTATTCTAAAATATCCAGACCAAGGTTTGGTCGTCCTGTTAGACAACAAATCCCTCTACGGTTAATTCTATCAAAGGAAAATTCACACTGTAATTCCTTGACAAGTAAAAGAACTCCCTCCAATGCATTTCTGGCAGTCTCCGTCGATGGTTCCGTTGGCGACCTTCCAAACAATCTATACGTTTCTCTAGACAGAGTTATATCGGATACCGTGCTAAGACGCGTTGAGATGCCGTTAATCTGGTTGGTAATATACTTCCTTCGAATGTCGTAGTCTGATCTAAAAGGTAATCCTAGAGAACGTGATTTGAATTTGGGTGACTCCGCTGTGTGTCAAGTACGCCTATGTTTATTCTTGGGCTCGGATGTACGATTCGGTGGACGACAACTGTTTTTGCCCACGTTCATTGTACATCTGACACTTATGTTAAGTGGGCAGAGAAGTACATAATTTCAGTCATCACATAACCGACAAGCAGTCGTTGATTTGTTACTAGTTGTGTGGCTGCTGAACCTTTAACCAAGTAATAGTATTGACACTACTGAAGGTTAAATTCGTATTTACTTCTTCAATTAACTCGTTGTCGTGTTTGATTTTTCGAACCTGTTTCACTCATACGTCAGTGTCCTGAGTATGACGTCGAATTAAATTTCCTGTCTTAGTCTCAGCATCCTGTGGTTACTGAAGAGCGTTGATGAATATTGGGCATTTAAGTCGGCGTTTTGTCAATGAGCATAACTTTAACTGATGAGGTCAGCTGAGGCGACATAGTCATTGGCTTCACGTTTCACCAAATCTAGATACTGATATCAAATACTAGACAACGGGGATAATTCACTGAATATCTCTGACAATTGAGTTACCGTCTCCTCAAAACTGAGATCTCGAGAAAACTTGGGAAATATGTGGTCAACATAGCGTGTATGATTGTTAATTTTCAACTTATGCATCAAAAATCGAGTCTTCCACGAGTCATTTTGTTTGCAGAACTCTATTCGAAGTGTATCTTTCTAACTTTTGGACCACTTGAGGAAAATATTTCCACTTTCGGTGTCCCAGTTGAATTCTTAAATGTTGCCGGCGACTGTATCAGAAGAAGTAGTTTAAATACTCCATGAAATCGAATAGTGGAAGTTGAGCTGTTTCTTCAGACTTTCTAACAATCGCATTTCACCATCGATTTGTGCTTGTTGCTGTTATCAAATTCAGTTAAACTGGTCATCTGATATCGGCTTCTTAAATGTATTTTCTTTTTCCTCGTCGAGCTCTGTATTTATAGTTTCAAACCCTAAAGAGACTGTAAAACAATGTAATAAACAGCAGGAATGTACGTTAATTGTAAGAAGTTACAAAGCATATACATAACCTTCAATCATCCGTTTGGATCTTTCCGTGTATCCTGAAATCTGAACTGTCTTAGTGGACTGAGATTTGACTCCGATTGGATCGTAGGAGTGTTATGTCGGTTACCGTCGTATATTATCACTGACTTAAATCGTGTTAGTGAATAACAGAATTAAATAAGTCAAATACGAGAATGAATTTTTGAATACATATATTTTGTACATTCATTAATCTGGACAGAATCAGACGGACGAAATGACGAGCAGAGGAGAAGGTGTATGAGCCAACTCGATTTAATCAATCGTTAATCAATATTTACAGTCACACAAAAATAAGCTACAGACATTTGATGAGTAGTATAAGATGTATACACACATACGCTCATATAAAAACAGTCAGGGTTGATAGGCAAATAATTAACAAGGTCTAAACGTGACTCAAGAAGAATTGATAAATTGGCCTGTCCAGAAGCTAGATTAAGTTATGTGAGCTTAACATAGTAACTGACACTACACTGTCATCTCGTCTGGTCCCCAAGTGTTCTCTCAAAGCTCTGCTTTCGCTGTACTGAAACTCTTCACTCTGTCCGATAACTGCGATGCCAAGTTCCGCAACATACTACTTGAAAGCAATTTTATGCGTAGAGTCCACTACAGTATCTGAACATGTTAGAAAAACTAAGCGAGACGGATGAAATTATATATACATATATATATATATATATATATATATATATATATATCACCAACATCGGAGAACAGTGAAAGAGGTGGGTAGAGGACTTCAAAGAACTCTTGAATAGACCAGCTCCACTGAACCCACCCAACATCGAAGTTGCACCCACGAACTACCGATAGATGATGACCCACCAACAATTGAATAGATCAGCATGGCCATCAGACAAACCAAGAGTGACAAAGCGGCAGGACCAGACAACATTCCAGCAGAGGCGCTGAAAGCAGACGTAGCAGTAACTGCAAGGATACTGCACATTCTCCTCAATAAGATTTGGGATGATGAACATGTACCAAGAGACCGAAAAGAAGGACTTCTGGTCAAAATACCAAAGAAAGGAGATCTCAGCAAGTGTGATAACTACAGAGGCATTACTCTTCCCTCGATATCAGGAAAAGACTTCAACAGGATATTGTTAAACTGAATTAAGGACTCCGTAGACGCCCAACTTCGAAACCAACAGGCTGGATTCCGTGAGAATCGATTGTGTACAGACCAAATCGCAACACTACGGATCATTGTGGAATTCATCACTCTACATCAACTTCAGTGACTAAGAGAAAGCATTTGATAGCTTGGACAGGACAACACTACGGAAGCTTTTTCGACACTACAGCGTGCCTCAGAAGATAGTCAATATCATACGGAATTCCTATGATGGAGTTAACTGAAAAATCCTGCATGGAGGACAGTTGACAGACTCGTTCGAAGTAAAGACCAGTGTCAGACAAGGTTGTTTACTCCCACCATTTCTCTTTCTCCTGGTGATCGACCAGATCATGAAGACGTCAACATCTGGAAGGGGGAAGCATGGCATACAGTGATTAACTAGGATGCAGCTGGACGATCTAGACTTTACATACGCAACAATAAATGCAGGAGAAGACGACCAATGTAGCAGCAGCAGGTCTTTACATACACACAGGGAAAAGCCATAAAAAGATATGAAAACCCTTACATATCTAGGCAGCGTCATTGATTATTATTATTATTATTATTATTATTATTCACGAACATCTTATGGGTACATAAGTGTTGTGAAGAAACCATTTCGGGCTTCTTCAAAAATGCAATAATACACAAGTTTCAATAATTTTAGCATTACATTTGCGATATTTGAGAAAAGAGAGTAGTAATAATAGAATAATAATAATAATAAATCAGGTTCTATGTAATCGAGAAGAATATTGAATTGAGTTTAAAGAAGGAAAGGAAGAAAATACGGGAATAGAAATGAAGGAGACGTGAGATATGCAAATAGTTTTACGAGCGTGTTTATGAACACAGGACAAGAATAAACGACTATGTATGTATCGTCAAATTAGTAACAAAAATAAAATAGAAAATAATTAGGGAAAAAAACTTGTTAATGCAGTAAGATATGACGCTAGAATAAGTATTTGTGCAGTCATAGTTTGGAGTGATGCTATGAGAGTCTCAATTAAGTGGAAAGGATAATGAGATATCAATATGTATGAGCCATATATGCATAGAGAAGATAAGACGAGTCTGAGAAGTTAATTTAAGTGTAATACAAGTTATTGTATTAATTACAAACTTCGTTAACTTAAGAATAATATTTATTTAGATAGAAAAAAGAGAGAAAAAGGAAATAAACACCTAGTGAAAGGCTTCAACCATGATAACAATAGTAATTGTGTAATGAATATTGACCTCTAAAGTAAACCAACAATTTAGAAAAATGAAATGGACACGGTGGATCTGATGCAGACGTGAGGGCGCGGATTGGCAAAGCAAGAGCAGCATATTTACAACTGAAGAACATGTGGAACTCAAAATAACTGTCAACCAAGAGCAAAGTCAGAATTTTAAATACAAATGCCGAGCCAGTTCTACTGTATGGGGCGGAAACTTGGAGAACTATAAAAGCCAGAAGATACAGGTGTTTATTAACAGTTGTCTACGCAAAATACTTCGGATCCATTGGCCAGACACTATCAGCAACAACCTACTGAGGGAGAGAACAAACTTGATTCCAGCGTAGGAAGTAATCTACTGCTTCAAACGGTAATTCGTTTACTAGTGATTCATGGAAAGCAGTATCTTGTCCCGCCTTTGTGAAGCGTATTATTAGTTAAAATGATTTGTTGAAGTAATGAAAATATCTTGCAATAACTGAAGTAGTATTTAGGGTTGTTTGTTTCTGGATTATACATATATTTTTCAGTGTTGAACATTCTTGAATAAACTTGCCGACAAGTGTAACTAATTCCTAAGTGACAGATTTTCGTATCAGAATAAAATCCAGTTATTTGTAAAGATGAAATTATGGAAAATGAGATAATAAATGCGTAATTCTGATGATATTTAACCTTCTAAAATATTCCAAATGCTGATTACAAATAGTACATTTCTGGAGTAATTACCAGAACGTAGAAGTTTATCATTAATCTATCTGGATTAGGTTTTATTAACATTATGTTCAAGTGGTAAAAATTCGTCGGTCTTGTGTGCATATAAATGCATAAAATTCAAATGGAATGACCTTATGGATTATGATAGAATAACGTGAGAAAAGTTTTGATATTTGATGCAAATATTTTAAATGAATAAAAATAAACATATTCCAAAGAATGCTTATGTTTTGTTTGCATGAACTAACAATTCCTTTGTACTTGAAGTCTGTTTGATTTCGAATCCTAAAAACAATACTTCCATTTGTGTACGCCTAGTTTTGTTGAGTCTAAATTGCATTATTTCGGAGATTCCTAGTTCATATAAGAATTCGAATACTTCTGATCATCACAGTTTACTTTAGCACAGCTCAGAAAATTTCTTGAGGCGTATTTTGGAGGTCTTTTTATATTTAAACATGATTTTTTGTAAAATGATATCACTGGAAATGAAGGAGAACTGGGTCTATGTTTCTTGCTCAGAACCACACTCTCAAAGTCTCAAACCTTTGAATTTCACTATGAGAATCATGGTTTGTATTGTCAAAATCTAAGTAACCTCTAATACAGTTTAGTTCTCAACTGACTCACTATTTAACTGATCAATAATTCATAGTCAGATTTTTCAAACAACATCTTTAACTTTTGGGACGAAATAAATAATAAAAGGTGTCTAGAAAAGTGCTCGATATTGGTGTATATTTACTTACAAATAACTTAAACTTTCAGAGATTTTCCTTCAGTTCATACCTTACCTATTTCAAAATAAATAATGGATTTTAAAATAGTTGTGGTGTTTGAATAAACTAATGACTCCTTGGTACTTGTTGAATGTTTGAGTTCGAATTCTAAATACAGTACATTCGTTAGTGCTTGAGTAGTACTTCTTGATTCAATTACGTTATCCCTGGGATTATTAGTTCATAATATAATTCAAATACTTCTAATTATCATATTGGCGTCGCGATGGGGCCTGCGATGGAACAGTTAGATATTCATTCAACTTCTGAAGCTTTTGAGGATTATTTGGAAAGGTTTGAAATCTGGAGCATGACCAAGAAAGATGATGAGGATATTAATATTGTGGCACATTTTCTCACATTCATTGGAAAAGAAGCATATGGCTTATTAAAAATTTTGGCTTCACCGGAAAAGCCTATTTCTCTTCCTTATACAACTCTCAAGGAACTACTTCTAGACTATGCAAAGTATACAAATTTCGAATGCGATAAAGGGAGATTTTGTAAAATAATTCATGAGAATATAAAAAATTCCACTACATTACGTCACCCCATCCAAGTGCATACTCAAGGTTGTGCAGTTCACGAAGATGGGCACAAGTTTAGTCAATGTTTTTCTTGTGGCAAGTTCCACCCTTTTAATTCATGTAAATTTCGTAATTGTAAGTGCTTTAAATGTGGTGGTGTCGGACATATTCAGTCAGTTTGTAATACTACTGTTCATGTTGCTGCAACTAATATTCAGTCTTTCGATTCTGATTCTATTAATCTGAATACTTATAATGATCATTTATCTTTATCGACGATTTCAAAAGACAGTTTAGAGTCATGTAGCAGTTCAGAGTTGAATGAAACTCAGGATCCTTGCGAGAAAACAATTCCTAATCAATCAACTTATCAGATTTCTCATGTTATTGTACCAGATATGATTTTTCCTAATGATTCACATATTTCTGATGAAATTTCTTACAAATCTGATGAGAATATTTCGGATGAACCTATTGATGATCAAAAAGCTGATTTAGTTTTGATAGATGCTGATTTTTCTAATGATTCTTTGCTCTGCAATGACATTCTTAATGAATGTGAGGAAAATACTTCAGAAGAATTCAATCCTGATGACGTCGTATCAAATGTTATTTGTCCTCACAATGTATTTGTTTCTTATGGGAAACCTGTTCAATGCGAAACACAAGTACTAAATGAGTTCGATTTTGAATACGATTCATATGATTTCACATCAACTGTTGTTTATCCTTATCATAAATTCACTTCCTATGTATACTCTAGTCAATGTGAGAAAGATGTTTTAAATAAAACCACATTATTCATAACTTGGGGATATGAAGATCCGACATTATTTCGTGGGGGAGGATAGTCTGAATGTCTATGGTTGAAATTCTAGGTAGCAGTACTTTCAGTACTCAACCGACATGATGATTGTACACAATCCCAGAAATCAAGTGAGTCTGTTCCGATTTCAGTTGTTTATTCTAATAATAATGAGTGCATTCTAGATAATACAGAGTCTTTATCCAATACATTGTCGGAAAGACACAGCATGAACTGAAGAAGAACACGTACAATTGATTACAGACACTTAGACTCTAATTTAAGCTGTGGCGGATGTGGTGTTTGAATAAACTAATGACTCCTTGGTACTTGTTGAATGTTTGATTTCGAATTCTAAATACAGTACACTCGTTAGTGATTGTGTAGTACTTCTTGATTCAATTACGTTATCCCTGGGATTCTTAGTTCATACTATAATTCAATTACTTCTAATTATCATAATAGTCCAGCTAAATGTTTAACTATTTCCTGATTTTACCCTCAGCTTTGGTTTAAAACAATGTTATTGTTAAACTTTCAATAAAATTAAGCATCAAGATTTTGACTTTCATATGTATGCAAGATTGTTCAAATCAACTAATTCCACACAACAAGTTTGCAAACTGTGTAAACAGCTATGTGATGTAGGTAGACAATTTAATAGTTGTTTATAAAAACAGCAAATCATCTAGAATTTCGGTTTATTTGCGCGAAAAAATTAGCATCTAGAGTTAAATGTTAGTTTACTTAGTTGTAAAATATAATTGGTTATAGTGACATAGTTTGGCGCAGTTTGTTACTTTGATTTATGTAAACAAAAGGGATAGAAGAAATTATGATTTAAGGGTAAGTTTAAAAAGTAAATACTCTATGCTAATCAAGAAGTTAAAGTGCTTACCACCATTTCGTTTTTAATGTTAACTTTCTTCAGGTTAATAATCACTTTCCGAAAGTAGGTTGAATCAGTTATCGTCGTTTCTCAATGTAATTATATCAATGAAGTCATTGTTGACGTTATGTAAGACATTAAAAATACTTTGTTGTGAAAAGAGACAGTACATGAGAATAGTTCTGCGGCAGGTTGGAAAGTGACCTGAGACGGATTCTTCTTTAGACGCCTCCAGTTGATTAGTGATCACTAAGACAAGCGAGTTCAGCACCAATATCGAAATATTACAAAAGCTGTTAATTTTAGACAATTATTTTGTAGCGGTAAATAAATCCACAAAATAAATTGCTCTGTAAGTCTTCGTGTGGTGTTTGAATGAACTAATGACTCCTTGGTACTTGTTGAATGTTTGATTTCCAATTCTAAATACAGTACATTCGTTGGTGATTGTGTAGTACTTCTTGATTCAATTGCGTTATCCCTGGGATTCTTAGTTCATACTATAATTCAATTACTCCTAATTATGATATTGGCGTCGCGATGGAGCCTGCGATGGAACAGTTAGATATTCATTCAATTTCTGAAGCTTTTGAGGATTATTTGGAAAGGTTTGAAATTTGGAGCATGACCAAAAAGGATGTTAAAGGTGATAAAATTGTGGCACATTTCCTGACATTCATCGGAAAAGAAGCATACAGCTTATTGAAAACTTTGGCATATCCAGAAAAACCTATCTCACTTCCTTATGCAACTATTAAGGAGTTATTATTAAATCATGTAAAGTGCATTAGTTTTGAATACCGTGAAAGGGCTAAATTTCATAAGATGACTCGTCGAAATGACCAAAAGGTTAAGGAATTCATTCTTGAATTGCAGAAACAAGCTGCCAAATGTAATTTTGGTGATCAACTTCATGTGCAACTGAGAGATCGATTAATTGCAGGAATTAACTTGCCGGGTTTGGAAAGAGAGCTGTTAAGAATGCCGAACTGTTCCTTTCAAGATGCTAGAACTGCGTGTATTAACTACGAGGCAGTGAATGAACTTGATATCCAGTCGATGAATATTTCTAATACTTTGCTTAGTCGTCATGATGAAATACAATCTCAGGATCAATCAAAATTGCGTTCGTTTAACAGTGGTTCCTATCCTCGTGTAAATATGAAAGATATCTCAACAAGGAATTACAAAGGAAATCACAAAGGTGAGACCAAGTTTGGCAAATGTTTATCATGTGGAAAAATTCATTCTCGTAATTCATGTGCATTTCGTAATGCTAAATGTTTTAGATGTGGTAAGATAGGACACATTCAATCAGTATGCAAAGCTACTATTCATTTTGCCTCAAGTAGTACTAAATCTTGTAATTTAGATCTCAGTGATTCAGCTGTTCGTAATGATTATTTATCTTTGTCTACTGTTTCGAAAGGTAATGCTCATATTCAAAAGCGATTATATACATCGCTTGGTTCATGTCATGACTTTATTGTTGACATAGGCAGTATAGAGTCCATTATTTCATTCAAGAACTTGAAATCTTTAGATTCAAATGTTGTGGTACGACCCACTGAGGTATCAATATTGGGGATTACTGGACACAGACTGCCTATACAAGGATGTTGTTAGTTGCTAATAAGAGATGATAATTCTTCATACATACCTTGTGAATTTTTAGTTAGCGAAACAGGACTGTCAATACTGGGCTTAAGGAATTTCAATAGGCTTAAAGTGGAGCTGTCTTTCCTAGTTTCTAAAGAAAATAATGATGCTTTACTCAAAGATTTGATATCTACGTGTGCTAAGTGCAGTGGAGGTATGAAGATTCAGCCTATAAAACTTCAAGTACAGGGTGAACCAGTATTTCTTAAAAGACGAATAATTCCTTATGGTCTTCGAGAGGCAGTACATAAAACATTAAACGATTTGTGTGCGAAAGGCATAATTGGACCGATCCAGTCTTCAGCATGAAGTACTCCTATTGTTACGCCACTGAAGTCGGATGGCAAAACCCCTAGAATATGTGGTGATTATAGATTAACACTGAATTCCCGTTTGTTGAAGCAAACGTGCACGACGGTAGAGGCTGAAGATATTCTAAATCGACTTCATGGTTCTAAAGTGTTCTCGAAAGTTGACCTAAAAGATGCTTGTCTCCAAATCCCTTTAGATCAATCTTCATCTCTTTTGACGACAATTAATACTCCTTTTGGTCTGTTCAAATACAATTTCCTTCCATTTGGTCTAAGTTGTTCTCCAGCTATATTTCAGGAAGTCATGAATAATGTAGTTAGTGATCTTGAGGGCGTTGAAGTTTATCAAGATGATCTCATTGTCTATGGTTCTGATAAGGTAGTTCAGAACCAGAGACTTATTGCTTTATTGCGTCGTTTAATTGAGAAGAATATTACAGTGAATCCAAATAAGTGTTCATTTTGTGTATCTAATTTCGAATGTCTTGGATACCTAGTTGATGGTAATGGTTTTAGACCAGATATGAAACGACTAGCTCCACTGACAAATGCACCGTCTCCAAAAAATCTTACGGAACTACGTTCACTAGTGGGTGCTCTTCAATACTATTTCCGTTTTATTCCTAATTTTTCATGTCGTGCAAATTGTTTATTTAATATTTTGACATCCAATTTATTTAAATGGGGTGAGGAACAAGAGTCATGCTTACGTAGTCTACTAAAGTTTCTTCAAAGTGATGCTGTTCTTCGAACTTACTCCCCTAGTGTACAGTCTGTACTTATCACTGATGCATCACCTGTGGGTATTGGCGCAGTTTTGGAACAGGAGGGTGTACCAGTTATTTGTGTTTCACGCAAACTTACTGTTACTGAACAAGGTTATTCACAGACTCAGCGAGAAGCATTAGCTGTGTTTTGGGCTGTTAAAAGACTTCATAAATATTTATTCGGAAAGAAATTCACTATTGTTACTGATCATGAGGCTTTAAAGTTTATTTATCATCCTGAAAAATCCTTAGCACGTTCCTCAGCTGTTATGGTTCAACGATGGAGTATTGCTTTGAGTGCCTATGACTATACGGTTCAGCACAGGAGTGTCAAACGAATTCAACATGTTGACGACATTTCTCGACAGTCATTACAAGATAAACCTGTAAATACTTCAGACTGTTTGTTAGTGCAACCTTTACCAGTGAAACGTCCAGATCTCATTAGAGAAACTCGTAAATACTTTGGATGTATAATTAATGCTATACGGAAAGGTTGGAATGCTAATCTGAAACGTAGATTTCCTATCTATTTTTCAAAGCGCGATGAGCTATCTACAACTCCTGATGGTATTTTGTGTTTAAATGATCGTGTTGTTATTCCTCCTTCATTGCGTAAATCTGTCCTAGAAGATCTTCATAGTGAACATTTAGGTGTTGAAAAAATGAAGTCATTGGCGAGGCTCACATGTTGGTGGCCAGAGATAAATGCAGATATTTGTCGTACAGCAAACAATTGTGAAAAGTGTCATAAGCTGAAAAATCAGCATTCGAAGTGGACTCCATGGCCAGTATCGTCTGAGGCCTGGCAGAGAATTCATGCAGACTATTGTGGTCCGTTTCTTGGCAAATACTATGCGCTTGTAGTTATTGATTCTTTTTCAAAGTGGCCTGAAGTTTTCTTCACAACTTCACCAAATTCTGACTTCACAATTCAAGCATTAAGAAAGGTGTTTAGTCGAGAAGGGGTTCCAATGGTGTTAGTGACTGATAACGGATCTCATTTTGCTGCAGATGCAGTCACTACCTGGTTAAATGGTATAGGGTGCAAACATCTGTTTACTGCTCCCAGACATCCTTGTTCCAATGGTCAAGCAAAAAATTTTGTCAGGACGTTGAAAACTGCTATCGATTCTATTGCTGCCTCAACATTTAATGAGCTGGAGAGGGGAGTAGATACCGTTCTACTGCAATATAGAAATGCCAGATATTCGGTGACGAAAGAGACTCCATCAAAACTATTAAAAGGAAGAACTCTTCGGTCGAATATGAGATGTTTGGAGTCTGCAGAAGTTACGTATTATCGTGGCAATGATCTTCGACCATCCACGGTGATTGTTCTGAAGAATGTCGGGAAATCTATGGTGCGACTTCTCGATATCAATGACTTAAGTACACACACTCGACATGTTGATCAAATACAATTCCAGCAACCAGGTGAGTCTGTTCCGATTTCAGTTGTTAATTCTAATACTAATGAGTGTATTCTAGATAATTCAGAGTCTTTATCCAATACATTGTCGGAAAGACACAGCATGAACTTGAGGAGAAGACGTACAATTGATTACAGACACTTAGACTCTAATTTAAGCTGTGGCGGATGTGGTGTTTGAATGAACTAATGACTCCTTTGTACTTGTTGAACGTTTGATTTCAAATTCTAAATACAGTACATTCGTTAGTGATTGTGTAGTACTTCTTGATTCAATTGCGTTATCCCTGGGATTCTTAATTCATACTATAATTCAATTACTCCTAATTATCATACTTCGACATTGGATGCTGACCTCATTAGTTTTTAGTGGATTCACTTAGCTGAAGGCTCTCTGTCATACATCCGCACCAGGTCATGAATGGGAACGCTGTGCTCAACATCCCTTGCAATCGCTAACCAGCCTAGATCAGTCGATTCTCGATATATTGATAGCCTATCAACTATATCTTCAGACCTCCCCGATTCTGATTTTCGATTTCACTAGGTGAGTACGATTCATAGTAGGTGTTACTGGTTAAAGCGTTGTCAAAGTCCAAGTACTTGTGGCATCTTTAATTTACAGTTACACTGTTATCCCACACGAGCCATCAGGTTGATCACACATAGCCAGCGTGCATGAAGTGATCAACTTTGACAATAAACTAACTGTATATAGATCATGTCGAAAAATGACGTTTATGGAAAGGAAAACTGAATGCCAATTAACAAAAAGGAGTTCTCATAATAATTTTATTTTGAACTTACTAAGCACTCTGCAACTAATAACTTACAAGTGACGTCTTTAAGATATGTATTTGTTTCCTTCTATATATTATTAACTATCTGTACGTCCTCAATTCAACAACTTTACTTGCATTTTAAGATTTGTATTCTTTGTCCACCACCAAACCTAATTTTCTACCCGTGTGTTCAGGATAACGACAGTCCTTAATCAACAAATAAAGGGGAAATAAAGGTGAAGAAAGGGGGGAAATGCTTTGGTACAGAAAATGAAAAACGCGTCAAAATGTCGCCTTTTTCGTCTGTCCGGGGGAAATAATGCGGATTCCCCCCATTTTGTCGCCTTGTCGCTAAATTGTCTACTGTTCGCCTAAATTTCCGCCAAATTGTCAACGCTCCGCCTAAATATCCGCCAAATTGTCTACTTTTCGTCTAAATACACACAGAACTGCCTGTTTTTGATCCAACTTTTAAATCACCATTGGCATTACCCAAAAGATATCCAATATTCGCCTTTCGCAATCCACCAATAATGGGGAAATAAAGGGAAAAAGGGGAAATAAAGGGGACGAAAGCGTAAATAAAGGGGAAATGTCGCCTTTTCGCCTTTACAGTCTGTATTTAGGGGATATTTATAGACAAAAATACCTTACGTACAGTTGTTGAATATGCCGCCTCCAGTTTTTGTGTCTTCATAAACGTCCACAAAATAACTAACAGATTATGAAAGAAACATCACTATTGTCATAAAAACAATTAACAAAATACGAACGCAGTGATTAGGCTGACACTCATATTCATTGACTTTTATTTTTGTTTAGCTAAAGTGTTCGGACATGCTTGGTATCCAACACAAATAACTAACGTGATGCAAGTGAGTGACGTGCTCTCCGTTTTTCATGTTCATTACAATTTACTACCTTGTTAGTCCAATAACATGAGTTCCATTGAAGTCAATGATAGAGCTCTTAGACGAAGGGCAACTATTAACCTGTCAAGCGTTCTTGGTTGTCATAGATCGACTTATAACAGACGATGGAATAAAATACGAACAGCTTTCATGAAAAAACATAACTTGCTTTCATTTAGTGAGTCTGCTAGTGAAAGCACAATCACAGGTAACTGACTTTCTATGTAGTGCACGTTTATTTGACAGCAGTGGAGAGAGAAATTACTCGTTATGAGACTCCTTCAAATGTGACATCATCCACTAGCTACAGTTATCAAAGACCTCTAGATAACAATGGTATGTATATAAAGTTAATACGCGAATACATTTTTTGTAGGATCTAATGACGTTAATTTATGCTCTCAAAAGTCCGTTAATCGCGAAGACCAGATAAACAACCTATTGATGACATTAATTACAAACACCTCTCTCAGCATCAGTGATGCTGATCGAATTCTGAATGATTTCAGAGACCTGCTTCCGGACTTACCAAGGAGCATCAGAAGTATTCTAAGGACGTGCACAAGTGTCCAACCACAGTTCATCAGCAGTGGGGTTTACTATCACCTCGGATTGAAAACCAACCTGCTAAGATATGCTGAACTTTGGTTGTGCACTTTTGAATTCGATACTTTACATTTTCATATTGATGTAGATGGACTATCTATGTCTAGGAGCTCTAATCAACAATTATGGCCAATATTAGGAGAGATCATTGCCCCTAGGTGTAGTGATGTGTTCATGATAGGGATCTATGGAGGGAATAGTAAACCGACAGAGTTCAACGAATTATCTGCTGACACAATTTCTGAAATAAAAGAAATTACTGACATGGGTCTGTTTAGTACTAAGTTTAATAAATACATAACTATACAGTTGTCCCGTGTTATATGTGACGCAATTAGGTACACAGTTATTCACAATGCTAAGGCAGGTTGCGATCGGTGTACTGTACTGGGTAGACGGCTTGAGGGCAGAATGACATTTCCAAATGGTGAATATACTTTAAGAACGGATGCCAGCTTGCGTCGTCAGACTCAATCTATTCACCATCAAGGCCATTTATTTATGGAAACGCTTTCGATTAATATGATCTCCACTTTTTCTTTAGATCCGAAGTTTCATTTGTTTGACAAAGTCGTCTCGCCAATTGCCAAGTACGTTTCATTACTATGTAAATGTTAATGAAGTAGTTCGACACGATTAGAAACATCATCATCAACATTAGAATCTAAGCATGTAGACTCGGCTTCAGTGGGCCAGTAAGTCACCTGTACGATCAAGTGAAGTTCTTCAGATTTGATAGGTTGTATACAATGATGCAAAACATATCATCAGCTATTACTGACTTGAGTACAAATGTTAAGCTACTACTAGCCAAGTTTAGTGAACGCGATTATCCGCATCAATTCGATTGCGGAGTATCAAGTCAGCAGTTCCCTTTGTCATCGGAAAGGGAACTGTAGATGCTGGACACTGGTTTGCATCAGAAGTAGACCAGGGACAGATTTGTGAGTCAACAACATTAATTTAATAACATCTTCGTATAACAGATGGAGATGCTGACGAGGTTAATCGGTGATGACCCTAAAACGTCAATGCATTATGTTTTGTCGTACATCATGACACCTAAGGTGGCCAGTAATTTCACACTGCTGGGCACTTCTTCAAATCGCGCACTTCAGAAATGCCGGTTCTATGGCTGCATACGAAATAACCTATACTTATAAATTAAACTTCGGGTGCATTGACGAATCGCTTCTTGTCATCCTCCGTTAATGAAAAAGACCTTGAGAAGCTGTATGACATCGCAACACAAGGTTATTTTCATGACGTCAGAGACAAGTTGATGAAGCGTTATCGAAGGAAACAAGAGCAGGTATGTACTAATATAAAGTGACAATTTCCCTACTGCTTTATAGTTGCAGTCAACAGTATTGACGAACATAACCGTAAGTTTAGCTTAAAGTATTTTGCTGTGTCTTGGGACAAGCTTCAGCATTTTTTTCAGAAGTCGTTTTGACTTTTTATTTTTTTACTATTCAGAGTTCACAGGACGACTGTTTTCACTGTCAATAGCCGAACATACGTTGCTCAAGAATGTAGTCGGTGCAATTTTGTTTGACGTTGTACTTAATTTTTAATAAACATTTTTTCGTTAGAGATCTTAAATTTTTACTCATTGTCAGTGAACTTGCGATTAAATGCACATGTGTTATAAATAATACATCACCTGTTTCTTCTGTTGCAGATCTTTTCAAAGGACGACGAACTGGCAATTACAATTGAAATGCTAAACGACTGATGCTCAAGCTTCCATTGCAGTTTCACTGTGGTTTGCTACTGTTACTTGAACGTGTAACTTGAAGCCTATCGCAGAACGAAATTTTCTCAGCATAACGCTGAGCTGCTTGCTTAGCAACAGCATACCCGCTGTGCGCAAAATTCTTTATTTTTCTCGAATGGAACGGCTGAAAAGCTATCTAAAGGTCCATGTGCACAAACATCATCAGGAAGGTGCTGTAACAAATGCACATTGTAAACTAAGTTTTCGGACCCATAGCACCATTAGTATTCCTTAAGAAATTTTTGACGGATTCTACTACGGTCTTATGTAATTAAGGGTGTGCAAGAAGATAAATGGATAACGCTAGACGCCGGAAATTAAGAAACAGAGGTTGCGGCAGTGTTTTCTGCAGAATCACTGGGCCTAAATACAGAGGGAACAATCTACATTCCGAAGCTTTCCAAACAGATACGAAGTCTAATGTGCGGCATTTGCGCTGAACGTTTGACGGAGTACTTGCCACGCCAAAATGTGATCCTGTATAGACGGCTGATTGGACACCATCAGCTAAGGGTATGTCTATTAAAACTAAAGAAGTCAGAATTACCGTTGGGGACTTACGAAAGTGTTTATTTTTAGGATTTATTTGCCACTTCAGATCACTTTCCTCCTAGCAACTGGTGAGGACCTCGAGACATTACCAGTCAGAAGTTGAAGCCCGACTCAGTTTTTGATGGGAAACACTATCTTGATAGCTCGTGACATCCAGTTGGTAGGAGTATCCGTCAGAGTTTGCTAATGGCCCTGCTAAATGAATATAGATTTGATAAGAGGCAGAGTAAAAAGTCATGAAAGAGCGAAAGGGACATTGGATATGTCAGGTTTTTAGCAGCCTACAAAAAACCGTTTCCACTTCCTCACACGTTTATCCATATCAGGTTAGCAAATCTTTCAGTCGTGAACTTGATAGCTGCTTGGATACCTGGATTAGACTATCTGTATGACGTAAATCTTTTGGCACGGCTGGATGATTGTTACTAGTAGATGTGATTCACAGTGAAAATGCATTAGAGTTATTCTTCTAAATAGAATGCCACTCAGCAAATCGTATTTTCAGCTAAAGGAAAACCTGATCATCACAACGTAATGAGTGACATATTGAGGTAAGGTGTTTCAAAACATAAATGCTTTGGTAAAGCAATCAAACTCGACTAAATATACCGATACAATAAAGCGGCAGCTGAACTTGTTCTGTTTAAACGACACTTCCTATTACAAATAACACGGAAGAAGGCGTATAAAATAGCTTACTTTGGCTGCATTCGAGAAACATGAAAAATGTTTTGCCGCGTTACAACAGTGGAACCTCAGTAACATACTGGTATATGTCTAGTTATACCTGTATACTTATACATTTCATCTTGCTGGGACAGATTGTAGGTTTGGAGGTTAAATTGTTCGTGTAGACAAGCTTAGTGAATCTTAATTCTTAGTTTTTCCTTGTCTTATACCACAGTGGTGTTAACAACTGATTTTGGATATGATTTTACAGGAAAATTGATTGCAAGGACATTATATCTATTGTTTAGAAAAGCAGCACTTCATTTTAAAAGTTTGACCGTGTACACAATTAGATGGTTAATTCAAAAATAATTCTATGAGTCTAGGTTAAAAAACTGTTCCTCTTATAACATCGTCCCTCCAGTGTTCTTGAAAACCTATGTATACAAGGCTTTAAAATATGCAAAACCAAGACCTGAATGATGCATATCCAACTCTATATCGGATACAACAAGGGTTACAAATATCATTTTGGTTGGCTATATACATCCGTTAGATCCTTCACAGATGTATGGATTCAATACAAGTAAAAAGTGATTTTATAGATCGACAAAATTAACAACGATGAATTATAGAGCTTTTTTTGTATCGCAAAAATCTGAACCAATTATAAAACTGTCTACAAATCAGATATTTTGCAGTTTCCTTGATGTATGTTTACATTTTGATCATTCCTGATATGGAACACTTTGAGAGACAAATTATGAGGTGTAGGTATTCAGATCTACACTGAAGGTACTTTGGATGCTGTAGGAGCGTGAAAAGCAGCATAAGAAGTTCTAAAAAGGCAAAACAAAAAACAGCATTATTCGGTGACTGCTCAATTACAGTTATTAACTGAAGCAGTCACTTATTCTCAATACTAACCTAAGGAGTAACACCCAGAAATTGGAGATACAACATAGCGAAACGGACTGTAGACACAACTTCTACTCCTTAAGAGTTGTCAAGTGCTGGAATTCGCTGCCAGCTGAGCTAGTCCAAGTGACTTCCCAGGAGTCTTTTAAGAAGCAATTTGATCTATTTCAAAGGGCCAAGGATAGTATCTAACTATGACTTACCAATTTCTTTTTTCTCTTTTATCGTTGATATACCTAGGTTCCTGCCTGAAGATATTGATGATCACCTACTACTAGACACGGAAGCCTGTTAAGCGAAAGTTTCTTCTATTCCGTCCACAAACATTTAAACCATTTAATTCCGACCAGCTTAGAGGCAATCAAGTTAAAAGATCTATTTTGAAGGTTTTTTGTGTGAAAATCCCTCCAAGTATGGTTACTTACTTACCTACGCTTGTTACCCACAATGGAGCATAAATCGCAAACCAGTATTCTCTAACCCACTCTGTACTTGGCCTTCCTTTCCGGTTATAATCAATTGTTGCTCATTCTTCTCGTGCTGTCTCCATTTCTCGGCGTAATGTGTTCTTTGGTCTTCATCTTCGCCTTCGGCCTTGAGGATTCCATGTGAGAACTTGACTTGCGGCGCAGTTGAGCGCTTTCTTCAATGTGTATACTATCCACTTCCAGCGCTTCTTCCTGATTTCTTCCTCCACTGGAATCAAGTTTGTTCTCTCCCTCAGTAGGTTGTTGCTGATAGTGTCTGGCCAATGGATCCGAAGTATTTTGCGTAGACAACTGTTAATAAACACCTGTATCTTCTGGCTTTTATAGTTCTCCAAGTTTCCGCCCCATACAGTAGAACTGGCTCGGCATTTGTATTTAAAATTCTGACTTTGCTCTTGGTTGACAGTTATTTTGAGTTCCACATGTTCTTCAGTTGTAAATATGCTGCTCTTGCTTTGCCAATCCGCGCCCTCACGTCTGCATCAGATCCACCGTGTCCATTTCATTTTTCTAAATTGTTGGTTTACTTTAGAGGTCAATATTCATTACACAATTACTATTGTTATCATGGTTGAAGCCTTTCACTAGGTGTTTATTTCCTTTTTCTCTCTTTTTTCTATCTAAATAAATATTATTCTTAAGTTAACGAAGTTTGTAATTAATACAATAACTTGTATTACACTTAAATTAACTTCTCAGACTCGTCTTATCTTCTCTATGCATATATGGCTCATACATATTGATATCTCATTATCCTTTCCACTTAATTGAGACTCTCATAGCATCACTCCAAACTATGACTGCACAAATACTTATTCTAGCGTCATATCTTACTGCATTAACAAGTTTTTTTCCCTAATTATTTTCTATTTTATTTTTGTTACTAATTTGACGATACATACATAGTCGTTTATTCTTGTCCTGTGTTCATAAACACGCTCGTAAAACTATTTGCATATCTCACGTCTCCTTCATTTCTATTCCCGTATTTTCTTCCTTTCCTTCTTTAAACTCAATTCAATATTCTTCTCGATTACATAGAACCTGATTTATTATTATTATTATTATTCTATTATTACTACTCTCTTTTCTCAAATATCGCAAATGTAATGCTAAAATTATTGAAACTTGTGTATTATTGCATTTTTGAAGAAGCCCGAAATGGTTTCTTCACAACACTTATGTACCCATAAGATGTTCGTGAATAATAATAATAATAATAATAATAATCAATGACGCTGCCTAGATATGTAAGGGTTTTCATATCTTTTTATGGCTTTTCCCTGTGTGTATGTAAAGACCTGCTGCTGCTACATTGGTCGTCTTCTCCTGCATTTATTGTTGCGTATGCAAAGTCTAGATCGTCCAGCTGCATCCTAGTTAATCACTGTATGCCATGCTTCCCCCTTCCAGATGTTGACGTCTTCATGATCTGGTCGATCACCAGGAGAAAGAGAAATGGTGGGAGTAAACAACCTTGTCTGACACTGGTCTTTACTTCGAACGAGTCTGTCAACTGTCCTCCATGCAGGATTTTTCAGTTAACTCCATCATAGGAATTCCGTATGATATTGACTATCTTCTGAGGCACGCTGTAGTGTCGAAAAAGCTTCCGTAGTGTTGTCCTGTCCAAGCTATCAAATGCTTTCTCTTAGTCACTGAAGTTGATGTACAGTGATGAATTCCACAATGATCCGTAGTGTTGCGATTTGGTCTGTACACATTCGATTCTCACGGAATCCAGCCTGTTGGTTTCGAAGTTGGGCGTCTACGGAGTCCTTAATTCAGTTTAACAATATCCTGTTGAAGTCTTTTCCTGATATCGAGGGAAGAGTAATGCCTCTGTAGTTATCACACTTGCTGAGATCTCCTTTCTTTGGTATTTTGACCAGAAGTCCTTCTTTTCGGTCTCTTGGTACATGTTCATCATCCCAAATCTTATTGAGGAGAATGTGCAGTATCCTTGCAGTTACTGCTACGTCTGCTTTCAGCGCCTCTGCTGGAATGTTGTCTGGTCCTGCCGCTTTGCCACTCTTGGTTTGTCTGATGGCCATGCTGATCTATTCAATTGTTGGTGGGTCATCATCTATCGGTAGTTCGTGGGTGCAACTTCGATGTTGGGTGGGTTCAGTGGAGCTGGTCTATTCAAGAGTTTTTTGAAGTGCTCTACCCACCTCTTTCACTGTTCTCCGATGTTGGTGATATATATATATATATATAATTTCATCCGTCTCGCTTAGTTTTTCTAACATGTTCAGATACTGTAGTGGACTCTACGCATAAAATTGCTTTCAAGTAGTATGTTGCGGAACTTGGCATCGCAGTTATCGGACAGAGTGAAGAGTTTCAGTACAGCGAAAGCAGAGCTTTGAGAGAACACTTGGGGACCAGACGAGATGACAGTGTAGTGTCAGTTACTATGTTAAGCTCACATAACTTAATCTAGCTTCTGGACAGGCCAATTTATCAATTCTTCTTGAGTCACGTTTAGACCTTGTTAATTATTTGCCTATCAACCCTGACTGTTTTTATATGAGCGTATGTGTGTATACATCTTATACTACTCATCAAATGTCTGTAGCTTATTTTTGTGTGACTGTAAATATTGATTAACGATTGATTAAATCGAGTTGGCTCATACACCTTCTCCTCTGCTCGTCATTTCGTCCGTCTGATTCTGTCCAGATTAATGAATGTACAAAATATATGTATTCAAAAATTCATTCTCGTATTTGACTTATTTAATTCTGTTATTCACTAACACGATTTAAGTCAGTGATAATATACGACGGTAACCGACATAACACTCCTACGATCCAATCGGAGTCAAATCTCAGTCCACTAAGACAGTTCAGATTTCAGGATACACGGAAAGATCCAAACGGATGATTGAAGGTTATGTATATGCTTTGTAACTTCTTACAATTAACGTACATTCCTGCTGTTTATTACATTGTTTTACAGTCTCTTTAGGGTTTGAAACTATAAATACAGAGCTCGACGAGGAAAAAGAAAATACATTTAAGAAGCCGATATCAGATGACCAGTTTAACTGAATTTGATAACAGCAACAAGCACAAATCGATGGTGAAATGCGATTGTTAGAAAGTCTGAAGAAACATCGAAGAATTCAACTGGGACCTCGAAGGTGGAAATATTTTCCTCAAGCGGTGCATTTCAACCTTGGCATTTAAATGTTCCATCATAATAGTCAACTTCTTTTTTTGGGCACTCCTCGACGATTGACTGCAGCTTATCGTAGAATTGGTCTTTAACGTCTTCATTTTAGTCGTTGGTTGACGTTTATTGAAATTCCTTTTTTCTTTTTGAAGAAGGCTTGGATGATCCTTGGTCCATAAGATTCCCATCATCTGCCATGTGTATTTCAGAGGGAAGACTGCCCCTTATTAATGTATACTTGATGAGGAAGTTTTCCCGAGTTTTGATCTGTATTTCTCAACTTTGACCGTGGATACTTTGTCTGGAAGGTCGTACTCTTATGTGTCTTGGGCAAGAGCTATATTATATTTCGAATAAGTAGGGCTTTTGAGGAGTTTGAAATAGAGAATCAAATTGGACCTAAGCCTTCTTTTCCAAAGGGGTTCTAGTCCTAAGATATGGCATTGGGAACTGTAGTCATTGAGTGAATCATTACTAAGTATTTTGTGAGAGAAACCTTGTTGTATTCCTTGCACCTTAGGTATATCGGTTAGGCGAAGGTTGAAAAATAAGAACGAACAGCATTCTGCAATAGGTCTTACACATACCATATAAGGAATGATTTTAGATTCACTTTGAAAGAAATTACGAAGTATGAAGTCAAGCGTTCTAGATGCTTTAGTTGAAATATGTTCAGAGAAGTCAAGGCTGTGTGAGTAATGTATCCCTAGGCCAGTTACTGATGCTAGTTTGGGCAGTGTGTTGTTGTTAAGTGTTAGTTTTATTTTGAGAGACGTGTCTTTTATGCATAACCAGCCTCATTTCTCTGTG
This sequence comes from Schistosoma spindalis, assembly GCA_946903255.1. NCBI lineage: Eukaryota > Metazoa > Platyhelminthes > Trematoda > Strigeidida > Schistosomatidae > Schistosoma > Schistosoma spindalis. Next base: position 26,403,241 of record OX336420.1, on the reverse strand, counting down.
TTAAGCTCTAACCCCCGGCGTTTGCACCACTCTTCCACCATATTGAGGTCATGTTGGATTTTTTGCATGGCACTACGTACATTGCAAATGTCTGTTTTATGTATGACTTTAAAGTCACCGGCGTAGAGGTAGGTCTCACCTGAGCTAAAGCACTTGCATACATTGTTGATGTAGGTTGTAAAGAGCAATGGACTCAAGACACTACTCTGCACAACACCAATGGTTATTGATCTAGGTGTAAATGCTGTATAGTTAATCTTGGTTATTTGGTATCTTTTTAAGAGAAAAAACCTGATCTATTGCAATGGGAGGCTTATAATTCCAGCTGACTGGAGTCTGTTTATCAAGGTATGAGCTACTTTATCAAAGGCTTTCTCAATATCAAACTGTAGTATAACTACTAGGTTCTTTTGGTCACGTATGCGAGTAACCTCGTTGAAAAAGTCTATCAGACATGTACTGCAGGATCTTTTTTAACGAAACCGTGTTTTGACGGATCTATTAAATCTTCCTTAAGTAGGTGATCAGAAAGCTGATTCTGCATCATTTTCCATTATACGTGATATAACTGGATTGGTATTATTAGGTCTGTAGTTTATGACCACGTTTCTCGGTTCTCATTTGTATTTGAGAAGAACATACGTTACGTTCCGGTTTTCGGGATATGTACCTGCCTCTAAATATAATGTGTATATTTAGAGTAATAGCGTCTGTATGTCCGGTCCTGATATTTTACAAAGGATTGATGGGATGTCACCGACACCAGAACTCGAATTAGGCTTAAGAATTTTGATGGCGGTATGTATACTCCCAATATCAAAGTTTATGCTGCTAGTATAATTTTTGCTTATGCACTTTATGTTAATACCTAGGGTATGAAATGTTTTGCCGTTGTGGAGAAACCCTTCACTTAACAGTTCACATATACTGCCATCTATTCTCATTCTGTTCCACAAACATGCTTATTAAATTAATCATACATTCCACCTTTTTTCCGTCCTTTTATCTCTAAAATCAACTCAATATTCTTCCAAATACTACAGAACCTGTTTAAATATCGTCAGAGTAGCGCAAACGTTATTAAAACATGCATATAGTTGCATTTCTGAAAAGGCCAAAGTGATTTCTTTACTACACTTACGTGACCATGAGTTATTCGTGGATAATAATAGCTCAGCATTATATTAAACTCTTCACAAGACATCAAATAATAGACACTGTAGAAACACTAATCAATCACTAATTGAGAAATTGACCTGTTTAACCCGGGTCTAAAGTAATGCTACTCTCCGGACGAATTTAACTCCAAAACTTGATGAAGTACCGCCATATGGGTAGACAGTTATTTATATATTCAGATTTGTTTTTATCCAAGCCATCATCTTGGGATTGCAACCTCAGGCAATCTCTATTCCCGTTAAACCCCTTTGGCTATAACGACATCTCTCTATCTGCTCCCATTACGATTGGATACTTACGAAACTTTAATGAGACTGTCAAGAGTGGGCATAGCATTTTGGTATGCTGAGCAGTATATTATTTAGTGACAGTCCTTGATACCTCGTCGAGCAGTAGAACAAAACCGTAACCACACAAATTTTTTTTATAATTGTGGCTGTTTGGGGTGTCAGATAGTGGCCTCAGGATGCTTCTTTAGTACTCTCTTCCATATAAAGCATTTTGATGTTCTCACTTATCACTTCCATCCAAGACCTGAATACCTGCCTAGCCTGTCCTTCAATTCGTCCAGGTGTGGGGTTACGGCGCCGTAATTACACGAAAAATTTCTTCTTTTGATTCACCAGAAAAGCCTAGCAAACAAATGATAGTGTCTGTAGGCACATGATTGAGCTGCATAACCGAAAACATCTATCCTCATAGTCTCTAATTATCTATGGAGCCTCAAAGCACTGCATGTTGGCTCTGGTGTAAAGATAGCAGGTTCAATCAACGACCAATCTAGTAGTGTTCTAGTGTTATGTAGCTCATTTGGCGGATGTCATTATAAGCAGGATAACTTCGTCTCGCGAGGAAAGTTTTCTCAATTTTACCTGTTAGTTATATAAACCATTCAGATATCGATCACTTAATATTACGTCAAGGAAACGAACTCCAAAGAAACATTCAGAACAAGCTATCTAGGGAATTTACTGTGTTCATTGACAGACTGTTTTAGATACGTCTTATATATAGGCACCTAGTCAGTTATACGACGTATAGTTTTGTATGGGAACCGTTACCCAATATGACGTAGAAACTCTTAATCACGAAAGGACCAGGGGTTCTCACGGAGACACTTCTAAGAATACTCCCATCACTTTCTGTATGCAGTTCGTGTGGTCTGCCCTGTCTTCACCAGCCATACCTACGTCTTATGGTAATGGACGGTAAGTCACCGACTGGTCCGCTTTATTTTTATAATTTCTTATCACACGTCTGCATCTCAGACAGCTAAAACTTCGGTCTTCGCTGAATAAGTGGTCTACTAAATTTCAAAATTTTTCCTAGTGATGACACCCTTTTGTTCGAAATTTTAGGTTCTCACTTCTCTTCCGCTGTACTTGTGATAATTTTAATCCATCTACGTTAGTCAAGTGAGAAACTGTTTAAATACGATCTCCAAAAAATGCCCAGAGCTCAGATCATATTCTGCATTCAACGACAGTAGTGTATTTCTATGCGTGAACAGGTTGTCTAGGAGTGAGTACAGGTCTTCAGCATCATTTTTTATCTTTTGGGCATCACCCTCCTTATTTTCAAAGATACAACAGGCAAACATTTATCTCTCAAATTACTGTTAACCTACACGCCAAGCCTGAACAGAACCAACTGAGGCAGGTAGAACTTATTGTTTAGCACAGTACTGGTGGAACCTCTTGTATACAAAATATGATCGTCCATACCACTAATGTAACAGTGTTGTATGGAGGGTCAAAACGGGTAAAGAGATAGTACAAACTACCCCAAAGCAAAGCACAGCAGAAAAATAGTCACAGATGACTAAAAAGATTAGAAACTAGTGGGGTTAATTTGTGAATAACCAATATTTAACCTTGGGATTTGTTTCTGTAATCTACTATTTAACCTATAAGACCAGGAAAGACCAACGATGTCACAGAAATCTCATAGTTTGTTCCCATTTGTTATGACCCACAACTGCCTGTCAAACAACAGCGTTAACAAAGTCTGAGCAGAATTTATTATTACCGAAATTCACAATATTTCTAATCACTTCCTTTTTGTCCTGTTACAAACACGTTATACGTAAACCAGAACGCTAATCGAACGGCCCGACAAAATTAGATGAAAAAATTCCACAAATTGAACTTCGTTATGACCAAACAGACTTCGATAGTTCAAACATTACGTCCTCATCAACAATTGAAAGATATATTTACCAGAGGTTGGCCCTCGAATTCTCTGCCTGAAACTAAAACCAATGAGTGCTAATCGGTATCTGTTGAAATAATTGTTGGATTGCTTATAGAAGAAATCACAAATGGATAATCAAAATTCTCAGCCACAGGTCTACACCTTCTGTTACTGTGGAACTCCCAAACCTGATTTATACGGACGGTCTTAAAAATTTGTCTTGCCTTTCGTAAAATGCTTCGACAAGACTGGATTAATCAAAAATTCGTCCCCAACAAACAGTGACAAATCTGGAATGATCACAGTGAATGGTTTTGGTACTATTTCTCTCTTTTATTTTCCTGATCGTTCCATTCTAGATGCTACTGTACATTTATTCGTGTTATAGCGGCAAGTTAATCGACGAAATAAATAGTTCTGTAAGTCTTCGAGATTTGATTATGGCCTCATCAGCTTTATTAGACCGATCTGTTTAAAGTCTCTCGGTCAAACATCCGCACCAGATCACGAGTGGGTACGCCGTGCTATGCATCTCTTACAACCGTTAGCCAGCTTAGATTGAGCGCTTCTCAATATATCGGTACATTGACGAGAAACAAATAATTAACTTGCAACTACTAAAACTGAAACACCATGGGAGCTAAAATTCGTAAGGGGATAGTATCCTTATATAACACAGGTTTACCAAATGCCGTAGTGAATGTTTCATTTGTTCCATCTACGAAAAGACTAGAGACAGAAGATCACTAGAAAAGTATAAATGTAGTGTTTTGTCTGTCAATATTGAAAACGATAAAAATGATAAAACGAGACATTAAATCACTGCAAATGAGCGATTATACTTTACGATTGGCTGGAGAATTGTTTCACCAAAACGAAACTGGCCCAAATAAATTTATTGGATTATTTTTTCGGCAACATTTGTTCTTGTGAGTGCGGTAATAATATTCTGGCTAGAAGCGCTCAACTTAAAGTCACCCTCTTTGAGGCCAGGCACATATGTCGAGTGGACGATCTAGAAGTGTGCGCAGTTTCCTGGATGAAGTATGTCCATTTTTGTATCCATATCGGCTGCTCTGTAGAAATTCAAACCTACTTTTGACCAGGTAAACCAAGTTCAACTGTTTTAGTAAGTAATAGTATGATATAAAAACTGGTATCCCCACATCGGATCTTAAGCAATTTCTCGGGAAGTCTCACTTGTCAGAATCAAAAGTTCACAATATTGTGGACTCAGCAGATAAAGATGGAAACCAGTTCATTACGTACGATGAGTTTATAGAACAAGTAAGTAATTTTAAAATATAGTGTATTAGATTTGTATCTTGTCAATGCGTTATCTGATGTGATGCATAGTAATAGAAAAAGATATATGTGACAAAGTACAAGCTTAAAACAATAAGTCTGGTTGACACGGTCGACATTTTGTTAGTGACACTTGTATTTATCAGTTTAACTGAGTGTGATTGTGAAGTGGTATGATTTTTACTGATCCTCTACAGCGTATGAGTAGTGTTCATTTAAATCCCAGTTTTTGTTGTGTATGAATGCAGTTGGACTTGAGACCATGTTCTTTCGTGGTGAAATCACTCGGTTATCCTTGTCTACATCATGGTTGTTTCCAATTAAGCTATGAATTTATTACGAGGCAGGTTGATGCATCGATTCCAATCGGTTATTCCGACACATTCAAGTCCAAGTGTTCTCCATCTTTAAACTTTGGTATTTATCGTGGAAAGGTGGTAAAATCGTGGTTTACTTTTGATGGATGAAACTGTGACATGTTCCTGGTGGGTGGAATTTGTGGAATTTCATACTTGAAATATTCGGAGTACTTATATGGAATGCAATCATATAATACTTTATTATGCTCCCTAGATTGCGCTTGTACTGAGAATGAAGTTTTCACTGAAAGAGTATGAATTTTCTAAACACGTGGAATGTCCCACTAGGTCTGTTTCGAAGTCTCGAAATGTTTACTTGTAATTCCGTCAATGCCAAGAGCTGCCGACGAAAGAGAACTGTGTCTAGTCTCCTCCTAGTTATTTAAATAACCTAACACTTGGGATTGTGTTGATGTTCAACTGTTAAGTAACTAATGGTTTGTTGGTTCGACTTTCTGGACTGTATAATTAAGATCTTATTTTATAACATTTGTGTATTATGTAAACTACAATAATTGTGGTTCAAAATCTGAGTTTCCTTGTATAACATAATATCTTGGCCGACGTGTAGAATGCCACGAATTGGTCGTCATATATATTCCTGTGTTCATGTTTGTTCTCTTTTATGCTGTGTGATTTCGTGAATCATACGTCACTAGAGACTAATACGGATAGAATACATTTGATCCTTCTAGATATTTGTCGTAAACATTGCTCGTGAACCATAGTTATTTTTACTAGGAGAGCTAGCTGTAGGGCAGTGCTAAGCAATCACATCATGCGACTTAATCAGGAAACAACTGTTTTATCTTGCATTTTCAGTCTTTTCGTGTGTCGAATTTCACCGTTATGACTTCGACGTTTTAATTTCCATGTCTCTAAAAAACATTTGATTAGGTTTTGTCTGAAGATGAAACAACTATCCGAAGGCTGCGTATTCACAAACGGATACTCAATCGTGTAGTTTTGGCTATAGCACCAGATTGTGGACGCGAACATCAGCGGACTGTCGCCATTGATTCTGGCTATGACACCACCAATGTCGGTAGTTCAAAAGAAGCAGATATTAATAATTATATACAGGCGTATGACTGTCGACCTCCTCCTATATTTATCCCTTTGATAACTATTGCTGAGGTAATTCATTTCCTGATTGACTGACATTTTGTTTTAAATGATTTGGTTTTTATTTGTGGATCTGTAAATTTTTTTGTTGTTCACTACGAAATGTCTATCAGCACTATTCTGGTCTAAAATACTACTTCTGATGAGAACGAATTAGTTTTCGAAGATAGTTACATGAAAGCAACATTAAACAGTGAAGTGGATCTCTATAATTTGAATCAGATCTAAACGCAAAGTTGTAATTTTTATTAACTGTATATGGTCTTTCTCACTATGTATGAGGGGTCAACAGATGTCTGTAATTTTATATTTCTGTATTGGTTACTTTGAGCTGTATTATTTAGTAATCTATGGGAATTTATTTATTATAACGATAAGCTACTGCTACTACAGCTTTTGAATGCGTACTGATTAGTAAACCTCAGAATTATATCCCAAAACTCCGTCACGGTGACATTTAAATCTTTTGTATGCATTTATAGACGTCATTATCCAATCACATGCTCTCTGGACGTTAATCTATTACCTTTATTTGTTTTTATTTAGTTATTGGTGGATTTTCTCATCAAAGTGCTTTTAAATTTAATTTTGTACAAATCAGATCTACATTCTTCCGGTATTTTTCAAGTACCTCTTCATTTTTTTCCTTTTTGGTATAGTTGATTATATTGTTCGCTAACTTACCAGAAGTCATTTCATCCTATGTTCCTATCATCGATGGCCATCAAACAAATCAAGAGTGGGAAAGCAGCAGGACCTGACAATATACCAGCTGAAGCACTGAAGTCAGACATAGAAGTAATCACAAACATGCTTCACCTATTCAAGAATATTTGAGAGGAAGAACAAGTGCCAACGGACTGGAAAGAAGGACACCTCATCAAGATACCAAAGAAAGGAGACCTGAGCAAATATAAGAACTGCAGAGGCATCACACTACTGTCAGTACTAGGAAAAGTATTCAAGTGTTGCTGAACCGGATGAAAGACTCAGTAGACGCCCAACTTCGAGATCAACAGGCTAGATTCCTCAAGGATCGGTTGTGCACAGATCAAATTGCGACACTATGGGTCATCGTCGAACAATCAGTTGAGTGGAACTCGTCACTATACATCAACTTCATTGACTTTGAGGCGTTTGACAATGTAGATAGAACATTATGGAAACTTCTTCGACACTATGGAGTTCCTGAGAGGATTATCAACATTATCCGGAACTCATACGATGGACTACAGTGCAAAGTCATGCATGAAGGACAGCTGACAGGCTGTCTGCTCTCTCCCTTCCTCTTTTTTCTGGTGGTTGATGATGACCGCGACATCTGAGGGAAAACGCGGAATACAATAAACTGCATTCCTATCTCATACACACGAACAAATGCACGTGAAGAAAACTAGTGAAGCAGCAGCCTCAGCATCAGTAGGCCTCAACATACACAAAGGAGAAAGCAAGATCTTCAAATACAACACGGACAACACCAGCCCAATCACTTGATGGCGAAACTGTGGAAGATGTAGAATCCTTCACGTACCTGGGAAGCATCAGCGATGAACAAGAAGGATCAGATGCAGGCGTAAAGGCGAGGATTGGCAAAGCAAGGGCCACATTCTTTCAATTGAAGAACATATAGAAGTCAAAACAACTTTCAACTATTATCATAGAATCTTCAAAACGAATGTCAAAACAGTTCTACTGAATGGAGCTGGAACTTGGAGAACTACTACAACTATCATCAAGAAAGTACGAGTATTTACAAATATTTGTCTACTCAAGATACCATCAGCAACAGCCTTCTGTCTGAGAGAACAAACCAGCTTTCAGCTGAAGAGCAAATTAGGAAAAGATGATAGAAAAGTATAGGACATACATTATGCAAATCATCAAACTGCATCACGAGGCAAACCCTAACTTGGAATCCTTAAGAGAAGCAGAAAAGAGGAAGGTCGAAGAACACATTACGTCGGGAAGTAGAATCATATGAAAAGGATAAATAACAACTGGAAAGAAGTAGGAACGATTGCTCCTTCACGAGGAGTAACAGGCGTAAGTAACGTCCCTCTCATAGACAAATAGTTCAGAGTATGTAATCTTTTCGGAATAATCTCAGCATACGTTTTATAACTTAATACCAAGTTTCGATGTCGGTTAATATTGACCTGTAATTTAGAAATAATATCATTTTAATCTACTAAATGGCGTGTCACATTTTTTGTGTACTATCGGTTCACCATACTATATAGCGCTTCGTCATCTACTTTATAAATATAAATGACTATGACCTTTCTCAGTGTTGAGCATTCGGTTTACACTTCTTCAGGAGATACCTGTTATTCTTTGAGTCTCGTCTTTTTTCTCATGATTAGTCTATCCGATACCAGTTGTAAATTTTAGACGGTATAATAATAATAACTTTGTATTTTTAAACTTCACATGTACCTTGTTAATGATCACTGATACTTTTGATGTTTTGTTGTTTCAGATTGCAGTTTTTATATACTACGTTGTTACGTATAGAGACAAACCTGACTCCAATGATTTGACAGTTTCATTTGGTTTTCCTATTGATAATATACTTATTTATAACCCAACTAAACGTCACGAACTATGGAGATTTTTAACCTACATGTTTATTCATTATGGTTATAAGCACTTAGTTTTTAATTGTTTAGTGCAAATTGTACTTGGTCTTCTACTTGAATTGGTTCATAAATTTTGGCGAGTTGGATTAGTTTATTTGTTAGGTGTTATTTCGGGTAATATTTTGCCTTGTTATTTGTAAAAGGTTTTTTAAACGCTTATGACCTTATTTTCCCCAAAATTTAAGTTAAACAGTAATCGACTAGGAATGCATATCTACCCAAAACTTTTCGAATGTCGTCTACGTTTATTGTTATTGATTGTTTTCACCATATGTACTAATTGTTAAAGGCATCCAACTGTTTAAATGTAGTTTTATGTTCATTCTTATGCAAGTCAGCGTGGTTTTTGTTCAACCTGTACGGAGCTGATGAATTAGTGATGAGAATGTTCAGTGTTGGACACTGCATGCACATACGTTATCTACGGAATTACGTCGTTGACGTGCTTTTAGAGATAACACCTTCCACATCTGAATTTCCAAGAGTTGAACTTCCACCGGGAAATTTAATTTTTGACTTAGAATATGCCTATGACATAGTTCTATTTAGTGAAGACGCTGACAGAATGCAGAGTCTGCTGACCACTCTAAGCAACAATGCAAGCATGTTCGGCATGCGATTTTCTCCCTCGAAATGCAAAATGTTGCTTCAGGATTGGGTTGCATCGACACACGAACTAGTGATAGGGAGTGAAGTAGTTGAGCGTGTCGACCGATTCACTTATCTCGGAAGTCTCATCAGCCCTTGTGGTCTGGTGTGTGACGAAATCTCAGTACGGATCCAGAAGGCTCGACTAGCTTTTGCCAACTTGCGTCATTTGTGGCGTAGGCGAGATATCCGTCTATCAACCAAAGGTTGTGCTTGCTGCGCAGGAGTTCGTTCCGTCCTACTTTATGGCAGTGAAAAATGGCCAGTAAGAGTAGAGGATATTCTTACGTTACTAGTATTTGATCATAGGTGTCTTCGAAACATTGCTCGTATATCCTGGGACCGCCGAGTAAGTAACTCCGTTGTTATGAAACGGGTACTAGGTAAGGATGGAAAATCAATTGATGAAGTAGTGAAACTTGATCAGTTGAGATGGCTGCTAGAATATGTTGTAAATTTCCTTAGGATCATGTGTCAAAACAGAAAAAACAAATTTTCCTTCAAAGCGTAATACTTACCAGACCATACTTTTTTCATATTCAAACATATATATATATATATATTCGTATTTGCTAACCAACTTTTTTTATATTTTAATAAAAGTTAATGGTTATTTATTCCATTCTGTCTTATTTATGTTAATGCTTACAATAGGTTCTTTAGCTAGTTCTGTTACTGACTCGTTCTCTCTGATATGTGGAGCTAGTGGTGGCTGCTATGCCCTTATTGGCGCTCATTTAGCCACTGTAATAATGGTATGTTAGGTTTTCTCTCTTGTAGCTGAATATTTCTAAGAAATCTCATAACAGTAAAGATTGTTGGTATATAAAATCTAGTGTAATGTAAATCGAATAGTAGTAAGAGGTTCCATGGTTTCGATAATGAATGTGCTTGGTACCACGTTTTAGCTGACTGACTAATGAAAACCTAGAAAGGGATTACTAATGGGACTAACAGCATAAACTGATCTCTAGTATGAAACACCGAATTAGAAACACCATTATAAAAAAATGCCATGTCTAGTTAACTTGGCTCAAAGCCAGTCAGACAAGTGGAAATGTTTTCGAATTCCAAAGGTAAAATGTATGCGAAACAGTATTTCGTTCACATGAGTCATTTTGAATAAAGAATTCATTTCGCATCTGCGTAGGTAGTTTTTCTCGTCGATTTTAGTTTGGTAAAATTAAATAGATCTATCAAATATAATACATTTACCGTAATGACTGTTATGGTCAAACTGATCATTTCTTCACGTAACAGGTTCGGAAAACCGTATTGTACGAGAATAAAGATAATTCAGCGAAGAACATTTGCTGTTCGACGATTTCGTTTACTGAAACTGTACAATCCTATTTATAATTAAAGTTTGCTAAAAATAACGGACTATGGAATGGTATCGAATAAATAAAAAAGGAATTGAAGCCTTTTATCATCATAAATTTCCTACGTAAATCAGGTATCGGAACAAAGTTATGAAATAATCCAACAGCTAATCAAAAACGTTAAGGTAAAGATAATTGTACACTTGATAAATATTAGAAACAAACTAATTGGAAGTTGTCGTAATAACTGTAAAAAATCTCTGAAAAGGAGTGGAAAAAATGCTAGTTTATGAAAGTTAGAAAGAAACGTTAAGAACACGGTAGAATAAGGGACTGCATATATTGTTTTTGTACACAAATCTTAGGGTTGAATTGGTGGGTAGCTATAGCTTTCGCTGTACGTTGGTTTTTCATTTGTATTTTTTTCGAGTCTAATGTTCTGACTGTATGAATGATTTTGAAGGAGGATTCTAGTGGGGAAGAGTAACCAGGATTAACTAAATGTTCCTTTAGATAGCCAGACAATCTAATATCTGGAAATATGCTTCAAAAGAGCTCTATTTGTGCAGCCATTATAACTTGCTTCAAACGGGCAAGTTAACCGATAAATACAGATTAATTTGTCCTAAAGCGGGAGCTTATTTCTCACACAACTACGGATTAAAGGTCAACTAGAGAAAGAAATTCGAAGTCCTTCAAAACAAAATGTTTTTCTGAGAGATCTCAAAAGTCTTCAGAATTTTTGCTTCAAACTAAATGTTGGAAAAGAGGGTTTTCCTTTGTTCCACAGACATTCCTTCACGTTGTTCCTTTGGCTTAAAATTTTTATCGATGAATCTATGTTGATATCCGTTCTTGACTGGTGTTTATTTTGGTCTATCAAGTTTAATTTCAATTCTATCATTAATAGAGATTTATCTAACCCTCGTGCTTAGGTTTCCTTTTTGGTAAAGTGGGATCCAACTTTAAGAAGCTGTGTACTCCCCATTCAGGGCAAACTTTCTGTATGTCGATCTTTGTAGAGGATCATCAGGTCTCCTTTTAACGAAGGAATCAGAAGAGTAAAATTCTGAACCTGACTCTGATTTCATTATGAATGTAATTAATTGATGACAAGAACTGAACTTGTCTGGTGTGTCGTTGAAATTAACAGTCACAAATAGTGCAACTATCATCCAACTCTCTCTTGTATGAACAAAAACTGTCAGTCGTAGGTCTAAGTACATTGTTTTCATGATTGACAATAATACAACTAAAATTCGGTCAGTTGGTGATCCTGTCTCTACGCCATCAGTTTGTCCATAGAATCCATTATCAAATTTAAATGGGATGTTAAAAGTGTATTAGGAAACTGATATCGAACATTTTCTGTTTTCAGTATGATCATATAGTAGGCAGATTGTTTCTGTGAGACGGGAACATTTGTAAAAAAAGAGAGGTAACATCAAATAAAACCATTTTTCCAGCTACGTTTTCATCGGATATTAAACCAACAAAACTGATCGAACCAACAGTGATGTGTCTCTTAGGTTGATTTTTGACTAGTCGTTTAGCAATTACATAATATGCTGTCAACAAACTACCCGGTGGTTAAGTATCAATAGGTAATTAGGAAGTCGTTTCGTCTGATACCTATCAGATTACAATAGCAAATTTACATTCACAAATGAATTTCGGTTATTAAAGTTTATGCTGTTTTCTTTAAAGTATTGTTTTTATTTTCCGAATACTTCAGAATTGGGATTTAATGCAGGAGGGATGGTTAAATAACCCTTTGAACTTTATATCAAGTGGTGTTGTCAGATCAATTCTAATTGTTGTACTTGGTAGGTTTTATTCTTCATATACTTATTTGTAACATAAATTACTGCACATCATATTTATATAATTCTTTCATCTATGTCATTGATTTGTGTAGTCATAGTCCGTTTTTATTTTCCTTTTACTAATATACATATTTATTCTTGCGTGCGGTAATCTTGTTTTGTCAATCTTCACTTATGTAGACAGACGAGTACTGTCTGTCGAATATAGTTTCTTTATAAAACGTATTCTGATTTCAAAAGAATTTATACAGTACCTTAACCTACTGGGTTAATAAAAACACAAACACAGAGGGGATATTAAATATGTGGAAGCATTATCGATGAACAAGGAGGTTCGGATGCAGACGTAAAGGCGAAGATTGGTAAATCAAGGGTCACATTCCTACATTTGAGGAATATATAGAACCCGAAACAACTGTCTGCAACTCATCATCAGAGTTAGAATCTTCAATACGAATGTCAAGACAGTTCTACTGTACGGAGCTGAAACCTACAAAACTACTACAACCATCATTAAGGAAGTGCAAGTATTTGTAAACAATTGTCTAACCAAAATACTAAATGTCCGTTGACCGGAAGCTATCAGCAACAGCCTACTGTGGGAAAGAATAAACCAGCTTCCAGTTGAATAGGGAATTAGAAAAAGACGGCGGGAGTGAATAAGACACATGTTTCGGTAATCATCAAACGGCAAGTGCTTACTTGGGATCTTGAAGGGAAACGGAAAATAGAAAGACTAAAAAACACACTGTATCGGTAATTGGAAGCAGACATGAAAAGGATGAATTACAACTAGAAAGGACTGGAAAGTATCGCCCAGAACAGAGATGGACGGAGAATGCTGGTGAGCCGCGAGAGGTAACAAGTATAAGTAAATAAGAGTAATTATATTTTTTAATTTAGGAGTTTAATTAAGATTAGTATAAAGTAATCTTCATTTCTGTCTGTAGAACATCATACTAATTATTTTTTATTTTGTCGGTTATTCTAATGTTCTTTTCTTCTGAGCAGTATGATAAGCTTGAATGCTATTACGAGTTCACCTTACTCGGTAAACGGAACGAAGGTCAAAGATACAGTGATACGATAGGCTATTTTAATCCGTTGTCCCCGGCCCTGGTAACACTAGATCAAGAAGTTTTGATGAGGTGTAGAGAATGTATTCTACAAGCACCCAGAAAATACGAGGTCACTAAGCACATAAACCAAGCTTATTTCTACAATGATAGAAACGCCCTTGGGAGAGCCACAAAATAGCATACTAAAAAAATCCGTCAACCAATGACAGTCAAGGATTTCCGAGTGGGAAATGTAAGCTGTAGGTCAACTAAGCATCTCTTGGCGCGAAAACATAAAATTCAAATTCAAATTTTCAGAATAAAATTACAAAATTAGGACTTTTTCCAAGTGAGTTCTGAGGATCTAACGTCCTCAACACAGTATTTTAATTCTTCAATGAAGTTGTCACAACAGTATTTATTGTAAGCAGCATTTGGTTGCGCTATCTTTCAATCAATGTATTTTAGTTTTGAACTGTGCCGTATCTTCTATGTTTAGTCGGTTGACATCACTAGTCTCACATATAATGAGCCTTGATCATAATCTAATGAAAATGTTTATGATGTATTACTGTTCAGATTTCATACTACAGGCCCACAAATTTTATATACAGGTGTTTTATTTTAGGCTGTAAATTTGTGCATGGTTGTAAATCTCACTGTGTTATCGTAAGCCTCGAACAAAAGTAGTAGGTCGTTTGAACACCATTGTTTGTGAGATCGAGTTCCATTTAGACTGTACTTCCGAAATAATACATGTTATCCAATTAACTGGAAATAATGGCGAAATGTCAGTATTAAAATTAGGTCTCGTATGTGGTCAGAAAAAGCAAACGTTTTGGAAAATTCATGTGAAGACTTTTAAATTGTTACTCCGACTAGCGCTGTAATCGTTTTTTTTTTAATTTATATTATTTTCATGGATAATAATACAAGTTCTGTTACTTTTTTCTTTTTAATTGTTTCTAAGGTGGTAGTGATACTGCACTTGCTATATATGATCGATTTTCAAATCCAAATGAAAAAATACGTGTTGGTTTCTCCGCTCATTTTGGTGGTTTTATAGCAGGTTAGTAATTAAATCTTGTTTCTATTCCCTTTATTTGTGATGCTTTTTATTGCATTTGCTTATTTATTCATTTACTAGTGGTAACTAATAATGTCGTTAAATAACTACAAGCTGTTTGTTATCATTCATTGAGCTGTGTTTTTGTTTTCAACACGACTCAGATTAACAATGACCACTAACTTGATTTCATGTTTGTATTACTTTTGGCTTGAAAAAAACCCGATTTTCAGTTCTGAGATAGCATACTCGCTTACTAATATAGAATATTTCTGAATCATTTCTATGTGGACTAATTTTTACAGCGGTTTCATTTAACTCAATGTGTATGACTTGATATTCATTAGACGCTTTTATTTATTTAGCCTATTACTATTGAGGTCAAAAACAAAAAGAGTATTGTTATTGTATGTATTTATAGATTTGTTTTTATACTAGAAGAGGTATATGTCCACCATATTTTGTACTCACAGAAGAATTTTATTGAAATTTTTTAGGTCAGTGGATACATATTGAATGTACTTGTGTGTTGTATTGAATGACTTGATTATCAAACAAAGTTTTAGATTTGTAAATCATACCGTGAAATCCAATATATTTGAAGAGTGTGAGTTTCTTTTATGTTGTTGGTTCTGATTTTGAACAAAGAACAATCTATTTGAAAGTTCTAGTTGTGGATATCAAGAGTTGTAAGATTTTGTGCTAGTTATCTCTTAAATTACCATTAACAAATACAATGCGCTGACAGTATTCAATAGTGCAAACGATGTGGTTCATTGAGGTTCTTGGTACTTGTGTAACTGTTTCACGAGAATGTACTGTGCGGTTCCAGTCGTAACGTGATTAGATGAGGTTTGTTTTTTTCTGAAACTAGTGTAAAATTACTCAGTTTCGGTGTATAGTTATAATCGCAATGTCAGGTGGTCGTTCAAGAGCTGAGGTGTTTGTGTTTCAGCTACTGAGCTTCGGGATTCCAACCCTGCATCTAGTTCGTTTCGATCGACCGTCCGAAAGCCAAGTACATAAATCAGTGCCTGTTGGCTTGCAGAAACGAATAAATCTTTTAGTGATTGCATTTAAATCATAAAAACGTTCAATCAAGTGACTATGTAGTAACTTTTCGGACTCATTATCAAGCTGTTTGACATCACGTTGACACATTGTTGTTCTCAAGCAACCGATAATTGCAAGAAAATGTAAGATTGTCCTTTTCAAATAGTTACATTGGAAAACATATCAAAATGTTTTCAGATTTTATTTTGTCGAAATTTCATTACCTATTTCTCACATATATGTCTTGTTTTTTTCATTTCTAGGTCTTTTATTAGGTGTAGTGATTTTGCGCAATTTAAAAGTAGAAAAATGGGAAAAATATTTCGCTTGTAATTGTGTTCTAATCTTTCTCCTATTTGCTGTAGCAACTATCCTATTCAATGTGTATTGTCACAGAATTAATGAATGTCCTCCATGTAAATGGGATATTTGATTGATAGTCAGATTTCTTCATTTATAAAGAAAGAATACTGAGATTTTTCTCGCTTATTTTGTAAAAACATGTTAGTTTCGATTGTAAATATAATTGTTTTTTCTTCCTGTATGACTTATTTAACACATTTCATATTTTATATTCTCTGTATTTTTACCATCTTTTATTTCTTCTTTGTTGAGTATGATCTCATTATTGAGTTGTTAAGGGCATACTTTAAAATACAGAAGGATTTGGTGTGATTAGAATTTGTAAAATAATTTATACTTTTTTCTTCTTTCTTTGTTTGCTCCCATATAGTTTTAACATCTTTCTTTGAAATTATCATTTTTATTTAACACAATCAGTTCTAAGATCATTAATCAAAGACGAAAATTTATCTTTTTTTGGTCGACCTTTCACATATAATTCTGGTACTTGAAAATATTCTCATAGATTTTTGCATATTTATACTAGTGTTTTAAAATGTAAACAGTGAGCTACAAATTTTTGTTTTGTTTTGAAAATTGCTTTTAATTCTTTGTGTTTGTTAGTTTTACTTTCAGTCTGTGATTATCTATGCATAGTTCTGTAGAGTTATGTATTTTTTTTCATTCCTAAACATTTTTTAATTGACTATATTTGGTTGTACATCAAACAATCTGATATTATCTTTGTGACCTTTCATCTTGTAATTTTATCAATTTTGGGGTTTATGTTTAATTTGTGTATGAATGCTATTAAGTTACTGTCCCCGACCGTAGCTGCTACCTTGACGTGGTGGTCGGGCTTGCCTATCGTGATGACCCAACCGAGCTATATTGGCTGGAACACATGTTCCTGCAGGTTCTACCATGCCAGGCAGGTCGATTGGAGAACGGTAAGACTAAAAGCAGCAACTCAAGGTCTGAGGGCGAAGTCTTACTGCTGACTGTACAGAGGTGTGACAGCAGTAAGGTGTTTCCCTCGGACAACCAGCATCTGCAGCGATGCTGCCTTCTCACAAGGTCGACCCTAAAAATGTCACACCTCACCTTACCCCACGGACTTCCGTCTCCGGCGGTAAGGCCCTTTGAAGAACGGAGCTAACACATTAAAAACCTCCCACAAAAAGGCCGTGCGCGACCGGACTCAAGCAGTTGTCCCTTGGGCTCTGCGGTCACGCACTCAGGTCGCTAAGACCAACACTAATCCGATTTCCTTTTCAGGTCCCTCAAGTAATACCCTTTCACGGTGTGGGCATATTATTCATTCTCAATCCAGGAGATTGGACCGATGGGCAGAATACTTTAGGGATCAGTTCAACTGGCCTTCAGCCACACTTCGGTTTCCCACGATCCCCAGTCGACCTGAATGGCAAGTTGATGCAAGTCCTCCGACTCTTTACGAAGTTGAAAAAGCTATAGGAAATCTGAAGCGTGGGAGAGCAGCAGGCCCTGACAGGTTTACCCCTGAGATTTTTAAGGATGGCGGTCCAGTATTAACAGCGAGATTGACTGAGGTCTTAGGTAGAATCTGGGAACTGGACGTAATTCCATCTGACTGGTCTCAATCACTGATTGTACCAGTCTATAAGAAAGGACAAAAGTCCTCCTGTGACAATCACAGAGGAATTAGTTTGACTAATATAGTGTCTAAAATATTAGCTTCAATAATACTTCGACGTCTAACCAAAGCTCGTGAAGAGCAGACTAGAGAAAACCAGGCTGGTTTTCGACCTGGACGTGGTTGTATTGATCAAATATTCACATTACGTCAGGTCCTAGAACATGGACACACATTCAGACGACCTTGAATGGTAGTATTTCTTGACCTTAAGGCGGCATTTGACTCTTGATCGTGAGGTTCTATGGCAGTGTTTGTCACTGAAGGGAGTACCAAAGAAGTACATTAACCTTATAAAGGCTCTCTACTCGAACACAACTGGTCGAGTGAGAGCTTATGGTGAACTGTCATCAGAATTGATTACCTCAAGTGGTGTTCGTCAGGGCTGTCCACTCTCTCCATTCTTGTTTAACTTTGTCGTTGACGTCCTTTTAGAGATGACACTTTCCTCATCTAAATTTCCAGGAGTTGAACTTCCACCGGGAAATTTAATTTTTGACTTAGAATATGCCTATGACATAGTTCTATTTAGTGAAGACGCTGACAGAATGCAGAGTCTGCTGACCACTCTAAGCAACAATGCAAGCATGTTCGGCATGCGATTTTCTCCCTCGAAATGCAAAATGTTGCTTCAGGATTGGGTTGCATCGACACACGAACTAGTGATAGGGAGTGAAGTAGTTGAGCGTGTCGACCGATTCACTTATCTCGGAAGTCTCATCAGCCCTTGTGGTCTGGTGTGTGACGAAATCTCAGTACGGATCCAGAAGGCTCGACTAGCTTTTGCCAACTTGCGTCATTTGTGGCGTAGGCGAGATATCCGTCTATCAACCAAAGGTTGTGCTTGCTGCGCAGGAGTTCGTTCCGTCCTACTTTATGGCAGTGAAAAATGGCCAGTAAGAGTAGAGGATATTCTTACGTTACTAGTATTTGATCATAGGTGTCTTCGAAACATTGCTCGTATATCCTGGGACCGCCGAGTAAGTAACTCCGTTGTTATGAAACGGGTACTAGGTAAGGATGGAAAATCAATTGATGAAGTAGTATCCGATTACTGATTACAGTCGTACTACCTGTACCACTACGGGATTGGGATCGACAACTGCATCTCCGTGCTAATGTAGTATGGCAACTCGAACTGATATACGTACGTACGAGGTTCTACGTTGTTACTGACTGACTGGATTAAGTTACTGTCAGTAGTTTCTTTTTGGGGAGCAGACAATAGTTCATGACAAATTATGGACGGTGAACAATTAAAACTGCATGTTTTTTGTCAAGAATTTTGTTCATTTCAGTTTTTTATTAGGATAAATCCCAGTTCCCAAAGATAAAATTACGATATAAAGTTAGATTTTCTTATGTTATTTAATGTTGAAAATGAGTTAATAAATCTGTACGTGACCTTCCAAAATTAACTAAATGCTGACTACAAGCAGTACATTTTCTGGAGTGATTGCTAGTACATAGAAGTTTACAAACTCGGATTATGTCTGTGTAAATCAGTCTAGAATACCGTTGTTTCATTCCATACAGTCATATATAGAACTCATAAATTCACTGTTCATTAGGCGTAAAGAAAAACAATTTTTTACACACAAGTTACATTATAAACACTAATTGGCCACCACACAACCTTTTGGTTTTAAACAATTAAACTACTTAGTATTATTTTAATGAATTACGTTATCAAATTCAAAGACATTCATTTACATGCTTTCTATTAGAAACTAGTAATGGACGCCCAGGGATAAAGCACTCGACTTCTAACCATTAGTTTCAGTTTAGAGCAACTCATCACTTAAGTTGACTGAGGTTCTTGTATAGTCTACAGATATGTGTTCCAAATGGTGTAAAATATCTAACAAGTGAGAATGCTTTATTTTATAAGAACTGGTTACAAATGAGTTCTTTTCTGAAGTCGGTTTTTAAGGTGTTACTATACATGGTTGTGTAGTCTATAGGATTCGTTTGGTGTTGTGATAATGTTCTAATACCTATATACATTTTACTTATCCTATCTGCAGAACTTACTGGATAAGACAATTTCAGGAACTGTTTGTATTAAAATTTTCGTGGTTTTATAAAGATCTAATGAACATTTTGTGTGTCTAATTTAATTTTAAGATGAGCTCAGTGTAAAATTCATATCACAGTAGTTTCATTATGTTTAGAAAAGTTGAATTTATACTACTGATAAGTAGTCCTAAATGACATGCATTATTTTTAACTGTAGATGCAAATCGCCTTTTACCCTAACTAATGAGAAGAAATCTTTTTTACCATACATCTATGACACAGTTATACTTATTTAACACTTTATTCCTTTGCTATGAAAATAATTTCATTTTCATAAGAGAGGCATACATTTAAATCCTATGTAACTTGGTTAGTTGTGTTATTTATTTATATATTTCTGTATTGAGTAGCCAATTAGTCTATGTCCTTAGTTAGGTGTAATTTCCTATTAGAGAGAAGGTAGTTGACTTGGTTAGTTATGTATTTTTCAGGTTTCTCAACTTTTTCTAGTTCATGAAACTAAACAGTAATAAATCTGTTCATTAGAAAGGGAAGTATAATCTTGTACCATAAAATTATCATTTCCTTGTTAAATTAGATTAAACGGAGAAACATCCCGATATGTCGTTTATCGTCTCTAAAATTAACAACTAGAGCGTAAAGAACAAATCGTAGAAAAAAGATAATTTTAAATAAATGGTGTCAATAGCTTTCCAAGTAAAGCAACAAATACTGGATATTTAGGCATATTAAAATGAACTGTTTGAAATGAATACGTAGTAAAGATATTGGCTGAAACATCATATTTATTATAACTTTGTTCTAACTGATGTAAGAAGGTATCTTAAAAATTAGATCAAATGAGTACAAGATGTGAGAATATGAATGCTGAATTCCAGACTCTCTGAAGCTTATTATGGCATTTATCTAAAGTGGGACACATTATCTTATAAAAATCATATATTTAACTGTGAATTCTATCACGATAATTCGAAAACACAATTTAAGCAAATCAGTATTTTTTTGATAATTCTTTGCGAAGCATCGAAATTACAAGTAGTAACAATTATATAGAACAAATTTGAGAAAACGGCATTACTTGAGATTTATTAAAGGTCTATGTTAAATTGATTAGAATTTGAATAATGTATTTGAAGGATACATGAAGCTTTACATCAAAATCGGAAATACCAATAAGGAAACATTTCATGGTAATGTAGTGTGAAGTATTTTTTGAATCATATATTGTGGGACTCCGAGATGCAGATACATCCAACTGACGAGTCCCAAGTAGGAAGAAACGTGCGTCCTGAATTTCACTGCTAGCCACCATCCATCTCTGCATATATTGTGAAATAGTTGATTATTTCTTGGAGTTACTTGGCAATCATGTCAGTAACTAAATCTTATATGAATAAATAACTTAAAAATGAACACACGTTTTAAAAATAGCTTTGCATCCTTACTCTATCAGTCTAGGTCTCTTCATGAGCACATGTGCTTCTACAGAATGTTGTAAACAGTAAACCTGCTTTAGTCTCATACTCAATTGTCGTCACCAACCAGACAGGAATCAATATTGTAAAAAATCTCTCAGAAACTTTGAAAAATTAATCATACTTATTTTGAGACGTTAGGTACACTGACAGTTTCGTTCTCAGTAACTGGGCCTGACAACGACAATTATTAAAATACGCATTGAGATAGTATTTACACTAGTCCCATGTAACTGGGACTACTTTACTATTTCGGAAATATCTTGTTTGGTGTATGCATAAACTGAATTAGGAAACATCTTTATTCAAAATAATTTCTTATTTCGTATTTATATATAGATCAGTTAGGAATTCGCAGAAATAAACTTTTAACTAAAAGTAATTTCTCAACTATAACCTGTATGGCATTTCAATTAAGTGAATATTTTATGATTTAGTTTATCACAATTTTACTGATCAGTATAAAATCGTTATAAACTAGTTTTGATTGAATAGTTCGGAAATAATAATGCAATCAATATAATTAATGTTCAATACTGTGTCCCTAATACTCTTGACACAGACCTAAACTATCAAGACTACTTGAAGGAAGACAAATTATTGTATATGAAGAATGTATTTTACGAAAAAATAACACTTGTTATATACAGATTTTCTTTTCAATGATTATTAATTTCATTCAAATAATTATAAGATGAAAATGAATGTCATACTAAAAATATATTAAACCATAGTCAATGCATAAGAGAGGCTATCAAAATACAGTAGGAAAACACAGTCAAATAATGAACAATCGAATATATCAGAATTTATTCAAATGGTAAGTTTAAGTGGACAGTTATCTTACTAAAATAATTAATAATCTTAGTTTTGATCTCTTCATACTAACGATTAAGACTATGTTATGTTGATCCCAATCATTTTACAATAGTTTTTTAATTCATTTTACTGATAGACATTTTTAAGCTAAACCCGTTAGTTATGTGCTAACTAACAGATTTTATCCATTAAAATTAGAAATAATAATACCAAGAAACCACAAACTGAATTATCTGCTTTTTGTTGAATCAGTATCCACTGCACTACTAAAATGCAAATGTTTTCCATGCTATATATAGTCAGTTTGTAGATCACTTTGGTGTTTTTTTGAAATTAGACAACAACGTTTGTCATGTTCCTTTCCTAAGCCGTTGGGAAATGAAAAGTAATTATCCCAACTATGGAATATACAGAAACTTATTTATTCATAAACTTGACAAAGAAGTGAACCATTGTTAATGGCATTTATATAATGCAAAGACCATTTAAATGCTTTCACAAAATGTCCAGTAACTATATCATTACTTGAACTATAACAGTTTCAGAAAACACTACATCTCTGGTGGACACACCTTTAAATTTAAGCACGAAAAAGCTTCAGTCTACCATTTTACCGTGTAATTAGTATTCTTAGGATGGTGACAATGTAGCTTTAAATACTGAAGTAATGGTAGTAGCGAACAATGTGAATAAAATAATACAAAGGATTTTCAACATGAAATTATGTGTTTCCGTAGGCACTATTATCATGAATATTTATATGTAAGAAAGCCATTGGTAAAAATTGCGACTGTAAACTAAATTTTACACTCAGATGTGTTGTTTTCTTGTTTTACGACTCTTTCAGTTTTAAATTTAGCTCGAATGATTCTAATATGAATTGAGTTAGAATATTATTTCCTTAAATCGTTTCATTAGAAAGTTGCTTTGACCTATTATTTTAATATTTATGCTACTGTATATGATTTTTACTTATTTTTTTATTCATTTCGTTATTGTTTTATGAAGCTAAATCTCATTATATTTAAGCATTTGAGTCTTATATAACTTATTCTTTGATTGAATTTCATGTAATCTGAACGTTCGATATGTCTACCTATAAGACAATTTAGGATAATTCTAATAGTTAGCTTCTCCTAGATTCACTTATGAATTTAATACCTTTGGTGATTATTATTTGTATTGTTTAGCTAGAACCGGCTTGATTTATTATCTCGTATTTTACATGATCAAAAATATGATTTAACTTGAGATTAAAACATTTCCCCTTGTCTGCTCAGAGTTCTGTCGATTATTTTTCAATGTTAATTTTGTTTACAATTTTCTATATTATTTCAGAATCTCATGTACTCATCTTTTCACCACAATTCACTAATTTGCATACAGGATACTACGTTTCAGTAATTTTTTCACTATAACATAACATTCTCAAAATCACTGAAGATATTTTAGCCTTTAAAGTAATAATCAAACAAAATTTCTACAAATGGACACAACTTCTATATTAACTTGTATGAAGCTTTATTTAGCTTTCAGATAACACTTATTTATTTAAAACTACTAGGATATCGGGAATAAGCTTCATACCTATACGCATATTTTATGCAGTGTTTTATGTATCACAAATAAATAGTCCTTATTTTAGTGTTTGTGTTCGATCCTCTAAATGCTACGAATTGTCAAATATTTTCTTGAATCGACCTTCAAAACAACTGATCAGTGTAGACTTATTTGATAGGCTGAAACAATTTAAATATTAGGCATGAATGTATTATGTGAAAAAATTGACGCTTATACTGCTAGTTGATCCGGATTTAATTTCAAGATACAGTTTAACTAGTTCTGGTAGGTTAGTTTTATACTTGAAGATTGATGAGCATCATCGCGTTATATGTGTATTAGCAACTAGTATGTTTTAATTTCTAAGTTGTCAGTACCCTATATCCGTATACACGTCATTGTCTAGGGTTGAAATCTAATCAGACTAATACTACGGATGCCATTTTATTGATATATATATATATATATATATATATATATATATATATATATATATATATATATATATATATATATTGTAATCAAGAATTCTACTACTTCTGTTACATTTTCTAAACTCCTGCGTCAAGTGTGATTCGATTGGTGCATGCATTTCATAATAAAAACAATTTCTTAATTCTTACAATTTCTAGCATAATATACTAGAATTAC
This sequence comes from Schistosoma spindalis, assembly GCA_946903255.1. NCBI lineage: Eukaryota > Metazoa > Platyhelminthes > Trematoda > Strigeidida > Schistosomatidae > Schistosoma > Schistosoma spindalis. Next base: position 26,378,906 of record OX336420.1, on the reverse strand, counting down.
AAAATGTTTTTATAAAAACTGGCCTCAAAAAGTAATATCAGCTAATATGTCAACTGTTTTTAATTTCGAAAGTGTGTACTCATTGCTGACCGGATGCTTATTTCAAATTTTGAAATATAAAATATCCAAGACTAAACTTCAAACAGTTTATTCGATCATTTTTAATAAAAGAAAAATTATTTCACTATCAAAATTATTTCATACTGAAAATAATTAGTCGATAATATTTTAATGAATCTTAATAAAATGAAATGGAATGGAGATAAGAGCTACAATCAAGCTACCGTTACGTTAGAAATGCAACCGTTGGTAGCCTATTCACATTTATTTGAAGCCTTTCTGTTTAAAATGGTCACTTGTCTTAAAAACGTGTCCTGTCATTTATGTATTTCAGTCGATCAGCAGTATATGTTAGCCGCGTACCGTACTCATGTGGTCTGTTTAAAACATACTACAAGAATAGTCAATCGAAAGTTCAAGATGAGCAAGCAACATAAAAGTAGTTAGTATACTTTTCATGTTATTTGCCCTTTAAAGAAACGAAATTCCATAATAATGCAATTCAAGATTTTAAATATTATGAGTTTTTCAATAGTACTACCATTCTTAATACTATCAATAAACTGAAAAGTATCATGAACAGAATATCTAGATACCTGCCATCTAACTGGTTCCAAGTTTTCAAATAGTCATTGGGTGATCCGGTGGTAGGATTAATATGACATCCCAAATAGGTCATAACGACAATCCAGATTTACATACTTTCAGTAATTCACATTCATCTCTAATTATCATAGCAAGATCATTCTAATCATCTTACTTCATTCACATTATATTCCATTGCTAATTTACTAATTTTTATTCTCACAATCTTTTATTATTATTCACATTATGCTGTCTAGTATTACATTCTTAACACTACATCATCATGTTTATTCTTTATTCATATGTCCTCAAGGAACTAATATTGGAAAATATTCATATATATATATATATATACGATTGTACAGCTTGCTAATATTTTCTCTGAAAAGAGATTATGTCACTGAACTTGTCGTTTTAAAATATTTATTGGCAAAGTCAGAATTCATTTAAAAGATCGTGGTTGCACACTGCTGATGAGTCCCACAATAGGACGAAACGGCTTTTCAGTTTTTTCAGGTTTTCCATGGTGGTCTAGCTTCAATTGACTCATGATCTTAACCATTGAAATTACTATAATATCCACGAAACCCTTTTGATAATAAAAAATATATTAACATAGGAGATACTAATATGTATCAATGATAAAATGTAGTAATATATGTATATATTCATCAAAACTCAAGATGTTCCATTTCATATACAAAGGTTTATATATATTCGTTCAAATGTTAATTTAATTCATTATTTAGTTTACACTCTAAACTGTTCTACTTACCGGACATTTTGTATCTGAATTAATATCATTATTAACATGGAATTGATAAATATTATTATTTCGTTTCTTATTTAAAATAAAAATATAAGTTAATTAAAAAATACACACAATATGTCAAATGAAACGGAGTATAAGTGATTGTATGTAAAACAAACGAACAAACAAACAACAAAACAATGAAGCATGTTCACATTAGGGAAAAGCTAACTAAATATAATCGTAATAATAATGATAATATCAACAATACTAATTATACATAAACAATTAATACTACTCATTAGTTATTTTTTTTAAGAATTTGGAAGTAAAACATTAAATGGTTTAGTATTTCTGTCATATTAGATAATATTAATTAGTTACTAGGTACTTTCCATTGAACGTGTTATTTTTTTAAAATGAATGTATTAAATAAAAATGTAACGACTTTATATGTCATTAATTAAAATTATTCTTTAAGTGTTTTGCAATATATAATATTTTGACTATCGATTAACAGTAGTTACTGAGAGAAAATAATAATATGCTAATTTACAGTTCTTCCATATAAAAGAATACAAGCAGAAATCATGGTATATCTAATAATACCTTCAGATATTAACTTGATCATTTTCGTCATGTTTAATATATCTTGAACGAATCGATAATCTGTGAATAAAGAAATATAATTGATTTGTAATTGTTAGTATTATTATGAAATTGTTTTCGGGAGTCAGTCTATTAATAGATAATGATAACATTTAGTTGAAAATATCAATAACAGAAAAACACATCTATCCAAATAATAATAAATGTTCAATATTTGTTGTTTTAACTCCTCAAAAAGTTATTCTTTAATCGAGAATTAAATTACAACAAGTTAACCATGGATCTAAGTAAATCAGGTGGATATATCATTAGTACGTTTGTATGAACTGAGTGTTATGAAACTTGGTTTATAATTTGGATGTTTAATATTTTTATTTGTAAGTTTAAAACACATGTTTTATAGAAAGTGAATTTCGAATCGAGAAATAGGTAATGTTCTATGATAAAATACTTCGGGGAATATCCAGAACGAAAATCTAACAAAGAAAACAGTTACAATTTTGATAGTTTCAGGAAGAATATAAAAAGGAACTTAGTGAAGACAAGTTAAACAGAAATATTTAAACAACTTAAACTTAGTTGTTACTTGTACAGTTACTGATTTCAAAGTGTAAGGTACAGAGTTCGAGTCTCTGTGTAGAGATGAATATTAAGACACAGTTACATTCAGCTGACAAGTTTCAAATGGGACAGAGAGGTTGTCCTAGATTTAAGTTTTAGATGCTATTAAAAATTCAAGGGATTCAAAAGAAAGTTTTCGTAAACATACCAGAATGATGATATGGAAAACTTCTTCTCTCTTTTAAGACTTACTTTTTACGTTATATTTTTTGAATAAATTTATGTTTAAGGACAAATAGAATATTGATATGTTTATCAGTCACTTTAGGTATTTATGATTTATTTAGCTTCATTGGTTTATACTTTTCACTAGGTGACTTTTCAAGCACAAGTTAAACAATGGTTATGCTGTGATTTAAAGTAGAGTAGCATAACTGCCTATTTTAGATTCGTATGTATAAATGTTATCTCAGTGAAACAAATTCTACACTGTATCATGAATGTTTGGTTAGTTATAGACAATATAAAACACACGAAATTTGATTAAGTAATTATGACACGGGTAATATGGAATAAATGTCGTTTTTAGTTAGTTTAGAAGACTATGATTAAATAGCAGTCTTTCACTATTTCTTATGATTTGGTATTGACTTTTATTAGGTTAGGGTGCTTTATTTAATTAAACCTAAAATCTGACATGTTTTTTTAAAAAAATATGATCATTTTTCATATGCACACATCAACCTAAACTGTTGATGATATATTGGTTAAGCAGATTTTCAAGTTTACAAAACACGAAGTTACTGTTATTATAGTATTTACAAATACTGTTGTAGAAAGTGGCAACAATGGATTAAAAATAAACGTATTTAATAAGCTAAACTGTGACATTCTAGGCACATTTACAGAAATTGTAAATATATCAATATTTGTTAACCAACATGATGATTTGATGCAGATTTCGTATAGTTTGAAAGTTGTTTTGCATCACTAATTGTTAACTTCGAGAAGGATTTTGAAAATCAGATATAACTAGAAAAATTTCCAAACCATACATCCTCAGAACTTACGCAAAATAGAGTGTACAATTTATATTAACTCTGTAATTGAATGATATTATTATAATTGTAGTACTTGATAATCTTAAATTCTAATCTTTAGTGTAGAAAATTCTAATTTTTAATAGTTTCCAAGATAAAATCAAATAGTGATGAAAATTATTTTTTTAATTTATGCTTAATATGTTATTACTAAATTTTTATAACGAATAAATTATATGATAGTTTTGATTAAATTCATTGATAAAGAGAAAAAAATTCCAATCATATTCATTTAATCCCAAGAATTTCTGTTCTTTTTTTTCCGTTCTCCTTTTTACTGTTCTTTTTCTGTTTTCTTTTTTTTTCATGAAAATAATAGAATTCTATCGTGATACAATAATATATAAGTTTTTCTTTTTTTTTAAAAAAAAAGAATGACGCTAATGTTTTGTTTAGGTTTCATATAAATTTCTCATTAAAATGCAATAATGAAGATTTTCGAATTTTATATTATGAATATATTGAAAATAGTAATATTCACTTATTGTTCATTTACTAGAGATAATTATGATTGAGTATAATGTAATTTATTCAGATCAGTTTATATGTAGATTTTTATTTTTTTTTAAAAAAGCGAAAAAAAATGTTTTTTTTTCAGTGTTTATCTAAACGTTTACTCAATTGGGATTAGAAACTCAGAAATATTTGTTTAGATATAATACAAAATACTATTTGTAATAAATCTTTAGTATTGTATTGTATTCTACTTATATAACAACGTGATATATATATATATATATATATATTATATTATTTGGTAAAAAGATCTAATTTATCTCAGAAATGATTAAGTCAAATCGAATGATGTAAATAGAATATGATTTACGAAAGAATCTTATAATTAAAATGTAATGCAAATGAAAAGTCATATTGTTAAATAAAGAAACGTTAATAGAAACATTAATCTAATAAATAAAATATCTTAAATAGTAGAATATGGATGTTACATTATTTACTGGAAAGTAAATGTTTTACTAATTAGCAAATAAAATGTAGAAGAGCACACTTTACACTGAAAATGTATACATTATATTATAGTAATGATCATGGAACAAAATATTGAAGAACTTACCCATTTGACTGATATAATGAAGAAATGTTTTGTACATAATCTAAAGAATAAACTTAACGTTAGCATTACATGTTGATGATTGCAAGAGAATAACAAAGTGTATGGTTTATTTTGTATTTATTTATTTATTTGAACATATAAATATTAGTACAAAGAGGCACCAAATACATATACGCCATACAACAACAATGAGGATGTGAAAAGATATAGAATTTAAGGTGCGTATAAAAAAAGGAGAACAATAACGAACAGAAATTAACGTATGATAGTGAAATAATAATAATGGGAGAAGCAGTTCAGTTAGTACAGGTACAATCAAAAACAATTCTTCCAGTTAAAGAAGTTATGTCTGTTTTTTATAAGGAAAGTAAAATAAAGTTACAGAAGTATTGCCTCTGGCTTCAATTCTGAGCCATATCTGATAACGTCTCTAGCCACTGTGTGGGACCATCTATAGGACCCCAACCAGGGGGTCGCGAAAGACCAACAGAAGCCAAACCTCAACGTTCTTTCATATGTTATACGCAGACCATCTCTCCACCTTTTCTAACCAGTCTTAGCGTCGCCAAATAGCGCACGAAGTGGAGTTCTCTGAGACGACATTCGTAGTACATGTTCCAGCTACCAAACTCGATGTTTCAAGATAGTGGCACCAATGGAATTACCGTCACTTTGCCAGAACACACGAGGCCAAACCTCTGCATTACCGACATGATGTTGCCACGGGATGTCAGCAATCCACCGGGTACAACGATGATCAAACACAGAGAGTCGTCTAACATCGTCAACCCGGAGAGGCCAGGTTTCACATTCATAAAGCAAAACCGCTCTAACCGATGCTTTGTACTTTGAAGTAAAAAAATCTAATGCTATCGTAAATAGACTTTATGCAAATTTTAGATTAAACCCGGTACACTGTAAGCACCTGAAAATTCTATTGTAATTTGTATGAATAAACTAATATTATTTATTCATATATTTCCTGGGGGTATCAGATAATGATAAACTCCACGATGCATACAACTGCATACACACATTTACCTAATTGTATAATTCAGATTCAAAACAGGATTACTTTATTAGATTTCGGTCTTCTTTTTTAAATCTTGCTCTTAACTTACGATAAAATCTTTTGGACAGCATCGATATTTCCGTATCTTTGTTTGCTCTTATGCAAACTTAGTATTATAAAACGTTGAACCAGAGCACTAATATTCACATGATAGAATATAATAATAAATGTGAGACGCTTCAAGATATAATGGATAAAACATATAATTTACTACCAAATGCAAGAAGCTGGAGCTAATTGCTATCTAGATGCACGTTTTTTACACTCACATCTCAACAAGATAACGTGAGTCAATTAAAAGATCATCAATTAAGGACAAATTAATTGTTAACGTACATTTTCAGAAAGTTTGAACATTAAACATTCATAAGTAACCTATAGCATTATTATTACCATAATGGATACAACAGATCCAAACATACATAGCTTAGATTTATTACAAAACAGGGTTACGGTATTTTCTGAGAATACTAGATCATAAATGATTTAATATTTTGATCAAGTACAAGTGCTGGGATGCATTATGATATTTTAAATAAACAAGTATATGCACAATATTTCAATAAGTATACCTAACTGACTGGCAGCGAAGTTCCCTAAACAGTGTCTTAAACGATGTTGAAGCTAAATGTACTTTTAGTATTTTATATAAAAATATAAGAGAATTAGCATAGAAATTTCATACACATAGTTCCCTTTATCATTATGAAAAGAGCACGAACAAAGATTCTATCAGAATAGCATGAATTCATTTTATTTCGTAGGTTCTCATCAGCTGTTTACAACCTGTGGTATTTAAAATTACAAATACACAACGAGAATCTACGAAATAAAATGAATTCATGCTATTCTGATAGAATCTTTGTTCTTGCTCTTTTCAGAATTAGTCTACTTGTTCCTATGGTGATAAAATGAAAATCATTCTAAAATGATACGACACTGAAATTGGGATAAAATATTCAAAAAAACTATGTAATGGCCAATCTATTTTTTACAGGTAGATCTTTACTATATAAAATTTGATTGATGAGGCCTGTAAAAGTCGAGATAATGTTTTGTACAGCTGAATTGAAGCTACTTTGATTCAGTGAATAGTTTTGCTACTTGTTTAACTTTTGGTGAAATTGTAGAAAACTAGAGAAATCTATCACACTTTTACCAGTATAGGGTGGTGTAGATTGTTTATTTTTGATTGAGATCATGAATCGATCAATGTTAAAGCACCACTAAATACCTGGAGGCACCGGATGGCCGTTTTGTCCTATTACAGTACTCCTAAACAGTGAGTAATATCGTGGATCTGTCGACGTTAGATAATAACACTGCTGAGTCTCGGCTTGGTGGTTTCGAGGTTAAGCGTTCGTGCTTGAGTTCCTTAGTGGGATTGTGGATGGGCACTGCTGTGGAGTCCTATACTAGAACAAAATGGCCGTCCAGTTCTTCCAGGTTTTCAGTGATGCTCTGACATTGATCTCTCATGAGCTCAATTACACTTTCAATCCGTAAATATTTCATTTCAAAAGTATTGTTGCTATCCCCAAATTATTATTTACTGAAATATAATTCCACTTCTATTGATTGGTGAAATAAATTAAATTGAACCGTATGAATGACACTTTTAAATTATTGTACCAAGTTAATAAAAGTCTCCAAAAACATTTAAAATGCATTGACAATCAAAATGACGCTTTAATTGTCTGTTGAGATTTCGTTCTAGTATATTCAAAAGAAAAAAATAATATAATACTGAAAAATATAATAATAAATTGAAGCCTTTATGAGACAGAGAAGGATGTCAGTTATTTTTTTGGGGGGAGGAGCGGGGGGAAGAAATAATAAATGGTTATTAGATAGCCTTATCATTGATTGCTACAGATCTGAATTTTAAAACTAATATGAACGTTTATTTTACAAAAACTATACACAGTTACGAATTGTTTCATAAGAAAAAGCTCTTGAAAAATATTTACATACATTATATATACTCGTATATGTATAAACATATTAAGATGATGAGTTGCGTTTTCAAAGTAGAGAAGCTTATTAATTATTGGAGAGGATACAAAGTCTAAACTTTGTATGTATAACTCGTTGGCTTATGATGGAATAACACTCAGGTGGGGAATACCAATTTATTATTCAATGCGAAATTATATACTGTCTTCATAAATTATGAAAACCATACATAAAATGCTTCATTTACACATCTTCAATCAATTGTCTCTTACAAACTTGATTGTTCTCTTCAAATTAATCTTTACAACCTTCTTCTATCAAGCATTCAACTTCTGATTAGTGTTACATACTACTTAAGTAGCATACACCACAAGCTCAATATTTTATAAATTGGAAATCATTTGCCATCAAAAGATTTATTTTATTATAGGAAAAGAATAAATCTCTGCTGACCAGATTTATTTTGATTATTGTCCCATAATAGACAAGGATTGTATATAAAACAATATTAATGTTTATCGAATGGTAAAATTATATAATATTATCTAATATAGGGGGCGGGATCGTGGATGCGCACCGCTGAGGAGTCCCACAATAGGACGAAACGGCTGTCTAGTGTTTCCAGGTTTTTCATGATGGTCTAGTTTCAACTGACTCATGATCTTAACCATTGAAATTACTATAATATCCACAAAACCCCTTCTGATATTATTATTAGTACATTTAGTATATTGAGTTATACTAAGTAACTTTATACTAGTATAGTGTCTTAAAGTTAAACTCATTTAGAAACAGTAACATGATAGAAGTGTATTATCCGTCCAATCCAGTAAGTCAACCTACATTACATCTTTTTTTCATTTATCAAAACGTTACACTTTGTCGCTTCTCCTTATTTATCAAAAATTATTCCTTGAATAATTCTTTGAAATTGAATTAAAGTTGTATCTATAGTCACCTCAAGTTGACACAACTATGTTTCATTTTATTTTAAAGTTAGTATATGAGTTTTTAAAAGGTTGAATCAGTAAGTTAAAGTATTAAATTACGAAAGACTTTCCATTCTGTTAAGGTTTAATGAAATCAAACAATTTTGTTATAGATTTTATAATAACAAGAAGCATTCTTACAAGACGTCTACGTGAAATATACTTTGAAGTTACATTTAATATTTTAAATAACTTAGTGACTGCCTATCAGAATGAGGCACTAGGTAATATTGGGTTTGAATCAGTATCAGAATGGCTGTAGATACGCTTTATTTGATGAAATGAACTACCTTAGTACCTAGGCCGATAATCTTTTATCAACTTCTTTTCCATGTTGATATTCAAAAAATGACACTAAATTTTAAAGTTATATAGCTCAAAAGTCACTTTACAGTTAAATCGATAGAGCTATAAAACTATACTCTGATTAAGATCAAACAACTTTCAACCAATATCAAAGTCAGAATCTTCAATACGAACGTCAAAACAGTTCTACTGTATGGAGCTGAAACTTGGAGAACTATTACAACCATCATCAAGAAGGCACAAGTATTTATAAATAGTTCTCTACGCAAAGTAATCAACATCCACTGGCCGGATACCATCAGTAACAACCTTCTGTGGGAAAGAACAAACCAGCTTCCAGCTGAAGAGGAAATTAGGAAAAGACGATGAAATTGGATAAGACATACATTATGCAAATCGTCAAACTGCATCAAGAGGCAAACACTAACATGGAATCCTGAAGGGAAGCAAAAAAGAGGAAGGCCGAAGAACACATTACGTCGGGAAATAGAAGCAGATACGAAAAAGGATGAATAAGAACTGGAAAGAGCTTGAAAGCATTGCCCAGGACAGGGTTGGATGGAGAATGCTGGTGAGCGGCCTATGCTTCTTTACGAGGAGTAACGGGTGTAAGTAAGTATGATCAGTTATTCTGTTTTTTTTATAATTTGAATATTAAAGTTTAACTCTCAGAGTGCTTCATAAATTTTTTAGTAAGACATGAAGGAACTATCAAATATAAATTTCTTATCTGATCAATAACTAAAACTTATTCTGTGAAATGTCATCATCTGTTGATTTAAAGAATATTTTCCCAAAGTAGTACAAAATATTTAGCTATAATGTTAGTTTTTTTTATAGACTTTGTTTTGAAAAATTGACTTCTAAACATGTAAATGAAATATGACGTCAATAAATGAAATTGAATTTGGTATAAAAAAAGAAAATAATCTCAAGGTTAGTCCGTTTTGACTAGTCTGACAGCTCATTACGACATGAACTGGAGCTAGTGAATAATATCAAATTATTACAAAAGAAATTGCTACCATAAATTTATAAGGATTTTACTAATCAATTATTCTAGGTAGCACGGAATGTTCACTAACCATTCAAGGATTTTATAAGTCACTTGATATTGGTGAATATATTAACAGAAACAAATAAGTTGGATTCACAAAATCTGTAGCTAAAACGAAGATTTAATTCATTTATTTTTTAGTATTTATTTCAGTAAGTATCAAATAACATCTAAGATCGTCGATGATACTTTTAACCTTAGTGTGAAATACAAAATGAATCGATCTGTATAGTTATTGAAAATCATCATGTATTATAGTGTGATTTTAATCTACTGTAAGACTGTAAATATTCAATCAGTCTTTCAGGCATTATTAAGGGCTTTTAAGAAAACAACTTCATATATCATTGTCACGTTGAATTTAATGTAAAACTATTTCATTTCTGAAATGAAAGTTTATTTAATTCTGAAAAACTTCGAGACTTTAGAAGATGAGTGAAAGGACATAATTTCCTCTAGAAATTATCATATAGTAAAGAAAAATAAAATATTTCTGTGTAATTTCTATGCAATTTGTCAATACTGTTGCATTCATACATTATAAACTTTAGCATAGTATAAAACAGTATCGATATCAAATCAAAACTATCACTGTTTTATGTCACTGAGCATTTGAACGAAAAGCAAAACATTGTACTGATGTTTGATAATTTCATTTAATATATTTTTACACTGCAAATCGGTGCATAGAGGACAGCTGACAGATGCATTCCAAGTGAGCACCGGAGTTAGATAAGGCTGCTTACTTTCTTCATTCCTCTTTCTTCTGGTGGTTGACTGGTTGACGAAGACCTAGACATCTGAGGTGAAGCAAGGAATAAAATAAACAAGTCGGATGCAACCAGACGATTTGAACTTTGCAGATGACCTGGCCCTTCTATTCCATGCACTAAAACAAATGCAGGTCAAAACAACTAGTATAGCAGCAGCCTCTGCATCAGTAGGCTTCAATATACATGAGGAAAAAGCAAGATCCTCAAACACAACACGGAGAAACTCTGGAAGCGGTGGAATCTTTCACATACCTGGGTAGCACTATAAATGAAAAAGGATGATACGATGCAGACGTCAAGGAAAGGATTGGTAAAACAAGGACATTATTCCTGAAGTTGAAGAACATGTGGAACACAAATCAACTGTCTGCAAAGCAACATCACAGTTAGAATCTTCAATACGAACGTCAAAACAGTTCTACTGTATGGAGCTGAAACTTGGAGTATTTATAAATAGTTGTCTAAACAAAGTACTCAACATCCACTGGCCGGATACCAGCAGTAACAACCTTCTGTGGGAAAGAACAAACCAGCTTCCAGCTGAAGAGGAAATTAGGAAAAGACGATGGAAATGGATAGGACAAACATTTGTAGCGGTATGTCGAGTCGCTATTGACTATGAACACCACTACAAGAAAACCACGTGCCAATTAACCAATAAGATTCCCGTAGGCCATTATCAGAAGGCAGATGATGGCTGTAGTCAAGATGTATTTGTTGGCGATCTTTTGGTATCGAAAGAATACCGAGATCGTGCCGCAGGAGTACAAGCGTGGTTACTAAGCGTAACCGAATTCGTACAAGTTCAAAGTCAACGGGAGAGTGAGTGTAATGGCTGTCATTAGCATAGTTAAACAAACGAGCGCAGTAAAACAATCACTGGTACAGATGGTTATAATAATAATTGTTTTCATTGAACCAATCGCGTTCTGTTGACAAAAGTAGGTCACTACACATTGAGGGAATCATCAAACTGCATCACGAGACAAGCGCTATTTTGAAATCCTGAAGGGATGTGGAAAAGAAGAAGGCCAAAGAATATCCTGTGTCGAGAATTGGAAGCACACATGAAAAGGATGAATAACAACTGGAAAGAAGTGGAAAGTATTGTCCAGGCCCGAGTTGGATAACAAATCCTGGTGAGCGGCTTTTGCCCCTTCACGAGGAGTAATAGGTGTAATTAAGTAAGTGCTTTTAGTTTGTTAATTTATATTATTTCGCGATTTAGTGAGTTGATGTTTAACTGAAACAGACATTTTACTTTAGTTAAAATTCATAATACATTTCACTGTGATTAACATAGATATCTGAAATTCATGAAATATAATTAAATAATAAAAAAGTTTAGGCTCATTTAACGGCTATATGTTCTTTGATGTTCCAATGTTCAATTGATTATTCAGATATTATACTTCTACAAATGTTATTTAACTACTTAATATTCATGAATAACATAAGATAAATTATTTTTAATTAATTGTTTGAACTGATTTTCACATATATTCAGTCATGTGTATAATCGATGTACGTGTGCATAATGTACAGACCCCACGACAATTGGTGAGGTCATTATCAGTCAGTTAGAAATTTGAACACGCTTCAGTAGAAAGCATTTATTTTCAGTAACAGTCGGTTCGATTGTTCCTTTCTTGCGTGATTTGAAAAATACTTAAGGTCGATTAGAGTGAAGTGATCATGCTTATTTCCAACTTAAATACATTATTGTGTTTTTGATCAAAATCATGAGTCGATTGGCTTTTAGACCGCCATTGAAAACCTGTCCTATTATGGAACTCCTCAGCTGTGAGCATCTACGGTCCTGCCCGCGGAATTCAAACTCTGAACCTTCATGATCTTAATCTCAAACTTAATGACCTCCACAAACCCATACTGATAATTACTATGTGTTCACTAGTGACTAGCTTCGTGAGAGACTCCTCGGAGTTCTAGTAAAAAGTCGCGACCAGTGGAGCTAACCCATATCAGGCAGAGATAGGCCGCGCAATTTCATGGATTGATTGAGGTTAGATATACCGGCCAAGTGGACTAGAGGTCAAGCGCCCACTCACGAGACCGAAGGTCCTAGGTTCGGATCCCGCTAGCTGGATCGTGGAAGCGGAGTGCTGAGAAGTTTCATAATAGGACAAAAGTGCCGTCCAGGTTTTCAACGGTGTTTTCACATCAATCGATTTATAATCTCAATCAAAAACCTAATAATCATAACCCCATATCGATACGTATCATTTTAAGATCACTGTGCAGTGAAATAATCGTTTACCAAGTCAAAGAAATTTCAGTAAAATAGATAACAAATAGTTTATTTAAAACGTGCTTTTTTCCTGGATGAAAACATGTTCAGAAGTGTTGTGACTGAAAAACGTATATTCTGCATTAATGTAGCAATAATAATATTTTCGATATATTCATCCATAATATCAAAGTAGGTAAAAAGTGATACATTTTTGTTGTATCAGGAGAAAATTAAGTTATGGATAACTTTCGGGAACTATTTATGGACTATTATTATGTATGCATTCTTATTTTATAACTATTAGGTTACCATATATATATATATATATATATATATATATATATATATATATATATATATATATATATATATATATATATATATATATATATATATATATATAATCATAAGCTTTCATCTTTCCTATTGTCTACTGTTATACGACTTATTACAATTTGAGTTATTCGTAATCTATTAGTTACAATCTCAAACTCACAGCTACCTTCGGCTTGGTCTTATACGATCATTATTTTTCACTTTATTGTGGTGTGAAGCGGTCTGGTTTGCTTGTTTATAAACTACTTATGTCTGAAATATATTATTCGTACAGTGGATGCCGAGATTATGTTCTGGACTCAACTGGCAGGGCTAGGCAAGGAATTACTATTTTGAAAACCTATTGGGATTCAGAGTTGACGCAGGGTTGCTAGTTCTGGTTGCCGTGTCATTGATTTAGCAAGGGAGCAAGGTCATACAGGTTGGTATTCTGGTTGGTGATTTTGTCACTTGATAGATGACAGAGGCAAAAGCCGTGACATTACTTACATCTAAAAACAAAAATGGAAGAATTTGCGTATATAAAGAGAGTTGTTAAATGCCCAATGTTTCAGTGTAAAATATATGACACAAGATATAAGCTAGCTTGAAATTGAAGCTACCTCCTTTTTGTTTCAGCGACTATGAGTGGCCAGGCTCAAGGCTGTCATTCCACATTTGAAGAACCTCAGGTCGATGACTAGCTTAACTAAGTAGTACGTGTCCTTTCAGGAGACCTGTATATTTCAGACAATGCTGAATGACATATATTCATGTGTATCGTATATTTTTGTCTACCTTACAGCTAAACGAAATCCATGTGTTGTGCTCTTTTATTATCAACCTCTGGCTAGCAATAAGTAAGTTTGTATATTTCATCACTTTTGTGAGTGTCACCATTTTCTCTCCATTTATTTAGTAGTAATATTGTGTTAAATGCTTCTAAAAGTCATTAGATTGACCTAACCGATGCTTTTCGACCAGATTCTTAACATTCAATGAATTCGATAACACATTTTAAGTTTTCTAGAGTATATGAAAATCATAAATTGAATAATTCCAGATGTTATCCACGTACAAAGTATGCACTCCGTTTTCCTGTGGTCTATCCTAGTAAAAATTCCGTGCAATTAATAATTTCAGGACAATGAACTTGTACAGTTGGGTGTTGTTACCAATAAAATGTATGTCTACCTTAGTTATACAGATACACAGACAGCTGTTGCAAATCTTAATTATATGAAAATATCTTATGATGACGTACAGTCGAATGCAGACCAATTTTCCATTATAATATTCAACAATCCTGAATTACTTTTTTAATATTCTCCTCAATGCGGAAATGCAGACCTATATTTCTGACGGGTATAGATGTTAATGGCAGATATGTACAATTCCAGATGTGACAAGCTTAAAGTGTATGCTTAAGCTACACGGAGAAGTCTGTCACATTCATGTTACTAAGAGCTAACAGTATATGGATAACTTAATCTCCTGAGAGCATTCATGTGGTACATCTGCGCCGTAATAGGTAAAACTCATCTGCTTACCACCTAAATTGTTACTGCCTAGGATAACTGAGTAACGGTTTATTAAGGCCTCCATTAGACAGAGAAAGACATAACTTTACCTAAAGGGATAATTAAAAATTTTAAGAGAAGTAGAGCATTCACTCCAATCTCCGAAAGAGAGGTCATATTTCTAGTTGATGAACATCAGTTTACAACATTCTAGTCGACGTCTGTCAAACACGTGCAACAGATACACTTGCATTAGTACACTGAACTATACAGAGAAGATAACTTCTAGCATGATACCACTGAGCTCCTGTATATAGAATAAAATCTAACCTATTGTGTAGTGATTTGATTGTTTATTACTACCGTATATGCTAGTTAATTCAAGTATGAATTTAGGAACACTGGTATTCTGGTCCTTACTTAATTCATTTATTCTCAATCATCTTGCATAAAAATAATGAATATAACATAACTTCGTCTTCAAAATTCCGTACTCTTCTTTGAAGTGGCTGTTAACACGTAGCTTGCATAAGGATTCTACACGGAACTAAGTAAACGATTTTCAGAAGACAATATAACGTGAACATTCAATCGCATTTTATTCACGTTACTGAAGTAGTACGCATCTTGTTGATACTTGTAATAACAAACGTTGTATTTGTCAGCATTGCCATAGTTAAAAGAATGGTGTGTTATAAATGAACTTGTATACCAAAATATAAAAAATTACATATCAAACAAGTGAATAGTTCCCATGTAATAACAATCACTAAACCTGAGAATGCACGTTGTCAGAGCCTATAAGCAACGTGTAATTTACATTATGTACTAAAGGTAGTGTGAAAATGTTTATTGAGTTACAACTTTACAGTAAAATCGACAAGTGCTTGCGAAGCCAGCTGAAAATAAAGTACAGTAAATGGTAATTTGCAGATGAAAATTCTACAAAACGCAATAAAAACACGGATAAATATTCATTAATACATTAAAACTATGAAACTTCTCGACGCTGATTCACCTTATCTCTCGCGCCTTGCAAGACAGCTTGGCTTATGACATTCATCGCTTGTGTTATTTCGTTTTTGGGAAAGGTAGCACCTTCGAACTGTGAACACAAAAAATTTAGTAAAACTTGCTAACTGTAATCTTGATTTACTCAGAATTGTTCTGTGAAATAGGTGGTTACTGATAGTTATTTTGCTTTAAGTTCCATGTAAGGTGTAAAAAATAGTCAGTTCAGACGTCAACACGTAGGCTAAACCATTTTTCATGGACTTTTACGAAAATCATCACGAATAGTCTCAGACAAATTAGCCCCCTTAAATTTTATAAAAAGCTGTCACAACTTGCGAAATGATTACGGAATTTTTATTCTTTTAATGCAGCTTCTAGAGCATGGCCAATGTATAAAGGCCGATATTATCCTTTTCAAATTTAACCGTAAGTTAAGGCAGTGAATGGTGGTGCTAACTGGTTCGATACTAGTTCACAACCCAGAAACTACGGTTACGAACGAAAAAAAACCCAATTGCCTTCAACAACGACTCTGTTTCATCAGTTAATTTTTCCGATACTATGTGTGGTATAGAAGAGGATAAAATAGCTTTAAATAACCTGTTTACATAAACTATTGTTACTGACGGTGATGCATTTCATATCTGAAATGCTAGGAATCTTTCATAGCTAAAATCTTCCCCAAAAAACCAATACTCCAGTTCATATTCATCAATAAATCACTCTTCTTACAGTACTGTCACTCTACCACTGATAGTAGTAATTTACACTTAAATAAGCATTAACTCTTTAAAACCGAAAGTTTGTATGTGATAGCTAATTCCAGTGCTTATTTTTTAACGATTTCGACAAATACCACGATAACGTATTAAAACTCACGTAAAAATACCTTGAGCTAGCTTCCAAGCCACATCAAAACATTTATGTAGTCATTTGACCAAAAATTCTGTGAACATTTGATCGATAAGAACCTGTGTACTTGCATGATCCTCTAAATTGTAGTGTAGAACATTTGTTTCCTGATAATAATTTTGGCTCAAAACATTTTTTACTTTTCTGTAAGCTAATATATTGTGCTAACTAAATTTATCTTATAATTGTTATTAGTTTTAGGAAATCATCAAAAGTATTTAACAATCTTCATAGTTCAGATAAACTGAACGCATTCACTATGTACATCACTATCAGGGTATATAAATAGAATAACTGTAGTGTTTTTGTGATGAGTTTCCTTCCGTAGGATGTAACTGAAATAGATTGTTCTGTTAAAAAAAACTAGCATTGTAAGAAAATTTAAACTCAATATAATGAGATTATGTAATTGTTACATCATCAAACAAAATGGTAATATTTTTTAATAATATAAAATGCTCATCAATAAACTTGAATGTAGGACGATTAAGTAAATTGAAAATCGGTTTGATTTCTAGTGGTTCATTATTTTGACGCCAATTTCATTGGACCTTGTTGTTGACGGGCTCATCAATTTAATGGCCCTATATCTGATTCCATTTGAATCGCTCCTGATTACTATCAAATAATTGATGTCGAAATATACATCCTGACTATTCTCGTGTAAAATCATCGACTTAACTCGCGTTAGTGTATAACGGAATTAAATAAGTCAAATACGAGAATGAATTTCTAATACGTGTATTTCATACAATCGTTGACCCAGACAAGACACCAGCGAAGCAAAGAGAAGAAAGTGAAGTGAAATGACACAAAGCGAAGACGTGTAAGCCAACTAAATTTAGCGAAGCGTGAATCGATATTTATAGACGAACAAAAATAAGTTAGAGACATGGGATGAGTAGGATAAGAAATACACACACGCTTACATAAAAACAGTCAAGGTTGACAAGCGACTAATTAGCAAGGTAAAAATTTAGCATGAAGAGAATGTCCAGGAGCTAGGATAAGTTATGTAGGCTCGACACAGATCCAGCCACTACAGATTATACTATGCGATTCATACCAATATAAAGTTTTGTGTCATGATACTGTTACTGTGCCCAAAAATTCAATATTTTCAAACAACAAACCTTTTTCAATTTTCTAATTGTTTTTTTCCAAAACATGATATTTTAAATTTTTAAATCACCACTTTGGAAAACTTAAAGATGTTTTGAAACTAGACAAATATATAATGGGATACTAATGAATTAGTTTAATATTTATCTACTGTTGAGATTGTACAATATTTTTTAATCTACTGAGATGATGTTTTTAACTGTTGTATTGCTTATTCACCCTTTTATCTATGGTTGATATTAAAATTGTAAATTGTTTCATTGGTTGTTGTTTTTTTTAAAAAAATATATTTTATCGACACATCCATCATTGTCATCAGTGAGTTACTACCTCACAAATGACCCGGTTGAAATCCACAGGTCACTGTTTTTGACTAGATTTCTAGGAAATACCTTTTGAAGCCAGTCACTACTGAGCATATGTTGATTAGTATCAAAATAGGTTTTCTAAAGATTGTAGTAATTTCAATAGCTGACATCATGAGTCAATTGAAGCTAGATCACCATGAAAAGCCTGGAACCACTGGACGGTCGTTTCGTGGATGCGCACTGCTGAGGAATCCCACAATAAAACGAAATGGCTGTCCAGTGCTTCCAGGTTTTCCATAGTGGCTCAACCTCAATTGACTCATGATTTCAACTATTGAAATTAATATAATCTCCACAAAGCCCCTTCTGATACAAATATATTTTATATTTGGTGGTTAGATATTTATTTGCTATTAGTTAACTGAATACCATAGTGAGAGGCAGATATTGAATACAAAACTTTAGTTATACTTAATTGCATAATATAGATTTTAGGTAATCAAAAAATGTATTTGGAATCTCTGTAAATGAAATGAAGTTAGTAGAATCCCGATTTCATCAATATCATAGTATGAATAAAACAATAACTGACATTTACTTTTAAGATTCCTTTTGCCACAGAATGATATTGACTGGTATTGTTTTTAAAACTTTTGTTGAGTTCATTTTAAGACTTTATTTAAGTGAAAAACTGTTATCTTAATGAAAATCAAGCCAAAGACAACCAGGCCATGTTTTCAATAGTAAAGATTTAGATAAATTAATGGAATTGACTAGTCAACACTTCAATTTGTAATCGTTTTAAGACATGTCCGTGTAAATATAAAGTTTACTAATATTTTACAAGTATTTAAAAGTCTATCATCTGTTATGTTGCTATTTTGGCTTTTCAGTTAATAAGATGCTCAACTTACAAGCATTTTTCCAATAATATCTAATGATATACTGTTTTACATTTGCAATGCAATGATAAGATTATATAAAAATATTTCAATTTTCATTGCTTCTATTTAACTACCAAACATACCATATTTATTTCAATGACACGTTTTCAATTTTCATTCTTATGCTAATTCAATGACACAGACTAAAAAGTTTTACTCATTTAATTTATCTTTTGGCATTAACTATTATCTGTACAAGTCTAATCTAGTTAGATAAGAACAATTATAAGTACAAAGTAATTTTTGCTAATTAACGAATTTCACGAAAAACTTGTGTTGATTAAAATAGGACTTGTTTGTAGTAATCATTTTACTGATGGGATATGATAATAAGAGGACAAGTCTAGTTCCATTTACATTCAATCAAAAAAGTCTGCCCAATGAATCTTATAACGAACATGGAAATGTTACTTAAATATGGTTACATATAACGAAGAGGAACAGCTAACAATTCGAGTCTTTGTATTCCAAAAAGAAATTCGTAACACTCTTATCTCTTTGTTGCTCGAATTAGCTTTAATAAAAGGTTTTATTTATTGTTACTTTTCATACTGATTGTTCACTTAGCTTTTTTCACTTCTCCTTTTTTCAAATATACGCTATATTGTCCAATTATCTGAACACGTTTCATTACGTAATCTTATAGTTTTTATGGATGCTATTTTAGCATCTAGATTTTTTAAATCATTGATTTGTTTCCCATTATCAAATATTGATTCAAACCTTTGTTATTCTTGTCACTAGTACATATGTCAACACATTATCAATTCGTACATTATACTTATTATGTTTATTTATGTGATCTATTGGAAAGTTATCGCTGACTCATAAACTGCATTGATTTCAAGCAAAGATGGTTTTGTTTTCATAATATAACTGTACTGATATACATTGTGAAGTTATAAAGTTGAATAACGCCATTAGGCTGGATTAATTAATACAATATGAAAACAAGGTGAATATAGAAGTAATGATATAAACACACACAAATTGAACTAATTTTATATTATTCTATATTATAATTTTTCACTTTCAATGCACCTGAACTATGTCCATCTTATTTGTTTACATAATTGAAATCATTTAAACAAATTGATTAATTCGGGGTTTCTAAAAGTCTAAATTAACTTTAATATGAAAAGCATATGAATAAAATCTCGACAAGAAAATAATTAGAGTGGGGTTTTGTGGATATTATACTAATTTTAATAGTTGAGATCATGAGTCCATTGAAGCTAAACCACCATTAAAAACCTGGAAACATTGGATGGACGTTTCGTCCTATTGTGGGACTTCTTAGCAGTGCGCATCCACGATCTTGTTTCGCGAGATTCGAACCCAAGACCTATCGATCCTGCGTGCGAACGCTTAACCTATAAACCAGTGAGACAGCATCCAACGGTGTTATTGTCTAACCTCAACCAATCCACAATATTGCGTCACCGTCCGCCATTGTCTTCAGTGAGTTACTATCTCACAACAGAGCAGGTTGAAGTCCACAAAACCTCTCTCTGATTATAATGATCATATGTTCACTAATGACGGTCTCTAAGAAGTATTTCCTGGAGTTCTAATGAGAAGCCATGACCAGTGGAATTTAACCGGGTTCGTTATTTTCATCTAAACAACAGAATTGATAAACAGAATAGAAATAGTTGTAAAATAGATTCATGGAAATGCTGTAATGAATAAAATTCAACTCATTTAACTGAAAACATGTTATCATACATAATGCAACAAATGGCTATATATATACCATTGGATTATGTTTGAACAGTTTTAAGGAATATTGAACTTCGTTACACCAAGGTGTTCTTGTGTCAAAATTATATTTCTGAATAGCTGAGAAACATTAAATAAAGATATTGTTATTTACTGTTTGAATTGTGTAATTTTAAACAATTCACACAAACCTATTAGCATTATTTAAAATAATTTTAATTTATTGATTGACTTTTGATCAAACATGATTGTCAATGATATATATATATATATATATATATATATATATATTACAAGGGGTCTTGTGGAGATTATAGTAATTCCAACGGTTGGGATCATGAGTCATTTGAAGCTAGACCATCATGGAAAACCTGGAAGCACTGGACAGCCGTTTTAATAAACTTGAGAATTCGTCCCTGACAATTTCTATACAACGTTTAAAAGCTGTATTGATGTCAATTTTGTGCCTCATTTCAATTATATGTCTCCTATCGATGAACATGATTTGCTACCACCTATGTTGATCGGATCATTTAATACTAGTTGGTTTTGGAGCCATCTAGGCATATGCTCAATGACCCTTGATTGCATTATTCGATTACTTCTCTCTATGTATGTGTGTCCACACAAACATGTAAATTGGTAAATACAATGGGATATGACGTTATGATTTGTGCATTGCCTAGGTTTATTTGGAATCATGGGCTTAGACTTTTCAATCACAACCAATTGAGCAGCATAATATGTTTTCTTGATGGCTGCTTTGAACCTCTGTCTTAAAACTATACTATTGGATTCACCTTTATATAGTAGACGGATATAAAAAATTTTCTTTGGAACCGAATAAATATGAGGTCTTGGCATTAACTAACTTTTGCACTTATTATTAAACTTTAGTGAATAATCATTTGCTATTAATGTCATTCTGTATCAACAGTCCAAATTCTTTGCATATTGTTTTAAATAAATTAAATGAAAATAAATACTTTTACATTGAATCAAACTCTTAAGGTAAGTTTTTGTTGTACTTAACCTTCATAAATAAATAAAAACCCATTGACATTCATTTACCTAATAACAATAAATGGAAATATTCTTAAAATTTTCAAGTAGCAATAAACGAGATCATTATAATCCTTTAGTAGAAATATGTTACTCTGTGATTAGTTAATAATATAACGAAATATTTTAAAGCGTTCAGTTAAATTATACAATTTTGTGTGAACGCAGACAATCTAGCAGTCGTTTAGTGTTTTTTTGTTCTTTTGAACCTTTCTTCAAAAACGTAACGTCTATTTTTAGTGAAATTTCATGAAAGCATTATCATTTCACCTATTGAATTAAACATCTGGTGTAAGTTGTATATTAATTCAAGCTTTTGCATTCATATAGAAATCTATGGGTGAATCAAACAAATGGGGAAATGGAAAGTACTCTGTGATTATATAGTTAACATATCTATGAAAAAAATAAACTAAAATTAAATTACCTAAAACATATTGTGAACATAATGTTCAAAAATTTTTTTTTCCTACTCTCCTTAACATTTGATCCAGTATAGAAACTATTTTCTCTATAATTTTTTTTGTCCCATAATTATGAAGAAAAACATAAGAAACATAATATGTATCATTTTTTATACAAACGACATAATGTACTCATTATGCTTGCTGTTTTTTTATTCTTTTGATGTTGTCTCCAGTCTAATTTATTTTAAAATGTTGATATTGGTTTGTTAATAGGGAAAAACAAGCATGTAAGCTAGTTGAGCAAATTATATTTAACAAGAAATTTTTTTAATAAAAGTAGTAACAATTCATTATAGAATTAAATATGGTGACATTTTTTTGAATCGGTAAATATGAAGTATCCGATAAACAGATTTTATTTGACAATTAATTTATTAAAATAAAAGTGTATAAAATTATCTCATTTATACGTATATCTTAAAATATTGCAGTTGCTATGAGGAGTTTGTAATAACTTAATTCTTTTTGTCAGGTTCATTGGTTATTTCATGGTGGAGATAATATTAACTATTAGTTAATTAAATGCATATCATAAAACTAACCTCTTGTAATGCTGATCTTGATTTATATAGATATGAAATCAATGTTTATTTTGTTGTGTATGTCATACAAGTGTACTACCTTAAAATAATATCAGTAAGTAAATATTTCTTGGGAATGTAGTTTGAAATGTAAATTAGCAGACTATTTCTTGATGTTAATTAGAAATTATATTAAAAATGAAATCTTATTTGAACGAATTGTTCCCTTTAAATGCTCTCAAGCCTTAAACTTAACTTATATTCATAGTTTGATAGCCTACGTCTATTCATGATTTCATAGAAATCGGAAAAAACGAACTTGCTTTAGTCTCACACTAAATTGTGTTCACCAGACGGTAGCTATAAATAGTGAATATTATATTTCATAGGCCGGATAGAACGCATCTTATTATCATTTCTCTGAGGCCACTTCCCATAATTTACATCTTTAACCACATCATTTTACCTAAATATCCACTGTGATTAAAAAACTGTATTCCGATTGTTCGAATGTTAATACGATTTATCAAAAAACAGGTTTTATGCGGAACATAGTTAACAATCAGAACTGCCTCATTATTTAATTTAAAAATTACTTGCTTGTTTAACCGTAAAATTAGGTTGATTAGTTATAAGATCGTATTAACTATGATGACGAACAAACCAGACATAAAGTCTTCATCACGGAATCAATATTAGCTTCTCAGCGTATTTTTGTGACATAATTTCATGAATTTACATCATCGTGTACAAAAATATTATGGGTAGAATTTGAATACTTCTGTTTTAATTGCACACTAATCCTTCAGAAAAATTTTACTTCTTATAAAGAAAAACTAATAGCTGAAGCCCTACACATATGGACAAATTCAAACAGTATTAATAGGAGAGATGGAATACAATTAGCTGTCCCATGGCAACTAATAATTAATAAGTAAACCTGAACACCTTATTATGTTTTATCTTTCTCTTATTATCTAAATAACAGCAATTACATTCAATGGTTCTAATCAGTTATCTTACATGAATATGTTAAAAAATTGACTGGAACATTAAAATAACATGAACATTCAGTTAGAAACACATTCTTCCTCTTTGAGTTCATTCCTTTACCTTCTTTATTTATTTTCATTTTCTGTGACATTTTTTATTCATATCATATATATAAATTATATGTTTTCTCAAAGTTCACCAAGCAAAGACAAAATATAGTAAATGAAATTTCTTCTCACACCACATACGTATACACACAATCTGTTATCTTAACACTTTCCGTTTTATACCACATGTCCCTTGCACATTATTCCAAATACCTGCTTCAAACATTGTTAACGTTAATTGGATGATATATTCAGTATACAGTGAACCGGAGAACCATGTACCTATTTATATTCAATAATTTTTATGTTTGATTATATTTCCTTGAAAAAGCTTGGATCAGATTGTCAGGCAAAACGTTGGATTTACTTCGAATTCATTCGCTGAGATTTTACAAATACATTCTTCCTCTTTAAATAAACAGCCAGATTGAACTAAATGATTTTCACTATATCGACCAGATTTTCAATTGCCAACTCTTCAGTTTAATGAATATCGGATTATTGTTTATTCGGTAGTAATAGAGTATTCACCTTGCGACAAATAACATTTCTTGAAATAACAACGACAAATCCTTAATATAGTAGATTACTATGATCTAGTTAGATTGATAGAAAATAATAAAAATATTGTCTCACTTCAGTCACAAATGTTGAGATAATACGGACATTATACAAACATGCAATGTAATACAAATCGATACTTACACAAATATTATTCTACTTACATTCTTACTTATTTTTCACTGGAGACAAATTGATGATTTATGAATGATTTGAGCGAATTCTTTCTATTTTATACTACAACATTGTAGTGAAATGTAGTTATGTTATTGGATTATTTGTATTTTTTTAAACTTTATTAGATTTGGAAACATATGGTAACATATAATAAAAAAACTGCATTATTAACGAAGAGACATAAGACCAACTCAAAATAGGTTGGAGAATTAGCTAGTAACAAAATGCAAATAAAATTTCAAATAGACATAAGAAAGTAAACTAAACATAATTTCGTAACATATAGATCAATATATTAGATAAAGAAAACCAGACAAATTTGTAAAAATGTTTGTCATATTAGATGAAGTGTACAATAATCAAATATATACAACATACATTTTCATGTTTCGTTCACCTCTGTTGACAACTACAAAGTAGTGTGAGTATTATTTTTTCGAGATAATACAAAAATTTAAATAAAATAGTGATTATTCTAGTTTTTGTATAAAACTATGGTGATGGTCTCTTAAAAGGAATAGCTAATGCAAGGCATCCACGATTTGAGCTAAACTCTTCCAAAAACATACAATTTATTACTTATTGATGACTGGTTATGGAATTCCTCTGCAGGATTTCAATTAAAAGTCGTCATTGGTGGATATTTACAACGGAACTGAATGGTTCGTGATTTGTGACATGAATTTGCTAAGACTGTTAGCATGGACCTCTAAATTTTTGACTGAGTTATTTAAATCTTTGAGTGTTTGCTACGAGAACTGAAGGTCTTGGTTTTAGTCTGTCCTGGCAGAACACTGCTAAGCGATATCGTACTAAAGCGAAACCAGTATTCAGTGAATCACAAGTTTTGATCTTACCACAAATGATGTCATTTCGTAATGAAATATAGGAAATTGTGTAAGCGAATTGAGTTTCAAATAAATATAGGTTTTCGAGAATCAACAACTTAAGATCAGCTGACTTTAAGCCATATTTTGAGATACTTGTGTCTCTAACATATTATTCAATAAAATGAATGAGAGCAACCAGATTAAATAATTCATCATGAAACAACGTGTATACAAATACGCATTCTTCTCAAGCACGATGACAGCCTAAAATTGTTTGTTGATTAATTATTTCATATAATATACATCCATATGAAGTATTTGAAAATCCAGTTTTATAAGTTTAATTTACCAGTTTGTCGCTTTTTAGAAACTACTTACGATTTTGTTCAACTTCAATTGTAGATTTAAAATCTAACTAAAATGATAAAGTAAAAGAAGTCGTTCTTTCAGGATCAAGCTTTAGTATCCATAATACAAAATTGAAAATTCTTTAGTTTAAGACAGCAATAGTTAACGTGTAACATTCTACATAAATGCATTTAGAAATACACAGGTACAAACAACATTTTGCTGGCTTTGTACAATGTAGATCTACGTATGATTGTGTAAATGCCTTTAATTCTAATAAGCCTGTCAAGAAGTTAGAATAAGTTATATGGGATTAACATAGTAATCGACACTACAATTACATCTTCAGTTTAGACAAAAACTTTTATGAAAAAACTTTGTATTGGTTTTAAACATAAGCATGAAATCAGGTTTGTTTCATTTTTTTATGATTGAATTCTTATTATAATTTCATTAAACTAACTTTAAAATATATGGAAATAATTATTTCAATAAATGACAGGAAACACATAGGAATCTTTGAACTTTCACACTCAATGAAATATTTTCTGTGTAGGTCACTGATATTGTTATAACATTGAATCATTTAGTTTGATTTGAGTATATTCTAGATTAGTTTATAACTAAGATGAAAACTAAATCGGTAAAATCCAAAGATTTTAAACTTATAAGTAATATCGGAAAGGGTTTTGTGGATATTATAGTAATTTTAATAGTTGAGATTATGAATCAATTGAAGCTATACCACCATGAAAAACCTAGAAACAATGGACGGCCATTTCTTTCTATTGTGGGACTCTTTACCAATGAGCATACACGACCTTCCCTCGCGAATCTGGAACCCAGGACACATCGATCCTGTGCGCGAACACCTAAACTCTAAACCATTGATTCGGCAATCAACAGTGTTATTGTCTAACTTCAACCAATCCACGAAATTGAGGCACTGTCAACCATCGTCTTCAGTGAGTTACTATTTCACAACAGACCCACTTGAATTCCACTGATCACTGCTTCTGACAAGAACTCCAGGAAATACCTCTTGAAGCCAGTCACTAGTGAGCCTATGTTGAATAATATCAAATGGGGCTTTTGTAGATATGAAGCTAATTTTTATAGATGAGATCATGACTCTACTGAAGCTAGATCATCAAGGAAAACCTGGAAGCATTGAACGGACGTTTCGTCCCATTGTGGGACTCCTCAGCAATGCTCATGCACGATCCCACCACGCGAGGTTGAAACCCAGGTTTTCCATGATGATCTAGCCCCAATTGTCACATGATCTCAACTATCAAAATTACCATATTGTCCACAAAACCCCCTTCTATTAATAATTTTATTCTACTGATTTTTTTCTTTTCAATGAATATTGGAATTGTAGTTAAATATTCATTCATACACATGAATGAATATTTAAGAAACATCATCTATGCTAAATAGTTTCAAAATATTTTTTCAAGATTTTGATTATGTAATAAAATATCTTTTAGAAATAAAATTTACCTATGAATAATATTAAAAAAATAAATATGTTTATAACAGAGAATATTTATATTCTTAAAGTATTTGTTTTTTGACCGATAGAAATGGATATTGTTTTTATGTTAACTCTTAGTTAAATGAAGTTAACCATATAATAATATACATTTATTCTTATATGAGCTTATCCAAATGTATGTTGATGATAATTCTTATTTTCATATGATCTGAATCAAATAATAATAGACAAATAAGTTAGATCATTTTAAGTAAGTTCAATTCTAAAATTGTACAATCATAAATATGAAAATGATTTAAGATTATCAATATAAAAAGTCAGTTCAAATTTTATATCGCAATATAAAATAATGATTTAGGTAACTAACTTTATTGATTAGTTCAGCAAATGAAATGATAGATTTCATTGTCATTTTTTATTCTTTTTCAACTAACTTCTTTTTCTTTTTTCTTTTATTTGTAAAATAAAAGAGATTTATTTTCATTTTGTAATGTTTTTTTTCTGTTTTGTAAGAAGTAAAGAAAAAGTCTTCATAGAGTTCATAGTACGGAAATTTAAAAAACAAATTGTTTACACTATAAATCATTATTAACAAATTGTATCATTTATGATGAAAATATGAAAATGTTATAGGTAAGATTAGAAAATTGATAGAGTTAAGATGAATTCTGTTTTTTTTTATTGTATGAGGTGAAACAATGAATTCATTTTACTTTTCCTGGTGGTATAGCCAAAATGATATTGATATATTAGTTGTACCAATTTTTCATAAATCTCATTTATTATGATATGAAAAAAAACAAACTTCTATCAGTTTTCATGGATTGTAATACTATTTATATTAACATTTATGGTGACTTAAGGACAAATAACATTTTTGTATAATCGGTGAAACTATAATTTATGGATGACCTTTGAACGATGCTAAAAAGAACTTGAAAATATCCACCTACATACTATGGCTAAATAAGGGTTATAAATAAGTGTGAGGAATTATAATTATGATTTACGGTAGATGGTTAGGGATAGGAATTAGATTTTGAGTTTTCATCACCAACTGACATGAGCTATAATGCCAAAATTCTATATAGTCGAATCCGAGATCTGTTATCTTATACTTGATTGGTTCGTTCATAAATTATAGTTTCACTGTAAAATTTCAGTGAGTGAATTTTAATTAAATTCAACGTTTCGCCTGACAATCTGTTTCAAGTTGTTTTGTCAATATTTTTAATGTTGGTATATGATAGATTTAATTGTGCTGTTCATGAATTTTTAGTTAGATGAAGTTATGGTAAACAAACCCTCCTATATTTTATTTTGCAAAATAGATGTCATCAACTAAACAGTCAGCTCATAATAATAATAATACTGCAACTTAATGTAACATAATCATCCGTATTTCTATACACAGGAAATCTATTGTGATAAAAGACGATAACATAAAAACATGTCAAGAGAAAGTATATTTACTATATTCTTCCATTTGTTTTCATGTCCGTATCTTCCTTAAAACTAAAGTATACTATTTCCTTCAAAATTCATTTTTGTTTTTCTATATACAAAGATTTGAGTTTTTCCCCCATACTTTTGCTTCTTACTATCGTGTTACTTGTAGAATATATATTATATATAGAATCTGCCTTGTCATAATATGTGTTAGGAAAATAATGTAGATTAATACTTTTTAAGATATAATTTTAAGAGCATAAATTTTAGCCATATGCATCACATGAAAACATTTAGATAGATACTTTCTTTGAAAGAAACACCGAGGGGATCAGTATATTTCTTGCCTTTATTTCTAATAAGAATTATTCTATTGATAGACACTTCGTCAGAAGCTATTTAAATGTATGCATGTAGCAAATGATTGTTATCGTATCAAAAAAACAACATTTAAAATGTATAGATAATATTACGTAATAACAGTTTTTTGAAAGTCACTTTGTTACCTATGAATTGCTTACTGATCAATAAATAAATATAATCATTCGTCTAAACTATAGTTTGAAGTAGGAAATTTATTTACCTATTTATATTAAATGGAGTCAGTATCGCAGATATTACAACTTATAAGAAATGTCCTCATATTTTACTTTATTCGCGAATGATGCTGAACCTTACAAATATTCAATCGGTCATTTATTTGTTATAATTTGATAGACTTATAGCATAACCTTAATTACAAGAATATGTATGCAGTCATCGGTGAATTATCTCAATTCGTAAAACTTTACCCTTTTGTGCAAAGTAATTCGAAAATAAATATCTGACTAATGTAGATCTGTAACGATCAGTGTGCTTCGACCGTTCAAATTAAAATAACAATATATTCTTGGAGTATTTCAAGAATTCTTTTGTTTACTATCGTAGAATTGTTCCATTTGTTATTATTTATTCACATAAATGAATACCAGCATATAGTAAATTAAATATGAGTCAGTTTTAACCCTGTTATAATTTAAAATTGATGATTAGCTTAAACAGTGTTGATGTATTTATTGGTAAATATTATGAAACATTTCTTTTGCATAAGTAAAAACGAGATCTAGTGACCGATTATGTCTGCGATAATGGACAGAATTACTGAAATGTAAAACAAATAATAACTGAAAGACTCAAAAACATTAACTATAAACATACCGTGAAAGTTCGTTGAACAATACTATGATGCACTTGTAGTTAGAAATATATACTTTTAGATTGTCAATTATTGGTACATGTACATCATATCCCTTGCGGTAATCAAACGCCTGGATTTGGTCACGTGTATGGTTGTATCTGCATACTACTTGGGAGTTTCAAAACTGTTACAATAACTATTCGGTACTTTCTGGACCTCAATGATTAACTCCTATCCTTTCTGAATGTTAACTATACTCAAATTAATTAAATTTTAAAATAGAAGCTAACCATAAATATTTACTAGTTGATCGATCGGTAGTAATAAATGTCACGTTTATCTTATCACCGCTGTTAAACAACCTAAATTATAGACACTAGTTGAGATAACTAGACAATCACGTTTGTCGCATCTACGACATAAATTTTGGTTTGTAATGAAATGTCTACGTTATACTTATTTTAACCTTTATGTAAACTATTTCCCGTTTATTAATTTTTAGAAGCATATTCATTTTACTATCATAAAATGAAATGTTTTTATAAAAAAATTTTCAGTCCTTAAAATTTCTTTTCTCACTATATAAAATTTATCCTTATAATTACTCTGTGACTTCAATACTCTGGTAAACATATAATTGTGAACGATTCCCGTGAAATGACATTTCCTATGTTGTTAATCATTTTTTTCTTAAGATTGACTAATCCAAAATTATATCATTAAATAATTATCGATTATTCATCATGGTCATTCACATTAAATAGTTATTTTTAATTTTAAAGGAAAGTGATTTTTATAAGAATAGGGATTTATGAAGATTGTAGTAGTTTTAGCAGTCTAAATGACGAGCTGATTTAAGCTAGACAACCATTGAAAACCTGAAAAAACTTGATGACCATTTCGTTTTAGACTTATCATTAATGCACACCCACGATCTAGCGTTTGGAACTCGAACCCAGGACCTTCGGTCTCGCTCGAACGCCTAACCTCTAGACTAATGAGTCAGCACCCAACAGTGTTAATGTCAAACGTTGGTCGATCCATGCTCTTGCGCAATCCTTTATCCATTGTCTGAGGTGGATAACTGTCTTCACCTGTATATCAATAATCATAAATTTGGGCAGTTTTTGCAGCCGATGAGACATCATGAAGTAGAATCAATTCTTTTTATTTTGCAAACCTTATTGTCTTTGCTCCATCTAATCAATTTATAGTCCTATTCAAATTAAATTATTTGTATACTAAAAAATTAAGTATAAACTATTTCTGTCCAATCATAAGTACATTCTATAACTTTGTAAGTGATTTGTTATAAACAAAAAAAATTTAGAAATGTATAGAGAATTAGTAATAAATAACATCATGGTATATCAATTTATTTCAATCTCTTTATGTAGAACATTGAATTCATCTGAATACTGAATGAAGTGATGCTTTCTAGAAAATATTTTAGGGAATATACATGAAAAAAAAAGAAGAAAGTGTTGAATAAATAAAATATTTGGAGAGTTAATAATATTTAAATATCAGTTATCTTACTGAAGATCAAATCTAGAATATATGATAACAAAATGAAATTTTTAATGTTATCTATACTTTTAATTGGATAATGAAGATGGGAGGGTAATAAATGTATAAAACTTAAGTGAAATCCATTTAATTCATGAACAATCTACTTATTTATAAATTTGATAGTAATATGTTACATTTGAAAAAAGTATACTCTTGATTCCATGACTAATTGATAGTAATATTGTAGTAAACAAGAAAACAGGCGGAAACAAGTGATGTATTTTAACACAAAATTACAGAATATTTTGGTAAAATATGAGATATATACATTAAATAAATTATTTGTTCTTCACATTCTGTATGATTCTTTCATTTCATACTTTATTATTTTTTTCTCCCATTCTCTTCAACTCGATTTTCTATATCATCTGCTACCAGGATTTGAACTTGTGATTGGTTTTACACGCTACTTATGTCGACAGACAGGATGATATATTTTCACTGTTAAGTTCGAACGTAGTCAAGCATTTTTGTAAATGCACTTGGGTTATTTTTTGCCAACTTGGTATCTGGCTATCATAATAGTTCGTCGTAGATGGCTTACAAAAATTCATCTATTGTATCAGCTCTAGGTTTGACCCCATTTACGTTTATTTGTATTGACTTTTAATGAGTTATGTACTGGAATGAAAAAGTCGACCAGCTTTACTTAATTTTTGATTTCTGTGCTAATTACAATCCATAGTTAAAAGCCTTTTACACTAGTACAAACTACCGAAAAACATTTGTTAAAACAAAATTCTAGGACACAATTTGTCGAATGCATTTCAAAAATATTAAATAAATAAATAATCTGAAAAAACCCGACCACATTTTATATCGCACGAAATGATAAGCTTTAGCTGTTTGGTAACTTAATTTTAAACCTTGGTTCAATAGTTCGTTGCTTTGAGACTGAATATACTAGGAGTTATGACTCTACTTTTTTTGGAAATTTATTAAGTTTTACATTCATTAAGATTGTTACCAGTGTAATACCAAAACATTCATGACGCGAAGTGGTAGAGGACGACTGTATTTTAAACGTAGTAGTCTTCAAACCAAACCAAACGTATAGGAAGAGTGAGTTAATTATTTCATGAATGAATGAATAAAATTAAAAGCGAGGAAATTTTGTGAAATGAATAACTACATATTTATGTGTTGAATAAAACAGTAAACCTATCTAGTGAAGTAAAATAGACAAATATACACGGGTATTTACATATATGTACGCTGTTAAAGCTGATTAAGTATATGAATAAATATCTAATAACAAATAAGCGTCACGTATTTTTAGAAGTGGTCTAATAAAAAGATGCGACAATACAACTTCATACATTTAAATGACGCTTTATTCTTTTTAAACTTAATGTTTGACTTGACATATGAATTTAATCAAAATGAAAACAAAATTAAAATCACAAGTTCACAGAAAGGATCTCTTCTCAACGAATTTTTTATCAAGCTGCACAATCGTATTTATATGAAAATCTTTTTGTTAATGTACTAGTTGCGTGAGAAAATGTGAACAAGGAATAGAAAGATTATAATACCAGATTACGTAATACCAATAATAACAATACACTTAATAAAGAAAGCAGTTAGGAATTGCATAAATGAATTGATCTACAGTTTGATTTTAAGGTTGTATATACGATTCGTCCCAATCTACTTAGAATTTTTCGTACCCAACTCCCGAAAATAGCCGAAGCTCTTACCATCCATGAGCTCAAGCTAGAACTATGAGTACAAAAGAAGTACGTCCTATCGTTATCGTTAACTTAGCCTTAATTATTATTATTATTACTGAATTTCTCCCTTTATTTATGTCTCATATTCTCGTTGATAATTGCTCATGATATCACTTTACTTATTTTGTACACCTCTGTGATCTTTAATGACCTTTAATTATTGTAACAAAAACATTTTATTCAGAGAGGGGTTTTGTGGATATTCTAGTAATTTAATATGTGAATTCATGAACTAGAACGAAACGGCCGTCCAGTGCTTCCAGTTTTCCCATAATAGTCTTGCTTCAATTGACTCATGATTTCAACTATTAAATAGAAAAAATCTTAATCATCTTACTACATTCACGTTATAATTCGTTACTAACTTATTAAGTGTATTGTCATTATTCGTATTACGTAATCTAGTATTATAATCATTTTATTACATCATCTTGGTTATTCCTTATTCACATTTCCTCACGCAACTAGTACAAAAAGATTTTCATATAAATACGATTGTGTAGCTTGATAATAAATTCGTTGAAAAGAGACTCTTCGCTGAACTTCGTGTTTGTAAAGTTTAAATGTGAATTACCTATCAATTAAAAACATAATAATCAATAAATGACAAAAGTTTTAATTCATTTAGTTTCATTTTATTACAATTATTTCTGTTTTCTTTTAATTTAAAGTATTGTGCAATCTTATCTTACAATGAATTAAGATTTAGTCATTGATTGCTTTACGTACTATTCTTTTTTAACTCAGATTTCAATATTAATGTTGTCATATTGTAGTAAGCTTAACTCACAAAATTATTTCTAATTAGTGTTTAGCCGAATGTAATGTTGAATTTTCTACAGTTGTCAGGCGGAATGAAATGTTTCAATACATTGAAAGCATAATGTTGGCGGAACACCTAGATAACAAACAAGAATACAATTCAAATGTCAAAACACACCGAAAAAAGAGAATGGAAGATTACAGTCTATGTATAATGTATTAAATAAGTACTTTGTAAATTTTCTTCCTACCTATTGTTATGTTTTATAATATTACCAATATTATGGTTTAAATATAGATTTAATCAAATCTATAATAATTAATCATACTGAATATATAGACAATATCACTAAATTATTGATTTTTCTCCAAGTGATTAAAATATTTTCTAAAAAAAACAAGAAGAAGTTTGATAAAATCAAGAATTATACTTAATAACTTTTTTTCATCTTTCACATAAATTATAAAGAAAATATCAAACTGGAATGATTATCACATTAATATATTTGCTTTTATTTTATCTACTGATGAAGTTTTATTTATTTTTTCTTTTCTTTCATTTTGTTTTTCTTTCTGTACATCATTTACATTGTCATGAAAGATAACATTATTTTTTTTAGCTTAAACTTATAATGAACTTTTATATTATCCAGATTATGTATGACATTTAATCAGAAATAATTCATTCGTTAAGAAGTTCATGTGTTTTTTTTCTGTTTTTTTGTTTTGTTGCAATCTAGCAACTATTTATTACAAATAGAAGAACAAAATCAACAAACGAACAAAAACAAACAACTAAAGAGAAAAAATCAGAATATAATTGAAATTATTAATATGAAATATGATTTGTTTCATTTATTTTTGTTTTTATTTGATTTACATAATATTCATTCATGTCAAATATTAAATTATCATATAAATAAGCAATAATAATCAATAAATTCATCTATTTTTTGTTTTACAGAAATACATTGAATTCAATTAATTGCATTCTGTTTGTTTGATCAATTTGATTCTACTGAATTAAGTAGTATATACAATAAGGAATAAAATTGTTTTCAGGAATATCAATCTTTTTTTCAATATTTAAGGAACAAACTGAAATCGATATTTCAATCTTAATCTTATCTTTTCTGTTTTATTATAATGTATAATTCATAAATGGATAGTTTTGTCATGAAATATTAATAACAATAATACTAATAATATTGATGAAGTATTATTAATGGAAAACAAATTTGTAAAAGAGTGAAATTATCATTCTCTATTTAATACACTCGGAAATTCTTCAGAAAGAAGTCGTTTACTTGTTTTTTTTTAAAAAATTAAAAAAAAGAATTTCAGTCTTCTATTATATTTTTATTTAAATAAATTGATACGGGTATTAATAATTCTTGATTTGGTATAGGTTTTATATGATTTGATTGATTTATACAATTACATAATATAGTTGAAGTATCTGGAATGTTTTGATAAATTAAAGTGTTTTGTAAATTCATTAATTTTTCCATATTATTTTGTTTATATTGATAATCATTAAATTTATATAATGATACATAATTATCTAATTGATTAAAATGTATTAACCAATTAGAATTTATATAATTTTGTTGTTTCTCTTTATTTTTCAAATTATATTTATTTATTAATAATGAAGTTTTTGATTTATAACATGAATTGATATTAGATTTTGTTTCATATTTAGGTATAGGTAATTTATGTATATCATAATTTGATTGAATTGTATTATATTTATTTAATTGTCTTTCTATTTGTTTATTATTATACATGTTATTTGTTTGTAATTTTAAATTATGTTTATATTTATATTTTTTAAAACATCGAATTAATTTTTGAGTAATTGAATTCGAAAACCAAAATCCACATAAAACAATTTGTATACCAATTAATGTAAAAAATGCTAATGTAGCTGGTAATAGTAAAAGTCTATATTCAATCCAATTTAATTTTTGTTTTGTATTATATTCTTGAGCCCAAAGTATATTTGTTGAATTATTTAAATAATGTTGAATTTGTGTTTTTTTTAATTGAGGAGAAATTGATGTATTTGAGAATAAATCAACTGATGAATAAAAAAAAACAACAAAAGTGTAGTGAGAAAAAAACACAGTAAAAAAGATTTAAATTCATTGGTGAATGAATCGTAAAAAAAAACTTTCATCAAGTTCTTAATACTTATCGAATTGTATTGAACAAAGAGAATATACTCATTCATCTAAGTCACTCGATAAAACATTCATTATGTTTTGGTGTGTGGTAATTATGTGTCAACTGTCATTCGTTAAAGTGTTACACTTAAAGGCTTGAGAGAATTAAATTTCATTTTATACTTTGACGACAGGTGACATTTTTTCGAATTTGAGTGAAGTCACCAGTTTCATCAAGATCAGTGGTATATCTCTCTTATGAAAGCCAGCTTGCAAGAAATATCAATCCAGCATATTTTATGATCAAGTTCCGATAAAAATAACATTAAATTATAAAGTGCGCCATACTCAAAATTATGTATTTTCGATACAGGTGTATTGATTGGGGAACATCATTCATTGCTTTCAATAAATCTAATATTCATACAAAATAATGAATGATTACATAGGCACTTCTGTCACGAAGCATTTCACAAGCCTTCTTTGGCCAATGAATGCAAACTTAACCATTGAACTAGGATGGTAACTTAATTCTTATGAAATTAAGGTCAAAATTTTTTGTAAAAAGACTGAGAAAAGTATATTCCTTTTTATCCAATTTGTTGATAAGATAATAGTAGATCACCAAGTGCTTTATTATGCCTCTAGTTTCATTTTATTTTATAAGCCTGTCTCTTAAATAATTAATTATATACCTCATTTAGTTATGAGGTTTACTTAATCATTCTCAAATAAAGCATGAAAAATGAGTAAACTTTATACAGTAACAAAATATGAATAATTGGTGTATCAGCGAATTTACTTTAGTGCTTTTTTAAAAAGCCTAAATATTCGCATTATGATAAGTTGCGAAATCAACTTGAGAAAATATATCTTTTCACTAACTTTTTGTTTTACGCCAGAACATTTAAACCTCCATGGCTTTTAGTAAGATGATAAATGTATGCAAAATAAAGGGTAGTGATGGTGATACTACTTATACTATCATGTCAGTGTATAAATAGTGAGTTAAAAAATTATGTCATTCGATTTGAGAAATAGCTCAATCAATGATTCATGAACAAGCTACATACATTATGCAGAAATTGATGCTAGCAAAAACAATAATAAGAACTAAATTATAAGAGTACTCATAAAGATAATGTTTACAATTGTTTGAGATGATAGGTTGCTTGCTGCTATGGTTAATGAAAGCCTTGAGATGAAAGGTGACCTGACATAATATTCCTAATGCAAAAGCTTCACAGGAAAATTTTAATGCCTATACTTCACAAAAAACTAAATACACATCTAGATTCCTACACTGATTATCTGTATATGTAGGTGAACGCTGGGTACTCGTCGATTTCTCATTTTATGTCCATAAATTAGAACAGTGTTTAAATTTTGATAAATAAATTTTGATTATAGTGGTTAAGAAAGTGATGTTGGAATCCGAGTTCATTCTATTTATATAGTTGTCTTCACAAGTGCTTATGAAAGCAGCTGAATTTGTAAACGTTTTCTTTATTTGCATCAACAGACTGCAACAGGTCTTAAATTTTATAATGATTTTTAAAAGATAGTATTGAGGAATATTATATGAAAATGTAATGTATGTGTGTACATTTAAAGAAGCAGTATTTCTTAGCTTTTGCTGATTTTCATACTTAAAGCTATGTTTTTCAAATTTCTCAATGACTACTCGATAAAACTTAGAGTACTCATGTTAGTCGAAGGCATATTAACAATAAAAGGTAGCATTTATATAGCAGATTCTACTTGAACGTTTACGTTTTAAAAATACACAACATAGAAGATAGATTAAAAAATTTAAAAATAACACTTATGAGCACAGAAAAACACAATCAATCGATATATTTTCTGGTTTAATAGAACCAATTAAATATAGATATAACAAGATCTTCACTCCATAAAATTTTATAATGTAATTAACTCAACTTACCTTTTCTGGAATGTTTCTTTGTTTGCATTTCTTTAGTAGTAACAATATGATTGGTAATAACTGTCTTATTACCAGACACTAGTTTAACACTTAAACGAAAATTATTCTGTTGACATATCACGGACTGAGCTATTAAATTACAAAATAAATATTTAGAGATTTTATAAACTAAAAAAGAAGTTGGAATCCTAAAAGATATACTGAACCAAAGAAATGTCAATTAATGATAAGAAATGCAAATAGATCTTATATTATCTCTCTTCTAAAAGAATGAACTATATTACCCTGTTTTGATTAAATGTAATGTCTGATTATGCATTGTTTATTTACATTCGTTATTGTTACATTGTACCTAAACGTTTTTAGTTTTTATTGATCGGGTCTTTTTTCATGAAGTTTAAGATGACTGGTCATCTTTTGTTGGATACTTAAATGTGATAGGCACATAAATAATCCAGAAGCTTGTTGATGCAAAAAATAGCATTCTGATATGTGGCTATATTATCAGAGGAAATCTGTGGCTATTCACTAGTTGTTCTGTCACTTAAAATATATTTATTCATGGGTTATTAATTGAATTTCATAACTATATATAAAGGTAGATACGTGTGTGAAGTTTACGTGATAATTTGGTGTTCAGCTGACGACAATATAAGGAATTTTCACAAAACTGCTTATTAAACTGATTTTAGTATGGTACTGTAAAACATAATAGCGTTCACCTGTCAGTTATGACGATATTCTACGTTTTTTTTTAAAACAACAATAAAGCAAGCATTCGTTTATACTGAAAATTGTACTAAACAGATTTTGTGTGACTTATACACTTAGAACAACATTACTAACTGTTTATATGCAAGCACAAACTTCTGCATACCTAATACTATAATATCTTTACTTCGAGTCGCACTTTAAATTCTAAATGAACGTATGCGATATTCAGTGTTGAACACGGTAACTCACAATTCATAAAAAAATATATGACTGTGCAGTTATATAGCATTAGTAGTAACATAAGTTCAAATGACTTGACAGAAAAAAATAATATTCTTTTATTTCGACTAGCACGTTATACAAATTTTCGTATGTCTACTTCTTCATTGTCTACATATCGAACTAATAACAAAAATCGGACAATAGGAGAAAATAAAATAATTTAGACATTGCAATGAACTAGACTGAACAAAATGGAGAAAATCAGTTCATAATCATGGTTTGTAAAATTACGAACATTAATTCTGAAAAGAGATATTTCATGAATAACGGTCGAAACATATTCATAGATGAGTAAAATGTTATGATATAGTATAGCCATTATACGAAGTATTACTAAAATGTCAGCGAGAAGAGTTTAGTGTTTGATGAGACTAAGACAAAACAAAATTTAAATACCACCCAATTATTCCTCTTTTTGTAGAAAGGGTAACTAAAATAGTTTTATATACTTTACTGTTTCATACAGGCTGAATAAAATAATAAACAGTGTGTACTGTTGTCGACATTTGCATTCTAGTCATAGTATGTGGTCTTTTGACTATTAATATTTCACCTAAATGTTTCTATACTATTGTATTATACACTGATAACATTTTTAAGGAAATTGGGATATTGTTCATTATTGTATAGTATGCATATATTAGCTACATTACAGAGGCATTGTATTTTAAGTGTTGTCACTTCACACTTTGTGAATTATGAGCGTAGTAAATTTTCAGTGTAATCAACTTGTCGGATAAAATTGAATCTTTAGATAGAACAATCTATTTCATCTAAAATCAGCAATTATTTTAATGCTTGTTTAGTTAATTGTTAGTATTTTTAATACTTTCTAAAACATTTGGTGTACAAAACTTTGATTAGACACGTTTTACCAAATATAATAAACGCAATGTCAGGATGTCCGATTAGTTTTTTTCAATTATTCGGAATCTATAACATTTAAATAATTGTCAACTAATCACATTATTTCGATCAAAGTTTTTGAGATTCATCACTTTCCTATGATTTTTATAGCAGCAGTCATATTTATTTTCAGCGTGTAACTTTACAAATGTTTTGATATAGATTCAAATTTATCAGTTGAGTAAAATTTGTAAGTTTTGGTTGTTTGAATTATTCCATTTATATTTATGACTGAAATTTTTCAGTCTTTTCTGATACATGTGTATCCTCTACCGATTGTCTCAATGTAGTCATTAAGTCACAAGCATTTTCAAGCAAATATGGACGATAACTAGCATTGCAATTCATGATACGTTTTTCATCTTATTTTAGACTCATCAGATGAATACACCTGCACCCCAGATTTGATATTTACTCCGGGACTCCGACCCGTTATTTCAAAATAATACATATAATTTAAAATCCGCCCCATTTTAGAGACCAATTAATTATGTTTTTAGTTTGGTTGTGTAAACTATTCAAAGTTCATAAACGTGTTCATTGTTAATGAATATTTTGTTTGTCTTATCAGAACAAAATTACATTTATAAAAACCTATGCGTCTAGTGTAGTAAAAAAGTCGATAAATAAAGTATGGAGGATTTTGTTCAATCGATGGGCAAAGAATATGCAAACAAATCAGTGGACATATCGGTTAATTAAAATTTAAGAATGATATAGATTTCGTATGTGAAGTGAGGTTTCTATTTGATATTTTTCATTTCAAACAATAAAGCTATAAACAGTGCAACATAAGTAATAAGAAGTACAGTTTTATCTTTAATTTGTTTTAGCACTGATATATCATAAATACTGTAGGGGTTTTCTTCAAATTTTAAGCTCATTTTCGTAATTTTTCAAAGCTTCAAAATCTTCTGTTTATCATAATGAAAGAGTCAAATAAGCGAATCAATATCGAAACATTAAAATGAAATGAGTTTAATAATTGGATTGATAAGTCAATTGAAGCTACACCACCATAGAAAACATGAAAGCACTGGTCATCTAGCTTCAATTGACTCAAGAATTCAGTTATTAATCTACCATAATATCAGCAAAACCACTCTCGTAAGATCAAATGAATTTGTAAAACCATAGATAGCAGTAAATTAGTGTTTCATCAAATGAAACCATTTAAAGAATTTTCAGATATTACGTAATCAGTTAGTTTAAGAATTAATATAAAGTCGTTGGTTTTTTGCCATGGTATTTTGTTATATTTCATAACTCCTGAAGATCTGCGTTCAGGTATAAAGTAAAACGAATAGAAACTAGCGTTTCTATAGAGTATAGTCTACATTCCGTATAAATATTTGCAATGTCATTTAAGAATGTAAACCTTACTAATAATGATTATGTTTCCTGAATTAAAAATCGTAATAAAAAGTTTATACTCACCTACGAAATAAACGGGAATTTCTGAATGAAAACTTGGTAGTGATGCGATTTCTGGGAAACGGCTAACTTTAAGAACGAATTCTGTAACTGACTTGTTTCCAAAACAATCCAAAAGTTTAATAACTTTAATAGGTAATGTTTTATTACATTTTAATTTTACACGTGGATCATCTGTCTATTCATATGAATAAATACACAACATAAAATAATAATATTTGGATACTAATGCTTGAACATATCGAATAAACTGTGTTTAAATATCTATAAACATTGTTGGACCAACTTATATTCAAGTAAAAATTCATTAATAACCTGAAGATTATCAACACTATATACATTAGTTGGACATTTAACGATGATATTCATTTATTATCTTTCGATTCACATTATATTAGTTTGTAGTTTTCCGTGCCAAATATACATAAAACTGATTAAAAGTATGTAATACAGTTGGCCCATGATTCCTGACTCCTATTCTTCTTTCCACGAAATAATATTTACTATCCTATGAGTCAAAATGTGTTAAACAAATAAGTTTTGTTTCATTAAAACATAATCCTTTTATTAGTTGAACTAATGATAATCAATAATAAAATATTAAAGTCTTTTATTAAATAACATGTTGAATAAATTTCAGTTGCCAATGCAAGAAATGTCGTTTAAACTATTAAAAACGATGAAATTATTTAATTCTTTTCATAATTTGTTACAGATACAAACAACACTTACCTCATATGACACATGACTTTTAACATAATTTGATTGAGTATGAAAATTATTCTTGTAATTAAAAGAAAATTATTAAAATGTTCATAATCAACGAAATCAAGTTGAAAACAAATAAGCTCCTTATAAAATTGTTGCTAATTAAAGAAATTTTTATTCTCATTTTACATTTGAATATTACATACATAACTCTAGTCTCAATAACAAAGCATAACTGCTCAGTAAATATTATATAACTGATGTGTCAACATATTTGTGGACAATATCGGTAATAGATTTCATTAGTTGAAATCATGAGTCAATTGAAGCTAGATTACTACAGAAAACCCGGAAGCATTAGATGGCCTTTACGTCCTAGTATGATTGATAAGTCTTGGGTTCGAATCTTGCGAAACGGGATCATGGATGCGCACTGCTGAAAAGTCCCATACTAGGACGAAACGGCTGTCCATTGCATCCAGGTTTTCCATAGTAGTCTAGCTTCAATGACTTATGATTTCAACTAGTGAAATTTCTAAAATCTCCACAAAACCTCTTCTAATAATAGATTTACCGATAGATTTTATCTGGCAAATAATACCAAAACGACATATAAAGCAGGCTTTGTTTATTTACTTATAATGACCACTTCCCTCTGCACATGTTATAATCAGCAATGTTTATTTGTAGATATATGTTGCAAGTTAAAAATATGAAAATATTTATCATTTATGTTATAACATCAAGAAAACACTAATCATATTATTAAAATATACAAATACATATTCATATTGTTACATGTATAATACATACCCAATACAGATTTTGAGAAAATGTTCGATTTTTTGGACAGATAAATATTAAGTTGTCACCCTCGGTAGCATAAATATCATTTTGA
Organism: Schistosoma spindalis; assembly: GCA_946903255.1. Taxonomy (NCBI): domain Eukaryota; kingdom Metazoa; phylum Platyhelminthes; class Trematoda; order Strigeidida; family Schistosomatidae; genus Schistosoma; species Schistosoma spindalis. The sequence goes on along the minus strand of OX336420.1, from coordinate 26,335,592 downwards.
TTTTCTTTGAACCTGGAACAATTAGAAAAAATGTTAACATCTTCTACAGGATCTCAAATTTACCGTTTGAAAAATGTACCAACCATTGAGTTGGTCTTATTTTTCTCATTATATATGTGACCATTCGTAATGTTTTAAGTACACTACATATAATTTTTGTTAAACTATCATTAGGTTGATGGGTATTATTTGGTCGAGTAATATAATAAGACATTGGAATAATAAATGAATGTATCTAGAATACATTTTTCGTTCACGTGTTTGGTAATATATTTAATAAAAATCTCTACAATCTCCAAACTGATGGCATCTATTTTGTAGATGCATTGTAAATACTTATTAGTGAATAAAGTTTATTGCTAGAAAATGAACGGTTTTCTCTACACAACTAGGATAAAAACCTTACTACTAAACAGTGTTCATTATATTCATCCATATTATTCAGTAACCATGCAGCTTATTGTATGTTTCAAACAATATATATATATATATATATATATATATATTTCATGATCTCAATTATTGAAATTATTACAATCTCAACAAAACCTCCTTCTGATACTAATATATATATATATATATATATATATATATATATATATATATGTATATATATGTCGTTAAAATGTTTCAATAGAAAAAAGAGTCTAAGTAAAAACAGGAAAATTATCTTTTGTCTGAAAGCAATCAGAAAAAATCATTCCTAAATCAATACAGGCAACATATCACATTTAATAATTAATAAAGCTTGAATAAAGATTTTACATTAATCAAGACAAAATATGAAATAAGAAATTGGATGTGAATGAAATAAGTGGCAATGAGAATTATAAATATAGTTGATAATTTTTAAATTCGACCTGAGCTAAAAATTAATTAGACTATATGATGGTAAAGTGTGGGATTAGGAAACTAACATATTGTTAGTGTTTAAATGACTGATATATGATCTTAACTTGAAATTGTAAGATTATTAATCGGAACAAAAATAGGTAAGATGGGATGTGAGAGATAGTAAAGTAATTACAAGTTAAGATAACTATTTGATCAAGAATTAGGTAATATGTAAATTAATATGAGTTTGGTAAGAATTAGTAAGTAGCGATGTGTTAGAGAAGTGACACAGCTAATAGTTATCTGCCTAAATTAGTCAGACTATGAATCATTCAAACGGCTAAAGCGATAGATATTTAAATCGGAAACTCTCTGTTCTTTTCTTGGATAGCTTGTGGCCTAGTTAATTCACTTAATTTGTTTTATGGATACATGAATTTCCTCTTGGTATTTTCATAGCTTAAACTTATTCAAAAATCTTATTATTATTTTAACGCTTGCAAATGTTTAGAAGAATGAATTTAGCACCCACACTGACTTACCAATTCTTACCTAATTCATATCATTTTACATATTACGCAATTCTTGAACAAACATTTTTTAAAACTTGATATTACGTCATTATCTTTCATCCCATCTTACCCATATTTCTTCTGATCAGTAATCCTACGATTCCATCTAAAATATCAGTTTATTCAAGTTAAAATCATATATCAGTCATTTCAACGACACTAACAATTTTATTTTATGTTACAAACAACTCTAAATTCACACTCCGTAATTTCGATCGATGTATTTGCCTCAAACGTTGCCAGTTTTCGGATGATTAATTTTGGTATTTAGTTGTTGAAGTTGAAGAGAATTTTACTGAAAGAAATATTTTTCGGTTTTATTTCTGTATTATTAAAATGGAAATTTTCCAGTGATCATCTTGTTCAATTGCGTATAATTTTAGTAATTTATTAAAAATAGGATCAAATAATTTGAGAGTGAACAACTGTTTTGACTCACTTGATCATCATGATGTTTAAGGATACGCCTATAATTATCCTATTACAATGAATAAAATGTGACAGGGATAGGTAATTAAACAATGTTATTCGTTAAAGTGGTGTACTTTTACGTCGATTACATCCTAAATTTGTCATTTGATAATTGAAAAGGTCATCTGTGTCAGTGATAGGAAAATTCGTTGCTAATTGTCTGATTACAATCATATAAAAAAGCCAAATAAATCGTATGAACAAAATTAAAGGTGAGAGGAATATTTTGTCGGGTTAATTGACAATAAATATTAGTAATAAAACTCTACGTCGAATGCTATTAGATTACAGAGGGAAAGAAAGATTTTATCACCAGGTTTAATATTCTACTGTAAGTGTAGTTATGTTGAACACTAAAAGTGAGATATCCAGTTTACAAACCTATTTATCCATATATAAGACTTCGTAACCTCAACAGAGGTCGAACTAGAAAGTTTTAAGATCATTCCGACTGACTGTTGTAACCAGTAGGGAAGCTCTAAGCATCACATAAATGGTATATTGGCTAGAAAACATTTAGAAGTTATTTATAAGATTATATCTGACGAGCAATAATAATCGCCAAACGGCGTCAACTAACGACAAGGTTAAAATTTCTAAAATAACATGTCTGATTTCACCTGAAATATACGTAGATCTTTCAATATTAGACAATATATTATCAACCATGCTACATAACAGACCATTACATGAAATATGGAATAAGCTAGAATATTACTTTAAAAATGTAAATCACAAACCAATTGTATCAGTAAACAAAGCCATTGAACATCGTAGAAAAGTTCATTTAGTTATTGAATTCACTGATGAAGTGAAACGTGATAAAATTACAGCTTCTCTCGATGTCCTCTTTTCGAGAAGGATGGATGGTTTTATCAAAAGGAATATATTTGGCTAGAATATATATAGATTTAACAGTATACCCATTTCCGTGGATTCACATCTCTCTAGAAGAAAATAAATCCGATTAGATTTCTTATTAATAGAATCAAATTCTTGTACTCTGAGAATAATTTAAATAGAGAGGTAGATCAATTAAACAATACACTACTTGACAACAGCACACCAGATTAAATCTTTGTAAGTTGTTTTGTCCGAACTAAAAGAAGGAACAATAGTCAAACACTTAATCTAAAACTCAGTTTTGAAGGGGACACTAGAAGGGAATATCCTAACACGTTGGCATAGAAGATCTACTGAAAAATATTCAAAGCTGTCAATATGCATGTGACCTTCTCAACTAAAACAGTGATTTGACGAGGAATGAAGGATAGGATATCAATTATGTCCCCTTTCGTGTTCACATACCAATTTAACTGCTCGTGTAGAGCTAGGCCATCCTCATTATGTATCATCCTTGAGCGTTCATGAAGATATAGTTAAGAAGAGGGGTTACGAAGTCTACCAGCAATGCTATTCTTTCTTACTTGGTAGATAACGAATATCCCAATAATATAAATGAAGCCTTCTCAATTATGTATCTGGTTCAGAGAAATCTACCTGAAGCAGAAAAACTACAGGTTCTCTACATACAGTAAGTCATCAGCATAAGCTCAAGGAGACCTGAATTCTGCATACTAAAAGGAGAAAATTCGATCCTCATTCATATTATGGCTGATGATTGGATCACCACATCTTTTGAACACATTTCTTATCACGTAGTGTAAATAGTTTTTGATAATTATTACTCTGGTGTCTATTTAGAGATTTCCTGACTTAGAATTAATCAAAAATTTTACTACAGTACTTATTATTATTGGTACGCCTGTCATAAAAATATAAATTTATACTTTTTACTTATTATGTGTAGTTATGTAATCTACTTCATTGTTATTATTGATTCATAAATTGTTCTGATTGTTTTAATGTTTTTCATATATCCATATAAATGTAAATATTTTAGGGTAAAGCCTGATGATGGTCCTATTAAAAAAATTACTATTGGTGGATCCTACTGTATTTTATAATCTCAATCAACTCTTTACGTTTAGTGTATGCTTCATTGAATTGAAAGAATTACTTTTGATGAAGTTTTGTTTTCTGAGCTGGATGGTTTGGTCTTAGAGCTTTCATCGTTCTACCGAACGACATCATTAGCACAATTTTTACAAACTTCTAACTGAAATGTTTGCTGATGATATCGTTCAAAAGAATGATGAAAGCTCGAGGACCAAACCATCCAGCTCAGAAAACGAAACTATCAAAATCATCCACCTGACCGACAAATGTTCGTCATCATCTCGAAAGCATGCTTTAAATACAACACCCTCTAATTCACTTACAGATGGCTTACCTTTGTCGTTATATAAAACAAGGATTGTGAACTTATAACTACGTAGGATGATGATGAAGCAACTAAAAACAATCGTTCGTAATAACAATGTTTATTTCAAAATATTCTTTGGAGATTATTCTAAATTGCTGAATTATAAGAATGATTAAATCAACATTTAAACTATCATACTAGTTTTTAATGGATTCATCTTGTCTCCGAATTGATTAACTTCTGTTACAATTTGTAAATTTATGTGTCACACGATGTCAATATTCTACTCATTATTCATCCTGGTTATTAAGTTCACAATTTTATATCATTTTAAGTTTTGTAGAACAACGAGAAGACGTAGTTGATCTGGAAAATGTGATGTTTTTGCGCTGTATGTTTTGAACATCCTAGTCACATGTATACTTATCAAGGCATTCTATTTGAAATTAGTAAATGTCAATTAAATGAAGATCCAAGTAAACGAAGTAATAATTGTAAATAAAGAAGAGAGAAAATTAACATTATATGAAAAGAACAGTAAATTGTCGCATTACCCTAGGCTATAAAATGACTTAAGGATAACCAGGGAAAATTCAAGGTAACAAAAAATTATTTTAATACATATAAGAAGGGTTCGGATTCATGAATAGCAAAGGTTTTTGTAAACCTAAGAATTCATCCTTGATGATCTCTATATTCAACGTTTTAGCGACTGTATTAATGTCACCTCTGTGCTCCATTTCAATTATGTGCTCTACTATCGATGGACATGGTTGTCAACTTTCCACATTGATCAGAACATTTGACAATAACTGACTTTGAAGGCATATACCTATCATATACAAAACATATCACTTTAACGATCCTTTTATCCTAAAAGTCTTTAGTTCGTAAAATATAGCTGACATATACGTGGTTGCTCCATTGCATTTTAACTACAGCTCCTAAATGTAGATATTGATGAAAATATAGGGATGATGATAATTCATACATCTATTTTCAAAAATTAGATACCAAACGTTACGAACATAATACTATATGTTACGAAAACCACATCTACACTATATTTTTGCCTACTAGATATACATTGTACACATATTTCCATCAAAACGTCAAGGAATTTCAATAGTATAAATTATCTGAGTAATATTTGGAATATAATTGATTTGATATTGATGAAATCTAACTTAATCTCAAATAGAACATGCAAAAGGTTAATATAAATTCCTTCAATTTAATTTCTTTACATTTTAAAAATGTAATCCAATAATACTATCATATTATCATACATAATGACATTATATTTGAATCATGCATTTTAACTATTGAAATAATTAAAAAGAAAACTTAAAGAAAATAACAGTTCAGTACAATCAGTTACATTAAATGCCACGTAAGATATATTATCAGACTGATTTTTTATTGTAATTTCAACATAATCCGATTGAACTAAAATACATTTAAATAGATAAACTTAAAAATAATGAACATAAAATTTGAATTTTTTCTCCCGAATTTCTATATTTATGTAATACTGTGTTAAAAAACATTAGGGAAAGATATATATATATATATATGTTTGGGGTGGAATATTGCCCCTTTAGGCTGAATAGCCTTACATGTTGCTATGCATATGACTACATCAACCGTAATTATTTTTATAGTAATAACATAAACGAATATGAAAATTATTTGGTTAGTTATTCATTCAGTATTTTATTTTATCTACATTTAAATAAACTTCCGTTTTAGTTATAGTGACATCGTGAGGACAGAAATCCTCGTGAAATATCATAAAGTTGACCTAATAGTAATTTATAACTTTATAAATAAAAAATAATATATGAGAATTTGTGATGCGTTGAAGATTTTTAAGAGAAGGTGGAAGTTTACATGAGTGCAAAAAGACATTCATCAAAAAACTTAAGTCGATTAATTTCTCTCGATATTCTGCAGCGTATTGTCACTTGAATGTTTTATGGGACATACGATACTTAGATCGTTGACTAATTCATTAAAGGCATTAGTTTCTACTCTCATTCAGTCACTAAATCGTCTGGTGAAAATACGCTGCAGAAAAACATTATAATCAATTATAAATACAGAATTCCAATACACTTAATGTACACTAAGGAAAGAATAAAATACATATAACGACATTTTTCCGAGACTTCATAAGCATAAAGTTAAATTTCTATGAACTGAAGATGATCGAGTGATGGTCGGTTACTTCATTCACTAATTCAGTCAAATAACAAAAAAATCCCATGTATGAATAGACCATCAACGATTCTTCATTTATCTTATTAATAAAACAAATCGGCGTGACATTTACTTATCAATATAATAGAAATTTTTTTATTTTAAATCGATGACATTTTCGATTAGCTCTTGTAACTTGTTTATTTACATGGTGATTATTGAAGTTTACATTCGCGACAACTAAGGAAAATACTTTCGAAGTTTTTGGACATAACAAATTAAATCTAATAATTGTACATTTTAATGTATTTCAATCTCCATGAAAAATTGACGATATAGGTGTATAATAATTGCGTATTACGTAATACGAAAAAGAATGCTGTAACATTTCTTCTTTGAATTTAGTGAATACAGATTACTTTTATAGTGAAAAAATAATCTATAAAATATTTGGCTTTTTTTATTTTTAAACATTCAGGAAAAATATCACATTTCAATTCCTGCATTTATTTGTTAAATATATACAAAATTTGAAAGATTGAAAACTACTTAAAATTAATGAGGATATACATATATTTGAATTTATGAGTCAATTGAAGTTAGGCCATCCAACTCAGGACATATCGGTCTTGCACCCCAACGCTTAACCTCTAAACCCTTGAGCTGGCATCCAACAGTGTTAAGGTTTAACTTCAACCAATCCACCAATTTGCGTCACCGTCCACCATTGTCATCAGCGATTTACTATCTCACAACAGACTTGGTTGAACTCAACTGGTCACTGCTTCTCAGTAAAACTCCAGAAGATATCTCTTGAAGTCAGAAGGTGTTTTGTGGAGGTTTTAGTAAATTTATAGTTGAATTCATGAGTCAGTTGAAGCTAGAATGAAACGGCCTTTCAGTGCTTTCAGGTTTTCCATGGTGATCTAGCTTCCATTGACTCATGAATTCAACCATAAATTTACTATTATCTCCACAAAATCCCTTCTGATAATATACATATATGTTTAACCTTAATACATATTTTGTGTTTCAGTCTGATAATTTTGTTATCATCGTATTTTTATACACATCATTATGTCTTGTTGATTGACTATATTTAAATACTTTTTCTTTCCCTCCCCTTAAATACTTTATAAATCTACAGTCTAAATAACATTTTGTTCACTGAGTATAGAAAATGGTATCTAAAGAAATAAAAACTTTTTTATATTTTTCTGCTTCAGGTTTTTTGCTTTTTCTCAATAAGGGTAATCATTGATGACTTTATAGCAAGTTCTAAAGATCACATGCTTTAGGTCTTATTTTATGACAAAAGAGGTTTTAGGACCTTCTGATTTGATGTTTGTCGTCATTGAATATCAGTTCAAGATCAAAACTCACTTTTATTTAGTTTTTATTTCACTAGTTTTTTGATACTTCTCCTCTTGGTATTATCATAACGGTAAAACTTAAGGAATCTGGGTGTAGATTCACTTGTGTTATGAAGTTACTGAAAACGTGTACTGTTGATGTAAAATGTTTTCTTTAAAATACTTAAGAAAACTTATAAACTCAACGACAGTAGGATTACAATTAGTGAACATAAGCCTCCAAACCACGATTTCCCGAAATGTAATTCATGAAAATCCTGAAGTGTCATATTTAGAAAGACCAATTGTTCGTGTCTTACATTTTAAAGTGAACTTAAATAATTTGCTTAAACGTAAATAAATAAGATTGACTTGATTATAAAAATTATAATGACTAGTATATAAATAAAGAAAATCATCATGGACTTCCGTAACCCCTAATATCTTAAACAACTTTGATTACGGGAGAATAAATGTTCAGTTATTTACTATGTTTATACATGATTCACATTCATTTTTAGCTAATGCAGTAGCAAATATACCGATAAATACTTATCTTTCTATTAAAATATACTTCTAATAATTTCATTTGTTTTAGATTTTGAATCTTAGCATGTAGCATAAAGAAGGAAGATTTCCAACTCCTTAACAAGAACATTATTTCTATTAAATTCGAGGTTATGTTTTACATTATCCCTATGTTTGTCAATATTTCCAAAGGAAATTGTCATGAATCTGACCATTTTAGTATGCATTTATTTTATTTACTGTACAACTAAAAGTGCTCGAACTATATAAACAATGAAATGCATAAAATTGATTCTTTAACCACGATTATTAACTCTAGATTTCACATACTGTCTTCTGTCTCCCTCTTCCCTTGTTTAATAATATGATTGTTGTTTGCATTCTATTTCTGACTAAAATTTAATTTCAATCTATTTTATCACGTTTGGATAGCCATTTCCTCAACTGAGTTTTTTAATCTTTTGACACCAATACAATCAGAAAACAAATGATAGATTATCAGAATGGGGATTTGTGGAGATTGCAATAATTTTAACAGTTGAATTAAGGAGTTGATCCAAGTTAGACCACCAAGTTTTCAACGATGATCTAGTTTAGATCGACTCATGAATTCATCTGTTAAAAATACGGGTTATTATTTGGAATCTATCATATATTTGCGGTTGCATCAGTTTGAGTATTAAATTCCGGAATAGGTCTTTGTTTGTACTACTCTTATATATTTCATTATTAAACAAGTTATTTAGAAATATGACACTGGAATGATTAAATCGTTTGTGCTTACAGCTTTAGTTTTTATTAAATCATAGTGGCACAATATTTAAAAAATATGCTCACACATGCATATTATGCAGTAACTTTAAAATATTTTGTATGAAATAATCAACTCTCAAAATGAAAATGTTCAACAAATGATTGTCACTGGGTACCTCTCCAATGAAATCTAATTTGCTATTATAAGGTTACTCAAACAAAACTATCAAAACTCATTCACTCAGTGTTTTGGAAATAAATTTATTGGTTTCGAGCTAATGATATCCTCATAAAGCCTTAAAATTCTTTCTTTCGTCTCTTTAGAGTGGATGCTATTAAGAAATCTTACCATCGATTTTATCTCAAATGACAAAAATATTTTCATATATACTTTAAATCTAAGAACAAAAAAGTTAATTTTACAATTTCAGAGTTTCTTTTTTAAAAACTGAGTAAATTTCGTTATAAGCTGATTATTCACAGTATTAACATTAAATTACACATTGTCCAACGCAACTTAAAATTAGACGGATACAGGAAATGAATAAGAATAATAATTACTAATGATAATTTACCGTGAAACAAGATACAAAACATTTACCTTTACTATCTTCACTATTTTATGATGTTTATTATGTAAAATACTTTCTAATATTTATTAAAATGCAACAAAATCATCATAAAAATAGATTTCTTGAGTGTAACAAACAAAAACTGAACTACTGTTATTTTATATTATGAAAAGAAAACTATCATTACTATTGAGTTTCACAGTTACACTTATAGTTTTATGGATAGTAAAGATTATATTCTATAATCTATCTATCTATCTATACACCTATCTAAATATATATGTACAAATATTTAGATGAATAAAACTACTTTAACTAACCTCCAATTACTTGCATCCCAAAGTATTATATGATCTTTTAATTCAGCAGAAGTAAATTTGATCAAAATTATCACAGTTATTTCCATTAGATATGTATTTTGCATTTAAAAAGTTTACTATTATATCCATATACGTTTATTTATTCACTTTTGCTTTTGTTTTTTTTTTGTTTTAAAAGATAAATAAAATAAATTAATTTATTTTAAGATTTTCATTGTTTGTTTTTTTATTTAGTTTTTATTAATGATATAAATTGAAAATTACAGTAACAAATGAGAATCAATGATTAATAATTGAAGGTGAATTAATTATATTTAATAATGACATTTATGAATGGTTGAAAAATATAACTTCTATTTGATTGGTTAAATTTTAACCAGTGTATAATAAATACCAATAACAAATTTCATTGGTAAATATATGTTTTATTTATCTTATGTAAATCGGTACAATTTGTCACTTTTTTTTCTGTTTTTTCATAAAATGATTTTATTGTATGTAAACTATAATTATTTTTCGTGAACTGGTTGAAGTTAGACATTCGATGCCTGCTCAGTGGTTTAATGGTTAAGCGTTCGCGCATGAGATTGATAAGTCCTGGTTTCGAATCTCGCGAGACGAGGTAGTGGGTGCATACTGCTAAGGATTCCCATGTTAGGACGAAACAACCATCCAGTATTTCCAGGTTGTCCATGGTGGTCTAGCTTCAATTGACTCATGAGTTCAACTATTGAATTACTTTAGTTTTTTGTTTATTATTGTCTATTTTGATAGATAATAGGTTGGTGATAAATTAGAGAAATAATGAAGCTTTAAAGTCACTGACGGAATCTTCCAGATTTGATCCATATCATATTAAAAATAGTAAATGTTTGACTTGTAGTATATATTTGATTTTGGTATGTCTTCGAATAGAAACATGCTATAGATCAGTTTTTGCTACCTACTAAATTTTTAAAACATGATGAAGAAGAAAACGTTTTCAAAAAATGTATCTACAGAATAGGCTTTATTTAGAGATGTTTACTGTTAGATAATTTAGACTAAAGAATTAACATAAAATATGTTATATCCGAATGACGTATAAATGAACGGCGACTGCTAGGAACTACTTATAGACTGTTATATATTCTTACTGTGAAAGTATTAAGTAACGAGATTATATATAAATATCCTTTTTTACAAGCTTTCATTTGACTTATCGACTACTATTGTAGGACATACTCTTCTTAAGTTATTCCTACTTTATTTCCTACAGTCCCTCACAATCACCGTCACTTTTTGGCTTGATTTTGTACATTTGTTATTTTCTATTTTATTATGAGGTGCGGTCTGGTTTATTTTTATATAAACCAAGTATGTCTAAAATATATGACTGACATAGTGGAAGTTGATATGGATGTTTTAGACTCAACAGGCAGGGCTAGACGAGATGAAACAATAAAGACTCTAGGCTTCATGTACCGGTCAACACATAATTGGTTTGGTAAAGTGCTAATATTGTATAAGTCATGTTCTGATTAGTGGTTGTGTCACGTGATAGTTAACAGGCCACAAGTCATAACAGATTATAGTTAAAATTATTTCATGAACAAAATTGTTGTTTATGTTAACACAAACAAAAGTTAAGTAGGTATACCGCTAGATGTTTATGCAGAATATCGAATGAACATTTTAGAAAGATATCAAACAAAAACAACAAAGGTTGTAGACAAACGACTTGAATAAAAGATTTATTTTTCTGTCACATTCATTTATTTGTAAAGTCATAACGTGCTAAATTTGACAGTATCAGTCGTATAGATAAGTGTTTTTAAAAAGCCAATCATTATAAGTGTTATTTTCCTTCAGAAATCTATTCAACAGATTTTATAATAAAAGAATGTGTTAATAAGGCTTCGTAATTTTCTGTTGCTGGTATTTTAGACTGGAACAAATAAACATCTTTATATAGATGAGTACACTCTTTCATAACATGTTTTAGTTCATTTTAGATTATTGACAGGGATCTAGAATGAATGTTTCGTCCTATTCGGGATTCGTCATCCTAATATGTACGCATAACAGTATTGGTGTTTACATTGAGACTAAAACTTAGTACTTGTGGTTTCAAAGTTCAGCGCACTAGCCACTAAATATCGAATCATGGTAAGTACTAGAATTTCCAGTATCCAATTTTTAATCCATAATATACCAAAACGTAAATATTATTCGAAATACCATTGAAACACTTAATAAACCTACGAGTTATTCTGAGGATTACAAACAGAACAGGGTAACTTCCTATTTGTGATAATTGGTCTCTATGTATTACAAGTGCAAATAGAGTACACATTTTCTTTGATATCGATACTTAGTTTGATGAAGAGTCGTAAAATAACAGAAATAAATACTTGCAGCTAACATTCTGCAGTATATTAATAAATATTTTTATCTGATTGTAAACGTTTTAAGCGAAGATGGATAGTGACTAGTAGTGGAATCCAGGATGCGCGTTTCGTTCTATGTATGACTTGTCAGCTGGATCCATCTTTGCTTAAATAAGCTTGTGACTTAAGGCAATCCGCACGAGATGCACATATGCCATGAGACTGATCAATTGCAGCCCTAAATAACAATGGGAAGATACATGTGAATTTGATTGGAAACGTGTTCCACATAAGTTGTTTGTTAGCTAATAATACCAGCCAAAATATTTACGAATAACTAATATCTAAATGACTATGTATAAGATTAGAAAACAAATTTGAATCTTAATCAATCAATTTTAAATCCTGATATTATGACAAATGTGAATTGTCTTTGAAACACGAATGCACAAACATTTGAATAAATCTGAATATGAGACTAATCAGGCTGGCAAACTAATTATATATATGACATGGCTCAAAATCGTTTGCAGTGGCGCAAGTGCATGCACTCTTTGTGTTCTCCCAAGTTCTAATCTTCCGAATACTTCATGTCTTCTTTTTTCTCTCCCCAAATTTATTTCACTGAATCATGCTCCTTGAATAACATCTTCAAACTCTAATCTTTCTAATTACTGCTTATACTTTTATCACCTCTACCACTATGGGATGTAAATCGACAATTTTATCTTTTTGCTAATATGGTATGGCAAGTTGAACTAATGTACGTATGTACGTACAAAGTTCTACATTGTTAGTGATTGACTGATATACAAAGTTTGTAATAGTGAAGCGTATTAGTCTGAATCATAGTTAATATAACACACATTGTATTAGATAGTTTCATCAGTTTGTTTAACTTTTTTTAGCGAGTTAGTTTCCTAAGGGATGCGGTCGTTAACCTCATGCCCAACCCTCCTCTTTTACCCGGGCTTGGGACCGGCAGTAGCCCCAAATAGGCTCTAGACGAAGTTTCATCAGTCACATTTATTTCGATTTAGGCATTAGAACATCTTAACTTCTCAATATGTTTAAATTACAATCTGTTTGAAAATAATATGAGTAGTTCAATATATTGAATTTGACAAAAATTATCGGTGTAAAATTGTTATACAACAATTTGTATGGATTTTCCACTTGACAATTATCATATTTTGATAAAAGGTTTAAAATTAAAACAGAATAATGTTTTTTAATTCAATTATGAAATTTTGTTTCGAAATATTTCATATTGTTTCGAAAATTTTGTTTCTTTACTCTTTTTAATGTTCATAAGCAACTAAAACAAACGATAAATATTATCCTTAACTAATAGGTCTGCAGATAGTGTATCTAGAAATGATGTGAACTGTAGAAATTAGGTATATTATAAAATTATTATTGAGAGATAGTAACTTACTGGAGAAAATGGTGGATGTATCGCTCAATTTCGTGAATTCGCTGAAGATAGACATTGATACTGTTGGATGCGCGCACCAGACTGATTGGTACTGGGTTAGAATCTCGCGGGCGGGATCGTGGATGCGCACTGTTGTGGAGTCTCATAATAACACAAAACGGCTTTCCAGTGTTTCCAGGTTTTCCATGGTGGTCTAGCTTCGACTGATCCATGATCCCAACTACTAAAAATTACTATAATATCCACAAAACACCTGATAAAATTATCTGTCAAAATAAACATGACAAGTAACGTTTTACTTGATTTTTATCACATAATGGAATTAATTTTAAGAATATGATGTATATTGTATAATGAGAAAATAATAGTGTTCTATTCAATCAGTTAAAGATACTAAGGACGATTCATATATGATTATTAACTTACCTTTTAAATTGAGCATTTAAATTACAATTTTATATAAAATGAGTTGATAGTATTTTCAATGAATAGCTTATCTATTATTAATGTAATGATTTAGGAAAGAGTGAAGGAAATAAAGTTTTTGTAAGTAGCCTGATCTGTTTAGTGTTAAAGAGTAGTGGAGAATTACTGTAGAAATTTGTATTTTGGAGTTATAGTCATTCATTTGCTAAATAGTTTTAGTCAGTACATATGAGTCTGTAAATAAAACCAACTAGCAATAACTATAAAACGGAGCATAAAGTTTTAATTCATAATTAGTTACCTTTTGGACCAATTAGAATATAACAGAGTGGATATCAACTCTGGGATACAAACACACTTAACTGATCAGTCGCAAATAGGACGAAACGCTATTCCTGTTTAACTCTTCCAATGACACTTGTGACTTAACAGCGATATCGAGAGGATCAGCGGAGGATGCACATTTGCCGAAAAATACCGAACAATTGTAGTCTTAAACATAAACAGGAATGTTCACAAAACCAATACAAATGAACTTATACATATTGGATCTAATAATTTAGTGGATCTAGTAGTAAATTTTGTAATAAAACTGTGTTGCTACAAAAATAATTTCAGAACTATTTTAGGAGTTTACCACTCACGTCACTCAATAGAAAGTAAACATTTTGGATATCATTTCCGCTCACAAAATGATGACACATGTTGAAGATAATTCGGTACAGAATTTATGCTGATCATTTAGTGTAATAAACATGACGATGAAAACAAAATGCAGAGGTATCTCTGTATTATGTTATGATCCATTTACGAGAAATAATGAAAGCTTCAGAAGAGGTAAAACCTACACTTAACATATTCTTGTACAACAAGTCTCTTCTAATATGTGAGTTATAAATTTGCTGAGTATTTCTTATCTTGGTATTGTACAACACTGATCACATAGTGTACATTTTCCTATTTCTAGTTCATCAGAATTATATTTTGTAACATTTCTATCCGTCTAGTTTTCATATTACACAATAATAAAATTATATTACAATACTATAGAATCAACAGTACTATGATTATCAGTTTTTTTGAATGAAAAACACTTAAAAGTCACTATAGACATTGTACTAACTACAACTTTCTTTCATTGGAAGATTATTTTTTTTCTCACAGTTAAACATATCAAATTAATGATCCAATCTGAAGAAAAACAAATTCTCTTAGAATGTTTTTCCTCAAAAATTACAGTGTGGCCTGAATGTTTGTTTTCTTTTGTTTACATACAAAATATTGTACAGCATGTTATTTATGACACTAATGAATTTGATAAAAATGTCATGTATAACATTGTATGTTGTTGCGTATTTTATCATTCACTTATTTTTCGTTAATTCAACAGACACAAACATGTCACATATAGTTAATAATAAAAGTGTGCTGTATAACTCATATAATTTAGTTCATATATAGAATATGTTTTAGAACACATCACTAAATATTTGTCCAAAACTGAAACCATGAAGAGATGAGATAAAAACTATAACGGAAAGTTAGAATTAGTATATTCTGAACAAAAAGAAATTACATGATATATATCAAGATTAACTGGCTCCCGGAATATGTTCCCTGTTGGGATCACATATACAGAATACTGTGCAGTCCCAGATTAGGATAAAGCGACCTAATCATCTACTTGGTTAAGTCATATGAATATAAATTGAGTTCAGGATCTTTTTGAAAATTATTTGATTCGGAATTTACAGAGTGGACTCAGATTTTACAACAAACACCTATTTAGTCCTAAAATAGGAATATTTAATATTCAGAATTCACGTTTTCCCTTTAAGAATATAACCTAATCCTTTCATACAAAACAAAAATCTGCAAAAGGAGTCAGATTTATTTATTCAAAAATGTTTAGTCTGAATACACTTGTTAGGCAAGTTTATGGTATTTTTCCCTATTTTTTGTCTAATTTCAGCATTAAATTACCCTTCCATGCTCACAACTAATCTAAACAAATTCAGCCACGACCTGATCATCCATTGAAATTTATTTTTAATCATCTACTATTCACTGGCGCCTGTATGATTTTCTGTCTAAATTATGTTTAAGAATGGTAATATACTAACATATATCTGTGATTTGGAGCAAAACAAAATCACTTGCAAGCATTAGATAATCATCATAAAACAATATACAGTAGCAAATATTAGGGGTTGTTAACATATGCAAACGAATAAATTACATTTAATGTTGAATTCACTAGTTCAGACATATGTTTAATTCTTCTAATGAAATTTTATAAAATTTCACAGCTGCTTTATAACATGAATATCCATATGTACAAATAATTGTTACTAGTATGATTAGGATAAACAAATACGCAAAATTCACTTAGTGTTGTTTGCTCGTATCTTCCCAAATAGGTCGTAACGCGCGTCCTGGATTCCACTTCAAGCCATTATCCATCTTCATTATTAAAGCTTGTCGCCTAAAGTAATATCACGGCAATCCGTACAGGATGCACATATACCAATAAGAGACTGATCAATTTCAGTTCCAAATAACAATGGGAAGATACAAGTAAACAACACTAAGTGAATCTAAATTTCACCCAGTTGCACAAGCAAGTGGCTTTAAGGACTCAATGGATAAGTGGATAACGTGATGGCGTTCGAAGCAGACGGTAGTGTGTTCGAGTCCTGGAGTGAACCTCAACTCTGTAACGCAAGTTCATTCAGCTGAAAAGTCTCAAATAGGACAAAACATGCATCCTGTATTCCACTGCTAACCATTATCTATCTTTGCAAATACGTAAAATGATGAAGTACGTTATGATAAAAATGTGTAAACATTTTTTATGAAGTATCCTAGAAATAAATGCGCTTATTTTAGAATATTTGTCCAAATTATAAATAAAGTTATATATTTAGTTATATAATATACCCTTGTGTGCCAGGGTAATAGTACATTGGTTTTCAGGGGAACCAGACATCATCCAGACTTTCACGTGACAATGCTAACAGTACAGCTCAATCCCGTCGAACGAGAGAGCCAGACACCGCCCAGGCTTAAATTTTATAACCCGAGCTGTACAGCTCAATCCCACTTCACTTTAGAACCAGACACCGTATATGCTTTAACGCTACACTCTGAATAGTACAGTTCAATCCTGTGGCGCAACCATACGGGTACGAAGCACCCTAGTGGACCAAAATTATAAATAAAACATTTAAATAATTTGGTATTCGGAAGAAATTTTCAATCGTCTAAACATTTTAAATAAGTTTGTTTTATTATTTTACTTAAAAATGTATGATGGACTACTTATCTATTATTTAATTATTCGATAAGAATACTTATCGAAACTTTTACACTAGTCGAAGTAACGACTAATACTATAAAATACTTAAACTTCAATGATTTATCTGTTATAACAGTTAAATCACTTTCAAAAATATTTTCCTTTTTAATCTCATTGTATACATACTTATTACAATGTATGAAATATGAATGTTTTATTTATGATGAACTACTATATGTTCGATAGAGAATCTTGATGAGCATCTTATGTTCCTCCATGAGGGGTAAAAAGCGTAAGTAAGTAAGTTGCTTTTAATATCTAATTAACAGTCATAACTAAGATTTCATCATATTACAGATCAAACATCGTAGAAGGCAATGAAGAAATAAATGTCAGAAGCACTCATATTCAATCCTACAGTTAATGAGATAGCTAACTATTAATGAGTTAGAATAAATGATGACATAAAAGAAACTATCCTTTGATTATTATTGGATTTAGGTATGTTTAAAAGAAAATAATGTTTACAGTTTATTTGAGAATCAATTATTTAACTCGACGATGATAATAGCAGTGAACATTCATTATTCCTTGTTTTCAATGATAAAGTCATACAATTACACTAGCATATATTCGAAATATGCCCGATTAAGAATATGTTAATACGTTTTTGTTTAAGGAGAATTTGAATTACTAGTTCATATTATTTTGTCAACATTTCATTGTCTTCTATTAAAAGACATCACGATCTAGACTGTTTGAACATTGGTTCATTTAGCTTATACTCATTTATTAATTTTGCAATTCATTCTTTTTAACCGTTCTGTCTTATAAATTAATGTTTTATTTTTCACAAAAATATATCAAAGAAATTCATAAGAATGAGTTCTATACCAGTAAACATAATAATTGAAAGTATAATAGTCGGGATCGATATGAGACTACTGTTTAGTTAATTTAAAGAATCTATATAAAAAAGATTATCATTAGTAAAAATCAACTTGAGTAACGGAAATGTTTTAAATGTCATAAAACATTTTTACAGATTCAAAAATTATTTGTATTAAGTGTTTATGAAGTATCTAATAGGTTAAAATGGGTATTTAGATGTGGTGAAATAGGAAAATTGTTTTACTTCTGGAATTCAAACATATTCCCAGTAAAGTATAGTCTGTATAATATCTATATAACATTTGTAACTATGTATCATTATCAAACAGTTAATATACCATCAAATCGAGAAAAAGCTGTTCATTAAATTAGTTATTTATAAATTAACGTATTTTATGGGTGTTTCCCCCATTTTATTTTATTTTTTTAAAAGTGTCTTTAGATACATGTTATTATTTCTATTAGTTAACCGAAATTTCCACATTATCGTTAATAACTATAAATCCATTACGGTATTATACAAATCTACTCTTAATAATATAGGTAATAAAATTTATGTGTTCTTATCATAAATAAATAAAATATGATTTTTCAATAATTAAATATTCTTTTCAAAAGATAAAAAAATTTAATGGAAACTTTTTGGGGACTAAAATATTTTAGAATATTTGTTGATTTATGTCTATAAATAAATAAATATAAATGGTTGGAATCATGAGTTAATTGAAGCTAGACCACCATAGAAAAAACTAGAAGCACTGGTGATTAACTCTAGTGACTGACTTCGAGAGGCGTTGCCTGGAGTTCAAGTGAGAAGCCGTTACAAGTGGCGTTTAACCGAGTCTCTTGTGAGACAGTAACTCACTGATGATAGTGGTGTACGGTGGCTCAATTTCGTAGATTGGTTGAAGTTAGAAATTAACACCTTTGGATACCGGCTCAGTAGTCTAATGGTTAAGCGCTTGCGCACGACACTGATAGGTTCTTGGTTCGAATCTCGCGGGGGGGAGGGCAGGATCGTGGATGCGCATTGATGAGTCGCATACTAGGATGAAACGGCAGTCCAGTGCTTCCAGGCTTTTTATGGTGGTCCAGCTTTAATTAACTCATGATTTCAACTATTGAAATAACTAAAATCTCAACAAAACCTCTTATGAAAATAAATTAATAATTAAAACATAATTTCCCCCGTTTTCACTTTTCTAATAAACATTAGAAACATGTAGTTTGTAATAAATTATTTTTATATTATTATTACTATTAATAAATACACATCAACTCATTTTTTCATGTTTACGCAATATAGTAAATCTGTGTATTTTGTTAGGATATTAATATAGGAGAGAAATAATAAGTCTTTAGAAATAGTTTATATTAAGTCACGAAATGTCAGAAATACAATTTTCCTATTTATTGAAATGTAACAAAAAAATTTATTTATGATAGAGCAAAGTTAGGTTATAACATTTTAATTAAAATCTGTAATATGATCTATGGTAGAAGGATAAATGTTTTCATGTTTTTGGAATGTATTTCAATTTGATGAAGAATTTGTAAATTTTTATTAATTAACATCTTCCAAGTTATTACCATTTCTGAAATAGAATATGCTGAACGATAATTGGTAATTGCATATTTAAAATTAGTCACATAGGAAATAACTAGCATTGGTTACTCAAATGGTTGTGTTTGATGTAATAATCTCTAGTCTAGATGGCTTACTGGTCCAGAAAATCAATGAATGCTCTTCAGAATATAATATTTTATTAATATATTCACTTGTATTTGTATCGTTTCAAGTTTCACTCCGTTAAGCATTTAGGTGTGTTCACTGATTTCGTTAAATTAAGTAATTATTTCTTTTCAGTTGTTTGTTAAAGTCAATTACGTTTCCTTATAATAAAGTGAATACAATCAACATTTTATTCCTTATTTTAGTATTCAGTTTATTTTGTTTCAAATTAGATGTACTTGAATACTTCTGATTTTCTTACTGGTAATAGTGTCTATTTAATCTGGTTAAGATAAATATATTTTAAGTAAACTAAATTGTTTTTAAAACTATAATGTTTATAAAAATATTAAAAATTAACTTTTTATTAAAATGTTAAAAATTTAATTTTAATTACCATGGAAATTAGTCAATTTGGTTAATTGTGAAGTGTAAATAAACTACCGATATTAAAATAAACTAATAGGCAGATTTATTATTTACTTGAACGATAGTGAAATTATTCATTAGTATTTTTCTTCCATTTTGTTTTTAAAAAAAAGGCTTAATTTCTTGAAAGATAATGTTTTATGAATTAGAACATATGTTAATCTTCCAGAATTTTATATTTGAAGAGAGATGAAACTAGAAAATTACGGCTGAATAGCCTAACTCATAACTACTCATGGTCAGTGCTTTTCTGTTAACAGATTATAACTGTTGTTTGTTTAATGTTAATTATATTTTCATGGAATTTTAAAGTGTTTCTTAGATAGCTCTTGTGTACACATGTGCTTTGATCAGAGATAACTGTTCGAATAAATTTAGTGTACTACATGCTTCTACGTCTGTTGGAAGACTGTGATCTCAGATCTTGTAGTAATTATTAGTCATCAGCGGATCATATTTTCAATCACGAGAAACATTCAAATAATCATACCAAACATCTTAGTTATACAGTGGGTCAATCTTCAGTAAGATGGCTCTGATTCTGTAACTAGATATGTCCACAGAAAGCCTTAATTCAGTCAGTCAGTCAGTAACAACGTGGAACTTCGTACGTACGTACATCAGTTCGAGTTGCCATACCACATTAGCACAGAGATTCAGTTATCGATTCAAATCCCATAGTGGTAGAGGTACTGAAAGTATAAGTAGAAATAGGGAACATTAAGGTTTGATGATGTTATTAAAGGAGTATAGTCCAGTGGAATAAATTGGGAAAGAAAATAAAGGACATGAAGAATTCAGAAGATTAGAGTTTGAGAGTACACAAAGAGTGGATGCACCTGCGCCATTGCAAACGATTTTGAGCCATGTCATTCAAGGTCTCTAACCATCGGTTGCTATCATCTCGCGGTCCCTAACCAGGTAGTCTACATCTACCAACATGGCTCAGTCCACTTGTCAGTGACTTCATGGATTTGTGCCATGTTTTGGCCTGGCCGCCCCTAGCTTCCTTCCAACCTACTCCTACACCAGAAAACATTGCACGTCGTGGCAGTCGGTGGTCTGGCATGCGCAACACATGTCCCAGCCATCTCAACTGATTAGGTTTCACTACTTCATCAATTGATTTGCCATCCTTACCTAGTACCTGTTTCCTAACAACTGCGTTACTTACTCGGTGGTCCCAGGATATACGAGCAATGTTTCGAAGACACCTATGATCAATTACTAGTAACCTACGAATATCCTCTACTCTTACCGGCCATGTTTCACTACTATAAAGTAGGATGGAACGAACTGCTGCGCAGTAAACACGTCCTTCTATTGATAGACGGATATCTCGCCTATGCCTCAAATGACGCAAGTTGGCAAAAGCTAGTCGAGCCTTCTGTATCCGTGCTGAGATTTCGTCACACACCAGACCACAAGGGCTGATGAGACTTCCAAGATAAGTGAAGCGGTCGACATGCCCAACTACTTCACTCCCTATCACTAGTTCGGGTGTCGATGAAACCCAATCCTGAAGTAAAATTTTGCATTTCGAGGGAGAGAATCGCATGCCGAACAGGCTTGCATTGTTGCTTAGAGTGATGAACAGACTCTGCATTCTGTCAGCGTCTTCACTAAATAGAACTATGTCATCGGCATATTCTAAGTCAACAAACGAATCCCCGGTAGAAGTTCAACTCCTGGAAATTTAGATGAGGAAAGTGTCATCTCTAAAAGGACGTCAACGACAAAGTTAAACAAGAATGGAGAGAGTGGACAGCCCTGACGAACACCACTTGAGGTAATCAATTCTGATGACAGTTCACCATAAGCTCTCACTCGACCAGTTGTGTTCGAGTAGAGAGCCTTTATAAGGTTGACGTACTTCTTTGGTACTCCCTTCAGTGACAAACATTGCCATAGAACCTTACGATCAACAGAGTTAAATGCCGCCTCAAGGTCGAGAAATACTACCATTGTGGGACGTCTGAATGTGTGTGCAGATGCTGGTTGTCCGAGGGAAACACCTTACTGCTGTCACACCTCTGTACAGTCAGCAGTACGACTACGCCCTCAGACCTTGAGTTGCTGCTTTTAGTCTTACCGTTCTCCAATCCACCTGCCTGGCATGGTAGAACCTGCAGGAACTTGAGTTCCAGCCAATATAGCTCGGTTGGGTCATCACGATAGGCAAGCCCGACCACCACGTCAAGGTAGCAGCTACGGTCGGGAAAGCCTTAATTACTTTTTACAGATAAATACACTACCGAATATCTAAATATTTCCCACTTCTTTCCCATGTTAAATTGATTATTTCTGAATATAGAGTTAAGTCATATCAATTTGCTTTACAGAAAACTAATATTAATGTAATATGGAAAACATTGGTTAGAAACTATGTGTTACGTAATATATGTTTTAATTTAGATCAAAACATAAAGATTAGCAAGGTTTTATGACAAAAAGCGTAATTCAAACAGCAACAATATTATGAACATCATACAGATTTTCCTCAGTGAAATAAGTTTCAACCTCTATACAACTAATAACTCACAAAGTTGATCAAAACAGCCAGGTAACTTACTTACAGGCTGATTCCATAAATCTGATTAATACATTAAAGAAAACATCTTTTGATAGATGATAGATATTTGGTACAAAAGAAATACATCTAGGCTTTTTTTACTCTCATATCATTGTTACAATGAATTATATAAGTTTAGGCTTACACAGTACACTAAACTCATAAAACGTAAAATAATTTAAAAGACTATTTTTTAAGTATATGTTAATCACTAAAGGTGATCATATATTTTTTTTAGCATATATCTACTAAAAAACAACGTTTTTCGTATTCTTCTTACACAGGATTCTAATTAAACTTTCTTTTAAAAAGAGATTTTATTTTTGAAATTAAAAATGGAGTTTTTTCTCACTTTCATCTAAAATAGTTACTATTCTTTGCATAATTATAATTTTCTTTCTTCTCAGTATACTTTTTTTAATTTTTGTTTTTAATTATGTAATTAGATATTACAATTGTCTTTTTTTTAAATTCAAATGTTTGTATGTGTGTGTGCATAGGATAACACTATTACTATTATTACTAAGATAGCAACAACATATGTTTATTTTGATTCATTAATGTTTTCTTTTGTTTATTATGGTAAAGTGATAAATAGATCTAAATAAAGTACTGTTAAGTGTTGCTATAACAATAAACAATAATACAAAATATAATTTAATAATAAGAAACGTTTCTTTTTTTTCTTTCAAAAAAATGAATCGGATTATAAAGTAATACACTTTTAAAAGGTAAATTTCTTTTTTGATTTAACGTAAAATTTAATATCTTGTGAATATATTGAAAGAACAAAAAATTATTATAGTCGAAGTGAAAATAAAATGTTTTCCACAGAAATCTTTCAAGCTACCACACGCCAGTTGACATAAGTGTTGATGTATAGCATTTTACGTGACTAGAAGATTTCTGTAGTCATCTTCAGACTAAGAAATGTCGATAACATTCAAACACCTTGGAAATAAAGTTCGAAATGAGTTAAAGAAACTTAATAAAGTGCTCAAAACGTTGATGACGAGATGTTGATGAGGATTTCCTGGAGAAAATAGAAGCTATTGCACTGGTAACACAGTAACAAAGATTTCATCATGGCTTTAATTATCTGTGTAAGGATTTACCAAAAAATATATTTACTATGGAAATCTTTCATATAGAATAACATTAAAATCGAATAAAAGATTGTATCAGCAAACACAATAGTATTAATGATAGCACTATTTCATTAAAAAAACTATATCAGTTTGCTAAGTTCAATTCAGTGGTATCATCAATCTTCACACACTAAGATACATATCACTGAATTAAATATTATTAACTTATTGGTTGAGTAGGCACCAACGCTGATGATATCTAAAATGTTTACAGAAATTAATAATACAAGAAATTAAATCACCTGTACAATACTGTACTATACTGTATCTGATTTGACTAATCAATCACAAAGCGTTATTCAACATGATTATTTGATTTCATAAAGATATAATTTTCTTTTATTCTAATGCAAATTACAAGCATACATCTAACACATTACATAATAATAGGAAATTTGGAATTACATCTAATCGTACTCAGCAACCAGATACAAAAACACTGTAGTTTTTCGAACTGAATTTTGTAATTTACATACCGAACATGCAATAGGAAAATAATTTAAAGTTTTGAATAATATTACTAAGTAAAAGTTTCTGATTTTGTGAAAACTTTTTAATGGAATAAAACATATTTGATAACATTAATCCATGTTCATTACCTAATAGCTTTATGTTTTTTCTTATATTGTTTGTCCCATATTTAGCTGTAAGTAATCAGAGGAACTTCAAGTAGTGTTCAATAATGAATGGATTTTAATTTTATCTTCTATGCGCAAACGTTTACGTCTTTGTTCAAATTAGTATTTTAACAAAACAAGCGCTTGTACGCAAGAATGATAAGTCCTGGGTTCGAATCTCACGGGGCGGATTCGTGGATGCGCACTGCTGAGGAGTCGCATAGTGAAACGAAGCTGCCTTTTAGTGCTTCTAGGTTTTCCATGGTGGTCTAGCTTTGATTGACTCATGAATTTAACTATTAAAAAGCTCTAAGAAGCAAGTATAATTTTAGTAAAAAATATTAATACAAATTAATATATCATTCAAATAAGAATGGTAATATAGGTTGCAAGTGTATTACATTACATCAGCAGCCATTTATGATCTATTTCAACGAATGAAGCTAATACTAAAGCCAGATGTATTGAGAAATATAACGTATTAGAAATTAAAATGATGTTTTAAACGCTCCCAGGTTTGCTCATCAGTCTAATTAATTTCCTACAACTTACCACTCAAAGAAATTTGAATGATCATATAATCTGCTCTATACAGGTTTCACACTTAAAGTTGGCCACTAATTGCTTTACAAGTCCTCTGATGGTAGTTTTTGTACGAATTAGAAAAAATAGAATCATTTATTTGTTGCATTGATGAGTTACTTGAAGCTAGACTACCATAGAAAATTCGGAAACACTGGACAGCTGTTTCGCCCTAGTATGGGACTCCACAGCAGTGGGTATCCACAATCCGGCCCACGAGGTTCGAACCCAGGACATATCGGTCTCGCTCGCAAACGATTAACCTCTAGACCACTGAGTCAGCATTCAACGGTGTTAGTGTCTAGTCTCAACCAATCCTCGAAATTGCTCCGCCAGGGCTCGAATCTCACGGGCGGGACTGAGAATTAACACTGCTAAGAAGTCTCATATTAAGACAAAACAGCCGTCCAGTGCTTCCAGGTTTTCCATAGTAGTCTAGCTTTAAATCGACTCATAAATTCAACTATTAAATTACTAAAATCTCCACAAAATTGCTTTCTGAAAATAAAATCATGATAATCAGTTGTTTTTAAAGTTATGTATGACAATCTATCTAAAGTGTTATCACATAAATACTGTATAATTCAAGTATGTTGATATCGAAATGTACACACTTGTCATAATTATACAAAAGCAACTCAATGAAATTGTATTATTCATATTTCAATGATTTGCATCACTAAAAACATTTATTCACCATTTATAATTTTAGTAAGAAAAATAGTAATTCACCTATATTTATTTTACACATTCAGTCAGAATAATATATCCAGACAATTTATGTGAGTTTTTGAAAAAAATCAAAAAAGAAATTTACCTTTTAAAAGTGTATTACTTTATAATCCGATTCATTTTTTTGAAAGAAAAAAAAGAAACGTTTCTTATTATTAAATTATATTTTGTATTAGTGTTTATTGTTATAGCAACACTTAACAGTACTTTATTTAGATCTATTTATCACTTTACCATAATAAACAAAAGAAAACATTAATGAATCAAAATAAACATATGTTGTTGCTATCTTAGTAATAATAGTAATAGTGTTATCCTATGCACACACACATACAAACATTTGAATTTAAAAAAAAGACAATTGTAATATCTAATTACATAATTAAAAACAAAAATTAAAAAAAGTATACTGAGAAGAAAGAAAATTATAATTATGCAAAGAATAGTAACTATTTTAGATGAAAGTGAGAAAAAACTCCATTTTTAATTTCAAAAATAAAATCTCTTTTTAAAAGAAAGTTTAATTAGAATCCTGTGTAAGAAGAATACGAAAAACGTTGTTTTTTAGTAGATATATGCTAAAAAAAATATATGATCACCTTTAGTGATTAACATATACTTAAAAAATAGTCTTTTAAATTATTTTACGTTTTATGAGTTTAGTGTACTGTGTAAGCCTAAACTTATATAATTCATTGTAACAATGATATGAGAGTAAAAAAAGCCTAGATGTATTTCTTTTGTACCAAATATCTATCATCTATCAAAAGATGTTTTCTTTAATGTATTAATCAGATTTATGGAATCAGCCTGTAAGTAAGTTACCTGGCTGTTTTGATCAACTTTGTGAGTTATTAGTTGTATAGAGGTTGAAACTTATTTCACTGAGGAAAATCTGTATGATGTTCATAATATTGTTGCTGTTTGAATTACGCTTTTTGTCATAAAACCTTGCTAATCTTTATGTTTTGATCTAAATTAAAACATATATTACGTAACACATAGTTTCTAACCAATGTTTTCCATATTACATTAATATTAGTTTTCTGTAAAGCAAATTGATATGACTTAACTCTATATTC
Source organism: Schistosoma spindalis (assembly GCA_946903255.1). Lineage (NCBI taxonomy): Eukaryota > Metazoa > Platyhelminthes > Trematoda > Strigeidida > Schistosomatidae > Schistosoma > Schistosoma spindalis. The sequence goes on along the minus strand of OX336420.1, from coordinate 26,308,406 downwards.
AGAAATAATCAATTTAACATGGGAAAGAAGTGGGAAATATTTAGATATTCGGTAGTGTATTTATCTGTAAAAAGTAATTAAGGCTTTCTGTGGACATATCTAGTTACAGAATCAGAGCCATCTTACTGAAGATTGACCCACTGTATAACTAAGATGTTTGGTATGATTATTTGAATGTTTCTCGTGATTGAAAATATGATCCGCTGATGACTAATAATTACTACAAGATCTGAGATCACAGTCTTCCAACAGACGTAGAAGCATGTAGTACACTAAATTTATTCGAACAGTTATCTCTGATCAAAGCACATGTGTACACAAGAGCTATCTAAGAAACACTTTAAAATTCCATGAAAATATAATTAACATTAAACAAACAACAGTTATAATCTGTTAACAGAAAAGCACTGACCATGAGTAGTTATGAGTTAGGCTATTCAGCCGTAATTTTCTAGTTTCATCTCTCTTCAAATATAAAATTCTGGAAGATTAACATATGTTCTAATTCATAAAACATTATCTTTCAAGAAATTAAGCCTTTTTTTTTAAAACAAAATGGAAGAAAAATACTAATGAATAATTTCACTATCGTTCAAGTAAATACTAAATCTGCCTATTAGTTTATTTTAATATCGGTAGTTTATTTACACTTCACAATTAACCAAATTGACTAATTTCCATGGTAATTAAAATTAAATTTTTAACATTTTAATAAAAAGTTAATTTTTAATATTTTTATAAACATTATAGTTTTAAAAACAATTTAGTTTACTTAAAATATATTTATCTTAACCAGATTAAATAGACACTATTACCAGTAAGAAAATCAGAAGTATTCAAGTACATCTAATTTGAAACAAAATAAACTGAATACTAAAATAAGGAATAAAAAGTTGATTGTATTCACTTTATTATAAGGAAACGTAATTGACTTTAACAAACAACTGAAAAGAAATAATTACTTAATTTAACGAAATCAGTGAACACACCTAAATGCTTAACGGAGTGAAACTTGAAACGATACAAATACAAGTGAATATATTAATAAAATATTATATTCTGAAGAGCATTCATTGATTTTCTGGACCAGTAAGCCATCTAGACTAGAGATTATTACATCAAACACAACCATTTGAGTAACCAATGCTAGTTATTTCCTATGTGACTAATTTTAAATATGCAATTACCAATTATCGTTCAGCATATTCTATTTTAGAAATGGTAATAACTTGGAAGATGTTAATTAATAAAAATTTACAAATTCTTCATCAAATTGAAATACATTCCAAAAACATGAAAACATTTATCCTTCTACCATAGATCATATTACAGATTTTAATTAAAATGTTATAACCTAACTTTGCTCTATCATAAATAAATTTTTTTGTTACATTTCAATAAATAGGAAAATTGTATTTCTGACATTTCGTGACCATTTCTCTCCAGGTCGTGATGTTCTAGGCATTCAAATATTGGCTAATAGTTTTTTTAAAAGAATTAGTTAATGATGGTTAAACTTTCTTTAAGAAACTTAACAGTTAGTGATATGTAATAATAACACGTTTACTGATTTTCTTTATATTCTATGGTGTGTTAATATTCAATGCATTTTCATCGACATGTTTAAGGTCTTGAATTTACCGAAAGAAATTTATCAGAACGTTTACCGATAGTTTCGCTTTCTTTATGTCAGAGAAACAAATTATTTGCAGTAACGTTTAGTACATACATTAAGATATAGTTCTGTGATGATAACTATACACTGAAAATACTATTTGTATGATATGTAAATGTGATAAGTATTGAAAAGAAAGATATTTTAATCCTGAAGTGTATTCAAAATATGAATTTTGATCTTATAAAAGAACTTTATATTGTAATCAGAGAAGGGTTTGGTGGATATTGTATTAATTTGAAGCTAGACTATCATAGGAAACCTGGAAGCATTTTATATTGATTGGGAGAAATGTGCAACTAGTATCTATTCTACTATTACATAAGTAAATTTAGACTAAAAGGAAAACTTGATCAGTATTATGTTACATTTTTTTCGAAATTTGATGAATTCCAACTATATTTTGTAAATTGAATTTAATAGATAGTTTCAAATGAACCACTTTTACAAAGTCATTGATCAGATAGAGTTATGTTGAACTACAATGATTGAGAAGATTTGATGTTTGACATGTCCCAGATTAGTACTGGAGTAATACCTCAATTTTTGGACATTGGACAATACACTAGTACTATTCTTTGAACTAGTAATTAACTGCTAGGTTTGAAGCGTTACAAGTTTACTTAGACTGAGAACGGAACAAAGACTTGTGACCAAAGACCAATAAACTAGTTATTCTGTTGTGTCCCAGCCCCGCTAACTAGAGAGAGAAGTTGAAGTCCGTACAGTAAAGTATATTCGTAAAAGCCAGAAACACAAGTAATAACAACAGACACAAATCAAAACATATATATATATATATATACAGCAAAAAACGGTCCTTGGGAAGAGTTACAAAATAGCATACTAAATGACACAATTAACCAATTGTATTTAAGATACTCCAGAGTGGGAAATACAACATGAAGGTGAAGAGAGCGTTTTTGCGGCGAAAACGAAAAAATTCAAATTTTCTAAATAAAATTTCTAAGTGAGTTCTGGGGATCTAACGTCCCCAACATTAACATATTCAATTTGAGGTTCCACAAGATTATAATATATCACTATTTAATATGGTTTGTTCATATGAACTTTGCATTTCTATTTATTCATTTAGTTACTACAATTAAAGCATGAAATAATTTCTATAAAATTGGTTTTTTACAATACAACATCCATTAAACGTTTATTCAGAAATTCGTTATTTCCATGAATGAGAGATTATTATTATCGATAAATAGAAACTGAAAATTTAATGACATGAATTGTTCTAAGATTTTACTCATAATAACTATGACATTTCAACTTTATAAATACTGTCTCCTATAGTCAATTTAAAACAGTTGCTTCAAAATTTTCACTTTTATTATTCATTTTGTGACTAAGTGAATAACGTTCCCATAATCTTGTAAACAGTTGTGTTAAACATTCATAAAAGGTTTACGATAAATACAATTAATGGAGTTTTATGAATTTTTATCAAGAAAGCATGTAAATAAAGTGATGTAATATATTTATCTGTTAAGTCGACAGTTGGATAGTGTTTTCTTCAATAAGGTAATAACTAGATTATTTAATTAAATTTGCAAATAGAAGTATGTACTGAAAAAAAAAGATAATTGAGTGCTTTCACAGTTATCATACATTTGATTTTAAACAACTTGTGTAATTTCATCTTTTCAAATCTCCGCACCTTTTTCATGAAAACTGAATGCATCAAAATATTGCAGATGGAACAACGTATAGGTTTTAAAATATACTGATCCATTTCTTCCCCTAATGATGAAATATGAAAAGCAAAAATTTATCAGAAGCTTGGTTTGGTTGATTACTACTTTTAAATCCTTACATAGATCGTATTCATCTCTAATGGAAGACTTTGTCAAATGAAAGTATTAGCGGGATTAGTTTTCATGGTGAAACACGAAAACGTTTGTTTTACACCAAATTTCAAGTTTTGTTTTAGTGTTTATCAAATAAACATTTAGGTTCTGTTAAATATGTATATTTTTATTTATTGTAATGTACACTTCCGGCAACATGAAACATGACATTGAGACTTTAAAGGCAATAATTCTCAAACAACAGCTAGAAGTGAACTTTTTTCAGTTTATCTGCATTCTATCAGTTTTCAAAAGTGACTCTATACATTATTACTTATTCACAGGTTAACTTAGTTAAAAAATAATCTTAGTAATAGATACTCCAGCGAATATATTCATTTATGTGAAGTATGATAGTTTATTATTCAGTATCTGCGTTATCATTTTGAATTCACTATTTCTTATTCAGATCAATAAAATGAACTTTATTGACTTTTTTCTTCAAGATAACTGATTTTTACACAGAATCAAGTTCATAAAACATCAGACTTGCTAGTTTAGAGTGATAGGACTAAGAGTTAAGAGAAAAGATATACGTCGTTCAAACCAAAAATACAATGAACCACAATTTGGATAAGAAACAAACATATTTGAATTTGTCGTTTAACCGAAATATTCTTTTCGTAGACCGTAACTGTAGGAAATTCCAGTCTTTGAGTGATTAATTATTTCTTTAACATTTGTATCTACCTTCCAAGTTATTTTATATTTTTGTTAAATATTTACTGCAGCGTATTGGATGAGGATTCATTGTTATCATAGAGTAGTAAAATAGTTTTGAAAGTAAAGTATTTTCGTCTAAGACGACATTAGAGATAATACTAAACATTAATTTTTTCATTGTTTATGATAGTTCTGAACAGAAACTTTTTGAACCTATTCAAATATGGGAAACAAGAGATTAGCAATCATTTAATCATGTAGACAAATTTACATTTATATATTACAAAGAACATCAATAACAGTTAGAACAAATGAATTATGAAATAATTAACCCTCAAAACAAATGTCATTTAAAAAATTGTTGACAAATCAGGAAATTTTAGACAGCTGTTTTTTTCTAGGTTTTAATACACCCAAGTACCAAATACGCTGTTGAAAACAGAAATAAATCCATAATTTTAAGATATTTTACAAGCATCACTACTTAAAACTACCTAACCGGAACTAATTAGTGGATCCTAGTTTCGATTACTTAGCAACATTGCGCAAGCATTGTTGGATGTCTTAAGTGATTATTGAACGGAAGCAACCAAAACATTTTTTCACCATAATGTCATAAGTCTAGATAAACGTCCGCCGTTTGATAGGGGATGATCTTTATATAGCTAGTGACTTTGTGTAAATTGTTAAAACTGAAATTAACTTGTACCGCCGACAGATAACATGTAATGATAAATAAAATTGAAAGTTATTGACACGATTTTTATTTTAAAGATAATGTAATTCAATACTTCAAAGTAAATATAAATGTTGTCTTTCTTAACTTCAACGTAGTGGCTTAAAATTATCGTGCTGATGAAACAACACCCTAGGGAGCTTATACCAGTAAATTTTTATTCTTCATTAAAAGTAATCTTAAAATTCATGTTTTCACAACTGTTATGTTTCAAATCAGTAACATGTAGTAAAGAAAGTTAAGTTAAACAAAAAGTGAATCCAATATGATTTACAGACCAAAAAGCTTCCATTAAATGTTTTCAGTTCAGAACTTTTGTATAAACATGGCGTTAACAATAGTTGAGTTTTCATGGATTACATCTTGACATTGATAACTACTTAAGTTAAAATATCTCAGCTATTTATCAGATAACATGAAATAACACTGTCATTTAATAGAAACTAATGTAAATTCAACATCAATCAATAATTAATCCTGTTGTTTTTGTTTACAGTAGTGAGTCAATTGTTGGCATATCTTCGCGTAAAATTTACGAAGCTAATTCATTTATGACAGTGAATTGAATTCATTGGGGAACAGTAGAATACTGACGTTTCGTTACATGTGCCATGAACGATTTTCGTTTTTTAAACTTATGATTTCATTTTCGTAGATGTCACTGTACTAAATCTATTTGTAAGCCGATTAAATTTACCCAAATGCTTCTTATTTATAATCCTTTTTTATACAGTTGCGATGACAACTTTTAACAAAAGTCTAAGAGAACTCATCCAAACTATATTTATGTCAAGGAAAGCGAAAACTATTGATTATGAGAATATTTCTTACTTCTTTTAAACGATAACAAAATGCTCATAGAGCTTTTCCGACTCTGGTTCAATGAACATTCCTAAGGGCTCACAGTATTTTACAAAAAAGATATACCAGCTACTGAATGAGATAAACAAGTAGTAGAATTTTGCTACCTGTTTATTGAATAAATTTACATGTAATATGAATCGAAATGATATATGGACAAAAAATTTCAGACTATTATCAGCATTTTTCTTTTGCTACTAAAACGGATGCAACAACAATTCCCAAGCTGAGATCGATTTGTGCCAAAAGAAGCCTTCAGCTGAGTATTGATTTGACTCCGTCGAAAGATGTTTAATTCAATTTCTTTTTGAATAAAACTCATCATGGTATTGTGAAAATGAAACTTGATTACTGAATTGTCTATATGACACAAAAGAATTTTGAGCTCTCTCTACGAGGTATGACAGTGTTAAGTTCTATGCTTACTGACATCATGTGCTTGCACTGTTGAAAATTCCCGTATCAGGATAAAAGGTCTGTGTAGCAATTACTGGTTTTCAATAGTTGTGAAACCACAGTTAGTCCGCGATGCGAATTTCACAAATTAACCTTATTTACGTGTTATCTTTAAACTTTTAATTTTTCCGTTTGGTTTATTCTATTCGGAGTAACTGCTTACGGAGTAATTATTTCATGTTGATCAGTTCCTCGATTTAATGAAATTATTTGGATATTGTATTTAATCCTATCATCAGGAGATTTGTTTCACTGTTCAACTCTCACTTAAATTACAGTCGATATGTATTGAATTAGATAGTTTTTATTCCATAGTAGCCTATGATCTATTATCATATACCAAACATAATATCGGGCAAGTGCACTACCCAATAGATTTAAAGCATTTTACAGTCAATGTTTGAACAATCTATGATGTTACTTTAGTGGATGGAAAACGCATTGAGTTTGCAGATAAATACAGATGCAACTAAATGTAATAAAACATTTAGTATAGGAAAACACTACACAGTGTACAGTTCCACAGCGCAGTACTCAACCATTGCCTTGAAATTCACCTTTCCATTAATCTGCCCGTTTTCAATGTATTTATTTCTATTTTAGGAATCTAAATATCGGTAACCAATATGTAGTAGCCATGGTAACGGAATATCATATAAATATTATAATCTACTAAACTAGAATTTCTGATAGCTCAGCATCAAATTATTCATGACTATGTAAATGTACACACAAGACAACTTTTGAACAGTTGTATACCTTTTTTTACTGACCATCTGTCAATGTTGATACATTTATATGAGTAAAAGAAACAAACGTCAAATTTTAGTTATTTTTTTCCCATAAATTCAACTATAATTAAACAATCTTTCTTGGCTCAGCCGTTTGTTGATTAAATACATATAGTACAAAGACTTTAAAAAAATTTTTTAAATATTTCTGATTATTGAATAAGAGAATTCTAAATCAACCAACTTTTGCATAATGATAACAAATTTTTAGTGAAATTATCTTGACATATTTTAATATTTAACACAACATACTACAACTTCGATTTTATCAATGACTTCAATAAAGCTTGTTTCCACAAAACAGTATTAAAGGTGGAAATATTACTATTGGAGTTTTATGAAGATTGTAGATATTTCATGGTTTACATCACCAAATGATCTTACTTAGACAATCATTGGAAACCGGTAAACACTGGGTAGTAATATTATTCTAGAATGAGACCTCTTTCCTGCATGAACCTATGTCTCAACTAGGATCGTCTGTCTCATAGAGAGCGCTTAGCCTCTAGACCACTGAGCGGAAATCCAATGGTGTACATGTCTAGCTTTATTCAATTTGCGATATTGTGCGACGATCTCTCATTGCTAAACCTTGAGCAATTATATCGCATTCAAATCGATCAAACTCAACTGATAACCTAGGGGCTCACTGGTTAATAACTTCGAAAAGTAATTTCAGATATTGTGGTGAGAAGCTTTGTCTGATAGAGTTCAAAGAGTGTGGGTGCGATAGTTACCCACCATGAACAATGACAGCGTGCTATGGCGAAATGATTGGAGTTAGGCATGTAAAACTAATATAACAACAGAATTTGAATATTTTCTCGTTTCCACGAGGCACTTTTATTATACGATAATATGACCGGTGACCGAGACTTCGCCATCATCGGACTAGATAGTGGATCAATAGGCAAACTATATCACATAATATCAAACTAACGATTTAAACCAAGTTTATAGGACCAAAGGATAGCCTACATAATACTTTATTTAACATATTTACAAGCATTCTACACTCGATCAGGTCGAAGTAGAAGTCATTAGTGAAAACAAACACACATATATATTATTTAATATCTGTTACTACACGGAATATTGTCAATCATATCTTACTTTCACTACCACACATCAACACCAACAGATGTCATCTCAGTAGTATATCGGTTCGGCACTTACTATGAAGTTAACTTTTCTAGGTTCGACACCTTATAAGCTTGTGAATATGTTCTACTGAAGAGTTTCATACTAGAGCCAATCAAATGACCGATGCTTTCTGGTTATCAATGTTTGTCTAACGTAAATGTAACCTACAGAAATTAGAATTGCTGAAAAACTCATTAATATTTCGGACATGTATTCTTTTAAAATCACAAATTTTATTCATATACAATGAAACTAGAATAAGCTAAATTAAAAAAAAGAAAATTTATGGAAACTACGATATATTACAAAGAGGCGCATTTACAAAAAATTTTTACTTAAACACGTTAATGTCGTTTCACTTTATCCGTTTATCTCATTCAATGTGAATACATAATACTCCGATACATTTAAATACGATCCACTAAACGCCAATGATTAAATATGGAGATATCATCAATAAATTTCATTTTTCTTAAAAAAAACACTTCAATTATGCTGTGAAATATCCGAAAGATAGTTTATTGATGTCAGTTGCTTATTCATACAAATGGTTGATTTATAACTTGGTGTTCTACTAAAAAACACAATTTTTTTCTCGAAAGGGGTTTTGTGGAGTTTTTAGTAATTTCAATAGTTGAAATCATGAGTTAATTCAAGCTAGACCGTCATAGAAAACCTGTTAGCACTTGATGGCCGTTTTGTCCTATTGTGGAACTTTTCAGCAGTGTACATCCACGGTTCCCCCTTGCGGGGTTTGAACCTAGGACCTATTGGTTTTGCGCTCGAACGCCCAACCTCTAAACCCTTGAGCTGGCATCCAACGGTGTTAATATCTAACTTCAACCAATTGCGTCACCGTACACTATTGTCTTCAGTGAACTGATATCTCACAACAGACTTCCTTAAACTTCACTGGTCACGGCTTCTCACTAGAATGCGCACTGGATGCGCACTTCCGAGGAGTCACATACTAGGACGAATCGGCCGTCCACTGCTTCCAGTTTTTCTATAGTGCTCTAGCTTTAATTGGCTCATGATTTCAACTATTGAAATATTTTTCTATTAGAAAAAATAATAAATATACAACTTAGGAAACCAGTTATCCTTCTTTTTATAATATTTAAATATTATGACACATTATGACCCACATGTAATGTAATACCATCATATACTTGCTGAGTTTAATATTGTATTATTTATTAATTGAATTAAATCATTAAGCTATAAGGGATTAAATGAAATGAAAATAAAATTTGAAGATAATGCTTAGATTAAAGTAATCTCTCTTTTATTTACACTGCTGAATATTATAAAGGATTATGTAAAAGTAATTTGATGATAAACACAGTATTTATTAATCATCTATCACAAATGAAAAAGCTGAGATAATTTTGATTTGTTTTTTGTTTGTTTTTTCTGAGATCAACTTGTTTACAATAGTTTGCTAATTATCATAATGGTAGTACACTTATTTTGAATTTTTGGTTCTAGTTAAATATAAGACAATTATTTAAGTACTATAACATATGACATAGTTGAATACATTGTATACATCGAGGTATAACTATTCCAGAAATCGAAATATTTCTTTATTTGTTTATCCTTTGGATAAAACAATAACGATTGTATAATGTAATTTGTGCATCAAATATTTAATGAAAATTGTTCATTTTAGAGGAGTCTGCTACAGTATGGGATGTTTTGTGCTTAGAAATTATAATTGTACCTAAACATATAATATTATATAAAACTATAATTATTATTATACATAAATGTAATTTTTCCATACTTTTTTCAATTGTTTATCAAATACATCAAGGATATGTTTGGTGCAATAATTCAATATATACTATGATGATTAAAACAGTTTCAGTTAGTTAGGGATAAGAGATCATAAATTAAGTAATAGAATCAAATGAACTTCATCTTCAACAAATAATATACATACATTCCAGTAAATGTAATAGTTTTTATTGCTGAATATAATAATCTGTAACTAGTGTTGGTAGTAAATTCATACCATAAATAAATATAAAAATAATTTGTAAGTATATAAAATGTGTATTTTAAAGTTCTTATACTGAAGGTTTTCAATAAGAATGATTAGTTTGAAAAAGAAACAACTGTGAATTTAGATAACAGCATCATAATTGATCCTATTAAGTTGCTTGAAAGTTGAAGAAGGTCTGTTCTTCAATGATAGGAATCATTTTTAACCTCTAAGAGTTATATTAGAGTACAGAAATATCATACTGTTATGTCCTTGATCTGTATATCCAGTAATATACGGAAGTAAACTTGTCTCAATATGGGTTTAAGCCTGACTGGTTTAAACGTGAGGCAAGAAACGCGCGAGTACGAATTGAGACTAACTGCCTTAGGTAGAGAGATGAGAATTATTCTATCACCTGATTGGTTGACAGGCGCACACGTGAGAGAAGATGAGTCAACTGAACTCTGATTCGGTCCTGCTAGCAACTATTTATCTTTTGCTTATAAAGTATGTGACCTAAAGCAATATCGAGACAATCAGTACAGGATACACATATGCCAATAAGAGACTGTTCAATTGCAGTCCTAATCATCAATGGGAAGATACAAGTAAACAACATCGTGTAAATTGAAAACTTCACCCCAAGCGGCTATCAGCACACAGTAGCTAAGTGGATAACGTGATGGCGTTTGAAGCCAATGGTACTGGGTTCTAGTCCCGGAGTGAACATCAAATCTGAGAGGGAGGTACATCCAGCTGACGAGTCCCAAATAGAACAAAACGCACGTTCTAAATTCGAATGCTAGCCATTATCCGTCTTTGCTAATTATTAATTTTAGTTGATAATTTTAAACTGGCTTAAATCTGATTTGCCATAAGTTATTAATTTTTAGTAAAACTTGTCTTAAATACTATGAAATTTTTAAATGTCATTGATGAATTATTTAACGATATGAATTTTAACTTACAGATTTCAACAAAGTAGATTCGAAAAATATAATTATTTAACGCTAAGACGCGATACAATACTATTGATTATTATTAATTTTGTGGTGGTTGGTATTCAATATAATCCGTAAACTTTGTATACAATTCGTCTTGATAACCGTCACTAGATAGCGTCCCAATGGTATGTTAATCAGAAGACGAATACAAAGTGTTGATTATTTTTATTATGGGACAACACACATATATCCAAAATTACAGGTGCGTTAAGCAAACATGAAAGAGTTGTGCCGAAAAGAAAGCACGCAGGTGAGTGAGCGAGTGAGCGAATATGAGTACGAGTAAGCGAGTACAAATAAGCAAGTGCAAATAAGCAAGAGCAATGAACAAGAATAAAATGTACATATATATACATAGTGAAATGAATGAATCATCGAATCAATTAGGCGACCAATAGTAAGGCTAGCAGAGTGAATATATGCGTAGGCAACAAGCAATATTGAAGCATTCATGTTCATACATTCGCAACAATAATCAAGATACAATGATGTTGATAAGTTGTTGTTGTTGTACGGATAACTCAGTTCGCTAATAAGTTAGTAAAATGACTTAAGCGAATTAAATGTGAACAAATTCAATTGCACATGAGTTGCTATAATGTAACAGTAGACTTGAATTTTTAAGTTAGATATAATTTGATATTTTAGTCAAATTAACAATAAGGAATTAAAAGTTTCGCATATTTTAATAATAAATATTTCGCTTTTACATATTACATGTTCTTCACAATTAACAACACAATATAACGTAATGTTTGAAGCAGTTAACACGATATGCTTTTAAGCTATTCAGTTTCAGTCATGTTACTTTTTTAAAAGAAAAGTGAATATCTTAGAATACCATTTGTATATGAATATATCAATAATATAACTATATAACTTATTAATATAATTAGGTTTTAATGTGACATGGACATGTACATAGGGAGTTTTGTATCCTGGTACGTCCAGTTTTTGTTGTTTTTTTTGTTTTGATTACATGATTGAATGTAATTATAAGCGAGAATTTCATTCATACAGAAAAAAATTCTAAATACTTTTACCGTTGGAACATGCAATCAAATACAGAAATCTCTCTCTCTCTCTCTCTCTCTCTATATATATATATATATATATATATATATATATAAATTACACAATAACATTTTTTTTGTAACTTGCATCATTTTATTTACAATCGACAATAATCAATGGAACAAAGTTCTTCCTGTTCATATATTTCATTTTTTGTACGACTTATGTTGTATATAAAAGACATTATGTCAAAACTGTCGAGTTTAGTTTACATATATAGGAATGTTTGCTTATTGAACTAGTTAACTAATTGTGGTATAAATATATTATGCTAATTTGTATTGATGCAACTTATATTATTTTTTTAAAGTTTACTTTTAATCAAAATAAAATGTTTCCTTTTTTGCCATAATCATCAGATTTATATAAATTAACATATGATGAGTATTTCGCATATTGTAAACTATACGAATATATATATATATATATATATATATATATATATATATATATATATATATATATATATATATATTTATATATATATATATATATAATCTAAAGCTTTATTGAATGCTCACATACGAAATTTTTGTAATCAGAAGTGGTGGGAAAGATATGTGGTTCAAATAAATGATTTTGGTGTTTTCGCTTCTGGTGAGCAACTATTGTTCTTTGGAGCAGTACAGCAAATCTAATCTAATCAGAAATTAGTTTTGTAAAATGATTACACAATTTCTAAAGTAATACATTCTTGTTTGTGATCGGTTGTTTTCACATGTTTAATTGCAGTCATGTGCTTAAAATGTCTAGTTGACTGTTTTGATTATTTGATTGTCGGAGTAATATTTACTTGATCAGATGTTTCGGTAAATACTTTATGTGATTATTTAGCAATCATAGGTCATTCATGATCCAGAATGTTGACATATTACCAATCAAATTAATAATATGTAGTTGTCTTCGAGCAGTGATGCAAGCGATCTCATATTGTATATTTCATATTAATCCATCTTTGTAGATGAAAAGAATATCCATTATATCAAATATAGGGCTCTACTTTAAAGTAAGGATCAACGGAGGAATATGAAAAAGTAATACAATCCATAGACAGAATGACTACTTGGGTCTACTGTCAAAGTTTTAGCCAATACCGAGATTTTATAAATCTACAGCGTCAATCTATAGTACTAAAATAATTTATTTTTTAATATTTAACTTCTACTACAGAGCTTTCATAAGTGCAACTATTCTATTTAACACTTCAAGAAAATTACTAAACTCCGTATTTATATACCAATTTACAGTTCAATTCATACATTCTTGTTGTATCAAATAAATGGTGGGAAAAATAGTTAAAACAGATATAAATTAATTACTAAGTACTTAAGTGTATTGATATTTAAACCATGGGGATATTCAAGACATAAAAGTGGTTAGACATATCTCTTCATATTTAGTCGATTATTATATAGTAAATTACCATTCTTTTTAAAAAAAATAGGCCAAATATTAGATCCACTTAAACCCTTCATTGTTTTGAGGTTCTGATTTTGAAGTAGCATCCCTTTATGAATAGGATAGGAAACAAATAGAAATAATTACATAAAATTCATATCAACTTGCCATATGGATTTGTTACATTATATGTGTTCGATATATGGAAACATCAAAACTACAGCATAGAAATAGTCCTAGTATTCATATTTACACTTAATGGGTTTTATTTCTGACAAATCTATACTAGATAAAAGAAAACTAATGGTGATGATGAGTCTTTTTCCTTCGAAACAATTTGTTGTGCAACTTCGATTTTTGAAAACAGAATGTCAAACGCCTAATTTAATCTGTCAAATGATTAAAGGTAAAAACAATTTACGTTAGCATCTTGTAGATAAGTTTTCAGAATTTTAAGTTACAACCTCATAGTTTCGCAGTAATCGACTAAAATACTTTACTCATTAATAGATACGTCTAGCGAACATGTTTTATTTTCCAAACCCATTAGTTAATAGTAGGAAACTTTTCAACCTTTTAAATTACGTCTTCTGTATTTTAAGTTAATTAAGTTGGCTAACAAACCAGTTCACATTCAAATTAATTTATACAGAACATTTCCCGTATGATAGGCCTTGAAAAGACATATTCGATAGAGAACAAAGATACTGAATAAGTAGATGTGAGTTCCATATTTACTGAAACGTTTTTGAGTTTATATAACCACTTTGAACATGTATAACTAGGAAAAGATATCATAAAACGAAATCGCGGCTTTTTAAGCCATAGTATTTATCAACACTAATGAATACAGAATACAAAAGAGACACTATGTCAATAAATAAAACACAAAGATCAAAATGGCTTATTTTTTTCTCCAGATATGACGAGTAAAAAGAAAGCAGGGTGCTACAGTTGAATATGTGACTGATGCTATTAAAATAAAGACATTTTCGGTAAAATTCTTTGTGTACAGATGATAAAGATATAACCCACCTCATTCATGATTTAATAAAATGACGATATGCAAACTGATTACAAGTAATCTTGTAATTCATTTTCTTCCAGGGAATGATGTGTATAAGTCAATGATACAGTAGATAATTAACACACTATCAAGTAAAAATTGCTCTCAGAATTTCAGTGAGAACCCGAGAGCGTTGGAAATAATGAGTATTAGGTGTGAGGTAGTTACCCATCAAAGATAAAGGAAGGTAGGTCACGCAATTTAATGGATTAGTAGAAGTGAGAGTCGAACATAATTTTATGTCGCCACAGTGGTCTAGGTGTTGAGCGTTCACAAGCGAGGCTGAAGGTACTAAGTTTGATTCCTCCGTGAGGGATTGTGGATGTGCAATGCTGAGAAGTTCCATCCTAGGAGAAGACGGCCATCCAATACTTCCAGGCTTTCAATGATTGTCTAACATTGATCAGTTCATTATCTCAATGCAACTCAACAAACTTCAAAACCATATAGTGATAAAAACATGTTACATAATTATTCACGTTTTGTATTTTTCATTAAATGGTTATGTATCACAGGATTCAATACGAAATCTAAACTTATATTCATTTTCCTTGCAATCTGTGAATCAAAAATTATTTAGAGCCTGACGGAAAAACAACATTGTTATTGTTTTTCACTATTATTCTATGTTGTACGGAACCAAACGAACACACAACGTCGTTTCATCAAAAAATGTGGATTATTAGTACAAAATAAATAAAGGAGTTCGATAATATGACTGCAACTGATAAACTTAGTACTTTTAAGCAATGGATCTATAAAGAATTATGTGCATAGTTATATATATATATATATATATATATATATATATATATATATATATATATATATATATATATATATATATATATATATGATAACTTCTCATGTGGCTTTTCTAGGGCTACTGACTGTCCCGTATCCGGGTAAAGGAGGAGGATTGAGCATGGGTGTGAAACCCCATCCCATGGAAAACAACCTTGCTAAAAAACGCTAACAAGATTTAACAATTTAAACTCTGCCCTCCGAATTTAATGAAGAATTATGACGCCTCATGATAAAAGCTGGGATTCTTTGAACGTCAGGAGAACGATGACTCTTCTGGCAACTAAAGCAACAATTTTCATAGGTACATAGAATATCCGGACAAATTGGAAGACTGGAAGGTTTGGTTAAATCGGTGCCAAATGAGGAGATACAAATTGGCGGTTCTCAGAATCAGCGAAACCGATTGGACCCAAGCTGGACAGCAAAGACTAGATACGGGAGAGATGCTGCTGTAATTCAGCGACGAAGAGGAAAATATTCTACACACTCAGGGAGTTGATCTGATGATGCCCGAAGAAGCACGAAATACACTTATAGGATGAGAATCTCATAGATCCAGAATCATCAAAGCATTCTTCAAAACAAACAGGGAAGGAATTAAAATGGATGTTATCCAATGTTATGCAATTACCAATGATAGCAATGACGGCGACAAAGATCAGTTTTTATGGGAGGATGCAATCGATCATAATGAAGTGCCCAGGAAAGAACCTGACAATCCTGATGGGAGATCTAAACGTCAAATTCGGAATGGACAACAACGAGTATGAAGATATCACGCGATGACATGGAATGGGAGAAAGGAACGATAATGGCGAGAGATTCGCAAATCTATGTGCACTCAACAAAATGATTATGGAAGGCGGTATTTCCCACCACAAACGCATACACAAAGCTACAAGGATCGCACTGGAGCACACTGCGGAGAACCAAATAGATCATGTTTGCATCAGTGAACTATTCACAAAGTCAATGGAAGACGTGAGAACCAGGATAAGAGCTAATATAGCTTCAGATCACTACCTAGTAGTTGTCAAGATCAAACTGAAGTTAAAGGCATTGGACAACTGGACAAACAGCATCACAAAGCTTCAATACAGCCTTCCTTCAACATACTGACAAACTCAACCAATTCAAGATAACTCTCAACAACAGGTTCCAAGCCTTACAACATCTACTCAAAGAAGATGAAACTACTATGGATGACAACTGGAAAGAGATCAAAGAAGCACTAACTCTAACGTGTCAGGAGGTTCTGGGTCGCAACAAGCATCGTCAAAAGGAACGAAACTCTATCGAAACCCTAAACAAGATTCAAGAAAGGAAGAACAAGAAGACAGCAATTAACAACAGCCAGACAAGAACAGAGAAAGTCAAGGCACAAGCTGAATACACAGAAGCGAGCAAGCATGTGGAAAGGAGCATTAGAGACAACAAGCAGAAACACGTGAAAGACATAGCAGCGACGGCGGAAAAAGCTGCAAGTGAAGGGAATATCAAACAACTATATGACATGACGAAGAAACTGGCAGGGAAATATGGTAAACTAGAGAGAACTTTCAAGGACAAGGAAGAAGGCAAGCAAATCACTGAAATTCACGAACAGAGGAACACTTGGGTAGAACATTTTGACGAACTCTTGAATAGACCAGTTTCATTGAAGCTATCGGATATCGAAGCAGCACTTACAGAACTTCCTACAGTGTCACTCCACGGACGATCAAAAAATTCGGGATGGCCATCATACAAATCAAGAGTGGGGAGGCAGCCCGTCCTGATAATTTGCCACCTGAGGCACTGAAGTCATATACAGAAGTAACTGCGAACATGCTCCACTGACTATTCAGAAAGATTCAGTGAGGGGAAGAACAAGTGTCACTGACATACTGAGAAGAAGGATATCCCATCAAGATACCAAAGAAAGAAGATCTGAGCAAATGTGAAGACTACAGAGGCATCACATTGTTGTCGGTACCAGGAAATGTTTTCAACAGTGTTGCTGAACTGAACGCCAAACAATACCAAGTGAACTGCAGATAATTGTTGAGCAATCAGTTGAATAGGATTCTTCACTATACATCAAATTTATTGATAATGAAAAGGCGTTTGACAGTGTAGATGCAACATTATGAAAACTTCTTCGACACTATGGAGTTCCTGAGAAGATTGTCAACACTAACCGGAACTCATACGACGGACTCCAAGTAAAGACCGGAGTCAGACAAAGCTGCTTACTTCCCCCCCTCCTCTTTCTTCTGTGGTCGACTGAGTTACGAAGACCTCGACATCTGAGGTGAAGCAAGGAATAAAATGGATAGGTTGGATGCAACTGGACAACTTCACTTTGGAGATGACCTGGCTATGCACATGAGCGAATGCAGCCTCTGTATTAATAGGCTTCACCGTACTCAAAAAAAAGCAAAATGTTCAAATACAACACGGAGAGCACCCTACCCAATCAAACTTGATGGAGAAACTTTGGAAGGGGTGAGATCTTTCACGTATCTAGGCAGCAGAATCAATGAACAAGGAGGATATGATGTAGACGTAAAGGCAAGGATTGGTGAAGCAAAAACAATATTCCTGAGGTTGAAGAACATATAGAACTCAAAACAACTGTCTACAAGACAACATCAAAGTTAGAATCCTCAATACGAACGTCGAGACAGTTCTACTGTATGGAGCTGATACTTGAAGAGCGACTACAACTACCATTCAAAAAGTAAAGGTATTTATAAACCATTGACTTTGCAAGATACACAATATCCGTTGACCAGACACCATCAGCCACAGATCACTATGGGAGAAAACAAACCAACTTACGACTGAAGAAGAAATTAGGAAATGGATAGAACACACATTGAGAAAATTATCAAACTGCATCACGAGTCAAGTGCTAACGAGGAATCCTAATAGGAAACGAAAAAGAGGAAAGCCAAAAAACACTCTGTGTCGAGAATTAGAAATAAACATGAAAACGACCAATTGTAACTGGAAACAAATGGAAAGGATTGCTTCGGACAGAGTTGGATGGTGAATACTGGTGAGCGGCCTATGCTCCTCTACGAGGGATAACAGGTTTATGTAAGCAAATAAGTATATATATATATATATATATATATATATATCGCAGTACTTACGGATTTAATAAATTTAAGTCAAGATTGTTTAACTTAGTGAGTGTAATAGCTATGAGTATTAATGTGACAGTAAATCGGACAAGATTTTTGAATAATAGTGTCCACTACTTTTTTAAATATTTCACTTCCAAAAGTTTGTAAAGGTTATTTAAAAAGCAGACAATAAAGTTTACTTGTGATTGATAAATAACCACATTTATGTACATCCAATTTCAAAATTGTCGTATTTCAGCGTTGTCCAGAAAAAAGCTTGAAATATCCATCAATTTTGAAGACTAAAAACCTAAATAGAAATGGTAAGTTATCAGAAAAACTAACCACAATATACTTCACACTATATGGAAGAACACTGTGTTCATAAGTAAATATGATATCAGTTATTTTCAATAATATTAAGACGTTATGAAACATTAATTAGCGGTGAATGTAAAAGCAAACTTTGATATGTTACATTTGTCTAGGGAAAATAGTCACTTTAATGTTTCTCTTACGCAGAGGAATTTTCCTGTGAAACATATTTACTTGTAATTTTCTAACTCCAAAGAATTTCAAAAAATAACCATTTGCTTCAAAGTTTACTTATTTATAACGCGTAATATTTCACCTTGAATAAACGCTTTTATGTATAATTTCAATAACAGACTACCAAGAAAATAGAAACAAAATACATCAATTTTTGTGATGTAATACGTGGATGAGTTGTATTTATTATTCAAAATAGATCAAAGCACTAAAAAATGGGTGACGACAAATATTTTATTACAAACTGATAGGTTTTATGACCAAGAAATACGGTAAAACACTTTCTGCAATATTTTCAAAGGTTTGTAGACTTTTAAATTATTCTGTAAAGTCAGCAAATTTATGTAGTGAAATAATGTTAAATTAAAACTCACTTTAGCTGATACTATGGTTACAGAACCTAAACAGTGAAAGCAGGTTTATTATATTTATGAAGGGTGCATTATATGAAATCAGTTTACAAATATTAAAATAATCTATACATCAGCTTGAAAGATTTGGTATTTTACAAGTAAGCTTTAGAGATTTTATACTCAATAAAAATTACAACAATGTTTACCTGGAAATAACAATATTTTTACTAAATGATGACAAATACATGTATATTTGGTTTGCGTTTTTTTCATAGAAAAAACATCTTATTCAAAAACTTTATCATTGGAACTAATGAATACCGAAAATAACCCAATGGTTTCCAAATCCTTGTTTTTTACTTGTCATTATTCAAAATTATGCAGTATACAAGATAGATGTTCAAGTTTTTAAGTTTCATACTCGAAATTGTCAATTTTTCTATTATTTTTAAACTCAAATAATATACTGATTTAATTTCATTCATAGATTAATTAAGCCTATAATAAAATATTGATTATTTTCATACATTGATTATGATCAGATTTCATAATGCCATAGTGATTAAAACAATTTTTATAATTATATAAATTGATGTATATTCATTGAAAAATATTAAAGCATCTTATAGTTTATATTCACTTTAATCGTTTGTCTATTAGAGTAAGTTATTTCGTAATTGCTGACGTTCAGTCATTATTATTTTTTTATTTTGAGAATTCTCATTTTTGCATTTAATAAATAAATAAAGAACGGACCGAATGAAAAAATTTCTATTCAATTAGTTTCTTATCATGGCTCTACACTAATATATATGATTTACAATAATGAAATAATACTCATCGAGTGGATACGTTACGTAATAATTATGTAATGATATGTCGATTATAAATTAACATTGAGTATTTGGAAAAAAGAGGAATAATAATAATCAAAGTAGTTTGACAGAAATAAGGCTCCGAGTATAGAGAGAAGTCATTATATGTGAACTTATATTTTAAATAATCTCAGCGACTTCTTCAGGGTCCAGACAGGTTAGCTGAACGAAATGTTGGAATTATTTAAATTTTAATCGCTGAGATTATTTCAAATATAAGTTCACATATAATGGATAATCAATTATTCGAAAATTAAGAAGCTGGTACGTTACATAATATACGAAAAATCCATGTGTATTTATCGATTCAACCGCTCCTGTGGACCCAGTTTTATTGGTTATGATGAAAAGAAAGACAAGGGTATATATATATATATATATATATATATATATATATATATATATATATATATATTAGTGTAGGGCCATGATGAAGGAAAACTAATTGAAAGGACATTTCTTCGTTCGATCCCTTCCTTTATTAATTTTTTTATTTATTGTATAATAAGATTAATTAGAATATGATTAGGTCTTCAGTTGACATTAAATAATAAATAAATAAATATTTTTTTTAAAAAATGAAATGGAAATGAATATCATTTGCATTTGAAATTAATTCAGTAATAAAAAACAAAAAGAAAAAGAAAAAAAGCTTAATAGACCAGATAAATAGGTAAACATTGTCAAACTTATTAAAATGAAAATTCAATTTCACAGAAAATTGATGAATCAAATCAATAATATTATTGATTAATTATCTTAAAACTTTCATTCTTTTCTAAATAGAGAATTAATCTATGTATGTTTTTGGTTTCGTTTTTTTCTTTTTTTTTTGAAGTTTATTCTAACTAAAATTGAATAGAAGAAATACTAAATTAAATTGACCTAAAACTGTTAAATTGAATTTATCTTAATTGAGATTTACTTGATAAGAAACAAGTACAAATTAGCCTATCATATAGTTTACTTTTTTCTTATTCCTTAATATAATCATTATTCTCTTATATGCTTGAACATTGACAGTGATTAAATACAAATAATAAGAATTGAAGTAATTTAGTTAATTGATAGCTATATAGTTGAATAAAAATTTATATAAGGGATTTTGTTGAATATCTGGTTGTTGTTTGTTTCTTCTTATCATCTTGTATATTGTTTTGCAATTAAATTAGTACAGCCTAGTTATCATTTTGACAAAACATACTTAATATAGTAAAATAGTTCTTTTTATTATAGAATTAAAGGATACATACAAAATACTTTTGTCATTTTGTTTTACAATTATTCTAAATAAACAAGCATCTTTGTTTTTAAATGCGATCATTTGGAGTTTTAAAAACACATCCAACTATTGAATGAATGGCTGTGACGATTAGATGTCTCATGCTCGATATGTTTGAATTGAACTAGTTGAAGGTTCTTACTCAGTCAGTCAGTCAGCTATAAAGTAGGACCAGGCACATATATACATCGGTCCAATTCGCCACACCACATTAGCACAGCAAGATGAACACCAGATTCATAGGAGTGGCTAAGTCAATCGTGGTAATATAGAAGAAAGATTCCATATAAGGATATAGTATGGGAAGAAAGATTTAGTATGTAGAAACAAAGATATGAAACAATTTTAATCTCTTAGTTTAAGGGAAGACAAACGATGTATACACCTACGCCATTGTGATCGATTCTGAGCCATATCACCAAGTCTCCAACCATTGGTGACGATAGTCACGTGGACCACAACCAAGTAGTCTGCATCTACTAACATGGCCCAAACCAGAAGTTAGTGACTTTAAGCACTGATGCCACGTTTTGGTTTGGCCGCCCCTAACTTTCTTCCAACCATCCCCTACACTAGTCAACATTGGTAATCAGCGTTCATGCATACGCAACGCGTGGCCCAACCCTCTCAATCGATGAAGATTCACAACTTGATCAGCTGCATTACTATCATTCCCTAATACCCTGCGTCGAACCTCACTATTACTTACCCAGTGATCCCAGCAGATACCAGCAATATTTCTAAGACATTTGTGGTCAAATACTTGTAACTTACGAGTACCTTCTACTCTTAATGGTCACGTTTCGCAGCCGTAAAGAAGAACAGGACGAACTGCTGTGCAGTATACTCCTCTCTTAATTAATAGACGGATATCTCGCCTTCGCCATAGGTGACATAAGTTAACAAAAGCCAAACGAGCTTTCTGAATCCATGTACAGAATTTGTCAAACACCAACCCACTAGGGCTGAACAGGCTTCCAAGTTAGGTGAAGTTGTCGTTGCGTTCGACTACTTCACTGCCTGTCCTTAGTTGATTTGTTGACGCAGGCCAGTCCTGAAGCAACAACTTGCATTTAGAGGGAGAGAATCGCATTTAAAACATTCTGGCGTTGTTGCTTAGTGCTACCAAAAGACTCTGCATTTCATCAGCGTCTTCACTAAACAGGACTATGTCATCTGCGTATTCTAAGCCGATAAGTGAACCTCCTGGAATGAGATCAATACCTGTGAATTCAACCGAGGAGAACGTTATTTCCATCAGTAGGTCTATAATGAAGTGAATCAAAAACTTCTCGCTACACATTTTGGAATTAAATTTTAAACTTAGCTGTTGGTAAAAAACATGAAAATGATTTGTATAAGTGGATCATAGAGATTGGCTTTTCATTGTTTACATCAACTTATGGGATATTGTACAAAGACTATTTACTTGTACTATATTAGAGAATATTTTACATTAACAATTGATAAATTGTAAGTGACAAATAAGAATTAAAACTTGTTATGGATAAAAAGTGAATGGTATGATATGAAAATTCATGACCGAATTATACCGGAAATAAGTTTTAATAAAACAAAATTAAATAAAAATGAAAATCAATTTCACAAAGTTTGAGTTCATAAAGTTTACACTATAAATAATTTAATTCTTATTAAGCTAATTAGATGTAACCAATACGTTTTAAATATTATTTATACTGTACTGTTATAATAATAATGTGTGTAGATGTTATGTTTATTGAGGCTTCATAAATTTAATTAACTAAATCAAAATTTTAGTTCATATTCTTTATCAAAAGATGAATCTCACTTGCTTTTTATGATGAAAGTAAGGTGAAATAATTAAATTATACTACATAGATATCTAACAACGTTTTATAAGTGGTTGAATACAGTTCTTATTTTAAGGTCTTACACAATGTTCTATTGTTGTCTACGTAACATATTACAATCACTATTAGCTTACTATAGCAATGAATCTTTGTTTATTATAATTTCATTTGTTTTTAGAAAACTTTTTTAAAATTAAACATTCATTTAGATTAATTGTATACTCCATTATCATATAGAACTAAAACTGAAGTGAGAAATTCACTTGGTATTGTTTTTTACTTGAATCTTCCCATTGATGATTAGGACTACAACTGATCAGTCTCTTATTAGCATATGTGCATACTGTGTGTATTGCGTCGACATTGCCTTAATTCACAAGTAGTGTAATCAAAGATGAATAGTGGCTATCAGCGGAATCCAGGACGTGCGTTTTATACTATTTGAGACTCGTCAGATAGTACTCCTGCTTATAATTCTTGTAAACTAAGGTGATATTGGGGCAATACGCACAGTATGCACATTTGCCAATAAGAGACTGATCAATTGCAATCCTAATTATAAATGGGAAGATTCAAGTAAAAAAAACAATAACAATTGAATCCAATTACTATTGATTTCGTAGTTCCAGGTAAAAATTAAAATACGACTGAAAATTTCAAAAGGATCTTGAAAATATTGCAAGTGATCTGAATTTCAAATAATCTGACTACATACATTTAGATGTAAATTAAATAAATTCACTTGCATAAAAAGTCATAGTAAAATTTATGAGGGATAAAAAAGCACAGCTATGCTCTCATAGCTAATGTAACATATGCCTAATTTGCTTCACAATTAGATGGTACTACATCCTCGTTAATCAGGAGATAAAATGACAATACTAGTAGACACGAAAATCTGTCAATAAAACAATTCATGTAATCGATTTGTAAGAAGATTCCAAGGCTCTAAACATTGAAAAATTTAGATCTCCTTTATTTGTTCACATTACAAAATCTACTTTGGTAATCTACGAACCGTTTTAACGCCTAGGCTTATGTGTTAATTCCTTACTCTTTCTGTACCATCTCATCTTTATCATAAATTTATTCACCAATCTTTACTGATTCAAATTTCCAAAGTTTTCAAATGAAAACCCTTCGATAAGCATTTGAATGCCTTCAGAATACTCAAAAAGGACTGCATAGCAATCATGAACTGATATTGTAGTGAACAAGAACATGAGCTGGGACAATCAGATATGTTTGACACGAAATTACAGAGCATCTCAATAAAATCTGAGAACCATGCAGTAAATAGTTAATTTGTAAAATACCAATCCATTGTCTCAAACTTCACTGTTCCTGTTGCGAACATAAATCCATTGTCTCAGATTGTTCATGCATTTTCCATACTAATTGCGTTCCGTTCATGTTCTTTCCTCATTGATCTTCTACTGAATTACATTTTATGCCTGATCACCGTTACATACTACTTGTGTGGATATAAGTAACCCACACCACAATATTTGTCTGATATGCTCTGATATATAGTATTCTTCTTAATAGTTGTCAGTAAGAAATGACGAAATGAATCAAGTTAGATTTTACCAAATTTCATTTAATTATAATTAATCAATTTGAAATACGTCAAGTGAGACAAACAGTAATTATTTCAGTAATAATAAGTGTATGCTTAACTGATTACACTTTTTCCATTTAAAAGTTGACTGTCTTGTAAGAAAGAAAATAATGTTTGTCATAAAATCAATTGAGAATTATATGAAGAATTCTTCTCATCCATCCTCACTTATCATTTCACGTGGGCTTTTGTTTCATTTCCCACATTTTGGTTATACTGATATTGTTCATACTGATTACGTCATGAATGTTAGTCTATTTCAACGATATATTTTATTTTATAAAGAGTTATGCCACGTTTACTTGTGGAACAGGGTGTATATAACATAATTCACTAGACTAAATTGTGTGGTTGTAATATATTCTTCTGAAGAGGTAAAAATAAGTGACGCATAACACATCCATTATCAAATTTGAGGTTTTTCGATATGTCTGTAAATGAATAAATGAAATTTTGTAAATCCATTGCGCTAAGTAGAATAATATATTATACTTATCCTCCTTGTTGAATATCTTCCCATCCATAGAATATTGTAAAACATAGATAAAGGCACATTTTTATATTTATGAAGCCGTATGAAATAGCTTTGACTACATTATTAAAATAATAGATTATTAAAACTGATTTTTTCTAACTGGTTTCTCTTTAAGTACATTAGGAAATCGAATTAAATACATGTAACTGTAGTCAAAAATTTTGCCAATTTTCACATTTGTAATTGTACTACAGCGAGCTGGTTATCGAATAATCAGTGTTCAGTTGTAATAATTTAAAGTATCTTCAGAATTTAACCATAAATTAACGTGAAATAAATATCTTGATTTGCATCAAATTGCTTATATAGTTTAGTGGTTAATGAATAAAAACATTTTATTGTAACTATAAATATTGCAATTTCTGTGAAGAGAAGAATAAATGATAAAGTGTAAAAGCTAGTTTTTGAGACATTAGTTTGCCTATTCGTAATATGTAATCATTAACAGTTAGTTTATATGACTGCCTGGTTTCCTTAACCATGTAAATTATTGTCGTACCTTTCTTATGTCCTGAATTTATGATCATTTAAACGTGATCCTCGTATCTTAAGTTTGTACCCTAAATGATTTATTTTACTGTATATTGCATGTTCTCATTAACTGTTTGTTGTGGTCCTGTTATTCATATATTTAGTCGTGTAGCCATAGAATTCGTAATAATACGATAAAGAGGATTTCTGTTATAATTTTCTCTCCGCATATCAACCAATCAGTATCCGTG
This sequence comes from Schistosoma spindalis, assembly GCA_946903255.1. Taxonomy (NCBI): domain Eukaryota; kingdom Metazoa; phylum Platyhelminthes; class Trematoda; order Strigeidida; family Schistosomatidae; genus Schistosoma; species Schistosoma spindalis. The sequence continues at coordinate 26,281,995 of OX336420.1, read as the reverse complement.
TGGCAGATCACTAGTCATTGAATAAGATAATACACTACCCTCAAGGCTGACTAGCCTTTAGTCAAGCTCACATATTCCATGAATGTTAAACAGTCTAGATCACCAAGGCCGTTAATTGTTTACGGGATGAATTTCCTTTGCATACCTAACACCACACTGTCTGCAGATCAAGGCCATAACAGTGGTTAAGTCAAGTTTAGATGATTTGCTTGAACCGTGTTGTATTTTCTTTCATTTAGTCAATTAAACCCTAACTATTTGTCACAGAATAAATCAAGATACAATGAGAAGCAATAGAGTCCATCATTTTTTCGATAAAATGAGGAGGTATTGATAGTGTGTCAACCACTTTCACTTGCTATTTAAGACTACAAATAGATAGGAGTGACCACATAAGTGGTTTTTAGTAATTATGTAGCGCAGATAGGAAACTTCACTGTAAAACCATCAAAAAATTACGTTCTTCAATCTAAACTTTATGATTACCGACACAATTTCAATGTGAATCTTCAAAAATATAAGTGGGCAGTTAACCAAATTCTCAAAATATTGTCTAATGTGATAAAAAACGTATACCTTTGGTAACACAACAAATCTATAAACTCTCTCTTGTGCTACAAATCTTTACTAACTGGATACATTTAGAAATGTTATTGTTAATATTTCCCGAAAAATTTAGCAGTGTAACCAGCTATGCATTCCATTTTCCATATATGAATAATCGGTAGCACACACTCATATGATAGAATATTTTTATTTGTACTTCCAGATATTTAGGATGACTCGCTCTTATCCCATCAAGCGTATACTAATACAACCGAATTGAAAACATCTTTCCTTTCATGTACGTTTGTTGTAGTAGAATGAAAAGACTTTCCGATCGGATTCGCCGTTATTCTCTCACGAGTTTGTTTGAACTTTTGAGTTTGTTTTGGTGTTCGATTTCACTAAACAGTTGGCAGGTATGTTAACATTTCATTTTCTAGGTCAAATTACATTTGTTGGATACTGCTTCCGATTTTAATAGTGCTGTCTTTTTGAAAATTTGTATAATGTGTCTGATTTCATCTCAACTAGAAACATTCTGTCACAAATGGTCATCTTCATTTATCGTTTCAATACTGTATAATTTATTTCCATTTTAATATTAGATAATTCAAAGTACTTGGCAGGAGAAAATCACCTTAGATTTTGTCTAGGTTCTAGATGGTAGAAGATAATCGCCAGGAAACAATTAACATTAAAGCATAAACATGTGTGATATTAATCACTATTCAACCATTAGTTAGACAAGGTCTCATTAAACCGTCATGTTCCATTAAGGTGGACGTGAGGAAAACGATACTCTTATTCAAATTCCACCCTTCACCAAGTAGTGTCACAGTTTAAAGGGATATCAATGAGCCGTCTGAGCAACTTTCAGTTCCATGTAAAACAGAGATATAAATACGGATTAAAAACCACATCGTAAATAGTGTCATAAATATCTAGTTCCTTTATTATTAACCCAATAATATAGACTAAGTTACATTTTGTTAATCAATTTTCATGTTTTTTGTCACTAAACTACGTTATTTGCTTGAAAATTATGAAACTTAGATTGTATGTTTCTTGCATAAGACAGACATTCTGTTTATACATTCAACCATAAATAATACTAAAATTACCGTTCAAATTTTAACACATTTGTTAATAAACCAAATTTATGGATGATAAGTATGAAAACATTTTACATATGGGTTTAACTTTACCTAAAATAACGTATTTTTTATTTGAAACATTTTAATTAATTTATCGTTATCTGGATCCTGTCTGAAATATAATGATATCTGTATTTAAAGTTATAAAAATCCTACAAACCGTTTATTTTTAATTCAAGGACCCCTGTTGAGCTAAAACAGGTTCATTTATTTTAATTTGTGTTTACTAGTTGATAACAATTATAAACTGTTTCGAAATATCGGTAGTTAAATATTTGCGTAGGGAATTTATTTACATAAATGAAATTTCATAGTTTACATCACTGATTGACATTATTTAGAAGACCATTAAAAAAGCAGTCAATGGACATATGCTTTGTCCTAGTACGGATTCCTTGTCAATGGGTATCCACGACATCGACTGGGATCGAACCTCTGAACTTCAGTTTCATTCTTAGCGATATACAACGAATCTTAAAAATCCCAAATACTAAAAATAAATACACACTTACTAGTGAATAACTTTAAAACGCAATTCTAGGAGTTCTGGAGAGAAATTTTAATGAGTGGAACGAACCATGTTAGAGTGTTCGAAACTTTCCCACAACATGTATTAACAGATGGTAGCGCAATTATCGCAAATTTATTAAAGTCAGATATGTACACCACTGAATCCTGGCTCAGTGCCTCAGGAGTTAAGCGCTTGCTGTTATACTGAATATCTTGGGTTAAATGCCTGTTATGGCTGTTGATTCTCTACCAAGTTCTCGAACACCAGCAAGAAATAAGCGTCTAGTAATTCTTGCTTTACAATGTTCATTCAAATATAATCATTTCATAATGTCACTAATGAAGATGAAAGATTTCTATAATTAGAAATATCATCTAATAAAAATTTCAAGTTAAAAGAACATTACTGTGTTTACCATACTATGCAAATGCAGCAGTCATGTGCTACTTTATTGAAGACAATAAGCGTTTATTTGTAAATTAAACTGATGTAAATTTAACAGGAGTACATTACCTTAATTTAATACTAAATCTCATTTAAAACCAATAATAACTGTTAACATCAATGGTATTATTACCTTTGATTTAAAACGATATCACAAATATGAATTCATTCTATCAGATGCTTGTATGAGATATTTAATAAAACATCTACAAGAAATAACTGAGTTTATGATCATTAATAAGTTATAAAGTTTAAATATATTATCTAAATGTATCAAATTTTCTCAGTCTAATACTCATTACTATTTTGTATTAATTATACATAAACAAATATGAATGACAGTTAGGCTGTACCACGAATAGATTTAAACTAAAGATGTGAAATATTGAACTTCTTTTTTCCATGGAGAAAAACTTTTCTTGTCTATTTCATATCAGGGTTTAAAATAGCCATGATTGATAACTCCTATACTAGTACAACCCCACTCACAGTGTTGTATGGTTTTGAGTAGTTTCCCAAGATTATGTTACATTATAATAAAAATTCTCTTCAGAAGAGGATTTGTTCTAAAATATTTTGTTTACAATAACTGTCTTAATTTTAATAATATGTTTTATTAAACGTGCGAATATAAGTACTTGGAAAATATCATCTGTCATCATATGTGTCTCCATCACATACCAGATTGAGCAACTATTTCATACTTTAATAATAAGTAAGTAATAACTTTAATGGTAATAAATTTAAATTAGTTCTGTCGTAATGTTTGTCTTTTTAGTATTATGGTTACAAGTTATCGCAAATTACTGTCTAGCATAAAATGTCTTTCTATCACATAATTATGAGACGGTCAGAAATATTCCCCTAAATACATGCAGAATGAAACATGCTATAAAGAATGTTTAAAATGTTACAAAGAAAAGGTTGTTTAGAAACATAAATCTGATATTTTCATAGTCATTTTACATAAAACATTGTGATATTTGGACATCGATTAAATAATAATCAAGCAGACCTATAAACTTATGGAACCCTGAAAATTCTTGGTACTAACCTAGGTGAGGTATTGGATGAGTGTTATTGAGGAGTCCCATATGAAGATAAGACGATAGCCTATTGTTTTCTGACTTTTCAACCGCTGTTTAACTAAAGTTAGTTCGCGGTGTAAATTCAAAACTCCCCACAACTTTACATACTAAAATGAAATCCTTCTGACTATCAAAGCATTTATAATGTTACATCTACTACTAGCTTATCGAAATTAAAGATACAGATCTAATAAGTTGCAGCAAACATTTTGTATTATTTCATGCATATTATTCTATATTTTCAACATAATATTATTAACATTTTACACTCAAAGTCTCATCATGGGTCACGACGTGATTCATTTTTTGTAGGTATGATCTATTTGTCTTTCTTATAAACTAAAATACTATAAATCTCCACTTGTTGTTTCGAAATATTAACATTCGTTTACGATATTATCATTTATTTATGAGCATTTTGTAAGTAAATAAAATCTTAGGATAGGTTGTTCATTTTGCAAAAAAACTGATATGGAAACATTATAGATGAGTTTATAAATGTAAATGATAGAGAAGAGAAAATAGTTTTACTGTGAAATTCACGACTTTATGACGGATGATGATCCATAAATTGATAACAAAGACCCATATATTTGTTTCATGTTTAAAAGAGTATGTAGCCTTGCTAGAGTTTAAGGACACAAGGATTAAAAGGATGAAGAATATATCATCCCTATAGGTTTTTATGTCTACTTCATTCTGACATAATTTTGAGCGAATACGAATACCTGCTTTAGTTTTTACTTTTAGGCTAAGATTAGAATTTATTAGATAATATTGGTTTGATTGTTAAACCAACCGAAATGTTTTTTTAACACTGTTTAAAAATGTTTATTCACCTAACTAGGTTAGCAGTACACAACATGCAAAACTGTGAAGATGATTTTGTAACAAAAATAGATTTCTACACTGATGTAAACTTACTGAAATAGTGCTTTTCAAACTTTTTTCGATTGAGATCATGAACCAACCGATTTTAGAACACTATTGAAAACCTGGAAGTACTTGACGGCCGTTTCGTTCTATTGTGCACATCCACGATCCCGCTCACGGGATCCGAACCCAGGGCCTGCGGTTTTGTGAACTTTGTTGTTATTTATTTCCTTTTCAGATGGAATTACTTTTTAAAAGTCGTTACAAAGAAATTTACTCATGTATCTAATCTGTTTTCTAAGAATAGGTAAACAGCTTGAAATTATTACAAAAATAACGTTTTCCTCATTTTTTAATTCTTTAAGTGATTACGGGTTACTCAATTTTGTAGGTAGGTTTTCTTTTCGATGATATCATTTACAAATGCTGTACAATCGTATTTACTGTTCGTTTTTGTATATCTATAGAAACTAAAAGTTATTGCGTCATAAACAGAGGTAATAAAAGTTAATCACAAATTAAAGTTACCTATAATCAAAGGGTATTAACAATAAAATGATATAAAAAAAATAAGATTTTGAAGACTTTCAATCAGACGATTATAAGAAGGATAAAGATATGAAGAGACATACGATGAAACAATCCACAATAAAAGATATAAACCATTATATATATATATATATATATATATATATATATATAACTGTAAATATGATTGTGCAACCCTATCAAATAATATCTACGAAAGCAAATGACCATTCCCCATTTTTGTTCACTTGTTCTTTAGAGTTCTTGCCTTATACTCCCGTAAATGTTTTCTCCCTAATTTAATCTCACGTAATGAATTGAATTATTTCGAGTCCTAACAGCTAATGGTTAAAGTGTTGTATGCCAGCTACTATTATAGAGTCGAAAGTAGAATCATCTTATAATAATTCAGTCGTTCCTAAATTTACATCTATCGTAGACCAGCTGGATACCACAATACCTAATTAGTTTTATCAAGATTTCAGACATTGATAAATCTGATGTTGTTAAATGTTTGATGATGGACATGGTTGTTTTTAATTCATGTGATTGATGTTGTTTGATTTTAAATACAAATGTGATGACATGTATGTTTACACATGCCTCATGCAAGAATATGGTAATGAACAATGTGGATGGAAAAATAATCACCTAAAATATGGAACGATAAAAATTTCAAACGACTAAGAAAACAATAACTGTATCGAAGATTTTATTTACTCTACTAAGTGGTAAACGTTTTTCATATTCTTCTATGATATGCCCTCCTATCTGGCCTTCTCTACATACACCTTTCATCAGTTCATCTGAATGGTTATCGTCAGCGTTCTATTTTAACACATTTATAAAATACATTCCAACAAATACAAAGTTGTAAAGATTCAAGAATTCAATCTCATGACATTTAATTGGATGTAATGACTAACTAAATTTAAATATCTTTGTATTTGATACTGTTTTCATTTATTTATTCGTATTGAATTTTACTTTTAACTGTTACTGATATCGCATTAGTAACATTACTTTCAATAAATAAAACAAAAACAATTGAATTACAATTTCAAACCTATCAGCAGTTACATATTCACTTCTTTACCTAAACACATCAAGACGAAATCAAACAATGTTCATATTGTTATTGATTTAAACTATAAAAAACTGCAAATCATAATCTTTTAAATTCAACATCATAGTTATTCACTGTTTAAATTTCATCAAAAAATTAAGCCTAGATAATCTTAAATAGGCAATAAAAACAGAAAACTAAGTAAGATTTCAGTGATTTCTCATTGAAAAAATTGTCCTAGAACAACATCATAAAAAATTTATTATTCATTTGAGAAACAGATTTTATACACTTTTAACTACGAAAGTAAACTTTAAAAAATATCATTCAATGAAAATCATGTGGATATTCAAACATCTATGTTGGAGACGTTAGATACCCAGAACTCACTTGGAAAATGACCTAATTTTGTAATTTTATTTCGAAAATTTGAATTTCTTTTTTCCGCGCCAAAAGCGCTCTTGTCACCTTTATGTCGTATTTCCCGCTTGGAAATATCTTAAATGCTATTGGTCCGTTGCGTCTTTTAGTATACTATTTGGTAACTCTCCCTAAGGATGATTTTCTACTGTATATATATACGTTTAGATTTGTGTTTTTTGTTGATTGCTCGTTTCTGACTGTTTGCAGAATTATGCTTCCCCATTTCAAGCATGGAGTTCTTCCTATAGTTAGCTGGGCTGGGACGCATCAGAGTTACTAGCTCATTGGTCTTTGGTCACAGAGCCTTTGTTCTTGTTCTCAGATTAAGTGAAGTCGTGATAGCTTCAAACCTAGCAATCTACAAACGAAATTTAATTGAACCACTCAACATTGTTTAAAAGTAAATTTATAGTAGGGAAATGTTGAAACTAAGTCATAAAAACAAGACAGGAGATCGATTGAGTAAACTGAAGCCCATAATATTGTGATGATTATCAAATATAATAAAATCTATTATCTGTGCTTAATTTTTAAATTATAAACTAATTTTGATAATTAAATTTCACCAAACTATTTATCTAGTGAAATAATTATTCAAAATCTTAAAGGAATAGTAAAATGGACATTTAATGTGTGGGTGTATATATATATGTATGTATGTATGTGTATACTTATTACTAAACAATAATCTGAATAAAGAATCCGGTAAAATAATTCTTTCAATTGATTTCTTTGACATAATTTGAAATTTTTGTTGGTTCATTTTCCCATCATAATATTATGCAAAAATTATTTTGTTACTATGAATATTTTATATGTTTACTACATTCATATATATATATATATATATATATATATTTGTTCTTAGGAAATGACCGGATTTAACTAACGGTAGTTTGAAATAAATAAATAAATAATTTTTTACATACAAATTACTATACACAAGGGATAAATAAATGAAACATTTAGAAACAAAAGAAAATAAAATTCGGAAGATAGTCATAAACTTTTCCAATAAACCAACAACAGCAGCAACAACAACAAAATAATCAATTGAATCAATAAAGCTGGAACTTATTAGTGTGAATATATATAAAATGATTAAATTTTAAGTGAACAAAAGTCAAGATTATTGTGAATTAATGTTATGATTTTTTCTATTCTAAATTATTATTATCATGTAATTAAAAATTATCATTTTTTAAGAAAAAGATATACTAAATAAGTTAACTGAACGCGAATGATCAACTTTCAGACTATTGAACTGACAACAAACTGTGTTTATGTATAACTTTCATCAATTCATAATATTATGAGACCATCTTCCATTGAATTCAGCAACCATTGCAGATCAATCGTGTTGGGTATGAGAGAGTTACTTACCGTGCGACATCGTGAACTGGTTGAAGTTAAACATTAACACCGTTAGATATCGGTTCAGTGGTCCAGAATTTAAAAGTTTGTGCGCGAAACTGAAGGACTAGAGTTCGAATCGTGGGTACGGGATTGTAGGTGCGCACTGCTTATAAATCCCATACTAGGACAAAACGGACGTTTAGCGCTTCCAGGCTATTAATAGTGGTTTAACATTGGTCGGTTCATGATTTCTTTGAAATTCAACAGCCTCTACATAGTTTATTGTTTAGACATCCTGACAAAAATATTATTAGAGATATTATAATTTTGTTTGCAATGTTGAAATGTGAATATCTATTATTTCATAAGAAATATTTCGTCTTTATATTACACAGTATATTACCTTCTCTTAAAGTTAGGTATAACTTTGTTGACTGATATACAAAATGAATAAATAATTTCGTTTCTTTTACCAACACTAAGTAGTGTATTATTTATTCGAATTGCAGAAGACCAATACATATGTTTAAACATAAAAGCATATCATTTACATGATGTAAATAACTCATATTCAGAAAATAATCATTCATCAAGCTTGTAAATGTAAATTACTTTCAAATATTTATTTAACAAAATATGAGTAAAATTAAACTAAATGTGAATTTAATCTAACATATATATGAAAGTGAATGATTGTATTATTGAAAAAGGCTATCTGACATTATTCAATCTGATATAATTGAAAGATTTGATTGAAGTAAGACATTAACACCGTTGGTTGTCGGCTCAGTAGTCCAGTTGGTTAACCGCTTGCGTGCAAGACTGATAGGTCCTTTGTTCGAATCTCGCAAGGCAAGGCCGTGAATGTGCGCCGCTGAGGAGTCCTATAATAAGACGAAACGGCTGTCCAGCGCTTCCAGTTTTTCAATGAAAGTCTAGCTTCAATTGACTCATGATCTCAATTATTAAGATTTCCTTACAAATTGAGAATGCTTTGTATAAAAAAAAATAAACTAAGCACGTCAAGCATGGAGTTCAATCATTTTCGTTACAAAGAAAACTTTTAGAAATTATTATATATTAAATTAATAAAAAATTGTTGTACTTTTAAAGAACATCAATAAACTTACAGAATAGTAATTATTTCTCTTGTATTACTGCAATTTTTTAAAATACGCTTTATATGCAACAACAATTCACTTCTTTCTGCTTGTATATCTATACATATAAATATATATTCAATAGTGAATGTATCTGTGACAACCTATATACATCTATAAATTATTTAATAATATTATAGTCTGTACATGATGAAATGTGGAGAGAATAAGCATTTGGTTTTGCTGTTTTCCCTTATGTATTTTCTTTTTACAGCTGTTAACCGACATTCTTTTGTCTGTTACATCTGACAAATTGAATTATATAATTTTTCTCTGCATTTTAAAAAAAAATTTTTTTCTATCATCTTCAGTTGTTTTTATGTCACTTTATTCTTTTAAGGAAAACGAAAAACAAAAAAACAAAACAAAACCTAAAATTTAATGAAGGTACATTTTTGTCTAAACCATCAAAATATTATCTGAATAGAAGAGATAGAAATTTTTTTTAATTTTCTCATGTTAAGTTGATATGTATGTATATTCAGTTTACAAAATAAGTTACTATTTGATATTTGAAATTAATTAATTAATTTGACTTTTAAACACCATAGTATAATGTTAAATTTAAGTAGTATATTAATAAACATTGACAAAATTCACTAAATATTGTTTGATATTAGTGTAGGCTAAATCTATGGAGTTCAATCAGGTCTGCTGTGAAATAATAACTCAATGAAGACATTGGTGAAAGGTGGCTTAATTTTGTGGATTAGTTGAAGTTAGGCATGAACACCAAAGGATGCCGGCGCAGTGGTTTAGATGTTGGAACCTCGCGAGGCGGAACCGTCGATGCACACTTCTGACGAGTGCTATACTCAGACAAAACGGCCGTTCAGTGCTTCCACATGTTCCTCAGTGGTCTAGCTTAAATTCATTCATGAATTCAACTATTAAAATACTTCGATACCCACATAATCCCTCTCTTTTATTATAATCATCATATTCTCAATGGTGACTGTCTGGAAGAGATATTTCCAGGAGTTCTAGTGAGCAGCCGTGACCAATAAAGGTCAATCAGGTCTGTTGTGAGATAATAACTCGCTGAAAACAATAGTGGATGTGTCGCTAAATTTTGTGGATTGGTTGAAGGTAGACACAAACATTGATGCATACCGTATCAGCGGTCTATATGTTAAGCGCTCGTGCGCGAGGCCAATATGTCCTGGGTTGAAATTCCATGGGTTCGGATCGTGGAAGCGCACTGTTGAGAAGTCCCACAGTAGGCTGAAACGGCCGTCCAGTGCTTTTACGTTTTCTACGATGGCTTAGCTTCACTTGACTTATGAAATCTACTATCGAATAACTATATTATCCATAAAAACCTCCTTTGATAATAAACAAAATTTCTTTTCTTTCGTCTGTTATATTCAATAGATTTATGATGTAATTTAAAAAGAAAAAATAGTTTAAAAATGTAAACTTTGACAATAGATTTAACAAAAAATAATAATTAACTGATGTTTATGTGTTATGATCAAATAAATTTTCTGTAGCAAATAAACTGAATGAAGAAATGGCTGTTAAGTGACATTGAAAACGAAATCATATTTGGTTTAAAATATAAACTTTTGAATATCATAAAATTCAGGCAAATTAGTATCATATAAATATTTGTGATTTATGACTGGTGGTCGTTTATTTAACTTGTAAAACTTATTAAGCTAACATTTCAAAACTAAGGACTCGATTCATCAACTTTAAATTAACACAGATTTACATATATTTCCAACGAGATCTGACCATAATGTTTATTTCATATGTCTGAACAATATATTTTACATAAATTTAGTATTTAGATAATTATGAGATAGTAATACAATTTTAATTATTACATATAAGAAGACATAAAAACCTTCATAATTTATACCATTTTAAGAAAGTGTAAGATTGTCTAATATACATTAAACATTTGGTTATAGACCTTTTCAATAACTTCTGAAGAACAACTTTTAACTATTGAATCACAAAGGTGCTTCTATATTTATTTTAATTATCGTCTCCATCATTTATGAATATACTTATAATAAATCACTTATATTATTCAGAAATTGGATTGTATGCTTTACGAACTTTTCAGTTAACGGACTAGTGAAGTCATTTTTTGACTTTTGAAGTGATTCTTTTTAAATCATTAGTTTACAGTCATATAACTATAAAATTTTTGACAAGGATATCATTAGTTACAATGCAAACTTAGTTTACATCTTCAAATAAAGAACTATATACATCGGAGCTTCACAAGGTGTGAAGAAAAAACGTTTAGATTTAAGTTGTTTAACATTGTTTACAATGTTCATATCAGCTGATTGACAAATTTGGATTTTTTACTAGTTTTTCCTTATTTTTAGTTCCACGTGTAAGTGAACATCAATTTCTAAGTAATGTGATTTATCGTTACATAACTATATATACCATACAAATGAATTATCATGTGAATATATGAAAATATTTCCTGTGACTCAGTGACAGTTACTAATAAAATCGAGTTATTGATACAAATCTTCAAATAAAATTGATATAAAAAATCGACACAAACGTCAAACAAAATAAATCTCTTGAAAACCTGGAAGAACTTGACGGTCGTTTCGTCTTATTGTGGGACTGTTCAGCAGTGTGCACTGCTGTCTAGTGTTTTTAACGGTGGTCTAACATCAATCGGTTAATGATCTCAATTAAAAACTTAATAATCTTCACACTCCCTATACTGAAAATAAATCCTACTCATTAGAATAATCCATTCGTATAAAAAAATACAAAACATGGAGTAAATAGCTATTTCTGAACGGTATAACCTATTGGCATTTACTGGTATCAATTTTACGTATGATATTGAGTGAAAATGTTTATAATTAAAGCAAAACAAAGTAAAAACTGCGGAAATTAATCTAAAGTTATGATTAGCAAACATAATTGTTTTTATTCTTAGGAAGTTCAAACGATTGTTATTTCTATCTACTCAATGTAACTATCGTTTACTTTAATATTCGATCCTTTGTTCTAGATGTATTTTAATTATTAAGTAGTTCTGGTTTAGGAATAGAAGCTCAGTACTGTCTACTTTTCAATAGTGTCTTATATGATGCTAATTAATAAAATGAACAATCTTTACATTCAGTCAACTTCATAAGAAGTAACTGAAGTAAATCAAAATCATGTGGATTATTTTTCTTGATATCTAGCTGTAATGAAAACTTTAGTCATTTTCAAGTTAGTTGTGTAGAAATTGAGTAAGTCATCAAAAGTGACCGACTTAAGTAGAAACTTTAAATCACTAGATCTCAAATCAGTTGTCTAACAGCTATAACTACATTACGAAATTAGAAGACACAAAGTGTACATTGACAAAAAATAAGCTTATATAAGAATAAATCACTCACTCCATGATATTTTTTTAGCTTTTACCAATCTATGGAGAATAGAATCCCTTCTTTAGTCTTCAGTAATAAGGATAGGAAGTCTATCGACCTATATTAGTCCTTGAAGTTTGTAATGCTGTAGAGGACCAATCTCGTTTTGAATATATCAACAGAAGGTGCTGATATTACGTGTTCCGGCAGAGAATTCCAATAATTTACTACTCGGTGCGAGAAAAGAAACTTCAGACGTAAACCATTTAATTTCGGTTTTTGAACTTTTTTCGAATCTCCTCTCAAATGATCAGTTGGAAGTGAAAGATAAGACATGTTAATACCAAGGTCATCGTTCAGTATACGATAAGCCAATATTTGATCACCCCGTATTATACGGTAAGATAGTGAAAATAAGTTAAGGTATCTCAGTCTGTCTTCATAAGATAGGCCAAATAGACCTTGTATCATCTTAATACTTCGTCGTTCGACTCTTTCCACCATATCTGCTTCATACTTCTATTTATTAAGTTTTCACACTCTTGAACCTAATTACAATTTCGCTAAAATTTTGGCAAATTAAATGAATTTAATTCATTATTTCTATCATTCTTTATTTAGGGCATTATATTCAGAATAATTGACTAACTATCTATAAATATACCAATTGAATGTAATTTAAATTTACTGAAATGTGTACAGATAAAAATCACATAACTAAAGCAACAAAATACATTATGATACATAATTTAATTTCATTTTGTTTGCGTTATGCTTGAAGATATTTTCTAGTTAATTTGTTTAAAAGAAACATTTTTAAATGATCATGTTAAAGAAGTATAAATATGTCCTCACATTTAGTTTAAATTAGATAGATTATAAAAGATTTGTTGAATATACAAAGATGAATTTCTTTGACTTGTTGTACTTTTTTCTTTCTATATTGCCTAAAGGTATAAATTAGTGAAAATGAGGTGAAAATACAGTAAGTTTAGTATATCTTACTTTGAAAAAATAAAATTAGAAAAGTTAATTTCCTGTTTAAAATGACTGACCTTAAGTATCACTTTATAATCTTATTTATTAACTGAAGTCTTTGGCTAAATATGAATATATATATTTTGATGCTACAGAAACCTGTCTTGTATGGGCAGTCAATATATGAGTAATTAAAACTATAGAATGGATGTATTTGTACAGGACGGTTTCTTTTCATAAGCAAATGTTCTAGTACTAAATATGTGCATGTCTGGTAAGCTTATGTGACATTGGAAATTTTGTCATTAGTATATGCAATATAAAAGAGATAATTGTAAAATGTTTATACTTCACGAATCACACATGTCTCTCTATCTTTATTGACCGAGCAAACCTGACTGAAGTGACCGACTAAATCAGTTACTTATTAGTATAGGGTTGTGTAGATCGTTGTGTTGCATAGAGATAATGAATTGATCAGTGTTAGAATCCTTAATTTCTAGACTACTGAACTAACATCAAACAGTGTCAACGTCTAATTTCAACCATGATATTAAGCAACACCGAAGGTCTTGAATTAGAGTGCCGCGTGCGAGATCATGGGTGCGTACAGTTGAAGGGTCCCATACTAGGATGAATAGACTGTCCAGTACTTCTAGTTTCTCAATAAGAGTCTAACATCTATTGGTTTATTATTTTAATAAATTATATACTTTTATTGTATGTAGCGTTAAAAATCGACGGGTTTGTACTAGGTGAGTGGTACGTTTATTACTCCTTTTAGTTTGTTACAATCTGCGTGCACTAAAATTTATAACTAATGTTATTTTTGTTTTATCTTGGATGCTCAATATCCGGCTTTTAAATCAGTATGTTTAGTTCATTCGATGTTGTAAAACTATTGTGCTATCATTGCAAATGAAATTTCTGTCAAATAACAATATTAAAACATTATTATTTGGATGATTGTTTCATTCTATTTCATAGAATTTATTTCAGTTATATTAAATTTAAACAGTGAAGTTAAATCTTCATTTAATAACCAAATAACAACTTAAATAATAGTTGCTTTGAATTATATAGTTCTACTGCTGTGATTTCTTAGTTAACATATAAAAAGCGAATTATTTAACAAATTACCTTTCTATGGGATGATTGTGTAAACACTACTTATGATTGTAACTGATTATTTATTGGTCTTCAAAATCTATAGCAATATTTTGTGTTATAGAATGAGAAAAATTCCGTTTTTTATACCACTCATTAAAAACGATTTGTAACCTCCATATACACAATATAGAGGTTGATTGATACGTATTTCGCATGTTATTTACAAACATTGGAAGTTGTAAATGTGACGAATAATTGCTTATTTTACAATTGATCAATCACTGAATAGTCACCAATACCATATTTAATTATTCTGCTAGTGCTGATCGAATTCTGTCAATGAAGTTTCAGTATGATCACTAGTCAGATTGACCCAATATTATGTCAGTAGTTGAAATCACGAGTCAATTGAAGCTAGACCACCGTGGAAAACCTGGAAGCGTTGGACGGCCGTTTCGTCCTAGTATGGAACTCCTGAGCAGTGAGCATCCACAATCCCGCCCCCCGCGAGATTCGAACACAGGACCTATCAGTCTCGAGCCAAGCGCTTAACCACTGAGCTGGTTATGATAAAAATAATGTTTAACACGTGTAATTTCTATCTGAAATAAAAATGTAAAAGGATAAAACTAGACAGTCAATTAGCGTTATGTATCTTTTTATTCATAAAATATTAAATGCACGTATCTCTGTAACAATTTTTGGAACATAATTTTTTTTCTTGTTTACAGTCGTTATAAGCTAATGATGTCTTCCTTTTGTCATTATTAATTATAGCAACAAAAACATAATAACGATTATTTACGTTGTTTTTCCATATGGGATAATTGATATTCTTATGGCTAATTAGGATTTAACAGATGATGAATACATAAATATACAGTAGTGAAAAAATATATAAATCGATCAATTGTAGATGGATAATTTCTGGTTAAAATGAATCATAAAAACGACAGTCTGAAAGAACATATTTCTCTTCACATCCTACAATAATCATCAATCAATATTTAGATATTTAGATTACTAGTTACGTTATAAATAATACAAATCGTTCATAGATCAAATTATGATATTAATGACTTTTAGTTCAATAACAGGTTAAAAGTAAACTTCAATTTGTTGATATTGATATTTCTAAACTGGATCACTAATTCTAATTAAATTGATTTCAGTTTACTATTCTTCTGTTATTAGTGATCCCAAAATTAGGGTGTGTATATATGTACCAAAATGGTTGCAGAAACAAATACAATCAAGTGACCCAATAAGAGTAGAGGATCAACATTCATCATCTATTGCTAAACATATAATCGAAACAGACCATAAGATTGATCTAAACTCGGCTTTTATAGTGTTGTATAAAAGTGTAGAAGGACGTATACTAAGGTTCATTGAAGCCTTGGCCATACGAAAATTCAAATTGTGTTCACATTATTATTATTACTCTTATTATTATCCTTGTCCCCTCTTACCCCATTTCCAGTCTAGTTGACTTTTTATTTTTATATATAAATGTTCTTAACAAGTATATGTGTGATCAGATTGTATTGCGCTAATATATCACATAGTTCTGATAATCTTTGTCTTTTCATTACATTATCGAAAAATATTAATGTATCTATTCTGATTTTTAGAAGACAGAAATATTTGATCGAACTTATCGATTATTTCTGAATGAATGGATATGTAATTTTAATCTTCAATAATATTTTCACCATGATAGTATTATCTTTTCTGAAGCTTACCTAATCGAAGTTGGATATAGTATTTTATCTTCCTTCAATTCATTAAACTTCACTGACACATTGCATAACATTGCAATACTACACACCACTTTATAATTGATTATATTGAAACCTAGAATAAAATATCATTGGTGTACCCTCAAAAGTGAAGTATCAATATACAGATGAATATTAACTAAGTGAAAATTTGAAGACATTAACAATTTATTTGTTTTACAATGCTGAGTTATGGTGAAGTAACTAAGTGATATGCAACAAAGTAACATTACTTAAGTTGTTTATATTTTAATGTATTACTTCAAAATATTTTTATTTTGTAAATAATTTACGTAGGTATATTCATAGGAAATCATAATTGAAAATCCCAATCTATCTGTTGCTTATTAAATTTCTAAAAAAGATGTAACTTTTAATTAAAACCAATTTTATAATCCGCTTATGACCAAATATTTTCCTACTAATTTATACAAACAAACTTAATTTTCATCGTTTTGAAAAAAACTGGTTACGGAAATAATGGCTTAAATTTGCTCTACTTTCGAAAAATAAAAAAAGAAGAAATTAATGTACGAAAAAAATAATAATCAAAAACTAGTACATTGATTATTTGAACTAGTATAAATTAAACATTAAATATACGGCAAAATATCAAATAGAAATAACTAATACCGTAGTGAACAAGAAATTACGTGAGGAGAACCAATTTACTGATTAGTATAAAATTACAGAGTACTTTCATAAAAAATGAAAACTGTACATTAAGTACAGCTTTTGCACATCTCCTTTTAGTCGTTTTTTATAAATTTCATTGGTCCTTCATTCCTGTCTTTTGTCTTGATTGTTTCCAGTTTCCTCCTCTATTCTATTCATTTCAATCTTCTCAACCTTCTGTTGGCAGACATTCCACTTTCGATTGATGTCACATACTATTTATATCTGTGAATATAAATAGCATACATGACAGTACATTCATTCTATTTGATGAAGCGTTGATTGTGTATGCGAATTATGATAACTTATTCATCTTAACACTGTTATCAAACATCATATAACAATATAGATGAGAAGCTTTTGCATCTACATAGTATATTTCCGTTTACGTCCATGAATTTCAACTTAAAATAATTTTTATTAGACTAGATTCATATCGTCATATCTTATGAAACTTATATCTAGGGTTTCCTCTTGACTACCTCAAACCACCCAATACGTTTATAAACTGTTTCAAATAAAAATTCATAAACCCTAAGTACAAAACAACAAAACCATTTATACACAAAAAGCTGTAATTCGCTTCAAGTTTATTCAGGTTAGTTTTCAAATGAGTTTTAAAGTTTTCCAAAGGATAACAGTGAGATTTAATAAACAAAGTTTTTCATGAAAAATAAAAAGTATATTACATGGCATTTTATCATTTATGGATGGTAATATGTTTCATTCATTTTAAATAAGCTGTTTCTGAATTCATTGTAAATACCTTAAGAAATATAGAATGATATCGCATACATTTACCAAACTTCTATTATGTCCGCGTAGCCAATTCTTATATCCACGTCATCTACTACTTTCACTTTAAAACATGGAACCCTTACAATTCCCACGGAAGACTGATGAAATTTTAGATTTATTTACTCCAAAATTCGACGATCCTAATCGAAAATACATTCATTATTATGTTGATTTATACACCTATTTCATTAATATAAAATTAAAAGGAAACAACATTATGAATGTAGTTTATGTTCATTTTATACAAACAAAAATCATATCTTAAATAAAGACCAAAGTAAAAGAAATCACTGTTATAATGAATAAAATATCACATTGAAAAAACAAATTTAATGTTACTCTAAATAATCATCATATTGAATCAAAAATGGAAGAAATGTTGGACCAGAATCATAATAAATTAAAAATGTAATTATGTTTATTTATTCTGTTATACAAACTTCTTTTTCACAAACCTAGATATGTTGATTGTTTTGAAATTAATGATCCATTTATTGTTCAATTATTGTCAGCATATATATATATATATATATATATATATATATATATCATCATTCTGCAAAACAATGTTTTACGAAACTTTCTTGTTTGCTTGATTTTCAGTTGGGTGAATAGAATATCAATCAAAACTTTTGTTGACAGATAATACCCATTTAAACATTAAAAATTAAAAACACGAAGTTCAACAAAGGGATCTCTTTTCAACGAATTTATTATCAAGCTGTACAATCGTATATATATGAAAATTTTTTTATTTAAGTGCTAATTCCGTGAGGAACTGTGAACAAGGAATAACCAAGATGATGTAATAAAAAGATTATAATAATAGATTAGGTAATACGAATAATAACAACAGATTTAGTGAATATAGTATGATTAAAATATTACAATAATTAAAGATCATTAAAGGCCATAGACGTGTAAATATAAATAAGGTGATATGATGAACATTTATGGATAAAATGATGTGAATATATGACATAAGTAAAGGAGAATGCAGTAATAATAATCATACTTAAGGCAAAGGTAACGATAACTATAGGAAGTACTTTTTTTGTACGCATAATTCTGGTTTGAGCTCATGGATGGTAAGAGCTTCGACTATTTTTAGGAGCTGGATACGAAGAAATCTAGGTATGTCTGGAAGAATCTTATATGCGAACTTAAAATCAAACTGTGGATCCGTAGAATGATTACAGTCGATTAAACGTTCAATTACGTAACTCTGAACTGCTTTGCTCTCACTCCTGTAGAACCACACTGGGACGTGTTCCCGTATCCTATTTGAAAGCGAGCGCTTGCTGTGGCTAATATACCTTGCTCCACAAAGGCAGGTGGACTGGCAGATGCACATGGAGGCAACCAGAAACGGAAGCTTATCTTTTATGAATACAAAAATTAAATTCCTACTAGTAAAGGTTATCCGCAGTTTTGCAGCATTAAGTGTTCTTTTAATCGCTGTCGTTAAATAATTTCTGATTACTTCAGATGTTCGATCACCTTTAAATTCCAGACTTATATGGAGGTTTTTCTTTGGGACGGAACAACCGTATTTTTTTGTTGTGACTACTTCTTTTCATATTCTTCTCTATGAAATGATATGGATAGCTATTTCTCGCCAAAGTTTTCCTCAGGAATGCGAGTTGTTCGTCATTGCATTCCGTACCGTATTCTATGACAAATTGTGAATGAAATTTTTCTTTCTACTTAAAGAAAGCCAGCTATAGAAGTTGGTTAGCTGGCCATTCCATGTTTGTTTTCTAAAGATAGATCTTTCTAAGGAACCCTTACTCCTTCTCATTAGACGCACGTTGAGAAAAAGGATTAATTGGTCTCGCTCACTTTCTAATATGAGGTCTATGGAAGGGTGGCATGATTTGAGGGAGCGTTGCTCATAAATAAAGTTATACGTAGAAAAAATGGCTTAGTATAATCCACGTTTATGTAATTGTGGATTTGTTTCACGATTGTCCATGTCAACAACGAATGAAATTTAGACAAATCGACTGATAACTGTTACATAGAATGAATCACTAGATAATGTTTTAGATATCTTGAATATATAACAGATTTATTAGAACAGTTGATTTTATGAGTCGGTCCAAGCTTGACAACCTGCAAAACCTAGAAGCACTGGACAGCCTATTCATTCTAGTATGGGAACCCTCAGTAGTACGCATCCACAATTCCGTAAATAGGTCTCGAACCCAATTGTCAGCACTGTCATTTGTGCATGACAAATCTGAAGAGAATATATGGTACTGGCTTTTTTCGTATATTTTTACTTTAATTATACATAAAATAGAGAATGTTTATTTTTAGTTGATCTAAAGTAGTTAGACATAAATTTACACTGTTATTCATACATCAAATATAGAAGTTATAATATCTGTTCTCCCCCTTTAGTCAATTTTTATTAGTTCCGTTACAATACGGTCACTAGTCTAGGTGACTGAATGGCATCTATATTTTAACCAATAATAAAGTTATTACTATAAAATGACTGATTGACATAAATATCTTAGTTTTACAAATGATCAGTCAAAGAAATAAGTCTTCGTTTGAACACAAAAGTGTCTCCGTTCCTACTCAATTACAAAATATCATTTACAACTTTTAATAAAAAGTCCATGTTCAATTTTTTTATGAGTTATTTGGGTGTCGACTAATTTAATAACATAGATCAATCAACAGATATGACCAATTGTACATACTTTCAGTTGATGTAGTGACAATAAAAAGAAACATAACACTTATGATAAAGGAATACTTAGTGACCAGAATACACTCATATCTAAATACAGAATTTTGATAGTTTCAAATAACTGATGATATCATATAGTTACCATGTTTTTATTTACTACCTGGAGATGTAACTGATATTAACCAGTAAAAGAAATCTAAATTGGTGAATTATGAAAATAATTTTTCTTAAATAAATAATTAATAATCTATTGTAAAAACCGCTTCTTTCTTTCATTATTTAAATAAACTATGAGATGATTTTAAACTAATCAGATATTGATCTTAATATCATATGACGTTCATTATCCGATCATTTCTTTAATCAAAAAAGATCAAATAATACTGGGAATATATTAAAGATATAGAAATGCAAATGGCCTCTCAATGTTTATTTGCAAAATGATACAGTTCTACTAGCATAGAAACAAACAAATTACTGATATCAAAACACCAACTGCCACTTTGTTTATAAATCTCATTGATATTTACTTAAAGCCATATCAACTAAATAATAAATGTAGGTAAATGAATTTAAATCATTTTGATTAAATTCATATAATGATTTTAAAAATCTCAAACAATTTAAATATCAATAGTTGAGATCATGAGTCAATTGAATCTAGACAACCATGGAAAACCTGGAATAACTGGACGGCCGTTTCATCCTATTGTAGAACCCCTCAGTAATGTGCAATGCAATTGTTTAAATGTTAAGAATACAAACGTACCACTTTCATCTTTTCTTCTAAGTTACCTTTTAAGACATTCACTTTATAAAAATATATTATTAATAACTGACAAAATCTATAAGACAAAAAAATTCTTTCAATTTTTCTCTCTCAAGTGATTTGTACTTGATAGTAATAAGAAAAAATAATAATGTTGATAATTGTTTAACTATTTCACTTATCCGTTTTTTCCCTCTCTTTCTCTCTAATCGAAAATAATTGCTTTAAACTAGTAGTATGTTAAAATGCGCTTTTTTTTAAAGAAAAAGTATTCTGATATTCTAATGTTCAATTTATTGTTTCATTTTAAATGATCAATTTATTGAAGAATATTAATTATTTAGAAGAAAAGAGAGTAATAGTAGGATAGCAGGTTATTTTTTGGGAGGTTTCATGTTTATAATTTATGCTGATAGTTAATGAAATGAAAGCAGGTAAAGAATTTCCCTAGAATGCAATAAATGTGAAACATAAGTCAAATTTGGTGAAATACACTGTACAACACAAAAAGCTGTATTTAATTCGTGTGAATTAAAACATATAGTCAGGTTTAAATCATTTGTAATTGTTACCCTTGATAATTCATCTTAGTGTTTGTGACGAAATTTCATCATCATTTAAATGATGTGATCATTTCCATTAATGCAGGAGAACTCATCATATTCATTTAGAATGTATTTATTTTCAATTGTAAAAGTAAAATGTTTGTACAAGTTGTATATTGTATCTGAAGTAACCACTTTTTAAGATCATTCTATTATCTTGATAGCAATTTCGTTCGTAAATTCTATTTTTAGAAGAAAACCCGGGTTTTCGAAACTAATTTTATGTTTGACTTTGTTTACAGTCATTTCATGAAGTAGCAATTTCGAAAGAAATATTGAAAGTAATTAACAAAAATACACTAAGCTAAGTGCTATATCAAATTCACAGTCCGGTTATGAATTTTATAAAGGTGCAACATGTTACCGTTGATTATTTATCAAATAATTAATAATTATTACCGTTTCCTTATGCTATATTTACATAAAGGTGTAAATCTATACCACTTTTACATCAGGGAAATCTTAACTCATTTACATACTGAAATACTAAATCTTATAAAATGACATTTTTTATATTTTAAGGCGTTATCCATTCAAATAGAAAAATATAAAGGAACATTTCACAGTAGATAAGCTCAGTGAGTTAATCAGTCAAGATTGAAGATATAAATTGAAAAGTTAACCTTCTCACTTAATGAATTAATAATCACATGTACCAAATGGTTACAGGAAGATATAATATATTTTCCTGCTATTTTAAGATAAAGACAATACATTTTTTTAAAGTGACGGAGTATATTAATCAACGAATAATTTTCGACTTTTACTAAGTAATCCTTCTAAGACACCGAATCATAACTATTACGGAGTCTATAGTTCCGTTGTATTTCGTATTTATAATAAGAGTGAACAGTGGAAATTGTTCCGCTAGTTCAATTTTGATCATAATTCCCCTGCAAAATTTACGTACATCTCACTGCGTTAAAAATGCAGCGCCAAACAAACTCCAAAATCTATGATTAAGAGCAACCTGCCAGTGAGAATCGATAGAAAAATGTTAATCCATTGTCGCCTTTTACCGGCTTTGAAATTTTTGATGGGAAATTCCTAAATGAAGTTTACTTTGGTAGATATTTACGGCAATTCATCATTTCGAAAAAGATAGACCAATATCAATAGTGTTCTGGGTCTATGTATAATACATTTTGATGAATATTTCAAGGCTGTGGAAATGAATTTTATTTGTTGAAACATAAAGTATTTGAATAATAGATTTCAGTAAAATGAATTTCTTCCACACTTCTAGATATCCCTACAATATTGCTCGTATCCTTAGCATAGAATATAAACATTAATTTTAGAAAAAGACAGGTTATTATAAGTTCAGATGGGATGGATATTTTTAGCGATCAGCGTCTAAAACTACATGATAAATATCAAGGTGACAATCTGAAGAATGAATAACTGAATTTATTTTTCACGAGTATGTTTATTTAAATGTTAGTTTTCATATATGTAAAAATAGTCGTACAGTAATAGTTTTTCGGTCTAAATCTCTTCATAAATCACTTACAAATGTTGGACACCGATTACAAATCTTTAGAAATTCCTCCACCTTTCAAAGAGCAAATTATATGCTTCATTAGTAATGATTTTTATATATCTCGATACATGATAATTTTTATTGAATTTTGTAATTGTTTTCAGATTTCAATCGCTGAAAAATTCCCATTATATTAAAACACAATTGTATGAACGAAGAATATTCTTTTCAATAATTTCTCATCAGGTTCTACAATTATAAATCCCAATTAATAATCCATAAAATTGGCCAGATTTAAGGCAGAGTACATCATTTGGAAATTGTAATATGTAAATTAAGAATTGTTATTTGTTATATAAAATCAAATCAGACTGTTAATGTTGGAGCTAGCTGACTAATATGAAGTGTTAACTTGAATCCGTTTATAAGTGAAATGAAATTGTGCGATAAATAATCAGAATAAATATAGTCAACATGGGGTGAGAGAAAAAAAATTTTGGGATAAAAATCGGAAATTACGTAATATGTGGAATAATATGAATTAGGTCAGATATAGTAGATTTAGGGGTGGATATTGAATAAATTCCTCAAAACGGTTATCAATTGTAATAATAATAATAACAATAATAATAATAACAATGATAATCACAGTCGTGAAGATAATTATAATAATAACAACAATAATAACGATAATAATTATAATAAGTTTGGGACATAAAATGATGATTAATCAAATTACGTCACCATATTATAAAATTGATTATTAACTAGTTGGCCAGGGTAAAAGGAGTGGCTGAACATACTTCTTTTGGATGCAAAGCTCTGGCTTTTTGATCCGAATAGCAATTGCTTCAGCCGTCTGTAGGATTCGCAGTCTGACGAAATTAGGTAGACTGCTGTTAACACGATAGATCATTGCAAAAGATTGCTCCATGTTCGCTGTATGTCCTGTCTGAACTAGATGGTCTAAGATGGAGCTGTTAACCGTCTTGACTATACCTTTGCTCACGAGCCCGAATGTACAAATTCCTAGAACATCTGCCAATATAACTTGCTCCACAGGAGCAGTTGAATTGATAGATACAGAAGGAAGTGCCTAGTCTAGGTAATTTATCTTTCAACCTCGGAGTGATTATTGGTCGTGTGGAAAACATTAGTTGTAGTTTACCCGCATTAAAAGTCCGTTGAATTGATCTGCTTAACTTCAGTCTTAGCATTTCGCCTGGTGCATCGCCTCTGAATTGTAAGCGTATATACAGAAGCTTTTTATTTACAGTTGGGTATTCTCTATTCTGTTTTTTACTGGAGATGTTTTTACTTATAAATTTCTCGGGATATCCATTTTCCTTCAGGGTTATGTATAACGTCTTTGTTTCATCTTCAATCGTATCCGCAGAGCATATAATCTTAATTCTATGATGTAGTGTCTTAATAAGGTTCCTTTAGTATAGTAGAGGAACAAAGCTAAGAAAGTTTGTATATTGACCCGTCCAGGTAATTTTCCTGTTTATGTTTCTTTTTAGAGACCCGTCCTTTCTCCTTGTAAGTAGAACATCTAGAAAGGACGGGTCTCTAAAAAGAAACATAAACAGGAAAATTACCTGGACGGGTCAATATACAAACTTTCTTAGCTTTGTTCCTCTACTATACTAAAGGAACCTTATTAAGACACTACATCATAGAATTAAGATTATATGCTCTGCGGATACGATTGAAGATGAAACAAAGACGTTATACATCCTCTGTAATTGAATAGAAATTTCTTTATTCGATTCGCTCTTTATTTATCAAATCTCAAAATGGGAATTTTCACTATCGTTAAAAATAAAACAATGATTATAATTGTTAATACACACAACTTGATATAATCATGTTTGAACATAACCAATGAAACTGTAGTTTTATTTTAACCAATCATATATTACTCTGATATTATATATTCTTCTCATTCTTTTTTTAAAAATTTAAAAGTATTATTTCGTTTTAAAACACCCTAGAAAGTTTCATTTAATGTCAAATTGATAATTAAAACAAAACAAAAACAAAACAATTTTAAATGTTTCTAATTTCTACATTATACTTTAAATGTACAAGAAATGTTTAATTGGAATAATTATTATGCAATCATTGATTTCTACTTATGCTCAGTTTCAAGATCATGTAATACTTTGGGATGCTAATAACTGGAGGTAAAAGTTATAACACGTTGTTTTTTTTATTTGAATTAGGAATTCAATATTTCAATTTTATGAAGCTATTTATATGAGTTAAATGTAAAACCCATTATAAATAAATAATATATTTGTAATATCCCAATGAGTAGAAAATTAGATTTTCTGACGTTTCGTGGCTTAGTGTAAGTCACTTCTTCAGAGAATAAATAACCAAATTAAAATTAATCCAAGTTTAAATAGTACAACAGAGCGATACAAGAATAATATTTGATTAATCAAAAAGCAGGTATGAACAAGTTGATGTCATGTCATTTTTGTCAAGGTGATTCATAAGTGATATGTATGTGAATTTGCATGTGTATGTATGTGTGCATTGTTTAAGAATGAAAAATTGTGTGACCTTTATGGTAAGATGGAATAGAGTTTAATTTTGTAATATGATAGTGTGAATTTGTAAATATGATCAGACTGAATGGTTAGGATAAATGGTCCAAGTTGGATGTATGGTAAGGCCTTCCTTTCTGTTGAGAGAAGTAGGATTAAGCATTATATGGAACGCCTCAGCTATCCTCCTTTCTTTGTAGTTGGAAAAGCCTTTTTGCAATATTTTGATATTTTTAAAATCGATTAGTTTAAAACTCAATTCAAATTTGTATAACTTTAGTTTGATATGTATCATACTGTATTATAAATTATATTTTAATTACAAGGTTGTTTTATTAAGATTACTTTACGTTATTTTATTGTCTCCAAGTTAAATTATTACAAAAAATGATAGAAAGTAGCAAACAAAAACTTCTTGAACTTGTCTCAACCAACACGTTTACAAAAAGATATAATATTTTCAATTCAACAAATGCAATTAAATTTCAATGGTTGAGGTCATGAGTCAGTTGAAGCTAGATCACCACGGAATACCCGGAAGCACTGGATGACCGTTTCATCTTAGTATGGGACTTCTCAGCAGTGCGCATCCATCATTCCACCTCGCGAGATTCGAACCCAGGACCTATCAGTTTCGCGCGCCAGCGCTTAACCATTAGACCACTGAGCTGGGCGGCATCCAACGGTGTTACTGTCTAAGTTATACTAATCCACGAAATTAGGCGGCACATCCAAAGTCGTCTTCAGTGAGTTTCTATCTCACAACAGACCTGGTTGGACTCCTCTGATCGCTGCTTCTCACTAGAACTCCAGGAAATACCTCTTGAAATGACTCATGATCTCAATCCTTGAAATTACCAGAATATCCACAAAACCCATTTTGAGATGTAACTAATGTTTAAAATTACTTTCTCACGAGTAATAAAGCCTATGGATAGCTATTAAACTGGGAATATATATCTAAAATTTAGGTGAAAAACATCATTAAATAGTATTTAAAACATTTTATTTAACCATAAACTTGTTACTCTGTGTTTATAAACCCATTGTTAAAACATATAGAATCACACTACATAAAAACGTTTAGTAATATAACTATATTCAGACATTTACTCGACTTCATACAGTTAACAAAATTAATTTGACTATTAAAAACTGTCATTTTGAAAGCTTAGACGATTAACGATTAATAATTTATGGTTTGAATAAATGACCTAAAATAATTAGTTATCGTTGACCCAAACTTGTTTCTAGTGTGTTTTTTGAGGGTTTTTTTCAGTAAACAAATACAATCTGATTCTATAAGACATAAATGAATAGTTCATTTGTTTTTTGTAAAATTTTATGTTTCTAAAATGTATATCACAATACCGCCTGATGATAGTTCTACTTTAATTCTATCACCGAAATTATTACTACTCTTCACGATAATGTGTTCGTTTAACAGTAGTCTGTGTTAAACTTGAAGTACATTCGTGTAAAATCGAAATTGCGAAAAGATTCATAAGTTTAATAAAATGAAAAAATAAAAACTGTGAATACACAATTCTGTTTTAGTTCAAGTGAAACATTGTTCAACCGTGATTTGATGTGTTAAATGTTAAATTATACACTTAGCAAGTGATTTCTAGATAAAGTATTGTAAAAAATAGTTACAACAATAAAACAAGCGTGTCTCCCGTTCAGTTGTAACTACATGACCTTTCTAAAAACATTTACAACAAGTATTTGTATGGGGTCTATTATTGGTAGATGAACGAAATACACGCTAAGATTTAAATAGTTGAAAACGTACTTGACATTTTTGGTATTTACACTAGTCTATCCCTTAAAACTCAAAAATACTGACCAACATGTATGTATATATATATATAAAGTACCAATACAAATACTGTGTTGGATTATATTTGTTAAAGAATAAATTCCTATATGTTTTCTAGTTTCATCATTCGTTGTACGTAAAATATTTATTAAAGTAATGTTTTCTCAGTTATGAAGATATTCTTAAAAAGGCTGCAAATAATCAAATTTGAATTCCAATCTGTGATTTCGCGATGATTTTCTAGTCATGGATATCCTTATGATCAACCCTTAACCTCAGTGCAATCAATATTTCATAAAAAAATACAAATGAGTGTTCCACAAGTTTACTAAAACTTTAGATTTGTGTAGGTTATGAAATGATCTTACTCATCTTAATGTCAATTGGTTACGAGAATTTTTTTCTTTTTGATTTTCACTAATCAAAAGCTTCCAACCAAAATATTTAAAAACCTAATTGTTTTATTGAATGCAATTATTTCAGTTGGTTTTCAGTATTTTTCTAGACAGAACCTATTTTCCGAAATATAGTCAATTAAAAATAATCTACTTGTCAGTAGTCCTTAAACCATACTCTGCTGATTAACAAAAAACAATGAATATCTTAGTTTACCATTGGTGCAAATTATAATTATTCAGTTGAAACTTCACTAATAGTGTTTAGAAATTTAGCGAAATTCATGACATTGCCTTAGTTCTTTTGAATACTGACAATACGACCATAATTAATGATGTGTCTATCTGTCGAAAGTAAGGTTTTTGGTATTTATCGTAACTTGAAAACGAAACGTTTACCTAGTCCCATACTTAAATATATTCATCTGGAATCTTTTTCTTTAATTACTTATACAGATAACCTTGATTAGTTAAAATATCGGAAGATAATATGCCTACAACAGTCAGATATTTCAAGTACTTAGGACTGTGTTTAATGTATGTCGTTAATCAATATTTATTCTCAGCTCAAAAAATGTTTTTCTAGAATACTATTATTCTTATAAACCAGAATCCACTTTACGTCTTAAAAAAGCACTTCATTCAATTTATCGTTGAAATCTATTTATTTCACTATACAGCATAGTCATTTGTAAGTGATGTGACACACTTGAGCAATTACTTTATGTAAACATTTACAAAGGAGAAAGAACACTTTGAATTCTTTTCTTTAAAAGTATTTACTATGCACCGTTGAATAGATAATAATGATAAACTATGTGATAATTAGCTGAGTATATGGTAAAATGAAACTTATACATGTTCTATCAACGAATCAAATATACATATGAAAATCATGCAATATAGTTCAGTCACTATCTGTCTTTTCATTTCATATTAGAAATATAAACATGCAACGTTGTTAGGTAAATAATTCAAATAATTTTAGGATTTTTTTAACTTTACAACAATCTGTATAATTCAGAAAATCATGAAACAGATGGTTTCCCAGTTTACATTATTTTTGTTGAGAAACATTTTCACCAGAGACTACTTTATAATATATAGTAGTAAATCTATGATTTTTTAAATAAAAATTTGTGAGATATTGACAATAATATGAACTAATTAATTAGTAATACAGTGAAAAATAGTCAAAAGAAACATAAAAGAATCAAACTAAATTTGAACTAGAACCACAAATCTAATGTAAACTAATCAACATTTTTTGAGAAAATCATCTTCATATTAGTCATGATGTTATCAGCTTATCCAACTACATTAAGTACTATAGAAGTACTACAATAAGTCCTGGGTTCGAATCTCGCGAGGTGGGGTAGTGGATGCTCACTGCTGAGAAGTCCCACAACAGGACGTAACGGCCGGCCAGTGCTTCCAAGTTTTTCACGATGGTCTAGCTTCAATTGACTAATGATCTCAACTATTGAAATTACTACAATCTCCACAAAACCGTTTCTGATACGAATATGAAATAGATGCTCCAGTAATTACTCTAAATGTTAATCACGTAAGTGCACCATATATGTATATGCACCACAAGTAATTAATGACATTTTGTCATATCTTAGTAAAATATATTTCTGAGTAATTTTTGCTACTTTTTCATCCTAAATAAACGTAAAAGCTGAATAAATTTCTATTTGTAGAAGGGATAAATTGCAGTGAAACTCATTCAACTTTCTAAATTTCAAAGTTTATATACGTCATTAAGAAAATTGTATTGTCTGTTAATTATGTGTAATTCGCAAATAAATGTTGAAGTACTCATGTTACATTAGTTCTATAGACAAGACAATTTTTCAGTTAATAGTACATTTGGCTAAATGTAATAATTTCAAGTCAAGTTATAGATAATATCAGAATAGGTTTTTGTGGATACTGTATTAATTTTTAATAATTGAATTCATGAATCGGCCATTATAAAAAAACTAGAAGCACTGAACGGTCGTTTTGTCTTAGTATTGGGCTTCTCAGCAGTAAGCATCCACCACCTCGTAATCTGAACTCGAACCCAGAACCTTTGATCTCGCGGACGAACGCCTAACCTCCAGACCGTTGATGCGGACTGCTGAGAATTCCCACATTAGAACGAAACAGCCGTCCAGTGCTTCCAATTCTTCCATGATGGCCTAGCCTTATTCAACCATTAAAAATCATAGATAATAGTCAGAAACTAAAGAAATTTCTAAAATTATATGAAAAAATGCTTATGGAAGAATATGTATACTCATCGTTTTTATAATACACCATTTTGAGACAAAACAAATTATTTAAAATGTTTAAAAATTAACCAAAATTGCTATTTATATTACGTTGAGATAACTAACTACAGATCAAACATTTCATTGTGTGATAAATGGTTATCGCTGTGGGGAGATTTATTCAACATCAGTCTATAAATGTAGAATCTGTTGAGACTAACAGTATAATTTATTATTTTCAATACGCGGAACAGACAATAGCAAGCTATTAACCGAACAGAATGCATTGTCTTGGAAAATTCTCAGTAATTTTAGTCTGATCACGATCTGAATAAAATTTTATATGGCAGCAAAAATTCGAATGTATTCACTCTTATATGAAATAAAATTTCCAAGCGAAAATAAGTGGGTCATTTGTTTAAGGGATGCATAAAGGAAGAAAGACTGGTTCAGTGGCGAGTTCTTTTCGTTCAGAGTCATTTACAAAGTAGATAGGAAGCCGCTAATAACAGTGACCATCTCTCTTTTTATCGTTACCAAAATATTTGCTGCACATTTGGGAAAACCAGAATTATGTACTCTAAAAAGCTTTCTTCATGTTATTTAAGTCCGAAATTATAAATAATACTGCTAACCTCAGTAACGTTTGTCTCATTATGCATATTCTGTTTATTTAAAAATCATATTTTTGAAAACATTATTACCAGTTGTACTGTTATCGTTTATTTTATAAATAATATTATTAAACTAACTGAAAACAATTTTAGGCACATATTATTTTAATAATGACAGTTATTTATTTAATAGTTGAGTTGATGATTCGATTGAAGCTAGATCACCATGAAAAATCTGGAAGTACTGGATGGCCGTTTCGTCTTAGTATGGAACTCCTCAGCAGTGCGCATCCACGATTCCGCATCGCGGGATTCGAACCTAGCACCTATCGGTCTCGAACTCAAACGCTTAACCTCTAGACCATTGAGCCGGCATCCAACGGTGTTAATGTCTAACTTTAATCAATCCACGAAATTGAGTTATTTATCTGTTTTTTGCCTAATTCATCTGCCCAAAATAACAGAACAAATATTTTAAATAATAAATAGGATTTTAAAATGTTAATTCAGTCATACACATTCATCATCTTGTTAGCAAATTTATGTAATTGTTAGAAGGTATATTTGTGAAATGATAGATAAAAGTAATGGAATGATAATAGATATTTACACATTATAATAAAATCTTTGTTTTGTTTACATTACAAGTTAGACCACGTAAATTTCAATTTTGAATCATAATAATTCAAAGATCTTTGAATAATTTCGACAACTATTATAGTTCAATAATTTAGTGAATAATAATCTGTCATTTAATGCAATAAATAATGGATACGAGTTTAACTGTAGTAATAAACACTAAGAAGTAAATACATTCAATTAAGAAATCTACTAAACAAAAGAACCAATATGTTTATTTCTACTATTTGTTATCATCAATAAATTGAATTAACTTCTTGATATTTGTAATATAGTTACAATCGTTCATGAAGTTATCTACTAATAGATGATAATGAAATACATATAAACAATAAATTACAAACACATTACAAATAATAATAATGTTAATAATAATATTAAGATTAGTGTTATATACCAGTGACACATTTTCACAATAACATTACAAATAATAATTGTGTCCTAAATTCACCCTAAATATTATTTTATTAGTGAATGTTAATTTCATAGTTTTATATTCTATTAGATGTTATCTATAAAGCTTAATATTCATAAGGTTACAATTTTTGCTCTTTTCTCTGACTTCTCTTACTTCTCCTACTTCTTCTTCTTATCAATCATCAAAGTTTACATGTTCTAAAAATAAAAAAATACAAAAAACAAAAGAATAAAAATAGAAAACATACTTCCTGTAAAATAAATTTATAACATAAATAATTTCTGTATTATGAAAAACACTCATTAACCTATAATATTTTGATTGTTAAACTACTTTATAGAATTATATACATAAATCATAAGTATTATTATTGTTTATTAATTTAGTTTGTAAGAAAAAAATATTTTATTTATGAAATAGAATTTTTTTGTTTTTTTTGTTTTTTTACAAGAAATAGTTATTAATAATGTGGAATTTATTTATAAATAATAAATGTTAAAAAAAAAATGAAAAGCCTAATTTTATATGGAGATAGTAAATCATGTAAGCAAAGATGGTGAGAAACTAGCAATAGAAATCAGAATATGCATTTTATTCTAATTAGAAATCGTTAGTTAGATGTACCTAAATCCAAGAGTTGATGGTCAGTCTGGGACTCGGACTTAGTGCAATTAGCTTCAAACGCTATCGCGTTATCCACTTAGCTACTAAATCCTGATAGTCACGTGCTTGTATAATCGGGTGAAGCTTTAAATTTACTTAGTGTTGTTTACTTGTATCTTCTCACTGTTATTTAGGACTGCAATTGATCAGTCTCTTGTTAGCATATATGCATCCTGTACGATTTGCCTTGATATAGCCTTAATTCATAAGCTTTTGAAGCAAAGATGGATGGTGACTAGTAGTGGAACTCAGGACGTGCGTTTCGTCCTATTCACGACTCGTCAGCTGGATGAACGTGAATCTCAGAGTTGATGTTCAGTCTGAGACTTTGATCCAAAATGTTTGCTTCAAACGTCATCGCGTTATTCACTTAGCTATTGAGTCCTGATGACCATTCGCATGTACAATAGGATCAAGTTTAGAATTCACTTAGTATTGTTTTACTTCAAACTTTCAATGTAAATTTACTTTAATTATTGATTATATAATAAGAAATATTTTAAATACAATATAAATACCATCTGAAGATGACAAATATTAATTTTAAATCAATAAAAGCTCAAAAATATATTGAAAAATAAAATTTTTTAAATAAATAAGTAAATGTTTGTTTGTATGTTTCCGTGAAATCTGTGCTTACTAAACAAAACTGAATATTTTAACTATCTTATTACAAATTTTCGTTAAGTTGAATTCGACCGTATTCATTGAAGTGATATAAGACACCATTTAATTTCATTCACACTTCTATTGTGAATTTACATGTTCTCAAATGTAAATTATACGCTTTGATTTTATGTTGACTTCGTAATAGTATACATCATTCAATAGTCTAGTAGTGAAACTCATTGTTACGAAATTAGAAAATCGCTTGCTTAAATCCAATGTAGTTCATTCTCAAGTAATATTCTTATTAACATAGTTTAACAGTATACTTTACTTGAATGGTAATTATTTTACTAATATTTACAGAATTTGAAATCATTAGTTTTATTCAATTTCTTATGCGAATATTAAGATGAGACTTATATTCGACTTCTGATTAGGTTACTGTGCCTATATCCCTGAGTCATTATACTAGTACGAAACAAATGACCAGCATTTCCTGGTTTTAGAAAATTGTTTGGTTGAATTTAATCTTTAATAAGCGCAATATTTAACTTTGTTGGTAATACAGAGTACACAAAATTTTTTATTGAGCAGGATATATATATATATATATATATATATATATATATATGGCAAATAGTCTGTATGTATGTTACTTTCAATGATGTATGCAAGCAGTACTTAGTTAGTTAGAAGCCAGCTGTGAACTAAATATGTCAATAATAAGCATTTTAAATAAATTATTCGATTCTCACTTTCAATGAGAAAACTTTGTTTTGATAAAATCTAATGTATTTGCTGATTGCTAGTAGAAAAATATCGATAGATTAGTTAATTGATCAAATTATGTGAAAAAAATTTCATTTAGACAAAATTATTTCAGGAGGGTTTTGGTGGATATTATAGTAGTTTTAATGGTGGATGTGTCGCTCGATTTCGTGGATTAGTTGAAGTTGGACATTAACACTATTGGATGCCAGCTAAGTGGCTAATGGTTAAGCAATCGCGCGCGAGACTAGTAGGTCCTGAGTCCGAATCTCGCGGTGCGGAATGGTGGATGCGCATTGCTGAGGAGTTCCATAATAGAACGAAACGGTCATCCAGTGCTTCCAGGTATTCCATGATGGCCTAGCTTCAATTGATTCATGATCTCAACCATTAAAAATTATTTCAATAAAATATCGACATTAAATTAGTTCAACTGAATGTTCACATACTAGATAAATTCTCAAACAAAAGTTTAGCTGACCGAAGTCTTAAAAGAAATAAAACTCCTACTTCTATACAAACCATCAAATTATGATGTTCTAATTAATGATATCATATTAATTATTTACAGATGTAAATCAACTCATACTCAGGGTAAAATTGACAGTAGTAAAACTAGGTGACAGAGTCTTCAAGATCTATATTTAAAAATGTATGGTACCGAAAATTCACCGATACAAATGAAATCCCTAGTCTTATGATAAATTTTAAAATGTTCAGTACCAATGAAAGAGTAATCTCTCATGAATAACTGAAAACGTTTTTCATTCACAATTGATGAATAGCAATAAGTACCAAGGTATTTCAAAATCGTACGTCTAACTTGTTTTAAAACACACTTTCTTAAACACTAAATAAACATTTCGTTTTACAAACTAATGTTCGAGTATTAGGATTCCATTTTCCAACTCCGACTTCAATATGGTGAGCAAGACTACTGCTATCCTCTTCTGCCATGCAACTCTGGCTAGAGTAATATGTCCAGTTTTTGAATACAATCGTTTCCCATCAAGATACAGTAAAATCTTGAATACATTATAAAGATCAGTTATATATCGATCCAAATTCCATTAGTTTATAAACATAGTTCTTGTCAATGAACACAAACTATAATGTAAACTGAACTAGTAGTCCATGAGCATTATTTACAGTGAACAAATTTATATAACAAAAATTCATCTTAAATCACTTTTGATTTTATTCCACCTATATTGTATTTAGTGATTCTATATCCCTAATACAAACATTGAAATCTGTTAGAAACTATTGCCTACACTTTTAGGCCAACATAATTATTCTTCAATAAATGTTTCATTACATTTAAAAATTTATACAAATTCTGTTTACGATTAAGAAGCTATTTCAGTATAATCGATTGATTATGACGATTGTGTAAAACAACCGCATTATATAATGTGAACAAAGAACATTCTTTTTAATGAATTCTTATCAAATTCTATAGTGATATGTTTAAATTAATAATTCAAAAAGCGAAGTTTAATGTAGGATAAAATGATTAAAAGTATGTCATGTGCCTGAATAAGCCAATATTTTTCGGGTCAGTAATTTTTTGCGAAAGCCTATTAAATTTGAAGTATTTCAAACGATAGAAGCAGTAACAATTCGGATTTAACATTCGAAGCAACGTGTACAAAAGAAATATGTTCAAATTCTTTTCTTATCTTTGCCAACCTCAGGCTCAATCAATCAATAATAACCTTAACTATTGAATGACCTAATTTGGTTAATGTACTTATAACCCTTCTTAGTCAAGTTTTTTTATTATGTTCACATGTTTTTCTATTATTATTATTATTATTATTATTATTATTATTATTGTTACTAATTGTGATGTTAGCATCACTAGTAGTTCTGAGAATACATGGTTAATGTCTCTCAGATGAGAAAGATTACCTTTAAATTAGTTGGTTCAGTCGGTTATTATTGTACTTTATTCTAAGTAATAATGTTAGGTTCTGATAAGCATAATGAATGGTAATTTTTGGGATCCATGTATGGACCAATACTAAACGTATAGTTTTATCAAATAATTGTCAAATAACTAAACTATTCATATTCATATTCCTCTTATTATAAGCTTTATTTTGACCTATCAACTATTATCATACGTTTTACTATTCTTGAATTATGCCCTATTTATTAGTCACTGCCTCCCACATTCACAGACACATTTGATCAAATTTTGTACAAATGTTATTTTCTATTTCATGGTACATTGTGGTCTGCTTGATTGATATATAAACCCCGTATGCTTGAAATAAATGATTTATATTGCAGCGGCTGAGATTGATGTTCTGGACATAACTGGCTGGTCTAGGCGGAAAGCAGGACCAATCAGGAAGCTATACTGCATACACGTGATTTACGCGTCCTTGATCCGATCGATAATTCACTGCTTTTTAATTGGCGGTATCATCAAGCTAAACATTAACAGGGCACTCAGGCCACAAGTTATAACAAATAATCACCCATAACAAACAACAAAAGAACTGAACTATCTGTACATTTTTCAGAACCAATAACTATAAAAGTCTAATGTTTGAAGAGACCGTTCACTGAACAGGTAAAAGTCTACTTATAATTCATTTTTAATATTAAAGAAATTCCCTATTAAGTAGTATATTGCATAGATTTTTAAGAAATAGGTATTTTGTGTTATATACGATACGCTCATTGTTATCTACAATAATCATTAAAACTATGAGATTAATGGACACTACTTTATACGTAAATAGCACATCTTGTAATATGGAATAATATCACGGTCAAATATATAAGAAAGTTCATGATTCTTATATCGAAAGATATTTTCGTTTAATGACTGTCTTATAAAATGTAGAAATATCCCTAACAATGAACCATAATTCTGCGTTAATTTGTCTGGATCATTCTTATTGTTTAAAACCCAAAGAATCAATGAAGAAAACAATGAGTATATAAATGAGAATCTGTTTAAGAAACGTTTATTTAGAATAAATAGACATTATTTTGTTAGTGAATTGAACTTGGTATCAAAAATGATAACTTGTAGCATACATTAAAACATCACGCAACATTTATATGACATAATCTATCTATTGTTTTCCGACTTTATTTATTAGGTCAGTTATGTTTGTTGTCAAGATAGATCGTTAATTCATTTTACCAAATATTTGTTCATATCTCCTTTGTCGTGTTAGCCTAAACGTCCGTAAAACAGATTTAATTTATAACTAAATACTTTATATTAAATGATGGTTGACCATTAATAATTACGATGTTAAGTTAATGCAAAACGATCGTAAGCTGATTCAACTCAAATCACTAAAACAAAAGTCCTAAAATACAAAACGTGAAATATAAAAATTCCGATCACTTCTTTACCATTAAGTCCATCCTATAACAACTGGAGAACTGTAGCAATAACACAATATAGTCTATGCCGAAACCATTAATTTTGACCAAGACACTTATATGAAAATGAAACCAACTTTAATATCTAGAATTCTAGACGAAATATTCTCAGGAGGTCTAAAACTATGAATAACGAATTACACATTATAATCATTCCATATGTATACAAAACGCATATTGAGACTTGTTGACAAACAACAATTTATTCAACACAAACGAAATAAAACTTTTCCGATAAATTTTATTTACTGTAAATAT
This sequence comes from Schistosoma spindalis, assembly GCA_946903255.1. Lineage (NCBI taxonomy): Eukaryota > Metazoa > Platyhelminthes > Trematoda > Strigeidida > Schistosomatidae > Schistosoma > Schistosoma spindalis. The sequence continues at coordinate 26,244,177 of OX336420.1, read as the reverse complement.
TGACAATATCTTACAAATAAATATTGAAACATTAACGATGAAATTTTAAGATATCAGTCGTTCTAAGCATCCTAGGTGACAGAAATATTATCTGTTTTCCGAATGACACAATGATGAATTATGAAATTTAAGAAACCATTTGATTGGGTGATTGTTTTCTTTGTTTTCTGTGTTTATATTCAATGGATTATTCCGGTTATTTTTATATAGCCCTGAAAGTATGGTGATTTCTGGCATATTCAATATCAGCACCTTTTTCATTATTCCATTTCAAATTATGTTTAATTCACTAATTAATCTATTATTCAGCACAGTATCAAAACCAAACGTATTTTTATTTGAAAGGGTTTTGTGAAGATTTTAGAAATTTCACTAGTTGAAATCATGAGCCAATTGAAGCTAGACCATCATGGAAAACCTGGAAGTACTGGACGGCCGTTACGTCCTAGTATGAGACTCAGTGGTCTAGCGATTAAGCACTCACGCGCAAGACTGATAGGTCCTGGGTTAGAATTTCGCGGCGGGCGAGATCGTGGATGCGCACTGCTGAGTAGTTCCATACTAGTAATTTTATTTACTATTTTCTATATTTTGTGGTTTAGCATTTTATACTTACAATCACATCTAAGATATACGAAGTATTTGGGTGATTATTATGGCTTTCTGAAATGTTGGTTAAAACAGACAACTTCTGTTTAAAAAGTCTTCAGTCCTACTAAGTACATGCAATAAAATAGTGAAATTATATATTACTAACGTAATCCAATTCATAATAAATTGACATTTTCTATATTTTTGCCACAGATGAATAGATGAACAAACTAAATCCTTTCAAAAATAATTAATGCTTGAAACAAACAGATTACAAATAGAATATAAACGCCATTTGTACATAATTTATAAAGAATTTTCGACTAATGAAAAAGATGTTTTGATTTTATGACAGATCAGTTTATGTCATCAAACTTCAATGCAGAAATCAGTATTCGTTATGAAAAAATCTGTCTCAGTTTCTTATTCATCAACGATTATTTCATGTTAGCTAAATCTATGAATTAAAATAAAATAGGTTATCAATTCTTACGTGTATCATATAAAATTACTTATAGTCTGATTTGGATATCTCAACCTACATACAGTCGTATTGTTTACTCTTCAAAAAAAAAAGAAAAACAGTGGAAAATGTGCTACATTAATTAAATTTCCTTATCATACACACGCTAACTAACTAGCTAAAATATTTTTTCAAAATGAAAGATAAACATAAACGTTATAATTACTTTACAAAATATCATTCGTAAGTAAATGTATTAATTAACTTGGTAAGAAAATATTGAATTGCTTGTGAAATCTATGGTGTACAATATACTATCGCAATTACCTTCAATTTTAAATAAAACAATCCACTTTTTATTCGTAAACATTAAGTTTACTACACAAAAATTTCATTAACCGAATGTTGTTTTTGATAAATTGGTAACAAGTCGATTAGTCTACACAGGTTAAGACTCTTTGTTAATTGTTAACACTTGTTTATAACGTAAATAGTTTATTTCAATTCTTAATAAGATAATGTTTACTCCAGCTGTTAACCTCTTCTATAACAATATTGTATGGCGTAAGTGATATTTGTATATTAATCTAATGTAATTTGCTGATTAAACGAATTAAGAATCATGTCAACTGAGAAAAAGAAGTTAAAATTTAAATCAATCCATCTCGCAATTGGAAAACCTATTTAGTTGATCAGGCACTTTGACAAATGTTCTGATGATTTATTTTGAAACAAAACCTAAATAAGTCAAAAATGGATTTTATATTTGGATAAGTTTGATCAAGTAGGATTAATTGTTATCACTTTCCATTAGATGATTTATCAGATATTTGTCAATTATTTTCAGATTTAAAGAAGGTCAAAATGAAATCAACGTCAATGAAGGTGATAATTTGATTTTTATCTGTCCACCAAATCGAACATTTTCCCAATCACTTTATTGGGTATGATCAACATTTATACAAAGCTATATATATATATTCATTGATATATATATATATATATATATATATATATATATATATATATCTGATAATGTCAAAAAAATCATTCGCATGATCTAATTCGAATCTATCATTAGTGTATTTATAGTGATACCAGCGAAGATTTACAAGAGTATAACAAAATACTATCCGATATATAACACGTTTCTATTGACCTTTTATTTGACTGTGCGATAAGTTTTTGAGAAACTGTCTTTTTAAAGTTACAATTCTTGTTAGTCACTTATTATTATTATCTTTAATTATTCAGTTATGTAAAAACACTAGAATCTTAATATCATTGATAATAATATCATACAGTAAAATACTTAGCCTAATTTTATTTTAGTGTCATTTCCTGCTAACCCTGATTATGACAATAAAATAAAGTTTATCACGAAAAACACCATGTTTTTTTATTTGAAAACAAAATTTATTGTGTTAAAATAATGACTACTTAAGTGAGTTAATTTTCTACAATCTCTACATAAAATATATGATTAAACGAAAATCACTGATTTTGTGACAACAGTAAAACATTATCAGTATAAGGTTTTGGAGATTATTAAGTCATGGGATCGAATCCTGCAAGCGAGATCGTGGATGCGTACTGCTGAGGAGTCCCACGATTGAACAAAACGGCCGTTCAGTGCTTCCAACTTTTTAATGGTTCTTTATTATTAATCGATTCATGATCTCGATCAAAAACTTAATAATGTCCACAACCCTATACTGATAATTGTCATGTGCTCACTAACGACTGACTTCGTTAAGGAATTCTCGGAGTGCTGGTGAGAAGTCATGACTAGTGGAGCTAATCCATGTTAGGTAGAGACAGATATCTACCTCAGTACAATGGAAGATGATCATATAATTATGCGGATTGGTTAAGGTTGAACATTAACACCGTTGGATACTGGCTAAGTGACCTAGAGGTTAATTGCTCGTATGCGAGAACAAAGTTCCTGGGTTCGATCCCTGAGAGCAGGATGGTAGATGAGCACCGCTAAGAAGTCTCAGAATCTAACGAAACGGCCGTTCAATGCTTCCAGGCTTTCAATGATTTTTTAACATCAATCGGTTCATGATCTCAACCCAAGACAATAAAACAAAATTTTGGCTAGAATTCTTTTAAAATATTTTGTTCATTTAATTAATAAACAAATGTGTGATCATAATCAAATTGTTAATTATGTCTTCGTCAACATGACAGAAGAATGTATCATATGAACCTAGTATTCTAATGATCCATTCAACTAATCTCAACCAATTGACAACTTTCTAATATTTAACAGTTTTTTTAGTTGATAAGCCTAAGATATTAAAAGGTAACTTATATGATCAACATAATTTACACAACATAATCTACTAGATACACGATATTACTTAAAAATGTTGCTTTAGTTCATAATATAAAAAAATGGGAGGATTCACGTTTTAATTACTTGCTTGAGGTCATAATATAATTTGCTTAACAAACAAAATTTTACCACCATGTTTATTTTCAAGTTTCTACATATATACTTATACATTTATCCCGGTACTATGTAGCGATACCAAGACGTAAAACCACAAGATAACTATATAGTCAAACTTCTGATAGTTTCCTATAGTATTCCAAGTAAAAAGGGAGTTAGGAAACGGTATATATACTGAAGGGAACTAGACTGATATAACTTCAATTGTATGAAATAACAGTTTTGTAAACTTATATTGCGCATTATATAAATAGGCTATTTACAACATTTATAATCTAAAATCTATATTTATTGTTTGTTTTCTTTTTAATAATCTTTTCTTTAATCATAGACAAATGATTCACGAGTAACAATAAAATGCAATCAAACTTTACCAATTAAAGTAATTAAACTTTTAGATTGTTTCGGTGATAATTATGCAACGGAATTTATACTTAAAATTAGTAGATTTCATGAAATTTCATCACTTCCAGTTTTTCATCATGAATTACCTATTTATTTTGTAGGTAAGTTATTAAATATCATTGCATAATTGAAAGTTTAAATTAAAATAATGAAATTTGTTTTCTTCAGATTTTTTGATTAATCAATACTAGAATACTTTTTCTAGTTATTCAGACTGTTTTTGTTAAAAAATACTGTCATTGTATCAACATATAGAGGTATACAGTAATATGTTTTCATATAACATATAAAAGCTAATATAGAGCTTGCTCAACTTAAACTAATCAAGGTTATCGTTATTAAATTTTTCATTATTAATTTTATTTGTTTGATTCTTTTATAATGTGTATTTTATTTATAGCTCAATCGGTTATTTGTCAAAACAGTAACTTCCGACTAAGTGTTAAACTGGCGTCAACACATAGGACCACAAGCACAGATAACGTTTCCAATGGTTCCGCATCATATATCAAAAAGTCTAACTTGACAGATCATTATGAAAAATGTAAGTCATTCATTATAATTTGCCTCATTACACAGAATTGGTATGTAGATGTAAAAACAGTGTTTTTTGCAACATGATTTATCACGTTAAGTCGTAAATAAATTCAAAAATTTATTAAGAGCATTCCACCAAACACAAATTAGTTTATACCTTAGTAATGACAAAATTTTCCATAAATTTTGGTTTTCCATCGTTTCACATGCTATAGAAACTTAATTAGCTAACGTGCTGTAGAAACAATTAACCTATAATGTGACTTCATTGATATATTTGATATATTGATGTATTTTTATGATTTCAAACAAATTTGAATGGCCTAAATTATGAACCTTTGTCCAGTCACATATAGATAAATATGATGTTTCACTGAAAGAGATGAATTGTCATGTAAATAATAAGAATGAGTTCTGGGTTTTTGAATTATATGATCTTCACCTCAATGTTTCATTCAATAAATCTGAAAAAAAGTATATAAATGAGTTAAGGAACATGGAGGTACTGTATTTTTCATATCGTATTCTCAATCAAGTTAATACTATATATTATGCAAAATTGAGTAGTTTACAAATGAAAACCTAACAGAAAAGTGGGTTGAAATATCAAGAAAAAGTAAAAAAACTTAATTCATGATCATTTTAATCAATTTAGTCAATAAATGTCATCAGAACTGGCATTCTAAGTTATGTTTTTAAAGTATCAATCACTTAGTAGTTACATAATGTTATTGAGATATTATTTCAAAGAGCTGTGTACATCAGTAGATATTGACCAAAGCCAAACGCTTAACGATTATTACGAATGTTGTTAAATATGCCCAGTGTTTTTTAAATTTATTGATAAACCATTTTATTTTACCTCAATAGCTACTACCTCAAATAAATCATCCTATTTTCATATTAAACGGAAAATTACAAAATTTGTCTCTAATATCTCTTCGACTTCACATATAAATCATGAGTTTACTAGTACAGAGCAAACAACCTGGAAGGAATATCGTTTTCTTATTTTACCAGCAACATTAGCTTTTTTTACATTAATTGGAATGCAAATTGTTTTTTGTAGTTTTTGGTTACCTATTTCAGTGATCAATAAATTCTTTAAACATTTTCGACAATGTAAACGCTTACAAAAATTAAAATCACAATCTAATCAGAAAATCAAACAAAATGAAACAAAAACATTGATAGTTTGCAAAGAAAATTATAAAAATTCAAATCAAAGTTTATGTTGGAGTATACCGAATCAAACATCAGTAAATTCTTGTACAATATATCCAATGAACAAGTCATTCTCTAATTGTAATCAATCAATTACTTCTTATAATCAATCAAATGATTGTAAATTATTAAATCAAAGTTATCAAACTAATTGTCATGATGAAAATTATCAATTTCATTTGTTAATACCTGAGAAATCATTAATAGATCATTATGATTATTTTAATCAAGCAAATTTATATGAAAATTCAAATATATTATGTAATTGTAACTATCATCAGCATCAACAAATTATTATGAAATTTAATAAAAATCATACAAATATTTTACCAATTTTTATTTCATCTAATATGAAATTACATGAAAGTTTTACAACGAATTAAACTATTTCAGAATTGACTTAAACAATAAGGAATAATTGATTTCGGTATTTTTATTATTAAGAGTAAGAGTAATAGTAGTGTGGTGTGGCTACTTATATCCACACATGTAGTATATAAAGGTGGTCAGGTATAGAATGTATTTCAGTAGAGGATCGATAAGGAAAGAACGGAAACGGAACGTGATTGGTATGAAAATGCATAAACAATGAAATCTGAGACAATGGACTGATATTTGTCAAGGAACAGTGAATTTTGAGACGATGACTTGATATTTTGAAAATTATTTATTTACTATATAGTTCACAGACTTTATTAAGATGCTCTATAATTGCATGTCAAATAATTCGGTTGTCCCCACCTGTTCTTGTTCAATACAGTAGTATGTGTAACGAAGATTACTGTTTTTTCAATATTTACTGTAAATTACTAATGATAATCGGTATAAAAGTGGAATGCTTTTTAATGTTCAGTACACAAAAGAAACTATTGTGTTAATGACCTCAAGAGTATGATTCCTTTTTTTCTTTTCTCTTTTTCTCTTTTTTTGAACAATATAAAACAATGGTTTGGTTCATTTTATAAAATTACAAATTGTCAAGTACAGAAAAAAGAAGAAATTATTTCACTTTGATGTAACTTTCTTATTCTTTATCTTTAATATAATATTGTATTTCTATAATAAAAATGGAAGAGAAAAACATAAATAAACCAACATTGAACTTTGTCAATTTATCTATTTATATTCGTCTATACTATTTCATAGAAAATCAAACGACAGCAAAAAAAATATATAAATAGAGAAGAATACGTTTTTTGTTGCGTCATCTCATATTTTGTTTTATTTTCTTTTTCTTTTTTTTCTTGAAATTTCATTAAAGTAATTTTTCATCTTTAATTAACATAGACAACTTAATGATATATAATTGTCACAATTTTATGATGTACATCTTTCTGTATTGTGTTTTGGTCAATATTTATTATGTAAATGAATTTTTAACTTGAATTAAAATAAAATTAATCATTGGATAAAAAAGAAAAAGAAAAGAAAGAGAAAAGGCGAAAGTTAAAATACGTGTAAATAAAAATAAAGAAGTTATCCATTTTATGGGTATTGATTTTCATAATGGTTTAAATTATATAAGTATTTTAATGAAATATTATTGAGTTCATTTGTTATAATCTTTACCAATTAACAAAAACAGGTAATGTGTATAAATTATTAATGATTGATTTTTGATTTAATCTTTACCAATTAAATTATTTCTTGTTATTTTCCGATAAGCATAATGAATGGTAATTTTTGGGATCCATGTATGGACCAATACTAAACGTATAGTTTTATCAAATAATTGTCAAATAACTAAACTATTCATATTCATATTCCTCTTATTATAAGCTTTATTTTGACCTATCAACTATTATCATACGTTTTACTATTCTTGAATTATGCCCTATTTATTAGTCACTGCCTCCCACATTCACAGACACATTTGGCCAAATTTTGTACAAATGTTATTTTCTATTTTATGGTACATTGTGGTCTGCTTGATTGATATATAAACCCCGTATGCTTGAAATAAATGATTTATATTGCAGCGGCTGAGATTGATGTTCTGGACATAACTGGCTGGTCTAGGCGGAAAGCAGGACCAATCAGGAATCTATACTGCATACACGTGATGTACGCGTCCTTGATCCGATCGATAATTTACTGCTATCTAATCGGCGGTCACAGCTATAACATTTCTATAATAAACCAAATACTTTTAAAATTTGTAAAAAAAGAAATTCCCATATAGAATAACATACATATCACTGAAAAATATTGTTTTCGATTGAACTCTTATCAGGTTTTACTTTAATTTACCAGTAATATTTATATGTATATACGAAATGAATAAGCAAATCAAGGCATTTTATGAGTCAATGATAGCAGTGAAATGGATTACATAGTTATACCACTTCTGTGTGTATCTACGAATTCAGCTGCTGCTGTGTAGAAAACTATATTGGGTGCACTTCCAGACAACTGATCCAAAAAGTTAATGAACACCTTTCTTCGTGGTTAGGAAAAGGTACAGTTAAGTTATTACTCAGCTCTGTCTATCACATGTGATCGATAGCTGTCATTTAGTACACAGAAATAAGTCATTTAAAGTTATTTATGGTATTCCTACTAGTTTTCTTTATGGTGTTCGATCTCGTCTTATACACATAGCAGAAACTATAGGAATTCGAGCCAACAATTCAAGTCTTTTTGTTCATAATAAATTTGTAACACCCTTATCTCTCCCTTGATCTTAATAAATGATTTTATTTATTATTATTTTTTATATTCTCTATTCGTTTATCATCCTGCAACCCTTCCTACCATTTTGTTTTTTCTCTGAAATACACGTTTCACAATCCAATTATCTGAACACTTCTTATTACGAAATCTTATAAATTTTATGGATGTTATTTTAGTGTCTTTATTTTTCTAATCATTGAAGTATATCCCATTATCTAACACTGATCCAAGCCTTTATTATTGTTATCACAACAAGTTCACCTATCATCACACTACCAATTTGTACGTTTCACTTATTATGTTTATTTATGTAATCTATTCTATTGTTATCTTTGAATCATAAAATGCCTTGATTGGTTTAATAATTTCGCATATACATATAAATATTGCTGTATATTAGAGTAAAGCCTGATGAGGATCTAATCAAAAACAATATTGTTCACTTATATTATGCTGTTCTAAATACTTTTAGTTAGACTGATTGATACAACGTTCCAGTCACATACGACAATTAATTGATCACTAGTTTTGAGCACAAAAAACAATTTGAGAAACATGTTATATCAACATACACTAATAGAAGAACTTTTGACTAATCAATTCAATCGTTAATTTCAATTCATAATTGTATAAACTGATAAAGATTTAATAAGAATGATTTTATCAAAAGGGGTTTTGTGGAGATTTTGGGTAATTTCAATAGTTGAAATCATCAGTCAATTGAAGTTAGACCTCCATGGAAAACCTGGAAACATTGGACGGCCGTTTCGTCCTAGTATGGGACTCCTCAGCAGTGCGCATCCACGAACCCAGGACCTATCAGTCCCGCGCGCGAGCGCATAACCATTTTACCACTGAGCCGGCACCCAACGGTGTTAGTGTCTAACTTGAACTTCAAGGATGGTTTTCTTTATTTATACACATTTTGTATAAAGTGTATCATGTTAAATAAGAATGCAAAACTAATTTTACTACTCATATGATTTTTCTTTGATTTACTGAAGATTTTCATTGGAATATTCCAAAATGAAATATATGACATCATAAGATAATTACACTATAATTTCATATCTCATTCTAATAAATCAATATCATATTACTGTAAGGTATTCAAATAATGATGAAGCTATACAATGACAGTGTAATTTGATATATATGTTCAATATAATCTGTGAACCTTCGTAATATAATTATTAAATAATGCATAACTTTACAAAGAATATTAATGGGATTATGGTTGACAGATTACATTTGAATTCACTTACCTTTATTCTTGGTCAATTTTTAAAACAAAATATAACTATGATGTAATTTACTAAACAAATAAACAGACAAACAGAATTCACATAAAACTATTTCATTTACTTGATTTTATCAGTTTGATTGTTTATCTTGCAATTTTATTGACTTGAAAAGCAAATAAATCGGTTAAAAGAAGTAAATAATAAAGTAGAATTTAATTATTTTTTTAAAATTAAAAAAAAAAAACGTAATAAATTTTTTGTCCAACCAATTTTATTGTAATAATTAACTTATAAATTACTTTGGTTAGTTACATATTTTCACATGTCTATATAAATATCCATATATTTTAGAATAAAACTTGATTAAGATCTAACTGAAAAAAATATTGTCTACTAATACATGTTGATCTAATTAGAATACTAATAAAACTAAGAATGATTTTCATTGAAACTTTTCAAGTATTCGTTTTTCTTTCCTTGCATATAAAAGATGAATTGTATACATTTCAACTGAATATGACTAAGTCATCTGAATAAATGTTAAGTTGATTTTATTACTAGAATAGAATGAATTCAGGTTTGATGCTTTATCATGTAATGGTTCGTTACATTTCTTAGTTTAGAATTATTTGATTAATGTTTCTAATAGAAAAAAAATGAGTAATTGCTTTAAAAATTACTTTCATCGTATATTTCGATTGAAATAATTTAATAAAATATGATTTAGAACAATAAGGTGAAGGTAATATCAGTACTGATTTCTCAATTTTTCAACTGTGATAATAATAAAGTTACTGTGATACGGTATTCGGTTATGGAAGTCGAAGTTAATTACCTAATGATTGTAACATTATAATCTCAACTAAAAAGTGCTTCAGACTGATTTACATTTATAGTGGGCCTGTGTTACCTACCTTCAAAGGTAAATCACGGTCTGAAATGGAGTAAATAAACCTCGGGGTAATTGCTAAATTATATATATATATATATATATATATATATATATATATATATATACATGTTCATAATAAACAATTTGGTTCGTCAATCACGTTGACGCCTAGATTCCTCCTATAAGCTTATAGATATTATTAACCATGACTACTTATCGTTCCCCAGGGTAAGCTGAATTGGTAATAATTCATAATGTTTTATAAAGGCACAGAAAAACCAAGAATAATTTATTGTAAACATGTCTATCATTCGTTGAAAAGCTGTGATCATTCTCTCTCTCTCTCTCGATATATATATATATATATATATATATATATATATATATATATACATGATAAAACTCCTAATCTAAACAATTATATTCATCTCAGATGTATGCGATTATCAAATGTTGTTATGTAATAAAAATGATTTCACATTTCCATTTACTGTAACCGTTGTTGATAAAAAACATTTCCAAGGTACTATGTAGAAACATGTGCTTAGATTTCTCAAGGTTTATTTAAGACATAGTTTATTCAACATAATTCTGTTTTATTTATGATCGTGATTTTAAATAAATTTTGTAAATATTTTTACTAAAATCTCTAAAAAAATTTGACAGTAGCTAGCAGTTGAATTGACGACACGCATTTCGTGATAGTTGGGATTCTTTAGATGGATGTACCTGTTGCATGACTGTTCTATAAGCTGGTAATTATTTGAAATCAGTAGCAAAGTGAATAGAGTGTTGAGCATTAGGAGAAAAAAGTGTTGAGTTCGAATCTCGATTTCAGTTACTTCCAGTTGACGAGTTTCTAATGGAAATAAATAAACATCTTGGATCCCAATGATAGCCCTTACAAAATTTCATCTAAAATTCCTTGTGACATAATAGCCATATTGATATAGACGTCTAGAATGTCCATCTACCAAAAGATTAATTAATTGCAGTTCTTAATATCAGCAAATGAGGGAGTTGAATAACCTTAATAAATGAATTATGATGAAATTATTTAACATTTGTCTAACTAAACTTTGCTATTTCATGAATATTACTGCGAGTACAACAATCGATGGTCATTATTTTTCTCTAGATTCTCAAAAATAATTAAATATATTAAAAGGTTTATCAGATATTATTGTTTCTACAGGATTTAACATTTCTGGATGTTAGACTGTGTCAGATTGTTTAAAAAACTTTTTTGTTAGTCTGTTCAACAAATGAATGATACAATTAAATTACAATGTATAACCAACAAACACAATTTATTGCATTATATTATGACAAATCTAGCAAATGTTTAGTTTCGAAGGGGTCTTTATGGATATTGTAGTCATTTTAATGGTTGAGATCATGAGTTAGTTGAAGCCAGACCAGCATGGAAAATCTGGAAGCACTGGATGGCTCACTAGTGACTGGCTTCAAGAGGTATTTCCTGGAGTCCTACTGAGAAGTAGTTACCAGTGGAGTTCAACCAGGTCTTTTGTGAGATAGTAACTCACTGAAGACAATGGTGGATGTGTCGCTCTATTTCGTGAAGCCGGCTCAGTGGTCTAGATGATAAGACCGATCGGCCCTATGTTCGAATCTCATGTGGTTGGATCGTGGACGCGCCCTCCTAAGAAGTCTCGCAATAGAACGAAATGACCGTCCATTGCTCCCAGGTCTTCCATGGTGGTCTAGCTTCAATTGACTCATGATCTCAACTATTAAAAACTTCGGTTATCATAAGCAGTTTATTTTATTATACATTTATTCATCATTAATAATAAATTTTATGCATCATAAACAATTAATTAATATAAAAATAATTGAAAGACATAACTGTTGAGAAAACATCAATAAAGTACATCACTGTTAAGCGATTCTTGAAAAAAATATAGTGAAGAACATCAGTAGTACAAAGCTTAATTTTAATTACACTGAATTATTTATTTACTCCTAAAATCGATACAAGAGTAAATTTTTATGTCTACTATAATCTCTGGGATTGATAATCAATAAATGTAGGTTAATGAAGATAAATGACATCAACTATTATATATAGGTATTAAATACATTATATTTATTTTTTCTTCCTCTATAAAGTTTCCCAAGATTTATTGTTATAGATATTATACTTGAAAGAATCTGTAGGTAGTAGATAATTGATTAGAAACGTCTTCAAATTAATACTCACATGCGATGAAACCTTATCTGGAATTATTCACCAGTTAGGAGTGGGATGCCGAATAGAAATAGTAGGTTGGTTCATGAATGTTCAAATTTTCATGGACTTTGATAATTGATATATATATATATATATATATATATATATATATATATCTGTTTACACTTAGTCCTCGCCTATCCAAACATTATATACTGAGAGGCATTGAAATAGACTGGTCTGAAAATACTACAACCTCCACGAATTTCTTATACAAATTACATTCATACGGTCATTAAAGACTAGCTTTAAAATATAACTCCTCGAGTTTTACTGAGAAGTTCAATCCATGTCGAGTGTGAGACAATCATCCAACCCAGCCAATAGATGAAGGGTTGTGCAAGAGCATTGATTGATTTCATCCCGACATTAACATCGTTAAATCCCAGCTCAATTGTTTTTGAGAATTATATCAATAAATTGGAGGTTTCCAAAGTGATTATATGAGTCATAACTCCTGAGAAATCACTATAATATTTGAAATCATTTAGCGAACGTTGTTTATTTTAAATGATATAAAAATTGTTCTAAAAGTACTCTAACTGAAAGCGACATAACCCTGCATTTTATTGACCCTTATGAAATACTTAACTTACAGAATGTTATCGTATATCTTACACAGTAAGCCATGTCAACAAACATTCTAACTACACTACAGTAGGTTCACCCCTTAATTATACTTCAATTATATCATAGTCATTATATTACATACTGGATTATGTAATTCAGTAAATACATTTCAGCGTTAATCAAAAGATCTTGGTACACTGTATGTGCAAAATATGAAAATTTTTTCTTAGAAGGTGAGTAGGAACAACACTTGATATTTATAATTTTAATCTAAAGAAGATTTTCCATTAATCACAATAATATATGAGATGCCTACAAATTCATTTTCCTGAGTGCAGAAATTTAACATATACACCTCAGAATCTGAATCTGACAACTCAAAAATGATGTGACAGACATAATTTGTATTATTTACTAATTTCATCTGGACTGATTCATTATGTAAAAGTTGTTAGCGTCCATCGAAACAAACAAAAAGTGAGCAGCTAAGTTTAAATCGAAGTGCAATAATCATTTGACAAACAGATTTTTAAAGTATATTTTAATGCATCTCACGAAAGTACATTTTTGTAGTATGTGTGCGATTCGTCATAGCTTAATCTAAGTTGGTGTTTCACACATATTTCTCTTGTTTTTACCATAAAACATAGTTTCAGTCTTTTTCAGTTATTATTAAACTTTTTACTTTCAGATTGTAGCTAATAATCATTAGAATATGATTATCAATCATAAAACGTTCTATGACCAGGATGGTTTAATAGTTAAACTTCAGTCACTCTCTTGGACTACATCATCATTAAAAACGTCTTATGGAATTGAGCTATTCAAAATTCTCCACACGTGACCTTTATCACATTCCGTTAACATTGGTCCTGATTGGTCATTGTCTTTGGACACTTGTTTTGATTGTCATCCCATATGACTAGATTTTTGACCTCATAGTTGTTCATGATTTTTTCCGTTGCCTGTTAAGTGACGTTACATTCATCAAACAAGGTAATGGTTATCTTGTCACAATGGTCAACTGAATAACGCTTTGGCTTTTGAGGTGAAAGATATTGGGTTTGATTTTCTAAGTAAGCATTAACAGTTACATAAAGATATAATTGACTAAAGTGTCCTAAATTGAACGAAAAGTGTGTCTTTGATTTCATTGTAAGTCACATTACCAAATTTCATTTACATTTTTTAAAAATATTTTGTAGAATTTTATGAAAGCATGAAATATTGATGAAATTTTTCACAAATAACCAATTTGTTTGTTACAAATGTAAGTTTGATAAAGGGAAACCTCTCACGTTTTATTGCGTGATTTTTTTGAGGGCAGGGGGGAATAGTAGAAAGGCAATTGTTTCTTAGAATAAATTTGAGATAGAAATAATCTGCTGCATAAGGCTGAAGTAAAGTAACAATAGTTTACAGACATATCGAGTGATTATAAATATCCTTAATAGTTTTGGTTATAAAAGACGATGAATTAATGATTTATACATAACAATAAAATGTTCTTATTTTTAATTTATGTATTATTTTTGATCCATTCATGGAATAAAACATATAAAGTGGAATTAGAACTAATCGATTTATTTATAACTTTTGAAAATATCTACGAAATATTTATGATCTTTCAAACAGCTCCAAGATAATTACAAATGGAATAAACTAGCCTGCCTGTTACAAAAGCTACCGAAATTTAATAAAGACAAACAACCTACTTATAAAATGAGTTTAAGTGTATTTTATCCCTAAATAAATTAAATGTGAAAATATGTAATGAATGTGAATTCGATGTGTCATATTTTGCAACTTCAATGACTGAGGACGTACAACACAGTATAAATTCAAAGATCCTTCAATATCTTTGAAAATATTAATATTTAACTATTTTCTGAGCAAAAAAATTGTCCTAATGATAAATTGATCATTCTCATTCTTTTTTAATGATTCGTTTGATGAAAAATTGTCATTGTATTATAGATCAGTTTCTTCTGATGTAAACTTATCAATAAAACATTTAATCTTAGAATAAGAAACGAATTATTTTTGTGATTAAGAGATGTTATTAACTAATTTGACTATTCATATCTTATCTATAATATATACTTAAAGTTACAATAGTCTACAGAATTTTCATTAGAGCAAGTTATGGATTTAAATTCACTTACCTTCATCGTCTATCGACACATGATTGATCATTGAGGAAATTATCACTACTCAAATCTATACACAAAAGAAAGGTATTATTATTACTTTATCGCTTAACTTATAAATGTAGTTGAAGGTTGAAATAAATTTAATCTGTAGTCTAATTTAAATGGATTAATAGAAATGATGTAATTAATAAATAAACCATTTGTATACATAATCTATGATTAATAAATTTATCTATAAAAAGAGCTTGTTTCAGAGATGAAATCTTATTTATGAAACTTTACTGATGCTTAAATGGTTAATGGGAAGTTAATTAATTTAAAAAGATACGGGTTTATAACTTTAATGTTATAGCAACTATCCTACAACCAATTTTGACTGTGGTTAATTTTAGTTAAGCTCATTTATTAACTTACTTAACACAGTGTTATTAGTAGAGTAACAATCCACATATTTCTTTGTACCGTTATGACCACTAGATCATATGACAGACTCTGGATAAAATGTTATAATCTTAAATGTTGCTCGATGACTCATCCTCATCTATATGTATATATGTACTTAAATACTATATTAGTTCTATCTTCGCCTTGCTGAACCCTTATGCAATTTAACTATGAATTTGCCTATGTATTTACTCGCATATATTTATTGGCCTCTCCACTTCAAATTCGCTTGATGTGCTTATAGCTTTGTGATTCGTACTATCCGCTAATAAACTGTAGTTGTAGCTTCTTATCACCTGATTTCAAACACCTTTAAAATTTATAAATATAACGGTTATTGAGGTGATCGATTAACAAAGCAAAGTCATTACATTTTTCTCCACCTAAATCACATTCCTATAATATTGGTTTCAATTAATACAGATAGATAACAACAAAACAGAAATAATACGAAATTTACAGTAGTCATAACTACAAATAGAAAGTTAAGATAATAATATGAATTGAAAAATATTAAAAACAGCATTGTTGTATTAAAGGAATCTTAATTATAAAGAGAGAAATAAAGGTGAAAAATTTAATTTTGAAGTAACATTAGAGGTTATTAGAATGTCATAACTTATGTATAATTTATTCATAACTAATCTTATTCTTTGAATGTATTCATGTTCTATATTACTTGCTTTAAGTGAACATATTACATATAAATTTCTAAATAGTTTTAAGATTTCATACACATAATTCTTTTTATTATCATAAAGATGTTATGTTCGCTACTTGAATACGCACGATACACTATATAACTGATGACACTCGAACGTTAGAACCTCCAAACCCTCGCAAGTAAGAAGACGAAAGACGTTTGAGAGCACTTATTGACAAGAATCAAAACATACAATAAAACATGCGTATATACAATTATGTATAATCAATATTGCCATGGAAGTTTTTAAACATTAATCGACAACTTAGTCAATCGACTGCCATTTTAAATATTTAAACGTCTGATCGATAAGTCCGTCAATCGACCATGTACGTGGGTGGTTTCTCGGTGGCCATCCCAACAAAAGAGAACAAGAACAAAGATTGGTGCAGAATAATATGAATTCATTTTATTTCGTTAGGTTCGCATCAGTTGCTTACAATCTAAAATATTTGAAAATCAGAGTTATTAAAGATATTGACGTACTCATACAATAAGAGGGTGATTAAGGATGAATAAATGTATCATAATGCAGCGAAGATTACGATAGAGTTAATGAGGTCATGAAATTTTGTTTCGACTAAATAAAGTTTGGAAGGGAAAGTTCCAGTTCATTGAATTAGTGATTAGAACTCATGAAAATAAACCAGTAAACACTGGATATGTTTTAGTCTACAGATTTTATAGTAGTGAGGTTCCAAATGAACTTTCAAATAACTAGGTCTTTCAGGTCTGTAGCAAGTACTGTACATTTGGATCATTGAGTTGAGATCTAACAGCTAGATATTTCTAGCATCAATCAATTCATGATATAATATACAATAAACGTAAGCGCATGGTAAGTACTACGCGAGTATTCTAGTGTCAGAATGAAGAAGAGTAAACGTTTCATCCTGTGAAAAATAAGATTTCTCTCCGTGTCACATATATTCAGTAAAGATCAAACATATAAGAGAGATAACATGAATAAAAAAGTGAAAAACAATTCCATACAATTTGAGGCAGTAAAATGGATTGGTGATCATCTGCACAGATTAAAAGCGAGAATAATTGACTTTTGAGTCCAAAAAGAAAACTCACGTTCTCTAGTATTTACGCAAACTTAAGACGATACCCCTAAAATTTTCTATATAAAGGTTTATACGCTGTTCTGAGGCAAATCCCACAACCTGTTCTAATTATGAGCTTCACTATTGAGTTGTATAGTCTTCTACTCCCTGAGTTCATCAAGGCAGATGACGCTTACAGATTTCAAAGCCATTTACGTACATATTTCATTACACTGTATCGTATTGTTCGATTAATAATTTTAATATTTATTTAACTATATCCAAGTTATCGTTATTGAATTATTGAGGTGAAGTGACCAGGTAGTAGTCGAATTTCATAAATTTCAATGTTTATCGCTACTTCAATATGAACTCAATGATAATTAACAGAACAGTTAACTTCCAACTGAAAGTGTTAATAACTTAGAATTGTATGACTTTCATCAGTTTTCAACTGTCATTTACAAACAATGAATCGATTTTTTTTATTCCGGCCTTCAATGTACGAAATGATGAATACCAATATGTTTACATGCAATGTTCACCGTGCAACATGTGTGGCCCATTAGGTTCGTTGGCGGTGGCAGGCTCACCACTTTGTATAGGGCTCTTTATTTTGTCATCATTTTTGATCGGACGATGTTCGTCGAATAGCTCTCCACTTTAGTGGCCCAAAATCTGACTCCAAGTACATCACATGAATGTTTGTTATCACCTATCCTCGTATATAATAATTGACTTAAATCACGTTAGTCAATAACGGAATCAAATAAGTTAAATAACGAGAATGCACTTTTGAATACAAATATTTTGTATATGAAGCGGATGGAACAGAGTGAAGTGTAACGGCACTCAGTGAAGATGGCGGGTAAGCCAACTCCTTTTTAACCAAGTGTTAATCAATATTTATAGCTACACAAAAATAAATTACAGACATGTGATGAGTAACGGGATACGAAGTGAACACACGCCTATGCTTACTTACTTACTTACTTACTTACGCCTGTTAATCCTCGTGAAGGAGCATAGGCCGCTCACCAGCATTCTCCATCCAACCCTGTCCTGGGCAATCCTTTCAAGCTCTTTCCAGTTCTTATTCATCTTTTTCATATCTGCTTCTATTTCCCGACGTAATGTGTTCTTTGGTCTTCCTCTTTTCCGCTTCCCTTCAGGATTCCAAGTTAGCGCTTGTCTCGTAATGCAGTTTGATGATTTCCTCAATGTATGTCCTATCCATTTCCATCGTCTTTTCCTAATTTCCTCTTCAGCTGGAAGCTGGTTGGTTCTCTCCCACAAAAGGCTGTTGCTGATGGTATCCGGCCAATGGATGTTGAGTATCATGCGTAGACAGCTATTAATAAATACCTGTACCTTCTTGATGGTGGTTGTTGTAGTTCTCCAAGTTTCAGCTCCGTACAGTAGAACTGCCTTCACGTTGGTATTGAAGATTCTGACTTTGATATTGGTTGACAGACAGTTGTTTTGAGTTCCATATGTTCTTCAGTTGAAGGAATGCCGCTCTAGCTTTGCCAATCCTCGCCTTGACGTCTGCATCTGAACCTCCTTGTTTATCGACGATGCTTCTCAGGTATGTGAAGGATTCCACGTCTTCCAGAGTTTCGCCATCAAGAGTGATTGGATTGCTGTTCTCCGTGTTGTGTTTGAGGACCTTGGTTTTCCCTTTGTGTATGTTGAGGCCTACTGATGCAGAGACTGCTGCTATGCTGGCTGTCTTTCTCTGCATTTGTTCGTGTGTATGTGATAGGAGGGCTAGGTCATCTGCGAAGTCCAAGTCGTCTAATTGGTTCTGAGCTGTCCATCGTATGCCGTAGTTTCTCTCAGATGTCGAGGTCTTCATAATCCAGTCGACCACCAGAAGAAAGAGGAAGGGAGAGAGTAGACAGCCTTGTCTTACTCCGGTCCTTACTTGGAATGCCTCAGTCAGCTGTCCTCCATGCACTACTTTGCACTGTAGTCAGTCGTATGAGTTCCGGATAATGTTGACAATCTTCTCAGGAACTCCGTAGTGTCGAAGAAGTTTCTATAACGTCCTCCTATCTACGCTGTCAAATGCCTTCTCATAATCAATGAAGTTGATGTAGAGTGACGAGTTCCACTCAATTGATTGTTCGACGATGATCCGTAGTGTTGCAATCTGGTCTGTGCACGACCGGTCCTTACGGAATCCAGCTTGTTGATCTCGAAGTTGAGCGTCAACTGCGTCTTTCATCCTGTTCAGTAACACTCTGTTGAAGACTTTACCCGGTATTGACAGTAGTGTAATGCCTCTGTAGTTTTCACACTTGCTCAGATCTCCTTTCTTTGGAATCTTGATGAGGTGTTCTTCTTTCCAATCCATCGGCACTTGTTCCTCCTCCCAAATCTTCTTGAATAGAAGATGAAGCATGCTTGTAGTTACTTCGATGTCTGACTTCAACGCTTCAGCTGGTATATTGTCAGGTCCTGCTGCTTTCCCGCTCTTGATTTGTCTGACGGCCATTCTGATTTCTTCTGTCGTTGGTGGATTGACATTTATAGGAAGATCTGTGTGTGCTGCTTCGATGTCCAGTGGATTCATTGGAGCCGGTCTGTTCAGGAGTTCCTCGAAGTACTCTGCCCATCTGTTGCGCTGTTGTTGAATCTCAGTGATTGGTATTCCTTCTTTGTCTTTGACTGGTCTCTCTGGTTTACTGTATTTCCCTGCAAGCTTCTTCGTCGTATCGTAAAGCTGTCTCATATTTCATTCTCTTGCAGCTTTTTCCGCCGTCGTTGCTAGTTCTTCCACGTATTTTTGCTTATCAGCTCTAATGCTCTTCTTCACTTTCTTGTTTGCTTCTATGTACTCTGCTTGTGCTTGGACTTTCTCTGCTCTTGTTCGACTGTTTTTAATTGCTGTCTTCTTGTTCCTCTTTTCTTTGATCCTGTCCAGTGTTCCTATAGAGATCCATTCCTTGTGATAATGTTTCTTGGGGTCCAGAACCTCTTGACACGTTGAAGTTAATGTTTCTTTGATACCTTTCCAGCTATCCTCCATAGTAGTTTCTTCTTCCTTCAGTAGATCCTGTAAGGCTTGGAACCTGTTGTTGAGAGCTACCTTGAATTCATTGAGTTTGTCAGTATCTCGAAGGAAGGCTGTATTGAACCTTTGTGGTGCTGTTTGTCCAGTTGTCCAGTTCTTCTTTAGCTTCAGTTTCAATTTGGCCACAACTAGGTGATGATCTGAAGCTATGTCCGCTCCTCTCCTGGTTTTCACATCTTCCATTGTCCTTCGGAACTTTTTATTGATGCAAATGTGATCTATCTGGTTCTCTGTGGTGTGGTCCGGTGAGATCCACGTAGCTTTGTGTATACGTTTGTGTGGAAATGTTGTACCGCCTATGACCAATTTATTGAATGCACACAGATTTGCAAATCTTTCCCCGTTTTCGTTTCTCTCTCCCAGTCCATGCAGTCCCATGATGTCTTCATATCCGGTGTTGTCCATTCCGACTTTGGCGTTTAGATCTCCCATCAGAATGGTGAGGTCCTTTCTTGGGCACTTCTCTAAGATTGATTGCAGCCTCTCATAGAATTGATCCTTAACGTCGTCGTTGCTATCATTGGTAGGTGCATAACATTGGATACACGCCTATGCACTCATATAAAAACAGTCAAGATATTGATAAGCGAATAATTAACAAGATCAGAATATGACTCAAGTAGAATGAATAGATTAAGCCGTCCGATGGCTAGAATAAGGTATAATAAGGCATAATAACAAACTCTACAAACATAAAATATGATGTACATGGAATTTGCAATCTGAAATTATCGTGGAAATCAATTGTATTAATTTATCTTTATATGTTACTAAACCACTTTATATAAACAAAACGTTTTCTCAGAGTCTTATGTTGAGTTGAGAAAACATGAAAACATTTTCAAGATTCAACATAATCAGATACATATTTTACCTAAAATTCATCGAAATGTTCATAGTAATTCGTAAGAAGGTATCCGTCAACTACTATGTCATATATGAAAATTATCCAAATTATCCATGGGACTTCATTGGGACCATAAACCGATCAATGTTAGACCAACACTGAAAACCAGGTAGCATTGAACGGTCGTTAAGTCCTATTATGGGAATCCTCAACAGTGTGCATCGACGATCACGCATGCCGGAGTCCAACCCAACACCTTCAGTCTCACGCGCAAACTCTTAACCTTTAGACCACTAAGCTGGGATCCAACGATGTTCATTTCTAACTTCAACCAACCCACAATGTTGTGCGACCATCTTCCACTGTCTTCGGGGGTTAACTGCCTCACATCTGACACGGTTGATCTCCGCTGGTCACGGAGGTATGTTCTATCATTATTCAGTATCGTTATCTAAGGTTGACGCAAATCTATTGTTTGCCATTTTGTCAGGTCTGAACTTTTATCTGCGCGAGAAACCATATTCCAGTTTATCTAAAAAGTCAGACTAATTCACCAAAAAACTGCGTAAGAATTTTTTCAAACCCTGTTGTTTGGCAACTAATCAATTCAAACTAGATCTCTGGATTCAGAGGCGAAATATCCAGTCTTTTATTTCACCATGATTATAACCCTTCTTCTAACATGAATTCATCTCTTTCCTATCTTTTTAATATTATTTCATATCTTTCTATAATATGTTCTTTTCATTTTGTCTTGTTCTTATTACCCTTTACTAATTATGCTACTTATATTCAACACTTAAAAATATTTCTCACTAATATTTAGTAACCATATTAATCATGCAATAACTAAAGATTTTATTTTAAACTAACATACGTGAAATAACTAGGTAAACAGTTATGGAATTTTTCTAAATCATTTCGTTAAAAAGAAAGTTCACTTCACTAAATTGCTCTCATTTTGCCTAGAGTTAATTTGATAGAAATTATAATTAAGTTCTTTTCCCTTCTTTACCTAGAAAAACAATGAAGTAAGAATACTGAATACATGTTATCATGAATGATATTATTATGTAACAGGTAATAAACGTTATTTGTCTACATTCCAAGTACATAATTACATGTTACTGAACTCAAACTATATTTTTCTGTACTGTACATATTAACACAATTTCTAAATACAATAATGATTTAGAGCATAAATATTAGAATATACATAAAAAATTAATTTATACCGATTACCATAAATCAACAACCAAGACTACAGATATTTTCTGTAATTCCTAACACCCTTTAGTTTTAGCTTTACATTAGTAAAGAAAAACATCAAACGTAATGAATATGTAGGCTCAGAACCACTTTGTAAGAATGTTTATTGTGATGTTCAGTACAACGTTATGGTTCCCAAACACTTGAATTGACGCTATGTAAATACTTTGTGCAAATATTGATCATTGTAATGTTCACAAACAATTTGTCTCATTCACGTCTTCGTGTGATGAAAAACATCAACAAACTGAATAAATAAAGCGTTATTAAGTAAATTGATATCAAATAATTTTGTAAAACAGCTTAACTGATCATTATAATGCTAAAAGTGGATAACAGAAACTTGATAAATTCATTCAATCAAGATAGATTTTTGGTAATATGGACCTTGAATTTTTAATAATTATCTGGTTCAATATATCATCTAAGTAGCTAGTTAAAATAAATCCATATATCACATTACTTCTATTGTAATTCACTGAACGGAATCACATTTATCATTCGAGAGTATACAATTTTAATTATGAAATAAATATTTTTCTCAATACCTTGTACTCAACTGTTTTCTCACATTTCTGGTTAGCGTTTTTTTTAGCGAATTAGTTTTCTACAGGATGGGGTCACTAACCCCATGCCCAACGCTCCTCTTTTTTCCTGGCTTGAGACCGGCAGGAACCTCAGAGGGGCTCCAGGCAGAGTTGTTTTCTGACATAAATTGCATCAAGTTTGTAAAGCTACAAGTATGTTGGTACTTTACACATTACCAAGTCTTATTTGCTCTTAATAAAACAAAACACTGACGGAAACATATTTTTTGACATGATATTTCAACCTTTTTTTCTATTTCTTAACAAAGGACTTCTTACTAACACTGTGCATTATGAAAAAAATAATTTTCTTAACCATTAAACTGTTACAAAATTAAGTTGGTAAGTATGATAAATGTATCAGTAACCTTTTCATTTACAGAATAAATGAAAATTTTGAATTTACTTTATACTGGAACGCAATCATACATCTGTTTATTATATGACAGTAGAAACATATAACGTCTTTATGCGTGAATTTTACCCTGAGGATATGAAGTTGTAACCTTTGAACGTCCAGTCAAGTCTATGTATCCAGACTACTTTTCTTTTCCAGATAGTAAACAATAAAAATTAGAACACTGTTTTTTTCAGAAGATAGCAAAAGCTTAATCAAATTTATAATATACATAGGTTTTCATTTTGAAAATTTAGTATCTAAAGCGCATTTTCATTGTAGTTAGCTTCACATATGTTTAACCTACTTCAGTCTAAGAATTCTAGAAATATCAATGGGATTTATACAAATAACATGGTTTAAAAGTATGTATATAGATCTTTTCTTGATAAATGAAGTTTAAGATTATTCCGCTTTTCTTTTATTTCTCATAATGTATCTATTGGTATCTATTGGTAAGTTTCTAGTTGGCAGGATAAATGTAGTCAGTGACCTGGTTAAAGAGAAAACAAAAGACATTCAAAAATTAGTAGTTTTATCAAAATATTCTATTTTACTGGTCGAGCATAAAGTGAACAATTTTGTTTTAATATTCTTTTTTTTTCAAAGAATATCTAATTGATAGAAACTGGAAGAAAGTTTTGTTTTTTTAAAAATAGTAATTAAGGAGTTATTATTTTATTAAATTACATTAAGTTAAAGTAATGAAATTATTTAAAAATTTCAAACCGAATGTCACTAATACAACATTTCGTAAATGTTTATCATGATACAACATATTATGATTGTTACCCTGAAGAAGTCCAGACAAGTTAGCCGGACGAATCGTTGGAATCATTTAAATTTCAATCGCTGAAATTATTTCAAATATAATTTTCATATATATTAACAGATTATATTTGATTACTATTTTTTTTCTATCCGAAGGTTAAAATCATCAAGAAATGAATTCATTTAAGTATTGAGACTAAAAGATGAAGCCATTAACGAATGACGAATTCGCTGCGTCTTTCTACTTCTTTATTTGACTTTGATCTGGCAAAGTGTTGTATTTGCTTATTAACGAAGAGTCATGAAATCAGTGAAACTGTCTATAAGGCTCAATGGTAATCAATAATTCTTTAATGAACAACAATTCATAGTCGTGTATTGTTTTTTTGAACAACATTTTAACTGATAAAATTTAACCGAATATGTTTTAAGTCAACGTTTTATATGAAGAAACGTATGTTTTGCAAATAAATATAAATCTTGACATATTTTATCGACTAAAGTCAAACGAATTAAGTAATATAAAATGCTGCTTTACATTTTATTGGAAATAATATTAGTTACATGCATGCATATACCGAAAACAAATCCTAACGACTGATTTCGTAAGAACTTCTGGAATCTTAGATTTTAAAAACAAATTAGGCGAGACTATAATTTATGGACGAACCAATCAGATATAAGATAATGAGTCACGAATTTGGGAGCGAAATTCATCCATACATTTGGTTAAATAAAGATTTGACATTATAGCTAATGTCAGTTGGTGATTTAAACCCTAAATCTAATTTTTGGGTCTAACCATCAACTGTAAATGAAAATTCTAACTGGTTTATAACCCTCATTTAGTCCTAATTAGTAGTTATTCACTCTCAAGTTCACTTCAGCGACGCTCAAAGGTCGTCCATAAATTATAGTCTCACCACAAATTATATTACACAAATGAAGGTAAATTTATTTATAGGCAAAAATAGTAGTTTACTGAAACATATCGTTGATAGTAATTCATCAAATGGTTTTAACATATTCATATAATCACTGTGTGTTACTGAATTTAGAATTAACGACGTTGTTGTTCTACGGATAACAAAATAAATCACTTATGTTTATACCTGATTTTAATAATATATTGTATATTTGAAAAAAAATCAATAAATTATTTACCTTGTTAAAAAGTCATGTTTATGTATGTTTTCTTGAAGTCCACTACATATTTATCACAACTTTGAAATAAATCACACACAAAATAATGAACATCAGTGACAAGTAGATCCATCTATAGTTTGTATATTATTAATTTATCAGAAGGGGTTTTGTGGAGATTTTGAGTAGTTTCAAAACTTGAAATCATGAGTCATTTGAAGCTAGACCACCATGGAAAACCTGGAAGCACATGACGGCCGTTTCATCCCAGTATAGGACTTCGCAACAGTGTGCACCCACGATCCCGCCCCCCGTGAGATTCGGACCCAAGACCTATCAGTCTCGCTCGCGATCGCCTAACCATTAGACCGCTAAGCCGGCCGGCATCTAACGGTGTTAATGTCTAACCTCATTGAAGGCAATAGTGACGGTGGTGCAATTTCGTGGATTCATTGAAGTTAGACATTAACGCCGTTGGTTGGCGGCCGGCTCAGTGGTTTAGGGTTAAGCAATCGCGCGCGAGACTGATAGGTCCTGGGTTTGAATCCCACAGGAGGCGGGATCGTGGATGCTCACCTAATAACTTTAAACTTATAGATAGACTTTTCAAAGGGAAACGATATGTTTTATTTGTACTGTTATAATCAGATGTAAATTATTATTTTTAGAAGGAGTTTCGTTTTGGCAATAAATTGGTAATAAACTCTCAAGGTGATGTCAGTTTATGAGCGGAAATACTGGACTTATTTCCATAAAATGAGCTCATCAATTTTAAAAATAAATTTCCGGAATTTCCAGCAAAATACTGTATTATGTGTAGTGAATAATGTCGGTGAGAAGGTTACCTGCCAATCATATCTTGAATAAAATAAAAGTAGAAAGTGGGACAGTTTAATGCCGGTTCAATGATCCGTAACGTATCTGTTCGCCACAAGTTCATACTAAAGCAAGTTAAATTCGAAATGAATACGACGTTCAAATTTAATGAATAGATTGCAATAGTAGCGAAACAACAGTATAATTTTATATTGCAGAGAATCTCCGGCTCATATCAGCCTGTGTTGAAAATTAGCTTCATAATTTTATTTGTCAGCATTCCTTTGAAGCTATGTACATTGGCAGATAGCGTTATTTCCCCATAAAATTTTACAATTAATGTATAGAGATTTAATTAACAGCAATACTTGTTTAATCCAAAGTCTAAATTCACATGATATTTCTCTTTAGCTGTGTATTTCGTTCTAGATTACTTTGTAATTGCAACATTATTTTGATTACTTATTTCTCCAGGTGTATAGTTATCTAGACTGAAGAATTGTAATTGTGTGTAAAGTTATTCTATGATAATCCTTTAATTATAATATTCTTAAACTTAGGTTGAATTGCTGTTCAGATTGACGGAAATATACAATAGCAATTATGACTTTTACTAAACTGTGTGATCCATTTTGGCGATGTTGAAAATGTAGCAGGTTGTTTTATGGTGATCATCATTCATTTAACGTGCGCTAAAATACTTCATTAACATATTAGACCATTAAAGAGGAAGAATGTATTTATAAAATCCCAGCGAATGAATTTGAAGTAAATTCAATATTTCACCTGGCAATCTGATCCAACCATTTTCAAGGAAATATTATCGAATACCAAACACTAAATTGTTAGGCGAAATGTTAGATTTACTTCAAATTCGTTCGCTGAGATTTTACAAATACCTTCTTCCTCTTGAATGTCCCACATCAACTCGGTGTCCAAATACCGTGAAACTATTCGATCAACTTTAAACAACACTTCTTATGTAAAAACCCATTTCTTGGGTGAAAATTTTATCTGAATCTCCATCAATATAATTAAGATCTAGTTTCTTTTAGATTATGTGAATAAATATATTGATTCCGATCGAATTATTACAAAAAAAACATTCACCGTTCATAAGATTAATTACTTTTATTATAATCATGGTTACTTACTTACTTACTTACTTACTTACTTACTTACTTACTTACTCCTGTTACTCACAATGGAGCATAGGCCGCCGACCAGCATTCTCCAACCCACTCTGTCCTGGGCCTTCTTTTCTAGTTTCATCCAATTCTTGCTCATTTTTCTCATATCTATCTCCATTTCTCAACGTAATGTATTCTTTGGTCTTCCTCTCCTCCTTCGACATTGAGGATTCCATGTGAGGGCTTGTCTTGTGACGCAGTATGGTGCTTTCCTCAATGTGTGTCCTATCCACTTCCAGCGCTTCTTTCTGATTTCTTCCTCCACTGGGATCTGATTTGTTCTCTCCCACAGTAGGTTGTTGCTAATAGTGTCCGGCCAGCGGATCTGAAGTATTTTGCGTAGACAACTGTTAATAAACACCTGTATCTTTTGGACGATGGATTTCGTAGTTTTCCAGGTTTCCGCCCCATACAGTAGAACTGTCTTGACATTTGCATTGAAAATTCTAACTTTGGTGTTGGTTAACAGGTGTTTTGAGCTCCAGATGTTCTTTAGTTGTAAATATGCTGCTCTTGCTTTGCCAATCCGTGCCTTCACATCTGCATCAGATCCACCGTGTTCATCGATGATACTGCCCAAATATGTAAAGGTTTTTACATCTTCCAAAGCTTCTCCGTCAATTGTGATTGGATTGGTGCTTGCTGTGTTGTATTGGAGTATCTTGCTTTCCCCTTTGTGTATATTGAGACCTACTGCTGCTGAGGCTGCTGCTACGCTGGTCGTCTTCTACTGCATTTGTTTTTGCGTTTGCGAAAGAAGAGCCAGATCATCTGCGAAGTCTAGATCGTTCAACTGCATCCTAGATGTCCACTGTATTCCGTGCTTCCTTTCACATTTTGACGTCTTCATAATCCAGCCGATCACCAGGAGAAAGAGAAAGGGTGAGAGTAAGCAACCTTGCCTAACACCGGTCTTTACTTCGAACGACTTTGTCAACTGTCCTCCATGAACGATTTTGCAGTTTAATCCATCGTAGGAATTCCGTATGGTATTGACTATCTTCTGAGGCACGCCGTAGTGTCGAAGAAGCTTCCATAGGGTTGTTCTGTCCACGCTATCAAATGCTTTTTCGTAGTCAATGAAGTTGATATAGAGTGATGAATTCCATTCAATTGATTGTTCCACAATGATCCGTAGAGTTGCGATTTGGGCTGTACACGATCTATCCTTACGGAATCCTGCCTGTTGGTCGCGAAGTTTTGCGTCTACGGAGTCCTTCATCCTGTTTAACAATACCCTGCTGAAGACTTTTCCTGGTATTGAGAGAAGAGTGATTACCCTGTAGTTGTCACAGTTGCTGAGATCCTTCTTTCCAGTCTTTTGGTACCTGTTCCTCATCCAAGATCTTTCTGAAGAGAGTTTGGAGTATCCTTGCAGTTGCCGCTACGTCTGCTTTCAGTGCCTCTGCTGGAATGCTGTCTAGTCCTGCTGCTTTGACACACTTGATTTGTCTGATAGCCATGCTGATTTCTTCAAATGCTGGTGGTCCAACATCGATCGGGAGGTCCGTGAGTGCTGCTTCGATGTTGGGTGGGTTCAGTGGGGCTGGTCGATTCAAGAGTTCTTTGAAGTGTTCTACCCACCTGTTTCGTTGTTCTTCAATGTTGGTGATTATCTTGCCTTCCTTGCTTTTCACTGGTCGTTCTGGTTTACGGTGATTTCCGGAGAGTTTCTTTGTTGTTTCATACAGTTGTCTCATGTTTCCTTCTCTGGCAGCCTTTTCCGCCGTCATTGCCAAATCTTCCACATATTTACGTTTGTCGGTTCTGATGCTCCTTTTCACTTGCTTGTTTACTTCTGTGTATTCAGCTTGTGCCTTGACTTTTTCTGCTCTTGTTCGACTGGTATTGATTGCTACTTTCTTGTTCCTCCTTTCTTGAATCTTATCCAGTGTATCGACCGTGATCCAATCCTTGTGATGGTGCTTCTTTTGGCCCAGAACCTCATGACATGTTGAAGTGATTGCCTCTTTTATCTCTTTCCAGTTGCTCTCCATAGTAGTTCCTTCTCCATTGAGTAGATCATGAAAGGCTTGGAACTTATTGCTGAGGGTTATCTTGAATTTATTGAGTTTGTCATTATCCCGAAGAAGAGCCGTATTAAATTTTTGTGATATTGTCCTCCCCGTTGTCCAGTGCCTCTTGAGTTTCAATTTCATCTTGGCGACCAGCAAGTGGTGATCTGATGCTATATCAGCTCCTCTCTTTGTTCTCACGTCCTCCATCGTCCTCATGAACTTTTTGTTGATGCAGATATGGTCGATTTGGTTCTGTGTGCTGTGATCCGGTGAAGTCCATGTGGTCTTGTGTATGCGTTTATGTGGGAATATAGTCCCGCCTATGACCAGTTTATTGAAGGCACATAGATTTGCAAATCTCTCACCATTTTTGTTCCTTTCTCCCAGTTCGTGTCGTCCCATGATCTCTTCATATCCGGTGTTGTCAGTTCCAACCTTGGCAATTAGGTCTCCCATCAGAATGGTCAAGTCCTTTGTTGGGCACTTCTCGACGATTGACTGCAGCCTATCGTAGAATTGATCTTTAGCGTCTTCATTGTAGTCGTTGATAGGCGCGTAGCATTGGATGACGTTCATTGTAATGCCCTTTTTCTTTGTTTCGAAGGAGGCTTTGATGATCCTTGGTCCATGAGATTCCCATCCTATAAGTGCATTTTGTGCTTGTTTGGACAGCATCAATGCAACTCCTTGTGTATGTGGAGCATTTTCTTGTTCATGTCCGCAGTATAACAGCAGCTCCCCTGAAGCTAGTCGTTGTTGTCCAACTTGCGTCCAATGTGTTTCACTGATCCCAAGCACCTCTAAATTGTATCTCCTCATTTCTGAAGCAATTCGGAAAACTCTCCCAGTCTCCCACATTGTGCGAGCATTCCATGTACCTAAATAAATGGTTGCTCTGGTTGTCAGAAGGGGCATCGGCCTCGTGACTTCCGAAGAATCTCGGCTTTCATCATGAGGCGTCATAATTCCGGGCTTGCGACCGGCAGTAGCCCCCAAAAAGGGACTCCAGGAGGAGTTATAATTATGGTATTTGATAATATTTGTGTAAAGACAAATAACAAACAGGTTTTATGACTGATTTTTATATGATTTCTGTCAATAAATTGTAAAACTATTTTTGGGTGATCATATCAATCTATTTCACTGATTTGAATTATACTGTTTGAGTTGTAATTTTATTAGAACATAAAAAGTTATTTTTATGTTGTTTCCTAAGTAGTATAAATATTACTGTGTTAGATTAATAGTTTCTAATTTATTGTAATAAAATAATTGACAGATGTAAAGATTATGGTGTGTGCTACTGATGTCAACAGATACAATTAGTATATGTCATCAATGGAAAATAAAATGTCTGGATAAAGATGGTGATGAAGATCAAAGGAGAGAGAACGAGAACAAAAAATGATTGGTGTGGAAACAAAAGAACAATGAAGTCTAAGATCACTAACTGATATTTGCAAAAGGAACAGTCAAGTTCGAGACAATTGATTGATATTTTGCAAATGAAGTATTTACTGTATGGTTCCCAGATTTTACGAAGATGCTCTGTAATTTTGTGTTCAAATACATTCGATTGTCTCTGACTGTGCTCACATTCACTACAGACTAATTGTCAAGGTGTGATCCGATGAGTTAACTTTTCTCAACCAATAATTGAATAAGGACTGTTCAAATATGCTAATTTTGATTGAAACTAATCGCATAATATTTTCGAATTACTTCATGATACTTTATCAGAGCATTTGCTTCATCAACCTAGTTATACTATCAAAAAGAAAATAGGGTGAGACTATAATATATGAGCGACGCTGAAGTGATCTTGAGGGTGTCCAGCTATTAACTTGGACCAAATAAGGGTTATAAACAAGTGTGAGGAATTGGAATTATGATGGTTTAGGTTAGGATTTAGATTTCGGGATTTTATCACGAACTAACATCCGCTATATCGCCAAAACTATATTTAACCAAATGGATGAGTGAATTTCGCTCCAAAATCCGAGACCTGTTATCTTATACCTAATTGGTTCGTTTATAAATTATTATTGATTAATAGTTGTTTATGTAAATATTACTTTTCTGGAATTTTCTCATCAATTTGGAATTTAAATGTAAATTTGTCTTTTCATGAACTGTAATATTATGTGTTCTATTATGTCCGCAATCCAAGTAACATGAATATGCAGTAATCAGTTTACTTTTAGGCATAAGTGATAATATTAGATGATTAACTTTATTATTATAAAGCAATATAAAATCTTCCATTGCAACAGTATGTAAAGTACTTTTTTACCCCTAATTTATGGTTTAACTGATTGTATTTTACTGCATTAAAGACAGAATCTGATTTATTTATGTAATGTGATTACACATATACTTGCAATCATTTGTGATTTGTCGAATTATAAAATTACCAGCATTTTCTCACACATCGGTATTATTTAAGGTGATATCATATTATGGCCATTGAGTTTATCTTTGTTCCCAAAAACCCCATTGCTTTATGACATCAATACATGCACTATGGACTTACGAACAAGTGTTAACTTGGTATTTATTAGTATTTACCTTAAAAAATGGTTCATACATTAATCATTATGTTATTACAAAAAACAGCATAGCATTAAGTGTTGAATTCCTTGAAAGCCCTTTAAAACAGTAATGGCTGAATTCCCTAGTAGTTTACTTATTACGTACAGGGATGTATTATTCATTTAAATACAGTAACATTTGGTACTTAACATGTGCTTGTTTGTTCGGAGAATATATGTATTTCATTTAGCATAACCATATTCAAACAAGCACAGTTGATTGTTTATGCTTTATTTATTTAAATATTAGAAGTTATTCAAATAAAATACAGTTGGGCGCATCTACCAGTTTATCTATCTCAGTCGATTCAAATCTTTATTTTGTAATATCTTGCTCATAAAATTACACAATTCAATTTATCAATGAAAATATTATCTTTCATAATGAAGTTTAGCTTAAACATAAATTTAGTCACCTAAGTTACAACTCTGATATAATAAATAATACTTACTTGATATTGTTGCACTCGACATAATTCATAATCTCATATTGTAAACGAGTAAAAAGAAATAGCTACATTATCTAACATCAGTTTCGTGTCTACTCAGTTTTTTTTAATAAGATTATGCCAAGCTAGCCTATCTACACCGGTTTAATAAACTCTAATAAATCATCACTTTCCAATAGAATTATGATAATAATTCATCTTTAAATAAATTATCAGTTTGAATACAAATTGCTTGACGGACAACTTTTCTAAAAATATGCTCAATATGTAGAGATTATTCTACAAACAATTTCGATTATAGTTAATTTTGGTTAAGCTCATTTATTAACTTACTTAACACAGTGTTATTAGAAGAGTAACAATCCACATATTTCTTTGTACCGTTATGACCACTAGATCATATGACAGACTCTGGATAAAATGTTATTATCTTAAATGTTGCTCGATGACTCATCCTCATCTATATGTATATATGTACTTAAATACTATATTAGTTCTATCTTCGCCTTGCTGAACCCTTATGCAATTTAACTATGAATTTGCCTATGTATTTACTCGCATATATTTATTGGCCTCTCCACTTCGAATTCGCTTGATGTGCTTATAGCTTTGTGATCCGTACTATCCGCTAATAAACTGTAGTTGTCGCTTCTCATTACCTTCTGATTTTAAACACCGTTGAAATTTATATAATAACGGTTACAAATGTGATTAATTAACGAAGCAAAGCCACTACAAATATTTAACGTAGACGGTGTACATTCATTTGTTTTATTCGTCAACAAAATACATTAAGTGACTTTACCTCATTTACCTATTCATTCAATAATTCAGTGACAAACTATTCCGTATTATCAATTATTAATGACTTTCTACATTCAGAAAATAATGGTTATTGAATTTCTTTGTCTGTATTTACCTTAGCAATGTTAATAATAATTAATATGATAAAAACTGTTTTTAGCTCTGTATTGTTAGTTCAAAGAAAAATTAAATTTATTTTTAATACTTTGCATTATCCAAGTCGAATGACGAACAGAATCGATTGATTACGACGAATATGATCCCAACAACATTGGAAAAAGTGATCTGATTTGAATGTGATGTTTGCCACCTGCAACATTAGTAATAAAATGTTCTTTTATGCTTATTTCAGTTAGAACATAGCTCAAGAAACTATATACATCTAATGTCATTATGATATGTGAAATTTAACGCTTCTATTTGTTCTTTAGAAGTAACCAAATATAAATTTATCAAACTTACAACTGAGGAAAGTAATTTATACGAATATTCATTGATATAAGAATGAATAGTTTAACAAAAATTAAGCGCCAAGTATAGAAAAGTCATTAAATAACGAAATTATATTTGAAAAAATTTCAGAAATTGAAATTTAAAATAATTTCAATGTTTTGTCCAGCAAACTTGTCTGAACTTCTTCGGGGTAATCCAACCATATTTAGATGTTGACTTTAGTAAATCGGATAACATGAGTCAGTTAAATGAAAATCATGTGAAAAGTTCACGATGTGAAGATAAATAACTGAATGAATTTTGTGTGCACATATGTGTAAGATTGAATTATTAATAGTTGATATTAGGTTAGTCAATCTACTAAAATCAACATCCAAATATGATTGTATTAGCACAGTATATATTTGATCTGATTTGATTGTTAAACGCAATGTATCTCTTTGATGATTTTGATCATTGCCATGAAGAATTCCAGACACATTTGTCGGACAAAACGTTGGAATTATTTAAATTTCAAACGCTGAGACTATTTCAATTATAATTTTCACATATAATGACTTACGACTAAGGGTTGATTGTCTGTTAATAAACAGGTTTATTATACCTTTTATAATTATTTACAAGTGAACATTTATCATGGTTAATTTTATATTGGATTAAATCTTTGATTCATCCAACAAATTTATCTGGACTTCTTGAGGGTAATAAACAAAATTAAAAATACCAAAGAATACATCATGTGTCTCATATCAACTCGGCGCCTAAAATACTATGAAACTATTCGATCAAATTTAGACGAAAGTTCTTATTTACATTTTTTTGATTGTTTGATAAAATCCATTAAAATAAGAAGTATAACATATTAAGCTTATTCTCTTACTCAATATAATCTTCAAATCACTTTATTAAAATCATTTTCATTTGTTTTAGTCACTCATATAAATAATTTTTTAGATATTTTATAAAAGAAAGCGCATAGTTATTAGTTTTCAATTATGGTTGTATTTAATATAGTTGAAAGACATTTTTTTTTGTGTTCTTATATCAATCGATCAACACAAAACTTTATAAGTAGTGGTTGTATTTTTCAAATAAAAATGAATTTAAGCAAAATATTTAAAACACACCAGATAAAATTCATCTCTTCTGTTTTTTTAAAATGAATAAGTCAAACAACAACTAACTATATCTCAATTTCCGGTTTACATTGCAGTGGATGTTATAAATAGTTCAACATTGAGGAAAACGTTAATATACTATTGTTTTTGTGGGAAGTTCATATGTATGTTGTTTTAAGCCAAGTCATTTGAAGCTATTTGTATGTATGTGTATTTATCAATTAAAGTTTAAATTTGGAAACAATAACATAACGTTCACTCATTACGACCAGACAATATAAAATCAATTATTCGTTGAATAATAAATTTGAACATGTCAGTCTTATAATAAAACACTTATCAAATGAAATAACTCTACAGTAGCGTCAGTAAATATAGCAATAACTGATATGTTCTGAAATCCTACATAGTCACTTTAAAAATTTTACACATTTCAATAATAAAAACTAATCATTGAAACACCTAATACTATGGCTTCCATGAGAATATTTCCTTTCATTTAACTCAAGGTATATATATATATATATATATATATATATATAATAGAACTATACAATTATACCTGCTAATAAATGATTCTACCATGAAAGATAGCATCAATTTAAACAAATCAAACTCCAAGATATGTGTTCTGAAATTCATACGTCCTACTGATCAACACTTTCTGCCATTTTAATTACAATTGACTCATATTAATAGCTCCGAAATCAACTCGCAACTCTTCAATACATAAAAATATTATAGATACATGCAACAGAAAAAATGTATTTGGCCTATGGCGGAAGTAAATGACAACTATCGATGAAAGCTAAAAATTTAAAAAGCTGCTAGAAATCACAAGCTTTCCTTTATTCAAATCTTCAAATCCCCTATCACAATAAATTGATAGTAAAATCAAATTAGCAAATAGTTAATTTGATTTGAGTTATTTATTTCCCATTAGTTTACAAATATTACAAAACACTAACTTGAGACGATTCTAAGGAGATTTTTTCTTTCTTTCTGTGTTAGACACTTTCCTTCATCATTGTAAAACAACATTTGATACTTCTATTATATAATGTTTATTTTATAAAGTTTATTTAATCAGTGACTTGTAGAATAGTTGACAATCAAGGTAAAAATAGTGGTATTATTTTATTCCATAGCCTTTGTTTAAATAAGGTCGGTACTTTAACAGTGTATCATTCAAGAATACAGAAGTTACGATATTAAAAAAAAAGCACACAGACAAACAAAGGAAATACTATAAGTCAACATGACAATTTATATCAAGAGCTATTTTTAGAATTAAAATTTACACACCTAAGAAGGAATTATAATTTGGAATGTTAAATATTTTTAATATGATAGATGGACGTGATAAAAAATAATAATTACTATGTAATATTGAATTAATAATAATTATTGCATTGAAGATCAGTTTCAATCTATTCGGATTAAGTCATTATCACTATCGAAATTATATACATTGACTTATTTGATTGGTTAACACAGTAGGTAATAAATTCTCTTTCAATAACATTTATTATTTTAAGTTTATTTGATTCTTTAAACTTGGAATAATTCAATTATTTATTTACCTATGCAATTAAATGAAGGTAACCATTTTTTTTATCTGAATTCATAACCTGACTCAAGCCGTACATTTGCGTTCCTCATTATTATTAAATGTCTTTACTATTCCTTATACTTATACATGAAGAATTAACAAATGAAAATTTCTGGTTTGAATTGAAACCGTTAGTATTATCTTTTATACTGGTGAAATGTTCTAATGTGAACTGAAGTCATCCAGAATACATATCCCTATTCCAGCTACATGATGATTTTACCATCATTTATGGAAAAATTCCATAATTTGGATAAAGAAGATAGCTTATATGTATGATTTAATGATTCTGATTTAAGGCTTGAAATCAATAACTTCAACTTCTGATAGATTCCAAGATATTAAGGTGCCACGGAGTAAGATAAAATGTTAACGCTCTAAACCCTGACTATATATGACATATTAATTTACTTTATGGGTTGTTCTCAGGTGTGTGTGTTCAACTTTCAGTGTCTTAAAGTATATCGCTTTGTTACATAGGCCCCTCTAAAGAACAAGAAATTAGTTCGTGGTTATCGTCTTTTTCAGATCATGAGTATTTAATTAAACCATTCCCCATACTTATCACAATATTCGTGTGAAATGGTATCATGAAGGCACCATCTAGAATCCGTGACGAAGAAAATCCAGATCTTTACAAATGCTGACAAAACATACAATTTCCTACTACTGTGTTTATCAATAATCGTTTTGAGTATTTCAGCTTCACTTTCAGTTTGGAAAAAAGTAAGGACTAAATAATCTTAACGATAGAATCCATAATTTAGAAAGTTAGTCTGTTAAGTAAATTTCATTAATTTTTCATGTATATTGTCAAATTGTGACTTATTTACTAAATACAGAGTTTTATACATTATTTCTTATCTACATTTGTTGTATAGCTGTTTGTGTCATATCAAATAGAATGTGATTCCAGAATGCAACTTATCTGTTCAAAGGGGAGTCCTTTATTCAACAACATCATTCTATCACAAATAAGAATAAACAAAGATTGGTCTCCACCATACAATTTATCAATCCTTTATTATCCGTCTCTCATTAGATAAGTTTGAATGAATAGATTATTTAAGAATTAAAATTCTTGATCATTTAATGGGTGACTTTATCTTCAAAAATCTATTCATTTCAAATTTTTATACCAAAAGGGTGGTTCTATTTGATGAGTATTTCAGATCAGTAACGTAATGAATGCTTTTATTTTATTAAATCGATTTAACTGTCATAGTAATGTCAATTTTAGTCGTTTGTAAAAATAAACTATGTGATTCCATTTTTTTTAATTCATTTATGATCAGAAGCGGAGTTTATTTTGTTCATCAAATAAAATTGAATGAGTTGTTTCTAAAGATTTCATTATTCTTCAGCTATTGTTTCGTTACATTCATAAAAATAAAGAAGGAATGCTAATTAAATTTTTAGTATTTCCAGATTTTTAGGACAAATATTAACACACAGTTATGTATATAGTTTAATGATAAAATAATTGAAAAATAATTATAAGTAGTATGACATGTTCCATTCTGAACAACAATGATCATTGGTTTGTTTTGTATCTATAACTTTTCGACATACTGATGAAACACTCAATTCAAAGTATGAAAGATTTCAAAAAATTCTCAGACGCGAATACTTAGCTTACAAACCACTGAGCAAGCATACGATAGTATAAAATTATAACTTCAATCGACTACACAATTGCACAATTTTAAAAGTAATTTGGTATTTCAAAACAAAATCACATTAGCGGTTTTCAAAAGTTTCTAAACTCTAGCTTGATTCACATAAGTATAAAATTTCTCACATAGAATCATTTTAGATTAATCTGTTTAAAAAATTACGAATTAACTGTTTTTAATAAGCAAAAACGGATGCTGGTTAGAAATGTAATCCAGGACGAGCGTTTCGTATCATTCAGGACTCATCAGCTGGATATCACTTAAAGCAATTTTAAGGCAATCCGCACAAGTTGCACATATGTCAATAAGAGACTAATCAGTTACAGTTCTAAACACCCATGGGGAGATTCAAAGAAACAATACAAAATGAATTAACTATATGTTTTTATTTGAAAAAGTTTTTTTAGATATTAAACTGCAGTTTGATTAAGTTTTGGGTAACGGCGAGACTATAATTTATGGATAAACGAATCACGTATAAGATAACAGGTCTCGGATTTTGGCACGAAATTCACTCATCCATTTGTTTAAATAGA
Organism: Schistosoma spindalis; assembly: GCA_946903255.1. Lineage (NCBI taxonomy): Eukaryota > Metazoa > Platyhelminthes > Trematoda > Strigeidida > Schistosomatidae > Schistosoma > Schistosoma spindalis. The sequence goes on along the minus strand of OX336420.1, from coordinate 26,205,158 downwards.
GTTTTGGCATTATAGCTGATGTCAGTTCATGAAGGAAAGGCTAAATCTAATTCTTAACCTTGACCATCAACTGTAAATCATAATTTCAATTCCACACACTGGTTTATAACCCTCATTTGGTTCTAGTTATTAGGTGGATACTTTCAAGGTCACTTTAGCGTCACTCAAAGGTCGTTCACAAATTATATTCTCACCTGGGAAACTTTAAAATTCGAATTTCTGTTTTTTATCGTAGAAAATTAAACTCAACCTTTTAATAAATATACTTCAGTTAAAATGTTTCTTTATTTATTAAATTACTAAACCAAAACCTGATGAATTTAATAATAAAAAGTGAAAAACCAAACAGTCAATTAACGATTTTATATAATTTTAAAAAAATAATAATAAACCTTGGTAATTTGTTATTCTTTCAAATAAATTCTCATGTAATTAAACAAAAGTAATTGAAATTTTTCTTACTTCAAATTGAAACACCTAATTGTAGACAATTATTAAGTATAAATAATACAAAAGCCTGTTTACTTATTTAAACTGAAGTTAATTAATTACTTTATAATACAATTAAAATTCAATCAAAAAATGTCTACTTTTAAAAAGCCCTAAAGCTATATGAAGTATAAGTGGTAAGTGCATAAATTATAGGCATTTTTTTTACTTTTTAATAGTTGAATTCATGAGTCAACTAAAGTAAGACTACAATGAAAATCCTGGATGTACTAGACTGCTGTTTTGTTTTAGTATGAAACTTCTTAGCAGTGTGCATCCACAATCTTGCCCACGAGATTCGAAATTTATACAAATATCTCTTGATGATTTTAACATTAAATTTAAAAAAGTTTCCTGATTTTACGTGTTATTTCCTAGAACTTAATGTATAAATATAAAAATATGCGGAACATGAAATTCGTTAATCTCTTTAGATAAATTTAGCAAAATATTCACTTTTGATACAAATAAAAGCCTACTCATGTTTGAATTGGTTGTAAGATCATGACTGAAATCATAGGTAACTATTGGAGGAATGTATTAATCTCACTGGTCTATGGATTTGCTCTGACTATATAAATTATATAACTTATAATATTGTACAATTATTTGAGAGTATACTTTTTTGAGAATATGAAGAAAAATGTAAGAAATATCTCTTATTATCAGAAGGGGTTTTGTGGAGATTGTAGTAATTTCAATGATTAAGATCATGAGTCAGTTGAAGCTAGACCACCATGGAAAACCTGGAAGCTGAGGAGTCCCATAATAGGACGAAACGGCCGTCCAGTGCTTCCAGGTTTTCCATGGTGGTCTAGCTTCAACTGACTCATGATCTTAATCATTGAAATATCTCTTAACTATAAAAAAATTACAAAAGTACCTGAATTATTGTTCGTTACTGAAAAGCTTATAAAATTAATGATAATGACAATTTAACTTAAATATCAGATGAAATTTGATATATTATACTTTTATAATTAAAGACATACTGTTTATGCACATATTCATGTATATTACATGTTGTAATTTGCTGGTAAAAACTGTAGAAGCATAGTTACTTAAGATAGTTTAGCTCATAAATTCTTTTGATATAATATCCAAGACTTTAATCAAGTAGTCAAAATCTAATTCAATCGGTTGACATACGGTCTATTCATTATAATTCAATCATCATTTAAACATAACACATATTTTAATCAATAATTTTATTCTATATATGTTTGATCCTATTATATCAAACAATATAATCTCCGATCAACTAATTTATCTTGCTTTCCGATATTCTTTAGTCAAAGGATTCGAGATTTATTGTCACTCGCTTACATTATTTACACTACTTTAGGTGGTCCGCTTGCATAAATCATAATCATTCAATAATACAACGGTTTGGAAAAGTATAACATTCTACCTTCAGTAATCAGCTAATCATTGAATAAACAACCTGTATATATTCATTGTTTTAATTGGTCAGTGGAAAGGTTGTTCAATTTGAAAGATGTTGTCAAAATAAAATTTCAATAATTGAAATCATGAGTCCAGGTTTTCCATGGTGGTCTAGCTTCAATTGACTCATGATTCTAACTATTGAAATTACTAAAATCTCAACAAAACCCCTTCTAATAATAATCATCTGCTCACTAGTGACTGACTTCACGAGACTCTCCTGGAGTTCTAGTGGGAAGCCGTGAACAGTGAAGTTCAACCAGGTCTATTGTGAGATATCAGCCCACTGAAGGCAATGGTGACGGCGGCACAATTTCATGGATTGGTTGAAGTTAGACATTAACACCGTTGGATGGCGGCCGGCTCAGTGGTCTAGGGTTAAGCGCTCGCGTGCGAGATTGACAAGTCCTGGGTTCGAATCTCACAGGAGGTGGGATCAAGGATGCACACTGCTGATGAGTCCTGTACTAGGACTAAACGACCGTCCAGTACTTCCAGGTTTTCCGTAGTGGTTTAGCTTCAACTGATTCATGATTTCAGCTATTGGAATTACTAAAATCTCCACGAAACTCCTTCTGACAAAATAAAATTACCGAACAATTCAAATTAGATCTTGAAAAATAACGTTTTCTAAATAAATGATTTTATTGTTTATTAAACAGTAATTTCATCACATAAACTACAGATGCAGTTGATTCAGTTCAAAAATATAGAAGTACTTGTACCATAGATTACCAGAATACTTCAGTTTCTGTTTAGAATTTTTGTTGTTCAATAACTAATGATAATAATATAGTACAATTGAATAAGTTGTGATGCAACACATCTAACTTTATTCCAAAATATATGCATAAAAATTTAATTTGAAAACCTTTCAAAAACGTAACATTGATATAGAAACCTATAACATTGTAACGATTCATTAATCTTATAAATTAATTTGAATTTATTTAATATTTTATATTGTCAACTATGGGTTAAGCCTTTCATATTAAAAAATGTGAACATGAAATGTTACGCAATAGTCATTGGATAACATTGATAAAATGGTCCAATCAGCTTATCAACCAATCATATTTTACTTAATTATTACTAATCTCTAACGTTTTAACCAATTAGCTATGACCTAGAACTTTACTGATCACACATCATTTGTGTATTGTTATTTTTTAAACATATAAATAGTATATTAAATATAGTTTTAGTTTCAATAAACTTACTACAGAATTTAAGAAATTAAGTTATTTCCTATTCATTCTGCCACATATAAATGCATCTGAAATTATTAGTAAATTTTAAATGTACAAGACATGTTTAATAAAATTGATTATGATATTAATAAAATTGATTTTTGCAGAGCATCAAGATCATATAATATATTGGGATGATAGTAATTCAATGTAAGTTCTAATATGAACATTATTGTTTGTATATCTTTAATACTTTTTTCAGTATTCATTAGTTTTACATTTAGAAATGTCAGTGACTAAGTTTGAATAGGAGATAATTTTCACTTTAATAGAACAAATAAATATTGGTACAAAGGAGCACTAAATACATATGCACCACACATGTCACTTGATTTGTGTGTGGGCTGACACTGCCCGTTTACTCAAATAAAAGCGGGTGGTTTTCTAAGAGGGCCAAACCTGGAGCCTTCTACCTAAAGGTCTAATCCACAAGGAAGTAGAGCAACGTAAGGAGATGCAGTTCTATGGTAGCCGGTGACCAATAAATGGTTCATACGCCATTTGCTCCTTCGGGATCCTGGAGCCCATGTGCACTATTGGTTTGGATTTTCCAACCCCCCTAGGTGGATCCTACATATCCACCAACGCGAACATTCGTAATCAACACCCCCGCCATTAGAAGGCATTTAGTAGGACTTCCCTGATATACAAAGGTTTATGCATTATTCTGAATAGTCAAAATATTTAATTAGTAATGATTAGTTGAGGACAAGTGAATAACAGTCGTAGGCTTAAAATAAATCTCTTAATGAAGTGAATATACAAAAATAGTACTTATCAGTGGAAAAAAGTCACTGACCGGAAGATTTGTACATCTATTCTGTGAATGACACCCTATTTTGTAGAAAAAAATCAATACAAACTGCAAGTTATTTACCAAAACGTTTTTTTGAAGAACATCGATTTTAGATGATGTATATATTATATTATCCCAAGATTTTTATTCAATTCAATCAACAAATCTAGGTTACCATTTAATATAGAATTTACTAAAGAAACCTATCCAAATTTTGATGAGAATCAATCGGAAATGTTATACACCATAGGGCATTAATAAAACTACTTATGATTTAGTAGTATACAAATCAAAAATTGATAATTCTAAGGCAAATAAATTAGGTGAAGCAATATTTAGCCATATATAACTGGTTAGACAAGATTACCAATGTTTTTGTTTTAATTTCTATAGTATGCATCTGTATATGTAAAACTAAAAACTTGTTCAACCATAGAACTGGAAAAGCAAGTACGATTATATTTATTGATTTTAAATAAAACAATAATACCATATGACATGGAGCAGTTGTTCATATACTACAATCAAGTGTCATATACATATATTACTTGTAATATACCGATAATATTATAGTCATATCAATATCTTAGTTCGCCTTACCATCACAGTGCATACCCAACGATTATATAATGGATACAAAAGCTGTTTCTGTTAATGTTGGAATTAAATCTAGGAGTCAGGCGTTTTCCTGGCTGATAATCTGCAGCTGGTTGTGTCTGCATCCTAGTGTTGATATTTATACCGATACTCAAACTTGTTACCTTTGGTTTTAAGCTTCAGTGCGTTATCTACTGTGATTACAAGTTGGATTAGTTGCTAAATTTCTCAGTGACTGTTAATTTTACTTGTTAGTGTTCCTGTTTTTCTCCTTATTGAAGGTAAAAATGGCAATCAATTAATCCCGACCAATATTTATGCATCCTGAGTAAATTGCCTCGAGCTTTGATAAACACTTTTGACTAGTCGTCAATATCAAGGTAACCTGATCAAGTTGTATGTTTACCAACAGGGACTGATTATTTTCAGTACTTAGAATAAAAATCCTTACAATTTAATACTGTTTCTGACTGTTTTCTGAACTAAAAATGACACATCTTATTTTAACTGAATATTGTCAAATTAGTGTTAAATTGAATATGTTAGCTTCTAATTGAATTAATGAAGTTGCTAGATAAATGAAACAAAATTGACTAACATACAATAATTATTACATGTTTATACACCGTCTTTTAGCATATTTCACCATATTGTAACATTTAGAGTTTATTTACAATGAATAATATTCTGTTATTACCACCCAAGTTAAATGTTTAGCTGTTGGATAATTTTTTGTTGCCTTAATCAAGTGATATTAAACCCATACCTTATACTATGATTAGAATATCATTAACTTAAAACCTATCGGCTGTTTCAACTTAATTTTTGGTACTTGGATTCCTTAAAGTATAATACATATGGTTCGTAAGATTAAGTCTAACAAATCGCTTCAATGTGTAGATTATATGCAAAACTAAGCAAAACATTTTCTGAATTAGGTACAATTTCATCTCCTAAACCAATGTGAATAAAAAATAGACATCATTAGCAAAAAACAGATACCTTTTATGATAATAAAAAAAATCCTAGAAGTAACGACTTAAAAATCTTATATTCATTGTTCTGTGTTGTGTATTAATTCCAAAAAGTCAAACTCTAATGAAAGTTATATTTTAATGGTTAACAGGTAAGATTCAATTCCAGATATTTTAAATCTAATACATAATTGTGTAATATCGATGTTTTCTTTGTGCGTTCAAAAATTATCAAGTAACCATATGCTCAATGTAGATGGTTGCATAGTTTTTTACAGTACAAATTACAGAAGCCCTAAATACGATCAAGATTTATTTATTTGATTTTACAAGGAAACAGCGAGACTATAATTTATGGACGAACCGATCAGATTTAGGATAACAGGTCTTGGATTTTTAGCGTAAAATTCACTCACACATTCGGTCAAATAGCGTCTTAGCATTTTAGCTTATATCAAACTGCTTTATAACCCTCATTTAGCAATATGAAGTAGTTAGACGCTCTCACGGTCACTTTGGCATCGCTCAAAAGTTGCTCATAAATTATAGTCTGATCAAGAAAACTATATGTGCACAAACCTAAAGTAGCAATGAAAACTGAAACAATAATTTCCAATATACATTTCGATTTCCTTTAACTAAGTAAAACATTTTATAAATTAAAAGCAGTTGATTTTTTCCTGTACAACAATTCTGAACAGTTATGGACAGTCATAAATTCTGTTCCATACAGAAATACTTCTATCTGTGAAGATAATAATTTTCTCGAGTTCACTACTGTTAATGAAAGTATAAAAATCATATTTAATTAAATGTCATACATCGTGATTTATATAAACATAGTTAAAACAAAACAACAACAACGACTGGAAATGTCTATTCTAAATTTGACGACGATTCTTATCAAAATCTAAAAATAGAGTCATTCATTCTTACTATATTTAATTTTTATATATACCAATTTTAAAACTATAATTGGTAGTAGTTAAGTACTGACTTACAAATAAATACTACCAAAGTTTATACAATTTTAGCCTTCCGCCCGCCCCCTCCCCAAGTATATACCATAATTTTGATTGATTTAATTAATATTTATTATAAATCTAGGCAAGCAACAAGACTGCCAAAATGATTTAATATTTATTCACTTAAAAAAATCAAATTTTATTTGAATATTTATTACGAGTTGAGGATAAATAACAAAAGTTGTGTTACTTTATTGTTTATATGGTTATTGTATTTATGTATATTTAAAAAATAAGTTGAGACATTCATGAAGTAATTCTTCATTGTATAAAAATGTCTCCCTCCCTTGGGCCCTTTGGGAAATTAAACCTTTATCTAATTTAGCTTCAAAATATTGATTAACCTTTATTTTTTTAATATTAATTGACGCAATTTATCAATGTTATATAAAACAGAAAAGTATTGTACGTCGTAGAATAGTAAAGATGAAAAGTTTTTTATAAATTCAAATGCCCTTGTATGGCCCAGAGTGGGATGGGCCCACCCTCCCTCTCAAAATGCTCTCACACGACCTCGTGTTTACTGCCTCTGCCAGGGAAATCTTACTCCCTTCTCGTGGCGGTAGTGTTGTTTACGAAAATGAGAGGACGAAAAGCGAATGTCCGGTGCTTTAACCGGATCGCACATGGACTCCAGTATTCTGAGGGAACAAATGGCCTATGAACCAATCGTTGGTCCTCGGCTTCCATGGGACTGCATTTCCTCACGATGCTCCACTGCCTTGTGGGTCAGATCTTCAGGTCAAAAGCTCGGGGTGTGGCCCCCTAAGAAAACCACCTGCTTCGGTCTGGGCACCCGGGAAGTATCAGCCCACACACAAATAAAATTTTGTGAGGTGCATATATGTTTGGTTCCCTCTTGCACCAATATTTATGTGTTCAAATAAAATAAAATAAAGTATATACATAGCATCAATCTGTAACATAGTATGAAACCTTTTGTTGGGGTATTCAGAAAATACCCCAGAAATTATCTAGTGCTATTCCTGAATGAGAAATAGCGTCATTACCCCATTGGTCAACATTCTTCCAACGTGTCATTTCCCTATTGGTCTATATTTATTTGGGTCATTTCCTGAAGGTTAAATCTCGTACAAATGTTACTTTCTATTTTATGGTACGATGTAGTCTGTTTGTTTGGTATATAAACAGAGTATGTTTGAAATATAATGATTCATATCACCGAGGCTGAGACTTGTGTTCTGGACTCAATTGGCTGGGCTAGACAGGGAAGCAGGACCAATCAGGACTCTAGGCTGCTCGCACGTATTTTATGCGTCACTGTTTCGATCGATAATAGGCTGCTCTCTAATAGGCGGATCACACGTTATAACACCTTTATGTTACTAAATATTGACAATATTCAAGTACAAACATTCAGGAGTTAAACATTACTTCACAACTATCAGGTAGTTACATATCAACCACTGAATGGTAACAACAAATGTATGTTTCTTCTTTATGCTTGTGAGAAAAAAGAACTAATACTCTTTATAATACAAAGTGAGAAGAGTATTTTTGAAAACATTTTGAACTGAGGAAAGTTTTAATTTATATCAGTTTGGTATAAAGTTTTTCAATGAATACTGAATATACCAAAAGTTAACTAGTTAGTGAGAACAAAGCATTATGAGCTCTTACAAAGTCTATCTACAAATAATCAATATTCGGAAATAATGAATGTAATATTTTCTAATTTTTCATAAGCAACTGAATTTTGAACAGTTACATAGTCAAATGTAAATGTTGGAATTGTGCATGTTAAACGCATAGATTGGTCAGTAACGCAACTATCATATAAAAGCCGTAGATTATTCAAATGTTTATACATTTGGCACTTCAGGAAAAGTATTTCAAATAATATGATCAAATGATATGGTTATATCAAAAATGATAAAATCATTTTGTCTTGTCTCATGAATCGTTTTCACGATGTCATTTACTTTACATCACTACATTTATTTACTGCTGACTAAGAGGTAACCTGTTTTAATACGATACGAGATTAGGTCGGTTTCAGTCTTAAACTAGTTATCATTTCTCTGAAGACTGTATCCAATGTCCTGTTGCTTGTCAATCAATACAAAACGCACGTACATAGCATCCTCTCAACACATCTAACTAATTATGAAAGTTGAATAAGCCATAATGTTTAACCTTATTTATTTAAAGTCACAGTTCTGATCACTTTCAAGGTTCCCCTCAAGTAGGAATAAGGGAAAGATTAATTCATCAGGATTTTATGTAACTAATATAAAAACCGAAATAGTCCATGAACAATGCTCTAATTCTATTCTCACCTATAAACTGTTCATCATAAACCCCAAAAATTATCTTTTATGATGCATCAAAACATTTTTATGTAATAAGATTTTTATCTACTCCGGTCATTCAGGCTTGTGTACAGGTAGTTCACAGAAAAAATGCATCCAAAACAGATTATCTAAACGTATCCAACTATTAACACTAATGATCTCTGAGTGTGAAATCCATATATCCCTTTAGCGTAGTACTTATTTACTAATATGCTTCATAATAGCTGATCTCATTTCAACACTGAAGCTCCTAGAATATAGTAAATATTAACATATATCCCTAGTAAATCAGCGTAGACAATTCACCTTTCTTAATAAATGCCAATAAACATCAAGTCAATCAGCAGACGTATTTCAAATGAGACGTTTAGATGTAAAAATATTTTAGAATTAATTTCACTTGATCTTTTATTTTATAGAGAATCATTGCTAGTTTTCCAAATAGTGCAGTATGTTAAAACATTTGGTAACTATTTCAAAATGTTATACCAGTTTGCTTCATTAACACTATTCACCATTTCAAATTCTAAATGTTTAAAATTATACTTTTTGTAGAATTATGTTAAAAATTAAACATACTGTCTACAAATTGTTAGAAAGTTTAAATCAGGTTACTACTAAAACAATCGATCCTAATCAATATCCATCATGAAATTTATTTTGTTTATAATCATCCTGTTCAAATAATTTTCCTAATGTTGTCGAAATAAAGTTTGTGAAATCATAATTAAAATGAGTGCAACTTGTTTTTCATACCTAATCTGTTTTTAACACATAAATTGTTTAATAGTTAAATCCATGAGTGAATTAAAGCTAGGTCATCAAGGAAAACTTTGAACCACGGCATAGCCGTTTCATCCTAATATGGGACTCAGCATCAGTGCGCATCCACGACCCGTCCTATAGATTCGAACCCTTTGCACACGAGACTGATAGGTCATGGGTTCGACTCTCGCGAGCGGGATCGGGTATACGCACTGCTGAGGATTCCGATATTAGGGCAAAACGGCCGTACAATGCTTTCAGGTTTTCCATGGTGGTCTAACTTAAATTGACTCATGAATTCAACTACTAAATTACTAAGATCTCCACAAAACCCCCTTCTGAGTGAGGTAAATGTTCACAAACTCTTCATATTTTCAGTTTATCAAGCATACTTTTTATTTGAATAAATATCTAACTGAAATATATGTGATCTACTACAATAAGTTTATCAACATTAAACTATTCACTTTTAAAATTGATGCGCTTGAATGGTATCAACAAAAACAAACTTAATACAAAACAATGGAACATTGATATTATCTTCCAACCTATAGATATCTTTTCACAACTAAGCAATAGCTAAAAGAAAATAATTAAATTTTCCTACTGAGTATTTGTTACAAAAAAAACGGACGTACCAATATAAACGAATACTGGTTTCTTAATTAAAATATTTTCTCTACTTTCACACTTTGAGAAACACTTCAGATACTACTTTATTTTATTCTTCCTTTAAATCATATTGTTTTATTTCATATAGATTTGAAGAAAATCCTGATGAATTGTATGTCAATGAGGGAGATAATTTGATTTTTATTTGTTCACCAAATCGAACACATGTACGAAATCTTTACTGGGTAAGTCTTGTTATTGATACTTAAGAAAAAACAGAAAGATATAGATTATTATAGATAGAGATTGAAATCAGATCATCAGTCTTTTTGTCCTAGTAAAAAGTAGAACAATTTTTACACACTTAAAGTCATATCACAATGAAAATAATACACTATGTGAAATGATATATAAATCATTTTATCTCTCCAACAAACTCAGAGGAGAAGTGAGATTTATTGATTTTTCATGACTGATTATGTATTCAAAACGAAAAGCAAATAGTGTACTAAGTAATCGTCTGATTTGACAAAGTTCTAAAGTGACTGAATCGACAGAATCGATAGCTCAATAATTCAACCCCAGGATAGCTAAACGAATATGACTTTTGAGTGAATATGGGAGGTACAGCCATGAACTAATTTATTCAATCACTAATCATAAATTTCTGTGTTAACTTCAACTTTGTACTTAACAAAAGTATAGGGTAATATTAAGTGTATGAGATATTGAGTTTATTTATCATACGAAAGTTTCTTCAGTGTCTCGCTAACCTGTATATCCAAATAACAGTTTTGTTTTAATTATCTGAACGATTTCAGAAAATCACATCCACTGAAATTACTTCGGGGATTTCTCTACGCATTCATAATCACCACAATGCTTATTGATATATTTATATGTAAAAGTTCCCAGTGTTATAATAGCTTTATTAATTTGATAAGTAACGAAGTAATTAAAGGCATCGAGCTTGAAAAACCTTAAACGAATATATTTTAGAAACTAGCTAAAACATTCCAGCTGAATCTATGTATGAACATAGTTAAGGGATTTCAACAGGCGAAGATAAATAAAAATCATCCAATTGAATCCACGTAATTACGTTTTTACCAAATAATGACAAATAAATAATGGAAATGAATGAATATATCCCAACAAAGGCTAATCAAATTTAATCCTTAATACAAATAACAGAATAATTCAAATTTTTATTAATATTACTTTTAAGTGCGAATGAATGTTTGTATGACGATGAGATTTAAACTAAAAAGGGTTTCATGCTTTTTTTGACAGTTATAAACCAACTCTAAACAACTTTTGAAAAATGTTGTGATCAAATATTTACTATATAAAAATCAGGTAAAATTTTCGTAGTAAACTAACTGGTGATAAGATGGTGGTTAGAGGTGTTCAACAGGAAACCCTGGAAATAGGTTTCGTGCTACTTGGCACTCGTTAGCAAGGTGTGCCTGTAATCTTGAGGGAATTGATGCTCCTTGACGTATTCGATCCCGTGTCACTCAGCTAAGCAGAGGCTTTGCCACTAAGCTATCTAGGGTTTCCTATTTACTGCCTCTAACCATCAACTTGTCTCAACACAGTGCACGCAATGTCGAGTCACCTAGACGTATCCACATTGCAACTTGGTCGATAGGATTCGATCTGCACTAAGAAGGACCTGACATACATGAAATTGATCGCCCCCCAGTGATCAATCAATTGTAACTAACTGGGTAATTTCATTTTCCTTAACTGTTTTTATAAATCTATACGTATATTTGTCAAGATTAGAACGAATAGTTTGACAGAAGTCATTATATGTGAAATAATCTCAGCAATTGTAATTTAAATTATTCCAACGTTTTGCCCAGCTAACTTGTCTGGATTTCTTCAGGATAATAACAATAATCAAAATCATCAAGGAAATATATAGTTTTGATTGTCAATGCTATATATTTCTTTGATGATTTTGACTTTGATTATTACCCTGAAGAAATCCAGACAAGTTAGCTGGACGAAACGTAGTAATTATTTAAATTTCAATCACTTAGATTATTTCAAATATAATTTTCACATATTTTTATTATGTCTAATCTTATGTGAATTACATGATAGAGTAATATAGTACAAATCGCACTAATGTTATATTGGAATATAATGTTAGAATGGATTAATTTTAAAGTTCCATAAAAGTGTACTTGCACTGCGAATAATTTGAAATGATCATTTCTAAAAACAGAAATATGGTTTATTTTGTTAAGCAATCCTTTTGTGTAATAATTTCAACTTCATTTTCAAACAATCACTCAACTGACAAACACTTCTATTTTTCAAATTACTCCAAAATAAACGTTTATATATCTAGTATCAGAAGTGTGATGATGAAAATGTTGAGAAAAACGCATTACCTGGGAACCATTCGAAATCTACACTTTCAAATATTAGTATGCGTATATTGCTGGGTACAGGTTAAAAATGAAATGATTGCATACTCTAAGTTTATTAAATATCTGGTTTACAGTTCTGAAGTAATATGATAAAAAATATGTTTTGAAGGAAACGATAATAAGTAAATACTTACTTTCTTCAGAGCCATTTCCACGATTGTGCTTCACTACTGAGGAGATTTATTGAAGATAAAACGTAAAACATAAAGCTAAAATATTGGCGTTTGACATCTTATTTATTCCTACATTTTTTTATGGTTGCACTTAATTGGATATGTAATGTAAAGTATTCCTTACATACAAAATAAAGTTCTAATTAAATGAATCAAAATAATATATTTGTGATATCCCAATGAATAGAAGAATTAAATTTTCTGACGTTTCGTGATTCAGTTTAAGCCACTTCTTCAAAGAATAATTAACCAAACTAAATTTACCCAAGTTTAAATAATACGAAGAAATAAAGCAATAATTTTAAGTGTGATCAATCAAAAACAGGTCTGATCAAATCAATGTCATGTCATTCTGGTCAAGATGATTTATATGAGATATGTTTGTAAATTTGTGCGTGTGTGCATATGTATGGTAAGGGATGAAAAATTGTGACATTTGTGGTGAGAAAGGATGGAGTTTAATTTGTTTTTACGATGATAGTGTAAAATGTGAATAGAATCAGAGATAGTAACTTGAATAGATAGTCCAAATCGGACGGATAGTGAGGCTTTTTTCGTATCAAGGGCTGTAAAATTAAGCATTATATGGAAAGCTTCAGCTACTCACCATTCTTTGTAGTTGGAAACACCTTTACTTATCATTTTTATGTTTTTAATATCGATTTGGTGGTTGTTGAAAATGGAATGAAGTGCTATTGCCGATTTCATTTGTAGTCTATAGAAGGTATCACAATCGACACATCCTATATTGGAGAGTCGTCTAGCGAAATCTTAACTCAATCCAAAGGACATCTTAGGTTCACAAAGAAACCACCTAATAATCCCGTAGAACAAATCGCACCTAATATTCTTGCTTTGCTCCTTTCTACTATTTAAACTTGTGTAAATTTAATTTGGTTATTTATTCTTTGAAGAAATGGTTTAGACTGAACTACGAAACGTCAGAAAATTTAATTCTTCTATTCATTGGGATATCACAAATATATTATTTTTAATAGCTGAATTGGTGAGTCAATTAAAGCTAGACCACCATGGAAAACCTGGGAGCACTGAATGTCCGTTTCACCCCAGCATGAGACTTAGCAGTGCACATACACGACCCTGTTCACAGGACTGAAACCTAGGACCTATCGGCCTCGGGCGCGAACGCTTAACATTTTAACCACTGAGCCGGCATTCAACGGTGTTAATGTTTAACTATATTTATAACTTTCTACCCAATCCTTAGTTTATTTGAAATTATCACGCCTTAATTGAAATTTGTTGAAGAAAGAAGTGGTATGATGTCGAATTAGTGTATTGGTTACCGCACACAATTTGATAATAACGACGAATTAAAGATAATCAGCATAGTTATTATCCAGAAACTGTATATTCTCATGACTGTATTTTGGTAGTTAAACTATATAATGTGACTCTACATTAAAATTATATAAAAAGATATAAATCGAAACATATTTTCGCTAAGTTCGTAATCAAATGCCTTGCACTTATTCAATATTTTTAAAAGTTTATTACAGGAAGTAATTGAACTGAAACAATAAAATAGCAACATAAAATATAGTAAATGAATAAAATTACCGTTATTTTGACTTTTGACAGGAAAAAGAAGATATAAATAGTCCCAATTTGTTTTCACAACCCTATCAGGTGTTTAAACAAAGCATCAGGAAATAGTGACATTATAACACTTTTTACAGAATAGATCAGAAGGGAAACAAACTCACTCAAAATATGGGGATATTATAGTCTGGCACAGTCAAAATACTAATCACCGTGGTTAAATTTTAACAAAAACTTGATTAAAAGTTGTAGGCTTCATATTAATCTTCTATTGCTGAAAGTTGTTACCAAATTATTCAAGTTACTTAATCAAGCAGAATAATAGTTGAATGTCAAGTCTCATCTGGTCAAAAGAAATCTCATTTAGCTGTGCTGATATTATTTACTATCATGAGTGTATAGTTATTACCAGCAATAAATTTTACTGGTGATTTCCTGTTTTTTTAGAGAGCTATCGTGTGATCGTGACGTCATCATTGCTTACTCTGTGACATATGCACTAATGATCAAACAAACAGGTTTTCTTATTTGCTAAGCAATTTTTTTTAAAAACACCTTGCTGATAACTTAGTAAACCTTGAAGTAATAAAAATTGTAAGAAAAACTTTCATAAGTGTGATCATTGTAAAACACATGTCTGAAATAAAGAACAGCTTAAACAGTGAGACTATAATTTATGGACGACATTTGAGCGACGCTTAACTGACCTTGAGAGTATCCACTTAACAACCAGGAGGGGTTATGAACCTGTGTGAGGAATTATAATTATAATTTACAGTTGATGATTATGCTTAGGAATTAGATTTCGGGTTTTCATCACGAACTGACATAAGCCAAAATGGTAAAACTCTATTTATCCAAATGGATGAATGAAAAATCCAAGACTCTGTTATCTTATACGTGATTGGTTCGTCCATAAATTATAGTCTCACTGCTTAAACTAAAACAAATGACTAACGATGTAATTACTCAATTAACTTGTTTTACGTCACATCAAAACCTTTAATATGCATGAACGTGAACTATTATCAATTGTTTGGTGGTCTTTACTGTCGTGTTTGTATATTTATTTAGTAATTTACAATAAACTTACAATTGTATTACTTCAGAATAACATATTTAAAAACAAATAACTATTGAGATTCCCTAAGGTATTTCATGTATATAATTCTACTTAGATTGTATAAAGTTTGTCATACAGTTAAGAAAATTCATTCATTATAAAACACAAGCAGAGTATATCAGGAGTAATTCCGTGAATCAATTCCATTTGATGTTTTATGATTGCTTATTCAACATTTAAATTAAGAGTAGTTTGTTGAACGTTAGGTAAGGTTCGCTAATACGTTTTTGGAAAAAATTAACTAAACAGAATTTTTAACCTGACATAATGATTACTTTATGTACAGCGCAATACATGAATGCAATGCTGGATGAATGACCAACATGATCATATATGAGTTTATTTCTTTTTAATCTCAAATCCATTAACACGATAGAACTCATTCAAAGAATCAGTGATTAATAATTTAGATAAACACAAATCCCAATTTTACGGCTACAGTATCTTAAGAGATACTTAAAATATTCTGCATTGAGTTCTTACAAATCTATTCTGTATAAATTATTGAAATCCCTTTTCCGTCTGTCACTCTTTAAATCGTTCTACAGCTATGAAACCTAGAATAGGGGAATTCATTATCCATTATGCTCTATTTATATTCACGTGATAATGAAGTAATAGTTGTAGTACCTAATTAATTCAATACAATTTGTATGAGTTTAAACAAAAATACGAAGTGAACATTAAATATTCACAACATTCGTTTCTCACAAGTTACATATCATTTTATCAGGAAAGTATTGAACTAAACATAAAAGAATAACTCTTGATCATGTTTTCATAGATTTTAATTTCTACCTTTAATTATTCATGTGTATATACATAGTCCAGTGCTTCCAGGTTTTTCATGGTGGTCTAACTTCAATTGACTCATGATCTCAACGAATGAAATTATAAAACTTTTCTTCAAAAAAAGTTTATTTTATATAGTAGCTTTAATTGCAAATATGATTTTCATGTATTCAGTTAATGAATTAATGGCTTAGTCCTTCAGAATCTATTCGATTTGAATGTTGAACTTTATTAGATTAGTAGTGTTTAGTCAAATACTTTTGTCACTCCATTGTGCAATCATGACAATTGAACTGTCATAAAATTCAACCAATTTATATTATGAATACAATGAGATTTGTAAAAATTGTTGAATATTATGGTTTACATTATAAATTGATATTAGTCAAATAATTCGTAAATACTATGAAGAGCTGAGGATCTGTTTTGATTTGATTGGACTCCGCATGTCCAAAGCTTTTTATTAGATCAAAAAGAATTACCACTCCATATTGGTCACAAGGTCGGAAACGTTTCATAATATTTAATTTCCTCTAATACTATTTCTTTCTACTTATTAGTTACTCAAACAATAACTATTTAGAGTTTTTATGAATCCAATTAACTTTTGATTTATTAACTCATTTAATGTTTTATTTCTATTTCTTTTTCTTTAGACAAATGATCCTCGAGTAAAAATGAAATGCAATAAAACAATATCAATAAAAGTTATTAAACTTTTAGATTGTTTTAGTAATAAATCATTAAGTGAATTTGTACTTAAAGTTAGTCGATTCCCAGAGATCACATCACTTCCTAGTTTTGATTACAATATACCTGTACACTTTATAGGTACGGACAAACTGTTCTCTTTTTATTATTATTATTATTATTTATTCGATCATATATTTCATATAAAACCAATATGAAACGACAGATTATATTTTTTTTATTGATTCTAATAGTAAAATGACTCCTAGAGAATGTAATACTTCGTTTAAAGTTGAAGAGCTATTATTTAATTTTAGTTTGAATCCCGTATCATTACTTGTACATAGATTTTACTTCTGCTTTAATCCATTCAGGAAGTCGCCAACAAATGTTTCGTATTGAATGTATTTACCTAGGAAAATAAATGAGTTTTAAAGTTGATGAATAAATACTAATAATATCGACAGAGAAAAAAAGCGGGCACGTTCTTACATGCGAACCATGAAAATTCTCTAATTTAACAATAACTACTGATAAGTAATATAGTTTACTTAAGTTAATTTCTGAATTACTTAGTTATGACGAAGCGATGCATTTTTGCATTCACGATAATATAGTCTATGCAGAAGCTAAGTGCAAGTAATTTCAGATTATTCCTTTTAAGATTATAGAGTGTTTCTAATAATGTATACTTAAAAAATATGATTTTCTGTTATAACTTGTGCCCTATTAATGTTTAACGTAATGATACCACGAATTAGAGAACAGTGACTTATCGAACTGACCGACGACTCATAAACCCGTACCAGTAGTCTATATTCTTTATTGGTCCTTCTCCCTGACTAGCAGTGCCTGTTGGGTTCAGAACATCAATCTCAGCCCCTGAGATATACATCATGTATTTAAAACATACTGGCTTTATACACAAGCCAAACAAATGACATCATAAAATAGAAAATAACATTTCTATAAGATCTAACCAAAAGTGGCTATGAATGTGGAAGACTATGATTAATAGACTGGGCACAACCTAAGAATGGTAAATCGTATAATAATAGTCTATGAGTCAAAATAAAGCTTATAATAAGAGGAACATGAATATACATAGTTTAGTTACTTAACAATTACACAATAAAAATATATGTATAGTATTATTTCATAAATAGATCCTAACACATACCATTCATTATTCTTATCGGGACATATCATTTTTACTTTAGATATACCTACATTGACTATTGAGAAACATTGTCTAAATGAATCTATGAAGTCCAACTAATTTCCTACAATATATTGATTAAATATAAATTTATTTTTTATACTAAGTTGCAGTTGGGAAATCCTGATTCCAAACCAATGGTGCACATGGGTTCCAGTATCCTGAGGGAACAAATGGAGTATGAACCAATCGTTGGTCACCGGCTACCATAGGACTGCATCTCCTTACCTTGCTCCACTGCCTTGTGTATCAGACCTTCAGGTCGAAGGCTCCGGGTGTGGTCCCTGAAGAAAACCACCTGATTCGGTTTGGGCACCCGGGCAGTATCACAGCCCTCTCACAAATCGAATGAGATTTGTGTGGCGCATATGTATTTGGTGCCATTTGTACCAATATCTATGTGTTCAAATAAAATAAATAAAAACTAAGTTTCAACAAGCAATATATCAACTTTGAGTATCTTGCATATTTTCAATCTGCTGAGATACAGACACAGTTCATTCGAATCCAAACACAATCATCTAAAAACAATTTAATACTCTAGCTACATTTAATTTAACCTATTTTACAATTTCCTTTTAGTTATCAAAAGTAATATACTTAAATACTTAAACATAAATCCTGTGAATTTTGCTTAAGTTAATTTATACTTTTAAAAGACATTTAATTGTTCATGGTTTTTAAAATTTTATTTAGTCATAATACGATAGTTTATATTAAAAAGCTCTATAATGCCAATACATTATGATGTCATTAGTGGGGGTATATATTCATGCACCCGTACGAGAAGTAAACTTTAGTTAAATAAAGGGAAATATATGGATATATTGGATAGAATAAAAAATAGTAACATTTCTAAGGAGTTCATATCTTTATCAAATATATTTTAATTACAAAAAGTGTTCATTTTCCTGAATAACCCAATTATCTTAGTTCTTAAACGTATTATATATATATTTTTTATAGCTCATTCATTTACCTGTCAGAAAAATAACATCCGATTAAGTTTCAAGTTAGCAAAGAATTCTGTGAATAATAAAAATAATTCTCCTGTTTCTGATGTTTTAAAATCGTTTATATCAGAAACGCAATTAATCGATCAAAACAAATGTAAGTTAAATTGATAATAATTATTAAAGTTTAAATTCTGGGTTGTAATTTTATACAACATTGTGTTATTATTTCAAGTTATTGCTGGATACAAATATGTACCAAACATTTATTTTGTACTGCTAATTAACAGTTTCCAAGTTGAATCATGAACGTTGGAAATCACGAAGCAGTGGACAGTATTTTGATTGTAATATGTTACTTTTTATAAATGAATACCAACAATTTCATCATAGTGATATCACTATATCACTAAATAGCTGGCATATAGTGCTCCACATTTCTGACTTTAATCTACTCTCAATATAATGAAATCTTCATCGATTGTAACAGATGATACATGTTTCATAATCAACATAATTAAATGCACTATCTCGTTGCTTCTCAGTTTACAATATTTTGAAGCGACCGTCGAGTTCAATCATTAGTGAACACATTAACACTACAAACATAGATTTTATTAATTTAGTTCAAGTTATATATTTTTTCATAAACTGAATATAGGTCGAAAAATTAGTAGATTTTTAAAGAGAAATTTATTCAATCAACCAATGAACTAAAGAAAATGCTATCATTGGAAACTTTGCGTCAACAAACTCTTAAGGATTATCTCATGAATACACTTTAGCTTAAATGGCAAGTAAGGTCTAAAACACTTAGTCAAGTACTGTGTATATATTCTCAAATAGCTAGAATCATCTAATTTATACAGTCGAGTCTTTCTGATCTATGTTAGTAGAGTAAATGATTATAAGTAAAGTCACGATATATTCGACGTATATCACTGAGAATGAAATAATGTCGTCAATACTTAATTCTGATTGTTGATTGAATTCAAACGACCAAATCACAATGCAACCATTAATCTAGACAACCTAATGCTTTATGATTTAAGTTTGGATGTTAAGTAGAATTTGTAAAACATATGTGCAACACTCGTTGTGAGACGTTACTCGTGAGGTACTCAAGCGATGACTAGTCTGTTAGTATTCGCTAATCAATTTGTGCAAACAACTCAACTCTATACGAGATCAAACCACCTAAATAATGTGCCAGGTCGAATTTCCCATGATTTTATGATAACAAACCAGATCTCACAATATTTAATCTGCGCTTATAAGTTCCGCAGAACGATTTTTTATTGAAACAAAGATGATTTTGCACAGATATATATATATATATATAAACATATTCTTGGAGTTCACATCAATACTACCTAATGATTATTGTATAACCGAACTGCTGTCAGTAAACACGTGCTACTGAAAATGATTAATTGATAAAGCCTTGATGTTTACCTCATAATTAATATTTTCAAAAAGACTTAACTAATTTGACCCTACTACCATTACTACAGTACATCTTTGCTGCAATCATCTTGACATGAAAAAGTTTCTCCTTGAACATTTCAATCTAAATATAACTGAATTCAACTGGAAACTACAATTTGAGTTTATGACTAACTAACAAATTGTTTGTCTATACTTTCAGTGTACAACACACAGTATCATGTCACATGTAGAAATATGAACGAATGAGAAGTCTTTTTGATGCATCTAAAATATTTAAATGAAATTTTTTTGGTAACTACAAAGTACTTGATAAAAATGTGTACTCTTATAATAACATTCAGTATATTGATAACGTGCGGTTGGCTCACGGGTGAATCCGAGGAAGCTCTAAGAAGCTCAGAAAGAGACGAAGATATTCCATCTAATCATCTTTTGAAAGAATATTCCAAAACCTCTACGAGTAGCTTCCCTATTGGACAAATGCTAATAACCCCCTTGTATTCAGATTGAATGACTATAATGATGACTTTGTTTTTACTCAAAAACCCTAAATACCTGATAGTTTTGTACCATAAATAACACTGTTTAGAATAGCATTCCTTTCACTTGTCTTCTGCCTTCTCATTTGCAACTTGAAGGGTCCTAGTGTTCGAGTGCTCTAGTTGTGCGTAGTATATATAAGAATTTTAGTTCAAGGCATAACAGATACCGTTAGACCTAGTTAAACAGATATGATTCCAATAGTGATAAAATTTTGAAAGAATCCGAGAGAATGTAATGAGATAAACAATATCATAAAGAGCTATATATTTATTTACTAAACTTAATTTCTTTGTACATAAACAAAATAAACAAATTTATTATTGTCCTTTTTATTCATTTATTTTATAGCTGTGCCTATTGTAAACAGAACGTTACAGTACCATTCAAAAACCAAACTAGTTTTAGAATCTTCAGTCACATACAGAAATCATACTTTTATTATCAAAGGAAAAACAATAGACTGGGAAGAATATAAATTTTTACTTGTCCCAGCTATATTTGCATTTCTTACACTGATTGGTATACAAATTATTTTATGCAGCTTTTGGTTACCAAATTCAATTGTAAATAAATTTATAGCTTACTTTATGAAGTGTAAATGTAAAAGAACATCAAAAGATCAATCGAATCAAACATGTTACAAGCATGAAATAAAAAGTTTGTACGTAAATAATACTTCTTCAATGTCTAGAATACGTTCATCAAAAGAATGTATCAGTATAACAAGCCCATATCAGTGTAAATGTTTAACTGAACCGATTGAATTACATACAAATTCTTGCACCAAGTGTACACTGGAACAAATCCATCAAACATAGTATGATTATCATTTGAAAAGGATGATTTGCAAGATTGTACATTCTGTAGTATGGTTAATGAATATACATAGAGGAAATAAAAACTAATGGCAAACAGTAACTTCAGAATGCTTTGTATAAAAATATATGATCATGCTGTCGACTAATCATAGCTCTTATAATCAATTTCAACAGTTCAACGAAAATGTTAACTTCTTTAGAAAATCAGGGTCAAGATGAATAATTATGTTTATTCAATTTGTAAACCATTTGTACTAGTGAATCCGTCAGCTCAATTATTACCAGTCAGTTAATCCAAGTTATAAAAAAAGGAAGTCATAATGGTTTGACGAAATATTTACCTTTATTTTAGATCTTGGCAATGGATGTATTCCTTACTTTTGAATTTTTATTTCAAAAGTGTTCCTTGAAAGTAAAAACGGACTCAGCAACAATTCTGTTTTTTTTATAAATTTATTTTTGAAACCCTTATAAATGTTATTTTTAGTGTCTAAATACTACACTAAATACGTTTTTGGATTCAAGCTAACATGATTGTGTTACAGAAATTCACAATTAAAATAGGATGGTTTTAGTCCTAACATATTACTTAAAATCATCAGACAGATTAGTTCCCAATAACAAGATATTTTCTCATTGAAGTGATGTGTTACGTATACAGAACAATCTTGGCTGGAGAGTCAGTTAGACATTCCGCTATGGATTGAAAATGAGTCAATTAAAAGATTTACTATTGTTTACTTCCATCCACCTAATGTATAATGCTTGGTATAAAGTGCTCAAACTTTAGTGATTGTTATCCTTTAAGAGACTTCACAGGTAAAATTAGTAGTAACAAATCACTTTCGATGAAGGTTATTTATGAATACAGACTAAAGCAGTATTTTTTTCTACTATCTATCATGTTTTATTTTAACTACGGAAATTTTCTCTCCACTGTTTCTTTTTTTTTTTGCTTTACATTATGTTACTGAATATAAATCAATAGTGTGTATTAAAAGAAAGAAATTTCACAACTAATCATGCTTCCATGTAGAAAGTATTTTTTTTATTTTTGTTGTCTGTAATATATTTTTAAAACAATTTAAAAATCACATAACAACGAAACTGTACATTAAAAGAAACATTTTAGTAAAATATTATGTTTAACAGTGAAGACATAGAAAGTATATGTTTTTAATGATGTAACAGATATTGTTGTAAATTCCATACACGTAAATCTTAACTTGACTCACTAAATTTACAACTACACAGCATATGACATGGCTGAAATAAAAAAAACATTTTCAATTATTTATATTTTAGTTATATTATTACAGCTTTAAAACAAACTATCAAACAATAATAAATTTGACAGCGGACATAAAATGTATACATGCCTGTGATGGGATTTATTAATATTGAAACAATGCCTAGTAAAGTACTAAAGTGGAAATCTGTTTATTTAACTGGAGGAGAAAAGCCTCAAATGATTTCTATACTTATACAAAGTTTTACATGTCTCAAAATGTAAATTATTTTTTTCAGTGTCGTATCTACTTGTCATGATCATTGGAACATTAGAACAGTTTGCTTTGATATTTGCTTTTAATACAATTTGATAAATCAAATGAATATTTTTTCATAATGACTGCTGTGTGAAATGAAATGAAGACAATTTATAATCCCCACCGTGTTTATAACTTGGCAAGGAAACTTATAAGATCCATCAAAGATAGTTGCAGTCTAAAATATAAGTTTACAACTTTCTGGGAAAAAAACTCCCGCCACAATATAGCACAGACAATACATACAGAATTAGTGTTGTTCATTTTGTTATATTCCGACAAGACTAATGAGTAGTAATTGTTGGGATCTATATATGAATTAATACTATATATATATATATATATATATATATATTGTATAATTTTTAACTAGCTAAACTATGTATATTCATTTTCCTTTTATTATAAGCTTTATTTTGACCCATAGACTATGATTGTAAGATTTACCGTTCTTAAGTTATGTCCAGTTTATTAATTAGTCTCCATCAATCACAGCCACATTTTCGCTTGATCTTGTACAAATTTTATTTTCTATTTCTTATGTGATGTGATCTGTTTGGCTTGTATATAAACTCAGTATGTTTTAAATACATGAACCATATCGCCAAGGCTGAGATTTGTGTTCTGGACTTAAGAAGCAGGAAAAATGACCAATCAGGACTCCAGGCTGTAAGCTGAGGTGTATGCGCCATTTGTGGGTTGCGTAAGTCCTCGTATCTAAATTTGGCAATCTTATTAGCGGTAATCGTGTAAGGTAAGGACATAACACTAATATAACCCTTTGAAACTTAGAATGAAATATCATTAAAGCATGATGCTAACTTTTCAGTCAATTTGACCAATCAATTTCTTTTAGTGGTAAGAAATTGAAATTAATTAATTAATAGTATCTATCCAAAATGTAATTAAAGTGAATATTTAGGTTGATCCTAAAACAGAATACATTCTCTTTTTTCACGTTTGAATGTTAAAAACAAACAGATTAAATTTATAAACCTTTCGCCTTCCTTAATATCCTTGAATTCAAAAATCATTTTGTATTTTCTATTCCATGGATATTTTAAACACATATTGGACCGTATTATTTATTTTTAATTTCTTATACTATCACTAATATTGTTACTGTTCCTAATACTCTGCGATTAATTTTGATAATTTTGTCTCCTTTTACTAATATAATGTGGCGAATTATACTGATAGATATATATGCCGAATGTTACATTGTTTGTAACTAATTGAATGAATGTACTTAGTGGTTAGGTTGGTCTTAAAACAAACAAAATACATTATCTTCTTTTCTTATTTAAATGATAGGAGCAAATATATATTTATGCATAACTATTGATATGAAAAACTTTTGGATGATTCAAGTCATGAACTGACATATCAGTTATGGAACTAGTGACGTCAGAAGAGTTGAAAGCTACGTCGTACTTGTTTTAGATTTTCTAAAATTCCACAGCAGTGACCCCGTTAGAAATATAATATCAGATGAACGCCATGTGTTTAGGATCACTGAGTAGGTAATCGTCAGCTTTCATCTCTAACTTCAGGTGATTTTTCATATAAATTGTTCTCTAACTAATCTCATTCGTGAGACATCGTTTCACTCCTAATTGCATTGACTTTAAAGTACTATGTCACCGGCTTACCTTGGTTAAACAACTATCAAATAACCAAGTAGCCACTATATAGCTGTTTCGTCATAAAAAGGGATTTCTCAGTAGTGCGGATCAACAGCATTGTGAGAAATTAAACACAGACCTTTGGATCTCACAGTGAACCTTTCCCCCTCAAAAACATTGAGTTAGTATTCAATGGTTTCCATTCCCAACTTCTCTAGCTAAAATTTACTGATCACAGATTTTCAACTTGAACTTTTATGAAATTCATTGCAAACACATATAATAGTGATTGGATACAGATAGTGTATTATGGAAAAGTTTTAAACTAGAAATAAAGTAATTGTCCGGTGTTCTCTGATTTTCAAAGGATCTCCAGCTATCTAAATAAATCTCTATCTCTATCGATATGCAAAACATTTACGTAAGACAAGGTAATTGTTTAAACTAACCTTCAATTATTTTAATTTGAAGAACTCTTATACATTACAAAATGCTGGATAATTTCTTTGATAGGAAATTTATACTGAAAATCATTTTTCGCATAATTCATTGACACTGTATTATTCATTTCATTACAAAATAACTTCAACAAATCAGCTTGTTTTCTCTTCAATATAGTTATCTCTTCAATTAGGTCTATATAGTGATGCATTAGTGAGCATTGATTTTCTTTTGAAAAAATATTGAGTATAATATTTTGATTATTAAATTGAACAAGCTGATTTTCCAAGTGAAGATTATCGTTCGAATTTAAGTGACATAATACATGACTATTTGAAATTGGCTTATCAAGACACGATAATTCATGATTCGTAACTGCATCGTTGATACGTCTTTATGGAAAAGCAATACAACTTATTAATAGAAATGAGTTAACCAGTATGAAATATACAAAGAATGAAATGCTTTATAAAATGATGAAATAATGATATACAATTTACGATCTAAAGATTTGGTTGATTGAGTAATTATCCGGAATTCAAAAAACTATTAAATAACCAGTGCGGTTGTTAAGAGAGAACGAATAACTGAAATGGACAATATACAACTTTTTATTCAAAAGCAATAATTAACACTCAACTTTTTATCAGTATTATGCAACCAACTAGAAAGGTGATGTCACCAACAGATGGACCAAATAAAACTCTGCAACACAAGATTGTTAATTAATACAATGTACTCCTGTTATATATATTCACTCTAGCGCTGCCAAGAACCTAATGCTGTGCACCTTCATAGAAGTTATCGAGGCTGAACGAATAGGAATTTTATAGGAATAAACAAAGTTCAGTTGTACTTAAAGACCGACTTCAGTGAGAACTTATACAAACTATTTGTAAATAGGTAATCTACTGCTTTTGAAAAACTGTAAACTTTCTGCGTACTAGTCACTTTTTATTTTTGGTAGTATTTTACACAAAGTTCACATTTATCCTTATGATCTTACTCTATGTGTCTTAGTCTATTATACAAAGTTAGTTGGTAAACTCCGCCTGTAGCTCTCCTAGAGTTACTGCCGGTCCCAAGCCCGGATGAAGGAGGAGGGTTGAGCATGGGGTTAGCGTCCCCATCCCGTAGAAAACTAACTCGCTAAAAAAACGCTAACCAGAAAAAATAATTCAAACCATTTAAACTCTGCCCTAGGAGTTAGAAGGTCTTCGTTTAAAAGAAATATGACGCCTCATGGTGAAAGCCGAGTTCCTTCGGAAGCCATGAAGCCAATGACCCTTCTAACAACCAGCGCAACAATTTTTATAGGTATATGGAACGTCCAGACAATTTGGGAGACCTGGAAGACCAGTCAAATAGCAACGGAAATGAGGAGATACAACTTGGCAGTACTCGGAATCAGCGAAACCCATTGGACCCAAGCTGGACAACAAAGGCTAAATACGGGAGAGATGCTACTATACTCCAGTCACGAAGAGGAAAATGCTCCACACACGCAGGGAGTTGCTCTAATGCTGTCCAAAGTAGCACAAAATACACTTGTTGGATGAGAATCTCACGGATCCAGAATTATCAAAGCATCATTCAAAACAAAGAAGGAGGGGATCACAATGAACATTATCCAATGTTATGCACCCACCAATGATAGCAACGACGACGTTAAAGATCAATTCTATGAGAGGCTGCAATCAATCATAGAGAAGTGCCCAAGAAAGGACCTCACCATTCTGATGGGAGATCTAAACGCCAAAGTCGGAATAGACAACACCGGATATGAAGATATCATGTGACTGCGTGGACTGCGAGAGAGGAACGAAAACGGGGAAAGATTTGTAAATCTGTGTGCATTCAACAAATTGATCATAGGCGGCACAATATTTCCACACAAACGTATACACAAAGCTACATGGATCTCACCGGACCACACCACAGAGAACCAGATAGATCATATTTGCATCAGTAAACAATTTTGAAGGACAATGGAAAGCGTGAGAGCCAGGAGAGGAGCGGATATAGCTGCAGATCACCACCTGGTTGTGGCCAATTTAAAACTGAAGCTAAATAAAAACTGGACAACTGGACAAACAGCGCTGCAAAGGTTCAATACAGCCTTCCTTCGAGATACCGACAAACTCAATGAATTCAAGATAGCTCTCAACAAAAGGTTCCAAGCCCTACAGGACCTACTGAAGGAAGAAAAAACTACTATGGAGGATAACTGGAAAGATATCAAAGAAGCATTAACTTCAACGTGTCAAGAGGTTCTGGGCCCCAAGAAACATCATCACAAGGAATGGATCTCTATAGGAACACTGGACAGGATCAAAGAAAAGAGGAACAAGAAGACAGCAGTTAACGACAGTCGAACACGAGCAGAGAAAGTCCAAGCACAAGCTGAATACATAGAAGCAAACAAGCAAGTGAAGAAGAGCATTAGAGCTGACAAGCAGAAATAGGTGGAAGAACTAGCAACGACGGCGGCGAAAGCTTCAAGAGAAGGGAATATGAAACAGCTTTACGATACAACGAAGAAGCTTGCAGGGAAATATAGTAAAGCAGAGAGACCAATCAAAGACAAAGAAGGAAGACCAATCACTGAGATTCAGCAACAGCGGAACAGATGGGCAGAGTACTTCGAGGAACTCCTGAATAGGCCGGCGTCAATGAATCCACCGGACATCGATGCAGCACACACAGATCTTCCTATAGATGTCAATCCACCAACGACAGAAGAAATCAGAATGGCCGTCAGACAAATCAAGAGCGGGGAAGCAGCAGGACCTGACAATATACCAGCTGAAGCGTTGAAGTCAGACATCGAAGTAACTACAAGCATTCTCCATCTTCTATTCAAGAAGATTTGGCAGGAGGAACAAGTGCCGATGGACTGGAAGGAAGGACACCTCATCAAGATTCCAAAGAAAGGAGATCTGAGCAAGTGTGAAAACTACAGAGGCATTACACTACTGTCAATACCAGGTAAAGTCTTCAACAGAGTGTTACTGAACAGGATGAAAGACGCAGTTGACGCTCAACTTCGAGATCAACAAGCTGGATTCCGTAAGGACCGGTCGTGCACAGACCAGATTGCGACACTACGGATCATCGTCGAACAATCAATCGAATGGAACTCATCATTGTACATCAACTTCGTTGATTATGAGAAGGCATTTGACAGTGTAGATAGGGGGACGTTATGGAAAATTCTTCAACACTATGGAGTTCCTGAGAAGATTGTCAACATTATCCAGAACTCATACGACGGACTACAGTGCAAAGTATTGCATGGAGGACAGATGACAGATGCATTCCAAGTAAGGAACGGAGTCAGACATGGCTGTCTACTCTCTCCATTCCTCTTTCTTCTGGTGGTCGACTGGATTATGAAGACCTCGACATCTGAGGGAGAACACGGCATACAATTGACAGCTCAGAACCAATTAAACGATTTGGACTTCACAGATGTCCTAGACGTCCTATCGCATACACACCAACAAATGCAGATAAAGACAGTCAGCATAGCAGCAGTCTCTGCATCAGTAGGCCTCAACATACACAAAGGGAAAACCAAGGTCCTCAAATACAACACGGAGAACAGCAATCCAATCACTCTTGATGGCGAAACTCTGGAAGATGTGGAATCCTTCACATACCTGGGAAGCATCGTCGATGAACATGCAGGTTCAGATGCAGACGTAAAGGTGAGGATTGGCAAAGCAAGGACAGCATTCCTTCAATTAAAGAACATATGGAACTCAAAACAACTTTCAACTAACATCAAAGTCAGAATCTTCAATACAAACGTCAAGGCAGTTCTACTGTACGGAGCTGAAACTTGGAGAACTACAACAACCACCATCAAGAAGGTATAAGTATTTATCAATAGCTGTCTACGCAAAATGCTCAACATCCATTGGCCGGATACCAGCTTCCAGCGGGAGAGGAAATTAGGAAAAGACGATGGAAATGGATAGGACATACATTGAGGAAATCATCAAACTGCATTACGAGGCAAGCGCTAACTTGAAATCCTGAAGGGAAGAGGAAAAGAGGAAGACCAAAGAACACATTACGTCGGAAAATAGAGGCGGATATGAAAGGGATGAATAAGAACTGGAAAGAGCTTGAAAGGATTGCCCAGGACAGCGTTGGATGGAGAATGCTTGTGAGCGGCCTATGCTCCTTCACGAGGAGTAACAGGCGAAAGTAAGTAAGTAAGTAAGTAAGTAAGTAAAGTTGGTAAATTATCAACAATATACGACCTAGCTTCAATGTGCATCGGCCATACTGCATTAATACAGAGAATCGCAGTAAAAAACGGTTGGAATAATGGTAGCGACAATGATATTACGAAGGATAATACATCATATAGATAATAAAGGCATACAACTAATCCAATACAATAAGTACGCGTAGTCTTTTGTGACGAATGCTTCATTCATTCTCACTAGACTTCAAGCAAAGTTCCACAAACAATTAAATCAAAGTATGAAGTCTCTGAGGTATTGTAAGAAAAAGACCTTTACGAAACTGCTATATTAAAACAATAAATTTAAACAATATCGTATTGTAAATAGGTAATTCAGTCAGTCAATCAGTTACAACGTAGAACCAGTCACATATATGAATCGGTACAAGTAGTAGAGAAAATTGGTTTGACAAAATTACAATATAATACTAGTTACCATCAAACCAGTAAAAATTCAATTTATCAAAGTCCTAGATCGACTAGAAACTGCGGGAAAATGTTTCAAAGAAATATTTGATATTTGTTGTCAATAAGTCTGTTTTTCTCAAAACACAGTGGAACTATATTCACACAGTATATAGCTACCATCAAATGTCAGTGATGAATGAAAAGAGCTTACTTAAATGTTATGTCCAAACAGTTTGCGCATTTTTGATATTCTTTATAGTATTGCTCACATGATATTCTCAAACGAATACATTGTGAACATTGACAAATACTTTCACTGAAAACAGCAGCTTGGAATTCATGATTTTGAAGTGTTGTCATTGTTAACACACTATCTTGACTAGAAGTGGTTATTGTGTTTGGAAACTCTTCTTTGATAGTTTCCCTGAGAATAAGTGAAAATCAGTCAAACTACAAAAAGTTCATAGCATTTTATTACCCAAGAGCGTTATCGAACTACTTCAATTGCTATTGCAGATACTAATTAATAAAATATGATAACTCATACACAGGGAAACAATGGAGTGAATAATATTTCTCATATTTTCTTAAGATTATATAGAATGGAAGTTGCTGGAAGAAAATTTAGAAATCCAGATCACTGATATCTACTAAGCCCTCACTGCAAGACCTAAATACCCTAACTTTGTTACGCAATCAGGTCACTGATGTATATTAGATAAAATGTTCCAATCAAGAATAAAAATTGTTAAATATAACTTGATTTTCTACCATACTTTTATTTGATGGATTTACAAAATGCTAGTTTCTTTCTGAACATGATATACCTTATCTGAATCCTTGAACAAATTCAATCATTTGCACTTTTGAAAATTCTGAAGTCTTCATAAAATACAATTGTATAGGACTGTATCATAAATTCCAGTTTTTGATTCTAGTGATAGTATAGTTGAAAGTATGAAAGTATAGTTGTCTTGTAAACAATATTATAAGGCAAATACTCTTACCTTACATGACACAGACTGACTGACGGTTGTTAGAGGGAATAAAAACGTTTAATTCCTAACACAGAAAATTAGTATATCGTACATGATATTCCAAGATAAAACCTAAATTATTTATATTATATTTCTGTTTAACGTCATGTTATTTTTCTTGCGAATTCATGTCTATTTGTTAGGAGTAATTATATTTGTGTTGGTTTCTCTTTTAAAAACATAGCAGTGATTTCATTTTTTTCGACCCCCCCCCACCATTAGGTCTAATATTTTAAGGTACTTTTGTGAAATGCTATCAGTTGACATTTCTTACGTCAGGGAGGCGTCATGTAATTTGCTTACAAGGCTCCAATTAAAATTCTCAAACTAGTTTGGCACAAAAGTTTTTTTTAATTAAAACTTACATAAAATTCAAACCTAGTGTACAAGGATTACACCGGACATCTAGCATACAATTACGTGATAAAACTTTCGTTCCTTTGAAGAGAGACTCAATTTCTAAAATACAAAATAATAAGGATAGAACCAACGACAAATCTTTTTTTCAATAAAAATGAAACTCACAATTTATATCAAACTATGTTTATTCAGTTATGCAAAAATATTTTCACTGTGGAGGAGTTATAAAGCTTAGACTAATTTACGAGTTCCTGAGGTTCTAGTAAGAAATTATGATCAATGGAGTTTAACTATGTTGGGAGTAACATGATCATCACTTATGCCATTGAGTAGTTACCTAAATACATAGATAGGTACCTCAAGTTATAAATCCGGACCACTAAACTTCAACTAAGTAACATAAAAGTAAGATCCTGAGTGACTTGGAGGTCATAAACTTCATCCATGGTAAGATTGTGTGAACGGACCCTTGAGAAATTTCATACAGTGACAAGATGGTTCCTTAGCGGTCTCTTATCTTCAATGACATCATAACTAGTGTTAATCAATGATGGAGACACCTAAATATTTTCAGATTAAATTCTAATGTAATTGTCCAAAAATGTAGGTTTTTAGTGACGTTTAAATAAGTTGTGATTTATGGAGTTCAATCATATCTACAGTGCAACAAACACAACCATTATTAGTGTATAATTGTCTCACTGTATCGCGTGGTTCTTTTGATTCTGAGTTAGTATCTGAATAGCATCAATCTCTCTCAGTCAGTCAGTAGTATGCAACGAAGAACCTACAATATATCTGTATCAATTCAAGTTGTCACACTACGTTAACTCCGAGAAATGATATTATCAAGAGGAATTGTACAATAGTAGAAGTAGTAACAGTAATAATAGAAAGGATCAGACGTAAACAATCAAAGGCGAGTGATCTGGAAAGTCTATTGACTGAGCTAGGACAAAACATCTAGGACAGGTTAAACTAAATTGAAACGACTGTTCATTGACTGATATAGCATTTTCATCGTTCGAGTAAGTCGCAGATTTGAGAACGGATAGTTAAATGAACTTTTGTTTAACATATCTGAGATGCTTTATCCCATTCTTCCTCCATGAGCTTTTCCAATATTGATTATTATATTTTTCTGTTATTAAAAAAGAAGTAGTATTATTTCCTTAAATGGATTCTCAAGGCTTAGTGTCTAGATGCCGTATTTTTTTGTAAAATATTCTAACAAAATATTCTTTTAAAACATTAGTCTGTTTGCTTACCATTTATCAAATTATGACTGATTATAAGCTTTTGTAATAACGGAAACGGCAACATTGGTAAATCAGTTATCCTGACAAGAAAAAAGGAAGAATGCATCTGTATTTACAAACCGTATTACTTTATCGAAGTTAATTACAGTATTTACAGAAACAAATGAAGGTTAAGATTATCTTCAATGTTTTCAGTTATTTCTCCGTTTATTTAGTAGATGAAGACGGTACATTGGTAAATAATTTTCATTAAAAGTTTCATTTCAACCTCCATCTTTTATTAGATTTATGTTTCCTATCAAACATGTCAAGTTGTACAAAGGAGACAACTATGATCATAAATTAATTTAATTAATTTAATATTATCTCATTAAATAAAGAACATTTTAAACATCAAATTATCAGATGGGGTTTTGTGGAGATTTTAGTAATTTCAATAGTTGAAATCATGAGTCACTTGAAGCTAGACCACCATGGAAAACCTGAAAGCAGTGGACGGCCGTTTCGTCCTAGTATGTAACTCCTCAGCAGTGCGCATCCACGATACCCCCGCGAGATTCTAACCCAGGACCTAGCAGTTTCACACGTGAGCGCTTGACTTCTAGACCACTGATCCGCCACCCGACGGTGTTAATGTCTAACTTCAACCAGTCCGGTGCTTCCAGGTTTGCCATGGTGGTCTAGCTTCAATTACCTCATGATTTCAACTAGTGAAACATCAAATTAGTCATAAATAGAGATAGAAAATGAAGGACGAGATTATAATTTATATACAAACCAATAAGATTTATGATAAAAAGTCTTAGATTTTGGCGCAAAATTCATGCACCCATTTGTCTAAATAGAATCTTGGAATTATAGATGATGTCAGTTCGTGATGAAAACCCTAAATCTAATTCCTAACCCTAACCATCAACTGTAAATCATAATCCTTATTCTTCAAACTGCTTTATAACCTTCATTTAGCCCTAGTTATTAGGTGAACACTCTCAAGGTCAAGTTAGCGTCGCTCAAAGGTCGCTCATATATTCTAGTCTCACAAAAATATGTATATGATCAATTAAATTATGATATAATTCATTGAAGAAATAAAAATGAATCTTAAAAATAAATTACCTGTTATGGCTTACATTCAAATAAATGAGATTCGGTAACCAACTTTCACTTAACCAATTTATTGATGTTAAATTATTATGATCTAAGATCAATTCTTGTAAAATAGCTCCATAAAATCCTGTTTGAAATGGCTGGTAAATGAAGGAATTAGAAAGTTGATTTACAACTTATAAACTTAAGTTCATTTTATAAAATTGCACTTAACATAAAACATATAAACAAGACTGAAAATAGTCGATTACATTTAAGATAATAAATTCATGATCTTTAAACTTATTGAGATACAAATCAATGAGCAACCGGTTATAAAAATGCTGATAAATAATGCTAATAAATGAAATTTACATTATTAATTTGACAAAACTTTATATAAGTTGATTATCAGAAGTAGAATACATTGATGAAGTTAATTTATACTAAATATTTTTTTTCGAATAGTTTTTATCTTCATACAACATAGAAACAGAACTATTTCTATTTATTGAAATTTATTTGATAAAATTAAATATTTACACTCGTCTCTAGGTCCATAATGTTCAAAAGTTTTAAATTAGACTAAAACAGCTATTTCTAACTTCTTAATCATTATTATTTTTCTGGCCTCAATCATTTTATGATAAAAATCATATTCAAATTATATAATTCTCTTTAGAAGAGCATTTGAATTAAATAGATAAATTTAAGAAATAAATAAAACGAATAGATAGCCTACACGATGTTTAAAACAAGTATGTGAAATGTAACATGGAATGATCCTAAAAGCATCTACTGTAAGTATAGAATAAGACTTATACTTGAATCAGTTATAGTAATTTTACATCATCTTTGAACTTAAATATCTCTATCATTAATTTGACATTATAAAAAACGTCGGAAATTTGACTTTTCGACACTAATATTCATGTAAACGAACAAACCTATCATTTTTAAATCTTATTTTTCAAAACTCATAAATAATTTTAAATCTTTAAGATTCTTTAGGTATCAATGCCAAGACTAAACTTGACAGTTTCAAATAAATTAAGCATTTGGCAGAAAGTTCAAAATAAATTTTTTGTTATATCCTAATGAGTAGAAAAATTATATTTGTGATGTTTTCTTTGTACTACTTAAACTTGCGTTAACTTGATTTGATGTTGGTTGAAAGTGGTTTTGAGTTCCAGATGTTCTTCAATTGTAGATATGTTGCTCTTGCTTTACCGATCCGCGCCTTCACATCTGCATCAGATCCACCGTGTTCATCAATGATGCTGCCCAGATATGTAAAGGTCTATACATCTCCCAAATCTTCTCCGTCAAGTGTGGTTCGATTGTTGCATGCTGTGTTGTATCAGATAATCTTGCTTTTCTCTTTGTGTATATTGAAACCTACTGCTGCTGAGGCTGCTGCTACACTGGTCGTCTTCTCCTGCATTTGTTGTTGCGTGTGCGATAGAAGAGCCAGATCATCTGCGAAGTCTAGATCGTCCAGCTGCATTCTAGCTGTCCACTGCATCCCATGCTTCCCCTCAGATGTTGACGTCTTCATGATCCAGTCGATCACCAGGAGAAAGAGAAAGGGTGAGAGTAAGCAAGCTTGCCCGACACCGGTCTCTACTTCTAACAAGTCTGTCAATTGTCTTCCATGCAGAATTTTTCAGTTAAATCCATCATAGGAATTCTGTATGATATTGACTATCTTCCGAGGCACGCCGTAGCGTTGAAGAAGCTTCCATAGTGTTATCCTGTCCATGCTATCAAATGCTTTCTTGTAGTCAATGAAGTTGATGTAGAGTGATGAATTCCATTCGATTGAATGTTCCACAATGAACCGTAGTGTTGCGATTTGGTTTGTACACGATCGATCCTTACGAAATCCAGCCTGTTGGTCTCGAGGTTGGACGTCTACGGAGTCCTTCGTCCTGTTTAACAATACCTTGTTGAGAGAAGAGTGATTCCTCTGTAGTTGTCACACTTGCTGAAATCTCCATTCTTTGGTATTTTGATCAAAAGTCCTTCTTTCCAGTCTGTTGATACTTGTTCTTCATCCCAAATCTTGCCGAAGAGAATATGGAATATCCTTGCAGTTACTGCTAAATCTTCCCTACTTGCTAACTACAAATAAAATTCCGAGCTCTGTTCAGAAGATTTATTCCACCAACTAGATTATATAGTGCATAACTCTCACGCAAACATATATTTATTGCGCCCATGAGTACAAAGTAACGAAATGTAAACGAATCAATGAGATAACAACAATCTTCTAAATGAGAAAAACGAAAAATTGCCGAACTTGGAAAAATTTGATAGATTAAATTCCAAGTTCAAATTTACATAAAATAACTATCAAACAATGTTTTACAGATTATCTTAAGGATTAAACATCTTCAACATATCTTTTTCAAACTTATGAAATAATAAATTTAAGCGCATACCTTATTTAAAGTATTTGATGATAATTGTAACCGAGTGATATTTACAAGAGATGTTAAGTCTTCATCAATAACAGTTATTTCATTATCGGATAAATCTAACAAATTAAGATTTTCAGTAATCCACTTCGTTTCCGAAGGTTTTATTTGTATATTTGTGATAAGATTACTTGATGCCATAAGTTGATAAAGTTTAGGAAATGAAATGACCAACTTTTGTATATCTAATAAAAAAGATAAATGACTACTGTATTGCAGGTTTTAAAAAAATTAAAGTTCAAACTAAATGATATACCAATATATATTTTTTGAATGATAAGGTTCGTTTTTCTAGTCGAAGAAAACGAACTGATCGTATAAGTGATTTCGAAAGACAATTTAATTTCTCCCTGTCAAAATAAATGAAGACTATTGAACAATTACATTAACTAGTACGGTGTACATTTTTTAATACTAAGAAATGAATTGATAAACATTCACGTCAATAATGAGACAAGCATTATCAAAAACTTTTGGATGATCATCAAACCATATTGTAAATTAATTGGAATTGTAATTATGAGAAAACTAAACAGTCTAAAGATAATGTACTCAATACGACAGGTTTGTACAGTTGAAAAGTTCTACACAAAACAGAAATAACTATCAGATGGTGGAGAAGATTTGTAGCTCAGGTGGATGATTTTGATGGAGTTTTGTTCTCTGAGCTGGATGGTTTGGTCGTGGAGCTTTCATCGTTCTTCTGAACGACATCATCAGCACAAACTTCAGATAGAAGTGAAGTGTTCGAATTTCTCCATATGCGTTTCACAGCTTGTTCTGTGCACCTCGATGTTGATTGGTTCTTATTGACCTTAAATTTGTCATTGTTTACTTTTTTGTCTTGGTTTTGTCTCCTATTGGTTTGATTCTTGTTCCTATATTTGTGCATACGTTTCCTGATTGGTTGATAAAACGGATTGATTTAAATATGTTTGTTGATTGCTGATTGACCTGAGTGCCAGGCTTCTAAAAATTCTCTTGTGTTTTTAGAATTTCCTCTGTCCACGATTTCCACATTTTTCCAATCGAATGTGTGTCCGCAGTTGTCCACGTGTGTTGATATAAGTGAGGAGACATCATGCCGTTTGACTGCTAATTGATCTTCATGTAAGCGCATGTGGAGGTGGCGTCCGCTTTGTCCGATGTAGTGTTTGTCGCAGTTGACACAATTTATTTTGTAGATGATGTTCGATTTATCTTCTTTTGTTATTTCATCTTTTGGTTTGCATAAGATTGATTGTATTGATTTTGTCGGTTTGTGTGCCACACCTATCCCGAAGGTTTTTAGCAGTCTTGTTGCGGTTTCTGATATGCCATTTATGTATGGTAGGGTGATCCGTTTGTCGATTTTTGTGCTTGATTTGTGCTCTGATGCTGCATGTAGTTGGTATTTTTTGATGAAGTTGATTGGATAGCCATTCTTTTGAAATACTTCCTTTAGGTATTTCTCTTCCTTTCTTCGTGCTTCCAGAGTGGTGCAGTGTGTCCTCGCCCTCTTGAACAAAGTTTGCCCGCAGTTGATTTTATGTGCTCTTGGGTTGTTGCTATTGTAGTTTAGAATTTGATCTGTGTGGGTCGGTTTCCTATATAATTGAGTTTCTAGTTTTCCTGTGTCAGTTCTAGTGATTAATATATCCAAGAATGGTAGTTTGTTGTTTGCCTCCTGTTCCATTGTGAACTTGATGTCATCGAAGACGTTGTTGATCAGTTTGTGCGTGTTTTCTAGCTCATTCTTTTTGACGATAACGAATGTGTCGTCTACATAGCGAATCCAAATTTTTGGTTTGATCACTGGTAATATCGCGGCTTCTAGTCTTTGCATCACTGCTTCTGCGATCAGTCCTGATATTGGTGACCCCATTGGTGTCCCTTTCGTTTGTTCGTAGATTTTGTTGTTGAATTGAAAATATGTTGTTAGGCATAAGTCGATGAGTTCTAGTAGACTTTGACCTTGAAGTTTTGTGTACTTTGTGAGATTTGTGTCGTTGGCGAGGAGCAGGGATATAGTTTCTTTTGCTAACCTCGGTTCGATTGAGGTGAATAATGATGTTACATCGAAAGATATCATTAGTTCGTCGTTGTTGATTTGAATGTCCTTAATTTGGTCCAGGAATTGTGTAGGGGATTTGATGGAGTGGTTGGATGAATCGACTAAATGTTTCAGTATTCGTGAAATTTCTTTTGATAGATTGTATGTTGGCGTTCCGGGCAGTGCTACAATTGGACGTAGAATCGGCAGACCAAAAATACACAAACCAAGCATTCCACTCCATCAAAAGAAATAACTATCCACTGGATCCTAGTTTCCAATATCACTTCCAAATGATCCTAATCTATTATGATTATTACCCATAAATTAACCGGTTACCTGTTTGTTTTCTGTATAGTAAGATATCAAATTCCATTATCAATATTTAATTAATTTTTAATACTATTCCAACATTACTTATTTTCGATTTTGAAATAATCATAATATTATTCACCACTATTTGAAAACTTACCCAAATTTGTAATATAATTCGATGAAATATCTAACATTAAAAGATTAGGGAAATATCCCATTATATTTGAAAGTTTTGTTATTTTATTATGAGCCAATTTCAATATAGTTAATTTGGTTAAATTCATTTCACTTAGGTTCATACAATTAAGATGATTTCTCTACAATACATCAGACAGAAAAAATTTTGGCTAGAATCCAGTTGCTTATTTTCACAAAAAATTGTTATACAACTTTAAAAACAGAACTTTCAACAAAATTTTATTTGTTGGCTTCTTATAGATTAAAGTGATATTTTTTCTAGACTCAAGATTAATGGGAAGATTCAAGTAAAACAATATCAAGTGGATTAAACTTCACCCCATTGCACAAGCAAGTGACTATCACGACTCAGTAACTAAGTGGATAACATGATGGCGTTTAAAGCGAATGGTACTGGGTTCAAGTCCCCAGAGTGAATATCAACTCCGATGCAGGTACATCTAGCTGACGAGTCCCAAACAGGACGAAACGCGAGTCCTGGATTCCACTGCTAGCCACTATCCATCTTCGCTTATAATACTTGTAAATTAAGGCAATATCGAGGCAATACGCACAGTATCCACATATGTTAATACGAGACTGATCAATTTCAGTCCTAAACATCAACGGGAAGATTCAAGTAAAACAATATCATGTAGTAAATAGTTAATTGAATGTCTCAAACTTGACTGTTCCTTTTGCAAATATCATTCCATAGTTCCAGATTTCATTGTTCATGCATTTTCATACCAACTGCGTTCCGTTTCCGATCTTCTACTGAAATACATTCTATGTCTGATCATCGTTATATACTACTTATGTGGATATATGTAACCCACACCACACTTGGAAATGACATTATATCAGAAAATAAATTGGACACAATAAGTTGTACTGTATCTGTCGACGATGAAACTCTGAGTCTCCTTTTGGTTTACTGATATTAGATATTAAAATAATTGCATTTTGCATGATAATCCGGAAGAAACTGGTAAAATAAATAATGAAACCGATAACTCAATGCTTTTTAGTTTAACTTCATTCATTATTCAGATAGTCATTGCTTTAGAAAATGCTTAAAAATTTTCAGACAGATGTCATTCAGTTTTTAAACTAATTGAATTAGTAATATAGTGAGATTAAGTTCAGTTTTCTCATTTTTCTTTAAATATCATTGTAAGACAATTCATCTTTAATGCAGAATTGCTTAAGGCTAATTAATGTTCTTACATTTGTAATCTTAGAGAATTAGTAAACTGGTTTCACATAATAAGTTATTTCTTAATCAGTAGCAACTTCTACCTGAATAAAATTTGTGCAAAAGATATTGATTATAAAATAAAGCAGAAAAACCCAGTGTATTATATGAATTTGGTGTCAAATTAACCTATCTCTATAGATTTTTCTAATAGCTTATGTCAAGTTATGTATGTGTCATTGTTTGATATTTGAATGCTAAAATCTGATTTTCGGTAAATCATCCGAGATCAACAGGGTATAAGTTATTACAAGTAATTCATGTTCCTAGTTGCAATCCCTAATAACAATTATCAATCTATGAAATAAACCACTTTTTTATTGTTGAATTAAGTATTCACGTCAATTAGAAAAATGGAGTTATATAGAAAAGTTAACAAACAATTAAAATGGATGAGTGAAATTTTTCAGGTATTTACATATATTCAAAAAGGTTTACTTACACTTGCATCTAAAAATTCCAGATTATTTAGTTGAGTTATACCTTTAAGATCATTCGATTTCAGATCACATTCATTTATTATCAGAAACTTTAAAAAAGTGAAGTATGTTGAAATACTACTGAAATTTGTTATTCCAAACTTAACATTGAAAAAGTTGAGACAGACTGTCTGGAACCAAAATAGTTATCATAAAAACAAATTACTCAATGATAACATATGTTACACTGAAATTATCGAGCTGATAACACTATTACATATAATGATAAACAGCAATGAAATAAATTGTCAAACAACATGGATTCCACTATGGTATAAATGGAAAAATGATAACCTAATAATGTATCAGGAGGGGTTTTCCAGATATTATTGTAATTTTAGTAGTTTAGATCATGAGTCAATTGAAGCTAAACCACCATTGAAAAACTGGACACATTGAACGACCGTTCCGTCTTCGTATGTGACTCCACTCGGTCCCGCTTCGCAAGATCGAAACCGAGGACCTATCAGTTTCTCGCACGACCGCCTAGCCATCAGACCACTGAGCCGGCATCCAACAATGTTAGTGTCTAACTTCATTCAATCCACGAAATTGAGCGACACATCCATCATTGTCTTCAGTGAGTTACTATTTCACAACAGACCCGGTTGAACTCCACTGATCATGGCCATCCAGTGCTTCTAGGTTTTCCATGATGGTCTAGCTTCAATTGACTCATGATCACAACCATTAGAAAAACAACCTAATAATGTTTTAATTTTTTGATTAATTTACGTTTTCTATGGAGGAAGTTTTTTAAAGACGTAAATTTCTTTCAATAGTTGTCTTTATTTCTCAACTTATTTGTAAGCGTTATTATGTTGTTTACTGTATTTTTAAGATGTCTAATCCAAACTACTATGATCCAGATTCCAGCAGAGTATTTAGACTTAATTTTCTATATTTAGTTGGTACGGTTTAACTTTTCTTCAGATAATATCTAGACTATACCAAAAATAATCATCAGTTTAAACCAATCAAACTTAAACATTTATATCAATTAAGTGTTATAACTTGTGAATCAAATGCTACTTTTTGCATCTGGTCGTCGCTGCTTGTTATGTCGGAAAGCGCTGATCACTTATACTCGGAACGAGGGACCTCCACAATTCCCACGACGCGAAAGTAAGAACACAAGACTGGTATAAGTGAAGATTTATTAGCTCCAAAAACACTATGATGACAACGACGACCGTAGTCGAAAATACACTCATTTATATATTGATTGTACACCCGTTTTGAATAATAATTAGAATGAAATCACATATATGAAAAATACTCAGTTATCACAAATTACATACAGAACATAGTTCATGTCAATTGAATACAAGAATATCGCATATTATACAGAATAAAATATCATACGAGAAAAGAAAAGAAATACTACATCGAGTAATCATTACATTGAATCAAAACGGAAGTAATCTCGAACAAAACTCATAATGAGTAAATCAATAGAAAATTGACTTTTCTTTCCATCATATCACCTCCCCTTCTTTTTTTGAAGACTTTGGTTGAGATCCATCTTTGTATTTTATGACTTCATCCTCCTCCACGAAATAACGTTGGGTCCTCATATTCCCAAGTTACAGTTAGTGTGACTCTATTTAAAACATATGTTGCGCATTGAGTAGAGAGTCCACTAGAACTGACTAGATGGTAAGGATCAGCGACACCTGATATGAAGTCATTGAGCTTCGATTCTTCTGAAACATTTTCATCAAATTTCTTGAAAATCTCATTAGTAGATAATCGATCACTAGAATAATCTGTATCTATCAAAATTTTATTAAGTTCTTGATCATCCTTTGATGCATCCGAAAACATGTGAGTCATTAAAATAACTCATATCTGGTAATACAACTAGAGAACCCCAATAAGTACATTCATCAGAAACTTTTGTCGTAGAATGATGAGCTCCATTTAATGCAGCTGTCTTCATTATGCTTCTTGATTCATTTTCTGTTTCTTTGTGGGTGGGTACTGCAATAATTCCATGAGCATTTAATAAGACATCGTCTTTCTATGAACTGGACAATCCAGTGTTTGTACATGGTGTTTTGGGGACAATGAGATTTGAGCCCACGACAGGGCATGTCTCTGAAATGGACATTTCTAGATCACTGAGTGCATCATAAATGACTTCCACTGCTCCGCTTACATTACTGCTCGTCAAGGATTCACGGAGGGTTTCATCAACACGTTCAAACATTCTGCAGTCATTTTCCAGCTTTGTATGCAAATTAGAAATTAGTTTATCAACTTCTGCTACATCTGCAAAACATGGATGATTTAGCAGCCGTGTGCGTAAATTATTTAAAACATTCAACTGACTATTTTTGAAACGCTGCTGCTGTCGCTCAAATAGCAACTGTAATTGATCGGAAGAGATAGCCATTTTCTGAATCAGCACGGTAATGAGAAATACTGTATGATTAATTAACAAACAATGTCTTTCAAGGTCACCGATGGCAAATCTGGATGCTGGTTGCTCGAAATAATTAGACTGAATTTCGTCCAATTACAGGCTGACGTTTAAGCTTGAGGGTTCAGGATTTTTTTCACCCCGTCGCCAGTTGTTATAACTTGTTAATCGAATGCTACTTGTTTATCTGGTCGCCGCTGATTGTTATGTCGGAAAGCGCTGATCACTTATACTCGGAACGAGGGACCTCCACAAGTGTCTCTATTTATTTCTTTATACGTCTAAGAGATAAAACGACTATGAAAGTTACCACATTACTCATGAAATCTACACTTAAATATCAATAGATCAAACTAATACATTCACTTGGTATTGTTTTGCTTGTATATTCCCATTGATTTTTTAAGACTACAATTGATTAGTCTGTTATTAGCATATGTGCATACTGTGCGTATGCCTCGATATTGCCTTAATTCACAAGCTTTTATAAGCAAAGTTGGATAGTGGCTAGCAGTGGAATCCGGACGCGCGTTTCGTCCTGCTTGGGACTCGTTAGCTGGATGTACCTGCATCTTTCCTTATAAAATCTTGTGAATAAGGCCATATCGAGGCATGCGCACAGTATGCACATATGCCAATAACAGACTGATCAACTTCAG
Source organism: Schistosoma spindalis (assembly GCA_946903255.1). Lineage (NCBI taxonomy): Eukaryota > Metazoa > Platyhelminthes > Trematoda > Strigeidida > Schistosomatidae > Schistosoma > Schistosoma spindalis. The sequence goes on along the minus strand of OX336420.1, from coordinate 26,161,273 downwards.
TCTTAAAAACTCAATGGGAATATACAAGCAAAACAATATCAAGTGAATTTAAATTCACCTCATTGCACAAGCAAGTGACTATCACGACTCAGTAGATGAGTGGATAACACGATTGCGTTTAAAGCGAATAGTACTGGGTTCAAGTCCCAAAGTTAGCATCAACTCTGAGATGCAGGCACATCCAGCTGACAAGTCTCAAATAGAACGAAACGCGAGTCCTTGATTCCACTGCTAGCCACCATCCATCTTTGCTTATTAAACTAATACAGTTTTCATCAATTGTTTGTTAGGTATAATATCATATCACTAGTGAACATTGTTATACTTAGTATACAAAATAAATAATGGTTAAAAAATATACCTGACAGTTTAATTCATTCATACAAACAGATGGTTCTGTTTTAAGATTAGTATTATATAAATTTAAATTAATAATTTGTTTATGAATATATTGTATTAGATTAGTTGTTTGTGTTGATTTTTCATAATGTTTATTCTGTAAAGAATTATTCAACCTTTGTAAATGTGAAAAGAACAATATTAATCTATTAATATATTATTTGATATTTATTAAATATTACGTAACAAATAGAACATTTGATAAAGTTAATAATAAATTTATTTTATTTTGTTATATATCATAATGAGTAGAAAATTATATTTCTGACATTTAGTGACTAATTGTAAGCTATTATTTACTTAGAAGAAGTGGCTTACATTTAGTTACAAAATTTTAGAAATACAATTTTTTATTCATTGGGATTTAACATGAATTACATATTTATCATTATGCAGTAAAGTAAGATTTGGGATGAAGAACAAGTATCAACAGACTGGAAAGAAGGACTTTTGATCAAAATACCAAAGAATGGAGATTTCAGCAAGTGTGACAACTACAGAGGAATCACTCTTCTCTCAACAAGGTATTGTTAAACAGGACGAAGGACTCCGTAGACGTCCAACCTCGAGACCGACAGGCTGGATTTCGTAAGGATCGATCGTGTACAAACCAAATCGCAACACTACGGTTCATTGTGGAACATTCAATCGAATGGAATTCATCACTCTACATCAACTTCATTGACTACAAGAAAGCATTTGATAGCATGGACAGGATAACACTATGGAAGCTTCTTCAACGCTACGGCGTGCCTCGGAAGATAGTCAATATCATACAGAATTCCTATGATGGATTTAACTGAAAAATTCTGCATGGAAGACAATTGACAGACTCGTTCGAAGTAGAGACCGGTGTCGGGCAAGCTTGCTTACTCTCACCCTTTCTCTTTCTCCTGGTGATCGACTGGATCATGAAGACGTCAACATCTGAGGGGAAGCATGGGGTGCAGTGGACAGCTAGAATGCAGCTGGACGATCTAGACTTCGCAGATGATCTGGCTCTTCTATCGCACACGCAACAACAAATGCAGGAGAAGACGACCAGTGTAGCAGCAGCCTCAGCAGCAGTAGGTTTCAATATACACAAAGAGAAAAGCAAGATTATCTGATACAACACAGCATGCAACAATCGAACCACACTTGACGGAGAAGATTTGGGAGATGTATAGACCTTTACATATCTGGGCAGCATCATTGATGAACACGGTGGATCTGATGCAGATGTGAAGGCGCGGATCGGTAAAGCAAGAGCAACATATCTACAATTGAAGAACATCTGGAACTCGGAACACTTGGTAACCAACACCAAAGTTAGAATGTTTAATACAAATGTCAAGACAGTTCTACTGTATGAGTAGGAAACTTGGAGAACCACGAAAGTTTTCATCCAGAAGATACAAGTGTTTATTAACAGTTGTCTACGCAAAATAATTCGGATCCATTGGCCGGACACTATTAGCAACAACCTACTGTGGGAGAGAACAAACCAGATTCCAGCAGAGGAAGAAATCAGGAAGAAGCGCTGGAAATGGATCGGACACACATTGAGGAAAGCACAAAACTGCGTCACAAGACAAGCCCTCACATGGAATCCTCAAGGTCGAAGGAGGAGAGAAAGACCAAAGAACTCATTAAGCCGGGAAATGGAGATAGACAAGAGAAAAATGAACAAGAGCTGGATGGAACTAGAAAAGAAGGCCCAAGACAGAATGGGTTGGAGAATGCTGGTCGGTGGCCTATGCTCCATTAGGAGTAACAGGAGTAAGTAAGTAACAATGTAATGAAATCATTACGAACAATTTGATTTTAAATGTTTAATGATTATAGTTTCAGGTCAGTTATCACTTTACAAAGAATATGTACATTTGCAATAATAAATTATTTATAAGACTTCTAATAACGTAGCAAGATAGATTTAGACATTTTTTTCTACATAATTACATAACATCATGATCTGTTTTATATTTAGAGCTTAGATTCTTTATATACCGCGTAGAAATTGAACACTCGAACGCTAAAACCCTAGAAGTCGCAAATAAGAAGGCAGAAGACAAGTAAAAGGAATGCTATTCTAAACAGTGTCATTTATGGTACAAAACTATCAGGTATTTATGGTATTTTAGTAAAAACAAAGTCATCATTATAGTCATTCAATCTGAATATAGGGGGTTATTAGCATTTGTTCAATAGGGAAGCTACACATAGAGGTTTTGGAATATTCTTTCAAAAGATGATTAGATGGAATATCTTCGTCTCTTTCTGAGCTTCTTAGAGCTTCCTCGAGTTCAGCCGTGAGCCGTTTTCACAATTTCATTGTTTACTAACTCAAATTGAATTAATTATCGTTTACGTATTTTAAAGTCTAACAATATTTATAATTGTCAGTTATCAGTTACTTTCAGTTAAATATAGTTTATGCGAATTTCTAACATCATAGCATAAGTTTTTGATTGAGATCATAAACCGACTGATATTAGACCATCATTAAAAACCTGGAAGCACTGAACGGCCGCTTCGTCCTATTATGGGGCTCCTCAGCAGTGCTCATCTACGCTCTCTCTCGCGGAATTTGAACCCATGGCCTTAGGTCTCGTGCACGAACGCTTAACCTTTAGACCATTGGGCCGGCTGCCATCCAACGGTGTTAGTGTCTAACCTCAAGCAATCAACGTAACAATCCGACAATCTTCCATTGTACTGAGGTAAATACCTGTCTCTACCTGACACGAAATAACTCCACTGGTCTCGGCAAAACTTTTTACCTTCATTTAAATTTCTGTAATCTGCGTTTATTTGATTTGTCAATTCAATAATGTTACCTTCTCTAAGCCGAATAATTTTATTGCAAAGCGATCAATGTTGTTTCATATTCGATCATCGGTGTTTACTTGAATTCTGAATTAAATACTGTTATGCAGAACGACAATGAAAGTTTTACACTTGACTCGTATAGTTCAAAACACTTAACATCACTTAAAACATTCACAGAAACTATAAATCTTCTGAATTATTTCAAAATATTTACCAATGAACATTATGAAGTGTTGAAATGAAGTTAAGCATATGATTTGAATTCATTTTATTTTAATTAAAAATCAGTTGGTAACTATTTCAGTTCAATATATTTTTCAATACCAGACTTAATCAGAGTCTCTTAAAACTAAGATGAATTCATGGGACAACATAAACGACTTTAACAACACTTATCATATGTTTATGCAATATTTTCTTACAGAATACACAGCTTAAATTTTGTCCCAGTGGTCTATAGGTAGAATGCTAGCTATAACATTCAAAAGCGTTCGGTTCGATTCCTCATTGGATTCATGTTGAGTATTTCCGTACTATAATGAAATAAGTGTACAATAATCATTGATTTTCACTGATGTCACTCTGTAATAAATCCCACCAACAAATTAAACTAGTCGTCATCGAACTTCTTAACAAAAGTGAGTTATATATTAATTATCAATAGTGTTAAAAACATATCTTCAATATTGCTGACATTGTGAAAAATACTGGGTCACAATGTGAAAAATTGTGTTTTTATGGAACCTTCAAATACTTCAACAGTCTATTATTAAGTCTAAAATTTTAGAATGTTTTCATCTTTAATTTTATACCTCGAAAAGTTGCTGTCGCAATTTTCAGATCCAGATGAGAAAAGCTCAGGAATTGAACTGACATCATTTTTTGGATTTTCATGCAGTGTTTGAGCAACACAAGACGTCATAGATGTTAATTCATAGGTTGAATCATTGTCATCAGACAACGCTATTGCTGCTGTAGCCAAAGGATCAAGAAAAGAAACTGCTTTCTCACCAGTTTGCTCAGTTAGAACATTGTGATTGCCAGTAATATTAGATACTTCTACAACTGACCTGCTTAAATAGTATTTAAAATAATTAGTGCTACTCTAACATACAGAAATCAATATGCGAAAATTCACATGACTATAAATTATAATGAAAATCCTAGTTACTTCTAGGAACAAAATCCTGATATTTTTCACAAGCAAACGCATTCCAAAGATATCACAATATGCCTCGTTAACAAAATTAATTGGTGCATAGATATCACATACTTGAAACTGGTTCCTAAACACATGGAGCACGGATGAAAAATTTTATCATATAAAAACATATCTAATAATTTTGTCTCTCAACCAGATATTAATTAAGAATACGTAAAATAATCTAAAACAAGATAGATATACAAATTTATACAAGGAATTATCCCCACCTTTTGATGAGAGAATGTACTTCCGGAAACAAAGTGATTTGCCGAATACAACATATCACAGATTCAAACAAAATTAATCGCTCCTATAAGTTTGTCAAATACAATTTGGTAGTACGTATGAACTGAGAGTTATCAATATATTACGGATTATGAAGAAAACAAGACAATGCCCGAATTTCATTCACATAACAGAATATCTAACATTACATTAGAAAAAGAATGTAAACAACTAAGGTGAATCAATTGTGATTATTTTAATCAGTGACAACGAACGAAGCACCATCTCTTATTACCATTAAACAAATTATATCCACTAGACAACGTGGCGATTAAAAAGAAATTACAACATTTTATCACAGTGATCAAAAATTTAGTAAGAAGTCAATGTCTAAGGTTGATTTAATCATTCTTATAAAACAATGTTATCACAATCATCCTGGATGATCACGCCTATTTCAATCCTGATTTGAAAAACAACATTGACAATTCCTTTCAATTAGTGTTCTATGATACATATCGAAACTATTTTACTATGAAAACATAAAACCTAGGTAGACATATCAAAAACCACTCAGGAAATATCAAACTGAAAAATAAATAAAAATATTAAATGATATACCGAAAAACAAAACAAAAACTCCCAAAACTACTACCGTATTTTTCTAAGATTGTTTTCACAACCCTTCAAATAAACATGATCATCAATCTGCTCGCACATCAAAATCAACCTGCAGTTCATACCTATCAACTTCATCACAAACATTTTGAAATGTAGATGAGCCAATCGCCTCAGCAGGACACTGATTAGTCATAGACTCCATACCCAACTCTTTCAAATCACTTAACTCCAGAGACGATGAGTGACATGTTTCACCAACACCATTGGCTAGCTGGAGTTTCGGAGAACTTGAGGTACCAGGAAGAGAAGCCTTATCATCTTCGGTCGGTTTAGTTGGGACAGTGAATTTCGCAGCATCGGCAGAAACGTCAACAACCGATAACTTGCTAGAATGCAAACAAGAGGGGTGTAGATAAGTAGTCCAATGTTACTTGTGAAAAAGTTTATAAAGTGATATGTATCACAGAAAGATATACACAAATTATTGAACATACAAAGGGGTACTTCACTCGTGCAATAATCACAAAGTGCATTCACGAAAATCATAAATCAATTGTAGAATGAACTGCGGGCAGCGGATTGCGATAAAGATTAAGCATTATGGCCTTGCAATATTAAAGTACAATAACATTAATGCAATTTGCAATTAAAATCCAGTAATCATTGTATGTTAAACATTTTTGTTACACAGAAGTTCATCTTCATAACATTGTGTGTGGAATATAACAATTTCATTAAGTCATTTGATGGTTTTCATTCACGTGAAAATAGAATCACAGAATCGTTTAAACAATCAGCATTGTTTATTATAATTGATTTTCCACAATATTGTTTTTAACTATCTTATTTCCACCATCCCTTTCTTAATTTGCGCTGATGATTTTAAAACATTGGTTTTCATTGTATCTTTAATGATACGATTATTCACTTTATGAGGATTTGTATTTTCCCTCTGTTGATATAAAGAACTTTAGTTGATTAGTTTCCATTCGCATACGTGCATCCTGAACGGAGTGTCTCGCGATTGTCACCTAGTTATATACACTTCAGTAAAATTGGGTGCGAGCTAACAGTTAGATACAAAATGACCGCTTAGTTTTATCTGGAATAAACAGCTGGTTATCTAAACTCAGACGTCTAGTGGATGGCGTGTTCACCATTTGAAGCAAAAGGTTCTAAGTTCAAGTTGTACTGTGAACATCAACACTTGGATCCAAGTATATCTAGCTAACTAGTCCTAAGTAGGACGAAACACGCATCATGGATTCCATGACTTCTATCATTCATTTCAATACAGACATTGAGTTTAAAGATTTTTCATCACTATTACTTATCGATCTATTTGTCGCTGTTAGTCCCAATTCTCTACTCTTCTGCTTGATGTTATTAATTATCATCCTTATTCTTCACCACTATATCATCTTTAGGAAAATATTTTGATGCAAATAGTTACTACCTTTAACATCGTTCATGAGTAGCTGATTAACTAGCATTTTAAACGGTTAAAACTTAGATTCGAATAATCCATGAGATGAACTTACCCAACCTCTTCGACTTTACACCTTGAATAGTTTTCTGTATTAGCGACAACTGTTTCAGTTTTCTTCTGTAAGCAACTGTCTAAAAATAGAAAGCTCATTTATATAATAACCACATTCACAACCATCTCCCCAATAGCTTGTTCTCGCCTCATCAGGTAAACCAAAATAATAACCGAGATTTCTTTCAAGTAATTTAGTCCTATCACAAAGTTTTCCGGAATTCGAATGTCGCTCAACAGCAGACTGAGGTCTTATGTTATATTCATCATGAAAATATCTTGCGGTTAGATTCATTTGTTCAATATTCAACAAAGATCTGGAACAAATTGTAAACTAATGATAATTTGGTTCACTCGGACAATAAGCACAACATTTTATAAATAAATAAATATAATTGTTCTTAAAAGCAAATATTTACATCAAATACTTAAGGTTCTTTATTTTCATCTAATAATACCTGGGAGAAATTATTAAGATAAATATTACTGATAAATGATTTCTAGTATTGATGGGTCTAGCTCAGTTGATATTATGACACAGATATATTTGACCAATTAACGGGTGAACGAAAACACAAATGGGGCAATCGAATGTATCTGGACACAGAATTACAGAACATCTTACTAAAATTTAAGAACAATACAGTAAATATTTAATTTGTAAAATATCAATCCATTGTCTCAAACTTGACTCCTTTTGCAAATATCAGTCCATCGTCTCAGATTTCTTTGTCCCTGCATTTTCATACTAATCGCTTTCCGTTCCCGTTCTTTAGTTATCGATCTTCTACAGAAATACATTTTATTCCTGACTATCATTATATACTACTTATGTGGATATAAGTAGCTCACACCACAACATCAGTGGACTGCTTTCAATCATCACTACATGCATCTATTGAAATAAAACAACTTCGTATAACAGAGGACGAAACAATAATTTAAACATAAAACAATCAATGCAACTGAATGGAAGAAAGGTCGAACAAAAAAACTTATGTATTGCTGAGGCGTTGGCGATCCACCAATTTAAACCCCAACCCAGAGTACAAAAACGATACGTTCAATCTCTCATCCTTCCGTGCGATGACATAATCAATTATCTTAATCGCCACGAAAGATTAAAACCATACTCAACACTTAATGGGTAGGCCATTAATGTTTTCTATCTTTTAATAATTCCCCATCTGACATTAATCAATGGGGAAAATTACGTTTAAAATATTAACGATTGTATCATTTTACCATTAATAAAAACACTTGTCGACGAATAAGATCTGCTTCGTTAAGGAATAGCTCGGAACAGGTTTCGATGTATAACTGATTGACTGAAAACCGAGTTCTCCAATTACTTCCTCCTCTCTTCGAATGATATGAAGACAACTATTAAGTCTATAAGGTTGCTAATATTTTACATATTTTTTAAAACACATGAAACCTTATTTAGTTACAATCGTTGGTAATTCTCAATACTCTTTTGAAAAAAAACATATCAAGTCATTATTTTTTGTATTTTTTTAACAATATGCATAAGTAAAAGTCATTAATTTTACTAGAGAATTCCTACAAGGGAAACTTTGAATTCCCTTGATTATCAGTTCCAAAAACTCCGCAACTGACATTTTGCTGCTTAATTTAGAAGTACATATTCAATTATCAATCTGACAAACATTTTCAAACATAAACTATCAATATATATATATATATATATATATATATATATATATATATATATATATATATATATATATATAAATCCTAAGAGACTGATCAATCGCAATCGTAATCGTCAATGGGAAGATTCAAGTAAACGAGCTCAAGTGAATTTAAACTTCACCCGATTGCACAAGTAAGTGACTATCAGGACTCGGTAGTTAAGTGGATAACGCGATGGCGTTTGAAGTGAACGGTACTGGGTTTGAGTGAGCATCAACTCTGAGATGCAGGTTCATCCAGCTGACGAGTCTCAAATAGAACGAAACGCGCGTCCTGGATTCCACTGCTTATAATGCTTGTGAATTAAGGCAATATCGAGGTAATACGCACAGTATGCACATATGTCAACAAGATAGACTGGTCGATTACAGTTCTAATCACCAATGGGAAAATTCAAGTAAACAATACCAAGTGAATCCTAAACTACGTTAGAATTTCATTGGTAAAATATAAATCTTACCGCCAACGATGTAGTTGATAGTTTGAATTAGCTGTAAAGGATTCACTTTTAATTTGTTGAATTTGTTTCAAATGTTCTTGTTCAGATTTCATTTCATTTTCTAATTCTTTTAAACGGTTCTGTTGTTGTTTTTTAGGATAGAAAATTTATATTTTATCAACATTATTACATTTGTTATCTTGATTACTACGAATAAAATAATAAATCTGTTGGCTATAGAATTTAACATATACATTCGTAAATTTAATCCAATTCACTTTATTTATAATCACTATATATTATATAACCCGTTCATCGAAAAAACAGTTTGCCATAAAAATATATATGAATTTATAATGGATGGAGCAAAATATTGGAAATTAAAATTTATGTACTAGTGAAAAAGGCTAATCTTAAATTTTATACTAGATTACGTAATACGAATAATAACAATAGATTATTATTATTGCATTCCCCCTTTACTTATGTCTTATATTCCGATTGTTTTTATTCGTAAATACTCATCATATTACCTTATTTATTCTATACCTCTATGACCTTTAATTATTATAACAAAAACATTTTAATCATCTTATTATATTCACTAAATCTATTGTTATTATTCGTATTACGTAATCTAGTATTATAACCTTTTTATTATGTCATGATTAACTGTGTTCACATTTCCTCACGGAATTAGTACTTTTACAAAATTTTCATATATTTACGATTGTACAGCTTGATATTAAATTTTATAGTTGAATTCATGAGTCGATTAAAGTCAGACCACCATGGGAAACCTAAAAGCACTGGACGACCGTTTTGTCCTAGTATGCGACTACCCAGCAGTGCGTATTCACGATCCCGCCCTGCGAGATTCGAACTCAGTACCTATCCGTCTCGCGCGCGAAAGTTTAACATCTAGACCACTGAGCCGGCATCCAACGGTGTTAATGTCTGAATTCAACCAATCCACGAAATTGAGCGACCGTCCACCATTGTTTTCAGTAAGTTACTATCTCACAACAGACCCGGTTGAACTCCACTGGTCACTGCCTCTCACTAGAACTCCAGGAAATATCTCTTGAAGCCAGTCACTGGTGAGCATACGATGATTATTATCAGGGAGATTTTAGTAATTTTATAGTCGAATTCATGGTGGTCTGGCTTCAATCGACTGATGAATTTAACTATAAAATTACCAAAGTCTCCACAAAATCCCTTCTGATAAAAATCTTAAATTTACAGAATAAAATAGAATAACTTTTAAACATATTTGTAAATTCCATTCTTTTTTATTTAGTTACAAAGAAATATTGTTCTATTCATCTTCTCACTCAATACCAAAATGGAATTTTTCATATTAAAATTATGTTTAATTTATTCCAATATAATAAGGTAAATGTTAATTTTTGAATGAACTTACATTAAGATACGCTTCTTCAGATTCGAAATCAGGAAACTTGTCTGGACTCATTGAATTATCAACTTGACTCTCATTCTGTAAATGCAACAAGAATTGAAAATCACTATTATTCTGTAATACCTCAAATATTCTTGAAGATTGATTTTTTAATATAAACTAAGCATTAGTTGAAAACCATGAATCACTGAAGCACAATATTGGTTTAGCCTAACGTTCTTATGTAGTGCTTAAATATACAACCGTAAACAAAACTGGACCTAGGTCATTCATTCCTTGAGGCGAACACTATACCACCAATTTGCTAAGTTAAAATCTAATGGTTTTTGTTTCCAATTTCAAGCACTTTCCTAAACAGTATGCATTAACAATAATGAGGAAGAATATGTTCGTACAATCTCAGCTAATGAATTTGCAGTAAATCCAACCTTTCACTTGGTAATCTGGTCCAAGCTTTTTCAAGAAATTATCAAATTCATTAGCTAAGATTTTACAAATACATTTTTCTTCATTTATGTTTCACATCAACTCGGCTCCCAAATACTGTGAAACTATTCGATGAAATTTAGACTAAAGTTCTTATATAAAGTCTACAATAACAGTTTAATGTAGGGTTTAAAGTGAATGTTCACTTTTTATCTTCAATCTATTTGCCATACTGAGTAAAACCATCATTCACAATTAACGTTAAAAATTTAGCTAAACAATTGACTTACTTGATTCCAAAAGTTCACTTATCTCATCATTACATTAGAAGATTCATTTCCAAACAGATCATTAGTAATCATTTGATTAACGATAAACAATCAATAAAATGGTATTTTAATCCTTTTCCATTTTAATTGGTTTTTACTCTAGGACATCTAAGTTTATGTTAAAAATGATTATCATTGAATAAACAAAAATACACAATGTATAACGTAAAAAAAACGAAAACCAAATCTACTCTTTAAAAAAGATTATACCGAAAAACAAAATATTTAAAGTTTAAAACACAATAGCATTTACATTAAGTTGACTGTTCAAATCATTTTCTTTTGAACTAAGACAAATTTCATTTAAAGGAAGACTGGCTTTGTTTATCCATAGTTTTGCATTCTCTAAAGTATCAATATAATTTTCCCATTTCTGTATTAAAAAGGTAAAATGTGATAAATAATTGTTTCGAAAAAATAAATAAATAAATGAAAAATGAATTCTAATAGATTCTAATTGTCTTATTTAAAAATTCTCTTACTAAAGATATACTTCTAGATTAATTTCAATAGTTTAGATCATGAGTTAATTGAAGCTAGACCACCCTGGAAAACCTGGAAGTACTAGATAGCCGTTTCGTTCTATTGACTCATGATCTCAACTATTGAAATTACTATAATCTCCACAAAAACCCTTTTTGATACTTCTAGATTAGTTACTTATTTCCAAGGCTTGAATTGTTCTTATATTCGTAGATTTTGACGATATTTTCACTAACATCTTTTGTTAGTTTCTTTTTAGTTTATGACTTTTTGAACATCTCATTTCAATTAACTTGATATATATCAAAACAGGATATACCCCAATGAACATCATCAACAAAATTATAACAACAAAAAAAACGGAACACTTTGCGTAAAATTTAAATGAGAAGCTTCTAGTCTTTTTTTATCCAGTCCACTAGTACTGATTAGTTTTTAAAGAAAATTATTCAAACACTGTATTCAAAGAAACGTAGTTTCATTTAAAAATCTATCTACCGATAAAAATAGAAACTATTTATGAAAAATATGTCACTCTTACAAACATCACAACCTGAAATATAACATTGAATTGTGTATTTTAATTGCAATATCATCTACTTATTAAACCTAATAATTTTCTATTCAAACGAGACAATATAGTACAATTATAATGGTGAGTAATTTCAACATACAGCGAAAAAGCAAGTCAATTAAAAAAATAAGTATTTACTAACTATTCTTCTTTGTGACACAGTTTGAAAATACTTAGAAGTCTTTCTTGTAAGATAAGTTGAAAGATATGATGAAAGAAAATGTATTTTGCTTGGTATTTGGTAAGAAAAGCGCATTTAAAATAGATGACAAAATTAATAATTTGTACAAACATTCGTCTATATTGGAACAAACAGATTAACAGAAATTGGGCTCCGAGTATGAAGAAGACATTATTTGTTAAAATTGTATTTGAAATAGTCTCAGCAAATAAAGTTTAAGTAATTCCAACTGGTAAATCTTTTAACTGAACTCTTGGATCGATTTCTTAAGCTGTTCTGATAACCCCAGGCTAAATTTACAAGACAACTTGAACACAAGAGGTGCAAAATATAAAAAGAACACCTTATTTCAAGATTCGTTTTATTTACAGAAAATGTAGGGTATTTATAACATTTCAGGTAGCCTTTGGCTTCTAGAAAGTCCTAGAACCCTACTAAGCATAGTTGTAGGATTGGTAATCATTCATTCAGAAATATGACATGCGACTCCTCACTTCCTAAACGTTCCTGAGAAACTTCTATTCAATGGGGATTGGATAAAATGTTTCCCAGCATTTTCTTGGCCTTTTTCGGGGAATTTTCTGGGTCTCCCCAACACCAATATTTCGTCCGGCAAACTAGCCTTGACTTTTCTAGTGTAATAATCGATATCAAAATCATCACATATTCTCAGATAATTTTGATTTTTATTATTACTCTGAAGAAAGTCAGACAAGTTTGCTGAACGAAACGTTGGAAATATTTAAATCTCAACTGTTGAGATTATTTTAAATAGAATTTCCACAAATAATTTCAATAGTTATGATGTTTGAAATGAATTGATCAATCACTGAGTGTTAACTAATCAATGTATTGAATGTTGGTTATATGTTATTAGTCGAATTCCAAGGCGAAAACCAGGCTGTGACTTAATATCGCGGTAGATGCAATTTGATGTTAGATAGTAAAATGACACCGACGAAAAGCGCCAAACCCAAGTTTTGTGCTGTTTAGCGCTCATTCGTAAAGTGCATTTGCAATCTTCAATGGAATGGTTTCCACCATGAGATTCAGACCCTACAGAATTCAATAGGCACCAAGAAATGGAATATATCATACTGTCTTTTACTCAGATACTAGTTGATGAGAACACCTTAGTCCTACAGAAAGTCACTTGTGACCTTCGTAGTTTATTATTAACTCTGTGATACTGATACTAGATGATAATTAGTTGACTTCTATTATGAGAATCCATGCCCTCGAAGATTACATGCATCTCGATGACGCATATCGAATAGACACAAAACCTATACCCACGAGTTTCTACAGGTTACCTCCAGATATTTATTATCTAGATTCGAAACCTTGGAAAAACAGGTCAGTCAGTCAGAAACAACGTGGAACTTCGTACGTACGTACATCAGTTCGAGTTGCCATACCACATTAGTACAGAGATTCAGTTATCGATTCAAATCCCGTAGTGGAAGAGGTAGCGATAGGGAACATTAGGGTTTGATGTTATTTAAGGAGTATAGTCCAGTGGAATAGATTTGGAAAGAAAATAAAGGACATGAAGAATTCAGAAGATTAGAGTTTGAGAGAACACAGAGAGTGGATGCACCTGCGCCATTGCAAACGATTTTGAGCCATGTCATTCAAAGTCTCTAACCATCGGTTGCTATCATCTCGCGGTCCCCAACCAGGTAGTCTACATCTACCAACATGGCTCAGTCCACTTGTCAGTGACTTCATGGATTTGTGCCATGTTTTGGTCTGGCCGCCCCTAGCTTCCTTCCAACCTACTCCTACACCAGAAAACATTGCACGTCGTGGCAGTCGGTGGTCTGGCATGCGCAACACATGTCCCAGCCATCTCAACTGATTAAGTTTCACTACTTCATCAATTGATTCGCCATCCTTACCTAGTACCTGTTTCCTAACAACTGAGTTACTTACTCGGTGGTCCCAGGATATACGAGCAATGTTTCGAAGACACCTATGATCAATTACTAGTAACCTACGAATATCCTCTACTCTTACCGGCCATGTTTCACTACTATAAAGTAGGATGGAACGAACTGCTGCGCAGTGAACACGTCCTTCGATTGATAGACGGATATCTCGCCTATGCCTCAAATGACGCAAATTGGCAAAAGCTAGTCGAGCCTTCTGTATCCGTGCTGAGATTTCGTCACACACCAGACCACAAGGGCTGATGAGACTTCCAAGATAAGTGAAGCGGTCGACATGCTCAACTACTTCACTCCCTATCATTAGTTCGGGTGGCGGTGAAACCCAATCCTGAAGTAACATCTTGCATTTCGAGGGAGAAAATCGCATGCCGAACATGCTTGTATTGTTGCTTAGAGTGGTCAGCAGACTCTGTATTTTGTCAGCGTCTTCACTAAATAGAGCTATGTCATCGGCATATTCTAAGTCAACAAGTGGATCTCCCGGTAGAAGTTCAACTCCTGGAAATTTAGATGAGGAAAGTGTCATCTCTAAAAGGACGTCAACAACAAAGTTAAACAAGAATGGAGAGAGTGGATAGCCCTGACGAACACCACTTGAGGTAATCAGTTCTGATGACAGTTCGCCATAAGCTCTCACTCGACCTTTATAAGGTTGATGTACTTCTTTGGTACTCCTTTCAGTGACAAACACTGCAAAGAACCTCACGATCAACAGAGTCAAATGCCGCCTTAAGGTCGAGAAATACTACCATTGTGGGGCGTCTGGATGTGTGTCTATGTTCTAGGACCTGACGCAGTGTGAATATCGGATCTATACAACCACGTCCAGGTCGAAAACCAGCCTGGTTTTCTCTAGTGTGCTCCTCACGAGCTTTGGTTAGACGTCGAAGTATTATTGAAGCTAATATTTTAGACACTATATTAGTCAAACTAATTCCTCTGTGATTGTCACAGGAGGACTTTTGTCCTTTCTTATAGACTGGCACAATCAGTGATTGAGACCAGTCAGATGGGATTACGTCCAGTTCCCAGATTCTACCTAAGACCTCAGTCAATCTCGCTGCTAATACTGGACCGCCATCCTTAAAAATCTCAGGGGTAAACCTGTCAAGGCCTGCTGCTCTCCCACGCTTCAGATTTTCTATAGCTTTTTCAACTTCGTAAAGAGTCGGAGGACTTACATCAACTTGCCATCCTGGTCGACTGGGGATCGTGGGAAACCGAAGTGTGGCTGAAGGCCAGTTGAACTGATCCCTAAAGTGTTCTGCCCATCGATCCAATCTCCTGGGTTGAGAATGAATAATATGTCCATCTCTGAGATTGTTGGGTTCCTAATACCGGTTTCCTTAACAAGTCTGAACAGTTGCCTGCTGTTACCTATTGCCGCTGCTTTTTCCATCTCTCTTGCTTTCGCTACCCACCACTGTTCACGATCTTTGCGTAAGCTTCTAGCTAGCTTATGCTTAAGCTGAATCCGCTCTTCGTTATGTTCAGAGCCAGATGGAATGAGTTTTCGAGCATCTATCAGTGCGGTAGATGCTGCTGAGATCCAGTGTTTCTCCCTAACCTTATGGTTTACCAAACTTGTTGTTTCTACAGCTTTTCCGATGTCGTTCCACACTGCCTCGGGATGGGCATCACCTACATGGCTGCTTAACTGTTTTTCTAGTTGTCCCTGAAATATACTCTTAGCTTGACTATGATTAAGTAGGACCCTAAGGGGTTTCCCTGTACCATCTTTCCTACGTCCAGTAAGACGTAGACAAATACGCGCTCGCACTATAGCATGATCTGAGTCTAAGCATGTGCTCCAGAATGAGCAACAGTCTTCTATCGAGCCCCTCCATCGGTGGCTGATTGCGATGTGATCTATTTGGGTCCAACGTTGGGACGAATTAGGGGGTCGCCATGTCAAAAGGTGTTTTTCCTCATGCCTAAAGTTAGTGTTTGCAAGAAACAGGCGGTTATCTGAGCATAGCTACAACAGACAGTCGCCATTATCTGTTCTTTGAGCCGCTACACCATAGGATCCACCCAGATGTCTTTCCCCTTCGCTTAGTTTACCTACTTGAGCATTAAAGTCACCAGCCACTATTACTACATCTGAACGCCTAGCTTTTCGGAGAAGGTCGGAAAGCTTTCTGTAAAACTCATCTTTCACATTATCTGAGCTGCAGTCAGTGGGAGAGTAGGCAGAGACGACGAACAGGCAACGACGAGTGTCCCTATCTTTCCGAGTCCTTACTGTTCCGTTTGGTCGGACAACGCACAAACGACTGTCTACTGGGATCCAGCCTAAGAGAGCTAGTTCCGCCCTAGGACTCAATGCTATACCTACGCCAGCGAGGCCAGGGGAAGCAGCATCAGGGCTTCCAGATACACTAAGCGTAAATCGAGTTGGTTCGTTACTTTGACATGGCGAGGTCAAATGAATGACACTACTCGGATCCTGTATGCGCGTTTCAGAGAAGCAGCACACATCGATGGCGCGAGATTTTAAAGTCCTAGCTAAGCAAGCCTGTTGTCCTATTTGGCACAGTGTTCGGAAGTTCAAAGCTCCTACGTGTAGTTTAGAGCGTGGTTTCAGGAGACCAGGAATAACGTTCCACGTACTCGAATTGTTTGCGCTAGCGGGGTGAGGTGATAAAGGGACGTGAGAGGGGTTAGTCGTGGAGATAAGAGAGTTATTAGGAGGTGTAGGAAGGATTTGAATGTGACCAACGTGGTCTCGTGTGCTGTTACCAGTATGAGGGCTGATGTCACTTCCCAGCTGCCCACACCGTGGAAGGGCATTTCTTGAGGAACCTGAAAAGAAAATCGGATTAGTTTTGATCTTGGAGACCTGGGAGCGTGACCGCAGAGCCCAAGGGACAACTGCTTGAGGCAAGTCGCGCACGGCCTTTTCGTGGGAGGTTTTTAATGTGTTAGCTCCGTTCTTCAAAGGGCCTTACCGCCGGAGACGGTGAGGTGTGACATTTTTAGGGTCAACCTTTTCTAACCCCTTCCTTCCTTGTGAGAAGGCAGCATCGCTGCAGATGCTGGTTGTCCGAGGGAAACACCTTACTGTTGCCACGCCTCTGTACAGTCAGCAGTACGACTTCACCCTCAGACCTTGAGTTGCTGATTTTAGTCTTACCGTTCTCCAATCGACCTGCCTGGCATGGTAGAACCTGCAGGAACATGTGTTCCAGCCAATATAGCTCGGTTGGGTCATCACGATAGGCAAGCCCGACCACCACGTTAAGGTAGCAGCTACGGTCGGGCGGAAAAACAGGAGGTAAATATGAGACAAGCTACCAAACAGAAAGCCCAGCTCATAATATGGAATTTAAATATCCTGTAGGCTGATGTTGACACGATTATTATTATAATTATTATGCTTTCACAAAGGCCTGTAGAGCATGAAAGAACGTATTCATCTTTCTCTCTCTTTATATATACATATAATTGATGTTAATGAGACTTTTGCTGGATAAAATGTAAGGATGAAACTAAATCTTTAAGTTAATGGTAAGTACGATGACAACTAGATTATACAACACGGATTATTCTAATAGTGAAAGATAACAGAAGAGAAAGATTACTAACTTAAACATTTAATAGGACAAAAAATGTGCAACGATAGGTTGAACCTACAGCTTTTTCATACTTCATGATTTCTTTACTCAATTGTCGGTGAATAATATCGATTTTCGATTGATTATCTACAACTGTGTTGCTATTACCTGAATGAAGCGAAAACACATAATTTATCATTTTAAAAGGGTTTTAATAAGGGATCTAGCGAGGAGGACAAATATAATACAGGGCTGTCTAAACTGAAGTTTACAGAATTAGGTTCATATATACGACTAAATGGTGGAAAATCAGCCCTTTGATCACCAAGTTATGATTTCATATGCTTAACTGCAGTTGTTTGATAATAATAATCAATTATCACATAGTATGGTAGTTCATATATGTCAAAATCACTTAAAAGATCAACGAACTTTAGTACTAAAAACTGATTCAATGATATCCAAGTTGTAAATCATTAGCTATCATACAAAATACCTTAACAACTTCTGAATTTCTAACAGTACAATTCACTGAACCATCAAAAACGCATTGACTTCACAAGATCAAACTGGATGAACATTTATACGTATTGGATATAAAATAGCACTAATACTTAAGACACCGTTTATAAGTTTTTGTGTTAATCAAAAAATTTCATTGTGATATTTTTAAGACGAAAACTAATTATGTTAGTTCTTCTATTCATCGTTGATAAAATATTGAACAAGTTTTGTTAGCAAATTAATATTTAACTTGAATGATCGTTTTAATCAAAGATCGCAAATAATAACTTGATTTCGAATTTATTTCATAGTACTAATTGTTTTCAAGACAAAATTTATGAAACGGTGAATCCAATAGCCGGTGAAATTATATGCAATTCAGTCTTGCTTAGTAAGATAATTAGCATTTTGAGCAAATTTTCGGTTGGCATAGTTAAGATCAAATTTCATCTATTGGATTCATATATCAGTTACCAAATAAGCGTCCCACAAATCAGGTTTATTTATCTAGAGAATCGGTCATGTCAGTTATAAGTAACATATGACCTAACACATATGTAAATCGTTTGAAGTTCCCACGACATATCATTACAATGAGAAAGAAACTATCAAAATGAACTCTTCTGTCATAGAAGTATCAACACTATCGGTAGTTGTAAAAAAGATAACACAGACAATATGTTTCAAGAGGAAACACTGGATTCGCAGAAGAAAAGCATAATAAATTTGAAATTAGAGGTCTAAGAGAAGACAAAAAGTGTATACATCTGAGTCATTGTGACCGATTTTTAGCTGTCACCAAAGTCTCCGACCGTTAATCTGCATCTACCTACTTGGTCCAGTACACTTATCAGTGAGTTCATAGACTGGTGTCAAATTTTGATTTAGCCACCACTAGCTTTCTCCCAGCCAACTCCTGAACAACCCATCAACTTGCATCAAGATAAGCGTTGGTCGAGCATACGTAATACACGTCTCAACCACCTCAATTGATACTCTCAGCCGACTTGTCGTCTACACTTAAAACCCTGTGCCTAACCTCAGTATTACTCACTCTGAGGTCCCAACATGCGCGAGCAATGTTTCGAAGATACTTCTGCCCAAGTACTACTGACCCCCAAATGTTTGTATTTTTAAAGGCCACGTTTAATATCTATAAGGCAAAACAGAGAATTGCGTCAAAGTGTATTCCTCATTTGATTGATAGATGAACATCTCATGTATTCTACAAGTGAAATAAGTTGACATGAGGTTTAGTGAGAATTAAACCAATAACACTGTTTTTATTTAAGAATTCTGATAGGTAGTTCACAAACTTGCTTTGAGGCAACCCTTTTTCTGGATAAGTCACTCAAATATTATTCATGCCACGTACTACGTTATCAATTAAAAATTTTGGAAAAATATGTCTTGAAATGGTTCTTGGAATATTAAAGTGTAAACCCAATGACACAACGTCACGTTGTCTCGAATGATCGAAAATAACTTTTGGAAATGTCAATGGCTAAATAAATAAACCTTAGTTTACATATGTTCTATGAGGTTTTCTGGTACTTCAGACATATAAATAGTATAATATGTCTGCTCCCCATCTATTATTATTTATTTGAACACATAAATATTAGTACAAGGGGCACCAAATATATATGCGCCACACAAAAAAATGAGGAATTTAAAGAGAAGGGAAGAAAAAAACAATAACGACCAGATTGGTGTAAGGTAGTGTAATGGTAGTAACGATGGGGGAAACGAAAAGGTACAATCAGGAGAAATCTTTCAGTTAAGCAAGAAGCAACCACTCTTTACGGAGAAAGTCAAAAAAGGTTACAGCAAGATCGCCACTGGCTTCTATTCTGAGCCATATCTGATAACGTCTCTAGCCACTGTGTTGCACCATCTCTCGGACCCCAGCCAGGGAGTCGTGAAGGACTAACACAAGCCAGCGCTTTGCAGCTTTCTTTCATACCACGACACCATGTCACACACTAACCGCCCCTCCGCTTTTTCCAACCTGTCCCAGAGTCGGCAAATAATGCACGACGTGGAATTCTCTGGGATGACGTTAGTAGAACATGTCCAAGCCATCGAAGTCGGTGTTTCAAGATGGTAACACCAATTTCATTATCGTCTCTGTGCCCGAACACACGATGCCGAACCTCTTCATTACTAACATGGTGTTGCCACTGGATGTTAGCGATCTTTCGGAGACAGCGATGATCAAACACAGAGAGTCGTCTAACATCCTCAACTCGAAGAGGCCAGGTTTCACAAGCATAGAGCAAAAGTGCTCTCACCGACGCGTTGTAGATCCGATCTTTTACAGCCAGACTAACATCACGAAGGCGCCAAAGGTGGCCCAGATTGGCATAAGCCGCTCTGGCTTTCACTATACGTGCATTGATCTCATCACTCACGCTACCACCAGCACTTATGCAGCTACCTAGATACACGAACTTCTCGACTACTTCCATCTGCTCACCATCCAGAGTGAGTACAGGATTGGAATCCTGCCAATCTTGTTGAAGTACTTTGCACTTCAAGGGTGCAAAGCACATACCATACCTACGGACATTGATTGCCAACTGATTAAGTGAGGATTGCATGGCTTGGGCATCATTGCACAGTAAGACAATATCATCCGCATATTCAAGGTCGAGAAGTCTTTCTCCAGGCAACAGATCCACACCACTATTACTTACATCCGCCAGAGCTGTTTCCAGAATATCATCGATGGCAAAGTTGAAGAGGAATAGTGAGATTGGGCAACGTTGCCTAACCCCGCTGCTTGAATGGAACAATGGAGAAAGGTGGTTGTATGCCCTCACTCTACCTGAGGTGTTTGTATATAGGACTTTTAGGATGTTAATAAAATTCTAAGACACACACTTCTTCAATAGACAATCCCAGAGAACAGTTCTGTCCAACGAATCGAAGGCAGCCCTGATTTCAAGAAACACTACGATTGTTGGCCTTTGATAAGTATGGCGGTGTTCTAACATTGGGTGGGGGGTGAAGATATGATCAATACATCCTTGACCAGAACGAAAACCAGCCTGCTCCTCGCGAGTCAATCCTTCTCGGGTTTTGAACAACCTACGAAGTATAACGGAAGCCAATAGCTTGGACGCAATCGGAAGTAGACTTATCCACCGTTAGTTGTTACAGGAACGACGTGAACCCTTTTTAAAAAATAAGGACAACTATCAACTCACTCCATGGCGTTGGTACACTCTCTTGTTCCCAGACCTTTGTAAGCAACGTTGTCAGTCCCTTAGTCAGAAAGTCACCACCATCTTTAAAAAGAGCCGGAGGTAAGTCATCTGTGCCCGGTGAATTGTAGCGCTTCAAGATTTGGAGTTCCTTGCGGACTTCCGCCTCATTTGGTGGATCAGTCGTCAACGGCCATGGAGGGCAGGACAGTCTGACCGATGTCGCCGGAGCAGCAGGCCAGTTGAACTGCCCTTCAAAGAATTCTGCCCATCGTCCAAGACGTCGATGGATGTTAGTGATTGGCGTTCCGTCATCCTCGCAGATTGTTTCGCTCACACCAGATTTATTGCTACCAGTGGCTCGGATGAGTTGGAAGAGCTTCCGGTAATTACCAGATGCAGCTGCTGCTTCCAGCTCGTTAGCACGCTCCGACCACCAGGCTTCTCGGTCCTTACGCAAGCTTTGCCCGATTTCATTACGTAACATCCTTCGTCTGTGGTCAAACTCACGGTCACCTGGAGTAGACCGACGGGCTTCAACAAACTTTACCCGCCATTTTCATGGCGTCATGCAATTGCAACCAATGCTCATCTATACTTTTCGGTGGAATGGTAGCTAGCCTAGAAGCTAGCTCGATTCGATACTTACTAGCAACAGAAGTTGCAACTAGCTTGCTAACATCAATCCTTTGGTGGCGGTCACTCCGTTGTGCACTGAAAAGTAAGGTAAGATTGGCGCAGACCAGGGCATGATCAGATTCCAGACAGGTACTCCAAAAGAAGCGGCAGTCTTGTACACAACCACGCCAGCGGTAGCTGATCGCGATGTGATCGATCTGAGTCCAGGCTTGAGATGCAGAAGGGGGACGCCAGGTCGCACATTGGCGATGACTGTGCCGAAAGTTAGTGCTAGCCAGAAACAAGTTGTGGTCTGTGCACAGTTGCAGTAGACGTTCCCCGTTATCTGTCCTGCGACCAACAAGTCCCCATCAGCCACTTAAACGACTCTCTTCTGTGCCTAGACGCCCGACCTGAGCATGCAAGTCTCCGGCTAGTACTACAATATCTGTCAAACGCACTTTCTGGAGAAGAACAGTTAACTGGTGGTGGAACTCATCCTTGATTGCATCCGGGCTGCGATCTGTCGGGGCATAGGCGGAGATGACGAAAAGACATCGTTTCTCACGCCGACTTGAGAACGTTTAGATAGAGCCGAATTTCCACCATAAGCGAGCTGCTGTATAAGTCGAAAAATAAGGATAGATAGAGTAGGAATAAAAGTGAGTGAATAAATGACGTAGTAAATAATAATGATAATAATAATAATAAAATAATAACAATAGTAATAATAATAATGCGAGTTATTTGATTGTTAATCTGGGCGAAGAAAATATTATCCATTAGTAGACTGTTCATCATGTTTTTGTGTGTGGGCTGAGATACTGTCCGGGTGCCCAAACCGAAACAGGTGGTTTTCTTAGGGTGCCACACCCCGAGCCTTTGACCTAAAGGTCTAACCCACAAGGCAGTGGAGCATCGTGAGGAAATGCAGTCTCATGGAAGCCGGTGACCAACGATTGGTTCATACGCCATTTGTTCCTTCAGGATACTGGAGCCCATGTGCACCATTGATTTGGGATCCGGTTATAGCGCCGGACGTTCGCTTTTCGTCCTCTCATTTTCGTAAACAACACCCCCGCCACGAGAAGGCAGTGAGTAGGAGTTCCCTGGCAGAGGCTGTATACGCGTGGCCGTGTGAGAGTATTTCGGGAGGGGGAGCGGACCCACCCCGCTCTCGGCCATACCAGGGCATTTGTAGGCCCCCATCTATTATGATAATTATCATGTCAGTCTAAACTTTCTATTAGAGTTTGGTTCGTTTTTAAAAAACTAATTGTCAGATTTAATTTAAGCTATTAATAAAAGTTGAGACTGAGATACATTCAGTCACACCAATACTTTTCAGCCTCAAAATGATTAATTATTCTCAACGTAGGGTTGTAGCGATTGTTGAGTCTCACCAAAATCATGGACCGATAGATGTTAGATCACCATTGAAAACGTGGAAGCGCTGGGTGGTCGTTGAGTCCTAGTATGGGATCCCTCAGCAGTGCACATTTACGACTAAGCGCGTGAGAATTGAACTCAGGACCCTCAATCTCATGCACTAACGCGTAATATTGATTTCTCGCTATTGCCTGCATTCAAGCGTTTTCTGGATCAACAAATCAAACTTGACCAGTTCTATTCACGTACTAGATGAGTAGCAACATTATCTAACTAGGTCTGTGGGGCGTGAAAGAACGTCTTCTCATTAAAAGCACAGATAACACATATATACCTGACACAATAGATGGTTGTACTGGGAGTGTATTCTGATGAACTTCCAGAGTATCTTTATTGCATGACTTATTAGAGGGATCGAAAGTTGCTTCTAAAATATATTCCTCCAACTCCATATTTGTTTGACTATCTTCTTCAAGTTTATTGTCGTTCTTCAAATCATCCATAGTCTTAAATAAAAAAATAATTGATGAAATGTATTATATGCGATTATCATAACTATTAACTCACAGATGTAAGTCAATGGAAATTCATGGATTTACTCAAACTGTACACTCTACCACAGTAATAAGTGGTATATTTTTCAACAACTTGGGCTAACAAAAGATGCTATTTGATCCAACTTTTGTAACGTGAACAGATCATTAACTCTACGTCATAGTGTTAAAGTAAGCCTTATTATTAAAGAGTACGGTAAAGTGAAAAAACTTAAAACTTGATATGTGCTGCTTGAATTTATTCAAAAGATTTATTTCTTAGTTATACCAAAAGATTAAACAAAACTATGTCATCATAATTTAATTCAAGCGCATTCAGCTAAATCAAAGAAGAATTTATCCAAAATTTTCCTTTACCAAATGACTTAACGTTTGAATAAATCTTGTTTCAGTTTTTAAAGACATTCAGTGAATTTTTAACAGGTCTCTGAATTACCAGCCGAACAAACGTAACGCTCACAGTTTTCAGGATATTTATGAAGTTCATACATATCTACACTGAGAGTCCATTCAGTTAACCAAATTACATTTGAATTTTTCAATAATCATCTTGAATTTCCTAGTTAACAATGTGTGTATAACTTATTTTATAGAGATCTTTATTACAAGTTAATTAAACTAAATTAAAATCTAACCTAACCAATATTAAATACATATTTGAATCTTTGAGAAAACAAAGTTTCTCAGCTATAAATTGACAAACTCACCTTTAAATAATCTTCGTACTTCAAGCCGGCTTTTTCTAATGCCTTTAACAGTTCACCAAGATACAAAGACTCTGTTGAGGGATTTTTTCCCGAACACATTAGATTTTCAAATTTTACGTGCTCATTTGAATCAAACTCATTAAAAGTATCAATCAATTCTTTTTCTAGACTTTTGATGTTTTGAAAAGAACATCCGAATTTTCTAGGTGTATCTATTACCAACCCATTAATAGATGACGAATTACATGACTAAAAGACAAAAATTAGAAGTTCTTTCTTGAGCAAATACTTGAATTAACGTTTGGTTAGTTGGACTTTCAAAACAAATATGCAGGACTTAGTAAGCATCTTTCCAGAAAACCTTATCACAATTTCATAATTTCGAGTTATTTGATGTAGCGTTTAGACAGTAAATTGCGACAAAATATTCCAATAAGATGACATTTGTTATCATAGCAGTATATTTTACCAGTATGCCAACTAAGACTTTCGTAATCAGTCTTAATTACAGTATACTGGTAAACCTTTATATTGGTTTCTATCAGGTTAATATAACCTGATGAAACAGTCTGAGTGATAAAGCCTAAAAAGCCGAATATTTTTGTCTCATAAGTTAGTTTATTCCCCTATTTATTGAATAAGATCAATCTTTAATCTGATATCACCCGATATCAGGGATAAGGATCTCTCAATCTGTTAGTTTATCAGACGTAATAAGATTTGCAAAATAAGGTCTTCGGCCAGTAATACACTGGTAGAAAATCGTACTACAACATAGGCGTAATTTTTACGAAGTACACTGAAATGTTTCTCCTACTACAAGAGTTTCTCGTTAACATTTGTTAGATGATCTTGACATTATCAAATCTTTGTCCATAATTTTTTACTGTCACACGGTAACTGAAATTACACTCAAATGTTTTTAGGATTGATAAAGCTGGATAAAAACGTTTCATCATTGTGGTAAAATACTAAATTTCTGACCTGAATTTTAGTGAATCTGAAATTAGATAGTAATTATTTGCTGGACTTTCTCACAACATAGGTTTGAATACAACAGAATGAATAATGTGAAAGCAGAAACATTAGTTCCTTAAATGTAAGATACTGCACTATTTGGGCTAAACTATAAAGTTGAGTACATAAGACATAAGCACATACTAATTAAGAGGTATCAGATGACCAAATATCCGTCGCAATATCAAGCTGTCCTTCAAAGAACAACTTAGAGTTTTTACGATGTTGTAGAAATAACAAAAATCTTTTTCCAACTACGAATAAAAGCTACATAATTAAAACCGAAGGTTGGACTATCGTTCGCTAACGGTTAGATTCTTAGATCCTGGAAGTACTTTATCATTCCATCTAGTATATTTTAAAATCATGTCTGTCTTCTAAGTAAACTGCAAGTTATATTGGCAGATGTCCTAGGAATTTGTACATTTGGGCTCGTGAGAACATCCCCGTGTGGTTAAGCAAAGGTGTAGTCGAAACGGTTAACAGCTCCATTTTTGACCATCTAGTTTAGACAGGACAAACAGCCAGCATGGAGCAATCTTTTGCAATAATCTATCGTGTTAACAGCAGTCTACCTAATTTCGTCAGACTGCGAATCCTACAGACGGCTGAAGCAATTGCTATTCGGATCAAAAAGCCAGAGCTTTGCATCCAAAAGAAGTATGTTCAGCCACTCCTTTTACCCTGGCCAACGTTGGGGCCAACTACTTAATAATCAATTTTATAATATGGTGACGTAATTTGATTGATCTTCATTTTATCTCCCAAACTTATTATTATTATTATTATTATTACATTTGATAACCGTTTTGAAGAATTAATTCAATATCCACCCTTAAATCTACTATATCTGACCTAATTCATATTATTCCACATATTACGTAATTTCCGATTTTTATCCCAAAATTTTTTCTCTCACCCCATGTTGACCATATTTATTCTGATTATTTATCGCACAATTTCATTTCGCTTATAAACTGATTCAAGTTAACACTTTATATTAGTCAGCTAGCTCCAACATTAACAGTCTGATTTGATTTTATACGACAAACAGCAAGTTTTCGTTCACATATTACAATTTCCAAATGACGTATTCTGTCTTAAATCTGGCCAATTGTATGGATTATTAATTTGGATTTATAATTGTAGAACCTGATGAGAAATTATTGAAAAGAATATTCTTCGTTTATACAATTGTGTTTTAAACTGTAAGTATTAATGTCAAGGTTTGACTCGATAGTTTCAAAAAATTGAGCATTGAGTAGGAAGTTGATGATAAACATGTTTTCTATAGCCTAATTAGTAGAAGACTGTATTTCTGATGTTTCCTGGCTTAATGTAAGCCACTTGTTTGGAGTACTATTCAAGTTATTTAAACTTGCGTTAATTTTATTTTCGCTATTCATTAACTCTGAAGAAGTGGCTAACGCTAAGTCAAGAAACGCCAGCAATACCATTTTCTACTCATTGGGATGTAACAAATGTACATCAATTTGTAAAATACATTTCATTTTCTAGGCAACATGAATGACGTTCATTTATGTGAGATTGCTTCTATAAAAACCATTAATACAGAAACATTTCAGTGTACAACACGAATTCTACTTGAAACATAACTAAGTTAGAGAACTCTACACGTATATTCGTAGTATAAACTCGATTTCGCCGGTGTTGAAACAACTAAATATATTTGTAATGACTAACTACCCTATTTTTAATATATTTTACTTTCAAAAAACTTGATGGTTGAAAATTTACCTCATCGGAATGCATTGTTTCTGTATCCATTCTATGAACCAGAAACTTTATTGAAAGACTTCGCTGAAAAGAACGAAGAAATTGGTTTTCAAACAAACTCAGCCACGAGTTTCGCAATCGTTTGTGCAGTTTTATCCACTAGGTATCTGAAAGTCGCTAAACAGATGTTACCTAGGAATGAAACTTCAGTAAAACCAGTTTGTACACCAAAGAAGATATAGTTTATTCGTAATTTACTCTTGAATAAATAGTTAAATAAAGAATATTTTTGAACTAATTCAATAATTGATACCAATGGTCGTTAGTTTCCACTTAATCGTTTAACAACGTGTTAATGTTAGCGGACGAAGTTGAGGAAAGTTCTCCACGTCACACCACAAACTTTAGATTAATGATTTCAAAGTACTTCTACCTGCGTCTTAACAAAAATGGTAATTCAAACTAATGATCATTAACATAACCTTGTTTAAATTTTCCGTATTTTTCAATGGAGGACTTCTAGGGCACCCAAGGTTCATTCCTCTATCAAAGAATCCATTCAAGATGTCAGTTTTAAGTAACAAATACATACTAGTAAACTTTATTACAGTACGGCAGCTGTCATTTCAACTACTAATATGTAAAGGTTTTAGAAGTGATTACCTTCAGCTACCCTTTTACTCTGAAAGCACGCACTGAGACTTGATCTACACATTTCTTTCGATATTAAAGGGACTACGTTACTACTGTCTAGGTTGAGGAATACATACATATCTTTCATCACTGAACTAAGTGTGAGGTATATGTGGAAAAGAGAAGAGCGTTTAGTTTATCATAACACGAAAAACGACGGTAGTTAATTCCATTATATTATCTCAAAGAGATAAAGGATGTATTTTATCCAGAACTACTATTTAAATGCTAAAAAGCCGTAGTAAAACGAGAGTTGAAAGTTATTGCAAGAAAACTTGCGTAAACCACGGGGACCAAAGGTATTTCAATTAATGAACTAGTGTATTTTCTACAAAAAATAAAGTATCGAAAGGAAAGCGTGTATATATAAACCTATGTATGTATTCTAAGACAACCCAAGCAATCAATAAAGGGAAAATAAAGGCGAACAAAGGGAAAATAATAAGAAAACGTGCCAAAATGTCTGTTTTTTCGCCTTTCCGGAGAAATAATTCTGATTTTCGCCTTTGTGTCGCTCTGTGATTTAAATGTCACTGAATTGTCTACTTTTCGCCTAAATACACACTGATTTGTCTACCTTTTGCTATAATGAACGCCGATTTATCTATTCTTGCTTCAACCCTCAACATACCTTTGGCATAACCCCAAACGCCCCCTGTGTTCGCCTTTATTTCCATAACACACCACACGACAACTGTGCTCAACGTTGAAAATGGTACGTGTTTAAAGAAATTTACTGACAAGAAAAGATGTCATATTGTACAACATTATGAGTAGTTGACAGATGTTAGAGCATCGATCGTTATGTATTTTAACTTTAATTGCTAAGTGTACACTTAGAAATCAAAATAACGTTATTGCAATTTGAAAAGATTCACAAAAGAAAGAACAAAGTTATGTACTATCAATTAGGTATATGTACTTGATTTCAAGTGCATTTAAAATCAAACATGCTTTCTCAATACTTAATCAAAAAAGTTCCTACGCAAGGTAGAAAGTAAGCGCATGCTTAAAAAATGTTTATTGAAAACGAAGTTGAACATGAAAAATATTCCACTGGTTATTTCCTTTCGCAATGTTTGTTCGACTGTTGGGAATCAAAATGATCTTTTGAATTCTGAAATTTACAAAACACAGGAAATTACAACGATATCTATAGATATCGTTGTAACGTATATAGACGTTACTTTTTAAACAAATAGCTAATGAATTCGTTAGCTAGCTAGTTTAAATGTTATTTCTCGCTAATCGATTATAAGACGACAAGAAATACAGCCAACAGACTGGGCCAACAGTTTTTCTTGACTAGGTGAGAGCATAGAGGGTATGCATAAGTCTGTTTAGCTTTGAGAAATTACAATTTTTAAACATGTTGCTCGAACGTAATCACATTCTGAAGAATGACTCACGAGTACAATTTCTAGGGGCCCGTCCACCCGTTAGATAGTTCTTGATCACATAATATCTTATTTTACAATGCTAATTTTATCAGACACGTAAACGAAAAGTAACATTTTGATATGTGGACGCAATAACCTAGCAACTGTTTCAAGGACACATCTAATATCCAAATGGTTCAAATGGTTGTGGACGGAATAGAAGAAGCTTTCGCTTAACAGGCTTCCGTGTCTAGTAGCAGAGGATCACCAATACCTCCAGGCAAGAACCTATGTATGTTAACGATAAAAGAGAAAAAAACTAAACTGGTAAATCATAGTAAAATACTATCCTTAGTCCTTAAGAATAGATCAAGTCGCCTCTTAAAGGGGTCCTGGGAAGTTGCTTGGACTAGCTCAGCTGGCAGCGAATTCCAGCACTTGACAACTCTTAAGGAGCAGAAGTTGTGCCTGCAGTCCGTTCTACTATGTTGTATCTCTAATTTCTGGGTATTACCCCTTAGGTTAGTGTTGGGACTAAGCTTAAGTAGGTGTTCAAGAGGATGTCGAGGAGTGTTAAGGATACTGTAAGCCATTAGAAGGTCACCTCTAAGACGCCTATACTCTAATGGGTAAAGGTCAAGTGATTGGAGGCGCTCATCGCAAGGTTTAAATTTGAGTCCACGAACTGATTTCGTGGCTCGCCGTTGGATACGCTCCAGAGTGTCCTTATCCTTTTGGAGTGTAGGAGGGAATACTATGTTTCCGTACTCTAAATGGGGACGAATAAAACTATTGAAGATCATGTGGAAAGTCTTCCCGTCAAACTGACCAAAAATGCGCTACAATGTTACCAGTGCAATGTTTGCTCGAAAGGCATTTCTGTCACAGTTGGTGTAAGACTTTAAGTCGTAGGGCACCAGAACTCCTAAATGTTTTTCGACTCGGGATACTACTAGAGAGGAGTTTCCTAAGTTATAACTGTAATCTGCAACGTGTCTCAGATGGACTACTCTATACTTTGAAGTGTTAAAAGTTAATTCCGTTGTCGTCTGCCCAACTTTGAAGTCGAGTCAGATCCTCCTGAAGTGCCTGTATATTCTCTTGGTTGCGCATCTCTCTCCAAAGTTTCACGTCATCGGCAAAGAGCAATATGCCTGACGTTACCTGTTGAGGAAGATTATTTATATAAATCAGGAAGAGAAGAGGTCCACTGTCCTTATATATATATATATATATATATATATATATATCCTAGCATAAAGCAAATGATTCTCCTAGGTGCGATAGTTGTGTGTAAAATACTAAGTACTCCACATCACCCTGGAAAAAGCATTTTACCTGGAACTCATCATCGATAATTAGTATGTCTAAGTGCGGACACCAATATCTTCATCATCCCTAATATCTTTTTCAAGACCATGTATAAACTGACTGATTGTTCAGCCCTCTCTTATTACTTCAGTGCCGTTCTAGGTATTTGATAATGTCCAGCTTATGATAGTCTAGTTACTTGACTGCTGTAATTCCAATCAATTCGGTGGTTGTTTATTGATCTATATATCTTGTAGTTAAGCGAATGTGTTTGTTAAAGGGCGGCATAATTTCTGAACACCAGCAGCTATCACATTACTAGGCAGGAGTTTAGCTGTTTGCAATGTGAAAATAATGAAGTGATAATTCCAGTGCTAAGGGAAGACGATTGTTTCAGGAATAATAAATAACTCATCAGTAATGTGTGAGAAGACGGAATTGAATGGATTAGAGGGAAAAGAAATTCGATGATAAGAGACGTAGGGAGTGGCCACTGATATGTAGTAATGATAACCGAGGCAATTTATGAGACATACATGGTACAAGGGGGAAGTGGTAATCCATGGGACAGTACATGTTTTTCAATTCCACTCTTTAAGCTATGTTCTGATGGAACTGTGGTCACTTCTGTTGGGATAGCATTTAAACTGAAGGCAACTCCCGGTGAGAAAATGTTGGAGCCTACCTGGGCGTTCGATCTTTATGTGAAATCTTTCTAAGCTTAGAGAGCATAGTGATATTCTGGTAATACGCTTGTGTTAAGGTTGCTTGGCGTCCCCAATACATTACGTATCACTATCAGATCGCCTCTGTTCCTCCTCTAGCTCAATGGGAATAATTCAGGTTTTGGTATCTGCTTTCGCAATATTTGTGTTTTAGGCTCTTCAACAACTTGTTTGCCCGTCTCTCTACTCGTCTTAAGAGATTTATATCGCTTTCAGAGGAAGAGAGTGTAACGATATGGTTGACTTGAAGGTGGGGTTGTGAGTACATTTTAAAGAGATTCAGGAACAACTCTGTGGCGATTGCGCTAAACTGTTTTTTCACAAAGTGGAAAGTTATGTTTGTATTGACTGCGTCCACGTTATAGTATGGGCTGCTGTACAAGTACTAGCCCGAAACCACACACTGGGGAAGCAACGAAGAGTGGATTTCAATGAAAGGTGTAAGTGCTTTATGTCAAATGAGGCAGAGTGTTCATGCCATAACATCGCGACAGGTTGAATTCTAACTCACTGCCTGCCGCCCATTCCCATATTGTTGTAAGGTCCTTTTATGGACCCTTAAACCTTTGAGTCATCTACATAGATCAGCTCCATCAAGTTGACTTTGTATAACAGGTCTTCAATAAAAATCAGGAACAGGAGTCGGGGTAAGATTGTTCCTTGTGCAACTCTGATGCTGAAACCTTCCAACTTGCGTGCACCCTCGTTGACCACTTCTTCAATTACCTTTGACATTATTGGGAGTAATGAGACTGGTCTCTAACAGGATAGGTCTTTCCTGTTGGCGTGAATCTGGTGAGTGCCTGAACAGGTTAAACGCTTGCGTGCTGATGGTTTATGCTCAGTCACATCCTAGTGACTTTCCTGGGCTCATGGATTTCAATCTCCTTAATATCGATCCGGTAGTTAGTCAGATTGCTATCAGATCCTTAGCAGGAACAGAAGCTGAGAGCTGTTCCGCGTACTCAGGCTCCTGGCCTAGTTGGCTTATGAAGTTGGCATTAAAGATCTCAGATATCTTTAGGCTAGTGAAATCTTCTGCACTTAGCCCTTCGAAATACAGATCCCATGGTTTGTGGGCTTTCTCATGGTCAAGAATTTGTAAAGTTACTTGGAGTTAGTTTTCATTCTGGTTGCTAGCTTGACATTAAGATACCTATCGCTGCGAACTTTGGCGTAGTATCTGTTTCCGCTTGTGTCAGGCTCTCTCTGTGGGCTGTAGCTAGTGTTTCATGCCTCGCCTAAGCCAGGATTTTCGCTGCCCAGATGTGTGCTCACCCTGAGGTACACTGTGTTGGACCATATTCTAAGTGATATCCCTCGAAACCCCCCACTTCACATGCACTGTTTGGCCCTTATCGCTCTCGTGACCTGAAGTGTGCTGGAGATTCTTCCTCATGATCGTACAGTTTGCCTTCGTATGGCTAAAATGAGAATGTGTTTTCATTCTTCCCAAGCACCTCGTTTATGACCTCTTGAAACATAACTGTACCATGGTCATCACTTCCTCTTGGTGTTTGAACATAGACATGCTGATGATATAGACCAGACACTAATTGGTAGTGTAAAGGTCCGTGCTACATGACAGCTAGCGTCACTGTTGCGTATCGTGTTTGTGAACTTCATCCCGACTACCACCTAATAGATCATGCGCTTCGTGAATTACTACGAGGGTTGGTTCTCGGATGTTTGCTGATCTTACTGTAACATTTCTTACAACCTAACTTGGGCTTGAGAAGATTGCTTAACTGATGGTCTCTCTGATGTCTGTAAAATGTCTTCTGTACCATGCTCTGAATCCAAAGTTACCCTAAGTGAAGAGGGTGTACGTTTCGCTATGTTTTGGCCCTTATACAGGCGATATATCTGAGCTATTGTGATAACCTTTCTCAACATTGCACAGTGTTCGTCCCATTGTTCTTTATCAAAGACTGTTCTACTTTCTAATAAGCCGCTCTCCGACACTGGGATACTAAATAAAATCAGAGAGTTTCGTTGAACGTCATCATCTGCCATTTTCAGCGTTTTGGGACCTGTGCTTTTGGTACTTCCCTTTTCTGAGCTCACTCATTGCTCCTTACCGTTAAAATTCACTCGTGTATCAACACCAGCCAGTAATTTTATTTCTATACGAGCTCGTGTAGCTGCTCCCACAGTCGCGTGTTTGTTCGAGTATATGCTTAGTGATGTGAATATACTGGTGGTGATCGATACGGTTGCATCCAATGGCGTCATATACTTCTCTTTTACTGGTTCCGTTGGTGTTTTTTCTTCACTAAGGAAAAATATATCATAACCACCGATACGGGTGATTTAACGTGGATCTGTAGTACTGCATTATCACAGCGGCAGTAAACCCAGCCACTGCAGAAATTACATTCAAATGCTGTGTTTTTGGCTTAAACGAGCGACAAGCATGCCATATTATCATAGGTTTTGCATTGTTTCTCTCTAACGGCCAGCAGCACGAGCAGTTTAAGTTTTCTCTCCCATTTCTTTTCGCTTATCAGTCTTGCTAGGAGTAGGAGCCTAATTAAGTGTGTGATCCTGATTAATTGGTTGGAGATTCAATTTTGGTGTTTGGGTTAAGTGGTCGATATTGTGCAAATTACTGTAAAGCTCTGTATCTGATGTCAGCTTCATTTTTCTGTTAAAAAGGGAAGTTTCGACCTAAAATTAACCTCTGAATTTAGATCTCTGCTTCTTGTGATCGTCCTTGTAGTCACAGCGCAATTACTGCTGGAAACGCTTTAATTTTACTTGCTACTTAACAGACCAGAAAGCAGCAGGACCTGACAATATACCAGCTGAAGCGTTGAAGTCAGACATCAAAGTAACTACAAGCATGCTTCATCTTCTATTCAAGAAGATTTGGCAGGAGGAACAAGTGCCGATGGATTGGAAAGAAGGACACCTCATCAAGATTCCAAAGAAAGGAGATCTGAGCAAGTGTGAAAACTACAGAGGCATTACACTACTGTCAATACCGGGTAAAGTCTTCAACAGAGTGTTACTGAACAGGATGAAAGACGCAGTTGACGCTCAACTTCGAGATCAACAAGCTGGATTCCGTAAGGACCGGTCGTGTACAGACCAGATTGCAACACTACGGATCATCGTCGAACAATCAATTGAGTGGAACTCGTCACTCTACATCAACTTCATTGATTATGAGAAGGCATTTGAAAGTGTAGATAGGAGGACGTTATGGAAACTTCTTCGACACTACGGAGTTCCTGAGAAGATTGTCAACGTTATCCGGAACTCATACGATGGACTACAGTGCAAAGTACTGCATGGAGAACAGCTGACTGACGCATTCCAAGTAAGGACCGGAGTAGGACAAGGCTGTCTACTCTCTCCATTCCTCTTTCTTCCGGTGGTCGACTGGATTATGAAGACCTCGACATCTGAGGGAGAACACGGCATACGATGGACAGCTCAGAACCAATTAGACGACTTGGACTTCGCAGATGACCTAGCCCTCCTATCCAATACACACGAACAAATGCAGATAAAGACAGCCAGCATAGCAGCATCAGTAGGCCTCAACATACATAATGGGAAAACCAAGGTCCTCAAATACAACACGGAGAACAGCAATCCAATCACTCTTGATGGCGAAACTCTGGAAGATGTGGAATCCTTCACATACCTGGGAAGCATCGTCGATAAACAAGGAGGTTCAGATGCAGACGTCAAGGCGAGGATTGGCAAAGCTAGAGCGGCATTCCTTCAACTGAAGAACATATGGAACTCAAAACAACTTTCAACTAACATCAAAGTCAGAATCTTCAATACAAACGTCAAGGCAGTTCTACTGTACGGAGCTGAAACTTGGAGAACTACAACAACCACCATCAAGAAGGTATAAGTATTTATCAATAGCTGTCTACGCAAAATACTCAACATCCATTGGCCGGATACCAGCTTCCAGTGGGAGAGGAAATTAGGAAAAGACGATGGAAATGGATAGGACATACATTGAGGAAATCATCAAACTGCATTACGAGACAAGCGCTAACTTGGAATCATGAAGGGAAGCGGAAAAGAGGTAGGCCAAAGAACACATTACGTCGGGAAATAGAAGCATATATGAAAGGGATGAATAAGAACTGGAAAGAGCTTGAAAGGATTGCCCAGGACAGCGTTGGATGGAGAATGCTTGTGAGCGGCCTATGCTCCTTCACGAGGAGTAACAGGCGTAAGTAAGTAAGTAACTTAGCAGACCAAAAGTAAAGTATAAAATGATTTAAAGAGGAAGTAAGCGGGATAGCGATTAGTGATTATATGCTACGTAAGAATAAAAACCGAAAAATACCTAAAATTGCAATTTTACCCATGGACCTTTTGGCAGGCGAATTCTTATGGATTCAGCAAGTTCGAACCCCGCGTGCGGATTCGTGGATGCGCATTGCTGAGGAGTCCTCTTTTTTAATTAAACGGCCGCTTAGTGCTTACAGGTTTTCCATGGAAATCTAGCTTTAATTGAATCATAAATTCAACTATTATTCATTATTTTATGGTGTGATGTGATCTGGTTTGCTTGTATATAAACTAGGTATGTTTGATATGTGTGATTCATATAGTGGAAGCTGTTATTTGTGTTCTGGATTCAACAGGCAAGGATAGGCAAGAAAAATGACTAATAAGGACGCTAGGCTGCCCATGCCGGTTAGTACGTCATTGATTCGGCGTAGTGCTAAGGTTGCATAAGTTGCATTCCGAATGGTGAATCAACTATGTGATATTTAACAGGCCAAATATCACAACCAGTTTGAAGTAGTGTCTATAATTGTCGGAAATCTTCAGCGGTGAGTAGTTTGCGATGTGCGATTAATGTCAAGTCATGAATCACGATTACTTCGAAGTGTTCTTACACTTGATCGTGTGGAAGCGATGTTCAATTAATGGTGTCCTGGGCACCATTTCCGCGTCCAGTCTGTATCAGCATACACATAATAGAATACACCATCAAACTCTAACTTTCGGACTATGTAACTGGCCCTTCTGATTCAGTTTGAAGATCAAAATCATGACCATCCCCGCTGCGTATTGTCTTCCTGACCTGGACATTATCCGGAAACAAGAGTTAACGAGTTAAGTAGTCTTGGCAATTCACTGATGCACAGAAAAGCAGAGTACCTAAGATGGCGCCTCATGGTACCTGTTTTTTAAACCTGGAGAGCTTCTGCATAAACCTAAAGTGTGATATGTTATCAAACACGTTGTTGAAATCTGTGAATATCGTACCGGCATACAAACGGCTATGTTAGGATGCTATCTAAACCTCTCTCATAATTAATGTGCTAAAAACTAATGAACGTCTACTCCAAAACCAGTGTTTCATGGAAGCAAACAGACGATTTGACTTTATATATCTTAGCAGCTTACGCCGAACTATTTTTAAAATATTTTAATTATTATGCTAGTTCGAATGACAGGCTAGTCGTTTGTTACCGATATGCTTGAACGCTATTGCGAGTTCACCTTACTCGCCAAACCGAACGAAGGTCAAAGATACAATGAAGCGATATGCTATTCTAATTCGTTGTCCCTGGTCCTGCTAACTAGATCAAGAAGTACTGATGAGGCGTAGAGAATGCATTCTCCAAGCAGCCAGAAATTACGAGGTCACTAAGCACACAAATCAAACCTATTTATACAATGGTTGAAACGCCCTTGGTAAAGCCACAAAATAGCATACTAAAAAAATCCGTCAACCAATGAGAGTCAAGGATTCCCGAGTGGGAAATGTAAGCATTAGGTCAACTAAGCGTCTCTTGGCGTGAAAACATAAAATTCAAATTTTCGGAATAAAATTACAAAATTCGAACCCTTTTCAAGTGAGTTCTGAGGACCTAACGTCCTCAACAGTTACCATGTCTTACTTTCTAATCCTAGATACACGGCTGATGATACCACCATTCCAACTCCTAGAGTTGGGATCTGGAAAAGAGTACATCAAAAATTATCGTAAGCTGTGTCGAAATAATAATGTCCGTTAAGTATAGCATCAATCATTAGTCCTTTTAAGTGTCCAGTAGCTAACTAAGTTTATGGTTATTAAATAAGACAGAAGAGGCTCCTTCTGTCATAGGCATTTGCCCAATGGTGTGGTTTGAAAGGTAGTAAAAACAATATCCTTAAGACAGACCACTCGGTAAAACCTACCTCTATGCCGGTGACTTAAAAGTCATCTATAAAACTCATATTTGCGATGTACGTAGTACTATGCAAACAATCCTACATGAACTCAACATGGTAGACGACTGATGTTAGAGCTCAACACAGAGAAATGTAGTTGGTTGTGTATAGGAGACACGTCTTTCAAAATAAAACTAACACTTACCAACAACACACTGCCCAGACTAGCATCAGTAACTGTCCTAGGGTACATTATTCACACAGCCTTAATTTCTCTGAACACATCACAGCCAAAGCACCTAAAATGCGGAAATTTCTTGGCTTCATTCTCCGTAATTTCTATCAAAATGAGTCTAAATCCTCCTTTATAACGTTTGTGTAAGACTTATAGTTGAATACTGCTCGTTCTTATTTTCCAACCTTCGCCTATCTAATATACTAAAGGTGGAAGGAGTACAATGAGACTTCACCCGCGAAATACTTAAGACTAAATCGGTCATTGACCACAGTTTCCGATGCAAATTCTTAGGAATAGAACCCCTTCGGAAAAGAAGACTTAGGTCTAATGTGATCCCCTACTTCAAACTACCCAAAAACCTCACTTATTCAGCATGTAATATAGTTCTTGCCCGAGGTTCACATGAATACGAACTTCGAAACATGTATCTATGGTAAAAGTTGAGAAATACAGATCCAAAACTCGGGAAAACTTCTTCCTCATCAAGTATGCAATAATTTGGCACGGTCTTCCCTCCGAAATACGCATGACAGATGAATTACATGCGTTTGTAATAGTGCATGATCAAGCCCTCACTTGCACTGATCTAGCACGTACGAGCACATCTGCGTCCCACTCAGAAATCATAGGCTCTCTCCATGTCTAGACCAAACTGGTCTTTCAATTCAGTTTGCCTCATTTTTTTCCTTCTTTGCAGTCGTATTAGTTACTCATACACCCTATTTCTTCACCTGAAGTCGACAGGTAACTCACTGAACCTATCGATACTATTCAACTAAACTCGGTCGCTAAGGGACACTAATTACCACCCTAAAAAGTCAAGAGAACCTCACACTCGACTGCCTACTACCAGTAGATAGCGATTAGTGATTATATGCTACGTAAGAATAAAAACCGAAAAATACCTAAAATTGCAATTTTACCCATGGACCTTTTGGCAGGCGAATTCTTATGGATTCAGCAAGTTCGAACCCCGCGTGCGGATTCGTGGATGCGCATTGCTGAGGAGTCCTCTTTTTTAATTAAACGGCCGCTTAGTGCTTACAGGTTTTCCATGGAAATCTAGCTTTAATTGAATCATAAATTCAACTATTATTCATTATTTTATGGTGTGATGTGATCTGGTTTGCTTGTATATAAACTAGGTATGTTTGATATGTGTGATTCATATAGTGGAAGCTGTTATTTGTGTTCTGGATTCAACAGGCAAGGATAGGCAAGAAAAATGACTAATAAGGACGCTAGGCTGCTCATGCCGGTTAGTACGTCATTGATTCGGCGTAGTGCTAAGGTTGCATAAGTTGCATTCCGAATGGTGAATCAGCTATGTGATATTTAACAGGCCAAATATCACAACCAGTTTGAAGTAGTGTCTATAATTGTCGGAAATCTTCAGCGGTGAGTAGTTTGCGATGTGCGATTAATGTCAAGTCATGAA
Organism: Schistosoma spindalis; assembly: GCA_946903255.1. Taxonomy (NCBI): domain Eukaryota; kingdom Metazoa; phylum Platyhelminthes; class Trematoda; order Strigeidida; family Schistosomatidae; genus Schistosoma; species Schistosoma spindalis. The sequence goes on along the minus strand of OX336420.1, from coordinate 26,121,727 downwards.
TCACGATTACTTCGAAGTGTTCTTACACTTGATCGTGTGGAAGCGATGTTCAATTAATGGTGTCCTGGGCACCATTTCCGCGTCCAGTCTGTATCAGCATACACATAATAGAATACACCATCAAACTCTAACTTTCGGACTATGTAACTGGCCCTTCTGATTCAGTTTGAAGATCAAAATCATGACCATCCCCGCTGCGTATTGTCTTCCTGACCTGGACATTATCCGGAAACAAGAGTTAACGAGTTAAGTAGTCTTGGCAATTCACTGATGCACAGAAAAGCAGAGTACCTAAGATGGCGCCTCATGGTACCTGTTTTTTAAACCTGGAGAGCTTCTGCATAAACCTAAAGTGTGATATGTTATCAAACACGTTGTTGAAATCTGTGAATATCGTACCGGCATACAAACGGCTATGTTAGGATGCTATCTAAACCTCTCTCATAATTAATGTGCTAAAAGATATAGTGGCGAGACTCTAATTTATGGACGACCTTTGAACGAATCTTAAGTGACCTTGAGAATATTAGCCAATCAGAAGACAGTTAGTATAAAGTAAAAATATATTAGAAGAAACTAAAGAATTACAGTGGATATACTTCTTTTATATGATTTAAAATCTTGTTAAGATTTGATAAAGGTTCAGATGTTTTAAAATCATATTGCATACGGTATAAAAATTCATCCATATGGCTCCATAATAGTCGACCTTTGGAGCCGTGATATGGTCTTAAAAATTCCTTTAATCGTGAACACATGGCTTCAGTGTTGTTCGTATGAACGCCGGTTGTTGGGTCAACGAAATTACGTTTGTGGACTACCACGTGGTGATCGTATCCAAGTCGATTAAGACATCTATATGCTCTCCAGTCACCCGCACATATTCCTGTATGATTGGTATTATTGTTCTTGCTTGACGGTTTGTGACTTTCTGGAAATGTTCCTTACGACTTGATCTATCATAAATACCAATTACCTGTTAAGCATATTTACGAAAATGCTACTTACCCAATCTTCTTTCACACTACGTCCCCTGTTGTATTTTCTCTTTCTCACAACCGTTTCATCTATCTCTACGATAGGTCCTACTCCTCCAAATAATTGGTGTATGTTAGTCATTTTAGCTGCGCATATATCACGGCAATATTCATACCACTGGACTGCTGAGGTTTCAATAACATCTGCGAAAGCCGCAGCCAGTGTCACTTGTGTCTTTATAACCCAATTAGCAACTATTATCATGATTTGTCTCAATCTTAGTCGCGATCGAGCAAAGAAAGTCCCTGTTCTAGCGGACGTTTTCCTCCAACATGAAGGACAACGGAACATAATCTCGCCGTGGTGGTCTTCAGACTTCATTGCAGTCATTTCAGAACCGCAGTCACACATACAAGAACTTCGTAGTAGTCCCATCTCTTGTAGCCTTTCAATAATAACGTCATCTCTAAAATCCGCCGTAAACCGATCGTATGTCAGCATCATGCGTTAAACTTGGCTCCGTGACCTTGAAATGGCTCAAACGCTTCTTATTGGCTCGTCCCTAAATTAGAGTCTCGCCTCTACGTTATGACAACTGTAAACTTAGTAAGTTGGGAAGCATGCTGTGAGCCAACAAATGTTGTAATTTATATATCATGCCTGTAAAAGTGGAGTGTACCTGCTCATGCACAAATATATTATTATTATTACTTTGGTAAATCCTCAACATTAGCCATATCTGATTCAGCTGGTGCACCCAAGTTCTCGTAGGGGAGTAACGAGGAGTTCCCAATTCCCCACTTTTTCTCTCCCGATTATACGGAAACAGTTCTTTTGAACAAATGCATCCACAAGTGTTATTACAGGAACTTTAAATGTTTAGGCATTTTTATTAGTGCATTCTCTGGATAAAACCACCTACTCGCTGTCACTTTATGTTACTACCGTCCCCAGCTAGTTTAACTAATTTGAATATCATCAACAGTATATCACTGTGTCACATGACATACGCATTTTGATAGATCTGTTTGACATATTTCGGTAATTACTGCTTTGTTGTTCCGTGCTCTCTGTTTTCGTTTTAATTTCTCTAGTTGTAGATATTTATCATTAAATCGATCTGGCACACGAAATGACCTTAATTACATCGTTTATAAATCAACAGACAGTCCAGTTAAGAAATATTACATGTTCCCGGCTGATACATTGGATCGCTGTAATACCTAAACAATTACTGAACTAGTAAACTTAAAACTCATAACACATGTTTGTTCTGTACATATAATGATATTATTTATATCAAATTGATCATGCCTGTAAACTGGCGTGAATTCTGTAATTATAATTTTTTCAGAATAACCGTCTTCCGTACGTAGCAAGAGATCTAACCATATTCACCTAATATAAGTTCCTCATATTCTGATATTCGTGCTTAAACTATGCATGACATGGTATACAAGTTAGTTTTAGGTGTTTTCGTTGAATTTTGATGCGTCATTGTGGTATCTGTTAAGGTCGTTAAAAATAGACACTAGAATTAGCTATCACATGCAAACTTTCGGGTTTAAGGACTTAATGGCTATTTATGTCTTTTCTTTTGTAAATTACTACTCCCAGTGGTAGAATGACAGTACTGTCAGAAGGGTGATTCATTGATGAATATGAACCGGAATATTGGTTTTTTGGGGGAGATTCCAGCTGTAAAATATTCCTAGCATTTCAAGTTTGAAATGCGTTACTGTCAGCCATATCGGTTTGTATAAACAGGTTATTTGAAGCTATTTCTGTAATACACAGAGTAATGGGAAATCTGACAAAGGACGCAGAGTCATTGTTGAAGGCAAATAGGTTTTTCGTTAGTAACCGTAGTATCTAGGCTGAGAAATAGTATCAAGACAGTTAACTTCACCATTCAATGCCCCAAATTATGGTCAAATTTGAAACGGCTGATGTCGGCATTTACATATTGGCTACGCTGTAGAAGCTGCATTAAAAGACTATAGGCTCTGATAATGTGCATTCTCAGGTCAAGTGATTGTTATTACATTCGAAATCTGCTTGTCTATTATTAGGACATTACTATCATTATATAAGAATCCAACAGTCTTTCCCTTTGCAAAACACTGTTGACAAAACTTCGTCGTCTATGTGATAAACACATCAACAATTTTACCCCAAATAACATGAATATAAGCACACAAATTATTGTGAAAATTCCCACTTTGACATTTGGTAAATAAAGAAGGAATGAATCGAGCAAATTATTCTTTAAAAAATATACGTTTCCTATATTTCGATATACAGTCCCGTTTACAACATACCATTCTTTTAATTATGGAGGTGCCTATAAACCAAATGTTCGTTATCACAAGCGTCAACAAGATGCGTACTACTTCAGTAACGTGTTATATTATCTTCTGAGTATCGTTTACTTAGTTTCATATAGAACCCTTATGCAAGCTACATGTTAATAGCCACTTTAAATAAGAGTTCGGAATTCTGGATACGAAGTGTAGAATTATAGTCTACTTCAATATTAGTACTGCTTTAATAATAGACCTAATCCTAAAATTGTAGATTTTTCATGATGTAACTGCCTAATATATAAGATCTTATGTGGAGGCCGCGTCATTGTCTGTCTTGATTCATTTTATTGTAACGATCATCAATACATGATGAAGAAAACATTTAGACTGGAGATAGAACAATTTATTTAATATGGATAAAAATAATGTTACATAAGTAGGACCATACCTGCAAGGCCGAGTCATACCATACCATTCGAACTAATTGAATTCATTCTTCCCGCCTGCCATACCGTTGGGTTTTTCCCTGCGTTGTTGAATATATATTTACCCAATTTTCTGGTGTTCGGCTTTGAGGATTGTGTGTTTAGGGCTCAATGCCAATACAGAAGTTCTGTTGTATTCATTATTTTTATGCAAGATGACTGAGAAAAATGAATTAAGTATGAACCAGAATACCAGTGTTCTTGGATGTATACGTAAGTGCTTGAATTAATTAGCATGTATGGCAATAGTAAACAATCAAAATACAGTGTTATTTAGTGGACAAACTTGGACTGAAATAATGATAGTACAAGGTGGACCGGAATCTGACTGCAGTTAAATCGTTTCTAATTGTTATCGGAATATTCCTGCCATCAACACTTGTGTAAATACATCGACTCAAATCGCGTTGGTGAATAATGGAATTAAATAAGTAAATAAATACGAGAATACAGTTTTGAATGCATATATTTTGTACAACCGTTAATCGAAACAAACAATCAGAAAGACGAAGAGAAGGAAGCAAAATGGACTGAAGAAGATATCTAGGCAACTTTATTTAGTCAAACGTGAATCATTATTTATAGTCGAACAGATAAAAGTTACAGATACACAATGAGTAGGGTAAGTAATTAGCACACATACGATCATATAAAAACAGTCAGGGATAATTAGTGAATAAATAACAGGGTAAAAATGTGACTTGGGAAGAATGGATAGACTTATTTGTTCAGAGGCTAGGATGATTTTTGTTGGCTGGACATTGTACTAGCCTTTACAACCCAATAACATCATTTGTTAAAGATTATAAACTTGCAAATTTGCATCCTTTTGAGCACTTTTATCTGCTTTTAGGTTTGCTATCGTGTCATACATGGAAGCAGTACGCAATAATATAAGTCAGGTAATTATTGTTATTAAGAGCTTTATTAAATATCATATCACATATATATTACGTATTATAACAACTCTATTTCACAAAATACTTGTAGTCAATTGTCTGACATCAATAATGAAGGTTGTATTCCGTTTGTCTGTCACGGTGCATAATATGATATTTAGATCTTACATGATGAATGTAAGGTACGAATAAACTGTTTAGGCTTGCAAATTGTGTCTACTTGAAGATGAAACACCTGTTTATTTGGTTATCATCTTGAATATTGCTGAGTAGAAACCAACTTTCTTAAAAACAACAACTTCCGTAATGTCACATGTCTTTGATTAGTAAAAGGATTAGGAAGTAGGCCAGTTGTCTTGTATAATATCAATAATAATAATTTATTCTAAAATAACAGTCTGTTGCATGAAACATGCCAGTTTACAGGAAACATCAATTTATTACAGAAGATACAGTCTTTACTGTGGTGGTTTACTGAGTTAGATTGATATTTTATAAGGTACAATGGCCATAGAACTTTGGGGAATAACACTTCTCACATATGAAGGGAAATAATATTAATAATATCCGTATTGTCAATTTAACAGTTGACGCACTTCATGGATGTAACGTTGCGACGTGCAGAAGATGGCCGTAAATAAATCCACGTGCAGGTAAGAGCTAAAAACCGAAACTGAAGCATTACTGATGACACGGGACAAAGTCACCCGTTTCATATGTGTTTTCGGTGGCATATATTGAGGGGAATGCAAAGGAAGATAAGAAAAAGAAAAGAAGCCAAACGGAGCAGAAAATGTTCAAGCCTAATTGAGTTCAGTCATTTGTGGTGGGGTGGTTAAGGTATGACTGCGTAGTCCAGTTCTCCTAAATTGACGTACTTTTTAAGCAAGAGAATCCTTATAGGTTAGAGAAAACAAGTGTAGATATTGCATGACTGGACAAAGTACTGTATAAATGAAGGTGGTTCAAGAAGCTTAAAGTATAGGTTTATGTGCAGTTTTAAAATATATTACTGAAAATAGTATTCTGATATACAAATGGCTATCTCCCTTTTTGGCGAAGCCATTTCAGATCTTCTTTATTTTTATAAATATTGTGGGGTCATGAGCAGCCTTCGTTTCCAGATAATTGTCTAGTTTTGTCTGTAATAGGAAGTAAAACCATGTTACAATTAAATCAGATGACTAAAACCTTTGTATCGTGAGTTAGATATCCATTTAGTATGTCTCACTGTTATGAAGATAATTAATGATGTAGGTTACATGATACTGGTCAGATTATATGTGGTTTAGTGATGGTAAGGAATGATTAAATATCAAAGAATTTGAAAGAGCATAGGATTGTAACCTGTCAGAGAAAGAAAACAAAATACTGAGCAACTCACAAGAGGGTCATATAGATATTTTGTAAAAGGTAAGCTTAGCCTCTGTAATGATGAAATTTTTTATCATGAAACCAATTAGCCAAGTAGATTTAGAAACAATAAAGAGGATGTGTTCCTCAAATTTTAGGATCCCTGTGTAATTGATTCCTAGATCGTGTACTGATTTGAGTGTTTGAACTGTACTTTTATTTAAGTAAAGCTGTAATACATAGGGATGTTTTCCAAAATGCATGATCCCACACTTCTTGATGTTAAATTGTAATTGCCATTTTTCGCTCTAGATAGTTAGGTTGTTGAGGTCACCTTGAATCTCGGATATACTTTCACTTAGAGCCTTAGGCCTAAAGCTATATACCATTTTGAGATCATGGTTTCCTAGATTTTATGATGTTACATATATCGTTTAAATACATAAGTAACGAGAGTGAACCTAATACACGTCCCTGGGTGACTCCACTAGTTATTGGTTTACGTGATGAAAGAGAGAGTATTTGTACTTTACCATTTGTCTACGCTCTGTTAGGAAAGAAGCAAATCATGAAAATAGTGGGTTGTTCACTCCGAAGGACTTAAAATTGATGAGAAGCCTTTTGTGTGAGACCTTGTCAAAGGCTTTCTTAAATTCTAAGAACAGGACTGATACAATGAGTCCATTGTTCCGTTTCAGTCATAACATTCACGTAGTCTACTCAGCATGTATCGCATGGTCTGGGAGATCAAGATGAGATTGTTAGTAAGTGGATGTTGAACTACCGCCGCCTTAACTACTTTTTCCATCACTCTAGATGTTATTGAGGCTGTTTATGAGCCGGTAATTTTCAATATTTGCTTCAGGAAATATTTTAATTCATGGAATGATGTGTGTAGTTTCCCGGGCAGTAGGGTTATACGCTTCAGAAAGTGATATCGTAAATACTTTGAGAAGTAAAACACACAGATTATCACCCCCAGTTTTTGCATGCTAGCCGGAATACCAACCGGTCCATTCTTGTAGAAGTGTTTCAGCGTACTAATTGCTTTTTAAATATTCTGTTCACTGAAGTCTATATCAGAAATCTCACAGAGAGGTGCTGGGATTAGTTCTGAATAATTTAGACGTTTTTCGTTGGCTGATGAGTAACAAAAGTGTTCACTGAATGGTCCCGTGTCAAGCGTATGATCTTTGTATGCTTGTTTGTCCTTAATAAATATGTTCCCTCCTTTACATTTATAGCGTTAAAGTTTGTAGCGAAGAAGAATAGTGAGTGCGGAGGGATCACAATTAAGTTCTATGGCACACTTTCTGAGCGATTGTTGTTTGCGCACATATTGCCCCTATCTGGATAAATATTTCTGTTATCTTAACTAAAGAGGAAAATTCACTAAGGTTGTGGAATTGAGCACAACGCCTTCAAAGACGTCTGCGCGTAGAGAACGGTATATACAAATCTTTGAAAACTTAGGCTTCCGGTGCTCGAAAGGTGCGATTTTGCTGAAGATATTTCTGATGCTGTGATAGAATATATTAGTTGGTGTGTGGTATTGTTTACAGTGAAGTAGGCTCTCCAATAAGCGCTTCTTTGGTAATTTTAGAAGTTTTTACAACCGGCTTTGTGATAGTTTTTATGAAGTGTTACGGTTTTACGTCTACCGGTTGTGGCTTTTATATTAGGGCTACATATGACGATGTTATGATCACTACCTGGAAGCTTTTTTTGAATATAAACAGTACTGGGAGTGAGGCCACTGGTAAAAGTAAGTCCAGTATATTTTGAAGTCTGGTAATGCTACTGGAATACTGAATCCACCGTCCAAGCTCTAGAAATTCGTTAAATGATTCATAACATTTTGGCTCCTTGGCTAGAAACCAGAAAATTTCAGGAATGTCACCAAAATAGGCTTGCCTGTGAGGTGTTGAGGTAACGAGAATGTTATTTTAAAATATACAATATTTTTCAGGATCTTGACGGAACTCGGAGATTTTTTACGTTTTTCCCTGAAGAATATGATTCTAAAGTCAAGACATTATTCATCGTGATACGGTTTAAGAGGTTCACAGCCACCTGACTATTAAGCGCCACGAATTTAATGATTCACGATATCAACCTTTTGGCGTGCTGGTACAAAGACCTGGTAAGACCGATTTGTTAAAAACACACATATTACAACTCGCAAGAAGACAATAAAATGGCCTTCAAAATGCTAGATTATTATATAAGCAAATATTGACTAATATACTGATTTTTACGTAACTGAACCATAAATTTTCCTTGTCTATATCGATAAAATCAATCTTTTGCTAGGATTCGATTTGTGTCAGTTATTTGTTCATATGAATCGGTTCATTTAAATTACTTTAGGAAGCATGGCACACCATGACCAGTAGTGAGCTTCATTAAACATGACTCGTTGTAGTCCATAAGTCTCCATCAACCAACTGGGGTAGTGAAACATGAGGCCTGGCATACGTGACGCTGATCACTACCCGATGATCAGTCAATTGTTAATACGTCTCAATCCTACAGGAGGTCAGTCACGGCTCGAATACTTCAGTGGTAATGTCTCCGACTGTGAAGCTAGATAACACGGGATCGAATCCATCAGGGAGCATCGGTGCCCCTAAGATTCAGGTGTACCTTGCTAACGATTGCCAAGTAGCACGAAACCTAAGTCCAAGGTTTCCTGATGACTACCTCCAACCAACGTCATGTTCCAACATATTGTACGCAATGTTGAGTCACTTAAACCGGCGGTCACATTGCACCTTGGTCAACAGGATTCGATCTGAACTAAGAAGGACCTGACACATATGACATTGATCACTACCCAGTGATCAATCAATTGTAAAGTTTTTAAAGCCCAACTTGAGACAGACCTTTTGAACTCGCCTGTAAACTCCCATGCCTCGTGCAACAAATTTTTGTTTGAGAATAATTTACTACCAACTTGAAACAATAAACCACATCCCACCATATTTCATTGTCTAGATTAATCAACAGTAATACTACCTTCTTCATACTGTCAAATTACAGCATTCCTCCAGACATGTTTTATGATTGTACCTTTTATTCCTTGATGCCCGGTTAACCATATCATGTGGTATGACAGCCAACAAGTTACATCGACAAGTACATCCCATCACACCAGGCGCAATACAAAAACTTCAGGTCCATCTTCTAGTTAAGTTCTAGTACTCACGAATCATCAGGAGCAAGTGCATAACTTTGAAGAGACAGTCGTTTAAATACCGAAAACGATTGGTTATGTTATTACGACACTAAGCTACACGAGTACCTGAAAGTCGAACAAAAAGAGATAACATGTGAAGAGTGTTTTATGGAGGCAATGAAAAGAAACAATGATGTATCGCAACTCCTGATGAAAAAAGTGGTAAATCTCACATGGAAAATACTGTATCGAGATTTCTTAGCAGTGAAGAGGTCCCATGTTCAGGTGGCTACCAGCTGAGGAATCCTAAGTCCTAGAGTGTACGCGTTGGATAAAAATGCTCAAGACGTTTTCAAAGATAGCCTAAAGATTTCCGATTTTGAGCATCTCTAAATCAAAGAGATTCTTAGTCACCTGAATTAAGCGGAATCTTCCGTCACTTAGAGAACCAGTGCTGAGTTTTGAAGAAATGACCAGTTCTAATTTTCCTGCTTCTTGTCTTCCTCTTCAACTATTATTTTATCAAAATAAGAATACCTCATGATTGAAGGCAGATTGTAGACAGTCCTGTATATAAAGACGGTAACAAAGAATAAGCTTTTAATCGCTAACCGATTTCCTTGTATCTTGAGTCGCTAAGACTATGTAAGGTTATTGATGAAATTATTTGAAAAAGTCTTCTTTATAAATTTTCACTGTCCGTATCCCAAAAAGTGGGTTCCTTCCAGACCAATATTGTGACACATATCTGTTAGTTCCTTGAAATTACCAGACCCTCGATTCAATACAACCATCTGATAGTATACACCCTAGATTTTTGCGAGGCATTCAGTATAGCTGGTGGCCGAATTCATTGACATAAATAAAACGAGCAAAATCTATCGAATGAGCGATGAACTAGATGAAATATCACTTATTAGAAACATCTCAAGTCATGATAGTCTATGTGACTTATACGATAATTTACGATGGCCAAAGGAGTGTTCACTTTGTAACTTCAATTTCAAGACTCTGCTATATGTAGGTGATCTGAAGATCTGTAGGAAAATACAAGATTCTTTTGATATTTAGACTTTGCAATACGACCTAACGTCACAAATCAAATTACGAACAGTAAAATTTCTTGATACGTGGGATAAAAAGCAACGTATAAACTATCCGGAAGTTTAGGCTTAGCCGGATCGGCTGGTCATAGTTTTTATTTTAGCAACAATATATGCCGCTAATGGTAACTGCTGACAAAAAAACTACCATCACGAACGGTTGAACATATGTTCATGAAGTAATTTTGTTAGTTTGTGATACTGCTCTCTTGTTCTACCACAGTGGGTGTACGAGCATAAAAGAAAAGTCAACGTTCGAGTTCAAATCAAAATAAAGATGTCAACCGAAGGTAATCTGACACTTTCAAATAACAGCCGATGGTTTCAGTGTTAAACCTTCCTTGACACTTACGCACGATATCCTATCGGATCAACAGAAATATCCTCCTTATCTACACCTTCAAATTCAGTTTCAGTTTTAGTTTGGAAAGGACAGGAGGCTTGATGGCCTGTGTTAGTCCTGACAACGGTGTTCTCTCAGCTGATCCAACTTTAAAAGAATCGATGGATGGAGCCTCAACCACGTGCTAAAGTAATTAATTCCACTCGTTGATGATTCGGTGGGAAAGTCGATAATCAGTTGACAAGTAATTTGTTCTGGGCTTGTGAACTATTTTGGAGTGCCCTCGTAAATTCTCTGTTTTGGAAGACAAGGAAAAAGAGGGCATACTAGGTGCAAATTTATCACTAAGCAATTTGAAAACTGTAATCAAGTCGCCTCTAGTTCTACGATATGACAAAGGGAATAGGTTTAGCTTAGCCAGTCGAGCATCATACGGAAGCTTCGCTATTACGGGAATCAGCTTAGTTGCTGTTCTCTGGACCTTTTCCAAAAGCTCACTGTTCTTTTTAAGCAGGGGCTAGCCGCTTGCATGCAGTACTCAAGTTTAGGACGTACGAACAGTGTATACAAAGTCAAAAACGTTTTGGTGTCGACATGAGCAAAAGCCCTACGTATTGACCATAAAGTTCTAAAAGTTTTGGCGGCTATTGCACGGCAGTGTGCAGTAGTCTTTAGATCTTGGCTAACGATGACTCCTATGTCATTATGTGTCTGGACAACAGGTAGCTCAGTGTTATTCATTGTGTATGTATCTGAACCTTGATGACTGATATGCATCACAACACACTTGGAAGTATTTATCAGAAGATGCCATGTATGAGACCATTCGGATAATTTCTTCAGGTCATTTTGGAGTTCCAAGCTATCACCCTTACATCGTATCGTTCTCCATATCTTGACATCGTCAGCATATAGCAAGACCGATGATGATAGTAAGCGAGGAAGGTCATTTACATACAAGAGGAATAGCACTGGCCCCAAAACTGTGCCCTGGGGCACTCCACTAAGCACAGTTTCCCAGCTAGATAACTTTGAGTTTACCCGTACTCTTTTTTGGCACCCAACAAGGAAGTCTTCTATCCACATCAATAGATTGTCTCTAATTCCAACATTTTTTAGCTTATATAACAGCCGGTTGTGCGGAACTTTGTCAAAAGCTTTGCTGAAATCAATGTAGGCTACGTCTGCAGGTAACTTTTGGTCTTTAAGGGCGCACCAGGTTTCACAAGCGACTAATAAGTTAGTGAGACAAGAATAACCTATTCTGAAACCGTGATGCTTCTCCGAAAGGATCCGGTTTACATCGAGGTGCTTAAACAGCTCCTTCCGAACAACCACACTAGTTAGACTAACGGGTCGGTAATTCTCAGGTTTATGTTTCGTACCTGTTTTGAAGACAGGACTTACTGTGGCGTTCTTCCAGTCTTTCGGTAAACAACCCTGCGTTACGGATAGCTCAAAGAATATACTTAAAGGGTTCGCAACGAAGTTAGATAATTCCTTTAGTAGCCTAGGATGCAATTTATCAGGCCTCGTGGATTTACCTATGTCAAGCTTATTTGGCAGACCAAAGACATCGAATTCCTTAGTGGTCACGCTATCCAGTGTACGTGTGTGTGGGGGTTAGCATGAGCTGACGGGAAGGGTGCTTCTATGGTATATACATTGCTAAAGTAGTTTGAGAACACTTGAGCATTACCAAAGTCATCTTCCACTAATGATGCGGCAGTACTGTCTCCCCATAGTGCAGGATTAATTCCTCTTCTTTTTGTCCTTTGGTTTGTATAGGAATACAGGCGTCTAGGACATTCTATGGATTCCTTAACAGTTTTTTGTTCGTACAGCTTTCTAGACTTACGGAGGGTCGAGGCACAGGTATTCCTAGCTTTTCGATACTGAGATTTTGTCTCATCAGTCCCCAGTAACCTAAATCTATCCCACATCTTTCTTCTCCTACGGAGAAGGTTGCGCACCTCTCTACTGAACCATGGTGAGGAGTTTCTTGGTCCCCTTGGTATAGTTCAGGAGATGAGGGGTGCGGTAACATTTAGATATAAATTTCGGGATGTGTCCCAACCCGTTTCATTTGGGGACTCTGGGTCTATTGTCCAATCTACTAACGATGCTGAGCGCATGATATCTGGCATGTTTGCTTTCCGGACGTTAGGTCTGGATTGAGCTGACGCGTACTCGTGATTGACAGCTATATGGAAGTCAAAAGTTAAAACTGCGTGATCACTTTTACCTAGGGGTGCATGTAAAGGAGGTTCGCAACATCGTCCTCATAGTGAGTTAATATAAGATCTAGTAAGGATGATTCAGTGTTCGGGTCGTACCTAGTCGCTTCCTTCACATGTTGCACTAGGGCACATGTTATAACCGCATCAACTAGTTCCTGCTCGAAGGAACTATCTGACGATTTGGTACGCAGATTTCCCCAGTCTACCATAGGTGCGTTAAAGTCCCCTAGGATTAAACATCGACCACTTCGTGACCAATTTTAAGCCTGTTTAACAGGACATCATTTACCTCACAGCTTGGACTGCGATAGACCAAACCAATTAGCAGCTCTTGCCTCTTGAATTTCAAGCGGCAACTAACCAATTCACACGTCCCACTTTCATGGGATACACTATCAATAATGACAAACGGGATAGCATTCCTAATGAATAGAGCTACTCACCCTCCTTTACGCTTATGTATTCTGTCGATCCTTACTGAAGTGAAACCCTCAAAATCGAGTTCCATACTATCTATAGACTGTGTCAGCCAGGTTTCTGTGACTGCGATTGTGTCTGGCTTTGTAGAGTCAATCTGTTCACCTAGTTCCGATCGCTTATTGAGCAAGCTTTGGGCATTAGTGTAACAGATCCGAATCCTATTTTGGTGGCTTCGTGTTTCAACCAGAGTGGCTTCGGCATCATTCTCTGACGAATCCTCACAACCCAAAAATTTACAATTTTTAGGTCCTTTTCTCCAGCGTCTAACCTCATTTGTAGTTCTTTTTCGGCTTCCCGTCTTTTAACACGGTCTGCCAACGGCAAGTCCTTTCAGATAAAAACTCCCGAACCCTTCAATTTATGTCCATTCTGTAAAATAAAGTCCCTTTCATCCGAATATTTGAATACTACTTTAAGCAGTCTAGATTGATTAGGACTCAAGTTCGCTAGACTACCTAGTCTATACACTTTTAGCAAGGTGACTCCGGAGATATTTTGAGGCATGAGTTGACTAAGTAGCTGTTTTATCAGGACAATGTCATGCTCAAAACGAGTATTTGGTCCAGAGCTTTCGCTCTCCTCGATCCTATGAAAAACAACTGATCTGTCACTATGATCATCCTTCGATTTTTCGACTACTTTCATGGGGCAAGGTTCCCTTTTATATCGTTATTTTTTTCCTTCCTTAAAACCTGTGCCCATTCGTCAACGTTCCTTGGAGAAGCAACCACAGTCGCGTCAAATATACTGCGGGATTCCTGAGGGTTTTCGATGATTTGGGAGGTCAGGTTATGTATCCCACTAGAAACTGATCGAGCCTTGCGGTTGCGGCTTCTATGTGTTTCTTTCTGGATGCCATTTTGAAGACGTGAGACAGAAGAAACGTTTTTTCTTGAGTTTTTAGTTAGGACAGACCTCTTTGGAGACTGTTCTCCCTCCTTTGGTCGGTGAGAGTCATCTGTTTTTGAACTCACTTGAGTTTGCTTCACGTCAATTTGCGTGTAGATGTGTCGCGATCACTCTTATCAAAACATTTTTTCGCGGCATTAATCAATGAGACGGCCTCGGTTAGCAAGCTGTTAGCATCCGAACAGCACTGTTGACAGAGCCTTACGCAACCATTCTTACTGAACCGTTTGAAAGCCGCAGGCGTTAAATTTGTGTAAACTTCGTGGTACAAGCCTTTGCACTCATCGCACTGCACGCCTCTTTCAACAGGATAACGACAACCCGGGCGTTGACCATTGCTTTTTTTCACTGTCCAGTCATTTAGACACGGGTTTTTTTAAAGAACTAGATGCAAAAGTACTCAGAGATTAAAATGATCTATGACCAAAAAAAGTGGAAAGCTATAGATCGTTAGAACCAAAAGTACTAACAGATACAATAGAAAAACAGAGTACTCAAAAGTACTGACAACAAACTACTTTAGAAACAAAAACGATACTCTAACTGAAAGAAACTCAATTAAAGTGAAAACAGTAGTTTTGATACGTATAAACGATCAAAACAGTAGAATTTACTCAGCGAGGAAAAATACCACTGTTATTTTTTAATAGCGCTCCAATAAATGTGCTATTCTTTGACAATAAAGATATAGTGCACGGTTTCTGGGCGGTTTCAATGTCACACTCGTCTCCACAAAAGGGACCTAAGCATCACCATTTGCGATAATCTCTATCTCCTTCATTTGACATTCCTCTGTAGCGTGGTGTCGAGTTGAGCTTAACTATGAACACCGCTACAAGACTACGTGCCAATAGACCAATAAGATTCCGGTAGGCCAAAAATCAGAAGGCAGATGATAGTAGTAGTCGTAATATATTTGTTGGCAATCTCGTGGTATCGAAAGAATACCGAGATCGTGCCAAAGGAGTACAGGTGCGATCGGCAAGAAAAGATACGTGCGTACTCGAAAACCGCGTAGAAGCAATGGAATACAATGGAAGACTAAAATGGCTGTTATTAGCACAGTTAAACAAACGAGCACAGTAAAACAGTCACTGGTATAATTGGTTATAATAATAATTGTTTTCATCGAACCAATCGCGTTCTGTTGACAAAAGTAGGTCACTACAGGAGCCCCCCGCTAGAAAGGGTTTACACTTTCGATAGTTAGCGGTTTGATTCGTGGGACTGATCGGCAGAAGTGCGGTTGTAGGACGGAGGAAATTGGCGGAACAGGAAGTGATCATTGATCCTCGAGTTGCCAACGAAGGTCTTTTGCGCAGAACGGTACCAGGAGAAGTGTGCTGTATTTGTTGGTCGAATTAGCATACCACACCAGTGGTTTGTATCCAGAATCTGCTGATTGCGTTCGTAGGGATGTGAACCAGGAAACGCTGCAGACGTAGGACGAAACCTCGTTGAGCCAAGAAACCGGACGCGACCATAACGACCAAGCGTATGCCAGGCGAATTCGAGACCAGATAATCGACTGAGTGCGTTGACTAGAGCATGGGTGGCCAAACCAGCCTTTGCCAAAGTTGACTGAAGTCGGCGTTATCAAACGGGCGATGGTTGGAGGCGTGGGCTCAGGATACAAAAAAAAATCAAAAAAGAAAAGTGTAGCATGCGTGTAGTATAGGAATAATCCTACACCGTATCCGTTATTGACTGTGCGGTTAGTCGCGAAAGCGTACGGGTAATCGTACTCGGCGACGGGAACGTGAGACGGTAGTCTCGTTCGTGCTTCGTGAGCCTGCGATCTCATCCGAGGTCAAGGGCGGCGTGGTCTGCCGATCTAGACGTGAGACGGAAGTCTCGTCCGTAGATGGTGCAGATTACGCGTGCTGTTGACCGGGACGTGAGAACGAGGTCTCTGATGTATCTAGCGTGGGATCCGAGGTAGACGTAGAGATCCCGCTAGAAGGTTTGATAGGTCTAGCATTGAGTCTCAAGTTATCGGGTAGGGCACTGTCATCGACGTGTGCTGGTTTGAGACGATCAATGCTGACGATCTCGACGCGGCCGTGTCGATCAACCTTGAAGGTCTTTTCGTGACGATAGATCACGTGAAAAGGGCCTTCGTAAGGCTGTTGTAGAGGTTTGCGTACCGAATCTACTCGTATGAAAACATGTGAACAGGTAGATAACTCTCGAGGGAGAGCGACCTGTCGATGTTGTATTCGAGTTGACACCGGAGACAGCGTTCGCATAAATGCAGACAGTCGATGGACGTAGTCTGATTTACCGAAATCATTACTGCTCCGTGGTGTGAAGAATTCCCCAGGCAGACGCAATGTCCTGCCGTATACAAGTTCAGCGGCGGAACATTGGATATCTGCCTTTAAACTCGTTCTGATGCCTAAGAGAACAAGCGGTAAGGTTTCGTACCAATTGTCGTTTTCGTGTGCTCGAAGAGCAATTTTAAGTTGGCGATGAAACCTTTCGACTAAACCATTCGATGCTGGATGGTAGGCGGTAGTGCGTATGCGTTCCGTACCAAGCAGTCTGGTCAGTGAGGAGAATAACGCGGACTCAAATTGTTGTCCTCGGTCAGTCGTGACAGTCGAGGGACAACCGTACAATGATATCCATCGTTCTACGAAGCGGTGAGCAACTGTCTCCGCCGTGATAGACGTGATGGGAATAGCTTCGGGCCATCTTGTAAAACGGTCAATGCACGTGAGTATGTGTTCATACCCATGCGATGGTGGCAATGGTCCTACAATGTCTATATGAACGTGATCAAAGCGCGCATCAGGCGTAGTGAACGTGCCAATGGGGGCAACTACGTGCCTGTGCACTTTTGATCGTTGACGCTGTAAGCATTGCTTTACCCACACACGAACATCTTTATTCATGGACGGCCAGACGTATCGTGCAGCGATGAGGCGTAATGTGGCTGCGATACCTAGATGAGACAATCCATGAAGGGCATCGAAGACGAGACGGCGATAGGCAGAGGGTACGATGGGTCGAGGAAGACCGGTAGAAATATCACATAGGATAGTACCTGAGCTAGTAGCTAGGGGTACTTCCTGACACTGAAGGGACGAAGATTGTGGTGCTTCTGTACAGACAGGATCGTTTGCTTGCGCGGCTGCCATAGCAGGAAGATCGAGTACCGGTAAAGTAACTGCATTCGTCTGGATACGTGAAAGAGCATCGGCAACATAGTTCGACTCGCCTTTAATGTGACGAAGGTCTGTCGTGAACTGGGAGATATAGTCCAAATGTCTGCACTCTCGTGGTGAGTAGCGGTCAGATTTGGTATGCAGGGCATACGTTAAGGGCTTATGGTCAGTGAATAAAATAAATTGGCGTCCTTCTACTGCGTGCCGGAAATGTTTGATGGCGCAGTAGGCTGCAAGCAGTTCGCGACCAAAAGCGCTATATCTCGTCTCCGTGGGAGTAAGGCGTCGTGAGTAAAATTCAAGCGGTTGCCAACTACCGGAGATATTCTGTTGCATGACGGCTCCTATAGCGAAATCTGATGCATCAACCGCTATACTAAGAGTGGCTGATGGGTCAGGATGAGCGAGAAGTGTAACTTCAGCGAGAGCCGTTTTGATCTCTGAGAATGCAGTACGTGCGGTATCGTTCAATTCTAATTTGCGTGGATTACCGCGTAGTAAATCGGTTAATGGTCGTAACCGTTCTGCGGCGTGAGGGATAAAACGTCGGTAGAAGTTAACCAAACCGAGAAAAGCCTTCAGTTCCTTGATTGAGGACGGCACGTTGTACTCCTTGATTGCTCGAACTTTGTCCTCGCAAGGCAGAATACCCTCTTGTCTGATGATGTGACCCAGAAATATTATTTCTGATTTACCCAATTCACATTTCTCTGGGTTGAATACTATTCCATTATCCGAAAGACGTTGGAATAATAGCGTAAGGTGTTGATAATGTTCATCTACGCTTGATGATGCGATCAGCAGGTCATCAATATAGACGTGAACAAAATCCAAGTCTCGTACTATGCTATCGATAAATCTTTGGAAAGTTTGAGCAGCATTCCGTAATCCAAATGGCATTCGTAGGAACTCAAACAGACCGAACGGAGTCGTGATAGCAGTTTTTTCGATGTCTTCAAGAGCGACTGGGATCTGGTGATATGCTCGTACCAGATCGATTTTAGAAAAGATAGTCGTGCCCTTGAGCGATGCCGTGATGTCGTGTATGTGGGGGATGGGGTAACTATCAAAGCGCGTAACTACGTTTGATGCTCGATAGTCGCCGCATGGTCTCCAACTAACCCCATCCTTTTTGCGCACCATGTGTAAAGGAGAGGCCCAAGGACTGTGAGAAGGACGAATAATACCAGTAGATAGTAAATTGTCAAACTCACGTTTAGCGAAAGCTAATTTGTCCGGTGCCAGTCGGCGTGGTCTTGCCGTGACTGGTGGTCCGCGGGTGACTATGTGGTGTACCACACGATTGGTCACCGATTAAATCTCCTCGAGTGGTTTAGTTATTCTGGGGAATTTCTCGAATAAGGCGTGGAATTTATCGTCACGCGAATAAAAAGTGCCGAGGATTCGGTACGCGTACATCGGAGTCTATTATATTAATACTATTCTTATCGCTATCCGTCATGTCGAGTATATTATATATTAAAAATTAATATAAAAATATACGACAGACGTGGATAGATAAAACAATAGACTCACCGAATTGCCTTCTTTGGAAGATTTGACCGAGGTTGAGACTTGTTCCCAGATTTGGCCCACCAATTGTAGTGTGGTGTCGAGTTGAGCTTAACTATGAACACCGCTACAAGACTACGTGCCAATAGACCAATAAGATTCCGGTAGGCCAAAAATCAGAAGGCAGATGATAGTAGTAGTCGTAATATATTTGTTGGCAATCTCGTGGTATCGAAAGAATACCGAGATCGTGCCAAAGGAGTACAGGTGCGATCGGCAAGAAAAGATACGTGCGTACTCGAAAACCGCGTAGAAGCAATGGAATACAATGGAAGACTAAAATGGCTGTTATTAGCACAGTTAAACAAACGAGCACAGTAAAACAGTCACTGGTATAATTGGTTATAATAATAATTGTTTTCATCGAACCAATCGCGTTCTGTTGACAAAAGTAGGTCACTACACCTCCACAAATAAAGCATCATCTCGGGATTTATTCGTAGAACTTTAGTTACCCTGAATCGTGAACTATTCAAAATAATTTTCGTTGCTCACAGAAGCCTCAATTTATAACGCTAGTATATCATGCTCTTACCTTGTGAAAGATCTTGCTGTATTTGAATAACTTCGAAAAATCTTTCTAAAAGGAATTCAGACCACAACACAATATCTAGCAAGCTCATCTGTAAGCATCAAGGCGTAACCAGTATATCATAGAAGGATTGCGTAAATATAATTATGACGTATCACATCCCTCTATCCCAACGAATTACTCCTATGATTCAGCACTAAGTAACACCTAAGTTGACATTTCCTTAAAACGGAATACATTAGGGCTCACATAGAAACTTGTACAGACATTACCATTTACAACAACTTGCTACTTCCTCCAGGAAAAGTATGAAGTTTAATAAACTGAAGTTAGCCCCTTACAGTATGTCGTCCAAAGTAGGTCGCAAACACTCGTTTGATAGCTTGCTATGTTCATCAGCGTTTGACCGTCTTCCCTTATTATAATAGGCCATGTGATACAGTATAATGATGAAGAAACGGGTACAATGAAAATTTCAGTTCATCGTAAACTTCGTTGTCTTTTCCAGCCATCGTAGATCATAGCTAAATCACACCATTTTCGAAAACTTTTTGATCTTTCAAAGTGCTGCTGAAGTGTCACTAAAGAAACAGGAGAAAAGATAGGTAAAATTTGACTTTAGCCAGATGATTAAAGAAACAAAAGAAGGTTTACTTTTCTATTTCTTTGTCCGACATTGGATTTTAATATCGACACAAGGACATTACCGGCGCACATCTAAACAGATGTGGCCAGGGGTTAGTATTGTTTTTTAATTCAATCATTTGAAATTGTCTTCTTTGAAAGTTTTATTATCATTCCTGTATTCAGTTTCACAAGCATGTATTATGTACTGACAGATAATTTCCGGCCACTTCCTGGAATGTCGCGTCATGTAGGACAATTTTACATTACAATATATAGATGACTATATTTACCTATCCGTTATTAAATCCACGTAGTAAAAGTCATATAAATAAACAATGAGTAGCCTTGTTGTTGTCTTAATTCTTATTTTTGGGTTCGGCACTACTATACTGTAAATGCCTTGTTTAGTTAAGTTTCACAATCTTGACACTAAAAATAACGCCACTCCCTAAATATGACGTACCCTCTCATCTCCGTTGTCCAGGGCTCATATAAACAGCTTGCCAACCCATCTTTAC
The DNA here is from genome assembly GCA_946903255.1 of Schistosoma spindalis. Taxonomy (NCBI): domain Eukaryota; kingdom Metazoa; phylum Platyhelminthes; class Trematoda; order Strigeidida; family Schistosomatidae; genus Schistosoma; species Schistosoma spindalis. The sequence goes on along the minus strand of OX336420.1, from coordinate 26,101,034 downwards.
GAACTTCATTTGCCTTTGGTTGGACAGTTACTTGGATTTTCTCGCCTATGATTCCACAGTTGTGTTAAGTCTCAATCTGACCATTTCCTAGTTTCCCCAGCTCTTGTTTAATTAAGCAACAAACCAACTGCATGCCAAACGTTTCGTCTACCTGTCTGTTCCTATCTGTGGTATGGTGGATGCTTGGGCCTCCTTTTAGCATTCAATACTGTTGAAGTACTGATTGTCAAAAAACTTTCTTTGCAGCTCTTTTACTATCGACATCTTTTCTTTAGTCACTTTGCAAAGTATCAGATACTGGTTTATTAAGTACCGAATCAGTCTTGATTCACCGGTTCTACCAAAAGTTGGATATGGAATTTACCAACTGAATCTCTCCTAAAAACACACATTTTAAAAATCCTTATTCTCTCGAGAAATTGTGCGGGTGGCCATGTACAAAGTGACTATTGTTTCCAGCTAGGTTTTTTTTCTGATGACTGTACAAACCTGTGTAGTATTAGTCCTGTTACCAAGTCACAAAGGATGATCAGTTTGGTCGATGCAAATATTATCTTACAGTTCGTTGCCATCAACTTCTGTCAGGATTCGTCTCACCTATTATTTTGTTAGGTGACAAATCTAATTTTGTTGATCTGATTAAAGCTTTTTCTCATTTTGTTCACGTGCATGTTGAATGGCACATGTATCGTAAACTGTACAGATTTGAAATTTAACTGGTTGATCCCGAAATCTTTAGTATTGCACTCTTCAGTCGCGAATAACAACTATATATCCTGCGGCCTAAAGTTGTGGGCTCCCAACTTTCCGATATTGTGGCTAGTTCGATTCTCAATTCGTTTTAAAATGTGTCACCAATCTGACTACTCATGGCAAGGACCTCGATTTGGTGTATATACTTCTACAAAGTTTGCAAAATATGTATTACTTTGCTAATAAAAGTATTGTAGGCTTGTAAATACATCAATGTACAACGAAAATATTGATTGTTTGGGGCAAGGTAATGGAAAAATACATTTAGTGCGAATGACTAAGCTAATCTGTGTTGTCTCATAATTTAAATACACTTACTATCTTGATTTCGTCGTGTTCAAGTTTCTCGTTGACATTTGAGTCGTCCAGTCTATAAATCATCCCTTTATGTTTTGTTAGACATTTGTATTCGTGTGTCAAGTACAATTTTAGAATTTATTTGTCTTAATTTCTTTTCAGCAAAACGTCAACTATAATCCAAATGAACCAACTGAAGACCTTAAAGCATTTGAGCGTCGTCTTCGTGAAATTATCAATGGTTTAGGTCCGAAAGCATTTAAATGGCGAATTGTTTTGTCTGTAGCTGTACTAATACTATTATGTTCATCATACTGTTGGCTTATCGATCCTGTCACATACCAAGCCGGTTTTATCGGTTCCTTGAAAAAACACCCGGAGTTTGTATTTAGCCTTTCGTTTCTCATGTTTCTCTTTTTTATGGGAGCACATAAAAAAGTTGTTTTGCCTAGTATCATAGCTCATCGCAGTCGAATTGTTTTAGCAGAATATAATATGGCATGTGATAATTCTGGAAAGCTCATTTTGAGACCCAAACCTAATCTCTAATAAACTATGTATAAATGCGTCGTGTACATAATGTATAAAAATCAGCCGTTAAGTCTTTCATTATAGTTTACTTCGGACTATATGGATATATGTAGTCGTACTGAATAATGGTCAGTCAGTGGATGAAAAGAAACAATTAAATCCAGATTTTCAAGTCTATTATATCAATTTTCGTGTTATGAAGATTCTCGGAGTATCGAATTCATATTTACACTGTTTTGTAAGCTATTTGTGGAATTCTCCCCACCTTTTTTCAAACATGTGCCAAATTATGTGATTATTCCCATCAAACGATTGACAAATAAAAAGCCTAATGTTGATTCGTTTGTACAACTGATTACTAGGAAATATATTTTTCAGAATATATCTTTATGCTGTTTTTTTGTTGTTCAATTCATTAATTACTTCTATGTCAGTCAGTCAGTCAATCAGTAACAACGTGGAACTTCGTACGTACGTACATCAGTTCGAGTTGCCATACCACATTAGTACAGAGATTCAGTTATCGATTCAAATCCCATAGTGGTAGAGGTACTGAAAGTATAAGTAGTGATAGGGAACATTAAGGTTTGATGATGTTATTTAAGGAGTATAGTCCAGAGGAATAGATTTGGAAAGAAGATAAAGGACATGAAGAATTCAGAAGATTAGAGTTTGAGAGAACACAGAGAGTGGATACACCTGCGCCATTGCAAACGATTTTGAGCCATGTCATTCAAGGTCTCTAACCATCGGTTGCTATCATCTCGCGGTCCCCAACCAGGTAGTCTACATCTACCAACATGGCTCAGTCCACTTGTCAGTGACTTCATGGATTTGTGCCATGTTTTGGTCTGGCCGCCCCTAGCTTCCTTCCAACCTACTCCTACACCAGAAAACATTGCACGTCGTGGCAGTCGGTGGTCTGGCATGCGCAACACATGTCCCAGCCATCTCAACTGATTAAGTTTCACTACTTCATCAATTGATTCGCCATCCTTACCTAGTACCTGTTTCCTAACAACTGAGTTACTTACTCGGTGGTCCCAGGATATACGAGCAATGTTTCGAAGACACCTATGATCAATTACTAGTAACCTACGAATATCCTCTACTCTTACCGGCCATGTTTCACTACTATAAAGTAGGATGGAACGAACTGCTGCGCAGTGAACACGTCCTTCGATTGATAGACGGATATCTCGCCTATGCCTCAAATGACGCAAATTGGCAAAAGCTAGTCGAGCCTTCTGTATCCGTGCTGAGATTTCGTCACACACCAGACCACAAGGGCTGATGAGACTTCCAAGATAAGTGAAGCGGTCGACATGCTCAACTACTTCACTCCCTATCATTAGTTCGGGTGGCGGTGAAACCCAATCCTGAAGTAACATCTTGCATTTCGAGGGAGAAAGTCGCATGCCGAAGACCTGGGAGCGTGACCGCAGAGCTCAAGCGACAACTGTTTGAGGCAAGTCGCGGACGGCCTTTTCGTGGGAGGTTTTTAATGTGTTAGCTCCGTTCTTCAAAGGGCCTTACCGCCGGAGACGGAAGTCCGTGGGGTAAGGTGAGGTGTGACATTTTTAGGGTCAACCTTTTCTAACCCCTTCCTTCCTTTTAAGAAGGCAGCGTCGCTGCAGATGCTGGTTGTCCGAGGGAAACACCTTACTGCTGTCACGCCTCTGTACAGTCAGCAGTACGACTTCACCCTCAGACCTTGAGTTGCTGATTTTAGTCTTACCGTTCTCTAAACAACCTGCCTGGCATGGTAGAACCTGCAGGAACATGTGTTCCAGCCAATATAGCTCGGTTGGGTCATCACGATAGGCAAGCCCGACCACCACGTCAAGGTAGCAGCTACGGTCGGGAATTACTTCTATGTGATTTGAGCAAATGAATTGTTTACTAGTCAACCGAACTTTTATCCCTAAAGGTCATTTACCATAAACTTCATTGTTGTGTAATCCTATTCACTGAACATACTTCATTCTAGCTGTAAATTTGTAGAAGACAACAGTCTTTAGTGTAGTTAAACGCAAACATAAAACGGTCTGGAATTTGCACAACAGGTGATTATAAAGGGATTTTTTCGACTGCCTGTAACAGCTCAAAAGGAGCGTGGTTCAGACTCTACCCAAAGATTGAAAACGGGGTGTTGTAAATACACTTAATTGAACCGCTTCACAATTTTCGGCGATACAAGCATATTTTCCCATTACTCTGAAATAAAACCATTTTTATCCTCATCTTCTAAAATCTGTTTTGTATACAACAGTTATTGCGACGTGATTCTGTCAACGCTATCAAAAAGATTTGTCGTACTCTGGGAATTATACAGGTGTTTATAAGATTGATCAATCAGTAGTAAACCATGCATCATTTGCCGTCTTAACGCGTAGTGACCTACAAATGATCCAGATCGTAATTATTTTGGGTTCGCATTCCATAGTTTACTATATCTTAACCTGTAATAGACAAGAAAGGTAAGTTGTCTCATTAGGTTAACTTTTCTAACCAATGTTTTGAATATACTAATTTCGTGGGTAGGTGTCAGTCTGACTATCCAGGAACATCTATATCGAGGTTGTTTCCAGGATCTGCTGATTGTAGTTTGAATCAGTCACTCATAACGTAGAACTTAGTACGTTTGTACATCGGTTCATGTTAACGTACTCCACTAGCACAGAGCGATGAAATTGTCTGGCCGAATCCCAGAATAGTAGGGGGAAGTACCAGTGGTAAGTATTAAGAAAGAATGGGCATCGAAGATACGATTCGAGAAAATATAAATCAGTGGGTTAAAAGCAAAAAAGGTTATGAGGAATTTAGAATATTAGGATTTAGGGAAGATAAAAAACAGATGCACGTTCGCCAATGCAAACGATTTTGAGCCATGTCATGTAAAGTCTCTGACCGTCGGTTACTTTAATTTCGCGGACTCCAACCAGGTAGTCTGCACGTATTAACAGAGCTAAGTCCAATTGTTAGGGACTTCATGGACTGAGCCATGTTTTGGTTTGGCCACCTCTAGCTTTCTTCCAGCCTACTCCCACACCAGAAAAAAACATCGCTCGTCGAGGTAGGCGTACGTAGCACATGGCCCAACCACCTCAGTTGATGGAGGCTTATTACCACTAATCGATTGGCCATCTTTACGTAGTACCCTATTCCTAGCTCAAGCATTACTCAGTGGTCCTAAAATACACTAGCAGTGCTTCGAAGGCATGATCGGATACCTGTAACGTACGTTTGTCCTCCATTCTTAATGGCCACATCGATAAAGTGGAAGGGAGCGAACTGCTGAGCAGTAAGCTCGTTTTGTGGTTAGAAGATGCATAACTGGCCTACATCACAAGTGAAACCAATTAGCAAACGTCAATCGAACCTTCCGAATCCGTGCCGAGATTTCATCAGACACCAGATAATCAGGACTGATGGGACTGCCAAAATATATAGAGCGATCAGCGGGTTCACCTATTTTACTTCCTATCATTAATTTAGGCAATGAACTGAAGCAATCTTGAGTCAAAATTGTACATTCTGGGAGGCGGAGAACCACATCTCAAACATGCTTGTATTATTGCTTAAGATGATCAATTTATATTTTGTCAGTGTCTTTACCAAACAGAAATAAATTATCTGCGTATTCTAATTTAACAAGTGAATCTCCCGGTAGAAGATCAATCCCTGATGTCAGACGATGAAAGTGTTATCTCTAAAAGCATGTCTATGACAAAGTTGAATGAAGATGGGGAAAGTGGACAATCTTGACAAAGACCACTTGAAGTAACTAATCCCAATAACAGTTCGCCATAAGCTTTGAATCGACCAGTAGTTTTCGAGTAGAGAGCCTGCATATGATTAATTTACTCTAGGATGCTTTTCAGTGGTGGACACTCACAAAGCCTCACGACCAATGAAGTCGAACACTGCCTTAAGGTCAAAGAATACAACTATAGTAGGTCGAAAAGTATGCACATGTTAGGCTGTATTGCGTAACTTTCTCACAAAACTTAGTTGCCTCGACTGACATTATGCGGTACTATCTTTTAACGTAGGTGATATGAAATTAGTTTAGCAGACTCCGTAAAATTCTTTTCTATAGGCTTTTTGTCACGGAAGTTTACATTTAGTCAAGGGAGTTGCTTTTCTGTACGTTGTTACTGATGGTACATTTGATATTCAGTAAATTTAGCCTGTATTAACATTATTGAAAAGTCTAGTAGAGTGTAAAAGGCAGTAACGCAAGATACACTGAACTGCTTTGCTCTATAAAATTACTGAATTAAGTAGGTCGGTGGTGAGCAATCTAGTGAGGACGTATTTTCCAGTCGACATTTCAGAAGCATCAAGTACATAGTAGAGTAACATATTAACCAATAAACTAGAGTAAAATCGTGTTTACAATGTTTGATGTAAATATTAACTTCTTGCTTGTCTCGAGACTAAGTTGCTGGTTTGAGAAATATCCCTGGGTGTTTGATCTGAAATTAACCACTGATTTGTGAAATAATGGTTGAGTAATAGGAACAGTGTGAAAAAACAGTACACTTTTATTGGATTCTTGATAGCTGTAATATTTAGATTATAGCATCCTACTTGTTTACTTCTAAGCATGTTAAATACAGTATACGACGCAAATTTCACTTTTATCAGTTATTTCTTTTTTCGAGTAGATGTTTTTTTACGAAATTTTCATTAGTCATGATATACTCGGCTAACTCGGAAGTAGTGTGTAACCTTACAGCTGTTTACTTATTGAAGAAAACATTGCTATTTTAGTGAGTTGCTGTTTATCTTACTAGTATTTGATTTGATTTACTAACAACAACAATAATAATAGTTCGTAGTGATAAAACCGATTATCAGAATGACTACTGGGGAAATATGACTAAAAACACCTTATTTACCGTAATAAGTGAAAGAACTCTAACATATTCTCAGTCTAAAAATTTCTCATTATTCTGGGAATAGATTGGTATAAAGCCTATCAACCATTATTGTCATGTGAAAAGTAGATGTACTAACCGACTCCTCTAATCAGATTAGATATGAGTTTCCAAACACCTGAACCAGCAGCGCAAAGTTGAGTGATTGAACCACATTGGTATAACAATAGCACAAAAAAGTGACCCATCGAAATTGAGCTTCTGTTAAGATTGATATAGCTTCTTCGATTCATAATAAAGCAGAGCAAGTGCTCGGTTAATTACTGACGAGGTGCAATGAGGATGGTGAAGAACTGTTGAAATGTCAGTGGGATGTACTGTCTTTTTTAATTAAGTTTAATCTGTTGTTATTGACCTACTGATTTTAAAATGAATAATTTGTTCGAAGTTAAAGTTTTTATTACTGAAACAAAACGAAAAAAACATTTTTATTTACATATGATCATCAGATCAGCAATTCTAGTAATAATTAGATCAACAAATACAAATGAAAATTATCCAGTAATAAACACAGTTAATTCTGATTTGCTTTTATGAGTTTTCCTTTTGAAATCCACTTATGGGTGATAAATAAATTGCATATATTCTGTTATTTGGAAGTGTAAGCGAAATAATTGCACTCTGATTGTTACTTTATTCATATTTACACTAAAGTAAATTTTTCAAGACTAGTTTCATTCACATGAATTACAGTTTTATACGGTTCCCAACATGAAGGATCAGGCGTTGGTACTCGATATTTAGTGCATGGACCAGCTCTTGGGTTATTTGTATGTTTATCTTGTCCTTCTCTTATATCGACCACTGTAGTACAAGTGGTTGTACTTGTGGCTAAACTATCTGTTGTTGATGCTGAAGGGAGTCCCCGGGCACACAGGGTTGGGGTCCCATTGTGTCTCATTTCTAGAACAGGAGTGTTTCCAGTAATAGTCGTTAGAGTTATAGCAGATGGTGGGTATGCTTGTTGCATTGAAGAACTTTTATTTGTAGCAGATGGACTTACTTCTGTAATATGTAGTGATGGTGCTAGATTATCTGTATTCGGGCTTTGAAACGCTGAGTCACGGGATAGAGATTCTTCACCTGGATGAAAGTTTTGATCCGACCATTCCAATCCTGTAGGTGCATACCATCCAAGCTGAGATTCCTCAGCACTTTTAACATTTCTCGATCGTCTGTTTGACTGTGAACCTTGATAGTCTAATCCCACTTCACTTGAGGTATGTTCCACTATAGACCGATCTAGTGTTATATTTGAACTACCTCCACGACCACTCCCCCATTCTGAACCTGAACTGGGACCCCTTCCAGAGTCCTTGTCTTCTGTTTCCGAGCCTATTGACCCACCAGAGCCGAAACCTGGGGGTGGGGGTGGCAGGAAGTTTTGTGATGTATCTGGTGTAAAGTTTTGTAATGAATACATAGGATTTCTCTTATCAGGATGTGTAGTAAACATTACAGTAACTTGGTTAGAACATGTTGGATTAGAGTGCGAACTTCTGTTTGTCAACTCCTTATTTGATGCTGGTTTTGTTTGTCTAAACTCATCATTTGCCTGCATGACTACATGTTTCTGTATGGGGATGTTATTCGTTTGGGAACCATTCGATGGTATGAAGTTGTTTGAACTTCCACCCCACGACGATTTTGCCTTCTGACTTGCACACAGACTAGTAATTTCACAGTTCGATAAAACTCTACAGGTTTGGCGAGGAATATATCCTGGTGTTCCTGTAGCTACTAGGTGGTCAACACACCATCTACGTACGTATAACCAAAAGTTACTCTCTGTCAAGGGGAACATTACTTTCTGCTGAGCATGTGTAGATCTCATTCTTCCATCCACAGAATTAGTAATTGTTGGACTTGATAAGCTTTGGTTCAAAACACAAACATACTCCCCCTGACGAACGCCTAGTAGTTTGTATCTCTCTTTCCACTCTGCTGAGGGTCGGAAATCAATATTCACAACCGCTAGTAGTTCGCTATTGGTTAGAGAAGAATTTTGTACAAAGCTGTTGGTAGGCAATGTAAAAGGATGTAAAGTAAAACTCGTCGTGTTTGGACAATTAGATTGGATAGCGGAGTTTAACCTTCGAGATACTATACATGTCTGAGGAAAAATAATAGGCGAATCTACATGAAACTGATTGCAAATCCTTACAGGGGAAGAAAGCTTTAATTTTGCCAGTCCCATATCTGGTTTCCAGCGCAAGTCAGATTTTTGATAAGATGACGTTCTTTTCGGACTTGTAAGGGATTCATTTACATTCTTTGGGCATTTTTCTGATTTTCCTTTGGAAGCGGTTGTGTGACATGTTATGCTAGTCTTATTTCTGCTGGTCAAAGCAGAAATCGTTTTTTCATCCCACCCATATGCTTCCAAATCTTCTTCTTCACTACTTGTACTACTGCTACTCAGACCTTGTGATTTATATTGACGACGCTTTTCATTAACAACCTTACGATTTGAATATCGCTCACTTTCTCTATCTTTTTTACTTTTATGGTGTTTTTCATTAATTTTCTGTGTGGAATGTGTTCCATTATTTGGTAATATGCGTAAATCTAAACTGGAGCTACTATCTGAAGTACTACTACTTAAACGATGACTTAATCTTTCTTGACTAGTAGTTGTTTCATCACTGCTAGTACAACTACTTAACGAAGGATAGCTCAAACGAGATGGATTTGTTTCATCACTACTATCATCACATTCATGAATATCATTTAAACTTCCATGACGATTCTTATAATTCATTCGAATTCTTTCGTTAGATAATTCACAACTCTGTGAATTTGATGAAGATGGTGTAGAAGTTTTAATACCTTGATTATTTTCATCATTTTTGATTTGTTCACTTAATGGTGGTGAAGGACTTGGTGATGCTTGCCATATTTGTGTTGGTAATGTTGATTCAAACGTCACTGATACACCTAATCCACGACGTATACAAACATCAGATGATGATGATGATTTGAAACTAGCACCTGATTTTCTTTTATCAAGTGAATTATGTTTGATAATTTTACTTCTTAATGTATATTTATTCTGTAAATTATCATTTTGTTCATCTGTGAAATATTTCTCTTCTGATTTTAACATTAATTCATTTTCTATGGTTGATTCAAGTTTTGTTTTAGGATTTAATTTTGTTTTAGATTTTTTAGCAAATACTGAACGCATTTCTACTTGAATAATTTTTGTTATCTAATTTTAATGGAAATATTGAGGTGATTGTTGATGTTTGTTTTGTTCTGTTTTCTACATCTTAGCCAAGTCAAATATCTGAAATGTTTATGAAAAATAATAATGTGGAATTAAAATGTTATTCATAGATTAGAAAATCATAATGTAAATGAAGTAATTATTCTAACAATTTGGAGATGAATCTTATCTTGTGAACTAGTGTGTGTTACGTTAGTCAAGTATTTAACGTGTAACTGAACTTCAAAGAATTTTATATTGCCATCAGCATAATACCTTCATATCATTGAGTTATAATCCGATCGTCTACATTCTAAACATTAATCGACATGTTGGGTAGCGCTGTACTAATTGATAGGTTACTGTTTCACTTCAGATTTGGTTGACTTTATAGGTAAAGAGATCTAATTCAAACATATATTCACTCATTAATGATCATATAGTTAATAATTTCTGTTAGTTTTGTGAAGGGAGTTTCATCGACAGATTGTGAATTAGCAAACCATTTCATTAATAGTCATTAAAAATTTAAGTTCCTTGTAGGCATTATTCAATAAGGTAACAAATTGATTTACATGTTTCACTGATAAAGCATTCAAATAAAACTTTTAGTGTTTAGCTCAATAATTCACCCAATGATAGGCACCTTTCTATTCACAAGTAACCATATAATTGTATTGTATTATTTAGGTTATTTCGAACATTCAAGGCTATTATAAGAAATCGAGAAGCGGTTACCAGGTTGAACTACTGGTATTCATCGTTCACTACTGTTACTAATGAAAACAAATATTTCGATTAACAGTTTTATTCCTATAATTACTTTTATTGAGAAAATACTTGTTTTTCTTTTGATCTTACAGATTTCCGTGTGATATAATAAATGAAAAGAGTAGAAGTTATAAAAATTATTACCACTGATAATTTTCATCATCATTTAGTGGGAATTCCGCCAAAAGAATTCTTTACAATACAATATCCTGAGAATTATTAATTTGAGGGTAGTATTTTACATGTGATTAGGAAACTTTATTTCTGTGATAAAAATCCTAACATTAGCATTATAATTAGAATTTCAATGCTTGTCTACTAGTCAAGAGATGAGTATACTGTATAACATTACTGCATTGCTCTATGGGTGTAAAACATAGCTTGTGGAAACAAATACAAGAGTAGTTTATGAATACTTTAGTCATAAGTGTATTCAAAGCAATGCTGATATATTGTGGAGCCGTCATTTACCAATACCAAGGTTGAGTATACTGAGTAAAAGATAAAAACACAGACCTGTTGGTGAAGCCACATACCCTAAAAACTTAGTTAGTTAGAGTATGTGTTATGCATGCCTAGCTATCCCATATCCAGATTTATAATGTTCGCCAAAATATGAGTAGGTTGAAAAAAATACTAGTGATGTGCAATTCCAGCCATAAAATTTATATACGTAGTCGTCGGCTATTAGTCTGTGACTCGTTAGAAGTTGCTTAGTCTCTTTTTGGAGTCTACTCGTTGTTTGTTGTCACACAAAATTTGTATATAAATTGTTTTCTGGCAAACCAGATAAATCATGCAATGAGCTTGGGTTCTACATCGTACACATATTAACAGTAGTAGTACATCTGTTCCCTCACTGTTAAGTATTACCTTATAACTCGATTTAATGGTTTTATAAAATGAAATTCCACGTCTTGTTTTCTATATTCATAATTTAAAAACAACCGGGCGATAAAATGAAATCTAGCACTGATTTTTTAAATCCCTACTTGAATATCTAGGCTACCTGTTCCTCCCATCTAGATATTTCGTCAAGTTATCTGTTTTCTTGTTTGTTTTAACACACTATTCAGGCGCGTTTATGAAAAGTTTGCAATCTTTCGCTGTACGGATTACAAAAAGGTACAACCAGCGACATCATGGTGGTTTGCAATATGCATTGAAACGAATGAACATTATTCAGATGTCGATTATCGAACTCCTAACATCTAACTGGCCATCACTCAATATTTATCGTCAGGATCGATCAAGATATAAAAAAAGGAAACTTGTTGAAATACTTTATGCTGAGAATCCAATATTGTACCAAAAATATAATGTTGAATAAAGCTTATAATAATATCAATATCAATATATCTGAAATAGCCCTGAATATTTATTACTAATTTAGTTACCTACTTATTAGTAGTGTGCTTCAGACGTGACAATTTCACTAAATTTCACCAAGAGGAAGGTAACAAGCAAGTTATTTAAAGAGCTAAGTATTGCATCCAAATAAAAATCTTAAATAATAGTTATTGAAGCCTAACGGTAATAGTTTTTGCTGAGTTCTTATTGATAAAGGATTAGGTTTTGATTACTCCTGACCAATAATTAATATTCTTACCGGGCGAAATCGGTATCGTAATGTCTAAATTTTCTACAGAAATTAAATTTTGTCTTAGGAAATATGCAGTGCGTTTGTAAGGAATTTGTTACTTAAGCTAGGGTTTACACTATAACTATTAACATATCAAAACCGGTATTTCGGTTTACGGGGGTTAGGTAAACTAAATAACAATTCAAAATAACTTTCAGCTGAAGTTACAAACGTAAGTTGGCTGGAAAAACCACATTTCTACAAAAGTTTCTGTGATCGTATTTTCCTTTAAAGTGAAGTAACGCTGAACAGTTTTCAGGTATACTGGTTTAGTTCTCCCCAATGTTACCTTGCTATCGAATAAACTCTTCTTTCTATTCCATGATCTTCAAGTAAACTCATTCAGTTAGAGAACTTTAAATGAATTATATATATACTTGAACAAAGAGCAGTTTTTATCAGAAGCTACTTAAAAAATCTTTATTTTATATCGTTCATTTATTCAATAAACTATTTAGCTGTGTACGTTAATAGATTCCTGGGTATTATGTATTACTATTCTCTAAATTTTAATATTATTTTAAGTCTATAAATATAAAGATGTAATACAGTTTATAAAGAGTTCAATTTCAAGTGATACAAAATGGTCAGTAACAATAATAAAAAGTTAAACACACTGTAAAATGAATAGTCTTAGTTACTTTATTAGACTGTACAATTCGAACATCCTAAATATAAGTTTTGAAAGTATCAACAAAACTGAGGTTGACACAATCAAGTTATCAGTATTATTGTGAATTTGTAAGTATCAATGATAAGGTTGGACTTGATAGCTTCATATAAATTCAGCATTGGGTAGAAAATCAATTATATATATATATATATATATATATATATATATATATATATATATATATATATATAATGTCTCAATCAGTTGAAAATTGTATTTCTGACGTTTCATGACTTAATGTAAGCCACTTCTTGAAAGTAATATTTGTACTATTTAAACTTGTGTTAATTTTATTCCGGTTATTTGCTTATTTTGATAAAGGGTCTTACATATAGTCATGAAATGTCAGAAATACAATTTTCTACTCATTGTGATATCATAAATATATATATTCATTTTTATCATTATGAATATTTTTCATTTCTATGTCCTTTTTCATTTCTATTACTGTAGAATTGCCATGTTTTATTGTAGGTAAGCAAATAATACGCAAATTGTAAAAACCTATTTTAACCACTATAACATCTCTTTCATTCATCCTTTCATACTAGAAAAACATCCAATGAATTAGAAAATCCATGCGATTTACTCTTTTACTTAATATTTAAAAGAAAATATTAACTAAACTTTTCATTAAAAGAAAAAAGAAAATATTGTCAATTATTTTCTTTGTTTTTGTTTTTGTTTTAGATTCGTTGTTATTGTTTTCTTTTTCTGTTATTTTATTTGTTAATATTGATAAGTTTGTGTTGTTTTTTATTTGCAATCCAAATGATGAAATGAATAAATAAATAAATAAAAATTGGCTTATAACTATAAGTGCATATAGAACGTCAATCCTTGACAAGTATTTTTTTTCTTTTTTTTTTCAATCGATTTACATTTAAACAAGATCAGATGTCAAATGATAACATGAATTTATTGTGAGTTGATCTCATGTTTTATGTACTTTAGATTATATACACATAAAGATAATAATAACTGTCAACTACTTTGAAGAAATGACAACAATTGTTTATATGTCATTCAGATGACAGTTTTTTAAAAAATATCCTGTGTATGAAGAAGAGAGAGTGAGGGAGAGGGAAAAGGTCATAGTTGCATGACAAGTAATCAAATATTAATGTTAATAGTGCATATGAAGAATCACTCAAGTGTTGTTGATAGGATAGTAACCACAATTTTTTTTGTATCTGAAACTTTCAGTCTTATCTTTTACACTAACCTGTTAAAATAGATGATCTTATATACATACGATAATCATGTTTTATTATTTGTGTATTTCTTTTTTTCTAAAAATCATATTGTTCATCCAACAAAATGCTGTCAATCTATATAATATTAGTTCAGTACAAAGGATTAAGAAATATCTGGAATAATTTGTACTATCTTCTATGTTCTGTTGTTGTCTGAACTAAACAAAACATTTGTAGCCAAATTCTAAAAAAATAAATTGAATTTTACGGATAAAAGTTAAATGATCGATTGATAACTTGTATTATGCAAACTTAATTGTGGAATATATATTTGTTTGGTTATGTTAATTATTTTCATGGTATCATTTTATTGTATGTATCATTATTATAGTTTGATATTTTAACTCCTATAATGAGCATTTTGTACCAAATGTACGTCATTCGAAAGTCATTTACAAAGGATGAGTATCTTTTTGTAAATGTACATTCCAAAAGGGCTACCTCAATATTTTAACACGTTCACAATATTTCGTATATTTGGATAGTAGCTAACAGTGGATTTCATAACGCGCGTTTCATACTTATTGCATATACTGACGATTAGTCAAAGTCAATAGTTCAATGGATAATACGTTTAGCGTTTGAAACATGAGGCACTGGGTTAGAATTCTGGTATGAACATCAACACGATTGTGAATGCATCCAACTAATAGGTCTCAAATAGAATTGGTTTCCATCGCTAGACACTACTGAACTTTACCAAGGCACTTTCATCGCGTTAAGATATTTGTTGATGGTAATACTAAGCTGTGCAGTTTTGTTAATGTAGGGTTGTAAGAGAAATAAATAGGTGTGTATCTGTTAGAAGTGATGTATGACTACTAATAATTTTTTGACCGATAAAGTCTTAACAAAGATGTTTTATAAATATAAAACCTGATGTATTTTAGTACGAGTGAAAGCTTTTTTCATTGAACCTAGAATGAAAGCCCCCCTTTCATGTGATTTCACACAACTTCACAATTAAATTTCTGTAATTTACAGTCAGTCAATTATTTAAGAACTAATCGTCTTAATCTAAGGATTTTGTATTTCGTTAATGTCAATCATATAAACCAAATCAAACCTAATTTATCAGATAGAACGATAGTGATTAATATATATATACGCTGGCTACAAACTTTGTTGTATGAAAACACTGAAGTTTTTTATGAGCATAGTCATTATTATAGAATCGAAAATGTACATTCAATCATTTCGAAAGTGTCTATAGAAATATATCCACAAAGTGTCATAGATTTAGTGTACAAAACAATAGGATGATTGACCCTGATAGAAAATGTATATAAGAAGATAGATGGATATATAATTTATCTTAGATTAAAATTAACTCTTGAATAATGGTTTACCTTAGGATAAGTTTGAATATTAGAGAAGAAGGAAATATTTAACTAGCTATTATTCTTTCAAGATTTGCACAAGTTGATTTCATCTTGGTGACAGCGTGATTGTTTTCCACTTTTCAATGTAATTAGGTATATAACCATGCATGCTTACACATTCCTATAGTTGCAATATGCGTATTCTTTGAAATCATGGTAGAAGGGTAAAGTATCACAACAGTTGGTGTTTCTATGTTAATCTTTAAAACTTCATATATGGGTGTGGCGTATTATATATATATATATATATATATATATATATATATTTAAAGAAGGTACACGTTTTTTTAATCTCATGACTGCATACACTCTTTACTTTAGAATTATATGATTAAAAAACACCTGCTGCGTTCTTAGGTGACGAATTTTGACTTTTTTTAAAAAAAAAACAGGAAACATCTATTCACGTTTTGTGTCACTCAGTTTTAAAATAGTGTAGAAATACTTCAATTTATAATGTACATGTGGTGTATTTCTTCTCTGTCAAGTGGAAAAAGAAATGAAAAATTAAACTATCTGGGAACTTAAATTATTTCGTTTTGTATATGTAACTATTTCTATGTACCATAAATGATAATGATCATAATTTCGGTGACTAAAGCCATTTTAATGTTGTTTTATACCTTTTAAAATATTAATGTCAGTCATAGTCTTTTCTTTTAAAAATAAAGACATATATATATTAAGAAATATTCGATTGACAGGGAAGTTTTTTTCTCGATTTCTCCACCATAGTGATAATTCCTGTGCAAACTACTGTTTTTAAATTAATTTGAATTATTTCGTCTTCTTTTTTTCATTTAACCAATAAACAACGTTAAGATGGAACTATAAGAACAATAATAATGATAATAATAATAATAATAGTAATATAAATTACGTATAAAATCATCATGAAGGTAGAACAGTTGTTCAACTTATTTCTACTCTACTATAGGCAAAATGTTGTTTGCTTGTTGTTTTTTATTCTCATTATAATGTATAATAATTCATTTATTTGTTGTTACTACTGTACAGTAGTTTAATATTTTCAATCTTTCTTATTTATAGATAATGTACAATAATTTATTAGAACTTTGAATGATGAAACTACATGTTACCTGATAGTTATCTATGTAAGATGCATGTGAGAGGAATGGTTAGAAGAAATCAATAAAATATATATAGAAATTAAATTGTATACTTATTTTGGCGTGGATCAACAAAAGTTATCTTAATAATTTTTTTGGAATTAATAGTCATATCTTTTTGAAGTACATTTATTGTGATTATAAAGTGTGTGTATAGATAAACATTTTCTATTACTATGGTATTAGGTAATTCACATAAAAATCTCTCAAGACGAAATAGTTTTTATACATGTTCTGATGATAAATATCAAGTATAGATAAACCAAAGCTTCTTACTGATTCTTTAGAATGATTCGAGCTAAAATATGACTAAATTGTGATTTTGTGTCCGTTAGGTACTGAAGTTTATGGATAAAATTCTATCAACAATAATTACTAAAAAATTAGATAGTGTCTAGCTACTTTAGAATTTTTTAGCAAATGAGCACCAATAACACGACAAGAAATAAAATGAAATTGATTTATGAAGTCAATCGATTCAAAAGTAATACAACTTCTATCTGATATCACTAGAAATGCATCATACTAATGTATTTGTTAACCGAGGCTAAAAATGTAGGAAACTAAATTTCAAACTTAAAAAACCGTGCCAGACGGGCGATTTGAAGGGGCGTCGTTAAGCCCCTAAATATAATTTAACAAGTCTGCAAAGCCTCTTTTTCATGAATCTCAAGAGAACAGTCAGTTACCAATGTTGGGTATTTGCTATAGTGGTTAGCACTCACGATCCAATGGTTGCGAGCTAGGTTCTACAACCACTAAGCCATCTTCCGTATTTCAAGTAAACAGTCTGTGATACAGCATATTTCCCATCACTAAACAACCACATCTAACAATGGGATTGATCAATAATGGTCTTTAGCATTTGACATTGTTTAACTGCTATGTTACAAGCAGTTTTTAATATCAATAAGCCAAAAGTGTCAACTTTTGAATACGGTCGCTTGTTCAAGTTTAAAACTTTTTAAGTGTTCAGTAACCATTGCTTTTTGCCAGCTTTTCGGCTGACATCAATGTCTTTGAAGGCAACTACTTTTATCGAATTAAGCAAAGTTTCAACAAATAAAAAATCTTGGAAATTCAATCTTCCGATTGACAAAACCATAAGTGAATCATCTTCCAACATGTATAGATGAATAAAAATGTTAGCTGACGGGTTTCTCTAGTTTATATATAAAAACAAGAAATAAATAATTGATCTCCATTACTTAAATAAAGCTTCATTATCCCTAGCACATAGTTCAGCTATAAATAAGCTATTCCATCTCCTTCATTTCTGTCTGAATTTTGTGCTAAGAATGTTGTCCAAAAGGACAATGAAAACTTCATGATTGAACCACTCACCTCAGAGAATGAAACTCTTCATAAATCGTCAACCTGGGCTACAAATCCCTACTGTCTCACTTACTGATAAGACAATAATTATTAGTACTCCAATTAGACATCAAAATCCTTTAATAAATGAAAAAGTAGAGAATGCTTTAAAAGTTGACAGTTATACAACCTATGATAATTCTACTAAACATCCTAAGCTTTAAAGGTATCATTATCAAGGTTCTCATGCAAACATTAATTAATAAGTTGAATATGGTAAGTTTCCCATGAAAAAAATGTATTTGTATATGGAAAGGAAGAAAGAGAGAGAGAAAGAGATGGATTTATTTTGTCATGTTGATGATTTTATGTTAATTAATCAACTTGTTGATCATGAAATGAACTGATTAATTTGTTACTTCATTCAATGATAGACAATAAGTTTCCTGTGTAGAACATGGGTTCATATTTATCTGATATCATTAATATTATCATTATGATTGAAATTATATATCTAAACATAAAGGTACATGATAGTAATATCAATTTTAAAGTTTTTTTTCAATACTTTCAGTTGTGATCGTAACGGTTTCACTGCAATGAATTCTGGTCATAGTAATTGCAGTAGTTAGATAGTTTAGAATATTTTCTCCTTCATTGGTTCTTTTCCTTCATGACCCCTTCTCCCAAGTAAATTAAGTCAATAAATCCTCTAATAAACTGAAGATTTGAATTGTTACACTTTATTTTCCCCTTACTATAAACTCTTCTTTTCTCTTAACACACCTTATCTTCTTCTCTTCTTATTTCATACTACACTAGTTTACGTTTTGCAGCTAATTCATTTATTATGTACATATGTGGACTATTATTATACTCAATCATCCTACCACTTTACTTATTTAAACATGCTGTTACAATGAGCTGACACAGGTACTTTCTATTCTCATCACTGATATGCATTATTTCCTTTTATTCAGATGAACGAAAATTAGTAAGATAAAAAGTATTCACGTATAACAACCAATTTAACTATTTATTCAACTGTATGTCTAATTGTAGAGAAAGACAATTGTTAAATATTAAATAAATAACAGAACTGTTTTTATCATCTAAAGTTTACTAATTAAAAATGGGGGATATAACAAAAACTGTTGTACACATAGTTTACAAGCAAACTCTATTCGTAGACTCTATTTTGACTAACATTAACAACCATTACATCATAGTATATTTTACCTTTGTTTAGTAAAAAAAGAAATAAGGGAAATGAAGAATGTCATATTACACAAGTAATGAGGTCAAATCACAATTTCTTGATATATTCCGTTATAAAGTGAAATTTGAGGGTTAATGAATAAATAACTTAGATGTTATACTTACATACCTTATAGTAAAGAACACTTCGAAAATCGATTTCAGTGTCTAACTAACTACTCCCAGACTACTCATTGTTATATTTATCTTTTTGTTAGTTACAAAATTATAAGTTGATGCAGGAAAACTATTGAATACTGGCTAACATATCGTTAAAATATGATTACTTATATTTGAGCATTATTCAGAACGAGTGGGAGCAGCCTAGGTGCTTTCGCTCTTTATTTTACACTAAGTTCTGAAGTTAAATATGATCATATCTTACTGATTACTTGAATTCAACGATTCTATTGGTACCGTATCATTCAATATTTGTCCTTTCACGTTATAATTGACAGTACATTTATTTCGTCTCTCGCTCTTTATCTGGCTGTACAAATGTGTCATATGGACGTGGGCCGACGTACATCTAAAATACACAAAGCTTTGAACTCATATCTCTTGCTTACTACGAGATTATCGTTGAGACTAAACTGTTTTTATAAGTATATAACTCAATTTAGTTTGGTATTCGAAAGCTGACAACTCCTATAAAGATACGAAATAGATCGACTTAAGTTGCAAAACATTAAGAATATAATACAGGTAAAACAAATCCATGAATGTGATTCTTATTATCTAGTTTGACATAATTAAAAATAATTTGGAAGCACTTATAGTACAAATCTTATAAATACTTACTGGTCTAAAGGTCAAGCGTTCGCGCGTGAAATTGACAGGTCCTAGGTTCGAATCTCGAGGGGTGGAATCGTGTATGCGCAATACTGTGGAGTCCCACAATAGGACGAAACAGTTAACCAGTTCTTTCAGGTTTTCCATGGTAGTCTAGCTTCAATTGGCTCATGAACTCAACTTTTAAATTACTAGAATATCCACAAAAACACCTTCTGAAAATACTTATTTATTCACTTACTATTTTCTAACTATTTGTGTGGTCCATCAATTAGAATGAATTTATTTACATTTGACACGAAAATCTACTTACAAACATTTATTGCTACAACATAGAAAACCTTTTTTTATAAAAAGAGTTATAATATTAGTAATATATATTCTGACAAGAAAATTTCACTATCATTCACTTAGTTTGTTTACTTTTATCACTTCCACTTAAATACATATTTTACTATTTCTGTGATACATTTCAAAAAAATTTCTGAATAAAATTAGTCATATTATATCTCAACTATTTATGTACTACTTATGTGTTTCAAATAGCCAATGTTATTGTTTTAGAAGATAAATTGAAAATTTATATTAATAAATATGTCACTTGATTCATTATACAATTTACCATTGTTAATATTTTGAAGTAGCTTTTTCGTATTCACGTATTTTCAGATAAAAATACATTGATGGATTTTGAAGTATATATGAAGTGGGTTCTAATTGTTCAATTTTATTGATAAGGGTTGTATAGTAATGAACTGAAAGCATAATTTTGTATGCATTTAAAGTATATATGATAAGGGATGATTACTACATAGTCATCTTCGTGATTCTATCTTTCATAGTACTAGTTTAACATCAAAAATCTACGTTCCTGCCATAAATATATTAACGTGACTGAAACAGTCTCATGTTTTATACAGCATATGAGACAAATCTGTTTAATAGTTATTGAATGAAAAGAAAGGAAGTTATATTATACTGTTAATCAGAACAAAAATGATATCGATTTCTTCTTTTTGATATCACAAAGCAATATAGTCTACGGAAAAGTTCATAATGGCTCAAGGAACCATCAATTTTCTTTCATTTACGTATTATGTAATTTTCCTCAGTTCATGAAAGTATAAATATTTGTTAACTAAAGATCAGTTACCTAATGATCTATCTAATAATGTCTTATTAAACATTGAATATTATGTTCAATCAATCTTTTTATGCAACATAATAAACTTGTTTACAAATGAATGCAAACAAACTTCAAGTCAGAATATTCTGTTGGCTATCTCTATTAATATAACATGGCAACTAAGTACACCATTTGATTGACTTATCACTAGATATTTTTTATTATTATGGATTGGACTATGTGGGGACATTTAGTGGTTAAAAAAACTGGCGACAACTAACCAATCGCTCATCAAACCACGTTAGATACACAAATAATATAATTACTTCTTACACAAATACTATGGCTTATAAACTTTCACTTTACAAATCAAATTTATTTTTCAAGATTAAGCCTCACATCTTATATTACTCATTAATATATTTGGATGGTGTAATAAGAAGATGAAGATTATCAGAACTATGCGATATATTAGCGCAATATATTTCGAAAAATCTAACCACACATACCTACTAAGAAAATTTATATATAGAAATAAAAGGTCAACTAGACAAATGGAAGGGGTGAGGAGGCAAAGATAATCAAGAAAATAATGCGAAGACAAAGTGAAACTCACCACGTTAGATAATGAACTAATATTACCAGGGTCGGTTTAAGGTGCGAACAATCAAAAACGAACTACCTGTAACAGTAGTTCAGTAACTCCATTTTGATTACAGATTAAAAAAACCATTGGATGTTTAACCATTCTTTAGAACATATCTTCTTATATTTGAAAAAATGAACACTGAGTTCTGTACAATAACTGAATAAGTGTGCTGAGGGAAGCAATATGGTGCACGAAAAATCTATCTGTTTATTTAATAATTTAAATTTACATATGTAACTAATCATAACTTGTTAATTCTATAAGTAAACAACAATGCATCCTATGACTTACGAATTAGTTTTTTTCTCTCTCCATAGATTATGCACTTAAGTGCTATTTAGACAATAACACTAATGATAATTATAGTTAAAATAATCCAGACACTTTATGAAAAGAACAATACTTAATAATGTCAGGTCATTCATATAATAAACAGGTAATTGGTAGTTAAACATTTTCAAATCAATCCACTTAAACTTATAAACTTGTTACCATTAGTATAATTTACAATCATAATTAAAATGAACTTAAGTTTGTTTTAAAAGAATTCTACCTTTTTTTAATTGGATTGAACAAATATTTTTTCAATTTGAATATCATACAAACACTGAAAAAAGCTTGAATATATAATGGAAGGTTATTTTTAATTTCTAAGAATACAATGGGCTTCTATAAACCTAAATCTTGGCTATTCATGTACGTAAACGACTTGTCGTAACTTTGAATTTGCCCTGGTAATCCTTAAACCATTTTATGACCTAGGGTAGCGCGACAATATCCTATTCTTTCCATACGATGTTAATTTTCTCTCTCCTTTATTTGCAATCGTCACTTTGTTCACCTGAACTTTCTTTTCATTGATCTTTACTGATTTTCATATATATATGACCAGATTGTTCGAAAGTTATAGCACAAATATATCAAATTTTTCAGATCAACTCCATCTTCTTATTGTACTACCAAAATTTATTAATGGAATTCATTACTTTGGATTACCAATTAGCAAGAAACATAAATCTAAGGATTCTCACTGATTGCCTCCATCTTATATTACGGTTTATCCTAAAAGATCTACTAAATATGTGGACAGAGAACAAAGTTATATGCTTTCTGTTGGATAGTTTCTGTATTTATTTTAGCTCAGGATTTTCTTTTTTGTACTAACTAAATAAATAGCTTTACTGATTATTCTGAATAAAAGATATACAATTATCTTTATATGAAATTTTCGAATGCTGTACATTTGAACATAGATTTGTGGTAGTACTCATATAAATGATAATAATCATATCGATAATAATTGTTCTGAATTGATGTTAATGCTTACTGTTTAGTATATGAGAATGGTAGATAAACATGTAGAATGATGAACGAAATATTCTGCATACAGAGTAAATGATAAATGACAATAATAGATATATATCACTCTGTTGTTGTTGTTGTTATTACTCTCCTCTCACTAATAATGACAATTATACAATGATTCGTATATATATGATATTCTGTGATATTATCAAGAATAAATCATGAGAGCATACAAGATGCAAAACAAACAAAGAAATAGGACAACAACTATCTATTGCTAAACAACAATGAACACATATAAGTAATCTGCGAGAGTAAAAGATTAAATTAGATTTTCTACTAACTAATGGACGAATTAATGTAACTAAAATAAATAATAATCAGTGCATTTCGTTTGGTTATAGTCGATATTCATTAAATTACTGTTGTTGTTTTTCCTTAAAAAATTTCTTCTTTGACTAGAATATGTAAGAGAAAGAAACAAAGTTTTTGATAGTTTCTATTTATAGTTGGTTGATTAAATAAATTTTAATTTTATTTGAATTAATTGTAAATTATCAGAATGGGTTTTGTGGAGATTTGAAAAATTTCATTAGTTGAAATCATGAGTCAATTGAAGCTAACCCTTCTGATAATAATCATCTGCTCACTAGTGAATGACTTCAAGAAGCATTTCCTGGAGTTCTAGTGGGAAGCCGTTACCAGTGGGGTTCAATCAGGTCTGTTGTGAGATATCAACTCACTGAAGACAATGGTGTATAATGGCGCTCAGTTTCGTTGATTAGTTGAAGTTAGACATTAACACTATTGAATGCTGGCTCAGTGGTCTAATGGTGAAGCGCTCGCTCTCTGGACGGATAGGTTCTGGGTTGGAATCTCGTAGGGGGCGGGATCGTAGATGTGCACTGCTGAGGAGTCCCATACTAGAACGAAACGGCCATTCAGTGCTTCTAGGTTTGCCATGGTAGTCTAGCTTCAATTGACTCATGTTTTCAATAATTTTAAATTGTCTACAAAATGTTAAATGAACAAAGTTTCTATAAGTGAGATTCTATTGATTTCTACTAAAATAATACCTGAAAATTATGACGTAATAAATAGTTCATGAGTAGAATTTTTATAGAAATCAAATCTAAGGTATTATATCCATTCTATAGAAATCGATTTACTAAAGAATTCATCAATTTTCAATAGTAGTTTAGAAAAAGAATTAATATATGATAGGAAGAACTTTCACATTTGTTAAGAAAACTGTAACAAAAAAGAAATATGGAAAATGTACTTTTCAATTACTTTTTTGAAAGAAATATTAATAATTAAAAAAGAATCCTTATTCATCTGACAAGCAGTCAGTGGTTATTTTATCTCCATTTCTATTTGTAATAGTTTATTTCTGAAGTGTTAAGTAACTCGAGACATTTTATGTTGGTGAAATACTTACTGTGTATAGTAATATTAACTATAATTTCTTAATATGTGATCAAATAGTTAATAAGTTGATCAATTGTTCTGTTTGTTTGTTTTTAAAAATTATCTACCGCTAATTGATTCAAGAATCAAACTAGTTTAATTTATTTATTGACAAGCATCTCCAATGTATATGAATATTATAAAAAGAGAAGAATTGAAAGAAGGAGGAAGAGAGAAAGTTTCAGCAACAATAATGAATATGTAATGGTTAGTCCAATAGACTATGTTACCAAAATTATTATTTAAGCTGTGTCCTTTTCATATCATGATATCAATATAGTTTTTAACAGTTGATTGGCATAATATATCTGCTTTAAAATTACAATTTTATATTTACAGTTCATATGTATTACGACTATGAAATGTTCAATAATCAGATGACTAGCCTTATTTTTTTAACAACCAGTAAACTACTATAGATTTAGTCATCTCTCATTTTATAAATTAAATGTACAGATTATCTGTAATTCTAAAGAGACTTTTACCAGCGAGATTCTGAATTACCTTGTTTAATGTTGTATTTAAAGTATGTTATCGATAATATGCGATTATTTAGAATTTATTTACTTGAGTATATCATTTGGCATTATTTGACAGTATTTGTTTAACTGCACCAAAACTGTGGTGTATGCTATTTATGTCTGTCAGCATAAATGGTATGTAACACTAATGAGAAGTTGAATGTCTGTCAAAAGAAGGTTGAGAACTGAAGAAAACAGGAAAGTAAACATAAAGGAATTACAAAATGGAAGAATCGTGAAGGATGTAAAGAACAACTGATGAAAAATCTGCAACTGAAGTATTTAATGAAAGAACTCTGTAATTTTGCATTAAACAATACATTGGCTATCTCCACTAAGTCATCGTTCATTAGAAGACTACTAGAGATTGTTCGAATGTTTTCTCAACAGATATCTGATATCTAAGATTTATTTATTCCTAGTGAATGAACCAATACATATTCGAATGTAATTATATGAAGTTGATATATCTTAAAGAGACTAATAACTGTAATCTAAATTTCATCACTATTCATCATGAAACAAACCAAAATATCGGTAGTCTATTTACAATCCAATCAATTTGCATATAAAATAAAATTATCTTACTTAAGAACTAAATATTTTATTTTCTATGTAAATTGGAATCCATGTTGTTTTTAAAAATCGTATCATAGTTACAACCAGAAAACATTAAATTTACACCTGTCGAAGTAAAAAATAAACAGTGTAAGTTGTTTAGTTTTGTTGATTAGTCTTTAACAAATTCTCACATGTTGTGATTTCATTTATTCTTCTTTTTTCTTTTGTAAATTGACAATGTTAATGACTGATAGTGTTCTGGAAATTTAAAACACCTCTCCCTAGTTTTGTCGATATATAGGCTTCTTTTTATTACAGTTTCTACTGATATATTACTGTAAATGAAGTGTTAGAACATATTAGTTTATGAACGTAATATTTACTGTTTTTTCACTCAACATCCTATATATAATTTTTATGACCAAATTCCCTTCAAAGTATATTAAAAATTTAGGAACATAAAGATAACATGTAGAAATATGACAAGAAAATTTAGGATTTTGTTAAAACCATTATTAAGTCAAATCAATTGACTTAGATTTTGTCTAAGTCTTATTTCTATTCATCTCCATTTACTTTATGAATAAACGAGTTGAGGGATACAATTTTGTGTATTAAATATATTAGATAAAAAGATCATATTAATTTCTGAGTGATGTTCATCATGGATCGATTTAATTCAGGGTATCAATGAAAATGAGGTGGTACTGAATGATCGTTGAGTTAAATAGTGAATGTAATTGGAATTCTGTATGTATAAGATTGAATAAAGACCCAGAGGTTAAGTGTTCACTGCGAAAGTTAAATGTCCTCTATCTGATCGCTGACTCAGTAATGGGTACGCACAGATAAATAATTCAGTGTTAAATATCTAACAAATGTGGGTTTCTTTAAGGAATGAATTAGATTAAAAGGTTTATTAAAATGCATGAGAAATTTCCTTCTTAGGATTTAATTTATTTTCACCTCTGAGTTTTGTAAGCTTGTTCTAAGGAATAGTAATTTTTAAAAAAATAAAATAATGAGTTTTATGTTCCATCACGTTCTTTCTCAGAACTGCTTTCTGTTAACAATTACCTGATAAAATTTTAAAAGGATTAAATAAGTATGTGGTGGGCGGATTTCACTGTTAACCATTACTGAAATCAAGATTGATGGAAGTTCAGGGATATTATACAGAGTGGTAAAATGCTGTTAGCTGTTAACAAGTTTTAATTTAGGAAAACTTAAAGATAAAAAGTTAAACAATTTACAACAAGTAATATAATTCGAATAACACACTCACAAGAACTCTGTAAACATAAAGATATACTTATAGAATTCTAACATAGATTACTTCCAACCACAACCACATGAATGATCCATTACTTTTTTATTCTTCTCCTACATTTTTTAGTTTATTTACTGACGATTTTAACGGAATAACTCTTACAAATGGTAAAGTGTAAATGTTATTGAATTTTAAAATAGAAATGTGATAAAAATTAACTGATAAATGTATGAATAATTGAGACTCAGTGTATAGATTAAAAACATGTAACACATAGTTATATTTAAGGTTATATACAATTAATTTCAGTCCCATCTTCCTGATTGATAGAGTGCAGTACTTTATAAATCTTTTATTCTTAGATAATTTATATGTATGACGAAGTTATTTAACTCATTATGCATAAAATTCTAGTTAACTTCCTATTTCTCATACTATCATGTTCCTGAACATATAAAAAAAATAATCCTAAGAACGTGTTCGTTATACCTATGAAGGTACAAAGTAAATAAACACTATAACTGCCTACAAAATTAACCATTTTTCTGTACTATGTAATTATATGCAATCTTTCTTTTATATATTACCACCACTAAATTAACTACTTCTATGAATCCGGTGTTCATCTTGTTGTGCTAATGCGATGTAGCAACTTGGACCGATGTACATATGTGTCCGGTCCTATGTTGTAGCTGACTGACTGACTAACTACTTTTTTATATATACTTTCAAAGCGAACCATTAATAAAGTGGATGAGCAAGTAAACAGCACAGCATGATGCCTTTTCTTTTAAATTACTTATTGACATTTTAACTGTTTGTCCATACTATGTGTAAAGAATAAACCTTTAGATGATGTACAATCCACCATTTTTTAAATACAAATATATAATGAGTTAATGTATTGATTTTTAGCGTATACAACAACTGGTAACCGATATGTTTCAATTGAAGTAACAATAATTTAAAATCATGAAGTATTTCTGACTAACTAATTACATGTTAAAAATTCAAAAAGAAACTAGCATATAGATCGTGCTGTCCACATTGTGATATAACAACCAAGTTTTGGAGATGTAAATGGATTGTCCATACCAGAGACTTAAACCAATAAAACCGTAAATATAAATTATAATAAGTTGTAAAATGGTTTATTACTATGATCACTTAATCATCTGATGTTGGTAACTTGTTCATATCAATTGGATTATGATTACTATGTTACTAACTACGTATTTTATCATCATTCTATTTTTAGATTTTTTTTATTCATTTGAAATCGGCTGTCAAAATGATGTTAACAGGAATTTAATAAACTAATTATTTTAATAATCATTAATAATGGACTCACATTATAAAATGTGATAGTCAATAATCGATTCATGTATAGATCAATGATTATAGGTCACTTAATTCATAACTAATAACAAATATGACATTTTAAAGACTAGATATAATATCTATTTTTAAATAATAAAATAAATGAAATGAAGTATGATAAACACGGGGAGTTTGTACAGACAACTGAATTTCTTCTAAATTTACATCATTAGCATCTGAATCAAAATCAAGTTATCATATAAACTACAAAGTGAAGCAAGCTGAATGTGTCTAACGTGTAAGAAAGAAATAATTCCTGAATTTCAATGGTTGAAATCATGAGCCAGGGTGGTCTAGCTCCAATTGACTCATGATTCTAACGATTGAAATTACTAAAATCTCAACAAAACCCCTTCTGATTACAATCATCTGCTCACTAGTGAATGACTTCAAGAAGCATTTCCTGGAGTTCTAGTGGGAAGCCGTTACCAGTGGGGTTCAATCAGGTCTGTTGTGAGATATCAACTCACTGAAGACAATGGTGTATAATGGCGCTCAGTTTCGTTGATTAGTTGAAGTTAGACATTAACACTATTGAATGCTGGCTCAGTGGTCTAATGGTGAAGCGCTCGCTCTCTGGACGGATAGGTTCTGGGTTGGAATCTCGTAGGGGGCGGGATCGTAGATGTGCACTGCTGAGGAGTCCCATACTAGAACGAAACGGCCATTCAGTGCTTCTAGGTTTGCCATGGTAGTCTAGCTTCAATTGACTCATGATTTCAACTATTGAAATTGCTGACATCTCCACAACACCCCTTCTGATAGTTCCTGAATTATTAAAATATGTGGATGTTTTGTATTTTCTGAATTTTATTCATACTACATATTATTCGGTACGACATTAGTTTATTTGAGTGTGATGTGTTTGTTTAAGCTACGATATTCTTGTATTCAATTAACATGAACTATGCTTAGCATGATATGCAGTATGTGATTTATTATAACTTTGGGTATTTTTCACATATGTGATTTCATCCTAATTATTAATAAAATTGGGTTTAAATTCAATATATAAATGAAAGTATTTTCGGCTAAGTTATTTATCGTGTTCACTTGTATCAGCCTTAGTGTTCTTACTTCGCGTCATGGGAGTTACAGTGGTTCCTCATTTTACAAGTATAATTAATAAGTGATTCCGACATAACAAACAGTGACGACCAGTCATAACATAAACCATCCAATTTTTGGAGCAGGCCAATCATCTTTAATTGTATCAAATAATCGTTAACCTATGTTAAAAGTTAATTGTAGTTGGAAATTTACACTACTGGATATCAATTCTGTTTTCAAATGAATAAGCGCTTACATTAACAAATTAATTTTCTGGGTTCTACCCCTATCAACATCACATGTGAACACTTCTGGAGCATCACATACAAGGATGTAACAACTGTTTAATGATCCTTGTTTTCAATAGCATGTTAAATGAGATAAATCACTATCTTCAAATTAAACTAATCAGCCTCTCAAATAAAGTTATTGTTTACCAGGATTTTTAAAAAATAAACTATCAAAAATCATATTGTTTTATTGTTTATTTTCAATAATACATTTATTATTTCCTATCTAAACTAGTAAATAATCATTTTTATTTCTAAACAATTTCTGTTTGAAGTTTCACTTAACTTTCATGAGTTAAATGTTAAATGAATTGTAAATATAAACATTAAAAAAACAACAAACAAACAAACAAAATATGGTTTTTTCATAACCTGTTATTATTCTAAAGATATGAAAATGTAAGAAAATATACACTTATGTATTAATAGAAATTAGTTACCGACATTAGTATAACATTAAATGCTTTCAATATTTATAAACATTAATTATTGAATAGAAAATGGTGATATATGATTGTATTTACTATGCTTGAATGAATTAATCCGTATAAATAAAATGAAATCACAACTACATGTTTTTATTTTTAAAAAATATTAAATGAGTATACAAGTAATGTAAAATCATTATATTATTGAGTAATTTGTAAAATAGTATATTTAAGTAATATGTATCAGCCCAAGTTTATTCGGTATTATTGAAAGTATGATAGTAGTTGTTTCTGTACAAATACTAATGATGTATAGTCTTCAATTCATATACCGAGTTTAAGTTATATACTCAGTTTTAAGTTATAATTTTTGTGTGAGAAATCAATGATACCTTTAAACTCTCTAGATCAATAAGATGGAACAGTATCCGAATTCATAACGTGATATTTGTAAGCCATATTGTATCATAGTTAAAAAATAATAGTTTCAAACATATATCATAGATCGTAAGCGCTTTAGTGAGGTGATTTGTCTCAATTCCCTACTTTATGGTTTTCTATACCCTTCCAGTTAATGTCCGTTCTTGATGAGAACCTTATTTGAAAACTATCGGACTAAATAGTAATAGTGTACTCGTCAGCAGATAGTTCCGAAATAAGTTTTCAAAGTTTAAATTATTATTTATGGGTGATTGAGACAGTATAACTCTTTGCAAACCATGTATATATATATGGCTTTGTTTCGTTAATACTTTCTACTGGATAATCTGTACACTTCACATTTTTTTTAAACGGTCCCCTTATTCGTGATATGTTGAAGTTACTTGGTTTGGACAAAATGGAGAAAAAAATGATGAAAATAGAAAAGTTTATACAAATTCACATGAACGAACTGCAAGATAGATAGGGTTTTCTAACTAAACATATCTGAATTCTATGACCTTTTTCCCCTTTAACAGATTTTATTACAATTTCGTTAACAGTAACTTTACAAACAATGGGGAAATAAAATAGGAATTGTGTATGTGTATGCGTCTATCTAACACAGTTGTTACCATCCGCAGTGTCTCATCTTTACGACAGTGGAATGAATACTACTGTTTTTTTGTATACCATATATCAATTTAATTGCGTACAACAACGAAACAACAATCAATAATAATATCGTTGATATCACTGCCGCCGATACTGGTGATGTTGTTCATTTTAAATAAGTAGATATTTATTATGAGACACGTGTTTATCTAGACAAATTAGACAAAACAAAACATTTGCTACTATGAAAAATGAACTAAAGGAGATGTAATCACAATAAAATAACCTAATAATGAGTAAAACGGTTATTTAAATGCGTAGGTAGATAATTAGATAGGTAGATAGGCAGGTAAGTAATTAGGTAGGTAGGAGACATCAAAAATATATACAAATTTTCCCAAGACAAAAAAAGTTATTATCATAATAAATGTGCTCTTAAATTAACTTTTAACTTTAGTTGATATTCTACTATATTGTTATTGACATAATTTCCCGTCACATCATCAGTTAACGATGCCTTTTTGTTAAAAAGTAAACGTGAGATGTGCTTTCTTTATTTTTGATGATGAAAAAAAATCGTCTATTAGCGCTGATACATATACCTGCTGATCACAAGTTGTTAATAAGTATCATCTTTCAATACAGGTTGAAATAAACTGGAAAACAATTACATCAAAAGGAAGTAAATATATCTGGTTTTTACATTTACATAGTATATTATCATCTTAACAGTATACACTTGAAATAGATCATTTGTAATACATTTAAAACGAGCCATTTAAGCTATAGAAATTGATAGATTTTATGCTTTCTTCATAAAAGACAACTGAAGTATGAATTTTATGGGTGTTATCACAAATATTAAAGACTACTGACAACTATTTCTCATCTTGGTTTAATACCTTTTAACACCAACCACTAAAATGTCATATGAAAATGATTTTAGGGTGTTTAATTTTGATGGTAAAGATCATACTTATAGATCAGTAATTCTGGATTATAAAGCTCATTTTATCAAAGAAACATTAATTTTGAGTTGGATGCAATCTCTATAAAACTACACACTAATAAATATTTGAAATTATCTTTTTAATATTTTAGAAGTAGAAAAAAACATGTATAGTACCGGAGTTTCAATAGTTTCTTAGGATCAAATAATTAATTTCGGATATTAATACAATTAAAATACAATAATTTATTATTCGTGTCATCAATACCAACGTAAAGATGATACGCATTTTGAATTTATTTAATTTAACATTTACAACGGTAACATCATAGATTTCTGATGAATTCAAGAATACTACTTAAAAGGAGCGAAAAATCATTTATCACAAATTAAATTATGAAGTGCTAAAAATATCAAATAATTACGGATAATTGTTACCAATAATTCTATGCAATGTACGCCAGAACCTCAAGGTTACATGAGAAATATCTCGTTTTTAGACCACTAGTTTATATTTATAGCTTCAGTGAATTTTTGATATTACATAATTATCAGTCATTTGTTTAAGTAATTACTCTCT
The DNA here is from genome assembly GCA_946903255.1 of Schistosoma spindalis. Classification (NCBI taxonomy): domain Eukaryota; kingdom Metazoa; phylum Platyhelminthes; class Trematoda; order Strigeidida; family Schistosomatidae; genus Schistosoma; species Schistosoma spindalis. Next base: position 26,068,468 of record OX336420.1, on the reverse strand, counting down.
CATTTCTAACGAGGAAGATTTGGGATTTATGATTAAATTTATCATCAGAATTTAAATAATCCCTTAAAACAATCTTCTATCTTCATAATAAACATATGCTCTCTGGTGAGTGGATTAGCTGCCTTATAATAGGAGCGATTCAAGCAACTCAAGATTAAAACATATATATCTATAGACAATTGACATGTCCGAAGTATATAGTGAATTAATTGAAAGTAAAACTATAAATTATTGAATGATCTACACAAACCAATTTTTATTATAAAATCTTTTTGACTTACATAGAATATGATATACATAATGAGTTCACAACTGATACCTATCTTTCAATGATTCATCACTGACAATCACTCACTAACCAAAGTTGTTTTATTTAAAACAAATATTTTAAAATTGTTAACATTATTGTAATAATTTATCTCACTCAGTTACTATTTTGAATGAGATTATCATTCACTATTAACTTATCCTATTCATTGAAAAAAAACATCACATGTTTTTGCAGTGATTACCATGCATCACATTGAATTTCTCATTCCCTATTTAAATATCTTAATGTTTTATAAATTGTGAACTCAATGCATTTATTTAGATCGGTCATGTAATAAATGTTTGTTTCTAATTACTTGATAAATTACATACATATTTTTATTAGTTTTTTTTTGTTTTGTTTTACAACTGATGAGAATCTTATAAAAAATTAGAATAATTTCATATCATTTTATAAATATTCTATCTGTTGTGTTATTCCAGTTTATCAAGAGAGCAAAATGTGTTTACATTATTGTAGTGATTACATTATATGAATCAAATTAAGATAGTAAAATACACAGTATTTATATAGGTGGATAACCATTAATAATAAGATTCTGTCGAATTGGTCCCACTAAGTAGAAAGAGGAACTTAATTCACTTTTTATGCTCAAGGATCAGACGAATATGTTCTACTGACACAATAGATGAGGAACTATTTCAACTTAGATAGACTCTCATTAGGAACAGTATTTATACTTGGATTTACAACTAAATTGGACTTTTCTTTTTAAAAGAACATTTATTTAGTTTAAAATAAACCTGTTTTACCAGTTAAAATAGAATATCTGTTTCGAGATTCTATTGTGAACGGGACCATAAGTGGGTAAAATCGAATGTATTTGAATACAAAATTACAGAATGTGTTAGTAAAATCTGAGAACCATACGGTAAATACTTCATTTGTAAAATGTCAATCAATTGTTTCAAACTTGACCGTTACTTTTGCAAATGTAAATCAATCGACTCAGACTTGACTGTTCATACATTTCCACAGAAAGCATTGATTGTTCTCGTTCTCTTTCATTAGATCTTCTAAGGATTCTGCTGTCAGATATTCCATTGATGATACATACTATTTATATCTATCGACATCAGTAGCACATACCGTAATTCCTCTTTACAATCTCATTTCATCTAATAAATTTCAATGTAATATCAATCCACTTGATTTATAGAATTCAGTCAATAGAAAGAGCCATGAAATAGGAAACTGATGGTCATTAAATAAACTATGTAGTGTAAACTGTACATTTTTATTTTTATAAGCTGTGCAAATGTACAGTGACATGAGAAATCTCTCTAAACCAACAATAAAAAGTTAGCCACGACATAAAACAAAGAAGTCTCCGAATAATAACAAATAGTTTATAGAAGCGTTTTCTTTGCTAGTTTCTAAACGATCCAATAAGTCAGTTAAGTGCTGTAACTATTCAAGTCCTTAGAAAAAAAACCATACAAGAAGCATCTTCATGAATAAAAAAACCAAATAAGAAACTATTTCTGTAACTAATTTTCTTCCCCAGTAAAATAAATCCTATAAAATCATTGAAAGCATAATATAATGAAACGACCAAATATAATTTATAATTTAATAGTTGGATTCATAGGTCGATTGAAGATAGATCACCATGAAACACGTGGAAGCACTAACCGGCTGTTTCGTTCCAGTGTGGAACACCTCAGAAACGCGAATCCACGACCCCGCCTGCGGGATTCCGACCAGGAACCTATCAGTCTCGCGCGCGAACTCTTGGTTTCTAGACCACTGTGCCGGCATCCGACAGTGTTAATGTCTAACTTCAACCAATTCACGAAATCAAGCCACCGTCCACCATTGTCTTCAGTGCTTCCAGGTTTTCCATGGTTATCTAGCTTCAATTGTCTCACGAATCCAACTATTAAATTACTAAAATCTCCATAAAACCCTCTTCTGGTATAATTTATCAGTTCAAAGAAACGTTTTTGTTAATATTTTATTCTTTGAATCAAAGGCTTTAATTTTCAATGTTTCATTGTCTCTCTAAATAATATCATTACAATCTGCTTCGAACTAGAATTAGATGACTTCTATTTCAATATGTATTGTCGATAAAATATTTAAACTTGACCAATTCACTTTATAGAGAGCGCGACACTACTATAAATGTACAATTAAAAGTTATATTACTTATTACTGCACTGTGAAGAGAAAAAAATAACAACAAAGAAAATAATTACGTGGAAGTAAAACTAATGACCTACAATGAAAACAAATAAATGCAAATTAAAGATATAATAACTACACGTTGTATTTAGTTAAGGAAATATTAAAAAGAAAAATAACTATTTATTTAGTATACATTATCTACTCGTCTACAAAACACACTTCTAATTTATCATCCAAATGTATTCGGCTTGTTTGTGTGTATCTTTGAGTATGTGTGTATGTATATAGGTGTATGTAGGTCATTATAGGGAATAGAGGCGAGAGAGACGCTTTTAAGTTTTACTGACCTTTGCATTATATTTCTTTAAGCTTTATTTTCACAAATAAATAAATAGGTAACTAGAAACATATTGATTTTTAACACGACAAAATTACTAACAGTGAAACAGTAAAACATCAAAAGAAATACAACATTTTTGCCGACACAAACAAAATAGAGCGAAAAAAAAGACGAACGATGTTGATGATGTATCCTGGACAGCTGTCCGACATGTCCAACATGAATTGAACGTTTTCTTACTATACTTGTTTTGTTACCATTGTTGTTACTTATATTCTTATCAACACTATTATTCACTGAGTCTGCCAGATAATTTAAAAATGTTGAGATACAACATAATAGACAAAGTTTGAAATTATGAAAGGGAATAAAGGATGAAAAATAATGTGACATTACAAATTCGTTATTGTATTTGTGTATGCGTGAGTGTGTGCGTGCGTATGTGCGTACGTGTGTACGTTCATGTACAAGTCTTTATTTTACCATGTACCGATGTCTTTAGCTTATTGAATCTTAATTGTTAAGATCGATTAAAAATAAACACCTTTAAAATATTTAAGTAATCTATTATTTTTAAAAAAGGTGTGTTATGTAGGTAGATTAAATTGAAATCAATATGTATTCTTTTAAATGATCAGTTACTATGTCTGGATGATTTTCAATTCTTACAATGATAATTTTCATTGAGAAAAGTGAAAGTGGTATTGTTTTTTTATATATATACTATACTAATATTCATTCATTATGTCGTTTGATATAAAAAAATAAATTAATTTTATTTAATATTCACAATAAAAGTAGATATTTTTTTCGTAATTTTCTTTATCTTGATTCTCTTCTCTTTTTCAGTTGTTTTTTTGATGTACATTTAATCTCCCCTTCTTAGTTATTTAGGTCACTTAACTTTGTTTTAAACCACATGTATAAATATATAAGTATACATACGAGTGTACACGGTATGAGGTCGCGTCAGTTGTTCAATTTTTCAATATGTCATCATTAGTGTATAAAAGTTTAATAATGAACAAATAATCACATGTAGTATAATATTTTCGCATATATATATATCTTTCACTGAAAAATCATATTACAATTCATTCAACTGTATATTCTCTTATGTACAGTTGTATTTCTACTTTGTTCCACAACGATTTTTTTCGAAGAAAAATAAAAAACTCATCATACATGGACAACTTAAGTAGTAAATTGTAAAATAAGTATTACCGTATTACATTAATTTGAAGATTTTGTGAATTAACATTTTCACATTATATCGACTTATAGTTGCTATGGTTATTCACCATTTCAAATTTCTCTATTATGTAATGAACTTAATATATTCAACGTAGTTTACATTTAATTTTTGTTCAGGGTTCATGTAACTTATCCCATTAGGAGAAATTAATTAAAAATAAATAACTATATAATTTCAATAGTTGGATTAATGGGTCAATTTAATCTCGACCACCATGGAAAACCTGGAAGCACTGGACGGCCGTCTCGTTCTAGCTTCAATTGACTCCTGAATTCAACTATCAAATTACTAAAATCCCCATAAAACACATTCTGGCTTCAAGAGGTATCTTTTGGAGTCCTACTCAGAAGCAGTGACCTGTGGAGTTCAACCGCGTCTATCGTGAGATAGTAAATCGTTGATGACAATGGTGGACGGCGGCGCTCAATTTCGTGGATTAGTTGAAGCTAGACATTAACACCGTCGGATGCCGGCTCAGTGCTCTAATGGTCATGCACTTGCGTGCGAGACTGATAGATTCTCGGTCGGAATCTCGCGCGGGACGGGATCATGGATGTGCATTGCTCAGGAGTCTCATACTAGGACAAAACGGCCGTCCAGTGGTTCTGGGTTTTCCATGGTGGTCTAGCTTCAATTAACTGATGAGTTCAACTATTGGAATTACTAGAAATTCCACAAAACCGCTTCTGATAATTATATAATTGTACAAGAAAGTTTCTTAAATTTTTGCCTGTCATATGCTTTACAAGAATGGTTTACATATCTGATCTATACGATCCTGTCTCAATTAATCTAGTTTTACAATAGATATGGATAAAACCTTGTAATGTCGAATAGTACTTAGTAAGGTGTATAAATTTTTATGCTTAACTTCTTGACAAATCAGTATTACTTAGGTGAGCAGATAACGGTTTTGGGGACAGTAATTATTGGTTAAAAAGCCGTATCTGTTAACTAAAATCATCGTTGATGACTGGCAGTCTGCTCGAACTTCAAAGCAATCATTTTGAAAAAAAATTTGTTTATTGCTGTATTTTTTTTCTTATTTTGAATTTATTTTAATTGAACTCTGTAAGTGAGAAGCAGTGACCAGTAGAGTTCGACCGGGTCAGTTGTGAGATAGTAACTTACTGAAAACAATAGTGGACGATGGCTCAATTTCGTGAATTGGTTGGAGTTAGACATTAGCACCGTTGGGTGCCGACTCAATGGTCTAGAGGTTAAGTGTTCGTTCGCGAAACCGACATGTCCTGGGTTCGAATCCCGCAGGCACATCATGGATGTGCATCACTGAGGTGTTTCGCATTGGACGAAACGGCTGTCCAGCGCTTCCGGCTTTTCCATGGTGGTCTGGCCTTAATGGACTCATGAACTCAACTAATAAAGTAAAAAAATATGTATATGTAATACTAGGTAACTAATTTGAGTTGTATTTGTTAGCCAGAAAACATTGTCTTAGTAACAATTTTAACCATTATATTATTCATGTATAGTTTTTTTCTTTTCAGAATACTTCATTTATCAGATACAACAATAAAAGTAGAAAATAAAATGTCTGTCACATTACATATATATCTATCAATAAGTTGTAAAAAATGATATTGGAAAATCACTGGTAATAATGTGTGGGCTAAACAGGAACTTGTATAATTGTCTATACCATCATAATATGCTAGCGATTTATAATATATGCTTTATTCATCAAAATAATACAATAAATAAATGACAAAATGTCTTTTTTTCATGAATTTACTAAACCATTATTGATAATAGAAAGCTAAAGAGATTATCTATGTGACAACAAAATCATTTAGCCATTATTGTTGGCATCACTAGTCTAATTGTTTTTGTAGTGTACTAAAACTTATTATCTAAAGTTTAGAATAGAATATTTAGAAAAATAATGAACAGTATAATGCAAGTAGAAAAAATAGTCTAAATGAGTTGAATGAATTGGTGATCTTGTACGTAAAATACTTGTATTTCAACCCATTTGATCGTAGGTTTGAACCTTACCTTTACTTAGTTTATTTCGGATGGGTTCGATCTATGTACACGGGTTTACACTTTAAAACTGAATTGTATTAATGCCCTGTGGTTCTTGTACGATGTGTTAATGAATATATATTTATCAATTAAAAATTTTCAATAGTCAATTGTCATTACTTTCATCAAAATCTAACGACAGCTGGAAACCAGTGATAAACAGAGAACATAAAATACTGTTTTATCTTTTATTCATAACTCATAAGCAGTGGTCAACAAAGACTCAATGAAAACAATCTAGACCAAGCACGATTTACTTAAATCACCGAGTCAGAGTTCGACAATTTGTGATTTTTTTATCAATGAATTTGTGATATGGCGTAATTCACAACACATATTTTTAATAAGTGACTAATCCACACTACATTTGCTTGATCTCTTGAGTTAAGGTTTCCCTCTGACGCTACGAGAAATGAATATCAAATTTTGTAACTAGTAAAGACAGAATTACCATCAAATTAGGTAGTTTTGTGGAGATTTCTATATACTTCAAGGGGAGCCAAATAACTAATCTAAAATTACTGTACTGCTTATGTGACCACAAGTATCTGGATTCATTAAGTGAAAATGGTTTTGGTTTCGCATTTCTAGGTAGTATTAAAGTAGTAAAAATCGTTTTTCGTTGGTTTAAGAATTTTTCTAAATCATATCATTGTCAATTTATCTGCTTTTTTTCAAGTCATATTATGTCAAACATTAATTTGAATGAACTGAGGCCAGTAAATTTGTCTCTGGGTTAGCTCGACAAATTCATCAAGTCAAGGTTCTCAACTGATTTGAAGATATAATCTGTTGAAGGTTACTAGTTACTTCTAGTGAAAAGCAGGGTAATCAAAATTTTATTTATTTATTTATTAAAGTCTTTTTGTACCACAATGATAATTCTTTTTTATATTAGCAAACAAATTTATTTCCGAAGCGTATCTATTCGGTCTTCAAGTAAGCTTCACTGCTTATTTCAACACTTCTACCTCTCATAATACAACCATTTAGACATTATAAAAGTAATATAGGTTTTCATCATTAAGATGATTAATTTTTGTATTTTTTTATTGAATCTTCTTATTGATGTTTAAGACTGTAATTGATCGGTTTATTATTGAAATGTGTTCATCCTGTTTGGATTGCCTTAAGTCACAAACATTCTAAATAAAGATGGATGGTCGCTAGCGCTGGAATCTAGGACGCCCATGGATAGTGCGATCGCGTTTGAAGCAAACGGAAATGAGTTCGAGTCTTGAAGTGAATATCAACTTCGGGACGCGGGTACATGCAGCTGATGAGTCCCAAAGAGATCGAAACGCTCATCCTGGATCCCATTGCTAGCCACCATCCATCTCATTATTAAGATAATTTAAATTATTTTATATTAATTAATTATGGTCAGCAGTGAAATACAAGACATGAATTTTATCCTAGTTAGGTTTAGTCACCTGGATGAACTTGCATCTCAGAGTTACTGCATAAGAAACAAATACTTGCCTACCTGTTCAGATAAATAAGATGTAAACTCAATGTCGATAAAAATCTTTAATATATTTGGATGAAATTCCTGAATTTATTATCAGAGTATCTGCTGTAGTTAGTCAGGCATAAGATATTAAAAGTTAAACATTCGCCAAACTGGACCATAGTGATAAAAAAAACAAAAAAAAAACTACAAACAAATGAATCCTTTCTGTATAAACGAAACATTGAATAGCATGTTATTTAAGTGTAGTTTATAATCAAATACAATGGAATTCATTTTCAATCTTATACCATTTTAAAATGTTAAACAGATATTATACAAAACCCTTTTTTTTACTCATATATTCCCATAGATTAAAATTTTTTTACTAAAATGGAAGCCGGACAACAAAACAAGTGTCACACACGCATATTATTCTGTTCTGTGTAGATATTATTTATTACATTAAAATCACAGATATTCTTTTTTGAATGGAACAATTAGATGAAATCAGTGAGATTCGGAATAATGGACGGTCTTTTGCGATTAAAAATATCTGAAATGAGAATAGCTTCAAGTTATAATGACGTATTCTTTAAGCTGGTTATTTTATTTCCAAAGCTTTGGTTTTTATTCTAGACAACGTTATCAATTCATACTTGTACTATAAATTGGCTTTCAAAAGAGAGAAATTAAATAGCCTTGTATTTCATGATTTGAGGAGTAAATATAAGGCTGTCGAAAACATAAGTTTACAGATAATCATCTCACATAGGTCAAATATAAATTTAAAGTATGAAAGACTCATTGACACAAAATAAGGTCTTTATACAGATAGTGTTGTGAACAATAACACAGATGGGGACAACCAATTCATTATTTCATGCAGAATTACAGAATATCTTCATAGAATATGTGAACCATATATTAAATGATTCATTTTCAAATCTTCTACCAGTTGTTTTCTACATTCTGTCTGATTCTAACAACTCACAACTCCTTTATATTTCCTTTTCTGTTTTCTTCAATTCAATCCTCTCTATCAACTATTCATCTTTTGATTGGTGTTACATACTACTTACACCTACCAACACAAGTAGCATACACTATCTGGTTTTTGAAATCATAACTATCTCTATGCTCTATCACAATCTGTAAATGTTAATTTTTCACCTCAAAATTATGATGAAAAACCTGAAATTGGACTTTCTTACTATACCTAAGAAACATCATAAACGGTATAACTAGGATTTTGATACATTTGTTAAGAAAGTCAACAAAACCACTTCATTCTATTCAATACTGACAATAAAACTTAATATGCAATGAAAATGCATGCAGTCTAATTTATACGATGAATTGTATCAACTATATGAAGCATACATAAACATAGATTAAGAGTTAGACAACAAAATAAACCACTATTCATTTCATTTGGTGTAGACCAGGTAGACGAAAGAAATGTTTATTATGTCATTCAGTTTAGTGGATGTAAAAATGCTAAAATCTTTATTTGTACGCGTTCCATGATGATAACAATAGATATGAAGACAGAGGTAAATGGTGTTAAGTGCCATTTATTTCTTTTCATGAATTACGCATAAATTACAGAAAATATATCCTACTGAACAATTACCTAGAATGTAATTAATCAAAAGTATCTGATTATTGCTCTCATTTCTATATTCCATTTTCTGCAGTTTTGCTCATCCATTAGCATTAAATAGACAATTCTGATAAGTTGTTCATCATTGAAATGTCGATATGTTTAATTTTTGAGATCATTTCGTGATTGTCATGGTTTTGCTTTTTTTTCTACATTTTTTCTCAAATCAATTTTTTGTTTGCATGTTCTCTTTTGAAATGCATATGTATATATTACCTTCATTATGAATTAGATTTGCCTGTATTTTAACAATCAAAGGATTTATTATAATTATAAAGGACATATTTTTGAAGTTAGGTCATTCAGTTGTTTTGTGGTTGGAGATTTATTGATAAACAGTGAAGTTTTGTGGCCCCATTTTTTATTTCCAATATTTCATCTTCTTCTTTTAGTCTTTGAGTTTGTTATGACTAAGGACACCGTGAATATTAATCTTATGATCTAAATAACAGTTTGTTTTATGCTCATTTTTTTCCATTATTCCTTATAGTCACTTTCTTTTGCATTTTATTCATCCAAATATTTTTCAGAAAACCAAAGTTAAAATGTAACCAAAATTTCTTATACAAATAAGATGTAGAATCAATTTATGTACTGTATAATATGATGAAACATAGTCAATGACAATGAAAGATCTGACAGAACTAAACACTGATTTAAGTTACATACATAGCACTTCTGAGCGGTGAAAAGAAATCAACGAAATACGAGGTATAGGATGGGCAATAAAATTAATTGAGGTTTGAATAAGAAATACCTTATAGAAGGGATAGATACGAATTAATGATGCGAAATTATAAACTTTATTTAGTCAAATATTTAGAGGAAGATAAAGAACTAATGTAACATCACCGATTTTGAGTCAAATCGCCAAATGTCTTCCATCATTGTTTATGAATATTGTTTGGGCTCCAATAAAAAGAATTATACATTTCGACATGGTTCAAGCTTACAGTAAATGAACTTACAGACAAATGTCATGTATTGACTTATCCGCTGCTAGCTTTTTATCAATCTACTCCTATGTAAAGAAAAAAAGCCTTTCGCATGTTTGCTTTATATGCCGTACCTAAAATGAGTAATATTTTGTCTTAAAACAAGTCAACAGTTTATTGATCACTAGTATAATCAGTCTAACTCTCTGGTTATCTAACTGGAAAATATGAAGATATACATTTTATTCCTGAGCTAGTTTTCATAATGGATTGATTTCAGCTAAAGAATCATTGAAAGTAGGAGCACATTTCAGTTACTTCATTTTACTTGTTGAATATAAAGAATTTTCTAGTATTTGACTTAATTCAGGTTAACTTATGACAATAGATGATTATCATAATTTATTGAGAATTAATTGAATTTGTAAACGTGAATCAGTAGATTTTAATTTAGCTATCTGACTGTGACGTTCATACTAAGAGAACACAAATCTCTGAATTCGATTCTTCGCAAGATAGTGAGTAGGCCTTTTAAGCACCATAAGAAGACGGAACAATTATTCAATACTTTCTAAAGAGTAATATTTTCAAATTGTTACATTCATGAATACGTCCGACAAGTAACAAAATGTTATCCAAGATGAGAATCAAACTCATTTTTGAAACAATAATTGATTATCAGGAAAATTCTCTCCCTAGATTTACCTCAGTTCTAGTTTTTTAATAACTAGAAAGAACTGGACAGTTATCTATGCTATTATTGAACTTTTCATCATCACATACGCATAAAGTTCTCCAGAGATAGGACTCAGGACTTGCAATTCGATAACGAACGCCTAATCATTGGAACTATCAGGTTGTAGTTCAATGATTCTATTCACTGAGATACGAAGGTCTTGGATCCATTCACTGGTAGGAATCGCAGATACGCAATGCTTAAAATTTTCGTACTGAAATGAAATAGATGTACAATATTGACTGCTTCTCAAAGGCACCCTAACTTACAAATAATAATTAGTTGCTAATCATGATCTCTCTGAAAACATTGGAATAATTTTGGAAAGGTGAAATATCTTTATTTTTGCATTTATAACAAAAAACAAAACTGTACTAGGAAATATATCAGTATATAACACCCCATTTTGATACTTTCTTTTAGTTTTACTAATTTATGCCTATCAATCCATTTGGTTTGATTGATCAAACTTAACTGAAGTGTGACCAATGAAGAGAAAAAAATTAATGACTAACATAAAATTTTTTTCTTTAATACAGATAAATTAATAACAAATAACTATTGCCAAATTCAGAAAAGCGTGTCCAATCTATATTTGAGTGGATTAGTACATATAAACCTGTGTTAATATAAACTTAAATAAAGTCTACTTTTCCACTAATCCATAGGGTCACTCCTTTATTTTATCAATTGAATATTCTAAAGCAAAATGACTAATGAAAAACAGTTGGTTTACACTGGGCTAATCAAACTAATTAGTCATGAATATGTATTAACAAATGTGTCATTCTTAAAATGTATACTTTTGATTTATATGGGAAGGTGTATTAGAGTTGTGCTTTATCAAATAAAAAAAATGGAATTAGGATTTCTGTTCAGAAATTTTGACATAAAATCTTGACTAGATTTCGTCTTTTAGTAAATTTACTGAAAATATGTCAGTTAGTCGTGTGCTGTTACGGGTATGAGGGCTGATGTCACTTCCCGGCTACCCACACCATAGAAAAGTATTTCTTGAGGAACCTGAAAAAGAATTAGGATTAGTACCGGTTCTAACGAAATGGGAGCGTAACCGCTGAGTCTAAGGGACAACTGCTTGAGGTCGGTCACGCACAGCCTTTCTGTGTGAAGTTTTTGACGCGTTCGCTCTGTTCTTCCAAAGACCTTACCACCGGAGACGTGAGGTAAGCTGAGGTGCAACATTTTTAGGGTCGACCTTCCTTCATTGTGAGAATGCAACATCACTGCAGATGCTGGTTGCCAGAGGGAAACACCCTACTGCTGTCACTCCCCCCTACAGTCAGTAGTAGGACTTCACTCTCAGATCTTGAGTTGCTACTTTCAGTCTTACCATTCACCAATCGACCTGCCTGGCATGGTAGAACCTACAGGAACATATTTTCCAGCCAGTATAGCTCGGTTGGATCATCACGATAGGCAAACCCGATCACCACGTTAAGTTAGCAGCTACAGAGGAAATATGTAGAAGAAATTGATTGTAATTAGCAGTAAATTCAGTAAGCGCTTTGATGCAGATATATACGCTTGACAAGTTTAAAGTCGGACAAAATACACGTTCTAGATCCGACTATTAGGCGTAATCCGTCTATTCTAGATTATACATCATAATTGCTATGTCAAGACATTTGACACAATAAGCCCTTAATGTCAACAAAAATTTATTACAATCCAGTTCTGACTATCAATGATAGAGAAATTCAGGCACCAACAAATACTGATATACATGAATATGATTATAAAATGATTATCACTTCAATTGTGTTCAGTATTTAAAGTGATTGAATTAGGAAAACAGTTAAATATAGCATAGTTTAGATAAGATTTAATCATAGTTATATCTGGTAATGTTTATACTTAATGAAGATTAAGTCTTCGATTCTGCTTCCTTTCAATTCACAAACTAATCAGTATTAAGATCAGAGTAAATTATATCTTTTATTCATCCGTGGACTTGGAAAAATTAGACTCAATTTATTCAAATTTAATGAATAGAACGTAACATAACAAGATATTAAATTGTTTGAAATGAAGCCTGCTACTCTGCCAGTTTCTGAAGATACTTTTTCATCATTCGGCAGATAACAGTTGATGAACTGTTGGAGATAGCTGGATACTGTACAATTACTTTATTGTAGTTCAGGTATTTTCAGCGACTTATACTTACCAATTCATACATAATCAAACAGAATGTATTCAAAGTATGTAGATATTGCAACACCTTTGAACCGATTAACAGTAATCCAGTTTTTCACATTATCAAGACCAATCGGTTTGTGATATAATGATTTTCTACATCAATGTAATGGCTGATCGCTACATTACTCCTAATATGATTCACTAACAAAATTAGATGCTTTATGTTAGCTTAGATGACCCATTATATTTATGTTCATAAGAAATTTTCACTGAAATGACAGTGTATTTTTAAACCTGATTGAGTTATTCTGTAAATATTTGTTTATTATCTAAAATAAACTATTCATACTGTATATTCAATAAAGACTGACAGGTTCAGAATGGAATAGTCATGAATATTCGGTACATTGTTTAAAATATTATAGTGTAATTTTCAGTTAGTTTGAATTTATTCAACATTTTCAGAATGATAATGAAGATAATTAGATTTCAATCGGCTAACAAACCAATATCATATAGGGGAATTCATTAACGGTTAAAAATTAAAGATGAACTTCCTTCTACTTCACTCATTTGTGTTTGTAATCGTAATTTAAAGAAAACATGATGCGATACAATCAAACAGTGACCAAAGATTTATATAAAGCCCCTGATTAAATTCATTGCTGACTGAACTTTGAAAACAATAACACAATAACTTTGTTTATTTATTTGTGTTTAATAGATCTATAGATAATTAATTGGTTAAATCTAACATTACTACTTAATGAGTTGAAACTTAATGTCAGTTTAAAATCCACTTAAGTGTTTGAGATATTATTATAGTTTATATAGAAAATATTTGTGTAAATTAATCAACAGCGAATTCACTAGATATATACATTTATATATTGACAGATCACTTGAATAATTATTCATAACAACATTACATAAGATATACAGTCAATCATTTAAAACAGAATTACGGTAAACCTTTGTAAAACTTTAAATAACTAGTTTGTATTACAAAATAAATTATATGGTCAAATTGAATGATGGACATTAAAAACTTGTTTAAATACACTTTGAATACAGATTTCATAAACAATCACTTTTAAAAATGAATAAACCTTGCATTTATTTTTTTAAAAATTTACCTTTTTTACAAGTATTTCTTAAGTTCAACCGAGTCAGTTGTGAGATAGTAACTCACTGATGACAATGGTAGATGTATCGCTCGATTTCGTTGATTAGTTGAAAATAGACATTAACACCATTAGATGCCGGTTCGATAGTCTAGTGGTTAAACACCCGCGCTAGAGACTGAATGGTCCTGGGTTGGAATCTCGCGAGGCGTGGTCATGGATGCGCAGCGCTAAGGAATCCCATAATAGGACGAAACGACTGTCCAGTGCTTCTAGGTTTTCCATGGTGGTCTAGCTTCAATTGACTCATGATCTCAACTAATGATATTTCTTAAGTGTTTGTTAATGTTTCATAATAATGAACTTAAATAAGTCAAATGAATTAACTTTAATTTCTGACCATAAATGTCCGCCAAATATTTCATATGCTACTGATAATATAATCCGCTAATGAAATATTGTAAGGTAACTTACAATCATGCTGATTTATTCAATTATGAATCTATAGTAAACATGAAAATATTTATATTTATCGCTTATGGCTTAATGTATATCTTTCGGGATCAATAATAAATCCATTTTTCCAAGTCTCATATAATAATTCTAAAAACAGTCACGATATATTATGTCTGTGGTATTATTAGATTCCAGGAAATCAATTATTGAGGAATTGAATCAACAGGTCTATGTCGTTAATAAAAACACATTAACTCGAAAAACACGTTTAAGCCAAACACATTTTATGATAGTAAAATTATTGTTGACGTCTAAAAAAACCCACTTGTACCTTTAATTAGATAACTAACTGGGAGGTTTAGTTGTGACGCCTTTTTTTCAAATTGGCGCCTGACGTCGTCAATCAGTAATACATTATTTACTTTTTAATTAATAGCTAATCCAAACATGCTGAGATATTTTAAAAGAGATAAACATTAGTTAGTTATCTAGTCTAGACATGTGTCATTTAGGTTGTTTTCTTCATTTTTCTCACAATCACAACTCGAGAATAGGTCAGATAATAAAAATAAAATGAAACTTTACAAACATGTCAATCATGAACAACAAAATATATCAATGAAAATAAATGTAGTTTGAAGTTAGTATTTGAGTAAAAGTTTGAATTTTCTAAAAGGAAATCGAATTAACTATATCTGATGCATGAAAATGAATTAGATACATTAACTGATTCATGAATAGTTACAAGACAACTAGTCCAGGAGATTATAACCAGTATTAAAAATTACATTATATAAGATTGATTATTTGTCATTCATCAATCAGTGTAAGTACAAAAATCTTATAGTCGATTAGTAATAGCCTATAATCACTCAGTGATATTGTCTGTGACTGTAATACTGGATGAAGTTGGTTTAAATATATGAAAGATTATGCAAACTAAAATTATTATTTCTTATTTTCACTTTACATGTATCTATAATCAGCCTATGTTTTATGACATCATTATTCAACGAGTGTTTTAAAGACTAGGATATTTACTGATCTACATAATGAACTGTTTATAACTCCTCAGCAGTGAGCATCCACAATCCTGCCCCGTGAGATTCGAACCCAGGACCTACCAATCGCGCGCGCGAAACAGCGGTCCAGAGCCTCCGGGTTTTCCATGGTGGTCTAGCTTCAATTGACTCATGAATTCAAATATTGATTTACTGCAATCTCCACAAAACCCCTTTCTGAACTGTTTAGATTTAAATTTGCTTTTTATTTGAATTACAGATACTTATTCATTTGATCAATTAAACGTAAAAGTATCCCTTCATCTTATTCAACATATTTGACTTTATATCATTCAACCATATCTGAAATATATATCGTACTAAAATTAAATTTCGATCAATGGAACATTATGAGTTGATTGTATACCCTACTATTCATATATTTATTAAATTAAATTTCTATTTCATCCATATAAACCCTAAATATTTATTTTTATCGAATATCTATTTTATAAATGGTTAACTGATTTGACTAATCATACTTGTCAGATTTATAGTACAAACAATGTTTATCAAGATTGAAAAATTCTTGTTAATTGACATTAATAATTGACCTTAATTGAATTTGACAGTAGATTTTACTAGTTAAACTTACATAATTATTAATTTTAAAGTTTATTTTGGATAAAATAATGGTTTCCAATCAATAAATTATAAGTTTATCTCAGCCAGTCAGCTACAACGTAGGACCAGGCACATATGTGCATCGGTCCAAGCTGCCATATCTCATTAACACAACAAGATGAACACCGAATTCATAGGAGTGGTTAAGTTAATTGTGGTAATATATAAAAGAAAGATTGCGTATAAGGACATAGTACAGGAAGAACGAATTAGTTCGTAGAAATGAAGATAAGAAGCGATTTTAATCTCATAGGGAAGACAGAGAGTGTATACACCTAAGCCATCGTGATTAGTTCTGAGCCATGTCACCAAGAGTCTCCAAACATTAGTTACGATAGTCACGTGGACCCTAACCAAGTAGTCTGAATCTACTAACATGGTTCAAACCAGAAGTTAGTGACTTCAAGCACTGATGACACGTTTTGGTTTGGCCGCCCCTAAATTTCTTCCAATCATCCCCAAAACCAGTTAGCATTGCGCACCATGGTAATCGGTGTTCAGGCATACGCAGCACGTGGCCCAATCATCTCAGTCGATGAAGATTCACAAATAATGAGTTTATCTAATGGGAAATGAATGATTTTATGGTTTAGTATATATTTTTTGTTTCAGAATAGCATAAATCAATCAGAAAATTAATAACCAACAATGTTTTGTCAATAATTATGTCAAATCGGATACTAATTTCATTAGTTTGTTTCATATGTTTAGTCTTAGTAATTAACATAAATGGTGAAATAGAAGTTGAAAAACAATTTAGCAACTGACCTAGTTTGAGTAAGAATAAAAATTCTTAGGTCATTGAATTAGAGATGTTTAAATATAAATGAAACTTATTGTTGATTAGAATTTTTTCATGCTTGAATGTTGCTCAATTCATAACCATTTTAGTGCTAAAGATACAATATTAATTTATGATTCTTTAACTTTCCTACATGGATAAAACAGGCTTGATTTATTTCATTACCCTCGTATAATACCCTCATTACTTGGTCGATAAGAAGTAAATTTTAATAACTTTAGTAAAGGTAAATATAAAACATAATTAATCCCTAAAACCAGATGTATTACTTATTTGAAATAACACCTAAAAGTTTCGATAGGAAGAAAACACATCTTTACAGTCATACATTCTGACCACTCATAGAAACAACAAGTTATGAATATTCAAATTCTTATCCGTTAGATAGTTAGAAGAGACCAATAATTACCACCGCAGTAAGATTTAGTGCTAGACAACGCTCATCAATAAGATATATCTGTTGTCCTGAAGGGAGATTAGGTCCTAAATAAAATCGAGCTATCGTCCGCTCTACAAGTGAAAACAAAGTAAGAACTATAATATTTCTAGTTCTGATAGCAAGAGAAATTTTAAAAGATCAAAGGAATTTCAAGAATTCTCGGGTCTAAAAATTGTTTTGTATGGGATTTTGATGTTAATAGTTCACCTAGATATTCTGCAAACTGATACTAAATAATTATTAAATGACCTAATAATTCGATCGAGAAGGTGTCACTTAAAAAATTCCACATGATATACAGTGATATGAAGTATATTATTTTATTAAACGAGATCTATTCCAGTTTACTACTTTTATGCAAATTCATCATAAAGCATTGAGTATAATTCTTGATTACGTATTGTTAATATTGTTTCTACAAGATTTTGTGCGACCCCGCTTTTTGTACATACAGCCAATATTTTCATCAAGAACATTAGGTATTAATTAAAGTTTCAACAGTAAAAACGTATTCTTCATATGTTTAATCATTATGATTAAAGTTAAAGTTTGAAAAAAATTAGCATTTCACTGTTTCTATGACAAACAGAGCAGAAACAACTGGATTTAAATATATATTAATAACTGAGCTTCTGTTATTGTAAAATCACATTGGATAGGATACATCTGGTCAATAAAACATATTTGTGGATAAATGCATTGGTTAGTTGTCTAAATTAAGTGGATGGCATGTTACAAAGTAGATGAATTTCAATGCAAATATCGTGAACAATAGTTTAAACATCCATTATTTATTGCGTTCAGATAACTTAAAAACATATAACTTTAGAGACATTGTGGATATATGTTTACTTACATAGGAAACTAATAAAATATCATTTTGTAAATTAAACTAAGTGATAATATTCAATGAGAACATTAACATAGGAAATATATATATATATATATATATATATATATATATATATATATATGTCTCACTGACGAGTCCTAAGTGGATCATTCTTCAAATCAGTATTAACTTATCAATTTAAACTGTAATGAAGTGCCTATTTATAATTTAACATTTTACTCCTATTTGAATATTCAGTTCTATTCACTTACTTTTTATTTGTTATCATTATGCTTTATAATCACTATAATTATTACATTAACTCATACAATAAAAATTCATATTCGACCTTCTTCCCTTATTATCAATATTTTTCTGGGATAAAAACAACCCGAATCGACAATTTTTTTTCCTGTTTATTCTATCTTCCTCTTTCAATCCCTTAATTACTCTCTGTATTATTTAATCATTGTATAAAATACCAAAACAATAAAATAGTCTATATAGAAATCATACATTGAATAATGAGCATAAATTATAAAGAAACAAACATTAGCTGAGGACATTGAAAAATGATAATGATTCTTATATAAATATGAAAACAATTTCATCATTCTAGTTTAATTGAAATGTATACCATATCACAAAAATGATTTATGCAAACAATATTAAATTCAATCATTAATAAATCGAAATTAAGTTAATTATATAATTGGTTAGCTAAGTGAAAATCAAAATGATAAATTAGTTGTTTATTTCATAGAAAAAAATTGGGTTTGGAATGGTGTAATGTATGCGTTAATAATAGATATAACATAACCAGTAAATGTTTGTATTCTGTTTGGAAGTTAGCATTCAGTACAAATAAAAGTCATTTGATGGTTTAGTGTTAAGTGGGATTTATAGACAATTAATTTAGTGAAACCTAACTTAATATGAGAGAGTTCACGAATATGACTTCTGATAGTTTAAGGTTATTTTCCCACTAAGATATATAACAATATGGAAATAGATTGTTTCCAATAGTTAAAATCATTGAAATCGTAACATGTTAAGAAAGTATTCGTTTAGAATTCTTTATAATTAAAACTTATAGTCTCAACTAGTGAAATCATTTTTATTATGAACTAAGTTTCTAATAGATTCATTATAATATATATGCTTATCTTGATATACAAAATCTTATGATTAGTTTAAACCCATAAGTACATCGGACTAATAAAAAATATTTAATCCCAAAACTATACATATAAACTGTGTAGCCTAATGAAAGATAGAAATAATGAAGCTCAACTGATGAGTACTTAGTTCTTTCTTCAATTCGCCAGAATATCAACACTCAATTCTCAAAAACAATGATAAGTTTAATCTTCCCAACTTACATCATTGCATTTTTCTTTGTATATTTTTATTAAGTGAAGAGACGCTTTATATTTGTATATATCTGTCTATATCTATGTATATTTGCCTTGTTTGGTTGTATTGCGTTGTTTAGTTTGAAAGGTAAGATAAAATAAATAAACAAATTTTAATTATAATTATTGATTTAATAGCAAAATAGAGTTATTGAATTCAGTGAAAAAAATTCATTAAACTTTTGTTTTCTTCTTGAAATTTCATTGCAAACTTATCATTATTATTATCATTATAGTTTTAACGGATAGAATGAAAAGAGTAGAAGATAACAGTGAGCAAGAGAGATTGGAAATAGTAGCGAGTGAAATCAAGTAGTATATATATATATAAAGAAAAGTATTTTAATTGATATTTGGTTTCTTCAAAGAAAATATTCATTTAGTAATTATAAAAGATGAGGTTAGTGAGAAAAGATGACAGTGATAACGACGATGATGAAAATCTATTGAATTTAGTGTAAAAAAATGCATTTTACTAGTGAACCTAATAGCGTCCTTCAAAACTTTAGAATGAAATTATAGGACACTTATTTATTCTAATTGATAACCATGAGCAACATATAGGATTAATATCAGAAGGGATTTTGTGGAGATTGTAGTAAGTTCAATGGTTGAGATCATGAGTCAATTAAAGCTTGACCACCATGGAAAACCTAGAAGCACCGGACGACCGTTTCGTCCCATTGTGAGACTCCTCAACAATGCACATCCACGATCACGCCTCGCGAGATTTCAACAAAGACCATTCAGTCTCTAGCGCGAACACTTAACATCTAGATTACTGAGCCGGCATCCAATGGTGTTAATGTCTAACTTCAACTAATCAACGAAATTGAGCGGTACATCTACCATTGTCATCAGTGAGTTACTACCTCACAACTGACCCGGTTGAACTCCACTGGTCACTGCTTTTCAGTAGGACTCCAGGAAATACATCTTGAAGCCAGTCACTAGCCCTCCATTGCTTCCAGGTTTTCCATTACGGTCTAGCTTTATTTGACTCATGATCTTAACTAATAAAAATATAGGATTGAATTGAGAATCTACATGAATACGTAATATTTTTTTCTATAAAGATTGTTGAGTTTTTCAGCTTGCATCACTGTCTGAGGATTGTTAAACAACCACTGAAATCTATGATGCACTGGAAGGCTAGTTCGTTTTAGTAAAGGATACTTTCACATCATCTGAAGTCATCACAAGACCCGGGGATCCAGGATTCCATTTGCAGTGGGATTATAGATATACATCATTGAGATGTCTAATACTAAAAGAAATCAACTGTACAGTATTTCCGAGTCCCCAATTGTTGTCTATATATGATTGGTCCATATTGTAAATTATTATAATCAGTTAAATCAGATGTACATTCGCTGTGTTTTTTTAAAATAGAAACTACTTCCTGTTTTTCTATATACTAGCGAATGACAAGAAAATGCATACCAGATAAAGCCTTATAGAAACTCATTGATTGATTTGTTGAATACATTTTCTAATTTTTATAATTGATTCTCTAGTTCAATAATGTGAATAGTGAATGAAAAATTGTTTTTTTTAAAATTGACTGACAATACTTTTGAACAAAAGCAAATGATGAGACATTTTTAAGCGTGTTCACACCAATTAAATACCTTTTCTTAAATCTGTAAATTAAATTTATAAATATTCAGTTACGTATATAATTAATAATTTTAGCAATTGTGATTCACAATTCACATGTCAATATTAATTTCATCTAGAATAATAATAATTTAAGAAGGAACTATTATAGTTTATCAGTCTAATATCTTGTAAAGACTAGAATTTTGATACTTTTAAAATCACTAATTAATCTTAGTTAACCATCATTAAAATTTTCGAAGTACTAGACAACCTCTTTTGTCTTCAAGAGTGAGAATTCACGATTTTGCATCCGGTGGTCTCGCGAGCGAACGATTAACCTCTAGACCACTAGGTCAGAATTCAACAGCATTAATGCGTAATTCAAGTAAATTCTAAATATTGAATGACTCTACTATCTGGAGTGAATAACTGTCTCACACCCAACATAGTTGAACTCCACTGTTGATTATATATAAACATTTAACGACACTGATTAGTCGGCGTATGACTGTCTCGTATTATAAATAATCTGTTTTATACAGCAGGATTATATCTATCAGCCTTTGAATAAAACATTCTTCACATGCATAACTTCAAGAAATAAACTGAAGTTGTTTATGATCCACCTAAAAATAAAATTTAATTTTCATGAAAAAAAGGATCATGGCAAGTACACTTACTGAGGAATAGACGAATAACTCAGAAGCTATAAAAGTGCTCGATTTTTGCTTTAGTTTAAACTTTCGAAACTCAACATTTTAATCTTAAATCCTTAATTAAGTAGCCATGATATATGCATGATATATTATCAATATAGTTATGGTTGATAACCTCTAAGTTCATTTGATGCAACTATCAAAACAACTTAACTCTAAGCAAAGAGGAAAAGACTACATGCCAAATGAACATTTATTTTTTAACCAAAAACTAAATCAACTTGGATGGGTTTTATTTACATTGATTAGTCAGATGTTCAATAGAACTTTAACTAAATAGTATCTATTTATTTAATAAACAATTACTCATAGTATGAATACATCCGCAAATATTGTAAGGTTAATATGCTACAATAAGCCTATTTAACTAATTTGCCTAAATAAATATTTTTCCATCCTAACAATAATAATGAATTTTAAAAAAAGAAGTTGTACATCTTTCAGTGATGATATCAAACAATCAAATATCAAGATTTGACATTAAAAAGTAAACGTTACTGTTTCCAATGTTTTGCACTAAGAAGTTATCAGTATAGGGTTGTGGAGATTATTAGATTTTTTATTGAGATCATGAACCGATTGATGTTAGACCACCATTGAAAATTGAATCACTCGTAAAAGGAAATCTATTTATGAGGGTTCACCATACTAACACTTATTATATCTCATAAAATATCCCTTTCATCTAAAGTATGGTGTTTAGCTAGCTACTGACTTAATTCCACATGACTTCTTGAAGTTGAGTCTAAGATTCGTGTTCAAGAATATGTAAAGTGAAACAGTCGTCTCCGATAACAACAGCTGGTTATCACGCTATACAGAATACTGAGTGAAGTCATAAATGTGTACCAAAACATCCCAGCTTATTAACCTCAAAGTTAAATCTTAGCCTCGAGTCAGGGACTTCCTGAACTGGGTCCCTGGTGGAGTCATGAGTGCACAATTTTAAGAATCTCATACTATGAAGAAATAACTCTTCAGTGCACTTCAGTTTTTAGTGGTAGCCCAACTAAAACAGAACTATCACGAATATCGCCTATGAATTAAAAAGGTCTTCACAAAAATTTCATCACATGACTATTCTCCCTGTCTTTTATATATGCATAAAGTTTCTAAATAATTTTCCTAATTATCAACTAACAATAGTTATTTTCTAGAAAGAAAAGGTAATTTACAATTACTTATGTATTTTAATCCGAGAAAGGTTTTGTGGATATTATAGTGATTTTAATAGTTAAATTCATGAATTGATTGAAGCTAGACAACCATAGAAAATCTGGAAGCACTTGACAGCCACGAGATTGCAACCCAGGCGGAATCATCGATGCGCACTGCTAAGGAGTCTTATACTAGGATAAAACGGCCATTCAGTTCTTTCAGGTTTTCTATGATGGTCTAGCTTCAATTGACTCATGAATTATGTATTTATTTTGTGTAAGTTGGGTGGGATATTTATAATAAATGAAAGTAAATAATTTTCAGAGTAAATGAATTGTTTTCTTTTATTACAATAGTTGTTATTCACATGTTTTATATCGAATTATAGGCGTACTTAGCTTTTTATTATAAGGAATTATTAATGTTATATATATATATATATATATATAGTATTATTTTAGTAGTGTTTTACTTTAACTGTAAAAAACATTCTACATTATCATTTATACATATCTTGAATAGTATTATCTATTGAGAATAGACATTCATCTATATTAGACACGTGCAAACTTATCTTTCTAAATCATCCATTGAATTATATAAATGTTAAATGAAAAGAAAAAAATAGTAGTTAATAACAACACTTTAACTGACTTTATTTTCAAACTCCACCCAATTAAATCTCATAAAAGTATGAGAACATGGAAGAGAAAAAGAAAACAATTCACAATGATAAGTGTTGATTTCCTTTCTAGTTATTTATTTAGTTCTCTATGTTCAACTTTTTGAGAAGAGAAAAACAAATACATTAATTCAGATAAAAAGTAGCACTGTATATGACTCATTGACATTAAATATTTATTGCTAATTATTTTCACCTTAATAGACATTATCATCATCATTATCATTCTAGTAGACCACTTAGACTTCAAGCCAATGTAAGCTTCCATATATATAGGTGTATTTGTGTTTCGATAAATATGTAATTATCAGTATAGGGGTTATAGAGATTATTAAGTTTTTGATTGAGATCATGAACTGATTAATGTTAGACCACCAATGAAAACCTGGAAGCACTGAACGGCTGTTTCGTCCTATTGTGGGACTCCTCAGCAGTGCGCATACACGGTTCTGCTCACTAGTGACTAGCTTCGTGAGGGAATTCTCGGAGTTCTAGTGAGAAGCCGTGAACAGTGGAGCTAATCCGTGTCGGGTAGAGACAGGTATCTCCATCAGTACAATGGAAGATGATCGCGAATTTTCGTGGATTCGTTGAGGTTAGACATTAACACCATTGGATGCCAGCTCAGTGGTCCAGTAGGTTAAACGTTTGCATGTGAGACTGAAGGGCCTGGGTTCGAATCTCACAAG
This sequence comes from Schistosoma spindalis, assembly GCA_946903255.1. Lineage (NCBI taxonomy): Eukaryota > Metazoa > Platyhelminthes > Trematoda > Strigeidida > Schistosomatidae > Schistosoma > Schistosoma spindalis. The sequence goes on along the minus strand of OX336420.1, from coordinate 26,043,822 downwards.
CAGGATCGTGGATACGCACTTCCGAGGAGTCCGATATTAAGACGAAACGGCCGCCCAGTGCTTCTAGGTTTTCAATGGGGGTCTAACATTATTCAGTTCATGGTCTCAATAAAAAAATATGTAATTGCGTATACTTCTGCATTTATCAATGATGGACAAAATTATTATATTATATTATTATAACATTAATTTATTTACATGTATTAGTTGTTTTTCATTCTGACCATCTTTCTTAATTTTGTTTTTACATTTAGTTTTCATTGAATATACTCATCAATTTATCTCTCATTGTTTATTTTAATATTTATCCTCGTTATTTTTCCACTTAGACTTAGTAATTGTAGTACAGCAAACATTTGAGTGATATATATTGTTATTAACTAGGTCATCAACAGATAAATACAGTGTAATCTTCAAATCAGCTCACCATTTCCAACATTCATGTTGTACTTCATTTAACTAACAAACGTTTGCTCTTATTGATACTGACTGACAGTGTAACAATTTTTTAAAAAAAAGATACACCCACCAGGAAGGATAATTACACATCAGTAGATAAGTATAGAATGAATATCTAATTGTATTTATTCAGTATAGGAAATAATTCAATAAGTATCATTTTTGTATTCTAATTTAACCTAATGACCGTGGTATGCATATTAACATTTAAAAATATTTCCGTCAAATTGTTAACAGAATACTTAAGTAACTTCTTATTTATAACAAATAACAAATAGTTTTCTGTATTGTTACCTGTTTTCATTATTTACAAATATACCAGATTAAATATGTGAGATAATTTTACAATTTATGTAAATAACTTATTTTGGCTTTCAGAAAACGAAAACTTTGTCAACCATGAAGTTAGAAAAGTTATCTCATTGAATTTGTTCACCAACTCATTTAGAATTATATAATTTACATCATGAAATGACTCTAGTTAGATAATCATTGCAGATGAGCCGGTACTGGACAGCTGTTTTTTCTTAGTCCAAGACTTCCCAGCAGTGCTCTTGTAAAATGAGTACCATTTGATTCGATATTATAATGCGAACATTTTTTACTGTTTCATATTACAAACTAATTGCCAGTAAAATAATTAACAGTATGAGTGCTATGGAGATTATTGTTCTTTATCGAAGTCATGAATCAATATGAATTAGACAACCGGTATATCCTAGAGTGAGACTTTTTAGAAGTAAGCATCAACGATTCAGGCACCAGAGTTCTAGGGAGAAACGGTGACTAGTAGAGTTCAACAGTGTTGTGTGTGAGAAGGCAATTTATAATAGTTTCAACTTTGCAAACTAGTCACTAACTCAATGTTTAAACCTTTATGGAATTATTACATAATCTATGTTGCCGTCTATTGGTACTTGGTAAGTCTTATCTTCAAGTAAACATTTTAACGACTTTATATATCTATAACTTCAAAGAAACGATTTATTATATCAAATATTCAAAGCCACCAATATTTTATCTTCTATTATATAACCTCTTAATCAGACTAATAAGTTTTCTTAATTCACATCACGTTCATGTGGATTCACAAAATAAAACGAATTGATATTGTTATCCCAGTTCAATGAATATTGTTGTTTTACGTCTATTTATCATTTCTACCTGGAAATAAAATGTATAACTCATTGATGAAACTATTACAATTATTATTAACATTATTACATCTTTCTCTTTTGAGAAAGTGCCTCACTCGTGAGTGAATATTAAAACTCTATGCAAATTTACATGAAAATATATCTAATATACTCAAATTTAACTGACAAGTTTGATAACTCAATTCCATCTTAATTAATTATATAATCTATGTTTTATAAATTAGTCAGTTAGCTATATCTGGGCTACCTGTTCATGTCATCTAGATATTTCAACAAGTTATCTATTTCCTTGTTTTTTTTAATAGATCATTATGTCAATTAATTGCATAACATATTCAGGTATGTTTGTGAAACTTTTACGACCTTTTGTTGTACAAGTTACAAAGATTTACAATTGGAGACATCGTGATGGGTGACAATGCGCATTGGAAAGATTGAATATTATTCAGATGTTGACTTCTGAAATGCTAATATCTAACTGACGATCATTCATTATTTATAGTCAAAATCGATCAAGAAATAAGAAGCGGAAGCTCACTGAAATACTTTTTGCTGAGAATTCTGTATTGTACCATAAATATAATCATTACCGTTAGAATGTCACATTTATTCTTGATCTCGTACCGCGAGTTACATATGAAGATGAAAGACACTATTATTCTTGATCCCATGAACAAGAAATATTAGTCACTGAGATATTCAGACAAAATTTAATTTATAAAATCAGTTTGGAAATAATTAGGTGTTAGTCACCGGTGACATTGAATTATTCTTAGACTCTTGAAAATGACCTCTGCCCAGAAAAATTTCGACTAAAATTAAGGTGTGAACAAATAACATTGATAATGTTGATTCCAATCAACTGTATGTAATCATCAAATCCCGAAACTAGATCGGAAGCTTTTCCCTGTTTTATTTTAGTTAATAACTGGAAAAAATATTTTTACTGAAGTATATGGGGACAGTTTGTTCAATGATGATCACAATATAGTCAATAAATCTTTATAAATGATAATAATCATTATTACAGTAATACTAATTTTTACGATAGCATAACAATAATAACACCAAGATGAAACATTTGTCTATTGCTCGGAAGTTTTTCATGATACCTCAACTGATATCAATCCGTTTTTTAATACTGTCTACGACTTAAACTAACATCTTCAAAAGCTTTTAGTTAAACTATAATCATATCCTTTGTAATAAATTATTTTGAAATAAAATTCTCAAAGTGAAAAGTTGTCATTATGTGGTCTAAACATATCAGCTTTGTCTTAGATATTATTGACAGTAAGCTATTTTTAAATTATTATTATCTGATAATGTCTGTTTATTGTATTATCCAGATTGTATGAACTGGCTTATAGTTACTAAGGTATTATTCAATCAGTAATTGATTCATTCTAATTATTAAATCAATTCTCTTTTCCAAATAACTATTTTTTTAAAGAAAAGATGACAAAACCTTTCGCAGGTAACTTAGAAAAGAAAACAAAAGAGTTACATAAAAATCTATTTCATTTTAAAACATGAATATAGATAGAGATAACCACTTAACAGATATGCTTTAGCAAATATACACGCATACATTCAAAATACAAAACATTAGACATGATTCAAGTATTTAAGAATTCATTAGTTTAAATCAAAATTCTGTATTCTTATTTTACTATGAATAATTTTTAAAGTAATGCAAATCTGATGATTACTTTCTCCTCACCGTTTTATTCTTATATTTGTGACTGGCTAATTTATTTTTCATGTTGTTGTTGTTGTGTCTATTTTGAGTTGTTGTAAATGGTTCTTTACCGTCATAGTCTCAGTTTTTGTATTTCTTCCTGCTCTTACTTTTGTGTGAATTTTCACCCTGATAGATTTGGGAACTACAAAAAGATTATATATATATAAAGGGGATTTCTTGATGAAGCAATCGATGCTTTGGGGAAAATTGAATTTATAATGAGAAACAGTTGTACTTTTGATATATATATATATATATATATATATATATATATATATATATATATATATAATCGAAATGTTTGCGATTAGTGTAAGAGTTTTTCTTTACTAATAAAAAATTAGAACGAAATTCTTGTCCAAACAATGTTCGAAGAAAGCCTATTTTCACCATAGATGTCAATAGGAAGTGAGTAAATCTATGAGTGACTGAGTTTTTCCTATGGAAATCCTGTTTGTAAAAATATATTGCAAATGGATACTAATTTGATAAGGTCACAGGCTATAATAGTAACAAGAGAGTTTAAATGACATTTGCATACTCAGTCTAAATAAATGAAGTCAGATACCTGCAAACTGAAACATGTAACACTACAGTGTGGTTAGGATTGAAAAATTGTAAAGCATTTAGGAGAGTAAGTAATTTCAGGAGAGCTGTTATTTGTACTATGGGAATAAAGGAACAATAAAGTTTTTAAGAGATCATTATCGAAGACGTGCAAATAATGTATTTGATGTATGATCTTCACATTTTAATAAATCACTGTGTGATAGTGCGACTGCAAATATCTGACTGTGAATTTAACACAAATCTTATCACCTATACTTGCTAAAGTAAAGACTTTTATTATTCACTTATATAATATCTGGATACTTGGTAACAATCTTAATGCTTTTTTATAGTGATGTATAATACTTGTGTAATAAAAGAAATCTGTTAATGACTAAAATATTTTCGTCGAAATTCCTTACTCATATTAAATTATCAATTTCAAGGCTTCAGCATATGACATGACATTATTTACTACTTAGTAAATATCATAATGCACTAATTAATTTTTCTTTTTGCAATCGAAAACGTTTACTCAATGAAATAATTATTGATTGATCAACAAAACTAGGCCTTCATTTGTCACATACAATATGTATTATTATTTACCAGAAACAGACTGGTTTTAAAGCATCGATGAAATATAGCTCTAAAATTAATCGATATTCAACAGCAAAAATATCAAATCGGTAAACAATTTACGTTTCAAATGCAGTTCATAAACAAAAAGTCGATAGCGATGATGATAATAACAACAACAATAAAAAATAAAACTTTTTTCTTCTTGTTTGAATGAGTTTTGGAGATTTATTTCAACATGATGGATTTCATCACGTAATATGTTAGAATTCATGATACTCATTTTGTCTTGCTTTGAGGCTCGTCAGCTGACTACATCTGTATCACAGTGTTGATAATCACATTAAGACTAGAAGAAAGTGCCTGTCGGTTCAAAGTCAAACGCGTTACCCACTAAGCTATTGAGTTTGTATAGGAATTTATCAAACAAACGTTTGTAAAAGTGATATTAAGGGTTTATAATTTAAACTGTTGTATATCTCCTGAATTAATAATAAACTACATTAATTATAGAGAAATATTTTATCAGTGTAGGGTTGTGGAGATTGATGAGTTTTGATTAAGATCATGAATCGGGTGTGAAGTAGTTACTCACTGAAGACAATGATGGACGGTGACTCAATTTCGTCGATTGGTTGAAGTTAGACATTAACACCGGCAGATGTCGGCTCAGTGGTCTGGAGGTTAAGCGGTTGCGCGCAAGACTGAAAGTCCCAGTTTTTAGTCAAACGCCAAACATGAAACTCTTCGAAGTTCATCGTCATTAAATTAATCATTGTATTTCCGCTTTATCGAGTTACTTATTCCAAACTGACATAAAATCCACATGTAACCTACCTAGTCTGAGAGTGGTAAGGTGTTCCATTTTATTGCCTCTATAGTAAACAAAAATATTAGGGAACGGATATTTTTTGGGCAGTTAAAACCATGTCATATAGTGGTCACAAACAGAAATATAATCTTTTAATTATTCGAACCATAGCTGACCTCTTGTAGTGCTAGAATATTGACATTGTCTGATCACAGAGTATCGACCATGTTTTTTAGGCGTTAGAGCTGAATGGCTTTTAACGAACAAGTTTGGACGTAGTCATCTGTATCCTGTACTCTGACGTCAGTTGATTCAATGACATATTTGCTATATGGTCCTATTTGTCATAGTAAAATGTCAATCTGTAACCTTTAAACATTTTGTCACTGATTCAAGTGCGTCAATACTCCTTTTAACAATTATGTAACTTTCTTTGAACAGAACATGAGTTAGAGATTGATTACAATACAGAATTACGAAGTATCATAACCTTATCAACGTAAAGAATTAAATGTAAGTCTATACAATATCTTTTGGTTTTCTTCTTTTAGAAAAATAATGACTAAATAACTTCCATCTAATAAACAATAATATAGAAATTTTCATTTGCCATCTTAATCAATGTTGATTATTCATCATTATTTTCTTCATTAAACAAATAATAAAACGTAACTACGTCAATTCTTACCATCTATCTCCCACTCACTCACTCACTCTGCCTAAATGATGTATTTCTTTCGTTATTTTCCAATTAAATCATTTACTAACTCATACTCAATTACTATTGGAAGTGGTTTTACCATACCCATTTTGAGCATAATAACCAAATTTACGTAGAAAGAGAAATGTTTAAATTAAATTGCTCTTGCTTTTTGTTTGCTTGAAAGCAACCTAATGAGTCATTATGATTTGGTCTTACCCCAGGAACAATATGTAGTCATAATTATTAATATCTATATTCACAGAGAACGAAGCCAGGCGTGGCAGTTAATCTGATTGACAGGCCTACTTGTCTATATATATATATATATATATATATATATATATATATATATATATATATATATATATGCTTTTGTGTATCTGTTTATATAGACACATCTAATTAGAAGTGTTCTATCTATTCATATTCATTTTTATTACGATTGATTCTATTAGTAAATCCTTCAGTTAGCTTTTGTATCTGAAAGAAAATTAAGAAAAGATACTCATCTACTTATATGACCCACGTAGTAGTAGTAGTAGTATTAGTAGCAGTAGTAGTACTAGTAGTATTCATTTAGTCTAAACCATTAAAGTGACCAGATTATCGTTCATACTATGAAATCAACCTATGCATTATAATAAACATGGACTGAGTAAAACAAATGGGTGTTCATCAATGTGTCAATACTATGGACACAAACAGTGAGCATATACCTATACAGTATAAACAAAACTGAATAATTATTATAATGAATGTTATTTCAAACAAGGATATAAAAACAATGTAAAAGTTAAGTTTTATATAGAAATTGGTCATCGTTCTTAGCCTATTCAAGCGTATAAATGTGTATGCATGTGTTATTTCAGCTATTCATTAATTCATGGTTAATAGGGTATTTATTATAAAAGTGTCATTTTTTGTTGTTGAAATCACTTACACATTTAATCATAGATACCAATTAATTATTTAAATATCAAAATTTTGACAGTATTCATGAGGTTACAAGTGTTTAAATATATAGACAGTAAATTACTTAAACATTGGATAATAAAACTTAGAAATTCAGACTGGTAGAAAACAATCATTATAATTTTCTTATCTCATTCAGTTGCTGTAACTAGTTAGTTGTTTTTTGTGTAAAAGACTACCAGATCACATAAATTTGTTTAATTAACACTTGAAAAGAATTCAGCAGTCCATAAAGCATATACTGTTATAAATTATTGATCTCTTATGTATAAAAGTATTTTTTAATGGTATCTTTGTATATGCATAGTAGTTAGCTAGACATTATCACTGTTCATCTACAGACTAGTTAAGATGGCGACGTTGAAACTTTCCGGTGTTGTAATACGAAGACTGACATTAAAATAAACTGGAATTCACAAATACACATTTTCAAATTCAGTCAACTTGTAATGTAATAAGATGATTGACCGGTATCATTAATACAAGCTGCCTCATTTCTAACTTGGTTGATCCCACCAATCAGATTTCTCACTAAAAGTTCGTTAAACCATTCTAGGAATTGGTCTAAGAAAACTATTTACAATAATATTCTTTAAAGAGATTTGTATAGTTTAAAGACAGCTTTTCACGCAGTCCAACCTGCATTTTAACAATCCTCTGTCATAACATTTTATGGTAAATATAAATCATCTTTAAACTATACATAAATCGTTTTTACAAATCACCTTAATAATTAATTTCTCTTTGTAATGAAATTGGTTAAGAAGCATTTCTACTAAGCTATCCAAAAACATTTCGTTCTTATCTTTTGTTCAAATTGAAGCATGCTAAAATTGAATACATATGACTAACATTTATATCAGTATATGAACTGAATATAACGAATTAATCAGTTTTCCAAAGTGATGTAAATAAGATCATAGCTTCTTCTTAATAAAAAATGTCTATTGACAAGAAAAATCGCGTGAATCCACTAGTAAAAACAGACATCTCTAAAACTATTAAAGAAGTAATCAAGTTAATTAACCAGAAATTTTGATTGTTCGAACTATTTAGAGATTATTTAGTTAGTCTATGTTTAGATATGGATTTTACTCCTGAAAAGATAATACATAATCTCCACAACAACCACTAGCTACATACAAATGCTGTGCACTTTAATGGCTAATTTTAAAATGAATAAATGATATTCATTTGAACAGTTTCATAGAAATCAGTTTATTTTTATCATAGAATTCTTTCATTTCGCGTACCGCTGAAAAGCAGAGAGTACTGAACAACTGTTTCATCTCAGTATGGGGCACTTTTGGCAATGCTCAACCACGACTTCACTTGGAGTCTAACCAATAATCCTCACATCTAGAAGAAAATATTTCACCATTAAAATTACTGATTTGGCATTCGATTTCACAGCTATCTAATTAGCCGGCTCAAGAATAATTTAATCTCATTACTGACAACTATTCCACTTTAGATCAGTTCGAACTCTGCCATTTACGATTTTCCACTAGAGCATAAAAAATATTTCGAAGTAATTCGTTAGTGAGCTGGCTATCACTGTTTATTTGAAGTAGTTCTGTGGAAATTTATAAATGACGTATTAAGGAAAATATGTGACTGGTAAAGTTTAACCATTTATATAGTGAGATAAGTATCGCTGATTTCATGACATGATAGTTTCGCCATGTAATGAATTCACTTAGATCGGAATTGTAGATCCATTATATATTCAAGATAGAGTCGCGTGCATTTGTTGATTAGAATATATCGGATAACAAGAAATGATTATTTAACTGTTTCATAGTCCTCAATGTTTTTTACCGAGTATCAATCAGTGATGACAACTATCCTTGACTATTCAGTGATCATCATTCAATTTTATTTTTATGGGGATTTGTGAAGGTCGTTGTATTTTCACAGTTGAAGTCATATGTCTATCTAAGGTAGACCACTATTGAAAACAAAGAAGCACTAGGACAAAACGATTGTTCAGTGCCCCCACGTTTTTAATGGTGGTCTAGCTTAAATTGACTTGTGCATCCAACTGTAAAAGTACATTATTAAATTTTGATAAACTAAATTCTTATTAGAGTTGAATCATTTGTGCCGTTTAAAATGTATTTATCAGTGATTCGTTTAGTGAAAATCATATAGATTTAACAAAATTAAATATATGCACATCTTATTACATCACTCTAGCATTCGATTAAACTAACTAATATTATTATCATCATTAAATGTGATTAGGACAGATCAGCTGATAACCACTTTTTTGTTTACATATCTAATAGGAATTATTATTGTTATTATGTAATCGAAATGAAAAGAAAAACTGTTAGAAAATATTCATCTTTAAAAGTGTGTTTTTCTTCCGGTGTTCTTCCTTTAACATTTTATCACATACTTACATGTGAGTAGATAGTAATAAATATCATTATTAAACAATCACGAACTAATGTATGCGATAAAACTAACGTTAAATGATATGATATATGTAAAAAGAAATATAAATTTATATTTTACTAAACGAGTTTCATATCAGTATAAAACTAGATAGAATGAACAAAATTGTTATCAATCTTGGAGAGTTATCTTGAAATAGATTGATAGATTACGTCAGAAACTAGTTTAAAAGTATGTTAAACTTAAGTGAAAACTATTTAAGTTTAACAACACAGTAACGAAATACGATAATTTACCGAATTTTAAATTCCAATTGTATTAAAGATATCCAAGTAAATAAAACTCTTTATTCACCGAACTCTGATCCAGTCATATGTCTGAATTAATTCTAAAATCTAATTGTGAGGAGTCATGACTATTGAAGTTTAGACAAGTCTAGAGTGAAACAGTGGTCAATAATGATATTAAATTGCCATTGTATTATATCATAAATTAATTGCATTTAAAATTATACCACTGGATACCCTTCTAGTAATCCTAATAGTTAACTGTCCATCATATGACCTGAAGAACTTAGTTTCGATTCCTGATGAGAAGTGAGTGAACACAATTGAGGAGTTCCACACTAAGCAAAGTAGTTGATCAATACTACCTGATTCCCAGTAAAACGTTAACCGAGATCATTGTGTAATGAATAAAACTTACTCATAAAACAGTAGATAATTTATGGGTAAAAACATATTTTTCAAGTGCAACAAACGCAATGGGTTAGGTATTCAGTGTATGCTCGAATCAGGTTCTAGGTCAAAGGAGATTCCAAATTAATTATTAAAGTGTATGTAAGGTATAGTGGGAGAAGTAGTCTTAATTTGATTGATAATCAAATTTTCAGTAGAATATTACAGAATATCAGAAATTTCTGGATAAAGGGTTGTGGATGCTCACTTCTAAGGAGTCTCATTCTAAGATGAAACAACCATCCAGTGCTTCCAGGTTTTCAGTGGTGATCTAAATAATATCAGTTAGTAATTTAAAATCTATGGTCTATAACGCTGTACTAAAAATAAAGTACCAGTTACGTGGTAGTGAAAATCGGTATGATTCTTATGCTTATTATTTAAACACAAAATGATATCCAAATAAATTTAAATGAAGAAAATATGAAAGGGAATAATAAACATACAATGACTGTACTTATATGACTTCATAATAGAAATAATCACTGCCTCATCAGACATGAAGACCGCAAAGTGAAGAAAAGGAATTAAATCTTCTCTATTTTGATTCAGATCATATATTATTTAGAATTTAGTTGACCATTATTTTGTTTTACTCAATCTGATCCTATTACATGTTTCGTAATACTCACTTCCAAATTTACAAAAGCTAACAAACTGATTTTATTGACAATCTTAAATACTGATCTCTTACTTTAAAAACGCCAGTATACTTAGGGAAGTTGGATTGCATCTAGCAGTTGTCCTGTTTGTGAATTGTCAGGTAATTCACATCAACCTTAGTGCTGATGATTAAAGTGAGACTTGAGTTCAGAATCAGTCACTTCAAATATAAACGCTTTATCTATTTAGCTACCTAGTCTTCGTATCTATTGACTGGAACATAGTGTAATATTGAGGCACTCCTCTTAAGATGGAAATCTAGATTGATGAAATCCAGTTCGTAATATCAACAATGAGAAACTACAAACCCTTAAATAAATAACGGTGTGCATACCATAAATTTTGTTCATTAATACTAAAACTTTTAATCGTATAATGCGATATGGAAGTATTGAAAATGTTATTCTTCATTCGTAGTTATATCTATTTGTTTTAAAACAATTATATATTTTAGTATAAAACAATTTGTATGTACAATGAACATGAATTAACTAAACGATTAGAATATTCAATGGAGATACTTTTGTTTATTTATTATTGTTCTAATGAGTTCTAGTGAGAAGCAGTAACCAGTAGAGTTCAAACGTGTCTGTTGTGAGATGGATAGTGTCTCAAATTCGTGGATTGGTTGAATTTAGACATTATTACCGTTGGATGCCAGCTTAGTGGTCTAAAGATTAGGCGTTCGCATGAGGGATTGACAGGTCCTAAGTTCGAATCCTGTAGGATGGGATCGTGGGTGCGCACCGCTGAGGAGTCCCACAATAGGATGAAATGGCTGTTCAATGATTCTAGGTTTTCCATGGTGGTCTGGCTTAAATGGACTTATGAACTCCTGTAATAATTTACTATAATATCAACAAAACCTCTTTCTGAAAATAAAATTATACTAAAAATTTTCATTAAAAAATTCGAATAATTTTTTTTATTTAAAAGACGTAAGTAATGAACATTTATCTTAACCCTTTTTGACCAATTTACTGACTAATTGTAAGATGAATTTATCTGAAGTTGTAATACAAATCTAATACCTGTAAACTTAACCGATTTAAGAATAAAATAGTAATTATCTTCCAAATTTGAATGATAATCACAGTATTGGATAAATTAACCATAGCTGAGTAAAATATTCTGTTGGTTTGTCTGACGCAATAAGTGAGTAATTTAGTGATGAAATCGATACCATATAAAGTTATTAAAATGTACAACTATCAAACAAAAAGTAAATAACGATCTAATGATTTTTGATTTTTAGTGCTAGCATCAAATCTTCATGAAAACCACTGTACGAATTATACTTATGTTCATATACTATCGATTTAGGTAATTATTATTATATTATTCAACTTTCGTTTTCACAACAAAACTCAATATTCACCGATCAAATTAAATTATCAGTATAGGGTTGTGGAAATTGTTAATTTTTCTATTAAAGTCATGAATCGATCATGAGTGCAAGAGTTCCATACTAGGATGAAACAGCCGTCCAGTGTTTCCAGGTCTTCGATGGTGGTTTAAAATTGATCGGTTCATGTTTTCAATTCAAATGATCCATGTTAAAATTTATTTAAACTAATTTAATGAAACTTTGATAAACTCACTTCCTGAACTTGGTAGATGAGAATAAATTGATATCACAAAATCACAGATAGTTGTTATATATCTATATGTATATATGTAATTTATAATTCCACTTTAATGTGGTTTATTATCTTTTCATTACATGAATTTGTATTCCAAAAGTATAAATCCGATTACATTTAGTTTAATCATAAAATTTGTAAGTTATTCACAAATTTGTATGAAATACAAATTTCTTTTTTTGTTCATTATTATTAATCTCGAAAAACAAATGTTTACAGATTTATTCTATGTATGACAATGTCAATGATGATGATGATAATAAAACATCACTTACATTGTTCATAAAATTTGAGATTTCCGATTATTGAACTACTTAATTTCTAATTGGTTTATTTAAAATAACCAATCAAATTTAAGTAAAATTATGTACGTGTATATTTTAATTAACTGTTTTATTTTTCTTTAAAATATCAATATATTGTTACTAAAATAGTGTTTTCCTTGAATTAGTAAAATGATAATATGACAGACTGAATGTATTGTTTTCTTTGTATAATAAACATTTCTTTTTAGGTAAATCATTTAAGACTCCATCGTAATATGATCGCTGTCAGAGATCACTACAATGACTGCCCCTGATATGACATAAGTTAGTATTTTTTGTTGCTTTTCTTTAACATGAAATAGATTTTCAACAAAGAAAGATCGACAAATACCTGGGATGAGATTTAGAAATGCAAGAGGAAGATTAGTTGAAGCTAGAAACGATAGGAAAATAATCGAATAATCGTTAATTTTATATGTGTTTATGCGCACGCGCTTTTGGATACGTAAATGTCATGTAAGATTTTTCCTACTAGTTGCTATGTTTTCGTCCAAACATTGGCTGACATATTGATGCTTATTGACTGTCAAAAAAAAACACGCTAGGGTTTGTTGAAAGTTGAAAATGTGAAAAACATTAACAGTTAACATTGTATAGTTCAAAAACGATTGTCATGTTTTTGAATAAATTAGACAGGAAGATGTTAGTATTGTGTATACACGAAAACAATTCTTCTATTATTGTAAGGAAGAATAAATGGTACTTTCCAAATATTTGAATCTCTTTGAATTAGTAATATAATACATATGATGATAGAATTGAAGTGTTTTAGTCAAAATAAATTTTCGAATAATTTACAAGTGAATTTTGGTTTCATGTCAACGAAAAATGAGGTTTTACTCTTATTGAAAACTTGATCCTAAATGTCTATAAGAGTATAGATATTAATTTTGATTTTTTATATGAGAACTTTGCATTTACAGTGATAATCCCTAAACCATTATCACAGCTTTAGTGGGCGTCTACAATTTCTCGTTTTTGATTTGAGGACTGACTGATTATTCTTTATTGTTATATATATATATATATATATATATATATATATATATATATATATTTCACTGCCTTCAAATCCCATAAATCTCCTGGTAAAAATAAACCGTTATGTTACTGGATAAAAATAAAGAGAATTTATTGAAGAAAATTTTCCTTTCACGAAATCGTCCAGTTAAGCTGCACTATCGTACTTATTGTTGTTTGACAAATAGGTGAGCCCGTTGAAGAATAAAAGGAGATTACGTCATAAAATAGACTAGGTTTACAAATATCAAAAGAAGATTGCGTAACAATTGGGGGGGGTCATAGAAGAATAGGGGGAAGGAAATAGTTTGTGGGTCAGAAATATAAGAGATTATCCACTATGTTGATAAGAGGAAGAAATGGAAAACATAAAGGTCACAACAACAACTGAATGGTGTTAAAGTTTCCCAGTGTGAAAATTAGAATATTTGTAAGAAAATAATATTGTTTAAAGATCCCCATCATATTAAAAGACTAATATTTGAACGAAGAATATGCTTTTTGATAAATTCTCTTCAAGCTCTGTAATTTAATATTCAAATTAATAATCCATAAAATTGGACAGGTTAAAGGCAATTTACATCGTTTAAAGTATGTGAATTTAGGATTGTTAAACGAAATACGAAAAAATTGTTAGTGTTGATATGACTCAGATAGAACCTGAAGAGAATTTATCGAAAAGAATATTCTTCGTTCAAATACTGGTCATTAAAACAATATTGTTTTCAATTAGATCGTCATCCGGATTTACTCTAATATACATGAATATTTGTATGAAAATGTGGAACCAATCAAGGTAATTTATAGGTCAAATATCACAATGAAACTGATTGCATAACTTTACCAAATAGATAAAAAGTACAATGTGATAAAATAAAAGGACAGGTGTACCAATAGTGATAAGAATAATAAATTAATAAAAGTTCTAATCAGTAGTTCAATATTGGGAGTAAGTCAAACTTGAATAATTACGTGTAATTATGCAATCAGTTTTATTTTGATCACTAACAAACTGACTTGATTGGTTTCATATTTTCATACGAATATTCGTGTATATTAAAGTAAAGCCTGATAACGATCTGAATGAAAACATTAATGCTGGTATATGTTGTTCCGACTGGACAATAATCATGAAAATTTTTTAGAGGATAATAATAACTGTCACAATTCAAAAAAGTACAAACTAAAAAGAAACATACTAGAAATGTGCCTTATAGTTATGCAAGGTTAAGGTTACTTGTATTACTTTTACACTCAGAGTTCAGATTTGTAAGGGTGAATTGTCAAAACCTCATCAATGCTCAAGTTTTCGAACCAATCTTCCTTTGATCCCACTCTTTTTACCATGTAGATTATTTTGAAAAACAACTCCATCAGGTCAGAGTGCCTGGGGTTAATGAGGTGCACTTGTACTGAGTTACTGATTGTCTGACATCCCCTTTTTAAAAGCTGCAAAGAGTAATATTCTTTGATGGGTTCACTTTGTGTTACCGAAGTAGCCTGCCGCGCATGAGCAAGTAAATTTGCAAATGAACACCGATGTAGCCCAAAGAAGAAGTTTGTTCTTGGCACATCTATGAATGGTAGGCCGGCATAAGAAAACAATACAAAGCTTAGCTGAGTAGAACAGTTTTCTCAGAGGTTTTGAAATTCATTTATTCTTGATTTCGGTTATCGTATCTCCTTTACATCCGATATTCATAAAGGATATTTTCAAGTACATAATTGCATTTATTTAGTCTTAAAAAGTTAACTTTTAATGAATTTTTGTTTATTACTAAAACTACAATAAAAGCTTATGGACCAGAACTTTGATTAGTCATTTTTGTTAAATGTTGATAGTAATTATTCGAGAGTTATTTCAAATTACACTGTATTATTATTTAAAATTGAAATATTGCGCACTGGTGAGATGTCCCACAATAGGAAGAAACGGCCGTCCAGTGCTTCTAGGTTTTCCATGGTGGTCTAGCTTCAATTGACTCATGATTTCAACCATTGAAATTACTATAATATCCACAAAACCCCTCTGATATTACGTAATAGTCAAAACGGAATGAACTTTAGTGAACAAGTGAATGTTAAATATTTTTACATTTTATCATATTATTGTTGACTGTGAGTAAAAAGTAGTGAAATTGAAAATTATGAATAAGAAAATAAGTCAATATAATTTTCTATATCTTGTCAAGTAACATATATTATTAAGAATGATGGATCTTAGTGATATATTTCTACAAAATTGCTTAACATAGCGAAAATTTGCTAACATAATGTGCTGGGTTGTTTACAAATTTGTGCATCATGGTTGTTTACTCGATTTATGCTAGTATTTAATGTTAAGATGACTAGAAGTTAACGTTTATTTTCATTGCTGATTAGTAAGTTATTAGATCTTAATTAACTCCTAATTAGATAATTTTATATATAAATAATAGATTTATACATTTAGGTTGACTGAACTCTAATAGTCACGAATTCTCAATCATATAAGTAAGCCACTAGTAGGGGAAATATTATTGTTTAATTGAAGGAATTTTGTAGAGATTGTTTTAATTTATGTGTCGTACTCGGCAATGGGTCGATCTCAGTTGTGGTAGTACTAAAAATGGGGGGGGGGAAATAAACAACTATTTTGTTTAACTGTAGGCCTTCCCAACAGTGTACGCCCATGACCCCACCCTGGGGTCGAACCAAGGACCTTCGTGGATCATGGTAAACATTTAACAGCTAGAATAGTTGGATAGGCGTCCGATTAAGTTATCTCGATTGCAATTAATTTGCGACACATGGTAATTATCACCCATCTAGGTTAGAAAAATTAGATAATCAATTGCATATCTGTAGATTTTCAAAAGATATAAACTGATAAATACCCTAAATTCTTCAAAATTTATTTACACTTACATAAAATCCCCTCCAGTATTGACAAACTTATTATTCTGATGAATTATTGGTTTCGATTAACTTTCTTCCTTCTTGTTAGTGAGTAGAGGAAAATTACTGTCAAGTGATTATTGGTTGATTTTTGAATAACTGTTCAGATGATATCAGTTCGTAATAAAATCGTACCCATCTATTTAAATTATTAAACTAAAAATTGATCAGTTATTGAAATCGATAACTATCAATAGTCGTCCATAATTATCAGTAGACTAAATTACAATCTTAGACGTGGTAATCCTTGTGAATAATGAATCAGAAGTAAACCCGTAGCATACGTTAACGGAATGGAGTGAGAAGAGAATTGGAAATGATCACTGATTTGTCATGACGATCAAAAGTAAAGGACTACTCTTACCCATGGTTAATTTTTTGTCATTAGCATAGTGGCTTATGGAGATTGTTATATTTTTATAGTTTACGTCACGGGCTGATCCTAATTAGACTTCTCTGAAAGCCTGGAAACTCAAAATCTGTCTTGTCCTAGTTTTGGACGTAGCCGCGTTCATATTCACAACCCCACCAATGGTCAAAGACAGGACTTTCAGGCCTTTAATCTCGAGTTTGACCCTCAGACCTTTGAGCAGTAATAGTTTCCATGTCTAACTTTGATCAATTCGTGATATAACATGACAGTCTTACATTGTCTTCAATGAGTAACTGCTTTATTTATGAACTAATTAGGAACACAAAGTCATAATGCTTTTGTTGAGTATTTCGTACATACATGGGAACTATGATTCCTTAATATTATATTTATTCAATCAGTTGACCGGTTGTTCTATCTTCGTAAATCGTCTTAATCAATGCTATTTGAAAAGTTCAGCAGGTAATTTTAATCACAAGCGATCAATTTACTGATTCTTTATCATTGTAACCATTATGATTAACATGTCAAATTTCTATGTTGTAGCCATGAAAAATGAAAATACTCGATATAGGCTAATCCGATAAAATTGTAAGGTTTATTTAGGTGTGTCATTTAATCAATATTACTTATTCTAATCTAGTGAAATTAATTCTTAATAATATTGTTTGTTTAAAACTATATAAAAAATGATTAGTTCAATGCCGTTATTTAATACTTAGTATTAGGTTAATGACTAAGTATTAACAACTCTAAGTTTTTCTAAAGTTTTTATTTTTAAAATGAGTGTCGTAGTGAACATCAATTCTGGGATGCAGGTATATCCATTTGACAAGTTCTAGATAGGACAAAACGCGCATCCTGGATTCCACTGCTAGCCACTATCCATCTTTTCTTAGAAAGCTTGTGACAATTCTATATTGAGGCAATCCGCATAGGATGCACATATGCCATCATGAGGCTGATCGATCGCAGTCCTAAAAAACAATGGGAAGATGCAAGTAAAACAACACCAAGTGAATATATACTTATTCTACAGGATGATAATAATTATAATAATACTGATAATAAACTTCTGTTAGACATGGTGACAGTGAGGTAAAATAAACAAAGGTATTAAAAAAACATTATTAAACAAGGAAAACTTAATAATCGTTTGATTGTCAATGGCTTAAGTATTTATGAAAATATAGATAGGGAAATTATCAATGTGAAAGGATGGCTCAGCATGATAAGATAAATTGTTGAAATTGAGATTAAATGTAATCAGGATGATCGTAGAAACAGACATAAACTGGTTGGGGGTAGAAGATTTAAGGGGAAGATGGAAGGTAAAGCAGATGACTATAAAGGAAGGAGAGTGTGAAGAAAGAGAAAAAGATTATGAGACATTAAGACCATGGTAGAAGAAGAGGTTGTACCAGTCTCATTTGCACACACTTCTGGTTTTCCCAGATGTATGGCTAATGCTTCGGCAATGCAAAGAAGTTGTAATCTAATTGTCTTTGGAAGATTTCTACTTACCTTTTAGATGAATTTGAACGCATAGTCTGTCTTGATTGAGTAACCCGTGTACACAAGGTGTTCGAATATTGAACTTTCTCCTCTTTTAAGCCACGCCGGATAATGTTCTTGAATCCTTTTGGATAAAGTACGCATCGAAAGACCTATATACCTAGCTCCACATGAGCGGGTAAATTGGTAAATGCACATTGAGTTGGTCAGATGAGATAATTTATCTCTAAGATTATTGATGAACAATGATCGACTGGAGACTACTGTTCTCAATGTTGCTGGAAAGAATGTTCTTTATAAAGAATCAGAAATTCTCCTCTTTAAGATGTATGTTGCTCTGTCACCCTCGAAGTCGATGTTCATGTAAAATGTTTTCTTTTCTACTGTAATTATTTGTTTTCGGCGTTTTCGGTTTTATGTTCTCATCAATAAATATTGAAGGATACCCGTTATTGATAAGTATTTCCTTTAAGAGGTCCAATTATTCATCTATGATTTCGGGACTACAGATTCTTCGTATTCTTGTAGCGAGTGTTATCAAGTTTCTTTTTTGACTCATAGGGACCCAGCTGCGGAAACTTGGTAGTCGGCCATTCCATATGGGTTTCCTCTAGATAGATCTTCTTAGAGTACCATTTTGTTTTCTTGTCATTTCCACATCAAGAAAAGAATATTTTACTTGTTTTCAACTTCTAGTGTGAATTTTATTGCTGGGTGACAATTATTAAATGTCTTTAGGAGATGACTCAAGTCATATTTGCTGTCACAAATGATAAAGATATAATCTGCGTACCTTTTACACAAGTGGAGGTTTCCGCTAATCGTTTTGAGTTGGTTGCTTTCTAAAGTGGCCGTGAAGCATTCTGCTAGCAATGGATCAAGTGGGGATCTCACTGCTATGCCATCCTTACGTCTATAAATTACGTCGTTTAATGTAAACTGTACATTCCAAGTTCATCGTAGTAGTAGCTCCTTCAAATAAACACCCGGTATTCCGGTGTTAATCTCATTATTATTTACGTGCTTGCAGATAAAACTAATGGTCTCTGTGAGTGGAACATTGAATAATGATTCAACATCCAGAGATGGTATAATTCTCTCGTTTACATTCACTTCTTTTATATGCCTAGTAAATTCAAAAATATCACGTACGGAGTGTCGAAGACTTTCGCTATTAGGCTGATACAAATGTTTCCACGAAACGAAAGAAGAGATTACTGAATTCCTAGTTTACTTTAGTCAACTTACCAAACTCACAAGATTAGTGCAGTTAGTTCCCTTTATGAATTTAAATAAAGCAAGAACAAATATTGATGCAGAATAGTATGAATTCATAATATTTTGAGGTTTCTCGTCAGCTGCTTACAACCAAATATGTGATAGAATTTTTACATTGAGATAGTGTAAAACAATTGGCATAAATGAATGTAAATAACTGGAATGACAAAGATTTACAATAACTGGTGTTAAAACTGAGAAAACAATTAAAGATAGGTGATGTGATAGTTGAATGGAGTTCATAAATTGTGTGATAATTATTTTAGAGGTAATAAAACAGTAATCGCTTCAGTGAAACGGAGAGTAGTCGTACTTCCTTGTCTATTGATAATTTTAAAAGTGTGCGAAATGTCGATGGTATGCCCGGTGTCAAGTAAATGCCGAGCTATTGCACTGTTGAGAGGCTTAGTCCCTCGCAGCCTCAAGTTCTTTGGAACATGCTCAGAAATGCGAACATGCACACTTCTCTCAGTTCTTCCAATGTATGTGCTTTGGCACGTACATGTGAATTGGTAAATGCAGTTGGAGCTACTAAGAAAAGAGGAATTGTCGATTTTAGTTTGTTTAAGTGAACAGTTCGTTTTCCATGCTGTCGTTAGTTTTGCTGCTGGGTAGGCCACTTTTAACGCAGAATTTAATCTATGATTAATTAATCCAGTAATTTCATCTCCTTTGAAACGTAGATATAAGAAGCAAGTTTTCTTTTCAACTCTATCGTACTTTGCCTGAGGATTGATTTTTGCATATTTGTGGATGAATTTCAACGGGTATGCATTTTCACGTAGAACATCAGTGATGAGAGTAATCTCCTCATCCAGGCATTCCTTTGAACAAATTTTACGAGCGCGGTCGAAAAGGGTTCGTACCACACCTTTTTTGTAACTGATTGGACAGAAACTATAGTAATTGGGATATAGTCCACTCCAAGTATTTTTATGATGAATGTGTCTATGTAATGTGCCATCAGATGTTCGTCTGATCCCAATATCAAGGAAATGGAATTTACCTTCAACTTCTTGTTCCGTAGTAAATTCTATATCCTTGTGTGCTTTATTGAACAGATCGAGTGTTAGAGACGAGAAATGTGTCATCAATGTATATAAAGTAGAGTGTAGTACCGTCGATTGCGTGCTTAAGCTTTTTTAGTTCCAGGTTTCCCATAAATATATCGGCAAAATATTGGGCCCGATGGGCTACCCATGGCAACTCCATCAATTTGGCGGTAAAAGACATTATTGAATTGAAATTGTTTGTTTTTAGTACACAAAAAGGAGCTGTTTAAAATCATGGATTTGTAGAGGTAGAAGTACAGGATATTCACTTATGATCTCAACCGTTTCTTCCAAGGGGATGTTTGTGAAGAGCGATGAGACGTCAAATGAGACCATAAATTTATCAGAAGCAGTTAGGTTGTTGAGTTTTTGTGCGAATTCAAAACTGTCTTTTAGACTGTAGGGTGCTACTTTCTTTCAGATTGGTTCTAGGCACTTTGTCAGCCAGCGAGCGAGTTTATGGAAGGGCGAATTAGTCATGGATAATATTGGTCTTATCGGGATGTTGGGCTTGTGAGTTTTGGGTAGGCCGTATAAGTATGGTAATTGTGTTCCTTTAGGTTTAAGTTCATTGTATGTATTATTATCTATTAGATTTTTCTTCAGGTGTTCTCTCAATTTTTTTTAAAAGACGTTTCTCGGTCGTCTCTGTTAAGTCTTTCAGGGTATCATCGATGATAAATCTAGTAGAATCATTTAAAGTAGACATCATTTTGTTAATGTATTCATCTCTGTTAAGTTTAGTCCCTGAAGAGGTCGTTGTTGTAAACTGTTGGGGAAATTCATGATGGGATAAACTTGTTATTTAGTGATTCTTAATTTTCAGTGGTTAATTTGTGAAAGTTAATCAGTTATCTCACGTACATATGTTTTAACCAAAAATATTACATCATAGGATATTGTTTATCTTTATCAAGACTTCTTTATTAAAGAACAAAACCTATATCGATAATTTCATTTGTATAGTCGTTCAATAAACATATTATTCTCAATTCATTTTTGTTTGTTTTCGAGAACGTTACGATACATGTCCATACTTGTACGTTAAACTCTGTTTTCTACTATTCGATCCTAACTTTTTAAATGATATTTAGAGAGAGTGAACCGGGTATTAATTACTGGAAAAAAAATATATATATATATATATATTCGTTTATTCTACAGTTATTCAATTTGATAAAAATTTTCTATACCCAAGGAAAGCTTGATATATCCTTAGTTTACAAATGTCTCCAAACATATTCACTGAAATATGCACTAAGTTTGGATTGGGAATGGAAATAAAATCGAGCAAATATTATTTGTCTGTTTTCAGACTCGTTATCTAGTGCCAATGTCCACACTGAAACTGAAACACAGTACCTTTCGGAAATAGTAGCTTGGTGTGTAAAGTATCGCAGATTGAACCAAAAGAAACTGCGATCTAACACCAACTACAATCTAAATACAACAAACCCTGTATCTAAAGAGTATGTTGAAGCAGTTAACCAAGAATGTACAAATCTCAATAAAGACAGGTTAATTGTAATCTTATATATTAATGTGGGATAAAACTTGAATTTCAATATGAATATTCTTAAAGCTTTTTATGAACACAGACCTCTCAACTTCACCGAATTAAAATCCAGTATTAATACAGGGAGTATATTTGAAGTTTATTGCCAGAAATATTTTATAGTGTACAAAAATCAAGATTTATTGGAATTGCTCAGTTCGAAGATAAATTATTTATTATGGACTAGTATAAGCTAGAGAATAAGTAGGAATTATATAGATGTCTCCATCTGATTTAAGATTTCTCGACAGTAGGTATTCGTGATCACACAAATGGGATCTAAATAATAAGACAAAATTATGCATATCAATATTTTCAACTTCCATCATGTTATGACATAGCAGAATCATTATCCAGGGTCACTGATGAATTAAAATCTCACTTCCCATTTTTTCAACTTCACAGATCGCAGTTACCTATTGAGATTTAAGAGGATGTGATGGATTAAAATAGTTGGTTTGGTTAAGGCTTCAAACAATTTGAAATTGTCAAAAAGGGGTTTTGTGGATATTTTAGTAATTTAATAATTGAGTTCATGATTCAATTAAAGCTGGACCACCATGGAAAACCTAGAAGCACCGGACGACCGTTTCGTCCTATTATGGGACTCCTCAGCAGTGCGCATCCGCGATCACGCCTCGCGAGATTTCAACAAAGACCATTCAGTCTCTAGCGCGAACACTTAACATCTAGATTACTGAGCCGGCATCCAATGGTGTTAATGTATAACTTCAACTAATCAACGAAATTGAGCGGTACATCTACCATTGTCATCAGTGAGTTACTACCTCACAACTGACCCGGTTGAACTCCACTGGTCACTGCTTTTCAGTAGGACTCCAGGAAATACTTCTTGATGCCAGTCACTAGTGAGCATATGATGGTTATTATCAGAAAGCGGTTTTGTGGAAACTGTTTTTCTTTTTTTTTTACCTCTGATGCCTGATGTGTAGTGTGTAGGTGAATTTATGTAAAATGTAATCACCATTGAGGTCAACGATGAACGCTTATTTCAAATCATAAATTAGGATTAACATTGGTAATTCAAAGTAGATCAATACGATATTTTTCATTTTATTTATTGCACATAAATTTTAGTACAACTGGACACTAAAAGTAGCATGTACCATACAATGTAAAAGAACATTGCAACGAAAAGAAGAAGGGAAATCAGCATAATCGAAGAGAAAATAAGTATAGCATACAATAGACTACGCTGTTTTCGCTATATGAAATATTGCAGTAGAAATAGAAAAAGAGGAGGAAAACCACACAGATCATATTATTTTATGAATACAACAATTATGAATCACCAACAGTGATATCAACAGAACTACTAAAAAAACCATTATTATTTGAGCAATCTTACGTTTTATCAACAGTTCATCTTATTTCACCGAATATTTAATATTCACTAATTACACAAGCATTAAAATATCTAGTCGGAAGACAAAACAAAGATGAATGAGAAACAATAGAAAACCATTCACTTTTTCCTCTTATTTGTTTAACCTTTAAACATAAATTTTATCAGTTGTCGTTGTTGTTACCGTTTTGATTATCTAACGATAAACCACACAATGATTATCTGTCGTCTGTCATCAATGAAGTAATATGACAAACATAAACATAAACAAAATCTAGTGTAAATAATTCTTGTAATATAGTTGACAAGTCATATGTTTAGGTCATAACATTTGCAAACTACAGTGTATTTGTATGCTAGTCTGTGTATGTATTTAGAAAAAGATCAAACAAGATAAATGCTGTTTTGTTACAGTAAAGAATCCCCAGCACCAATTCTGCATTATTACAAGAAATTTCTGTTTCACAAACATTGAAAGTATAATTAATCAGGAATACATATCATAAATGTCTTTAATAGATAGCATCTCTGAAAGCTTTCTACCAATTAGTTCTGCTTCCACATTTATTTTCCTTCACTCATCATACATAACATACATGTATTCACCTTTTATTTTGTTAAAGAATAGACTGTGTGGAAAATATACCTATAACTTCATTCAGAAGAATTATGATACCTCATGGTGAAAGCCGAGACCCTTAAGAATTCACGGGGCTGATAAGCCTTTTAACAACTAGAGCAACATTTAATACAAGCACATGGAATGCACGGAAAATGTGGAAGCTTAGGACTAATGGAATAGCTGAGGAAATGAGGAGACACAACTTGGTTATTCTCGGAATCGCTGAAACCCACTGAACCAAAACTGAACAGAAAAGGTTAGATTCAGGAAAGGTTCTATTGTATTCTGATCACGAAGAAGAAAATGCTCCATACACTCAGAGAGTCGCTCTGATGCTCTTCAAAGAAGCACGAAAGCATGATCATCGATGAACATGGAGGGTCTGATGTAGACATGTAAGTAAGGATTGGCAAAACAAAGGCAACATTCCTACATTTGAAGAACATATGGGACTAAAAAAAGTCAACCAACATCAAAGTGGGAATCTTCAATCCAAAATTCAAGACAATTCTACTGTACGAAGCTGAAACTTGGAGAACTACAAGAATCATCAATAAAGTACAAGTATTTATAAACAATTGTCTACGCAAGATATTCAATGTCAAAATCAACATCCTACTATGTTAGAGAACAAACCAATTTCTAAATGAAGAGAAATTAGGAAAGTCTGATGGAAGTGGATAGAACACACATTAAGGAAATCATCAAACAGCATCACGATGCAAGCGGTAACTTGGAATCCTGAATGGAAAGTGAGAAGAGGATGGCCAAATAATACACTGTGCCGAGAATTGGAAGCAGACATGAATAGGATGAATAACCACTGGAAACAACTAGAAAGAGCTGCCGAAGACGGAGTTGGATGGCGAGCGGCCTATGCTCCTTCACGAGGGGTACCAAATTCGAACAACACAGACGTTCAGCACTTGTTTTTAAGTTGTTTCATATCTACACTCTATCCATGACAGATATCATCTTTATACTGAACTGATCTCTGCAATTTAATTGACTAATAATGACGTACTCATTAGGGATTGTTTGTTAAGAGGACCTGTCCGGAATTCAAATGAGTAGTCATGATCATCGGAGTTAACCATTTCGGTTGTGATGCTATTACTCAATATCGGTATTGGAAGATATTTGAACAATATCAAGCACTGATTTTGGTTAACAATCTAACTCAGTGCTTTAAGTAATAAGCCATTACTGTCAGTCGTGAAAGCCCTGTGATCGATCCCCAGAAAAAAGATTAAATATGCCCTATCAAGGACCCTCAAACTATTATCTAATACACCTTAGTTATCGTTAACTGGCTCTCTAGACCTAATTGGTTATGTAAACTTTGAAATTAAATATTTGTCATTTTAAAAAAGTTTGACTATCTCTTTAATTTGATCTTTCTTAATTCTCATATTGAAAAGCAAATAGATGTGTCGCTCAATTTCGTGGATTAGTTGAAGTAAGACATTAACACCACTGGATGCCGGCTCAGTGGTCTAGTTAGTTAAGCACCTGGCGCGAAACTGATAGATCCTGGGTTGGAATCCCGCGAGGCCAGGTCGTAGATGCGCACTTCTGAGAAGTCTCACAATAGGAGGAAACGGCCGTCCAGTGCTTCTAGGTTTTCCATGGTGGTCTAGCTTCAATTGACTCATGATCTCAACCATTGAAATTACTATAATATCCACAAAACCCCTTCTGATTCAAATAGATATATGGTCATAATGTATTCTTCAAATTAAAAAAAGATAATAAAATTTTCTTTATGTTTATTATTTAAATGTTTGTAATTTACAAACCGTGAAATGACTTCAACTAAAAACTTACTAAACACTAAGGAACATTGAACATTTGTTTCGTTTAAGTATAAGATTCTTCAGTAGATGTTTTATTTCATAATATTATAAGAAGAAAGACGAAGTCACAATCTCAGTCAAAACAACAAACGTATACAACACATACGCACATGCACACATACACACATATAACAAAATGACTATTCGTTTTTTTATTTGTAAAATTATTTTCATCTCTTCCTATGCTTTTAACGAGATTTAAAGTGATTTATGACTATTGTTGAAATTCATTAATTAAAAAAATTAATTAGAATAAAAGAACAACTATTGAGAGGGAGGAACATGATAAATTCTAAAAAAAGGAAGTAAATAATCTGAATTGATTTGTATATTGTCAATAACAACAATATATGGGTAACTATTCGACTACACTAATTGTGAAGCAATTGCTTAAATATATATCCAAGAGTATTCATTCACAGTCCGTACACATAACATTCTGTAGTAAATTTGTCAAAGTAAAACCAATAAATCACCTATTATTATGAAGTTCTTTTTTATTTTCTTTTTAAATGTTATATAATTCCGTTTTTTTATTGTAACAGACCATTAATTTCACTCTCTATCTTATGATTATCTACTCCTGTACAGAAAAAATACATATATATAATCTCTAGTCCTTTTACGTTATATTCTAAAATAATTTCTACTTCTTTTAAAACATCTAAAGAAGACCGGAAGTAATCGAGTTTATTTTTTGAAATCAGAGAGAAATATTTATCGGTTGGTTACATAAATCATTGTTTTATTTGTTGTAAAAAATAGAATATATGTGCTAAAAAAATGACATTTTGTTCATTAAGAATATCAAAGTAGAAAGGATAATTTGAGCACTAACTCTTAAAACCGAAACCAAGGTACTTATAAGTAATATACAGTGATAATGATGCATTTAAATGTGTCTTTAAGCTAGTGTTTTATCATTTAATGGTTGAATTCATAAGTTGATTAAAGCCAGAACACCATGGGAAACCTGAAAGCACTTGACGACCGTTTTGTCCTAGTATGGAACTCCTCAGCAGTGTTTTTTATCAATCAGGTGTATGGAAATCAAACTGTTGAGTGATTATATTCGTTTTCAATATTTATGGTCTGAGATGTGCTCAGAGAAACTCGAAATGAATGATTGTACTTGTTCTATCACTTGAACTACTTCAATAAAAGCACAGTACAATATACAATTTTACTAAGAGCAAAGTGAAAGACTTATTCTCATAGACGAAATCATACTACTAATAATTATTATGAACAGAGGCTGAACATTTCAATATGTTTGAAGAAAATTTCATATGATTACACTGTATTCTAATCAATGTACAAGAGACATCACGACTTCATCTACAACATATGGACAAAAGCGATAAGAATCAACTCGAATAAACCTATATATATATATATATATATATATATATATATATATATATATATATATATATATATATATATATATACCATTTAGTCTTTTTACTTGCTTTGTCACTCCAAAAGTGGTTGAATTATTTACCTTAAGTTCATCTAATAAATTCTCGCTCTCAATTCCCTTTCTTATGAAATATTCCTAATTAAGCAATAAGTTTATTACATCATGTGATACTATTACTATAATAACAATTAACTTGTTATAACATTTCCAGTATTTTGTATCATATTCATAGCCTCGTATAATCAATTTAAACTACCATACAGTACTATTATTTTTCAATATGAAATTGACATTATCTTTGTATTTATTTTTTATTTGCATGGCCTTTTAACTTGTATTACAGTGCTTTTAGAAAAACCTGATATACTAAATGTCCTTTGTTTACTGATTATTTCGAAGCTTTTTAAACGGCGACTCTGCGTACACTACCAACTAAACACTGAGGGATTTCATTGAAGAAAGTGTACTGCTTTTTTATGGTACCTCTTGTAGAAGGTGTTCTGAGAGAAGAACAAAACTCACGAACTAACTAATTACAAATGACCATAAGACATTAGGTAGTAGTTTTGTTCTAACTTGAGATTATTACTCAACATTGTACACCCAAGAGCTCATACATGATTATCGGACATAATTCTTAGCTACCATATCGATCGTTTCTCTAGATATTCTCTCCACAGGTAATCAAAGCCTCACGATCATCTATCCAGCAGAGGAAGTATACTGTCAATAAAATAATCTTTTTGAGTCACAGATCTTCACTATCCACAAACTATATTAATTATAACCTCATATTGAGTTTCTTAATGAAGGTATTTTAAATAGGACGGTAATTATTATATGTATTCTTTTGATATTATACAGCGAGCGATTTATGAATTAAATAAACTAATAGTTACATAATTATACGAATGAGTTATGCGATCTCTAGAGAAAGCATATGCTCTAAAAGTACATTGACGTAGAATAAACAATACAAACTAATCAAAACTATTCTAATAATTGTATCGTCAAACTAATTTCTTTTTATACTATTTTTTAAGTAGTATACTACTAATAAAGAATTATCATTTATATTCTACAGATATTTAAACGATATGGAAGAAGTAACATGAAAACAACTAATACACTATGATATAAATAAATTTTACATCAGCAACTTCTGCTCTTGGTGTGTATGTGTGTGTGTATGTATCTGATTCATTTCTTACTAATTCAACTAGATTAGTTATACCATAGTCACATCTTCTGAAAGATATGAGAAAACATTTTCAAGAAAAATCTTGTAATACTCTAAAAAAAATAATTAAACTTATGAAATAGTACAAGTTTGATTGTTTACTTACTGAAACTCAACAATTGATGAAAACAATTCCGTCACATTTATTCTCATTCATACATTATGAAGGCGTTAATATCAAAGATTGATGGCGTCTAATTTCATTTATATTTTTTTAAAATATTAAAATGGTAAGGATTTATATTAGTTTATATGACGCCTAGAAAATGTATTATATATATATATATATATATATATATATATATATATATATATATATATATATATAAGTTATTATTTTCTTTCCTATAAATCTAGGAAATACAGGATGTAATGGAGACTTATAAAAAATACATCTGTAATATAATTTCAAATCGTAATCAACAACTCAAGCTTATTCATAAAATTAATTTAAAATGAGCCCTAAGATAAGATTACACATTTGACAAATGTTTACTTATTGCTTTTCCATTCGAATTTCAAATCTTATTGGAAGTACTTGTTGATACTACTAACTTTGAAAATTTTATTTTATTTTCAGATGGTTTTGGTCATTTTTTCATTACTGTAACATAGAATTCAAATGTCAGTAAAGTGACAACCTATGAATACAATTACTAACTTATACTAAACCTATATACTCATTACCTCATTTATTTTGTGTTTCCAAAGTTTATGCTTGATGAACTGTAGATACATCATAAGTTTATCACAAAACAAAATGATATTTTTTTGATTGAGCGGGACCGTGGATGCGCACTGCTGAGGAGCCCCACAATAAGATGAAACGGCCGTCCAGTGCTTCCAGTTTTTCAATGGTGGTCTAACATCAACCGGTTCATGATCTCAATCAAAAACTTAACAATCTCCAAAACTCCTAAACTGAAAATGATATTCACCTATTCTATATTTAGGTAGAGAGAAAATCACTCTTCATAATTAACAAATGTAGTTATTTTGTGTAAAAAGAATGCAATTATGATTCCTCAGAGTTGTCATAGTTCCATTCAACAATTGCCCAACTTGTAGTTAAATACATATCACTTTGAAAAAATCTGTTAATACAATATACTATCTATATTTAAAAAAAAACTAGAAATTGTCCGCTACATGGCATTCAATTCTGAATTAATTTAATATATTGTTAATTGTAAGTTTGGAATAATTAAGTACTGAGCTAAATAATCTTGTAAATTGAATACGAATTAATGGTTTATGATCATATACAGAGCGAAGTTATTAAAACTTTATTCTTCCGAATTTGGAGATGCATCAGCCTTACATTCCCATTGTAGTGAACAAGAACACAAATGGGAAACAATCGAATGTATTTGACAACAAATTACCGAATTAGTTAGTAAAATCTAACAACCATATATTAAATGCTCAATTCGCAAAATGTTCATCAATTGTCTCAAATAACTCAGACTTCCTTTGTTCTTGCATTTTCATACAAATTACATTCTGTTTACATTCTTTACTGTTCGATCTTCTTGTCTCTCTGCTGCCAGACGTTCTATTCACGAGTAACATCATATACTACTTATGTCTATATAAGTAGCACA
Organism: Schistosoma spindalis; assembly: GCA_946903255.1. Taxonomy (NCBI): domain Eukaryota; kingdom Metazoa; phylum Platyhelminthes; class Trematoda; order Strigeidida; family Schistosomatidae; genus Schistosoma; species Schistosoma spindalis. The sequence goes on along the minus strand of OX336420.1, from coordinate 26,013,235 downwards.
CACCGCACCATCTACAAATATTTTCTTTCACAACGTTTGAATAATTCTTAGAAGTACCGAATTGATTCATTCGACCATTTTAATATTATTTATTTGCTAGGTTATAGATAAAAAAGTTTACAATGGTTGTGGAAAATATTCTACGTGTCATTCAATATGACAGTTATACGAATATCCTTATGAAATATCAAAAGAAAGTACGTTTCCTCAACAATAAAGAAATCAAATTACTTTTATATAATGGTCATTTGAATTATATTCTGTCATTGTAATAGATTCAAGAATCTTATTCATTTAAATAAATTGATTGTTTGTAGTTGTTATAATAAATATACTCAAATGAAACTGATAGAATCAATTAAAGTTAGTGATATTGTCCCATAGTAAGAGGTAATTACATAGTTTTATTTTGAAGCAGTGACCAGTAGAGTTCAATAGCATTATTAATCGAAATGTATGAGATTGACACACTATTGTTGCTTGAAGCAAGTTAGAAACGTAGACTATTGGGTACCATCTCAATCAACTGAACGCGAGGGGCTCTTCATAAGTTTTGAAGTTTATATCTCTAGTGAGATTGTGGGTATAAACTACTGAAAAGTTTTATTACTAGAGGGAAACAAATTTTCAGTACTTTCTGATTATCGATTTTTGTTGCAAGTGTCAAGCTCTAATGTAAACTAAAAATTAAATGATTTTCGAAAATTTCCTATACAAGCTACACAACAGATAATCATCTTTAACGTCAATTCTAACATAAATCTCAAGCAAAAATTTTGAAAGACAGACCCTATTTCATAACAGACTATTTTAAAACATACAGAGTACGATTACATGATTATATTTTTATGTCGCCTATGCATTTATTAATCCCTCACAAGTAATTTCTCAATAACTTTAAGTTTGATTTTATGATTGGTATTACTGATAACTACCTTGGAATTCAACACCTTCTAACGTCTTGTTAAAACAGAAATCCTTTCTTCGTGATGAAATACAGAAGAGCATTAAATCGACTAAACAAGTCATAATACACCCAATTAGTTCTTTCAAGAGAAATACAAATTAGTCTTAATCATATGATGTTTATAAAACTTGTGTTCAAACCTTGATTTCTTTATGTATAGTAAAATAATTTTGTTTTAATAAAAATATGATTTTTCATACATTTAAAGGACATTCAATATTGAAAGAATGTTTAAAGTTTCACATGATTACTGATGATTCAAAATAAACAAATTACCAAAAGTACACAGAGTAAAAAAACTAAATAAACAATCAAAAATTGTTGAAATGGTAATGATACTATTACAGAAAAATTCTACATTATTTCATGAGTCAGGTCAAATCACATACAAAATTCTATAAATACAATATTCGAGGGAAGGGGGAAGATGATATATAATGGACTTGATTGATACTCATGACTTAAGATGAATAGAATGAATTTTATCAGTTTATTGTAGCTGTATTGGCTTTGAAATAGAAACATTTAGTGTGTACATAATGATTAATTATTTATAATGGTTTGTAATTGTGTCAATAAAATGTGAGTCATTCAAGTACTGGTACTGGTTACTCAGTAGTATAAGTGTTCATTTTAGTCGCGTGACCATATCGAATTATAACAGCTTCATACGGAACATAAAAAATATTTTTCAATAAATAATAATTGTATCATTAATGAGCCTAAAAACTGGTCTCTATTCGTTGAGACATATTTATATTTCGAACGTAAATGATTAGTTAGAGACTGAAGGATTGCTCAGCAAGCACCTGAAGACTTATTATTTATGTTAAAATATCGAGATAAATTAAAGAAAAACCACTTAGTCTACTCGGAACTGGCAAGCCACAACTCTCGTCAGCAAATATTTTCAGGAAGCATTTAAAAAATAACAATTGACCAAATAACACTATAATTCACAGAAGGTTTACGTTACTCTTTGATTGTGATTAAATAGCTATAGAAAACCAGGAAATGTACACCATCTGTTTCTTCCCACTATGGTATTCTTCAGCAGTGTACACTTATATATATATATATATATATATATATATATATATATATATATATCTTCAGCTTCAATTAACTCAGAAACCTGTCTCTAAGAAATCAGTCTCTGCACTTGCACTTTACAACTTAAGTATGTATTAAAATATAAATGTTAGACAATTAAAAGAAGCCATGGACCTAAGTTTCCGGTTATTTTTCACTTATCAATAAAGTGTCAACTAATGTCACAGTTAAGCATGTTACCACTGGACTATTATGGATGCGAATAACCTTTGGTAACATTCAGATTGTTTACAAAGATTAATCACTGAGTACTAGTAAATGTTATCTTTGTTTAATCCCTGTTATTGACCAAAGTGATATTTAACCACTGGTCTAAGTGACTCGACATCACATGCATTATATCCTGGTGATTTATATGTATACAAGTATTTGCCTTTTGTTATAGTCGCTCTTTTAGATTTCTCTCTTGCACTCTACTTCCAAGTAAAAAATAATTTTAATTCATCCCAACATTCATGGACTGACCCATAGTTTATTACAAGAATCCTCACCGTTATTTAGCATTAACTTGTGAGACTGACAGAAAAAATATTAAAGTACTTGTGTGTGGGGGGGTGCGTTTAAGTGAATCATCTGCTTATTTAGATCATTTTTCTTCCTATTTTTATTGCTATGATTTTGCTGTATAAATTGACATATTCAATACATGTGTATATTTATACACATTAATTTTGTCATAATACACTTGACAGATCTTAAGTTTTCTTTTACTGTTATTCTTCATTACTTACTTACTAAGGTAACTAATTTACAGTGCTATGGTTGGTGCCAATGTTGATGATGATAATATCTTGGTTGTTTGAATATAATACTAGTTGCTTTGTAATGAATGTTGTTATCTCCATTGGTTTTTATATTGATGAACTGTTACTACTATTAAGAATGTGATAATTTTAAAGCGGTTTGTCAATTTTTTACCTTGTATTTTAAATAGGCGCCATAAATATCTAATCAAAATTAATGAATAAGATAGTTTTGAAGAAGAATAAATAACAAGAATAAACATGGAATAAATGATTTATGAATTTATATACACATGATAGAACGTGTAAAGAAATTTTTACAAACCGAATCCGGAGAAACATAGAATAGAATGTACACTGAGATGGTGGAGAAGATTTGTAGCTTAGGTGGATGATTTTGATGAAGTTTTGTCCTCTGACTAAACCATCTAGCCCATAGAATAAAACTCCATCAGAATAAAAATTTAAAAAATCATTTTTATGATTGTCATTTATATCTGTTCCATTTTTAAACAGAATGACTTATTTTGTTTATATTTTGACAAACTAAAAAAGAGATAAATAATACTGTAAATGAATATAAATGGGTACTGTATATAAATATTTTATTTATAATGTCATGTAATACAATGAATTACGTGTTACTGATGAAACAGTATTTATAAATATGAGTTGTTGTTGCTGTTGTTTTTAATTTCTGAATGATATCCGATACAATTAAGAAAATCTGTTCTAGTGGGCGTTGACTTTAGTGGTACCATTCATTGTTCATTGTGAGATGAATGTATATTCATACGCATATTGTGAAAAATTATAAGTACAGGCACAAGTTGTGCATGATACAAATAAACTGGAACTGAACAGTGTTAAATTTAATCTAAGTTTAATATTAAAATGTCTGTATTTATACTTGTAATATTAACGTAATTTAAACAGTTTATTACTGTAATAAATAGTATGAGTAATTCATAATCATGTAAGATGTAAGTTAGAGGTAGTTGACAGAAAACCCATGACCTAGTCTTCATGTTATTTAAGACTCATCAACAAGGTGAACCTGTAAATTTGAAGGAACTGATGCTCCCTGTCGGATTCGATTCCATGTCATCCAGCTTTATAACCAATGACTTTATCCCTGAGCTGTTCAGGTAGCGACTGACTTCCTGTAGACTAGTGGCCACATTGCTACTTGATCGACAGTATTCAATTAGCAAAAAGGTGAACTTGATATACATAATGTTGGTCAATAATCAATGGTAAGCTGATTATGAATTTATAACTAGCTCTACGACTCGTCCGGGTACCTCAACATCCATTGGCCGGATACCATCAGCAACAGCCTTCTGTGGGAGAGAACCAACTAGCTTCCAGCTGAAGAAGAAATTAGGAAAAGACAATGGAAATGGATAGGACATACATTGTGGAAATCATCAAACTGCATCACGAGACAAGCGCTAACTTGGAATCCTAAAGGGAAGAGGAAAAGAGGAAGGCCAAAGAACACATTACGTCGGGAAATAGAAGCGGATATGAAAGTGATGAATAAGAACTGGAAAGAGCTGGAAAGGATTGCTCAGGACAGGGTTGGATGGAGAATGCTGGTGAGCGGCCTATGCTCCTTCACGAGGAGTAACAGGCGAAAGTAAGTAAGTCTACGACTCGTATTAGAGACTAACACTTGTTTAGTTCTTCTCTACAAAAACAACGTCTGATAAAAAAATCTTTAATAAATGGTTGTCATGTATAAATTTTGTTAAGGTGAGTAGAATAAGTCAACGTTTGAAGCTTTGGAAGTTACACTTATTAAACAAATGGTTTATGGAATTTCCCATTGGTGTAATTATAAATTTTTAATAAACTAATCGATCATTATAAAATGTTTTACCGTTAGCAGATTACAGTAAATCAGTCTTAGTCTAGTTTTTCTAAAATCTAAAATTACTGGAATTTGTACGTATTAAGATTAATTATTTGTCATTCTTTATGGTCTTGTATTTTATGAACATAATCATATGGTTCTAATGTCTAAATAATATAAAGTTAAGCAAGGTATTCATTTGGTAATTCCAATGTTTTTATTGGTAGATTCAGAATGGGTGACAATTTGCTCGGGGAATCTATTGTTTAGCATATGCAGTAGTTAAGTTATTGGATTGTTCATGGGTATATAGAAATTTATCACACATACATAAAAAATTCATATAAACTGCTTATCCTATTTATTCGCGAAAAACAATCAAACAGCTGCCAATAAGTATTTCAATCAAACTCCCCTTGTTGAAAAAAGTGGTTTACGAAGAATACCAATAAGAATATGCGGTGTTCTAGAGATCTTTTCATTATCAAATAAAGACACTAATCGGACAGAGTATTTTCGAAATTTTTCCTATCTTCTCGAGAACGTTCAAAGAATTATTAATATCTCCCACCAGTAGGTAGTCATTTCATTTTATTGCTTCAATTTCTGGGGGTTTATTGATGAATTGTTCTGCTAAATGTCTAGAAAAAATATTTCATATAGAGAGAACAGACAATATGGGAACTAAATAGAAATAATAAAAAAAATAAAATACAAATTTAACTTAAACAAATGAGTAGTTTTTCAGATGTTTTTCTTCTAAATGATTTTTCTCATAATCGAAATTCACTGTCTTATTTAAATCATTCATCTTTGAAAATTTAAAAGTTAAATCAACTAGAACGCTTTAGGAAAATATTTTAAATTCGAAATCTTCTAAATTTTGTCCTTATAATTCTTCTCTTCCATATGATTGTTATTATTATTGACATAAAAAGGATTTCAATAGTTGAAATCATGAGTCAATTAAAGATGGACTACCATCGAATGCCTGGAAGCACTGGACGACCTTTCCGTCCTGTTGTGAGACTCCTTAGCAGTAAGCGTCCACGATCCCGCCCTCCACGAGATCCGGACCCAGGACCTACCAGTTTCGCGCATGAGGGCTTGAACATCAGACTATTGAGCCGGCATTTAATGGTGTTAATGTCTAACTTCAACAAATCCACGAAATCACGTCACCGTACACCATAAGGATTGAATACATTCAACGATTCTAAAAATATTAGAAGAAAAACCATGCCCATATTATCTGTAAAGGTTTGTATTTTCAAATTTTCATGAGCAAGAATATCAAGATTCAAGTGTTGATGAGTTATAGATAAGATAAAATATACAATTCAGATTCCGGTTTCATTCACAATCCTATACTTTAAAAAAATTTATTCCAGTTCTAATATCAATTCAATATTCAAAATTTAAAGAATTTTTTATAAAAACTAAAATACACAATAACATGATTTGGTTTTTATTTATCGATTTTAGGTTAAAAAAGAAAAGAAAAGAAAAAAATTAGGGAATATTATTTTGAATGAGTCTTAAGTTTGTTTCAAAGAATTTCTACAAAACAATAGATAATAAAGTAAGTACAATCAATGTTTTTTTTCTTTTTACATCAATGAAGAGTTAAACTTCCCAAGAAACATTTTACATAAATCCTAAATTTATTTTTTAATTCATAACTAACTGGATAAAAAGTAAAGCTTTAATGACATTTACTTTTATGATGGTTAATTATAGTTTTGAAAAGTTATGTAAATTAGAAAGATTTTTCATTCACAAAAAATTATTGATCTAATCTATTTTCTTTGTTTTCTAGTCAACATCATGATAGATTTTCTAGAGTGAAAAAAATATCCTGCAAAACTATAAGGTTACGTAAATGATACACGGTTTGTTTTTTTTAATGCAAAATGCCAAGTATTTAAAACCTATGATTGTTAATTAGCGTTATTCATTAATATTATTTTTTTAACGTAATTATGATCAGTGTATAGGTATTTTTCATCAAGGAATATTATCAGGTGAGTCACTATTGTTAATCAAGAATCACTGGGTAATTATTTCGTTCTGAACAGTCACTAGTCAAAGGTATGCGCTGATGACTAAACCTGATAGCAATTCTGTGAGGTTCAAACCTCATATGAGACTGTTTAACTTACAGATCATTGAAATAGATAACAATTATTAAGAATTTTTTAATACATACATCTTGCTTTACATGTAAAATAAAAGTATTATCTTAACACTGAAAACTGTTTATCCTGGGATAAGTTCGTGTACGATTGAAGGACTGCTCGCACTAGGACGGAACAGGTATCTATTGTCGCACGATTTTTAATGGTTTATGATCAACTTTAGTCCATGAAAAAGTAAGTGCCTCAAAAAAATACAAAGTCACTCCTATAAAACTATTTTAATCTGGTAAAATCTTGTTGCTAATACGAATATTATTATTCTAGATGACTAGAACTATGAGTTTCCTATCAGTACTGCTATCTGAAGAGCGAAAATGATTTTTGTTTGATAAAATGTTGAGTTGAAGAATTTTTGTAAAAATCAGTTTATTCTGTAAATTGTATTTGTCATGCGTTGATCTCAGCTAGAGTACGATTAAAAACCACGTAACACTGGTCATCTGTTTAGTCCTAGTATGGGATTTAATAGCAATCTACACTCACGTCCTCATTACGGATAAAACTGGAGTTAAGACATGTCAGGAATGAAGCAGCTTGTACTACTACCTTTGATTATTCGTCGCGTTATTTTGTAGAATGATTGAACTTGGAATTATACCACTGTATGCTGACCCGGCGGATCTAATGGCTTGGTGTCAGTTATGAAACTTGCATGTCCTAAATTCGACCACTGGCGGGGTCATGGTCACGCTCTTCCAAGAATTTCCATACTAAGACGAAACATCTATCTGGTACACCATGGTTTGAATGATCCTTCCAATCTAGATCAATCTGTAACCAATATAACAAGAGATTTACAGCTCTATATCATTGACGATGAACTGTCCGACATATCTGTTCACATTTTATTATCAATAAGTATGTGTGCATTCCCGATGTTTTGTCTCCAAGTAAAAAGGATTTATTATTGAGTTATTGTTATCGGAAATTAAAAACACGAAGCTAATAATCATTCATTTGCATAAAATTTCAATCATACGTTTTTCCTTCCTATCCTCCTATTCAAAACGTTGTAGTAAACGTGATCACAAAACCAAAGACTGAAAATTTGAAAATTCTGTTCATTGTAAGTGTCAAAACTTCCAGTCTTTATAATTATTCCAACGACCAAAACAATCACTGTGTCTCTTTACATATCGATATTATCTTGATACTGTTTTGTATAAGCAGATATAATGAGATTGGTTTAAAAACCGATTCACATAAACTATTTTATATTTTTTATGGTAATAAAGTAGTGTGCATATATGAGATTATGAATATGTCAGCTTGTATAAACTGTGTTTTATGAATGTGCGTGTACATATACGTTCTTTAGTAGAGAGAATCTTAATAAAAAGAAATTCAGACAAATATCCTACCGGAAATTATGCATTCATCAAATATCAAGAAACAGTATGATTATGCAATGTAGAAAAAAGAAAACTGATTTGAATGTGAATATGTGTATCCACTTAATTATGTTTGTCAGTATTACAATTTTTCTATCATACTGTTCGAGTATGTTAAATAATAATGTTAATAATAATAATGTCTGTACTTGTAAAACCACCGAGATTAAGAAGAAATCTGTTATAACACCTAAGGCGTGAGAAAAATTCATATTTACAAAATTCACCACAGATATTTGATTTAAGTTTTAATAAGTCCTTTGTAGTGTGTTGTATGAATTCTTTTCTTGTGGAATTGTATCAAAGAAGACATTTAATACACATAGATAAAATATTAGTGATTGTTATGCAAAGTCATCCAAGAAAAGCATTTGCAAAATGAAAAAAATTCCTACAAACTTCACAAGTAACTTTTTATCTTGAATTTTTTTTCTTTTCCTCTAGAGACAGTTTTGTCGTGAATGAGTTTGCTTGAAATACACCAAAAAAAAAACTATGAATGGATTTATTTCTTCATTGAAGTTCTTGAATCTGTCACAATCACTTTTCTCATTAATTAATTTTTGATAAAGTGTTTGCATAACCTATCAATGGTTGATTGAAAAATTCTAAAAAAAACAATTCATGTTAAACAAAAGTTATTTCTCCTAATTTCCACATAGTTTATATTGTGAAAATTAGCGTTCAAATTATGTTACAATGAACGGAAACGAAAAATCATTTAACATGTTCTATGAAGTTTGTTTATATTCTTGACTAGCCATTCATTATTATTCAGTCTCACTTCACAAACTGATATTAGTTTGATAACCATGAAAAACCAAGAATCATTGGATATTTATTTCAATCTTGAGTTCATTCACTACCACAAAATGGATTGAACTTAAGACTTTCATGATCTTTATGGAAGGTTTAACTTTCAGACTACTGAGTTAGCCTCCATTGGTTTATATATCTAATCTCAACCAGTTGGTATTATTGAGCAACATTATCATTCATACTCATTTACTATTTGTCTTGTCATGTCATCTTAGTTGGATATCCTATAAAATAATAATTGACAGTTTTAATTTCCCACTGTATGTATTCATTTACTTAACCAATGGTACCATCATTTCACATCTAGCAAGTTACGCCAAATTCTCAATTGATTCATCTAAGTTAATGTCGTATCTTATCAAATCAATTGAATTGTCATAACGAATACCACTAGTTTGTTGTACAAATTTAGAATCAATATTTAACTTTTTTTTTGTATTGTGGTAAATTATTGCTAAATTATTACTGACTTCAAGAGGCGATTCCTGGAGTTCTAGTGAGAAACAGTGACCAGTGGAGTTCAACCAGGTCTGTTGTGAGATATCAACTCACTGAAGACAATGGTGAACGGTGGCGCAATTTCATGTATTGGTTGAAGTTAGACATTAACACCGTTGGATGCAGGCTCAATGGTCTAATGGTTAAGTGCGAAGCTTGCGAGGGGCGGGATCATGAATGCGCACCGTTGACGAGCTCCACGATAGGACGAAACGGCTGTGCAGTACTTCCAGGTTTTCCATGTTGGTCTATCTTCAATTGACTCATGATTTCAACTATTGAAATTACTAAAATCTCCACAAAGCTCCTTCTGATATATTTCATAAAATTTAATCGCTTGATAAATTTAAAACAAGAAAAATATCATGATGTGTAAAATAAATTGTATGTTTTTTTATCAGCTACAAACAAGCTAATTTTAAAATCAGCAATATTATAATAAACTGAGTTAACGTACCTTAGTCAATAAAGCTAATTTACAAACTGGGACAAAAAAGACAATACACAAAGACAAATTATGTAAATGACTAGTTAAGGATGATAAGTACTTATATGTTGAAAATGAGCTGATAAGAATCTAAGTCTAATGAGATAAATACCAATTAAGAAATATGGAAAAAAATTCACAAATGTGTGATTACAACCCACGTAGTTGATACAACATTAAGATCAATGTCACGAGTGAATGTTAGTGCAGTGTTTGAAATAAGGTAAAATGGATTAAAGAGATTATTTAATGATCAAACGTTACATCAATAAGATCATTTTATTATGACAAAATACTGGTAATAATTTATAGGAATTTATAACATTTAAAATTATTGGTTTTCTCCTACTTACTTTACCAAGATTTGTGACTAAGTTGTTATGTTATGACAACGTACTTTAGATACACATCTGCCAGTATAGGCTGATCAGTTCCTTAATATCAACAACATGATAATGATCTTTACAAACTCGAAATTATTCTTTAGATCTCAGTTTTATTCATAATTAAAATGCATAAGAATTCACATTTTTCTATCATGGCTAGATAGTGAACATTTTCACAGTTCAAAGTTAGTGTAAGCTATTTGAGAGAAAATATACTTCAAAAATATCCTCTGGACTATGATTATCAACTGTTATTTCACTTAAATAAATTTTGGAGTTCCGAAGCAACCAAATGATTGTATCAAGTATATTTACTTATTCAATTCCACAATTGAATATTGCAGAATTTTATATTTTTAGGCTAACCTTAAACAACAATTTGAGAGTACTGTTTGATATGTATTCTGAAATACAGAAAGCATGCAAAGATTCAAATCAAACTAAGTTACGCTCTTGAATCACTTTAGTTTAGTGAGAGGATCTAATATCTAATTACTACAATAACTACTACTAACCCTCAACTACACACCAATTCCTAAGAATGATTTTCATTGGATACATAAATCAAATATACAACTATTTCTCTGGCATTAAACCAAATTTGTGTTACGAGAATCTCATTATTTTTATTTGAGATAGGTAAAACAGTTTATTGAAACAAGGAAATTTCGTCCGCTAAACAAATACATTATCTCTTCAATCATTATACTGGTCGTAAAACAACATCTTAACTACCCCCTTCACGTTCCCCACACAAAAATACAATTATATGAATATCAATCCTAATATTTACTCTGTTAGGTAAACATCAGTAATTACATGGATAATTTACCCACCTTAATCGAATTTATCACCACAATGCTTAGTTATACTCTTTATGTGTGTAACAAAACCAAAGAGCTGTTAATCCGGTTTTTAAAAATTATACCGATTTGTTCTTTGAACAAAACATTCTTAGTCATTGCTAAAAATCTTTTTTCCATGTAACATTAACGAGATTATCCGGTGAAAATTGAAAAAAAATGAACAGGGTGATAAAACAGGAATATATATATATATAATATTACTGAACAGTTGTTAAGGCAGAACTGTGGTACTTGTGATTCTCAGCTAAATTTTTCATCTTCTAGTGTTTATTACACAAGTACAATCACACAAATTTGACTTATTGCTATACTGTAAAAAAAAGAGAATTGGTAGTTTTAAAATTTCATAAGAAAGAATGAATAAAAATGATATTTACTACAGTTTCGGTCTCCATGTTTCGTCTTTATTTCCCATAAGAAGAAAAATCTAATTAATTATCTGTCTATCAATATTTGTATATGACACATTGTCTACGCATATTGTTTCTATGCCTAGTTTCAATTGTTCGTGTCGCAGTTGAACTGTGATTTTAGCTTTGGGTAACAGTTGTTCCTTGTTTATACAGATAATTTCAATGGAGAAAAGCATTCATTTATTTAACTCTATCAGCTGATTGATTTTTTTTCAATTCTTACTTTTTTAGACTTATGTAATATATATCAATCATCTTTTTATACTTTCAGCGAAAAACATATCTGTAATATATATATATATATATATATATATATATATATATATATATATATATATATATATATATATATATATATAATACACTTTGAAGACTAATTACCCTTGAATAACATACAATTCCCATGGACGGACAAATACACATATGCAGGATGAACAAAGTTTTTAAGTTGACAAATTGTTTAGTACATATTAGAAGTGATAAGTAACGACTATTAGTTTATATATTGTTTACAATGTTTTTTTAAATCTCATTGTTTTAGAGAGAAGAATTTTATAATTCCATATATTTTGAGAGCTCCAGCCAAACAGTTATTGGAAAAAGCCAAGAAAATAACAACCTTTTTCTTCCAATTTTAGAACTCTTTATGAATGCTAATCTACGGATCTACTACATATTGGAATAAGAAACCTTAAAGTGTAAGCTTTCCAGATAAAATAAACTCTGATTATTGAGTTAGTTAGGTCATTTCTTACCACTTATTCAGTAGTCTTCAATTGGAATAAATCAAATTTCCAGTGCTCCTTGATTACCAATGATTGTCATCATGTAACAAAGAAAACAATATCAAATTCGAAGTCATCTACAAATTTAATATACTACACAGTTGGTGACATTGATAAACTAAAAACAGTCAGATTATTTGTTAATAGTATTTTGATATATTCTTGGTAGTTTATGAAATTACTTATTCCTTAGTATACGTAGAAATGTTCTAGCCAACCACATTTAAACACATTAAAACACAAGTGACTCATATGTCATATGATACATCGCATGAAAAATTCCCTTTAACTATAGTAAGAAATAAGTCCGAAAGCATTCATTCAGTTTAAGCTGAAGATAAAAAAAACAATCTATTCAAATATGAAGTTGCTAATGACAGATAATCTCAAAAATATAGAAGAATAGTTCGAAACTACTTGAAATTAATGAGCTAAGTTATTTATCAGGATTTCACATACTTCGAATAAATGTCTACGTGGTTGGTTGACTTGAACTAAGCAATTAATCGAAATCCATGAAGCGATAAACATTTCCTCAGAAATCTTTAGTAATACTATAGAGCAAAACAATCTGCAGAGGGAACGAATATTTTCATTATGGCGTGTGGTGATTAGTGAATTTCATTGAAATTGTAAACCGATCAACGTTAGACTACTATTGAAAACCTGGGAAAAGTGGATGCCCGTCGAGCTCTAGTACGAAACTCTTTAGCACAGTTCATGCACGACTTCGCATGCTGGACCCGAACCTAGAATCTTTGGCCTTAAGCAAACACCTAATTTCCAGATCACATAGCGGGCATCAAACAGAGTCGATGCCTATCTCTAACAGCCCACGATATTGCGTAACCACCCGACGGTCTTGAGTCCGATTTCCGCCTGAAGGATCTTTGACGCGAACTCCTGAAGATTGCAATCGCAGTACATAGATAACAGGTTTCAAATCTTGGTGTAACAATGTTCGACTTGTGGTTTTTGGTAATAACAGACTTTACGTAGTTCGTATACATAGCTGTCGATCATCTGGTCATGTGTCCCACAGTCCGAACTGTATTCTCATCTAGTAATCACGTGTTTTGCCTACGCCATGCACTCGATGTGACAACTTCTACTCCACGTTTCGCTACATACTGCTTACATACAATATTATCAATAGCGTCTATCACAATACAAAATAGCAATATTACACGAACCAAAAATCTTCAAATCTCGTACCAGGCATAACATATTTAAGTTACCGATGTCGAATCTAATAGTCCGAGTTTTCAAATTGAGTTCGTTAATATCGTAGCGTATTACTCATTCAGTTTCCCACAAAAAAGTGAAGCGTGACTACTGATTAGATTACATATGCAAATCAGTATAAATAAGATATTTATGAAATGAATAACTCACACACCAAAACATCAGTTTATCAATATTGCAAATGAGAAACAGTAATCATAAAGTATAATGCTTGTGTATTAAGGCAATATCGAGACAATTCGCACAGGATGCACATATGCCAATAAGAGACTGATCCATTTCAACCCTAAACATCAATGGGAAGATTCACATAACGAATACAAAGTGAGTTAACGATCTCACTAGTTATTATTTTGAAAAGAAAAAGAACAAAGATTCTATCACAATAGCATGAATTCATTTTATTTCGTTTGTTGATATTTGTTAATTAATTATATCTTAGTTATTCAGAAGATCACTCCAAACCCGATATTGTCTTTAATTATAGTACTAAAAGATGAAGGTTCCAAACCCACGTAGTATCAATGCTCTCAAAAATCCAAATATAATTAGTTGGTAATAATTAACCATCGCCAACGTTGGCTCAACGCTTTATGTTGATTACATTTAAGTGATATATTGTGGTGTGTGCTACTTATGTCGACATAAGTAGTACATAACCCCTGTCAGGAATAGAATGTCTGGCAGCAGAAAGTTGAGGTCGCGGAGGAAAGAACGGGAACAGAAAGCAGTTGGTATGAAACTGAAGGAACAATAAAGTCTGTGACAATTAATAAACATTTTGCAAATGAATTATTGGAGTATGGCTTTTCTATTTTACGAAGTAACTCTGTAGTTTGTGTTAAATAATAGTTGGTTGTCTTCACCTGTGTTCTCCTTTCCTACAATATTACTGCATCAAAGTAGAACAACAGTAATTCTTTCTTTTCGTAATCTAATCATATAAACAATCCAACCATTTCTCAATTTATCTGGAATTATCTTTTTTGATATTACTTTCGCATATCATACAATCCAACTCATATGAATACATGGTTGTTGTTAGAAGGTCAGCAAAGAAATGACTAGCATTAGATGGAGAACTTTTGAAAAGCCAGTATCAATGAATATCCATTGAGTTTTAGAATATAACTTCTCGACTGTACCAATTCACTGTAATGGTAGGTTGATTTTCAAACTTATTTTCTATTGAATGCTGTTTTTATATGGTAGGCAAAAAGCAGACAGGCTATTTTGATTCTTTCTCAAACGATTAATAGTTTAAATACTGAATGACTTTATGAAGTCAGTCAGTTAGCTGATTCTTTTTTCTAAACGTATTCAGTTGGAAATTAAATATCGATCTCGTCTATAAACTGATAGTCTGATCACTCAAGTTATTTAAGAAACTTCAATCAAATCATCATACTACTTATAAACCTTAAATAGATCATACATATACCTTACAGATCACTAAGCAAGCGTAATACGAAGTATGTCGTTGATTAAGAATCTAACAAAATACACTTTTAAAACCTTCAGCAATCTATAATATAACGTAAATGACTGTGCGGTACCATAAATTGATGTATACACCTCTACAATGCTCCTCAACATTTAATATCTTACTAACTGATGTCAGCCAGTGAAAAGACCATTTACACTCCAGAAACCACTAAACTAAAAAATATTGAATTATGAATACCTAATCAGTGTATAATGAATAACAAAAAAACATTACATGATATTAAAAATGACGTTAGATTTGACTTTACGTGTTTAATATTATGGTTCGAACTTGTTGTATTATCAAACTGAACGTTTGCTCTTTTAAAAGTTTGATGTGCATTTTGATGATATCCATGATCAATTTTCTAAATAAATATTCATGAAATTGTTAGTAAGAATTGAATTTCAGCTTTTTACCAGACTTTATATCCCCTTGAAGTTTTTTTCTAGAAGATCATCAATAAATTAATTGCATCCAAGAGACAGTCAAATATAAAATACTTATTAATAGTTTGTAGAAAATTAACTTCAGAAAAACAGAGTTAAATTGTTTAATGTTACTGACGTCGCCTTTAAAATTTTGATGTTGTTCGTTAATATTATGGTGGAGAAATGATCTACCAACATATCGTCTGACAGGGAAGAGACTTGAAAGACCGGTTTCCTATACAAAATCAACCGTAATTAATCAAGTTAATAAAAGTCATCATATATTGCAGCAGACAGCAGTAATAGCATATGTTTAGTTCTGTTCTGCTTAGTTTGCTTTGGAACTCACGAGTGAAGCAAATCATAGGATTCTTTTAGTATTAGAATCAATTTCCTCAACCAAATAGCTGGTTTGATTAGTTACTGATGCTCTCACTGAATTCAGTCCTGTATTTACGTATGCATAATTTACCTCAAATACAACCGAATAACTGTAACGACTAAGCATAATTATTGATGAGTCATACAAGAAGTAAATTATTTTCTTGTCGAATGAGGCACCAACTAGACTTTTGAAACTGGGTAGCATAACTTTATTTTGTGAAGCATCCACATGTGTACTAAGAATCCTATTAAACCTTTCATTCCATTTATATAAACTTGTACAATTTCAACTTTTTCACCATTTATACGTAGTTTAGGCAATATCTATCGACCGATCGATTTTAATACATTTACAGAGATTCCATTTTCTGGCCTTTTAAAAAATGATTTGGTGGTTCCATTACAAATAACGAGAAGTTATGGTTTTTAACTACTAAACAAATGAGAGCAAAGCCCAAGGATGGACTCTAATCAAAATGCGTTTGCATGATAAACGGAAAGAACCTCTACGAAGCAGTTTGACAGATGAACTTAATTAGATCATCAGTAAGGAACTCTGATTCTTAGCGAACGTAGTATAGTTCACAAACATCACACTCTGAATAAAATAGTTTAGCATGTGGATTATTTCAGATTAATTTCAAATGACGTAATGTGATATTCAGTTAGTGTTTTTAATAGAAAAATATGTAAAACGGTTTCATTTTAAAATAAAACAAATTTTAGACATATGTTTTCAAACTAAATATGGACATTTAATATTTTACTGAATAAAAAATGGACATATATCATAAAACATTCCAAAGTTAAATAATTTATATTAGTTTGAGTAACACCAATAGCCATGGAGTACTATATGACCATTTCATTGCAGTATAGAACTCCTCAAATATAGAGTTCAACTATATTTTGAGTAAGGCATCCAGTAACGTCAGTATCTGGCAGCCATTGAACTATAACGCCGATTAACTAAAGCTGAAAATGTGAAATGCTGCTTTCCAACTAAGCTGTCAAATGATGACTAGTCCCTGGTTTGATCCCTGATTATATCATTGGTGAGTTACTTCCTAACTTACTTACTCCTGTTACACCTCGCGAAGGAGCATGGGCCTCTCACCAGCATCCTCTATCCAACCCTGTCCTAGGCAATCCTTTCTAGCTCTCTCCAGTTGTTATTCATCCTTTTCATATATAATTCTATTTCCCGACGTAATGTGTTCTTCGGCATCCCTCTTTTCCGCTTCCCTTCACGATTGCGAGTTAGGGCTTGTCTCGTGATGCAGTTTGATGATTTCCGTAATTCATGTCCTATCCATTTCGATTGTCTTTTACAAATTTCTTATTCAGCTGGAAGCTGGTTTGTTCTCTCCCACAGAAGGATGTTGCTGATGGTATCCGGCCAATGGATATTGAGTATCTTGCGTAGACAGCTATTGATAAATACTTGTACCTTCTTGATGGTAGTTGTTGTAGTTCTCCACGTTTCAGCTCCGTACAGTAGAACTGTCTTGACGTTCGTATTGAAGATTCTGAAGTTGATATTGGTTGAAAGTTGTTTTGAGTTCCATATGTTCTTTAATTGAAGGAATTCTGTCCTTGCTTTGCCGATCCTCGCCTTTACATCTGCATTTGAATCTCCTTGTTCATCGATGATGCTTCCCAGGTATGTGAAGGATCCCACATCTTCCAGAGTTTCGACATCAAGAGTGATTGGATTGCTGTCCTCCGTGTTGTATTTGAGGACCTTGGTTTTCCCATTGTGTATGTTGAGGCCTACTGATGCAAAGACTGCTGCTATGCTGGCTGTCCTTATCTGCATTTGTTCGTGTGTATGCGATAGAAGGGATAGGTTATCTGCGAAGTCCAAATCGTTTAATTGGTTCTGAGCTGTCCATTGTATGTCGTGTTTTGCCTCAGATATCGAGGTCTTCATAATCCAGTCGACCACCGGAAAAAAGAGGAAGGGAGAGATTAGACAGCCTTGTCTTACTCCGGTCCTTACTTGGAATGCATCTGTCAGCTGTCACCATGCAATACTTCGCACTGTAGTCCGTCGTATGGAGCCGGTCTATTCAGGAGTTCCTCGAAGTACTCTGCCCATCTGTTCCGCCGTTCTTGAATCTCAGTGATTGATCTTCCTTCTTTGTCGTTGACTGGTCTCTCTGGTTTACGATATTTCCCTGCTAGTTTCTTCGTTGTATCGTAAAGCTGTCTCATATTTACTTCTATTGCAGCTTTTTCCTCTGTCCTTGCTAGTTCTTCCACCTATTTCTGCTTGTCAGCTCTAATGCTCTTCTTCACTTGCTTGTTTGCTTCTATGTATTCAGCTTGTGCTTGGACTTTCTCTGCTCGTGTTCGACTATCGTTAACTGCTGTCTTCTTGTTCTTTCTTTCTTTGATCTTGTCCAGTGTTTGTATAGAGATCCATTCCTTGTGATTATGCTTCTTGGGGCCCAGAACCTCCTGACACGTTGAAGTTAATGCTTCTATGAAATCTTTCCAGTTATCCTCCATAGTAGTTTCTTCTTCCTTCAGTAGATCCTGTAGGGCTTGGAACCTGTTGTTGAGAGCTATCTTGAATTCATTGAGTTTGTCGGTATCTCGAAGGAAGGCTGTATTGAACCTTTGCAGCGCTGTTTGTCCAGTTGTCCAGTTTTTATTTAGCTTCAGTTTTAAATTGGCCACAACCAGGTGGTGATCTGCAGCTATATCCGCTCCTCTCCTGGCTCTCACACCTTCCATTGTCCTTCAAAATTGTTTACTGATGCAAATATGATCTATCTGATTCTCTGTGGTGTGGTCCGGTGAGATCCATGTAGCTTTGTGTCTACTTTTGTGTGGAAATATTGTGCCGCCTATGACCAATTTGTTGAATGCACACAGATTCGCAAATCTTGCCCCATTTTCGTTTCTCTCTCCCGGTCCATGTCGTCACATGATATCTTCATATCGGTGTTGTCTATCCCGACTTTGGCGTTTGATCTCCCATCAGAATGGTGAGGTCCTTTCTTGGGCACTTCTCTATGATTGATTGCAACCTATCGTAGAATTGATCTTTAATGTCATCGTTGCTATAATTTGTGGGTGCATAACATTGGATAATGTTCATTGTGATCCCCTCCTTCTTTGTTTTGAATGATGCTTTGATGATTCTGGATCCATGGTATTCCCATCCTACAAGTGCATTTGGTTCTACTCTGGACAGCTTTATAGCAACTCCCTGAGTGTGTGGAGCATTTTCCTCTCCGTGACCGGAGTATAGCAGCATCTCTCCCGTATTTAGCCTTTGTTGTCCAGCTTGGGTCCAATGGGTCTCGCTGATTCCTAGTTCTGCCAAGTTGTATCTCCTTATATCCGTTGCTATTTTATCAGCCTTCCCGGTCTCCCACATTGTCTGGACGTTCCATGTATCTATAAAAATTGTTGCTCTGGTTGTTAGAAGGGGCATCGGCCTCGTGGCTTCCAAATACAATGCAAATAATTTATGTGTATAATTAAGAATGCTTGTCTTGTTTTACTTTATAAATTCAACGCTGAAATGTAACTTTATTGTTGCAAATATAAAATAAATTCATGGTAGATACTGCTATTGAATGTCTATCTTCAGTAAGTTTAAGAAAAGCTTTGTCTGTATACATTCAAGTGAAATGAGAGGATTATTAAATTTTCAGTAATTCCGTTATTGCTATTTTGATTTTGATCTATTTTGAATTGTGTCATGTAGCAGAAATTTGAATGGTCGTTTCATGGTGTTTTGGACTCGTCCCAATGTTGATGTTCACACGAACATCCAAATATGATACATGTCACATCGAAATAGCAACGTGTTATCCATTAGGTTTCTGAGTCTTAAAAGCTACAAAAATATTAATTTACAATAGTCGTAATATGTAGTATCCATTTCGATCGAATGTTTTTCAAGAACGAGTATTTTGTAATTACATTTATAACAACAAGTTGACATGTAATTTCCATTATTCAAGAATACAATGTACCTGATGTGATTACAACTTATCGATGACCTCTGAGAAATTCTTAGGTGACCTTTGAGAAGTCCTCCCATCTACTAATGTTGAAGAAGGGTATAAATTAATGTTAGGAATTAGGATTAAGATCTATAGTTGGAAACTAGGGTTAGGAATAAGAGTTAGAGTTTTCATCATAAACTGACATTGCTTATAATGTCAAAATGTTAATTAGCTATATGAATGAATTAACTTCGAACTAAAATCAAAGACCTGCAACCTTCAATCTGATTGATTCGTTCATAAACTATAGTCTCACCAAAATCAATCATTGTTTCTATAGCCACTTATATATGCAAATCACATGAACTGTAGAAACACATAAGTTAAAATAGTAGACACTAATAATAACTGGATGTAATTATTGTTCTCATAATTAAGAAATTTAGTAGCAACCGTGTAAATATACTGTCAGTATTTTCTACCACAAACCTTCCTTAATTAAACAGTTATGTGAAATCATGGGTAACAAAACAGCTGATTAGTCTCATTAATACTCGATCGTTTCTAGAATCTTCAGATTTCACTGACTACATTATCTGTAGATATCTAGTGGTCATAATCTTTCCTTTTAGTTATTTTCTCGTACCGTCCGATCACCACTTATTGTGATAAGTGATATCTTTCTCACTTTTGATATAAGGAAATTCAGGGAGTCATGGATTTCCACTAAAACTTCAGAAAATCTTTCCGAGTTTAATCAACAATAAACATATGATTACTGCTAGTTTGGAAGATTTTTGAATATAATTCATGTCACGAATGTTCTTAAAGATGCTATAACATCAACTTAAATAACGAATGATAACTGTATCATAGTTCCCTTCATAAACTCATATTAAACACCTTAAACATATATTGGAAAATGAAGTTAAACTATTTTGTTGTACAGGGTGGCTTAGATCTTTCACATACCATAAATCTATAAATAAGCCGTTTTACAAATGTAAGTACTAAAGGAATATTCATAAATTAATTTATTTCACTGTTCCGCATTCATACAGGTCCAATTTATCTTGTTACAAAATAAACACGAGTGGTCATAATGTAATCAACTACAAGAAACATATGTGAATTATGAGTTATAAAGTAGATCAAGCAATAGAATCGATAGTAGTTAGACTATCATATTAATCCTTAAAGTAATATTCTTAATAATAATATTTCAATATGGTATTAGCAAAGCAAAATATTCTAACAAGGCATAAACACTTGAATGACAAAACAGATTGTAGATTAAAGCTATTAATTTAGAATAATGATGAGTATAAACTATATCCATTTCAATTACTTTAGTGAATTGGTAAATGTTCATTATATACATAATGTAAATTCATTTTTGATTTTAATAGTTGAGGTCGTGAGTCAAATGAAGATAGACCACTATGGAAAACATGGAAGCACTGGACGGCCATTTTGCCACAGTATGGGACTCCTCAGTGTTCTGCATCCACGATAACGCACAGTGAGATTCGAACCCAGAAATATATCGGTCTTGCGTACGAACACCTAATATCTAGACCACTCAGCCGGCATCCAATGGTGTTAATGTCTAACTTCAATCAATCCATGAAATTGAGTGATACATCCGCCATTTTCTTGAGTGAATTACTATCTCTTAACAGACCCGATTGAACTCCACTGGTCATTATTTCTCACCAGAACTCCAGGAAATACCTCTTGAAGCTAGTCACTAGTGAGCATATGTTGATTAGTGCTTCCAGGTTTTTCACGATGGTCTGGCTTCAATCGATTGATGATCTCAACTGTTAATATTACTATAATATCCATAAAACCCCTTCTGATACTAATCATCTTTGATTATTTGATTGTTAGTGACTAATATTTAAGAATATAAATGTTGAATAGTTAATGTTTCTGAATAAAATTGAAATATAACGCATAGTTATTATTTTTTTTATTTTTCTCTACATTTCGATTATTTTATCCAGAAGTAATATACCTTATTACTTTAATTATAAATTATGAAAATGTTATTATAATTAAAATTATAATTTATATTTATCACTAATCATAACAACAACAAAAAAGAAAACGATACGTCACAATCGGTTATTTTCTTTGTAATTATATTAAAGGTGTGATAAATAGGTCACAATGAAAACTGCGAAAAAAACAAAAAAGAGCAAACAAAACAGTATAACACCATAAAATTACTCTATCTATCTATCTATCTTAATTCTTATAATTCTTCCCCCCCCCACTGATCCAATGACCTATTTGTAAATCATATGTGTTTAGAATCTGAAAAGTATTTAGAAAAAAAATTCTTTAACTTTATTTTGTAACTGATTCATAGACAGTCACGAGTAAATTATGTCTCATTATTTTTTATTTATAATATAAATATATTTTCCAAAAATAAATATAGCATCACTTAATTCGCTGTAATTGTATGTATCCAAATAGTTTTCAATAGGAAACAAATAAGTATTATTTTTTTTTTAAAAAAAAGGGAAGAGAGAAATTTTGTCACTTTTTATTTATACAATAATTCATGTTAATAAAACCAACGATTGGAACATTTAGTTGTTGCTGTTGGTTGACTAATCACTAATGTAGGTATTAAACAATGCATATATTACAATGTAATAAACTAAAATTAACAGATAAATGATACATTATTTCTTGAAATAATAGAATTAAAACAATTGAATTCTTATCAGGGTTTTTCTTTCTTTCCTTCTTTTAAATCAAGAAATACGTCATAGATAGAAATTTTAATTATTCACTTTCTCATGGCATATAAATACATATTACAAATGGTGTTGTCTTTTATCGACAAAACTCATGTGTTTGTAAAACAAATTGAAATAAGAAAAATATAATTGAATGTACTAGTTCATTGAAATCTATTCTATTTTCATTGACATAATTTCCATAAAATCATTGATACTATAATAAAACCATACACTAGATATTAATGGTTTATGTTTATACACTTGTAATATATATTGGTCTATCTTTATTTTTTTAAAAATTAAAATTATAATCATTAACATTTCACATAAAATAGTACAGTTTCCAATAAACACTGTCTGTGATTTTTGAATCAAAGATCAAATAATCTTGACATAAAATGTGTTAAATTGTTATCAAATGATTTTCAATTAAAACCATTTAGTTAATAAAAAATTTAAAAATTTATTCTATAAGCATTATTTATTGAATGGGAAAGAAAAGAACAATGATATGATCGAATCAAGCTTTTTAAATCAGCTGTTTTTATGAAAAGATTATTTCCCAGCTATCAAATAAATCTTCATAAAAATTAAATAAGTAAATATCTTATAATGGTAAGTGAGAAGTTTTAACTAAATTTTGTCTTGAGGAATTATCTACTGTAGTACAGGCTATATATATGAATAACTGGAGTGTATATTAGATGGAAGATTAATAACAATTAAGCACAATTTTATAAACGAAAACAATGACTTACCTTGAGATCGACTAGATACAAGGCAGTCTGATAAGTAACTTGTCTCTCAAACACACTTTACCATGATTTAAGTATAAATGAAATAAAAAATTATCGTTCTATAAGACATCATGTAGTGTGTGTAAACGGTACCCTAATACCGATGTAATTTAACTTAATTCTCGATTAGTGTAAGCAGTAGTATTACTTAAATTCTGTCATTAATGCACTTACTAATGTTTGAGAATGAGCATACGACCATGAAATATAACTTAAGGATTGCGGAACAGCAAGTTAACCGGTTGATGAGTTGAATGGTTTCAAAGAAAAGTTGACTGAAAATATCAAGAGCATATTAATTGTGCAGATGTGAAGATGCGAATCGGCAAATCAAAAGCAGCATATCTACAATTGAAGAATATATGGAACTCAAAACAATCGTCAATCAACATCAAAGTCAGAATTTTCAATACAAATATCATGACAGTTCTACTGTATATGGCGGAAACATGAAGAACTACGAAATCAATTATCCAGAAGATACTAGTGTTCATTAAAAGTTGTCTACACAAAATACTCCGGATCCGTTGGCCATACATTATCAACAATAATCTATTGTGGAAGAGAACAACCCAGATTCCAGTGAAGGAAGAGATAAAGAAGAGTCGCTGGAAGTGGATAAGACACACATTGAGGAAAACACTCAACTGCTTCACAATGCAAGCCCTCACATGAAATACTCAAGGTTGAAGGAGAAGATCGAAACCAAAGAACATATTGTGCCGAGAAATGAAGATAGATATGAGAAGTAAAGACAATAATTGGGTAGAGCTAGAAAGAAAGGCACAGAATAGAATGGGTTGAAGAATGCTGGTCGGCGGCCTATGCTCCATTGGGAGTAACTGGCGTAAGTAAGTTAGTAAGTAAGCATATTCATTAACATGTAATTGATACGCAAGACAATTAACAGATATATTTTGATTTTAAACTTTACATATATTAGGTAACGTTTCACTAAAATGAGTATATTGCAGACATGTGAAGATGACCTTGTGGTGGTTGGTGTTCGATGTATTCCTTAAACTCCGTATACAGTTTGTCTCGGTAACCGTCACCAAATGACGCTCCAACGGTATATTAATCAGAATGCGAAGTGTTAATTATGTTTATTATGGGACCACACACAGATATCCAAAATTACAGATGCGTTAAGCAAGCATGAAATAGTTGTGCCGAAAGGCAAACAGGCAAGAGAGAGAGAGCAAGGACAAGAGCGAGCGATCGGGCGAGTGAGTGAACGAGCTAGCGAGTAATGAATATGAACAACATGGACATATATATACATAGTGAAATGAATGAATCATCGAGTCAGTTAAGCGGTTAATAGTAAAGCTAGTAGCGTGAATAAATGCGTAGGCAGTAAGGCTTGCCGAGCATACATGTTTATACATTCGCAACAGTAATAAGAATACAATGATATAGATAAATTGCTGTACGGATGACTCAGTTCGTTAATAGGTTAATAAAATGACTTAACCGAATTAAATGTGAACAAGCACAATAGCACGTGAGTTGTTATAACCTGATTGCTAATATATATCTAAAAGATCTTTGAAACATCTCAGAAGTTACTTAAATTTTTGTGTATATTACACTTTTATAAAAACTCTGAACGGCATAATTTCCTTCCAACCTCTATATCTTTCCCAAAATGATAATATGACGTTTATTATAATTAGCTATAATAAATTACTCAGTAATCCCAAGACTATTAAAATTCATGAAAATAATTCATTATTATAAATAAACTAGATTATAATGATAAAATTATGTATATATATATTCCCCATATTCAAATATAATGGCAATAGGTCACGTAGTATTAGAGTTCGAGTTTGTCAGGATCATACACCAATTGAGAAATGTTTTAAAAACTGAACAACATTGACTTTTTATTTTGTATCTGTATAAAACATTTTGCTAAGACTGAGCCCAGGAATGCCTCATTTTGTGCCATAGATTATACCAGAAATTATGTTATGTATTTCAACTTAGATTTAATAGCTACCATAAGTTATTCATAAAGATAATTTAAGAATACAAATACAATGAAAGTATTTAAAACAACTACATACTTTATATTTAACCGGCTAACTCACTTAATTACGCCTGTTACTCCTCGTGAAGGAGCATAGGCCGCCTACCAGCATTCACCATCCAACCCTGTCCTGAGTAATACTTTTCAGCTCTTTCCAGTTGTTATTCATCCTTTTCTTATCTGTTTCTATTTTCAGACGTAATGTGTTCTTTGGCCTTCCTCTTTTCCGCTTTCCTTCAGGATTCCAAGTTAGCGCTTGCCTCGTGATGCTAAAAAAAACACCAAGCAGACTAAACAAATTAAAACATTTAAACTATTCAACCGACTATATAATAAAATACTCGAGATTTTTTTATCCTATTGGTTATTTCTAAAAAAATAATCTTTGTGTAATTTATAAATAACAAGAGAATAAATATTCTAGTCTATAATTCTACCAGGATATTAGTTAAAAATAATATAAATGCATTATATTAATGTGATTTAACATTATCAAATGATATATCAATTGTTCTTTAACTTGTGTATCATCAGAAAATTGATCGATTTCTAGATTTCTTTAATGTAATGAAGATTATAAGGATAGTGTTACAATCATCTGAGATGAAAAATATAGATTTTTTTCTTTAAGCTGAAGTAATCGTTAATAAATATGCTATTTTTAACTTTCACAGTAGTAGCGTGAAGGAGAAGATCGAAACCAAAGAACATATTGTGCCGAGAAATGAAGATAGATATGAGAAGTAAAGACAATAATTGGGTAGAGCTAGAAAGAAAGGCACATTCATTATTCGAATACATTTTCTTATAAATAAATTAAATAAAATGAAAAAAGTCAGTTGTTTTAGGAATTTTAAAGATAAATAGTATTTGAATAGTCAATCTGAAATGTAAAACATGAAGTTCAGCGAAGGGATCTCTTTTCAACGAATTTATTATCAAGTTGTACAATCGAATATATATGAAAATTTTGTAAAAGTACTAATTCCGTGAGGAAATGTGAACACAGTTAACCATGAAATGTGTTCGTGCATACTTACATATGTATATACATGAAATTATCTTCGGTAACATAAAGAATTGTTGTCTTTAAAACTAACATTTTACCTATGAATACTTATACCGTAAGTTGAAATAAACTATATTATTAGAAAGTTTTTGTGGATATTATAGTATTTTGATATTTGAGATCTTAAGCCAATCAAAGCTGGACCACCATAGAAAATCTGAAATCAGTGGAAGGTCGTTTTGTCCCAGTATGAAACTCCATATCAGTGCGCATCCAGTGCTTCTAGGTTTTCCGTGGTGGTCTAGCTTCAATTAATACATGAATTCAAATATTAAAATTACTATAATATCCACAAAACCCCTTTCTGATAATAATCACCACATACTCACTAGTGACTGGCTTCAAGAGGTATTTCCTGAAGTTCTAGTAAGAACCAGTGATCAATGGAGTTCAACCACGTCTGTTGTGTGATAGTAACTCACAGGAGACAATGGTGGATGTGTCACTCAATTTCAAGGATTGAATGAAGTTAGACATTAACACCATTGGATGCCGGCTGAGTGGTCTAGATATTAGGTGTTCGTACGCAAGACCGATATATTTCTGGGTTCGATTCTCACTGTGCTTTATCGTGGATGCAGAACACTGAGGAGTCCCACAATTGGACGAAACGGCCATCTAGTGCTTTCAGGTTTTCTATGGTGGTCTAGCTTCAATTGACTCCTGATTTCAACTATTGAACCTTATTGTGTTTTGTTCCTATACATAACTTGGCTTTCAATAAATTATAAGCGTGATAAATAACTAATGAATGATACATATAATTCAAAAGTGAAAATGTCTTCAACTTTCGTTTCTTTAAAAAACAAAGAATGAGGCAAAAAATATCATTTATGTAGCTGAACAGTATAAATGTGAATAAAATAAGCATGACTCTTCAAATGTTTTTTTAAATACTTCATTTCAATTTATTAGATAGAAAATGTTTTTAATCAAATGAAGTAGAAAGATGATATAATGAAAACACTAAACACTTGTGAAACTTAATTCCATTGAGTTTTATGCACGAAAAGGAAAATCTTTATCGAAGTTAGAAGAGTTAAGATTGTCATTATATGCTATAAATCTTAATAAGTCTCTGATAACACATTAATTGAGTGTGATATCAATTCATTTAGTTAAAGAAAATTAATAAAGATAATTGAAAAATTCCTCTTAATACCGTATAAAAATAATATAGTACTGACAAATGAACTAACTCTGCAGAGGTATGTCACGTGTTAAGTAAATCAATGGTAATATTACTAGTAGTAGTTTTCAATTAACCTACTTATTTTTAATAGTTGAATTCATGAGTCGATTTAAGCTAAACCATGATTGAAAACTTGGAAGCAGTAGACGGTCGTTTCGTCCTAGTATGAGACTTCTAAGCAGTGCCCATCAACAATCCCGCACCCTGGACTCGAATTTAAGATCTTCGGTTTCGAGCGTGAACTCTCAATCTTTAGACAATTGAGCCGTCTAACTTTAGTCAATCCATGAACCTGCACAACACTTAATCCATTGTCAGAAATGGATAACTGTCTCCACTCGACACGGATTGAACTGAACTGGTTACAGCTTCACACAGGAACTCTAGGAAATCCGATTTGAAGCTAGTCACCAATAAGAACATGATTATTATCAATTTTGGGGATTTGTTGATTTTGTATTAATTTAAGTAATTGAATTCATGAGTCAATCTAAACTAGATCATTGAAAACTCAATGAACACAATTTTACTCTCAACAAATTCAATATTTTTTATAAACAAATATCGGTAAATATATGATATTTCATATTTTTACAGATTAGAAAGGGTGAAATCATTCACTTAGTTTACAGAGTAAACAAAATACACTTTATCGGTAAGTTGACGAGGATTTTTAAAAATAATATATCCGTTAGTCAATGAATATAATAATAAAGATTCATTTGAAAAAAAATTAAAGGATAACAAAAAATAAAAATAATAACTTAGAGAAAGTTGTGGAAAACAAAAATATTTTATTCAATTTCATTCACCTCCACTAATAAAAGGATAATCAATCAAGGATAATCGATTAGAAGAAATTCTACTGAGAAATTAGTTTTGTTTCATAGAGATAGTAGGGTAAATAAAAGTCAACATATCATTTTTATTAAAACGGTTTGAAGCTATATATACCTTAGTATAATGTATGGGTTGAGTTAGGGTTAAAGAGGCATCAGCTCGTCGAAAAATTCCTCATAAATGATGCATTAAAATAATAAAAAGTAAATTATTCCTTATTCATCTGAGTCATGAGAATTGCGATTTAGAAATAATTTATATCAAGATTTAAAAGCTTTTGAAGAATCATTGTGTTGGGGACGATAGATCCCCCAAAACTCACATTTTGTAATTTTATCTTATCGATTAAATGTTAAAATATTTGAATGGTAGTCAATTGACGAACTTATTGATGAATGTTTAAAAATTCATATGACAATATCGATTATATATATTTGTATAAATACGCTTGATTTGTGTGCCTGATTGACCTGGTATCTGCTGGTTGCCTGTAGAATACACTTTTTACGTCTTACCAAGACTTCTTGATGGAGTTAGCAGGGTTGGGGACAACGGACCAGAGTAGCCTATCGAGTCTCGGAATCCTTGATACTTCTTTCCGTTTTGAGTGAGGCGAATCAGTAGTAGCATTCAGGCTTAACAAACCTAGCACATTGGGAGGCAGTTGAGTTTAGAAGCACTGAATAACTGTTTCATCCTAGTATATATCTCCTGAACAGTGCATATCTAAGAAACTACTGTAGATTGAACTAAAAACATCGATGATTTGTTGTGAATTCTTAACATTTCAAACATTAAACTAGTATCGAGTAGTTTACGTGTCCAATTTTAGTCGATACGAAATAGTTTTATTCATCTTACAATCACTTAGGTGGGTAATCATCTCGCACTTGACATGATTTAACTTCACTAGCTACGGTTTATCATTAAAACTCCAAGAAATTCTCATCGAAGTTAGTTACTACTGAGTACATAACTATCATTACTTTAGGTGATCTAACCAAGATGAATCAGCGATGTAAACTACGAAATTCAATGAGTTCCACAATCTTTCTGTAGTAATAATCTTCAAACTTTAATTTACACAATTGTATATATTTCAAGTCATATTTTAAATCGTTCAGTGTCATAACAACAATTTGATAACATTGATATTAAACCACAGAAAAATAAATCAGTCTTTTTCTGTCCAAAACCTTTCACGATAAACGAACTAAATCATTCAAACTTTTATAAAGTTTACCAGATGACATTATTTCCTAAAGGATGGATCACACTGATATAAACATTTGCGTATATTTTTGTAAAAATAAATTAAAGCCAACACAACTGACTGGATGATATTGAAATGTTGTGTTCAATAAAGTGTATTGTTTTATTATTCTATCTAAACTTAACCATAGAAATAATCACATAAAATTGATCAAAAACCAATTAATTATAGACATATCATTTATGAGCTGTCTTAATAGTAAATTATTGATTTCTAAACAAAGATATTGTAGTGTATGATACTTATATCTGTCAACGTAAGTAGTATGTAACACCAGTCAGAAGTGGAAAACCTGGCAACTGAAGGCTAAGAAGATCGAGTTGAAGAGATTGAAATTGAAAATACAAAAGGATTGTCAACTGGAAGAATCATAAAGAGTGTAAAGGAAATGATAGAAAATTTGCAAGTGAGGTATTCAATGTATGGTTCTCATATTTAACTAAGATATTATGCAATTTTGTGTTAAAAATTCATTGGTTATCCCCACTTGTGTTCTCGTTTATCACAATATTAGCTGAAATAATGTATCCCTTGTATAACACGCGAGTATATTTCATTCATGAAATTATTCATATCGCATTCTATAGAAAGTCTTCTGTAGGGAATGAACATAAATTCAAACAATAAAAAGTTTATAAACATTTGAAAACGTGATTAACTATAAAATTTTTGAAATTTCAGATTTGGTTTTAATACATGGTATCATGAAAGTGCAATCAAACTTGAAAGTGACTGATACTAAAGTTTATTTAGAACAAAAATAGCTATAAGTAGATTAAACAAATAAACAAATTTTTTCTGTGAATTATTTTAAAAAATCTGTCATTGCTCTAATGAAATTTATTGATCATGCCTAGGATCAACTATGATAATAACGCGATAATTTTGATGAAAGTTATTCACCACACATTAAATTCATGACTATTAGATCTGAAAGAAGTTATGACGAATATTTGATGCTTATGTATACCTACCTACGTCTGTTAGTCCCAATGGAGCATAGGCCGCCGACCAGCATTCTTCAACCCATTCTATTCTGTGCCTTTCTTTCTAGCTCTACCCAATTATTGTCTTTACTTCTCATATCTATCTTCATTTCTCTGCACAATATGTTCTTTGGTTTTGATCTTCTCCTTCAACCTTGAGTATTTCATGTGAGGGCTTGCATTGTGAAGCAGTTGAGTGTTTTCCTCAATGTGTGTCTTATCCACTTCCAGTGACTCTTCTTTATCTCTTCCTCCACTGGAATCTGGGTTGTTCTCTTCCACAATAGATTATTGTTGATAATGTATGACCAACGGATCCGGAGTATTTTGTGTAGACAACTTTTAATGAACACTAGTATCTTCTGGATAATTGATTTCGTAGTTCTTCATGTTTCCGCCATATACAGTAGAACTGTCATGACATTTGTATTGAAAATTCTGACTTTGATGTTGATTGACGATTGTTTTGAGTTCCATATATTCTTCGATTGTAGAGATGCTGCTTTCGGTTTGTTAATACATGCTTTCACATCTACATCAGATCCATCATGCTCATCAAAGTTGCTGCCCAGCTATGTAACGGTATACTGACAAATAACCAAAAATTTCATATTCTAATTCCACATAAAGTAAGACAACCATTATGTGATATCTTATTTTCAATTAAACTATAAATAATATGTACTTTCGTATAAATTGATTTTTACTTCATCATAAGACAGCCGAAATGTACAAAGTTAATGTTCATCCATTTACTAATTACATGTGAAGTAAAATCAAGCTGATATGCTTTTTTCGAAAAAAAAATAAATGAAATCATTAAACATATAGAAAATATTAATTTCAGTATTTGCTTGATGTTATTTTACCATTATGATCAAAAATCATTTATCTAGTGTTTTCTATATTTCAGTTTTTTTAAACTTCTTTATTTCCTACGAAAATATTCTCGATCATCTAACCAGTACATTTATCTTATAAAATGTACTTAGTAAAAAAGATTTCTAAATATTACCTTCATGAATAAACTATAATAATATAAAGAGCAACCTATTCAATCCTCTTGATTACCAAATTTTCAAAATGTGAATTTGTTTTTTAGAAACTTTTTCTGTTTTTGTTATATCCCAGTAAAGATTAAGTTACGGGTAACTTCTGAGAACTATTAAGGGACTAATTATATATATATACCTATTTAGTGACTAGATTGTGTATATCTATAATCTTATTATAAGCTTCATTTAGACCCATAGATTATTATGATACGATTTGTTATTCCTAAGTTATGCTCAGTTTATCAATTACAGTCTCTTACATTCACAGTCACATTCTGGCTTGATCTTGTACAAATGTTATTTCCTATCTTATTGTGTGATGCGGTCTGTTCGGCTGGCATATAATGTAAGTATGTTTGAAATAAATGATTTGCGTAGTAGAACCTGGTATTGGTGTTTTGGACTCAACTGAACGGGCTAGGAGAATAAAGGACTAATAACGACGTTGGGCTGCTCATACCGGTTTAGCACAGTACAAGAGTGAATAAGTCATATTTCGATTGACAAATAAATCACGTGATAAAAAGCCGGTTTTAGTTATGTTTTAATCAAGTAATTGTTAATACAAGCTTTTATAAAAGGTTTACAGTTCATCGTGAACTCAATCACTGAGAATTTCATATAGCACTACCATGATAATTTTGTATTGTCCTTTTTCACTATCCCTTAAGAAAATGAGAGACAATCACTATAGAATTCATATATCGAATACATATTTGACGATGAAAAGAGATGTCATAAACTTAAAACTGATTGTGAACAATTAGGTATGAATATGGATAGCAGCTTATAACTAAGTTAAAACAATCGAGATATTTTCTCTGGATATTCACCAGTCGAATCTTCATAAAATAGGAATTTAAACACAGTTTTCCATATCATATGCTAAGAATTCTTAACTGTAACATAACATACGGTACTGAATAAAGGATGTACTATTAATATAATCATTACTATGGCTGTTTTAGTCATTTCTGTATTTTATTTAATTACGATATTTAATATAACTGGTCATTTTTAACAGTATGATGAAGATCGCTTCATAGAGCCGTTTTATAAACCTGACATCATTGCTATTCTATATATATATATATATATATATATATATATATATATATATATATATATATATATATATATATATATATATATATATATATATATATATATATATATATATATATATATCAGCAAGTATTACATCTATCTTCATCTAAAGCAATAACCTGCTGAAATACATTATTATGGTGTTTATATGAACTAATGATTCCTTCATACTTGATGACTGACTGATTCCGAATTCCAAGTACATTGCATACGTTCATGCTCATATAGCTGTTCGTGGTTAAATTGTGTTATTTCTGGGATTCCTAGTTTGTATTATAATTCAAATACTCATAATTATCCCATTTATTCATCAAATAAATCCTACATTTAAAAAAAGCGAACGATTTAGTCAATAATGAACATGATTTCATAAAATATTACATTTATCATAACTCAAAACTAAAAAAAATATAATTATTTATTCATCAAAGAAAATATTTTTTGGTCATAATTAATTTTGTTGTTCCCTAAGCAACAATATGATGTCTACTACAATGTAGAAAACTGCTTTATATCATGCGAATAAGAAATAAATTAATTCCGATTTCCAAATCATTGAACAGTAGTCAGGTAGATTTAAATGATTGATATAATGAAATAATAATAATAATGAAGTAACTTGGATATAAATCAACCATAAAAATGATTACAGTCTGGAACATTTGAGAAAGGATGATTGACTATTTAATCTTACATGATTTAAAACTACTATGACAGATATTATAGAATTTTAAATGAATATAATATCTTAGTTATTTATATTTGTCCTTCTAAGACTAATTATGATATAGATTATATATTTGAATGATCATTTGTTGCCTTTTTTTCTATGATAAACCATGTATATGCCATTACTTAATTGATATTTTCGCTCGTTTGGTCAGTTTTGTTTTTAGAATATAAGCGTAATGTGTTGACCTGATTGTTATGGAATTCAGTGAGATTAACTAAATAATTAATTTAGAGATATTTAATCAAAAATGTTCGATTATAAGATGATCTTGATAGAACAATGAGAAGACGGAGTTGATCTGAAAAATGTGATGTATTTGCGCTATACATTTCGAACAATCTGGTCACACATATACTTGTCAGGGCATTTTATATGAAAATTAATAAAGGTCAATTACATGAAAGTTAAAGTACAAACAAAAATAACAAAGGGGAGAGAAAGGATAAGAAATTGTCACATTATCCTAGGCCATAGAATGACTCAAGGATCACCAAGGTAAATTCAAGGTTACGACAAATTGTTTTTGTACACATAAAGGGGGCTTAAATTTACGAATAGCCAAGGCTTCTATAAACTTAAGAATTCGTCCTTGACAATTTCTATACAACATTTTAAAAGCTGCATTAATATCAATTTTGTGCCTCGTTTCAATTATATGTTTCGCTATCGATGACCCTGGTTTTCTACCACCCATGTTGATCGGATCGTTTGACACACATTGATTTTGAAGCCATTTAGGCACATGTTCATTGACCCTTGATTGCATTGTTCGATTACTCCTCCCTATGTATGTGTGTCCACACAAACATGTAAATTGGTAAATACAAGATGATTATTTTAACATTGTTTACTTTTAATAATAGTGACAACATTAGGAATTGTAATTTAATGAATGATCTATAGTGTCTTATCACCATGATTTACACAATAGAGGGAAATAAATAATGTGTCAAATTGAAGAATTTCATTGAAAATGTTTAACAAGAATATAAGTTTGCTAATACATCATGTAGGATATTCAGAAGGTATGGTTAGTCTAATTCAGTCATTCGGAACCACTAAATAACATAACCAGATGATCTATTAGTATGTATAATATGATAGGATCAAAAGAGAAAAATCAAGTCTGTATGAAATTTGATCAACATAATCTCGAAAATAAATGTGTATATAGTAAGCTACTGATTCATCAATATTAAATATTACTCACTTAAATTATTGAAATTGGATTGTTAGTTTGATTACATATAAATTTTACAAGAACCGGTGAATTCAGATATCATTTTGATTTACTTCCGGAGTCAGATAAGTCGTCTACAGTTTTGGGGTTTCAGTCTCAAGCATAAGTCAGTTGAGGATACCACAGATACATTAAATGACATACATATTAGTGCAAATATCTCAATCGTACGAGACTTCGTTCAGTGCTCAAATATTTTCATATTGACACGGACTTTACTCTGATAAGATACATTAATTCTCTGAAGACTACCTATAGTTCCTTTTGACGGGTAATATCTATGTTTAACAATTCTTACTATTCACCTCGAACTCCATAGTATCAAATACAGTTTATTCACCCATCGAGTCATTAATATTAATGACTGCAATGCAATTTTAATGATTACATCTCGTTAAATACTATGAACTAGACGAAATGATATTGATTGGTATTACGAAATAAATTATCATAAGTTAAAGGAAGATCCAAATCATTAAATCAACAGTTTTCAAATTTTAATAGTTGAACTTATGAGTCTATCTAAGCTAGACCACCAGTGAAAACCTTCGGTCTTGCTCGTGAACACTTAACTTCTAGACCACTGAGCCGGCATCCAACGGTGTGATTTTATATCTTCAATCAATCCATAATCTTTCACAACAACTCATCCATTATCTGAAGTGGATAACTGTCACCACTTGACACTGATTGAACTCCATTGGTCACGGCTTCTCACTAGAACTCTAGGAAATCCGATTTGAAGCTAGTCACTAGTGAGAACATGATTGGATTCCAATTCAGTAGTCTAAGGGTTAAGCGTTCGCGTATGAGTCTAGCTTAAATCGACTCATGAGTTCAACCATTAAAATTACTACCATCTTCATAAAAAACCATTTTGATCGTTTTCAAATTAATTAATAAAAGAAACTTGAAAAATATCATAATAAAATTAATTTATTAAATAATAGTAAAATTTGTCAAAATAAAAATAAATGCAACTTTGTATTATTGTCGCATTTTATGTCAAAATAATTAATTACATTTGTTTACAATATGGGCTATGTAACTTGTATTGTTTTCATGTCAAAATAGACAAGTGAATGAATGCAATATTATAGTTCAAATGAAAATAAAAAGTTTCAATGTTTTTTAATATTAAAAAAACAAAAACAACTATGTACACTTCACAAACTTATTGGCTAATACAAGTAAACTCGTATGATTAATCAAAATGAAACTTAGAATCTTCATTATTGGTTTAAATAATCATTCATAAATCTCAACAAATCTCCTTCTGATAATAATCATTTGCTCACTAGTGACTGACTTCAAGAGGCATTTCCTGGAGTTCTAGTGAGAAACAGTGACCAGTGGAGTTCAACCAGGTCTGTTGTGAGATATCAACTCACTGAAGACAATGGTGTGCGGTGGCGCAATTTCGTGGAGTGGTTGAAGTTAGATATTAGCACCGTTGGATGGCTACCAATTCAGTGCTCTAGAGGTTAAACGCTCGCGCGCGAGACTGATATGTCCTGGATTCGAATTTCGAGGGGAGCGGGATCGTGGATGTGCACTGCTGAAAGGGCCGTCCAATGCTTCTAGGTTTTCCATGGTGGTCTATCTTCAATTGACTCACGATTCCGATTATTGAAATTTCCATAAATTTCCACAAAATCCATTCTAAAAATTTGAATTGTCAAACATTCGTAAAAAATATATACTACTGAGATCAGTAATGGACTTCACAAACTTAAAATATATCATCTATCAAAATATATAACTAAGATTATTAAACCATATGGGAAAATAGTAATATAACGAATCAAAAAGTATAGATTAAGTGAAAGGCGAATCAAAGATGATGATGATAATAAATTTCAATGTTTCTTCTTTATTTACTAATTACCTATTAAGCAATTATCAGTTATTAAAAATGAATGTTTAGAATTTGATACCAGTTACAATTTACGTTGAGTGTTAAGTGTTACTGAAATTCAGTGCTTGAAATTTTGTTTACATTTCAGTTTACTTAAATTTCAAAGAAATCCATGTCGATAGAAAAGTGTAGCTATAGGATCTCTAGTATCATCTAATCTAGAGAATTTATTTACGCATTCTATTACAATCATTAAATTTGTGATTTCACTAGAAATCTGGTTACGATATACAGATAGTATTTTGATGGTTATTAGATTAGATCGCTTAGAAAAAGTAAATAAAATATCAGATAAGATTAAGTTGACCATGGAGATAAAAAAAATGCTGACCAAAAACCAGCATTTTCCAATTGTTTGATTGTAGGAAGAGGTAACATTCATATAAAAAATTTAGTATTTTCTAAAAATCCATACATTGTGATAGATATCTAGATTATAAGTTGGTACACGCTTTTTCATCAGAAATAAACATTATTAGAAACTTGAAAAACAAAAGTAATCATCTTGTCAAGTAGACTGGATTAAATTTAATTTAACCAATACATAGGGTGAATAACCATTTCAAAGAGTTTTGAAAAAGATAGTTAAAAAGTCAAGACAAATAACATTGGAGTTTAAACCGACCGATTGTGAAGAATAATATTGTTATCCTTCATCGTAAAGAAACATTAGAGGAAATCAAAAAATTTAAACAAATCACGTAAAAATCCATTCCTTTGCTAGTAATGTCACCTGGTTCACATTGATGAAAGCTAAGAATAAAAACCTCAACAGGGGAAGTCAAATGTAGTGGGTGTGATGCTGTATATGTAGGAGAAACATCTAGACAACTGAATACAAATGTAAAGAAGTACAATGCTTTAAAAATGATCTGTAATCCTCAGAATACAGATTGGTAACCGTACTATACTCGTTAGAAACAGGACACAGGATTAACTTTGACAGATACAATAGACTTTAGAAACATTTCACTGCTTATAAAGAAAAAAATAACAGCAAAGCTCTGGATATGCGAGCAAATCTGAACAATCTGGATAGAAGAGATGAAACACTATCAATTACTTTATGGCAATTGTTGCTTTACAAACATGGTCTCATTGGAATCACCCATAACATGAATCCAAAACCACTGTATATTAAGAGTTTCAGTCCGATATTTTAGTTGGCCATTCAATTTATCATTACAGTTCACCATTTGACTATCTTTCATCGACACTCCTCGACAGACTTAATTTACTCCTTTGTACTTTTAATTTTATAATAAATAAAAATGAAAAGTTTGTCCCAAGGAGTATCCAGAGTCTTTATTTATCTACCCAGCTTCAATAACAAAATTATATGTATACAAACTCACATATACAAATGACATTCTGAACCCATTTCACATCAAATGACTCAAATAAAACATCGATATTTGGGTATGATGGAACGAACAGTCTTATAGATTTGTTTTTGTTAAAACTTATTTATTTTTGATAATTTTGTTTTTGATTATATTCTTGAAGAAGGTTAAAACAATTTACCTGGAGAAATGTTGGAATCATTAATGTTTCAATCAATGAGTTGGCCTCAAATGTAACTTTTTCATCTAATATCTTGTAGATATTTACAACTCAACTTGCGTCGAAATGTTTTTTTCAATTTTTAAACGATTATGTAAATATCAAACGTTTTTATATAAATAATTAACTTTTCTGTGTCAATATATCAAGCTTTTTTATTGGGCTTATAGAAAATAAAGAATAGTATAAAAACGTTTAAAATTAAAACATATTTTAAAGATGTTCAATATAGGCGCTTAGATTATCAATGGGAGAGTTGTTAGGAGCAGTTTGCTTAATTAAACGCCAAAAAATATCACTTCGAGTATTAGACATACATGTATAGTAAAAACTTCTTTCTGTTCCTAAAAACGTGGCTACTTTCTTATGACAATAATGATTATTAGTATGAGGTTTTGTAAAAACTGCTGAAAGTTACTGTGGCCAAGAACCGACAAAATTTAGATGACCATTAGAAACCAGGAGGCACTAGACACCTGTCCCATCCTAATATGGAGCTTCACATTAGTGAACATCAACGGTCCCACTGGGGATGGAATTGAGAGCTCTTAACTTTAAGACTACCAGACCATCATCCAACGGTTTACATGTCTAACTTTAATCGATATACAATCTCGCCCAACCATATTTCAATTCTTTTGGTTGATAACCAATTATCACTCAAGATGATTGAATTACACTGGTCACGGCTTTGCATTAGCACTCCGGGAATTCCCTGACTAAACTAGCGACTAGTGGGCATATGATAGTTATTAGCACAGGGGAATTGTTATGTGTTACTGACGAACTTCGAAGGAAAATTCTCGTAGTGTTGATTGAAAGTAACATTAAGCAGCTTGCAGTATTTACTGAACAGAAAGTCTTGACTTAGATTTAAAAATGTAGTTTAAAATTCATTATTCTTCAATGCTCTCCGAACAGGTATCGTGTCTTGATGAAAAAGCAACTTGAAACTGAACAGTCTAAGTATGCGTCGTAGCTATATGTTTAATTTCTATCAAGAATATGAGCATGATGTTTTTAGTTTAGCTTTGAAACTACATTTTGACAGTTTCCGTACTGCAGCTAGAAAACAGTAAGATAAGGTAATAGTGTTTTAACCAATGAGATCCAATTTAATCACTCGGTCGTAACTTGTTTGTTGTGAAACTTAAAGGGTCTGGCTGTAATCCAGTCTAAAGTGATCTGCGCACTATTGACATAACAGTTATCTACTGTATGATTTTCTGGTTTCTTTCCAGAAAACGTAAGTCTAAAATGAAAGTTATTCTCTTACTTAAGTGAACTGATAATACATAAAAGTAAACTTGCATTAATTTACTCCATCACAATGCTTTCAGCTAAATCCAAAAAGCCAGATCTATTTTTCAAGAGGGAAGGATTTTATATTGAGCCACTTCGAAATTATCCAAAAGCAACCGAACGTGATTAGTCAAGAAATGACTTTCATTTTTGAGAGACAGGGATATATAAATAAATAAATAATATATTTGTAATATCCCAATGAGTAGAAAAATTAGATTTTCTGACGTTATGTGACTTAGTGTAAGTCACTTCTTCAGAGAATAATTAACAAATGTATTTGAATGAGTACACATAAGGCTGATTTGATCAGACAATAAATTTTCGTCTATACTCTCATTCTTTTCATTCGAATACCCGGTTGGACTCATGTATAGGGATGATTGCTTATCAATATCTTCTCTGGAACATAACATATCAAAACATGTAAGTTACCCATATTTCTAACAAATACTTATCTTTAACAATTCAGAACAAAGCATCCTTAATTTGTTAAGTAATATTAATCATTGTCTTTATAAAAATACTTCTTTTCTTATGTATGATTCAACTATTGATAATCCAAACGAATCATAATTAAAACTGTATTACTTTTTTTCTGATCAAAATAAACCACTAGTATAAGATTAAATGCATTACATCATAATTTGATTTTATAATCGATACTTTCATTGATATTACTTCATATATATATTTCTACAATAACCGAAAGAAAGAAAAACACTTTCGAATATCACTGTTTACTTTTACTTATATTTAGAAAATTAAATTAAAAAATTTTTTTTCATTTCGATTAATTTTTTTTACAAAAAAAATCATTTTTTGTTGTTGTTGGAGTAACTTTTTTCGCTTTTTTTTGTATCATGAAACATCCAGCGTCTATTTCATTGAAATGAATTTTATCTTAACTATTTTTATTTATTTAAACTGAAAGAAATTACTATTAGAAAACAATAATTTAAACTGTACAGTGTATTTTTTTTAAAAACATAACAAACAAACAAGTTAATTTAATTTACATTTATGTATATGAAAGTCAACATAAGTGGGGGAAAAAACCCAGAAATTTTCATTCTGAAAGAAAAATAGATTTATCTTCTTATGAAAGTAGTAAATAGTAGG
Organism: Schistosoma spindalis; assembly: GCA_946903255.1. Classification (NCBI taxonomy): domain Eukaryota; kingdom Metazoa; phylum Platyhelminthes; class Trematoda; order Strigeidida; family Schistosomatidae; genus Schistosoma; species Schistosoma spindalis. The sequence goes on along the minus strand of OX336420.1, from coordinate 25,972,203 downwards.
AACACTTATAGATATACTTTGCATAGTTTATTGATTTTCTCATATATATATATATATATATATATATATATATATATATATATCTGACATGCCTGATAAATGACATCATCCCAATGGGTGGTTATAACAATCCAATTTAAGATAAATGATATCTTACAATTCATTTCTTCATATTCTACATAGAAAACAAAATCAGTTAAACCTAAAAGCTGGACACACACACACTTTATGATGTATATTTGAATAATTTAACAACAAATCATTATGATATATATCACAGTGAAATAAAGTTAAAAAACGTTCAAACTATACTCCAAAGTATATTACATATTTTACATAAATAAATAAATAACAACAATAATGACGAAACAGAACTAGTTGTAAATTAACAAATTGATATGGTGTTATATGAAAAACGATTATCGGGTTTAACTAGTATATCAGAAAGAATAATGTTGAAGAAAGAGTGCCCCTATATGCCTTGGTACTGCAGGGGATGGGGAGATTCCGCTCTCCCTCTTGAAATGCTCTCACATAGCTACGTATCCACGGCACATGTCGGGGAAGTTCTACTCACTTCCTTCTCGAGGCTGAGATGTTGTTTACAAAGTTGAGAGAATGAAAAAAGAATGTCTGGCTCTTTATCGGGGCAGGTGAAAACGGAGGGTCCAGTTGGGGGGTGGTGGAAAACCCTGGTTCTGGATAAGTAGTACACATGGTCTCCATGATCCTAAGGGAACAAATAGCTTATGAACCTATTGTTAGTCACCGGATACTATGGGATTGTATCTACTATGGTTGCTCCACTACCTTGTGGATTAGATCCTCAGGTCAGAGGCTCGGTGAGTGGCCTTTTAAGAAAACCACCTGCTTCAGTCCGGGTACTCGGGCAGTATTCGAGCTCTCGCACAAATCAAATGATGGCGCATATCTATTTGGTGCCTCCTTGTATCAGTTTTTATGTGTTTGATCAAATAGAAGAATAATGAAGAGAGAGCATGAGTTATATTTCTACAGAATATTCTTTTTGGGTAAAGAATATAGTTATCAAAATGCAACTATGAGATAACATTTTAATGATAGCTTTTTCCAAGACTCAAACAGGTAGTTTTGCGAAAATTAGTTGGTTATTGTATAGATAACTAAAGATAAAAATTGAATATATGGAAATGTTAGTCGAATAGTTACATCAAAATATATACTGCTATATTAACTGCAAATAGTAGAATATATTCAATAGTACTGATGGACTAAACAAATAAACGTTCATTTCTAACGGTGACCGTAATATCTAAAAAAGCAATAACAATTTCATTATTTAATCATCGATAACTGTCAATTTTTATATGATCATATTTTGTCTTGTCAATTCAAGTTATCTGAGTGTACCCATAAATATTGTTATGCATAGATTTCTATTCTGAATCAAGTCGATGAAAGTATCAAGATAGTGAACCTCACCATTTCTGAAGCTCCAATTGAAAAATTATAACAAACCGACAGATACCAGTTATACATAGCTTTCTTTCACATTACAGTGCAATGTCATCCACAAACAGACCACTTCTCTGCTCTTCTAACTTAGTCCCAGTGTCTTATTCAACGATTGTTAACTTTTTCATATCGTTCTATTACGTAAATACTGGCAGATTTATATGTTTATTTCATTATAATTTAGGTATCTCGAGGATTCGAGGACGCTATTTGATGACGATATTTGAAATAGTCTCAGTGACTACCTGGTCGAAGGTTCTTCAAGGAAACAAAAAAACGTGAATTGCACGTTTAAAAAATGTTAATTCTGATGTGATGGAAAGAAAAGTCAATTTTCGATTGAACTACTCATTATAAGTTTTATTCAACATTAAATCCGTTTTGATTCAACGTAATGATTATTCAGTGTAGTATTTGATTTGTTTTCCCAGTATGATATTTTCTTCTGTATAATATACGATATTCTTGTATTCAGTTGACAAGAACTATGTTCAGTAAGTGATTTGTTATAACTCTGAGTATTTTTCATATATGTGATTTCATACTAATTATTAATCAAAATGGGTGTACAATCAATATATAAACCAGTGTATTTTAGACTACAATCGATCATCACTATCATCGTCGTCGTCGTGTTTTGGGGCTAATAAATCTTCACTTATACCAGTCGTTGTGTTCTTACTTTTGCGTCGTGAGAAGTGCAGAGGTCTCTCGTCCCAAGTATAAGTGATCAGTGCCTTTCCTGCACAACAATCAGCGACGACCAGGTTTAACAATTGCGACGACCAAATATAACAAATTCAATGGTAATTATTATAAATAAAACAAAAATGAAAAAAGCTTATACAATTCATAAAAAATTAATCTGAAGATAATGTTAATTATAAACGAATATCAGCTAGAGTATCAGTGAAAATCGGAAGAAACGGATAGTTGTTTCATTTCGATTTGAGATATATTAGCGGTACACATCAAACACATGAAATTACATCATGAACCATCAGGTCACATGGACAGTTCAGTGTCAGATCAATGAGTCAAAATCAAATAATTCACATATCCAGTGATAATTGTTTTGTGGTATAGTACAACTCAAGGTGAATTTAATTCAATAAATTGTTACCTAATATATTTTTGATTTACTTCATAGATTAAAGATATCAATCTGAACCCTGCAAAAATTCATCTTTTAGCTTCTATATTTACACAATGATTGAAATGTTAGTGAGTATTTAGAAATTTCGAATGGTTTAAAAATATCTTTCAACCACTAACACCGTGAGTAATTAGTCTGATTAAACTGATATGTTCAGCCATTAAATAAAATCTGTATTTAGTTTACAAAGGCATTTCGAAGTACACGTTCTTCATATAACTTATAAAGTACCATAAACAAATATCCGTGTGGAATGATCTCAATGTCCTTAAACTATAACATCTTTATGGTTTTATTACTAGATTTGGTGGAGACCTATTTAATCCAAACGTACATTATAACAGTCATGAAACACTTCTTAAGATGAACAAATTATTGCAATTCACTAAATTTCGAAAACTCATATTTGACTCATAGTTGTTATTAGTAAGCACAGGATCACCATTAAGTACAGTATCATTTTTCAAAATTTACTAAACACTTAGAATCAGCTTTAGTCATAAGAATAACGTCAAATAATTTTGAGACGATAAATAAATAATAGCTAAGTGGATAACAAGATGGCGTTTGCAGCTAATGGTACTGACTTCAAGTTCCTGAGTGAACATCAACTCTGAAATTCAGGTACATCCAGCCGAAAAGTCCCAATTAGGAGGAAACGCGCATCTTGGATTCCACTGCTAGACACTGTCAATCTTTACTGTGAGTAATAGCTTGAAATGTTCGATAAATGGCTTAAGATACATAAAAGTGAATCCTAAGATAGGCTAACAAGTCCAGCTTTGATTTTATTAGATTTAAAGTGTTGTTACTGTGTTTTTTTAAAAACATGATATACACACTGAGTATTGAAAAAATACTAGATACGGTTATTTGATGAATATTTATTATTTATGAGCGTCAGCAGGATGTACCTGAATCCTACAGTTGATATTCACTACGGCACTCAAACCCAGTACCATTCGCTTCAAACGCGAACTTGTTCTAATAAAAATAATATTTAAATAAAATCTATTAATTTATTATTGACATGTAAAGTAATTTATAATCATTTTGGATAAAACGATTCAAAAACAAAATGATTACTTTGTACAATATGTTTCAGCAAAGATGGATAGTGGCTAGCAATGGAATCTAAGATACGCGTTCCGTCCTATTTCGGACGTGCCAGTTGGATGTACCTGCATCCCACAGTTGATATTCACTACGGCACTCAAACCCAGTACCATTCGCTTCAAACGCCATCGCGTTCTCCACTTAGCTACTGAATCCTGATAGTCATCTGCTTGTGCGATGAGGTAAAGTTTAAATTCAATCGGTGTTGTTTTACTTGTATCTTCTCATTGTTATTTAGGACTACAATTGATCAGTCTCATGTTGGCATATGTGCATCCTGTGCGGATTGCCTCGATATAGCTTTAATTCACAAGCTTTTTAAGCAAAGATGAACAGTTGCTTGTTGATTTCCAAACACACAATATTTCATAATTATTCATTCTAATCATTGCCATATTAACAATTTCATTTTATTACCTGATAATCATAAATTCATAAGCTATAACGTCAAAACTTCATCATTCATTTAGATCATTAATTTAAAGGTGTGTAACCATAGAGCCTGAGAAATATGGATTGAAAAAGAAAAACTATATTTTGATCATATTAACTATCTTTAAATGAATGATGGAAATTTCTGGACAGTTTTAAATATTCATTAGAGACTGAACAGAAACAGTTGTAAAATTTTATTACAATCAAGAGAGAATAAAAAACTTTTTATTTGCTAAATAAATTCAATTGAAAATTTAAACAGTTGAAGCACAGAAATACTGTGTGGTCTAAAGGAAGTTTTAGTATATATATATGACTTTTATAGAGCATCACAAATCCTAGTGTTACTTATTCAAACGTGAGATTTTAACATAGAATATATTATAATAAATTTAGTAATTATTTTTAACTAATTACCAGTTTCTAATCAATCCATTCTCTTTTAGTCAAAGACGATGTTCGTGACGAGCCTGCCTTTTGGTAAATCATCTGTTGGTGATATCAATTAAAAACTCGACAAACTTCACAACGCTTAACCTCTAGACCATTAACCTGGCGTTTGCACGTGAGACTGATAAGTCCTGGATTCGATTCTCACAAAACGGGATCGTGGAAGAGCCCTGTACTAGAACAAAAGGGCCAGGTTTTCTAGCTTCAATTGACTCATGAATTTAACTATTAAACTGATAATATATTTTATTTGTAGAGAAATATCATAATGAAATAAAGCATGAAATTTCGGTTATTACAATCTGTTAGATATTATTTATGATGAAGAAAACTGCAACTTGAAAAGAAACACTTTTATATTAAACTTTGTTGTTAAGTGACAGGTTTCTTTAAAAATACAAGAGATAGACACAAAGCAGTTATTGATTGTCGCTCTTATCAGAACACACCGGATTTCTAAAAGAAACCTTAAGATTTGATTAATTCTACAGTGAAACTGTCATTGATAGACTCTTATACATTAGGACACAGGTGTTGAACTAATATCAGCGTAGTAGGAAGTAAAAAAGAAGTAATATCATTCACATTCAATCCAAAAAAGAAACAATTTTAATGCCATTTTACTCTGTAATAGCAATCCATCATTCCAAAATTACCAAACCAACTGAACTAGTGCTTAATAAAGGAAAGGTTATTGCAATTTCATTTTCCCAATTCAAATCACTCATCATAACATACGTACATAATTGAAAATATAACAATTTTCATGTTTACTTCTGTTGGTCCTTCACGACTTCCTGGTTGGGGTCCTTGAGATGGTGCGACACAGTGTTTAAATAAATAAACGGATTTCTTTAAATCAAAACTCTATTATACAATATATCATTTTGAAGCTGCAACCACGATAAACACAAATGTGTATAGTACTTGTATAAAACTTATTTATGAAATTCTTTTTACTCAAATCTATTATCCAATAGACTATTTGTAACAACAGAAATAAATTTAAACCATTTAAATTTGATAAATGATGCTTATAAATAACACTACAATGAATATTTTGTCATTTAGAGTAACTTTATAGTTAAGGAAACTTAAGAACTAATTATTTCTGTGTCACTGACAAGTAAACAACAACGTCGTTGTTAAACAACACGATCACCTTGTAAAGTGAATATCTGGTTTCAAAATTACATATCCTAACATAAACGTATGATTCCAGTTATTGAGATGATCAATTAGCGAGAAGGAGGTACAAAATTTAAAATTTTTCATCAGTATGTAAAAGTTGTTTTGAAACTTCTCACTGATGTTAACAACTGCAGTTTATCTGTCTCTGGACTGAGTATCTAAGTAGATAACGCAATGGTGTTTTGAGCAGATGGTACAGGGTTAATGTTTTGGTATGAACATCAACTACGGGATGTAGGTACATCCAGCTGACAAGTCCTGGACTCCACCGTTAGTCACCATTCACTTCCCATCCGTATTTGAAAGCCATTATGATAGCCAATAAGCTATTATATGTACTCAACGGATACAGCGTACTCTATGACTATACCGCACATTTAATGATTTTTACATTAAATTAATAAGTCTTTTAAGATCATAATCAGCTGGAATGAGTGGTATGTTTTTATTTCTGAAACTATTGCTAAGTAAACGCTTTAAGAAATCATTCACAAACAACTCGACACATTTACTGAATGCTGATGAAGAACAGAAGCTTTAAAATAAAAAGCCTTGAAATTCCGACCTCATTTTGCATAGAAAAATAGACAATATTGTCAATATCATCAAGCATCTATGACTTAATGGTAAATAGTACACATTTATACATAAATGCGTGATTACCTCTTCAATAAAAACTTAACATTCATTTCGTCATTTTCTTCGTTTTTTTGAGCTGGAAATCGGAAAAATAAAGAATGTTTTGCTTAGATTTCCTGAATCAAAACATTATTATGTAAACGAAGGACAATTTGAGAATGAAAATAACCAAGTAAATTAAAAATAATTCGTGCATAGTATTTCTTTACATTGTATAGATAAAATCACAATCAACTCCAAAACATAATAGCAAAAATATCATATATAATAATAATAAAACCCATTTCGTATGCAATAAATGTATGTGAATATGCCTACATCAATGATTCACGTGAGAGTTCTTATTGTCATCATGAATTGCATATGTGTACAATTGTAAGCGTTTATACAATATGATCAAATAAAAGTGTAACAAAACAAAATATTAGCAAAAATAAAATAAGGAAGCATGTTAAGTTAGATTGTTTACTATTCGGAAAGAAAACCATTTTAACTCATAAAAGAAACTAAAATAACGGTGACAGTTTTCTGACAGAATCCAAGTTTTGATTTATGTGTTCAATTGGATCATTGTACATAATGACGTCCCAATCAATTCGATGTTCGATTTTTATAATAAGTATAGACATTAAATTGTTAGTAGGAATGGTATAAATATTAAAAGCCATATAAAATACAAAATTAGTCAGTCAAATGTTCAGTAACACTACTAAAAGATACTTTAGTATCTATTTCATGAACTTATTTAGTTAGTGTTAAGCAATTACATCATAAACATTTATATTCCTTTTATAATTAACTTCTATTTGACCTACTGACTACCATGGAAAACCTGAACTCATGATCTCAACTGTTGAATTTACTACAATCTCCACACAACCCCTTCTGATACTAATCAACATATGCTCACTAATGACTGGCTTCAAGAGGTATATCCTGAAGTTCTAATGAGAAGTAGTAACCAGTGGAATTCAACCGTGTCACTTGTGAAATAGTAACTCACTGATGACAATGATGGATGTGTCGCTCGATTTCGTGGATTATTTGAAGTTAGACATTAACACCATTTGATGCCAGCTCAGTGGTCTAGTTGGTTAGGCGCCTGGCGTGACACTGATGGGTCTTGAGTTCGAATCTCGCGAGGCAGGGTCGTGGATGCGCACTGCTGAGGAGTCCCACAATAGGGCGAAACGACCATCCAGTGTTTCCAGGTTTTCCACGATGGTCTAGCTTCAACTGACTCATGATCTCAACTTTTGATATAATACATATCATTAATTATCTTGACTGGTCGATAAAGAATATTATTTTTTATATCAAGTTAAAAATTCACACTATTTTATATTGATTCAATAATCTAAAGATGGTATACTTATTGTTCCACTTGAAAATCTAATGCTTGATCCAATATTTCATAATATATCTATAAATGAGAAATTATGAATTCATACAAAACAATTACTTAATTCTTCATGTTTTTTTTTACTGTTATTAGTGTTAGTGTCATTTGATATGAAAAATTGTTTTCTAAGAAAGTAAATCATTTTCATTTTATTGAAGAAAATAATATTCTGTATAAATTTAAAATGAAATTTACAGGTTTATAGTACACCGAATTAGTAATAATCACATTTTATTTCTGCTTTCTAGTTCACTCTCTTTTTATCTTATCAACTATTCAATAGTAAACTTGGTTGTTTGTTGTTTATTTTTAATATTTCAAACAAATAGTTTCAAATTAACGTGTAATGATTTAATTCTGATATAATCATAATCTGTTAACTGTATTTGATTGTTATTATAATAATGAAAGATAATTCAAATAAGGAATCTTTATATACAGGTTACCTATATGAGTCTTAATAGATTGCAGACATATTTTTTAACTTTCCATAGATATTGAAGCTAGATACCTTTTAAAAATGTTAACTTTTTTCATAGCCATGGGTAATATTTTCTTCCCAGTGTGAACATTCCTATTTTAATGTATATATTACTTACAGGTTATAAAGTAGAACTTACAATATTCCTTCCGTAAATGAAACTTATAGAATTAGCAAAAATTTACATGACAATGAATTTTCATATGTAATAAATATTACATAAAGTTTTCAAAATGTTAGGAAATTATCATAACTGTTGTCAATGTGAATTATAGTTAACAAAGTGTAAGAATTTCTATTGAAATATCATTAAACAATGAATGGCTTAACGAATACTGGTCTTATTTAATACAATTTGAATTATCAACTTTCATATTAAAGCAAAAACAAATAGAGATTATGAAAACTGTGTACTTTCTAGCCTTAAGATAAGAAAAATATTATTTTATTGTCTTTTCAATTGATAATATGTCGATCATCAATTAAAAGTGTATAGATCATCTTAAAAGATCTATTTCATTTATTACTTTACTCACTAAAATAAACCTTAACATAATAATAATAACGATTGAAGTGATTTAAGTTCTGAATAATCTGGGAATACAATAAGAATACACCATAAAATCAATACAGTAGTTTGTTAATTAGACTTATCAGTTTAGATTTATTTAAGAAAACCAATCAAATTTTAAGATATAAGTTAAAATTTTTCTTTTCAGTAACGTTCTTTCCATCCTCATGGTTTATTAATAAATAATTGATCAGTCTTTGTGTTGACTCTCAAAAATGAATAAAATCACAATGAAATTACATAAATCTATACTTTGAATCTGATGTTGTTAAGCAAAAACCAGTAGTAAAGTACAATGAGTACTTAAGAACTTCTGATTTTTTTGATAAAATCAACTAAATTCTCTTAAAAAAAAATAAATAATAATAAAAAATAATAAATTCCAAGATGTAGAAGAAAGTACTTACGCCTGTTACTCCCAATGGAGCATAGGTCGCCGACCAGCGTTCTCCAACCCACTCTGTCCTGGGCCTTCTTTTCTAGTTCCATCCAATTCTTGTTCATTTTTCTCATATCTATCTCCATTTCTCGGCGTAATGTATTCTTTGGTCTTCCTCTCCTCCTTCGACCTTGAGGATTCCATGTGAGAGTTTGTCTTGTGACGCAGTTCGGTGCTTTCCTCAATGTGTGTCCTATCCACTTCCAGCGCTTCTTCCTGATTTCTTCCTCCACTGGGGTCTGATTTGTTCTCTCCCACAGTAGGTTGTTGCTAATAGTGTCCGGCCAGCGGATCTGAAGTATTTTGCGTAGACAACTGTTAATAAACACTTGTATCTTTTGGATGATAGATTTCCTAGTTTTCCAGGTTTCCGCCCCATACAGAAGAACTGTCTTGACATTTGTATTGAAAATTCTGACTTTGGTGTTGGTTGCCAATTGTTTTGAGTTCCAGATGTTCCTCAGTTGTAAATATGCTGCTCTTGCTTTGCCAATCCGTGCCTTCACATCTGCATCAGATCCACCGTGTTCATCGATGATACTGCCCAAATATGTAAAGGTTTTTACATCTTCCAAAGCTTTTCCGTCAATTGTGATTGGATTGGTACATGCTGTGTTGTATCGGAGAATCTTGCTTTTCCCTTTGTGTATATTGAGACCTATTGCTGCTGAGGCTGCAGCTACACTGGTCGTCTTCTCCTGCATTTGTTGTTGTGTGTGCGATAGAAGAGCCAGATCATCTGCGAAGTCTAGATCATCCAATTGCATCCTAGCTATCCACTGTATCCCGTGCTTCCCTTCAGATGTTGATGTCTTCATGATCCAGTCGATCACCAGGAGAAAGAGAAAGGGTGAGAGTAAGCAACCTTGCCTGACACCGGTCTTTACTTCAAGCGAGTCGGTCAACTGTCCTCCATGAACGATCTTGCAGTTTAATCCATCATAGGAATTCCGTATGATATTGACTATTTTCTAATGCACGCCGTAGTGTCGAAGAAGCTTCCATAGGGTTTTTCTGTCCACGCTATCAAATGCTTTTTCGTAGTCAATGAGGTTGATATAGAGTGATGAATTCCATTCAATTGATTGTTCCACAATGATCCGTAGAGTTGCGATTTGGTCTGTGCACGATCTATCCTTACGGAATCCTGCCTGTTGGTCTCGAAGTTGGGCGTCTACGGAGTCCTTCATCCTGTTTAACAATACCCTGTTTAAGACTTTTCCTGGTATTGAAAGAAGAGTGATTCCCCTGTAGTTGTCACAGTTGCTGAGATCGCCTTTCTTTGGTATTTTGACTAAAAGTCCTTCTTTCCAGTCTTTTGGTCCCTGTTCCTCATCCCAGATCTTTCTGAAGAGAGTTTGGAGTATCCTTGCAGTTGCCGCTACGTCTGCTTTCAGTGCCTCTGCTGGAATGCTGTCTAGTTCTGCTGCTTTGCCACTCTTGATTTGTCTGATAGCCATGCTGATTTCTTCAATTGTCGGTGCGCCAACATCAATTGGGAGGTCCTTGAGTGCTGCTTCGATGTTGGGTGGGTTCAGTGGGGCTGGTCGATTCAAGAGTTCTTTGAAGTGTTCTATCCACCTGTTTCGTTGTTCTTCAATGTTGGTGATTACCTTGCCTTCCTTGCTTTTCACTGGTCGTTCTGGTTTACGGTGATTTCCAGAGAGTTTCTTTGTTGTTTCATACAGTTGTCTCATGTTTCCTTCTCTGGCAGCCTTTTCCGCCGTCATTGGTAAATCTTCCACATATTTACGTTTGTCAGTTCTGATGCTCCTTTTCACTTGCTTGTTTACTTCTGTGTATTTAGCCTGTGCCTTGACTTTTTCTGCTCTTGTTCGACTGGTATTGATTGCTGCTTTCTTGTTCCTCCTTTCTTGAATCTTATCCACTGTATCGATCGTAATTCAATCCTTGTGATGGTGCTTCTTTTGGCCCAGAACCTCATGACATGTTGAAGTGACCGCCTCTTTTATCTTTTTCCAGTTGCTTTCCATAGAAGTTTCTTCTCTATTGAGTAGATCATGAAAGGCTTGGAACTTATTGCTGAGGGTTATCTTGAATTTATTGAGTTTGTCATTATCCCGAAGAAGAGCCGTATTAAATTTTTGTGATATTGTCCTCCCCGTTGTCCAGTGCCTCTTGAGTTTCAATTTCATCTTGGCGACCAGCAAGTGATGATCTGATGCTATATCGGCTCCTCTCTTTGTTCTCACGTTCTCCATCGTCCTCCTGAACTTTTTGTTGATGCAGATATGGTCGATTTGGTTCTGTGTGCTGTGATCCGGTGAAGCCCATGTGGTTTTGTGTATGCGTTTACGTGGAAATATAGTCCCGCCTATGACCAGTTTATTGAAGGCACATAGATTTGCAAATCTCTCACCATTTTCGTTCCTTTCTCCCAGTCCGTGTCGTCCCATGATCTCTTCATATCCGGTGTTGTCAATTCCAACCTTGGCAATTAGGTCTCCCATCAGAATGGTCAAGTCCTTTGTTGTGCACTTCTCGACGATTGACTGCAGCCTATCGTAGAATTAATCTTTAGCGTCTTCATCGTAGTCGTTGGTAGGCGCGTAGCATTGGATGACGTTCATTATAATCCCCGTTTTCTTTGTTTTGAAGGAGGCTTTAATGATCCTTGGTCCATGAGATTCCCATCCTATAAGTGCATTTTGTGCTTGTTTGGACAGCATCAATGCAACTCCTTGTGTATGTGGGGCATTTTCTTCTTCATGTCCGGAGTATAACAGCAGCTCCCCTGAAGCTAGTCGTTGTTGTCCAACTTGCGTCCAATGTGTTTCACTGATCCCAAGCACCTCTAAATTGTATCTCCTCATTTCTGCAGCAATTTGGAAAACTCTCCCAGTCTCCCACATTGTACGAGCATTCCATGTACCTAAATAAATGGTTGCTTTGGTTGTCAAAAGGGGCATCGGCCTCGCGACTTCCGAAGGAACTCGGCTTTCATCATGAGGCGTCATAATTCTTCTAAACGAAGACCTCCTGACTCCCAGGGCAGAGTTTAAATGGTTTGAATAATTTTTTCTGGTTAGCGTTTTTTTAGCGAGTTGGTTTTCTACGGGATGGGGTCGCTAACCCCATGCCCAACCCTCCTCCTTTATCCGGGCTTGGGACCGGCAGTAGCTCCCCGAAAGGGACTCCAGGTGGAGTACTTCTTTAAAATCTTTAAATGCATTCGTAAGTTATTTTATTTTGTTTATCGAGTTTAATCAGTTACTGTAACAGCTACGTTCATTTATACATTGTAATGAAAACAAGGTCAGCTGAAATTCACGTTATTTTAGATTTTAATCGTCATATAAAATGTATAATGCTATATGCTGGTTCATACGCCATTTGTTCCTTTAGTATACTAGAACCCATGTGCATCATCGGTTTGGAATCAGTGTTTTTCAACTCCCATAAGTGGACTTTCCGTGTCCACAACCCGGTTAAAGTGCAGGACATTTGATTTTCGTCCTCTCAATTTCGTAAACAACAGTAATGTCAATGTCAGTGATTGTATGCACATGGCAATGTGAGAGCATTTCAAGAGGGAGTGCTAACTCTCACCACTTTTGGCCGTACCAGAGCATTTGTGGGCATTACATATTTGCCTAAAAAATATGCAAACTCCCACTTAGTCAAACACTTTAATTTTAAGAATTCCTATGGCACTTTTATTTTATTATACAATAATAGAAATATTTTTATAGAAGTAAGTGAACAAGAGTGGATGAAGTATTTTTATCGGTAAAAAATTATGAAACATGAGAAATACTCATTACCACAACATCTGAAAATTATCCTAATTAAAATAGTTTCTCTCAAAGTCAAAGGAAGCTAAAAATGATGAAGTTGATCTTTTTTTAAAAAAAATGGAAACTAACTAGATAATACAAAATATGAAATATTTTTATTCTACCCCGTAAGTTTTTAGTTTTATTTTACAACTTAATAAACGAATTAGTGCATTGGAATAGATGTTCGTATGAATGATTTTGTATGAGAAAGAAATGACAAATTATGAACAACATATGTGCTCATTTGAACGTAAAACCAAGTAATTTTTCATTCTTTTTCCCTTTAGTGAATATATATATATATATATATATATATATATATATATATATATATATATTCGGCTATAAACGTGAATAAATCCTAATGAGTGAAGAAAAAATAAAAAAAGTTATTGAAACTAATTTGAGTGTAAAAATTATTTTAATGAAAGTTTTCACCATGAAATGATGTTGTCAAAACAAGTGTTAATGAGGAAAACAAATTTCAATATATTTTTCAGTTACTAATGGACATAATCTGGAACCAGAAAACACTAAAGAGCTCAGTCATCTTGGTCTATAACATATCAGAAGTGTATACGGATAACTCTATTCCCAGCAAAACTTTGAACGTTGAGATTTAATCATATTCATGATTCCAATGCATAATGAAGCTTAAATTTGGATTGGACTGAATTTCAGAAACACCACAGCTAAAAACAAATTTTTTAACTTGGTTTTTTGATGGATTCTCTGAATTTCAAGTGATTAAACAAGGCTTTAAATAATCATCATACTATATCTAGAATAAACTGAAGTTAAGATTTAAAACCATTGAATTTCGACTAACTGCTTCAAAAGATACTACATCCTTTGAGGTGTCAGATGGTCTGGGTCTAGATTCTATCTCAGATCGTGCTTGCTCTTTGTTTGGAAGTCGCGATCTAGTAAGAAGTTGTTTCTAAGTGCGTTTTAACTTTCAGCGGTTTTTCCAGAATATTTCAACTCATAACAATATTTATCTTCAAACTTACTTTTTCTCCCATTTTCTAAGTGTGAAAGTAATAACATTCACTTAGTTCGTATGATACGGCATATTTTTCAATCTAAAGAACTCAGTAACCATTGCGACCGTAATATATTAGTCGAAAAAAAGGATTTGAATATGTATCGAAGTAATTATAGTGTCAGTTAAAGGAGCACTTACAGTCATAATTTATCAGGATAGTAAAACAAAAATCAAGAAATGAGAGTTAAAGCTAACTCATAAACTGATGCAACTTTAGCATGTCTGATCTTTTAATGAGCTACAACATGATCATGTTCTTTAATGGTTCTAGTTCACTTTCGAAATTCGTTTGAATATATTCATGTCTATTTTTATGTACACTCAGTAGATCAAAATTGATTATGAATACAGTGGTGAAATATCCATCTTGTGGTGTCTGTCATTATGTTAAGCCCAAATACCTCATTATTCTAACTTTCGAACAGCCCATTCTATTCATTCTATTTGAGTCACATTCTGACCTTGTTAATTATTCGCTCATCAATGTCTTGACTGTTTTTGTATGAGCGCGTAGGCATATGTACACTTCTTATCCCGTTACTCATAACATGTCTGTAATTTATTTTTGTGGGCTTATAAATATTGATTAACTCTTTGTTAAGCGGGGAGTTGGCTTACCAACCATCTCCACCGCGCGCCAATTTAGCTTCGCTTTCCAATCTTCGCATCGTTCCTCCGTTCGTTTGTCTAATCAACAATTATACAAAATATATGCATTCAAAACTCCATTCTCGTTATTTGACTTATTTAATTCCGTTATTAACTAACGCGATTTAAGTCAATGATTATATACGAGGATAGACGATAGCAACCAATCATTACGATCAAATTGGAGTCAGATCACGGGCCACTAAACCGGTGAGCCCGCCACCACAGGCGAACACAACGGGCCATTAAAATCTCTCAGTTAAGGGACGAGTGTACTGAGCAAAAGTTCGTTCTGTTTTACTTTACGGCTGCAAAACGTGGACATTAAGGGTACAGGATACTTGTAAGTTAATAGTATTTCATCACAGATGTTTTAGAAATACTGCTCGTAAAAGTTGTTACTATAGTAGCAAAATATGACCTTCGAACATGTATCAACCTAGCGAACTAGAAAAACATGACAACCAATTACTGGGCAATGGTCATGCAGAAAATCGAATTGGTAGAAAGTATGCTAACGATTATCGTTTCTGAAGAAGTTTTAGCCTTTCTAACAACATTAGACTATTCTTGTGACCGCCAAGGCAGTTGGAGGCTCTGGATGACATAACTCAGAATCGATCACAATGGCGTAGGTGTATACACTATTTGTCTTCCCTTAAACCGTGAGATTAAAATGACTTTATATCTTTATTTCCACGAAGCAATTCTTTCTCCTTAGACAAAATCCTTTTTTCACTACCATTGAAGTAACTGGTTCTATGATTTGAGTGTTCATCTTGTTGTGCTTATGAGCTACGGTAACTTGGACTGATGCATGTATGTGCTTGGTACAACGTTGTAGTTGACTGAGTAAATGAAAATAATGACTTCACTTTTCATCTCCAAACTAGTTACCCGTAGATCCGACGAATAAACTCAAGAATTTCTAAATAAATGCTAAACAAAGAACTATGGTTCAATAATTAAGTTTATTCATTCAAACTGCAAAGAGTAACAATCATCGGAAACATCTACCATCAATGTTTCCGTCAACTTTTGGAGTACAAGTCTTGTCTTGTCAATTAATCCAAGCTGAAATTACTTTGTTGTTCAAAACAGCCATCACCTCGTGGAATTTCGTTTGACTAGATTATGAAAAAAGCATCATTCATTAAACTAACAGAGGTTCATGTAAGCCACACAGACTTTTGAATTGTTTCTAGTTAGCAAGGTTCCAAGGTTGAAACTTTTCAGCAAGTAAGACTTCAAATTGATGATTGCTGAAAATGTATTATTGCTTTCATATTTCTTCAAATTCTAAACATTTTCCACTCGTACGTTATTTATTCAGTTTCAACCGAAATCCTTACTTAATTCAGTTTCATCAATTCTTGATTTGACAACCTTTTTAAATTCTACCATTCAGCAGATTGAAACCCATTCCATACTTTATTTTGCAAGAGAGTCTGTACTGGTCAGTGTCAAATTTACGATCTTGAATCAAGAGAAAGATCAGAAATGATCTTCTTGTTTTAATCACTCATCATTACACATCCGTAACTCCTGGAGTTTATGATTATCAGTAATTTCTTCACTAGTGGCTAATTTTAAAATAGATTCTCGAGTCCATAAGACAATATGACTGAATGAATTCAAATTTTCCATATAAGAGACAGATATAACCAATGGTTAGTGGGCATGGTACAACCCAAAGGTTAAATCTGAAGTGAATGATCTTCAGAAATTTCTTATCCTTAATATTATTAATTGAAACTTATCATAAAGCATCTTAACAGTTCTTTTTAACTGGTTAATGATAATGATAATAACTGCCATACATCTAACTGCATAAATTGTTAAGTATATTTCAATCAACAAGGAATGCTTTTTATATTTGTAAAGGTTTCTTTAAAGAGTTACTCGTTTCGTGAAAATTCGGTCCATCCTTCGTTATGTGAAAAAAATCTTCAACAAAAATTACTTTAAATAGCATTATATAGATAGTTGTAAGTTAATTTTCCGTAGATTATCACAGTAAATCTATTTCCTGGATTTGTTATATCGTTGTTTTGCTGAATATTCTAAAAAAATTTTCATCACTTAAGAGTTGTTTTCTCAGACAAAACCCCGATTTCCTAATTGATTTGAACCATAATCCGTTGATCAGAATAAAAATTTACATCTTTTTTTTAAGGATAAGGATTTTGAAACCTATAAAACATAAATTTCAACTTTGAATGTATACGGATCTTATTAAATGTACATTAGTATCTTCAACATTATAATAATCAATTATGAATGAATTTTATTTAACTTTGCGTGTAGAAAAGACCAGGTCAAATAAACTTTTTCCATTATTTATTTGATTAATTTTATATTTTGAAAAAACTGATTACTTGAATGATTCAAAAAGGAAATATTGTTATTATAAGCTAATTATGAAGGTCATTAAACTTTTTAATTTGAAATAATAGCGAACAGAATAAAATTTAAGCTTTTTAAAATCTTCGAGTTGAATTTTAGTTTCACTTAGTGTTCAAGTTAAAAAAAAACGGATCATTACCAGACTAGTTTGTATAATTAAAATAGCAATAGTATCTAGATCAATTTGAAGACTTTTAGTAACGAAATATTCTTTAAAAGAATTATTTAAAATGGCCATACTCTTAAAAACCATAAATATTTGATGAATCTCTTACTAATCTCATGTTTTCTTTTAATGTTAGGATGCTTACTTGTCAAATCTTTCATAGGTAATTTTGTCAGCTTTTAATATGTCCTAATATAATGAAATTATGAATTCATATTATTCAACTCACTACAACTGATATTGTACAATAGGATTTTTAGAAAATCATTTATCTATGTTAAGGAACCAGTTGATAAAGATGTTTAATTTATAACATATTTTATAGTCGTAAATGAGACAATCGAATTTAATAATCTGTTATTGGAGAGAACTACTTTTGATAGTGTCGTCTTCAGTGAGTTGGACGGCATATTTATACAAGTTTCACTATCGTTCTAGATAACATCATGAAATCCTACCGTTGATTAAAATAATCTCTTGTTAAATTTTATATTAGTTGGACGAAAAAATTTACACTATACTATTACCAAACTATTTCTCTTTCAATTGTGATCATGAACCGATTGATGTCAGACCACCATTGAAAACCTGAAAGCACCAGACGGCCATTTCGTCCTATTGTGGAACTCCTCAGCAGTGCGCATCCACGATCCCGCTCTCAGGATTCGAACCCAGGGCCTTCGGTCTAACATCAATCAGTTCATGATCTCAATCAAAAAAGTAATAATCTCCACAACCCTATACTAATAATTACCATGTGCTCACTAGTGACTAGCTTTGTGAGAGAATTCTCGGACTTCTAATGAGAAGCTGTGACCAGTGGAGCTAATCCGTGTCGGGTAGAGACAGGTATCTAGTTCAATAAAATTGAAGATGGTCGTGTAATTTCTTGGATTGGTTGAGGTTAGACATTAACATCATTGAATGCCGGCTCAGTGGTCTAGAGGTCAAGCGCTCGCGCGCGAGACCGAAGGCCCTGGGTTCGAATCTCATACGCCGTATCGTGAATGCGCACTGTCGACAAGTCCCACAATAGGACGAAACGGCCGTCTAGTGCTTTCAAGTTTTCAATGGTGATCTGACATCAATAGGTTCATGATCTCAAACAAAAACTTAATAATCTCCACAACTTCATACTGATTAATCCGCTTTCACTCAGTTTGTTAAAGTGAGAGCTGTTTCGTTTATAATGTACAAATATAAATTCGTACAACATACATATCGGTTATAGAATATCACCATGAAAGTTAAATATATTATATTGTTACATCAGTTTTAAGTAAATATGATATTATCTTTAAATTTACATAATACATAAAAACTAATCACTGAGCTTTGAAAGTAAAGCAATATATCAAAATAAATTTTATCTAACTTGTTTCAAATATCAAGGCAACAATTAATAATAATAGATTTTGCATCATTAAAAGAAAAGGGTTAAAATTGTCTATCTTTCTGATAATTTTGAATAGATTTTGATCAGTTTTTGTTGACTTTTAAGTACTGCCACTATGTAGCTGCAATGTCACAAGTTTTTTAGAAAATGTTTTTAGTTAGTAATTAAATCAAAGATGTGCATTCTACCCTACCTAAAATTTGTTAGTTGAATGTACCTGAATCCTGACAATGATTTACTTACTGTGCTAATTACTTAGTTTGGATCCTACTGCTAGCTATAATCCATATATTTTAAATAGTAAAATTATTTTCAAAACACGTTTATGAAATAAAAATTTTTGAATTATTTTACTTAATGTATCATTAAATCAGCAGGAAATGATCTTATTCTCTGACTAAATGAAACCATTATTTTTTTTATTTAGTTCCTGTCTACTTTATTCATATTCAAATCAGGAAATCAGAAATTAATGAACTTGTTCTAATAAAAATAATATTTAAATAAAATCTATTAATTTATTATTGACATGTAAAGTAATTTATAATCATTTTGGATAAAACGATTCAAAAACAAAATGATTACTTTGTACAATATGTTTCAGCAAAGATGGATAGTGGCTAGCAATGGAATCTAAGATACGCGTTCCGTCCTATTTCGGACGTGCCAGTTGGATGTACCTGCATCCCACAGTTGATATTCACTACGGCACTCAAACCCAGTACCATTCGCTTCAAACGCCATCGCGTTCTCCACTTAGCTACTGAATCCTGATAGTCATCTGCTTGTGCGATGAGGTAAAGTTTAAATTCAATTGGTGTTGTTTTACTTGTATCTTCTCATTGTTATTTAGGACTACAATTGATCAGTCTCATGTTGGCATATGTGCATCCTGTGCGGATTGCCTCGATATAGCTTTAATTCACAAGCTTTTTAAGCAAAGATGGATAGTGGCTAGCAGTGGAATCCAGGACGCGCGTTTAGTTGACAATATTCTGTTTGTAATACATTTAGATAGTATGTATTTTAATAGTCATTTGACTTTAGGTTCGTAAAACACTGAAATAAATGTATTCACTCGAAAAAAGAAAGTTGTACACTTTACACAGTCAATTTACCATTAGTGCAACATGTATCATATAATTCTCATTATTAATATTCTAAAATTACTGTTTAACTCTTGTGACTTTATTTGGATTATAAATTAGTTCTCGATGTGGCTAGATAAATAATGATAGATTTCAGCTTCATTTACGCATTTTAAGTGAACACTAAATGTGATCAAGATGGAATTGAAAGTAGAAGTTGAGACATGAAAACCTTGGAATTCAGAACTAATGTCCAAGAACTGATTTAACTGTAATTAAATCTGAATATTGTGTCTTTAATTGCGTCTAATGTTCAGTATGGAATTTCATGAGAAGCATTAAGCTGAAATGTTTGTTCACGAATTTATAGATCATCAATGAGTTCTCGCCAACCACACTTATTCATCCAACATCAAGAAGAAATTCACAAAAGAAATGCAAATCTAGAATCAAAATGATGTTTTTGATCACAAAGTCGGCTATTTGTGCATGGGTTTTTTATAAATATCAAGGAAAAATAATGAGAAAAAACTCAAATACCTGACTGAATGATAAGGACACACAAATTTCAATTTAGGCTGACACATTTTATTTAATTTTGATTATTTAAGTCATTTGCAACCCCAACTATACAGAATCAGTAAATGGGTTAATGTAAATTAATTGAGATTAACTTAAATTCTACTTAGACGTAGTCATTCTTATTGGGATTTTCTACATACTGCTCATATATTAATGTGAATTTATTCCTTTTAAAAAAAGTAGACATCAGTTTATAGAGTATAGGAAATCAATGTAAATCAAGCAATCATATCAATACCCCTGGATATATTTTTAGCCACCTTCAATTTGCCACTGAACAATCAATTGAATGGAACTCGTTACTATACATCAACTTCTATGACTATGGAAACTTCTTCGACGATATGGTGTACCTGACAAAATCGTCAATATCATACGGAACTCATACGACGGACTACACTTCAAGGTCGTGCATGGAGGGCAGCTGATAGACGCATTTCAAGTGAGGACCGGAGTTAGACAAGGCTGCTTACTCTCCCACTTTCCATTTCTTCTGGTGATTGACTGGATTATAAAGACCTCTACGTCTCAGGGGAAGCACAGAATACAATGGACAGCTCGGAATCAACTAGATGATTTGGACTTCGAAGATGACTTAGCTCTTTTATCCCATACACATCAACAAATATGGGTCAAGACAAACAGTGAAGCAGCAGCTTCTGACTGTATCAGTAGGCGTGAACATACACAAGGGAAAATCGAGATCCTCAAATGCAACACGGAGAACTCCAACCCAATTACACTTTATGGAGAAACCCTGAAAAAGGTGGAAACTTTCATATACCCGAACAGCATCATCGACAAACAAGGAGAATCTGATAAAGATGTAAAGGCAAGGACTGGCAAAGCAAGGGCCGCGTTCCTACAATTGAAGAACATATGAAACTCAAAACAACTTTGTCAATCACTTTGCATATACTACCTGAATATTACAATTTTCTAAAATAAATCAACAAACATTATGTTAAAACCGATTTGTGAAAAACAGATAGTATTTCCTCTTTCAGGCTAACTACTGATCAAGTAAGTTAGTAATAATAACAACAAAATGAAGTGAATAAGACCAAAACAAAAGGAGTATGTTCATAATTTACTTACCGGTATCCCTACAAGCTGTTCATTCGTTCGTTCATCCATTCTTTCACTCACCAATTCGTTGATATACATAAGTGTAAATCACCTCTACATATATGTATATATATTCAATATATGTAATTGAAAAACAAGAAAGGAATTAGATTAACAGAATCTGTCATTTCTTTTCTTTGATAAATACATATACTACTACGTTCATATATGTTTACACAAGCATAAACAGTATATACTTCCTAGAAATTGTTAAGATTAAGTAACAACATATTTTAACATTTCCTGATCCTTAATATAAGTAAACGACTACACTTGACACAATAAAACAGTGAATGAATTTCTTTTTCAACCCCAAAAATTCGGATGAATGTATAAAAAAATCTGTCATTCACAGGAAATGTAATCATTTTAAGTACCCTCGTTCTCTAACCTTCAATCTTGCGCACTTGCTCGTGTATGTACTCACGTACGTAAACAGACACACTTATAAACTATCTGCCTATTCTCGAATACACGAAACTTGAATGTAAACTGATCACTACCTAAAAAACCTGTTATTTTATTGTATTTCGCATTTAAAACGATAGTCTAGTTAATAAATGAATTAAAGAATAATCGTTCAAACAGATTACTATCAAAATAATTAGTATTATTTTCTTGTCAAATAAATTATTTTTGGAGTTGATGAGTCTAGAAGTTGGCGTGGCAATACCTTTCGATTATTACGATTCAGATTTTTCTATTTATTTCTTATGGGATTTTGTCTCATCCTATTAGAACAGGATAAAATGTGAGGTTATATCGTAACATTTGTTCAGCATAATACAACTACTTCAGTGTGATATTCAGAATAATGTTATTTCATATTAATTTAGTGTGACATTTTTTCAGTATTGCATTTGTTTTATACTGATTCAACATAATATTTACTTTAGTCTTTACATTATTTTCCGTTATGTATGATATTCATTGGTTAATTATCAAAATGTCACCAAACCATGCGCATAAATGGGTGTGTTTGGTTAAATGGTTGTTGTCATGTTTTCGAAAAGTGAATAAAACCTTCATCCGCTAACGATTTTTATCATGATCTTCAGGTTGTGCGAATCTGTTTTCTCGGTTGTAACACAACTAAATGTTTTGTCTGTTTTACTGTACACGTCATGTATTTTTTATTGAAATCATGAAGCGATCAACGTTAGACCACCATTGAAAACCCGGAAGCACTGGACGGTCGTTTCGTTCTAGTATCGGACTACTCAGCAGTGCACACCCACGATAATGCGCGGGGGATTCTTCCACTTTTTACTTATCACATTTATGTAGTTTATTCCACATTTATCACAGACTCAACAACTGCCTTGATTTGTATAATAATTCCGCATATGCATACAAATATCATTGTATACTAGAGTTAAGCCTAATGAGGATCTAAATAAAACAATATTGTTTGCCTATATGTGTTCTAAATCACAATATGGGAATTTGGAGATCACTCACCTTGTGTCCTGCAATTTTTACGATAGCTTTGAGCGCGGGGACTTACAATTTGATGTTAAGTGGAACCAGTTGTCACCAGAGATATTTCGGTTGTTTCAAGCTTCCACCGATGTGTACGTACAACCCAACATCGAGTTGAATTTAGAACTTTCAGATCTTGTACGACACAACTCAGTCGAAATACAGCATAGTAAGCCCATCCCACTACTTTATTATCTATCTTCTCATTGTAATTTAGACACTTGATCCACCATGTAATTTTCTATGTGAGTCTGCTTGAGCACATGTCAAATCTTAATCTATTCTCCCATTGGTTGTAATACACAGACAACCTATAATTTATCCACACTTGATTAACACTGATAAATATATAGGGATTTTTAACACTCACTCATACACACACACTCTTGGTATCACTGTGTGCTTGCTTCGCGTACGCTGCGGATTTTATTAATCTTTAACAATAAAATATCTCTACAACTGGTGCTCAGGCTTCTGAATAATCTCGAGTAAATCCATAACCCTGCTAGGAGATTTAGCCAGCGTTAAATACTCAGTTAACGGGATACTATTTATTGGAGTCAGATATAGGGGATACTAGCCTCTACAACAGCTGTTTAGATATCCAACTTCAGCTGCTCCGATTTTTTCACTTTACAAGTAAAAGAATCACAGTGGAACTTTAAAATATTCACCTTAAAGTTATTCGCTAGTAAGTAAACAATCACTATTAATCGTATGGATTTTCTACGGTAATTCCGTATCATTCAAAATAATTTATAACCAATAATACCATGAAGAAATTAGCTGGTTAAAGTGAAATATTCGTCTATCGAATAAAATCCTCAGTATCTAATTGATGAAAAATCCAAAATAAAGTACACATCCTTCATATAACACACCAATTACCATAGTCAAACTTTTATATGGCATGATTTAAATATGCACAATCTATGAAAGATGTTTTTAGTCCCAATATTAGATCTACTGTAGACCTAATCAATCATAATGCCGATTACTACAACTGTGAAACATAAGTTTAAGATCAACAAACGATTAGAATCTACTAAATTTTAATCACTAATACTTTGCCAGAAGTTTATTTAACAAGCATACGATCATCAATAATTAAAGTAGTTTTTTTTAAGTTTTTTAAAGTTTTTAAATCTATTTTAATTAGAAACTAATATCAGTTACAAAATCTTTAAAAAATAACCAATGACCGTTAGACAACTGTTTCTTCATATTCTAAATGACAATATTCATGTATTATCTATTCCTTTATTTTACAAAACCGAAACAAAGTGTATGAAATGACAATATTTACAATAACCAATTACGAAATTATACATGTGCACAAGCTTCCTACTCCGAATAGATTACATCTCAGAAAAAATTATGAGGTTTACATTTTCTTTTTTAAAAAGAATTCAATAAATAATTTGCTTACCCAGTTTCTTCTCTATTTATTTGTTTATTTGAACGTACAAAGAGGAATCAAATACATATGCGCTACACAACTACAATGAGGTCAGTAGTAGTTATCATTGATTTGTGTGAGGTTTGTGATACTAGACGGGTGCCCAAACTCAAGTAGCAATGATTACTTTCTAATTACATCGTTTCCGAAAAATTACTTACATCTAGGATGGATTTCTTTGTACGAAATTTTCTTTTTTGAAAATCGGACAAGTTATCTGATATTTCACACTAAAAATGACCTACTTCTCTCAAATTAAGTAGCTTCGATCAAATTTTAGTATTTATTAAAAAAATATTCATCTTTCACTCCTGCAGATGATCATATGGACATGTCTGGTTTTCAGATAGATTCATGAATGTATCCCCTTTCTTATTAAAACCATAGAGAAGGAAATCTTTTACAGCAGATTACAGAATTTTCTTTAGAAATTGTGTCGAGGATGGTACTAATAGCTAACTCACATATGTTTTGTTTTGGCTCAGTTTAACAACTAAGTATTATTTTATAAAACAATTTTAAAAATTAAGAAATAAAAGTAATTCTGTTAGAAATAACACAGTAATTTTTAAGTTAATTGGTTATGATAACAGAATAGCATAATTTAAATAAGCACTCTTTTAAGAACAAGGATCGATCGAGAGCATTTTAAACTTATACTGGAACTTCTCGAGAATTTCCACTCTCTACACCATAGAAGACTGATCTTGGGAACTGTAAATTTTGTTGAGAACGCGTTGTCGACCAGTGTAGTTCAATCATGGCAATTTAAATTGGTATCGTTTATTTCTGTTAAGAGGAAATAACTTACTGTCACTGGTTTGTATTCATTTTGTTAATTAAAACTGTACTAATCATCAATAGTTACCGGGGTAATCGAACAGAAATTTAGTTGATTTGAAGAAATTACTACATTAATTGTATGTTTCTAATTTATCAGAACAGAGGTTTATGGAGATCGTGCTAATTTTAGTAGTTGAATCCATGAGTCGGTCTAAGCTAGACGAACAATGAAAGCGGGGAGCAAAGTATGAGACTCCTCAACAATGCGCATTCACGATCCCACATGCGGGACTCGAACTCAAGACAACCGGTCTCGCGTGAGAGCGAATAACCTCCAAACCACTGAGCCGGCATCCAACGGTGTTGATGCCTAACTTCGATCGACCCATGATCTTGAGCAACCATACTAGGATAAAAGTGCCGTCCAGTACTTCCAGGTTTTCAATGGTGGTCTAGCTTAGATCGACTCATGAATCCAACTATTAAAACGTTTCTAATTTGTTAGAAAGCTGTTGAAAATCAGTAACACAAAATGAAACCTGAATCGCACTTCTGAACATTTCTTGGAATCTATTATCATTTAACTATTGAGTCAAATACATCATTATTTTACTAGCAATTAAAGTTATACTTGTCTTTAATATGATTAAAAAACTGCCTTTCAAAAAATAAGTGAATTCTTATGATCATGTGAAAAATCAAGTATTTTTGAATGATACTAAGAAACAGTTCCTATACAGTACAAACTAGATAAAGTTAGAAAATATTGAAAACTAAACTACAAATAAATTTATTAGATGAAATTATTAGATTATGTTTAAGATGACGTTATACTCAACGTTTCCAGTGTTCAATATTTATCTTATATCTAGTACTTTCAGCCATTTGGTGGATAAGTACTTCACTTAAAGGGTAATTTTCATCAAGGATTTCATTTGAAGCGTATTGATTTATTCTTAACTGCCTACTATAAACATGTCAGTATAGCGCAGCTCAGCATCACGAACGGAAAAACATAAATATGATTAAAGTTGGGGATTGAAATGAGATTTCTCACCAAAATTGTTTTTTAATATGTAATATTTACTTGATAAATTAACAAAAAAAATGTACGACTGAAATTGTGCGGTACGAATTACTGAAGATTGAAATCATTGAGGACAAACTCAGTACTGTGTTTATTTGTTTAAATTCAAGATTTTGAGTAACTTAGTTGATTGATGACATTAACTTTATTAAAAGAAAGATTCATTGAAAAGTAGGAAAGTCTACCTGTAGAGTTTAACAATGGGAATAAAAAATAAGTATCCATTTGATCTATTGTACTAAATTATGCCATCTGTGAGCTTTTTCGTTTCTAATCGGTCACTGCTAGTATATTGTATTATCTTTAACTGAAATATAAAAATGATTCTTACACTGAATGTTGACACTGATGATTGGATCATTATCTACTGGTTTATTTATATATCTATTGAGCTCTACAATGTTAATTTCAAATAATCTCAGTAGAATTTGAACTACACATTATGGAATGTTAAATTTATTTAACTGTATGTTTACTACACTAAAATGTTCCATAAGATAACTAATAATCATCCATATACTCAGGAGTTTTATTTAACTTTAATTCTTGTCCTTAATTGTATTTAGTCATGTAATAGAAAATGAAAGTATTTGTGCGTGACTATAATTATTGCACAGGTGAATAAACCTTAAGTATTTCTTATTATTTGCTAAAGTATGAAAAAAAATGTTTAAAGGATCTTTTAATAATCTCAATTAATAATGACTAGTTATTTGTATGAATTGTGTAGAAAGCCAAGTCTTAGACCTTTATGTAAACAGAATATATCTATACATCGTAAAGTAAATTCAACCAAGTAGGATTTTGACAATTTAACATTTGCTACAATTCAATTATATGTAATATTCTAGTATTATAGTATGCACAATCAAGTTTATAGGTGCGTGTATTAAGTAAGTATCACGGAATTTAATCACAATACCATCTGGTGCGAAAACAATAGATAAAATGAGAATATGAATGAATGACTGATTGTGATGATTTACTTTCAAGTATTTATAATTTTTTTCATTCACTTATCAAAAGCTCTCCAAGATAATTATTATCACAGGTTTTTGTCAATTGAACTACGTTTAAAAATAAAAGTCAGTAACAACGTAGAACTCCGTACGTACATACATCAGTTCGAGTTGCCATACCACATTAGCACACAGATACAATTGCCGATTCAAATCCCATAGTGGTAGAACTAGTGAAAGTATAAGCAGTAATAGAAAAGATTAGGGTTTGAAGATGTTATTCGAGGAGTAGAATCCAGCGAAATAAATTTGGAAAGCGAAAAAAGGGATATGAAGAATTCAAATTAGAATTTGGAACACAGAGAGTGGATGCGAACGATTTTGAGCCATGTCATTCAAGGTCTCTGTTATGACCTTGGTTTGTCTACCCACTTTTGGTGCCGAGGATACTTGTCTAATCTAGATTTCGACCTTGATGTGATAGGCTGATCGGCTTAACCTTGAGACTAGTACGCGTGAGTTCGAGATGAGGTAGAGAGAAGAAAACTATTCTGTCACCTGATTGGTGGGCAAGCACACGAATGAGAGAAGAAAAGACAACTGGAACACTATTCGATCTATTCCTGACTTCACTGAATTCAGACTAGTGTAAAAAGGTACATGAATAAATAAGTCAATAACCCGACCGCAATGTACAATAATTAAGAAAAATACAATTATGTCCAAAGCTGGGAATTAGAGTAGAAAATAGGGTGCAAAATAATATGTTTAAATTACAATATCTTCGGAACAGAAAAAGGTATGGCAGTGAATGATACATCGATCGAAAGCTTATGTTCTGTAGAATAGATTAGGGACAAAAATAAATGTCAGTGTTTTACAAGCTTTGAATAAAATGAAATAACGTCCCGAAAACTAGCCTTCGTAGTTTGTCAGGGCTTCTTGTTTTCCGGTTCACATCAGTCTCTAACTATCGGTTGCTATCATCTCACGGATTCCAACCAGGTAGTCTACACCTACCTGTTAGGATTTGAAAAGAGCTGCTATCACGGGTTCACGTAGTTTGCGAACGAGATCGAGATTCGATGACCAAGACCAGTAAGCTAACTATTGACGCGTCCCAGCCCCAGCTATCTAGAGGGAGAAGTCCAGGCTTGAAATGAGAAATATATTCTGCAACAACCAGAAACGAGCGATTTAACCAAAACAATTTAAAACATATATACAATATATATAACCGATATTGTCATTTAAATTTTTAAACATTCATCAATAAGTTCATCAATTGACTGCTATTCAAATATTCAAACATTTAATCGATAAATTTACAAATGTGAGTTTTTGGGGGATTTATCGTCCCCAACACTACCAACATGGCTCAGTCCACTTGTCAGTGACTTCATGAATTTGTGTCATGTTTTGGTCTGGTCACCCCTAGCATTAGATAATTGTTTGATTCTAAATTAATTTTCATTAGCATTAAGTACCCACAACTATATTAACGATGGAACCCAGGATGTTTATATCTTAATTAGAATATATCACTTCCAAACCATTGATTTGAATTACAATCTTGGATACAGACCGATCCTCATACAATATAATCAGTTGATGTTTCGTAGGTAAAACTAAGACAATTAAATAATAACACTTGTTTATTAAATTTGATGATATATCAATAATGAGTAAATCAAATCTGACAGAAAGTCAAACAAACAATATAAATCAGTAACGAAGTTGGAAACTATATGCTATTAAAAATTCAAAAGCAGTATGATAGTGAAGCATAAGACAAATTAAACCGTTCCCAATTGCACCAATTGTAAACTATGAGACTAAACAAACTCTTTATAACGAAAACACTCAATCATTTAAAGTGTAAATAACTAAGGCTTATTTAAATTTCAAGAAGTTTCTGAATTCACTAAACAATCACAAGCAACTAAATAATATACAACACAATAGATGGCTAGCAGTGATATCTACAGCACTCACTTTGTCCTATTTAAAACTCGTCAGCTGAATAAACCTGCATCCCAGAGTTGATGTTCGTTCCAGGACTCGAATTCAGTATCATTTACTTCAAATTTTATCGCGTTATCCACTTAACAACTGAGTCCAAATAGCCACACATTTGTGCATCAACTTTCGTCAGAATGACTATATCAAGGCGGTCATCACCGAGTGCTCATATGCCAACCAAAAACTGATCGAATTTCAGCCAGAAATATTAACGATGGGATAATTCAAATAATTCCAAACTGAATTAGATCTACATCGAATCAAAAAGATGTCTATTATACAGAGTATAGTATATGATCTGTAAAAAATCAATAGTATGAAATGAGTTGACCCAGTACGCACTACACAGAAGAAAATAAACAAAGTAGTTGTGATTAAGTCAATTATCATTTGTAAACAAGTGAAAAAATGATTACATTACACAATGAAATATGTACACAACTGACAATTTACTTGTAGATTTACATAATGTATTGAATTAAACAGCTAAAATTAAGAGAACTTAATCTTCTTACCATAAAAGTTGTAATATCTATTCCACTATGATATAGTTGATAGGAATTAAATCCAATAGTTGGATCTTAAAGTCATTAGCTAGTAAGTGACCTATTAAACATATACCTTCGAATTAGTTATGCTTCAAATGACTTTTAAATATATTTAATTTTGTGTTGAATATTCTATGTATAAGTGTATCATAATTTCATGCTACATTCTGAAATATATTGGGTATTGTAATAATAATTCAACGTAAGTGACCATTTACTCACTTAAGTATCAGATCTATACAGAAAACTTCAGTCCAATATATACACAAATGCACAAAATTCTAGCTTTATAACATATTCAAAACACGCTAACAACTGATACTGATTTATGCTGTGATAAAACGTCAATCCAGCTTCTTTTTTTCAATATTTTCACCTTCCATTGATCATTTTTGTTTCACGAGTCAAAGAAAAAGTTATATCTGATACATAGAATTAAACCTCCCTACAGTACTCAACTAAAAATAGGATTCTAATTCAAGTCAACTTGGTTTAGTGAAAAAAGGAAGACCACTTAAAACAAAATAAAAATCCACACCAATTAATAAGTGTAAAAATTCTTAGCTTTTTGATTTACATGTTTAATTTCATGCATCCGAATGTACATAATAGTAAACAAAAAAATACTTGATCTATTGCTAAACCAAAAATTTCCTCTGAATCGCTCAGTATACTATACTTTTATTTGGTTAATGTTTTAGTTCAACTTATATGATATCTTACTCTAAATGTCCTTCAGTCAATCATAATCAAAATAACATCTGATACAGATAATGCGTTAGTTCAAGTTGTCAAATCTTATTAGCACGACAAGATGAATAATGATGAACGGATTGAAATAATGTAGTACCCATGATAATGAGAATTACTAAGTTCTAAGAATATGATTTGAAAAGACACGATGAAAATAAACGTAAAAAGGAATATTGGAGCTAAATATTCAGAGTGAAATAGATTAAATGAATTTGCATCACTTTGACCAATTCTGAATTATTTTATTTAGCATCTCGAAACACTGATTGCGGTTAACTCTCAGACCCCAACCAGATAGTCTGCATCTTTCAACGTGGCACACACCAATATTCCATAAATTTTTGGACGGATATCACATCTTGGTACTGGTGATCCCAAAATAAAATGGATGCGAAAAATGATAATTCTACTATTGTTCGTATGTAGGATTAAGTTTTAGCAATTGTGTTGATGTTCAATTCCAATTCTCCAAGACATTTTTGGTCAAATACTAGAAGCTTACGAGTTTCTTCTACACTTAATGGCCAAGTTTCGCAGCCGTAAATTAGAACAGGACGAACTGCTGTGCAGTATGCTCCTCTCTTAATTGATAGACAATATCTCGCCTTCGCCATAGGTGACGTAAGTTGACAAAAGCCAAACGAGCTTTTCGAATACGTACTGAGATTTCGTCAGACACCAACCCATTAGGGCTGATCAGAATTCCAAGATAAGTGAAGTTGTCGGCGCGTCCGACTACTTCACTCCCTATCCTTAGTTCAGGTGTTGACGCAGACCAGTCCTGAAACAACAACTTGCATTTAGAGAGGGAGAAGCGCATTCCGAACATCCTGGCATTGTCGCTCAGTGCTACCAGAAGACTCTGCGTTTCATCAACATCATCACCAGACAGGACTATGTGATAAGCGTATTCTAAGTTGATAGGTGGACCTTCTGGAAGGAGATCAATTCCTGAACGCTATTTCCAGCAGTAGTCTATGATGAAGTTGAACAAAAATGGAGGTAGTGGACAGCCTTGATGGACACCACTTGAGGTTGCAAAATCAGATGACAGTTCGCCATAAGCTCTGACTCGACTAGTAGTGTTCGAGTAAAGAGCCTACACAAGGTTTATTTACTTCTGAGGTACGCCTTTCAATGACAGACACTGACACAGAACCTCTCGGTCAACAGAGTCAAACGCTGCTTTTAAGTCAAAGAATACCACCATTGTCGGACGCCGATAAGCATACCTGTGTTCTAGAACCTGACTAATGTTGAATATGTGGTCGATGCAGAAACGACCAGGTCTGAAGCCAGCCTGATTTTCTCATGTTTGCAGTTCACGAGTCTTTGTTAAGAGTTCGATAATTATTGAGACTATTTGGATGCTGTATTAGTCAAACTAATCCCTTTATGGTTATCACAGGATAATTTTGACGATAAGTGATTGTGACCAGTCAGAGGGGATTATGTCCAATTCCCAGATTTTAGCTAAAATATTAGTCAACTGAATCGCTAAAATTGGACCACCATCTTTAAGGACCTCTGGAGCCAATCCACCTGGACCAACTGCCCTTCCTCGTTTCAGATTAGTTATAGCCTTTTGAACTTCAGTTAGAGTTGGAGGACCTACTCCAATGTTCCGTTCACACTGTCTGGGAATGGTGGGTAGTTGTAGAGTAGCTGAAGGCCAACTGAACTGCTCCTTAAAGTGTTCCGCCCATCATTCTAAACGTTAGGGCTGAGAGCAGATAAGTGTCGTCGTTTTCCGAGATTGTCTCACTTACACTTGACTTCTTAATTCCAGTTTCTTTTATTGGTCTGAAATGCTGTCTGGTGTTACCAACAGCCACTGACTTTTCCTTCGTTTTTACTTTCGTTGCCCACCACTGCTTACGGTAGTTCCTTAGACCATTAATTAACCTAGATATGATTTGCTTTCGCTCATCATCGTGTTCAGAGCCTGATGGGATCAGTTTACGCGAATCCATCAGTGAATTAGACCTAAAAGAAATCCATTGGTTTTTCATAACCATTTGGTTTAAATCACCAATAGATGTCCATAGCTCTTCGTATATCTTTCCATACAACATCTGGGTCAACCTCGTTTTCAGAACTACCTAAGTGTGACCTCAGTTGTTCCTGGAATCTATTTTCGGCCTTCTCATCACTTAATTCAATTCTAATGGGTCGTCTTGGTGTGGCTTTCCTGCGTCCAGTGAGATGCAAGTAGACACGTGCCCGCATAGGAGCATGATCAGTGTCTAAACATATACTTTAGGACGAGCGGCAGTCTTCTATCGAGCCTCTCCAACGATGACTGATGGTAATATGGTCTATTTGAGTCCATCGTTGGTTTGGTGCAGGGGGTCGCCATGTTAGACGATGTCTCTCCAGATGCTTAAAATTAGTGCTTGCTAAAAATAAACGATTGTCTGGACACAGTTGCAGCAGACGGTCACCAATATCTGTTCGCTGACCCGGAATGCCAAAATACCTACCTATATGTCATACTGTTTGGTTTAAGCTAACTACTTGAGCCTTAAAGCCCTATGAAGAAGTTCAGAAACCTTTCTGTAAAAGTCATCTTTCCCTTCATCCACGCTGCAGTCAGTGGGACCGTAGGCAAAAGCGACGAAAAGGCAAAGACGTGTCCCTATCCTTCCGAGTTCGTACGTAACCGTTTAGCCGAACAGCACATAGACGACAGTTAACGAGGATCCACTCTAACAGTGCTTGTTCTGCCCTCGTACTCAATGCTATGTCTACACACGCCAGTCCACGACAACTAGCCATCGGGTGACCAGATAAACGGTGTATCTCATCGGCTCTCCATTTTGGCGAGGTGAGGTCAAGTGAATGAGCACACTAGGATCCTGTATGTGTGTTTCGGAGACACAGCATACATCAATGTTACGAGATTCTAGGGTTTTAGCCAAAGAGGCCCGCTGACCGATTTGAAATAGGGCGTGTACGTTGAATGCTCCAATGTGTAGTATGGAGCGAGCTTTCAGTAGACCTGGGACAGTGTTTCGCGCACTAGAATCGTTGGTCATGGTGACACTTGAGGAGGGAGTCAAAAGAGGAAGTTTAGATTTGAAAGTCGAGGTAGGAGGAATAATAAGAATTCCAGAGGGAGATTATGAATACAGTGATCTTAAGTGCTGTTACACATGTGAGGGCAGTTTTCACTTCCTGGCTGTCCACACCATGGAAAGGTTCTTCTAGAGCTACCTGAAAAAGAAATTGGGCTAAAATTTGTCTTGATGACCTGAGAGCGTGACCGCAACGCCCAAGGGACAACTGCTTGACACACGACCTTTTTGTGAGTAATTTCCGTGTTAGCTTCGTGCTTGTTGGGACCTTACCTCCGGAGACGGAAATCCGTGAGATAAGGCGAGTTGTGCATTTTTAGGATCGACCTGTTATAACCCCACCCTTCCTTGTGGGATGGCAACACCGCTGTGATTCTGGTTATCTGGAGGAAATGCCCAACTGCTATCATACCCCTGTACAGTCAGCAGCACCACTTCGCCCTCGGAACTTGGGTTTGCTGCTTTAAGTTTCACCGCTCTTCAACCGACCTGTCTGGCATGGTAGGACCTTGAGGAACGATTGCTCCAGCCAGTATAGCTCGATTGGTTCATCACGATAGACAAGCCCGACCACCACTTCAAGGTAGCAGCAACGATATGAATCGTAATCACTACTAGTCTACTAATATAAAAAATAAAATAGAGAATACCTAGTTTCATATTTCATATAAGAATTAACAAAAATTTCAGTTGTAGGTTTATTACACAAATATTACCATTAGCCTAGTAGAGTACTAGCAAATAACTTTGACAGATTATAGAAAATCATTTTGTTGGTGAGGCTTAGTTGACTCTATGTTGGTACAAGCTTTTCATAACCAGATCACGTGGATTTCAGTCATTTGATTGAAGTTAGACACCAATTCATCTATTCATATATGACCAGTTTGATAGTATTACTAGTGTACATTAATGTAGTAGAACATTAACCCGTACATAACCACCTAGTTGCGTTCATAAAATTAAAAGTTAGTAACCTTTCATGATTAGTGAATAATTTATCGGATAGCCGAACAACCTATGATACGAGCTGACGATATGAGAATGTGAGTTCACATAGTGACTTTAGTTCAAATAATACTGATTACTTACAGATCAAGCCTGAATTAACTCTTTGGAATTAAATTTACCATTGACAAAGCAATTAAGTCTGTCTGTTCTGTGTTGCACAAATGATTAGTAATGCGTGCTCTAAGATCTATTAATTCTATCGGGAGAAGTCTGAGCAGAGTTTTCACCATGTTGAGTCAGGCAATAAAACTATTTGTAGTATGGAAATTAATCATTTATAAGGTAAATCGGCATAAAAGGTTCACTTGAAAGGATTCAAATCATAAACTTTAGTGATTAAATTCAAAGGATGATCTAAATTCTATGTCTGACTACATCTTCAGTAATTTCATCAGAAGTTTAGTAAGTTAGTAGGTATATCTGTGAGAACACTATTAAATTTATTCAGCAGTATATTACCATAGTAGAAGTCTATGATTCTTGAAATGTGAGTCAGTATATACTGTTTATGTATGAGATTATATCTTTTTATGTTTATGAGAAAGCACTCTACCTAGGACTTCATGCATAGAATTCCCTCGTTTAACAACAAAAATCATGTCGCATCTTGTGAAAGTAATCCATCTGAGTAATGCAGCATTTAAAATCAGACTATCCGGTTTATGAGAAATATGATAGCAACATAAAAAGTGATTTCACTCATATGAGCATGAAAAAAAGATTAGAGTAATTATTGTATTTCCAGTTGATTGATAACTAAATAATGACCAGCGTCATGTTTGTTTAATTTTGATCAAATTCTGCTCACCAAGTTACAACAAATTCACTGGTTTAAGAGACTCAACATCTCGTGCACTGTATTGAGATGTAAGGTGGTGGTTGAAGGTAGTCTATATGAAACCTTAGATTTCGTGCTATTTAACTCTCATCAGTAGAATGTACCTGTAATATTGAGAGGACAGGTGTTATCTGAAAGTTTCAATTCCCTGTCACCCAATCTTACATTCTTAGACGTTACCAAGAAGTTAGTCAGGTAACCACTGACCTTTTTTGTAGGACTGAGATATTTACAATCGACTGGTCATTAAGTAGTGAAAAATGTCATGTTTGCAAATTACTTAGTTTATGATCATTTCATAAAAAGCTGTCTGAGGTTTTATTCCCCCACCTTAATGAGAAAGTTTTTTATGGATATTTAAAATGATCTAAGAATATTTTAGTAAATCTGTATTAACATTATTCTCAGATGACATCATTTTATTGGTGAATGTAGATGTCCTACACATTATTTAAACCAAATAAGCTAAGCTACTCATAAGTAATAGAAGAATATTTACAATATACTGTGACAGCTATCGTCACTCTCATATCGACTGCGTAACTAATGAAATTTCCACAAACCATATGATACATAACGTATGTTTACATACACATAGAATATGTACGTACAA
The DNA here is from genome assembly GCA_946903255.1 of Schistosoma spindalis. Lineage (NCBI taxonomy): Eukaryota > Metazoa > Platyhelminthes > Trematoda > Strigeidida > Schistosomatidae > Schistosoma > Schistosoma spindalis. Next base: position 25,935,935 of record OX336420.1, on the reverse strand, counting down.
ATATTATACGATTATAATCGGTAATTTAGTTAAATAGATCATCATAGAAAGCTTCTACTACGAACTAACATTATCTAGGAAATCGATTGGTGAAGACCAAGAAGGATTTGACGCTTTCGTTCAAGTTTTCAACACTGTAGCAGTGTAGTTCAAAGCAAATACTTCCTAAATGAGTTAAACTACATAATAACAATTTGAATGAAGTATCACCAGTCTTTACATGAATAAATTCTAGTAAATAAACTGACACTTATGCTGAGTCACATCTATTATGTTGTTCTAGTCTGAATGCATTAGATAGGTTTAAATAACAGCCAAATAGTTGATTCAGTAAAAAACATATTGAAGTTCCCAAATGCCCCGGTACGGCCGAGAGTGGGGAGAGTCTACTCTCCCTCACGAAATGCTCTCATATGGCCACGCGTATATAGCCTCTGCCAGGGAAGTCCTACTCACTGCCATCTCGTGGCGGGGGTGTTGTTTACGAAAATGAGAGGATGAAAAGCGAATGTCCGGAGCTTTAACCGGATGGCAAACCAATGGTGCACATGGGCTCCAGTATCCTGCGAGAACAAATGGCGTATGAACCAATCGTTGGTCACCGGCTACCATGGGACTGCATCTTCGCACGATGCTCCACTGCCTTGTGGACCAGATCTTCAAGTCGAAGGCTCAGGGTGTGGCCCCCTAAGAAAACCACCTGCTTCGGTTTGGGCACCCGGGCAGTATCACAGCCCTCACATATATCAAATGAGATCTGTGTGGTGCATATGTATTTGGTGCCTCCTTGTACCAATATCTATGTGTTAAAATAAAATAAATAAAAATAAAATATGGAAGTTCAGTTTCCAGAAAAATCCCAAGATCTAACCAAGTATATATTTTTATTCATCCATACATTATTATTCATGAAGGCTTGGGTTCTACTCGATTCATGAAATCTAATAACCATTAACAGGAACTTCATCTTGAGTAAGAAGAAAATCTCACTAATCTAAAGACCATGAATCTAAACATTATGGATTGAGATCGGGTATGTTGATTTCAAATGATGAGGGTCTGAGAGATTCTTCCAACACGAAACGGTGTCTATGCACACTAAATAGACAGGTAGATTAATATTACATTTCAACGATAATCAGCCGCACAATGGAAGAAAAGCATTGTCAAGAAGAGAATCCCAGTAAAATAAAATTACATTCGAACCAGTTCAGTTATATACCGACTAGATCCGCCGATTATTTATGACAGAGTTCATCAACTGAGCAACTGTTACTCAAACCAAAACCAGTAAATTAATCCATATAACGAAAGTCAATCAAAAACCAAAGAAGCCAAATTCATATTGAATGGACTGTAACTCATAAAAATATAAAACAAATGGACTAATTTCATTTTAAATAAAAATGGGAAATTTAAAATGGACTTCTTACTAATTGTAGTATTTGCGGATTCAGCATCCCCAACATTGGAATAAAACCATGCTATACCGTACTCATGTATCACACATTTGATACATGCAAATCATGCGAAATACATTTCCAGCCAATGAACTCCAAGAATTCAAGGATTAGAGTACCAAAAAGGCCATAATATTAATCAACCACATTTTAATGCAACGACTCAGTATTTAACCCGACCGTAGCTGCTACCTTGACGTGGTGGTCGGGCTTGCCTATCGTGATGACCCAACCGAGCTATATTGGCTGGAACACATGTTCCTGCCAGGCAGGTCGATTGGAGAACGGTAAGACTAAAATCAGCAACTCAAGGTCTGAGGGTGAAGTCGTACTGCTGACTGTACAGAGGCGTGACAGCAGTAAGGTGTTTCCCTCGGACAACCAGCATCTGCAGCGATGCTGCCTTCTCACAAGGAAGGAAGGGGTTAGAAAAGGTTGACCCTAAAAATGTCACACCTCACCTTACCCCACGGATTTCCGTCTCCAGCGGTAAGGCCCTTTGAAGAACGGAGCTAACACATTAAAAACCTCCCACAAAAAGGCCGTGCGCAACCGGCCTCAAGCAGTTGTCCCTTGGGCTCTGCGGTCACGCACTCAGGTCGCTAAGACCAACACTAATCCGATTTCCTTTTCAGGTCCCTCAAGAAATACCCTTCCACGGTGTGGGCAACCGGGAAGTGATATCAGCCCTCATACCCGTAACAGCACACGAGACCAAGTTGGTCACATTCAAATCCTTCCTACACCTCCTAATAACTCTCTTATCTCCACGACTAACCCTTCTCACGTCCCTTTATCACCTCGCCCGCTAGTGCAAACGATTCGAGTACGCGGAATGTTATTCCTGGTCTCCCGAAACCACGCTCCAAACTACACGTAGGAGCTTTCAACGTCCGAAAACTGTGCCAAATAGGACAACAGGCTTCCTTAGCTAGGACTTTAGAATCTCGCTCCATCGATGTGTGCTGCTTCTCTGAAACGCACATATAGGATCCTAGTAGTGTCATTCATTTGACCTCGCCATGTCAAAGTAACGAACCAACTCGATTTACGCTTCGTGTATCTGGAAGCCCTGATGCTGCTTCCCGTGGCCTCGCTAGCGTAGGTATAGCATTGAGTCCTAGGGCTGAACTAGCTCTCTTAGACTGGATCCCAGTAGACAGTCGTTTGTGCGCTGCCCGACTAAACGGAACAGTAAGGACTCGGAAAGATAGGGACACTCGTCGTTGCCTCTTCGTCGTCTCTGCCTACTCTCCCACTGACTGCAGCTCAGATGATGTAAAAGATGAGTTTTACAGAAAGCTTTCCGACCTTCTCCGAAAAGCTAGGCGTTCAGATGTAGTAATAGTGGCTGGTGACTTTAATGCTCAAGTAGGTAAACTAAGCGAAAAGAAAAGACACCTGGGTGGATCTTATGGTGTCGAGGCTCAAAGAACAGATAACGGCGACCGTCTGTTGCAGCTATGCTCAGATAACCGCCTGTTTCTTGCAAACACTAACTTTAAGCATAAGGAAAAACATCTTTTGACATGGCGACCCCCTAATTCGTCTCAACGCTGGACCCAAATAGATCACATCGCTATCAGCCACCGGTGGAGGGGCTCGATAGAAGACTGTCGCTCATTCTGGAGCACATGCTTAGACTCAGATCATGCTCTAGTGCGAGCGCGTATTTGTCTACGTCTTACTGGACGTAGGAAACATGCTGCAAGGAAACCCCTTAGGGTCCTACTAAATGATAGTCAAGTTAAGAGTATATTTCAGGAACATCTAGAAAAACAGTTAGACAGCCATGTAAGTGACGCCCACCCCGAGGCAGCGTGGAATGACATCCGAAAAGCTGTAGAAACAGCGGTGATGTCTGCAAGTACGGTAAACCATAAGGTTAGGGAGAAACACTGGATCTCAGCGGCATCTACCGCACTGATAGATGCTCGAAAACTCATTCCATCTGGCTCTGAACATAACGAAGAGCGGAGTCAGCTTAAGCGTAAGTTGACTAGAAGCCTACGCAAAGATCGTGAACAGTGGTGGGTAGCGAAAGCAAGAGAGATGGAAAAAGCAGCGGCAATAGGTAACAGCAGGCAACTGTTCAGACTTGTTAAGGAAACCGGGATTAGGAACCCAACTGTTAGCGCAACAATCGCAGAGAAAGATGGACATATTATTCATTCTCAATCCAGGAGATTGGACCGATGGGCAGAACACTTTAGGGATCAGTTCAACTGGCCTTCAGCCACACTTCGGTTTCTCACGATCCTCAGTCGACCTGAATGGCAAGTTGATGTAAGTCCTCCGACTCTTTACGAAGTTGAAAAAGCTATAGGAAATCTGAAGCGTGGGAGAGCAACAGGCCTTGACAGGTTTACCCCTGAGATTTTTAAGGATGGCGGTCCAGTATTAGCAGCGAGATTGACTGAGGTCTTAGGTAGAATCTGGGAACTGGACGTAATCCCATCTGACTGGTCTCAATCACTGATTGTACCAGTCTATAAGAAAGGACAAAAGTCCTCCTGTGACAATCACAGAGGAATTAGTTTGACTAATATAGTGTCTAAAATATTAGCTTCAATAATACTTCGACGTCTAACCAAAGCTCGTGAAGAGCAGACTAGAGAAAACCAGGCTGGTTTTCGACCTGGACGTGGTTGCATTGATCAAATATTCACATTACGTCAGGTCCTAGAACATAGACACACATTCAGACGCCCCACAATGGTAGTATTTCTCGACCTTAAGGCGGCATTTGACTCTGTTGATCGTGAGGTTCTATGGCAGTGTTTGTCACTGAAGGGAGTACCAAAGAAGTACATCAACCTTATAAAGGCCCTCTACTCGAACCCAACTGGTCGAGTGAGAGCTTATGGTGAACTGTCATCAGAATTGATTACCTCAAGTGGTGTTCGTCAGGGCTGTCCACTCTCTCCATTCTTGTTTAACTTTGTCGTTGACGTCCTTTTAGAGATGACGCTTTCCTCATCTAAATTTCCAGGAGTTGAACTTCTACCGGGAGCTCCACTTGTTAACTTAGATTATGCCGATGACATAGTTCTATTTGGTGAAGACGCTAACAGAATGCAGAGTCTACTGACCACTCTAAGCAACAATGCAAGCATGTTCGGCATGCGATTTTCTCCCTCGAAATGCAAAATTTTGCTTCAGGATTGGGTTGCGTCGACACCCGAACTAGTGATAGGGAGTGAAGTAGTTGAGCGTGTCGACCGCTTCACTTATCTCGGAAGTCTCATCAGCCCTTGTGGTTTGGTGTGTGACGAAATCTCAGCACGGATACAAAAGGCTCGACTAGCTTTTGCCAACTTGCGTCATTTGTGGCGTAGGCGAGATATCCGTCTATCAACCAAAGGACGTGTCTACTGCGCAGCAGTTCGTTCCGTCCTACTTTATGGCAGTGAAACATGGCCAGTAAGAGTAGAGGATATTCGTAGGTTACTAGTATTTGACCATAGGTGTCTTCGAAACATCGCTCGTATATCCTGGAGTCACCGAGTAAGTAATGCAGTTGTTATGAAACGGGTACTAGGTAAGGATGGCAAATCAATTGATGAAGTAGTGAAACTTAATCAGTTGAGATGGCTGGGACATGTGTTGCGCATGCCCGACCACCGACTGCCACGACGTGCTATGTTTTATGGTGTAGGAGTAGGTTGGAAGAAAGCTAGGGGCGGCCAGACCAAAACATGGCACAAATCCATGAAGTCACTGACAAGTGGACTGAGCCATGTTGGTAGGTGTAGACTACCTGGTTGGGGACCGCGAGATGATAGCAACCGATGGTTAGAGACCTTGAATGACATGGCTCAAAATCGTTTGCAATGGCGCAGGTGCATCCACTCACTGTGTTCTCTCAAACTCTAATCTTCTGAATTCATGTCCTTTATTTTCTTTCCCAATTTATTCCACTGGACTATACTCCTTTAATAACACCATCAAACCTTAATGTCCCCTATCTCTACTTATACTTTCAGTACCTCTACCACTATGGGATTTGAATCGATAACTGAATCTCTGTGCTAATGTAGTATGGCAACTCGAACTGATGTACGTACGTACGAAGTTCCTCGTTGTTACTGACTGACTGACTCAGAATTAAAGAAGAGTATTGTACATGACCAGTGAATAAATTACAGACCATTTGATCCTTAGAACACAGTAAAATTTGAGCGTGAATATGCTTTTGATGTTAATTTATACATATAGAAGCATCTAGCTCATAGAGAAAATACTATGACAACCCTATATGGTTGAAACCTGGAATTCCCATGTTTGATCAGGTGATCACTATTGGTCACCATGAGGCCCTTTATGCTACAGAACACTGATTACCTATCACCTTTTGTATTTCTGGTTGTTGGCTGGATTATGAAGAACTCCACGTTCCAGGAGAAAAAAGGAGTACGGTGGACACCTTGGTCGCAGCTGGACAACTTGGGATTTTTATCCCATACACAGAAACAAATGCGGACAAAGATAAACTGTAGCAGCGGCTTCTGCAGCAGTAGGCCTCAACATTCACAAGGAAAAAAGCAACATCCTAAAGTAAAACACAGTAAGCACCAGCCAATTAACTCTCAAGGGTGTAGCTCTAAAAGGGGTGGAAAATTTACGTACCTGGGTAGTATTATTGATAAACAAGGAGGACCTGATGTAGATGTGAGGGGACGGATCAGCAAAGCAACAACAGAATTCCTACAACTAAAGAATACGTGGGACTTAAAAGAACTGTCACTTAAGACAAAAGTGAGAATTTTCAACAAAAAACGTTGAAATGGTTCTGTCATACAATGATGAGACTTGGAGAACCACTACAACCATCACCAAAAAGGTTCAGGTTATTACAAATAGTCGCCTATGTAAGATGCTTCAAATCTACTGACCGGAGACCGTCAGTAATAGTTAACTGTGGCAGAGAACAAGCTAGCTTAAAGGTGAGGAAGAAATCAGGAAAGACGTTAAGGTTAGATAGAGCATGCATTACGAAAATTTATCACCAGTTATCGAACCATTAGTTTCACGGTCCATTCTGAATTCGGATGCAATGAGTAACTGGACCGGTAGAACCATAAAATGCCTGAAGAAAGTTTGTGGTACAATGCGTGGCGAAGTAATCAAATGTTTAGCAGTTGCCGTAAATTTAACGTAAGCAATACAAGGTAGGTTCAAAGGAATTACTGAAGTAGGTCGGTGAAATGATTAACAGCAATAAACAGATTATAATACAGTTTTTATTGTTTTTAGTCAATACAAATACAATGAAAACAAAAGTAAGGAATTTTAGCAATCAATTAAATACAAATGAGGACATTAAATACACATAATTAAGAATCAGTTAATCTAACTTCGACTTCTACGTCGATCACGTTCTTGTCTCTCTCGTGCACGCTTTAAATCGCGTTCAAATGAACTTTCCCGCTCGGTTGGGGTTTTCGAATGACGACGTTCACGTGATCTAGATCTAGACCGTCGAGAATGATGTCCGCGTTTCTCACGATCAGACCTGAAGACGAAAATTAACACTTTGAATAAGCAAAAATACGTACACGAAAGTAAATTGCTCTACACATGACACAAACTAGTTCCCTCAAGTAAAACGAGCAATCATGTTTACTTTGTAGATAACAAAATCTTGATTCCAGTAAGCACACAGTAACTTTGCTTTGAAACGAAGTAATATCTTAACCAGTTAATTTGGGCTACATAGAATTATCAGTTAAAGAATGCATGAAAGTTTTGAAATTAAAGTTTAATACATATTTTGACTTCAAACAGCAATGGCAACTAAGTTTAACAACTTAAGAGTAAAATATCAAGGTAACTACTATATTCTACTGTGCAGATTTCATGGAAGAAAATGTTACTAAAACACTGATATTAATTCAACTAACCCCATCTCCCATTGAAGTAACTTGGCAATGGTGGGTTACGGTTTCAACTTTTCCCGAAATTGTTTCGCTAACAGTTGACTTCCCAATACTTGTCTCACTGATGAGTCACAAAGTTATATACCTTTAATTATTGTAACAAAAACATTTTAATAATCTTACTGCACATTTCAATTCATTACTAACTTATCAAGTCTACTGTTATTATTCATATTACGTAATCCAGCATTATATATATATATATATATATATATATATATATATATATATATATACGGCCGTACAGTTTGATAATAAATTCGCTGAACTTAGTGTTTTTATAACCCATTATCTATATCCGTTGCTTTATAAATCTCTTCTATTTTAGTTCCTTTAAGATTATCGCGCGAACCTTTAGTTAGTTGCAGTTTGCGTTCTTTGCTTCTTATCATTCACTGAGACTGTCAAGGTGGGTACCCGAGCAGCAACCAGTTTGATAGTTTTCAAAACCCACTTGATTTTTAACCTTTTAAGTTGGCGGTAAATATCAGGGTCTTATTTACAGCTGCGTAGATATTACTTTTCCATTGAGATAAGCTCTAAGGAGTGTTTTTGTTCACCCTTCTGTATTCAATAAAACAGAATCCCCTACTTCCAGAACAAGGTAGGAATCCAAATCAGTGATCCAAAAGAGAGCAGTCATATACTGAATCTCTACAAGGATGACTGGTATCAATATGGTCTATGGTGTTAATGCTAGAGGTCACGTTTAGAAACAGGGTCGAGTAATCTACATATTAGGGTAGTTCCTTCAAACAAATTATGGGACACAGAAACCTAAGTATGTGGACAGTAACAGGATCTACTGATATTTATAGACTAGACGTTCACAGCATCAAGTACTTGACATTCAGAATGTCCGCTGAATGCTGATAGCCATTTACAGTTCAGGCAACACCGTAACAGTGAAATTAAATCGTCAACCAAAATAGGTAATCAGTCACCTTCACTTACCTATGTTTTTCATGTCTGTGAGAATGCCCACCTGACTTATGATGTGAACCATCGCGATTCCGATCTGAAAGCCTCTTACTTTCCTTTTCTTGAACAGAGCCAACTTCCAAAAAGGCCTGGCATTTACGAAGTCGCATTTTTTCTTCTAGTTTCTTTTGAACCGGGACGGGAATACGTGGAAATAGGGTAGAAAACCAATCTAGTTTAGTTAACCAGTGTTCTAACATATTCCCTATCGTCATGATGCAACCGCCTCCCGCCTTGACATCTAGTTCCTAAAAGACAAAAAGTAACATAAAATCCAGAGGGAAACAACAAAAAAGCATATCATTCCTTACAAGTAACATAGGCTAGACGACTGACCCGAAAAGACCATCAACCCGAGTGAATCAGGAAGTACTACGGAACTGGTAACTTATCGTCTCCGTACTTACCTCAGAATCGCTGAAATAGGGTGAATACCACCACCAAAAGTCTTCAGGGGGAATGCAATATCTGTAATAGAATTAGTCTAGATTATAACATGCAATCACCTTATGTACATGAAGCCCAGTGCACGTATGTATGGAGAATCCGGGTGATCGAGGAGGCCTTTGAGTTGTTTTCTTGTAAGCTTTAAAGTGAAAAGTTTATACAAAAGACAATAAGCCGTTGACACGATACCACCAGCACCCACTCCACGTACTCCACCACACATACCTGTTTGACCCCCTATACGTCGACTCCCACGTTCCCATGGCTCCAAATGTTCAACCTGAAGCTCGATATAAAGCGATGAAAACTCAATCAAACCTTGTAATATATCTCATCAATAACTTCATGGTACGTTTTCAGCTCGACCAAGTTGGCTTTGAAGTATGGGGACTGAACAATGTTCGTATAAATCATTGTGTTCAAGTTCATAGTTTGTGGGTTTCCCCAGAGTTTTAAAATATTTCCACGAGGTGCTTGTTCATCTTCATCCACCACACCAAGAAGTCCCATTTGAGGAAGGCCTGACACCATCCTGACCAGCTTTTTAACGGGACGTCTCTAAGGTTCAGTAGCAAACAAGTTGACACTAACACTAGATGTTTCGAAGGTTTGGTACAGTATTAAAGGAAGAACCAGTGCCAAATATCTTTATAAATCAAGTCAGCCCCAGCCCTTAAGCGCCTGACTATCGAAATAGCCGCCTTTGTGTCGTCCTACAATCTCCAATATCGTTCAGATGGTTCAAATAGTTGTGGACGGAATAGAAGAAGCTTTCGCTTAACAGGCTTCCGTGTCTAGTAGCAGAGGATCACCAATACCTCCAGGCAAGAACCTAGGTATATTAACGATAAAAGAGAAAAAAAGAAATTGGCAAATCATAGTAAGATACTATCCTTAGTCCTTAAGAAGAGATCAAGTCGCCTCTTAAAGGACTCCTGAGAAGTTGCTTGGACTAGCTGAGCTGGCAGCAAATTCCAGCACTTGACAACTCTTAAGGAGTAGGAGTTGTGCCTGCAGTCCGTTCTACTATGTTGTATCTCTAATTTCTGGGTATTATCCCTTAGGTTAGTGTTGGGACTAAGCTTAAGTAGGTGTTCAAGAGGATGTCGAGGAGTGTTAAGGATACTGTAAGCCATTAGAAGGTCACCTCTAAGACGCCTATACTCTAATGGGTAAAGGTCAAGTGATTGGAGGCGCTCATCGCAAGGTTTAAATTTGAGTCCCTGAACTGATTTCGTGGCTCGCCGTTGGATAAGCTCCAGAGTGTCCTTATCCTTTTGGAGTGTAGGAGGGAATACTATGTTTCCGTACTCTAAATGGGGACGAATAAAACTATTGAAGATCATGTGGAAAGTTCCCCCGTCAAACTGACCAAAAATGCGCTTCAATGTTACCAGTGCAAGGTTCGCTCGAAAGGCATTTCTGTCACAGTTGGCGTAAGACTTTAAGTCGTACGGCAGCATAACTCGAGATATTACTAGAGGGAAGCTTCCTAAGCTGTAACTGTAATCTGCGACGTGTCTCAGATGGACTACTTTACACTTTAGAGTGTTAAAAGTTAATTCCGTTGTCGTCTGCTCAACTTTGAAGTCGAGTCAGATCCTCCTGAAGTGCCTGTATATTCTCTTGGTTGCGCATCTCTGTCCAAAGTTTCACGTCGTCGGCAAAGAGCAATAAGTCTGACGTTACCTGTTGAGGAAGATCATTTATATAAATCAGGAAGAGGAGAGGTCCTAGTACTGAGCCCTGGGGGACCCCACTAGGACATTCCATAGCGTGTGAGAAATTGAAGTTTACCCTGACCTTAAAATGTCGATTTGTCAGATATGAACTGATCCAGTCAATTAAAGGTGGTTTGATACCCAATTGTTTGAGCTTGTTGATAAGACAAATGTGGTTAACCCTATAAAAGGATATAGAGAAATCAAGGTAAATGATATCCACCTTCCCCTTGCTATCAACGATGCTTGTCCATCTGTCCACCGCAGTCAGCAGGTTCGTCATGCAGGAGTAGCCCTTCCTGAAACCATGCTGTTGGGGTGAGAAGAAATTTAAGGACGGCAGATAGTCATGTATACCATCGTATACCAGGGATTCCATGATCTTTGAAGGTATAGAGAGAAGAGTCATCGGTCGGTAACTTGAAGGTTCAGTGCGTCGACCTTCTTTGGAGATTGGTGTGATATGAGCCAGCTTCCGAATATCCGGTAGTTTGCCTCAACTTAGAGAGTGTGAGAACATCACGCTAAGCGGTGTTGCCAGGATTGAAGCTGCTTCCCTCAGTATAGCAGAGTGGACCATATCTGGACCAGGAGAAGTGTCTGTTCTTAGGTGTTGTAGTTTTCGGAGCACCAAGTCAGCGCTCAGTTTCACTACGGAAAGTCCTGTGTAGTTTCAGATGAAGCCGTCATCAGTATAGTTGATGTGGGTCGGCTGAAATGTCCGGGAGTATTGCTCAGCCAGAAGGTTAGTGGCGTCACCGTCATTATCGGTCGGGCCGTTAGGACCTAGCAGTTGATAAACTCCAGTTTTGGCTTGACGAAGAGAGGCTGCGTAACGGAATAAGCTTTTCAGATTGGAAATAAATTTATCCATAAGCTTTAACTGGTACTGAAGTCTGTCTTCTCTTATATCCTCCGTGCTTATGTTTCTTATATGTTTGTATTGCCTGTACTCGCTGTTGTTGTTGGTTCATTTGTAATCTGCCTAAAAGTGTCTTTTACGGCTTAACAAACGAAGAGTGCGATTTTTTGATGATTGTAGGTTGCATGTGGCTTTTGGGGACCGTTTGTGGAACTGACTGCTTTGTAGCACATAAGAGCGTGTGTAGTAAGAAGTCCCAATGACCATCCACATCAAGTTGATGGTGAACATCCCAATCCATCTGTTGTAGATAGTCCTGCAGAGCTGACACATTCAAGCGTTTGAAATTCCAGTGCCTGTTGTTGTTGGGATATCTTTGCTCAGTTTTGCTGTCAAAACTGAAGGCTATAACGGCGTGATCGCTTTTCCCCAGGGGAGTCAGAATTGAGAGGTTGTCTACTAGAAATTCTTCATTTGTAAAAACACAGTCTAAGCACAACGGTGTCTGACTGTTCCTCCAACGAGTAGCCAACTTCACATTTTCGGGTAATCCCAAATCCTCAATGAGGTTGAAGAATCGAGCTTCGGTTGAATTTTTACCTCCAATATACATATGTTCCGCGAAGTTGGCTCTAGGGAGATTCAAGTCCCCTAGAATCAGGATATGAGTGAAATTGAGACGCGTAGAGCGGGATAGTCCTTCCAGCATGCGACTGTCATACTCGATGTCGGCAGTGGGCTTCCTATATATGACTCCGACTAGGCACCTCGAAGTAGGCCCTGTCCTTTACACGTTTTTTTTATCTTCAAGACAGACCACAAGTGGGATGGTCAGCTCCAACTTGCCTTTGTGTTTGATTCTGGCGTCATATGGCCTCTCCGGGTGCATGTGGATTCCAGTTGGCAACCGACGTCTGTTGACACGAAATGCTTCCAGAGCTGCAGCCGCTATATGGGAGGATGGGAAAGTTATTCTCATTAGTCGGGGTCTAGGATCGCCGTCCTTCTTGGCTAGTCTAGTCACATGCTGAGTCAGTATGATTTTGAGCCTCAAGGACTGTTTGATGAATTTCCATTCCCGAATATCAGAGTTTGCTTGATCAGGGTCCATGTTTTCGGTACACCTTGTACGATGATATTTCTTCCGCGGAAAAACTTCTCTCGAGAATCTTTAGGGACGTTCCGGATGAGATTGCGCTCAGAATACGGTATGTCGGGCTTTACTCTGACATTCCGATCGGATTTCAGTAGATGACTAGCTAGCAGGACATCATCTACTTCGGTATCATTCTTGAGTGTTACACGAAGTAGCCTCGGGTGATTTTGATGCTCAGATTCCTTTCCCCGAGTGAGCCGTGTGACCGTCAAAGGCTCTATTCTAGGAAAATCGAGCTTTTTGTTCAGTTCACCCCAGAGCATCCTGTCGTTTTTGTCCTGCAAACTGAGAGGAAGGTCAGGATTGTCTATTAGGTTCATGATTACGAGAGAGTCATCACGGACCGTTATTGTTTTCCAAGGTTTTCCGGTGCGTTCAGGGTCAGTACGTTGTTGTTTGGAGGTCAAAGCACGTTTCTGAGTCATAGGCTGTTTGATAACCGCACGGACGTTTTTGGGGGTAGACTGAGCGAACAAATCGCCAGTTGATGTCCGTACAACACTTGGGATGTTAACCTTAGACGGTGACACCTGGTCCTTTTTAGCTCTGTTGGCGTGGGTGCAGTCACCTGCAGAGTTTTTGGGAACCACTGTTGCGTTCAAGGACCCTGTACTGGGAGATTTAAGTTTAGTGAGGGAGTCAATTACCGTCGACGTAATGATGGTGCTGAGTTTCAACATGTCATCATTAGTGCTAATGCGTGCTCCATCGATGGTTGACTTATCGACATCCCTATTGTTGTCTTGGTTGCGCGCCCTTGTTTGTCTACCTATTTTATGGCTATCTGTTTCCAAGTTTGCTGACAATTTATTCCTCAGACCTGTCAATAAAACAATGATGTTGCTCAGCAGTACTACAGCATTCGTGTTGCACGTAACACACACCCACTTACGATCCGATTTGCTGAGTCTATTGTAAGCAGTTGCCGTGAGATCTGTGCACGTTTCATGGAACCAACCTTTGCAGTTGTCGCACTGCATGCCAGATGTAACAGCGAAACGGCATCCAGGTCGTTTGCATGAATTTTTCATGGCTGTATTGACGTAAACTGTGTTAAAGATAGTATCAAAAGCTTAAGACCGTTAAAAGTACACTAAAAAGCACACTAAAAAACGGAAAAAATGTATAAAATGTGGTAACAATCAAACGAGTTTAGGTTCTTAGTCAAAATAAAGATGTAGAGTTTGACAGATATTTTGAAATCTGTCCATCACGAAGCCATTTAAGTGACTGATTTCGGCATAGTAACAATTCAGCTATTTTCTCATTGAGAAAATTCAGATGGTCACCAAATATCAAAATATGTGAAGTATAGACAGATGTGTAAATTTTTATTTTGTTTTGAGACATTGTAAAAAGGAAAATCTGGTACTACTTGGAAAATGAAGCACCGGAAATACGCAATAAAAAAGTAAGATAGCAAGTAATTTCAAGATAGTTACTTCACAGAACAACAGTTTGTTTCATCAATTTACCCTGTATCCCACACAGAGGATAGACTATAAACATATAAGTGATAGAATGCCTCTCTACTACAATTGTCTACTGACAGTTATGATTATATCATAGATACTTAGAAGAATTGAAGCCATACCTGACAGTAATCTTAAGGGATTTGTTTCTCAGATCACTATAATGACTCCTTGTTGTGAACTCTCATGTAAGTTAGCCTTCTTAACGTAGACAGAGTGATAGTGAACCATATTTAGGAGTTCAACGACGATCATTCAACTGTAATAAGACAGAAATATAACCGGTTTCGGTGAGGGAATAACTTTGTGTGAGAACAGAAGTGCAATTCATCACAAGCTATTTGGACTTATGAGTTGACTTTGATTAGCTTACACTTCACAAGATGCAAACTTTTGTTGGTACCACAAAGATTATAAACCAATCTAGGCAATAGCCTGTGATAGAAAAGTGAATTTATATCTCACTGAACGAATAGTTCGACCGATAAAAATAATATGCCAAAATTACAAATTTTGCGCAACTAGTAAGATATTCACACTGGAACATAAAAAATTTTGGCATAACCGTAAAGTAACGAGAACAGAATTCAAGGTAAAGCAGCATCACCCGGAGCTTGCAAATGTACTTCAGGTAACCAATATCCCACCAATACGTTTGTACAAAAATGTGATATGTATCCAGTCGTCACTCTCATGTTAAAAGGCATAAAGGATTATGTGAATAAATGCATTTTACTGGAGAAACCTTTGTCATGAATACACATGGGTCACCAAACAAGATATCTAAAGGAATGGATCAGTTGTGAGCTGAGTCAGTGTACGTTATACACAAATATACTACTCTATGGCATTGTATTTTGCTTTTGTTATGACCGTAAATTCATATTTTCATGATGATAATTCGGCAGGAAGACATCAAATTCTCTAATGATGCAATCACTTACATTTGTATGTCTGTCACATAGAGTTGACTCAACAAAATACCTGCCCATGGTATTGGTGTAGTAATTATACTGGCCATCCTAAGTGAATCATACGCTTTATCCTGTCCATTGAAGAATCTTAAAGAGATTGACAACTGCCTTCTTCATGCCGTTGGTTTGATTTCGAGATCTTGAGGGTTCAAGCGCCTCGCCAAATAACGTGTTACACACTCCCAATACTTATCGCCAACGTTGGGATTGTAAGAATTTAAGCATTTAAACGCATTTTCATCATGCACGAATGTCATTTAAGATGTTAATTCTGTGTGATTTCCTGGAATAATGTCTTATTTTTTTCGTTTTAGCACATACATAAATATATTTGTGGTGGCAGCCTTGCGAAATTTTTGGATGGAATTCGTTTCACGCTTGAATATTTTAAACCACCCTCAAGGCAAATGAGGAAAAGGTCTGGAGTGTTTATGACAGAGGTATTGTTTCTCGTTGAGTTAATTAACTGTTTCGATCGTAAATTACGCATCAAAACTACTGTTTACACTTTAATTAAATCTACTCCAGTTAATGTGATATTGTATTAAGTGTTTCGAATTTGCTTTTGCGTATTACTGCATCGAAGCATACTTGGTCGACTTTCACTTGATTTATTTGGTCAAGGTTTAAGAATTCTTTTACATATCCTGTTTGTATCACCATCGTGGTTGATTTCCATGATGGCCAAATCTGCTCATAAATGTGGACAACCATATTGCTTATTCCCCTTGGAGGAAGGAATGCAATGTGACGAGTGTAATAAGTGGTTCCACAAGATGTGCACCCAATTAAACCCCGCTGCATATAAAAGGTACTCGAAGCCCAACTCTCATTGGCTTTGTAGTTTTCATTGCTCGGGCAAAACATCACTCATCCGGGAAGCCATTAGCCTCCTGGTGTTGGCTAATAAGAAGGTTGATGAGGGATGTACTGGCAACACTGGTACTAATGGTAAAGATTGAGCTAATGTCGTAAGTGCTGTCACGGTGGAAGTCAGACATCTAACTGTGCAACCCGAAATTAAAATTTCTACCCCGGAAAAATCAGAGTGACACCTCATTAGATATTGGCGGCCATGTTGCTACAGAAGCAACTGATAATCCAGATCAAACAATTACTGTCTCGAGTAGTTCTAATGTAGATGCTACGACTGATGGAATATGGATGACGCGGAAACGCAGAAGATTACGAAAGACAGCTAAAACTAATGACCGTTTACTTGATAAGTCCTTGGTGGACTCTCAGACCACTCCGCCAAATTCCCAAAGTAAAGCCTCTTCAAACATTGTTGTGAGTCACTCGCTCGACTCCAATGTCTCTGTTACAATAAAAACTAATCGTTAGATACCAGTAGTTAATATACAGGATCTAAGGACACGATCGATAGCTGTAAACACGATTCCAAAAGAAGCTAAACCACTCCCTAGTTTAATTACTTGGAATCGAGAGGAGTCGATAGACAATGAACCTGCTAAGAGACATGCACATGATCTGAAGTTAGTGGAATCCGCGGTAAGAAACGTACTACCTGAAGAGGTTTCAGGGGTACATATCATGAAAGTGATACGAATCGGTAAATGGGTTGGAGGCGAGATCCAACCAAGAAGGATCTTGAAGCTGGTTCTCGGGAACTTTGAAGAAAGAGATATGTTATTGGAAAATGCACAAAAAATTTATTATTCAAATGTTCGTATCCGACCAGATTGGCCGCTTGAGGATCGAATCAAATGGAAGAATGCTCTTACGGAGTTGAGAACTTGCAAGTTAGATGGCGAAACTAACTCTACCATCAAGGGTTTTTGAGTAGTCAGGTCTTGGAAGCCATTGCTTCCGAGGCCTGTATGGGTAGAACGAATGATTACCAAAACACCTTAAGTGTGTGCTACACGAACGCCCTTAGTCTTAGGAATAAAACGTCCTAGCTAAGCCTAATAGTGGATGAATTAAGTCCCGATATAATTGTTGTTACAGAAACTTGGTTCACCGTAGATATAGAATGTTCTCGCATCATTTCAGGCTACATCTGTATTAGAAGTGATAGAGTTAAGTCGCAAGGGGGGGCATAATGTTATACGTTAGGGATCACCTTCGTATACAATCAATCATATCGGAGGCTCATGTTAATGGTACATATGAGGTAGCATGTTGTAAGATTAAATCTAGAAATGGGTTGGTGACTATAGAGGGAATAAACCGTAGTCCGTGTTGTCTTGTTGACGACTATATCTTAAGATACATCTCTTCATGGAGTATGGTAGGGTAGTGACACTGGACTTCAGTGAGTAAATGTATTACAATTTAGTGACATTGGACCATAACCACACAATCCTCAAAGCTGAACACGAGACTACTCGGAAAACAGATATTCAATATTTAACACGGAGAAATACCTAAGAATGGAGAAGGTGGGGAGTAAGGATAGGAATTAATACGAGTTGGTCAGGTGGCATGGCTCGGCCTTGAAGGCGTGGTCACAGCTGAATGCTATCTTGTCTCTTTTATTCATATTAAATATATTCTATCTCTAGATTAAGCTTGTCCTCTATCACGTATTGGTAATTGTTACAATGCAATGAGTTGTTGTAGACGATGATGTAACTTCCATGTAAGATCTTATAGATTAGGCAGTTACATCATGATAAATCTACAATTTTAGGACTAGGTCTATTATTAGAGCAGTGCTAATGTCATAGTAGACTATAATAATACAGCAGAATGTTGTCTGATCATTGGGGACTTCAACGCACCGCACATCAACTAGATAGAGCTTACAGCTCCAGGTGGAGGTTTCGATAGCGAACTTTTATCAACTGTTATTCAGTGTGCACTTGTACAATGTATTAAAAAACCGACACATATTGATTTGGAACATGATCCGTCACTGCTGGACCTCACCCTCACCCACCACTGTGAAGATATCTTTGATATTAAGCACCTTCCCCTGCTCGTAAACAGTGATCACGTTGTACCTCAGTTTAAGTTTAGGACACATGGTATACGATTTGTATCTGCTCCACCCAGCCCCAACATCTGACGGGCTAATATTCAAGCAATCAGAAACTGTGCTGTCTCGACTGATTGGTCGGTTGACGCAGATGGATCGATCGAAGACGAATGGAATAAGTCTAAGGCTACATTCGAGTCCGTAACGTCGCCGTTTATCCCATGGTCAGCACGCAAGCTATCACATTGCCCTCCATGGATTAATAAGGAAACCCGGAAGCTGCTAAAGCGTAGGAAACACTTCTGAGACTTATTCTTGTTGACAGGTCATTTAAGAGTGAGTATCAAAAATTCCGGAATATCTGTAAGAAAACCATAGCTAAATCCCGTACTACTTACGAACGACTGTTGGTATATGATAGTTGTATTTGTCCGAAACGATTGTTATCGTATGTTAAACGGCGAATGAAACGTAGTAATGGTATTCTCCCGTTATTGTTACATGATAATTCCGATTTAATGTCTGAATCAGATCGGGCCAAAGCTGAGATCTTTTCAAACAATTTTAGCGAAGTCTACTCTACGTTCATTATAACAAATACCTGTCCCAATCACACCGAGATACCAGCCATTGAATATGTACAGGTGACTGAAGAAACTGTCCTTCCGTTAGTAATTAACCTCAAACCTTGTAGGATACCGGGTCCTGACGGGTTACATCCACGACTGCTGTCATCTCTTGCGGACATTATTTCAAAACCGCCCGCGACACTGTTCAACATGTCCCTTTCACTCGCTCAACTCCCTAGGGATTGGAAAGATGCTATTGTCAGTCCTATATTTGAGGATGGTCAGAGACAGATGGTATCTAACTACCGGCCTGTCAGTCTAACTAGCATTGTCGTTAAGTTACTTGAAGAGATAATTAGGGTTAGGTTGCTAAGCCACATAGATTCACACAATCTGTTAGCTCCTGAGCAACATGGATTTCGTAACAAGCGTTCATGCTTGATTAACTTACTTATTGCGAGAGAGGATTGGACAGCAGCCTTAGATAAAGGTCTGTCTGTCGATGCGATATTCATAGATTTTAGCAAAGCATTTGACAAGGTTTCACACTTAGGTCTTATGCAGAAGCTCACGAGCTTCGGAATAATAGGTACTGTAAAGGAGTGGATAGGAAACCTCTTATGTGACCGCAGACAGAGAGTGATGGTCAATGGGACGCTATCCAATTGGAAGCCGGTCAAAACTGGTGTACCCCAAGGCACCATCTTAGGCCCTCTGCTCTTCCTTCTCTATGTAAATGAGTTACCGCTGTTGCTTAGGTCTTCGACATTATTATTTGCGGATGAAGTAGAAATCTGAAGAACAATAAAAGTGGGGCTGATCATCTGGATCTTTGTCGTGACATAGACGGTTTAGTTAGATGGGCTCGAGGTTGGGGCTTGGAAATCAATTCTAGGAAAAGTGTGCTGATGCACATCGGTCACGGCAATAGTTATCATTCTACTGTTGATGGTAAACCTCTTCCATGCGTTCAAGAACATCAAGACCTAGGAGTAACAATAAGTCTTGACCTAACAACAACTACGCATTGCAACGCAACCGCTGTCAAATGTTTTCGTGCGTTATGGTCACTTTGCCGAGAGTTCAAATCTTTTGACGAAGAAACGTTTCGAATTTTACATCCCATCTATCTAAGACCACATTTAAAGTACTGTATCCAAGCAGCTAGCCCATGTCTGGTAAAGGATACTAACTCACTTGAGCGTTTCCAGAGTGTAGGAACGAAATTAGTGAAGGGTCTTTCTAACTCCCTTACGATGAGCGGTTAAAGCGCCCAAACCTTTTCCCCTTGTCGAATCGTAGGACCCGAGGTGACCTTATACTGGCATTTCGTATCTTTAATTATGATTTGGATGTTAATATGTCTTATCTTTTTCTCCCTCCAGCACTAATAATCTCCGAGATCATAGCAAGAAGGTTCACAAACTTAAAGTGGGGTTCCGTTTTTCTCATCGAGTAGTCAATGATTGGAACGCCTTACCCGAACAAGTGGTATCAGCCCCATCAATGGATATTCTCAACGAGAAACTGGACCTTCACTGGAAGACAATCTGTTAGGGTTAACACAGGTTCACCAACCCACTATCCTTATTAATGAAGACTAATGTTGATTTTCCCTTCAAAGGTGGTTTGTGTCACATATTATACATCAGTTTAATCGCCAGCGATTCATACAAACAAGGTCTGGCAGATGTTTAATCGACTTTAAAGCAAAGTGGATCCTTTAAAAGTTTATTTTTTTAAACAGATTTCTCATGTCAATTTTTAAAGTCCGCTTATGTTTATACCGGTTCTTATAATCAAGACTGATCCCTTAGCTAATCATGATGTATTACCGTTTTTCTCTCATTCTTCTACATAATTGTATTCCTACTCATAATTTAAAACACGATGTATTGTATTGAACTAAAATAGATTGACCATTCAGACTTATTTTAACTAAAATCTTTGTATCATCATCCCAAATTATTACGGCATAATCTTTTATTCCTCCATCAAATCTTAGTACATTGTGATTTTCATAGTCTTTTTCGTAACATATATATTACGATGTGTTCTTTTTCTGTTTAAAAGCCATATTTATCAAGTTGTTTATACATTACACTTTTTATTCCTACCTTTTTCCTTAGGTGTCAATTCAATACTCTTTTACATACTACGCAATCTGTCTAAATGTGAAAAATATTATGCAAACATTATTGAAACTTGTTTGTAATCGCATTTCTGAAGAAACCGCAATTGGTTTCTTAGCATCAAAAAGCTGTTCTGGAACAACAATAATGATAGTGTTAATGAGATAGTACTGGGCCTTGACTGCAAAATATTCACCTAGCTGGGCTGTTATTCCTTTAGGCGACAGAACGTTGAACGTTTAATGTTTGAGGAGCAACGACGAAGGTCAGTTGGTAAACATTTTGGCTTGGCCATGCAGGAGTGGCCTTTATAGCTCTCTCCTTTTTATGCTTAGTATACTACTCTATCAGCGAACCTTAGTGGTTTCGTCGAAGGTTCTTGCAAATGTTATCTTTCATTTCTTGGTATGGCGGGTCACTATAGACGATTATGTGTCTTTGACGTAAAATCATGTAAATTAGGCAGTAACATTATGGCCAGTCAATCACTGTGTACTAAGACTATTAATGTAGTAACATAGATAAGCCCACCATTTCTGACATTAGAATTAAAAAGTACAGAATAGAACGACATACAAACAGTTAAATTACAGTGTGAAACTCTGATCGTGTGCTCTTTTAGATTAATCACAGTTACAGTTAACTTACCTTTGTCAAGGTTCGTTGCCTATCAGCGCTGTTAAACTGGATTTTGTCCGCTAGAATAATCTTTCACAACTCCAACTTGTCTGAGAAATATTGAAATAACTTCAGCTCTGAAGCAGCACGAAACAGATATGTGGCGATTTCCATCACCAGTTATATGTTATAAACTTTCATAATACCCAACCGTCGATGACATATTATGTACTTAGTATGTTCGATATCTATTTGAGGCTAGTTATCTGTTGTTTTATTTTGATAAATTGTCGTTAATTTTCCAGTCCAATTGTTCTTCCTGTTTCAGCAAACTGTAGTTGAGGTTTGCCAGTCTTCTGTATGCCAGACAAATGCTCAACAAAACCAGTTGGTAGTTTCTTACTTGTAGCAGTACACGTCTATCCAGAAGGTGCTGGAAAAGAAAAAGACGAAAAAAGGTCAGTCGACGACCCATAAAGCGCACATTTATCAAGAAATCAATGGACAACAATCAACAATAACAGGAGCAGGAAAATGATACCGCAGTTCAAAAAACAGTGGATGTAAGCATGGTAGAATGAGATATTAGTAGTTTTCATAAAACCATCGTTATCAATCTCAAGAACTTAGTGTTCTCTTCTTTTGTTGGGCCCTTAAAAAGACGATTTTTCATCCATACTAGACAGATGAATTTCATGAACTCAACTTAAGATTGTAGGTCATCAGTTTGCCTTATTTTTCCTACTTTGCAGTTGTTTTAGTTACATTCCCCACTCTATTTCTTCACTTAAAGTAGACAGGTAACTCACTGGACCTGCTGATACTGTTCAACTAAACTCGGTCGCTAAGACACACTCCCTACCACCCTAAAAAGTCAAGAGAACCGCGCAATCGACTGCCTACTACCGATCGAACTGCATCTATGGAGCCTGTTACCCATCAACTGGTTAGGACAACACAAAATAACATCAGCACCAAGTTAGTGTGAGTCTCTCCTTGTTTATTGCTTATTTGCTTTTTACTCTTCTGCACACCATGTTGATTAGCAATTAATATTATTTCTCCACTCGTTACCTTATCTACAACCCATATACTTCTATACTTTTACGCCCGTTTTATTAAACTACTATCCTACATGCTTATACTTTAATAGGCAAACTATACTTTATACTATGGTCAATTAAAGCACTACATCAATGCCTTACCCACAGTTCATAATTTGTAACTGCCTGATAAGCTTGTAAAATGGTACTTATAGAAATAGTGTTTTCCAACAGGTTGTGAAACAGAGGATTGTGCGAGGTATGATATATATCCAAAAATAAGCTTAAATGAGCCTAACATCACAAAAGGAGGCAGGGTGGAGTTACTGACCAGCAAGCATTGAGGGTGAGGGCGATGACTTCAATCCACCCGTGTTTGTGGGGCAGAACATTTTGTATGTATCAGACTCTCTATGATTGAGCATAGGTCAATCAATCTGTGATATAGATTGTCTTCTTACGCTCACCACTCAGATTCATGTTTCCAATTTTATACTGGATTAGCTATTCTACTAAGGCAACCTATAACATGCTAACTCGGACTTTTACACATGGGTTGTGTGGCTGGCATCGGATGGACGAAAAAACGAAAAAAGAAAGAAAAAATCAGACAATAACAGATATAGTTATTAATATTTTCAACACTTCACCCTCCATATGCATACTCCCTTCTAATAAACAGCTTTCCCTGTACCAACCTTAACTTCCCTTCCTTCATATGAGCTTACTCCAACTTGTTAAACATCACGATTCATTGTTCTTTATTAATACATTCTCTTAAATCGAGCCTCTGACTTCATTTTACTTTAACAAGAGACAATATGAATTTAATCTAATTTATTATACCTCTGTCTGTTCTACTACGTAATGTTAAGCAACGTTTGGAGTTCATATCCAAGTGCCTTGCCGCTCTGCTGTTTCTCTTTTTTATTTTCTTCTTCAGAATCTTGCTCCGAGGGCACAGCTATGGAAATTCTAACGTCTGGAACAAACTTGACGTATGCGTCAGCTCAAGACCATGGTTTATAACAAGCGCTCTCCGAGACTAATTTATAACAACTATATACTTAATAAGTTAGGAAGCATGCTATGCTCCAACAAATGTTGTAATTTGTAGATCATGCCTGTAAAAATGGCGTGTACCTGCTCATGCAGAAATATATTATTATTATTATTATCATTATCAACGTAGGTGGTCTGTGTCGATGTTTTGGGCGTACCCAAGTCAAACAGAGAAGTCTTGACCTCCCAGCTTATATCAAAGTCATATCTCCGTTAATGCTTATCACGGATTGCCCTATTGTCGTATCCAGGTACTCTGGTTACTTTGATGACTTTATAGCTAAAACACTGTCTTATGACAAAAATGTATCGGTAAGAATAAGTAAAACAACGGGATGAGACCAATACACAATGAGCCTCTTTATGGCGTGTATTTGATTGGTGTTCATTGTTTGTTCTTGACATCAATGAGGATCAGTAAACTGTTCGACATTCAGTGACCCGACTGCCAGATAACTGTGTTAAGGCCTAGTGACATTCCAGTTGTTCTACAAGGTGTTGAGGAAGAAACAACATAGTCAAAAGTGTAAGGATCTTCAGTCAAAAGACTTAGAGAAGCAGATATTCGGAGGAAGCTCACAGGCGATCTGGTGTGGAAAAGTACCCTGAAAGTGAGAAGTTAAAACACGGAACACAGGAATAGGAATTCTTCACACTATGGTTAGCACTGTTAATGGACTACTAACAACCACATTTCAGTGAAAATAAAAAGAAACTGTTTTTGATTACAAAGAGAGGGAATACATCTTTATTCTCTGAAAATTCCATAGGCCTGGAAGTAAACTCTAGACGGTGTGCTGGAAGGTTTCTAGTTGATTCATAGTGTGTCCTGTTAGTCATTTCATTTACGTTCATCCTAGAGACCATATAGTAGAATAATACTGATAACTAGCCAAATGATCTTACAAGCTGAATACATTCCCGCCATAGAACAATTATTACAAAATTAAGGAGTTGGTGGGATAGTAAAGGTCAACAAAGTGCAGTGATAATAGAAAAACAAGCACTATCACTCTGTTCATGCGTCGGCGATCATACAATATACTTTTCTGATATTTATCCTAAATATACTTCTTCACCGACAACATTTCGCATGTTCTTAAAAATTACGACGAGGCAGGATGGACTGGTCGTCGGGTTAGAGCGGACCAGTAAAAAAAATCCTAATGTCCAACTCTGATTAAGAGTGCGTAAGGTAGCCAGCCCCTTCGAGTCTATCTCACCATAGTAAACAGGGATTACTAACCTAATAATATAAGTAAGTCCAGTAATCGCAAAACCATGTTTATCTACCCGCTGATTTTATCTTACATACTAGCCAATGCCACGCTATTCTAACATCTTTTTTTTATTATCATTTGTATAGTTTAGGTACTTTTACTTGAGGAAACGTCTCCCCCGATGTTTTCAAAATAATTGAGAAATGCTCATATTAACGAGTCTAGTCAGAACTAGGCATTCTTCCAAGTTAGGCTAGTGTTTTAAATTCAAGCTTATCTTAAACTACAGCAACATTCCTATGCTTTAATTTACACACCTTTAATTGTTGCTAAAACGTTACAAAACAGGTATCAATAAGAGGAGCGTTCCCACGAGGTGTTTTTAAGGCGATAACGTGGTCTTCATAAAGTTCTCTTCGCAATAGAATACGGTGCGGACATTAAAATCTAAAAAGTATGTGAAGAAAGGACGCGAGGTAAAATCAAGTGTTAGCCTAATATAGTAAAAAATGTTTCTGATGTGGATTGGATGTTGATCGCGTATGGTATCAGGCTTATACATAACAATGCAGAAATACCTTCAAGTTCTCATGCTGAAATTTATTTGATTGGTTAATTCCAAAAGAAGAGAAATACGAACTAGTAACGAAAACAGAAGTCGATCTTTTCAACTTATTTTGAAGTCTTAAAATAATTGAAACTTAAATGACACCGGTTACTTTGAGTTAACTAATCACTGCTCAGACACGAATAGTTTAAATCTGTCGTCCTATCGTCATAGCTGTCAGTAATTTACGCCACGAGTCCTGTTTATCTATCGTAGCCTTGGTTAAATTGTTTTGCTCACAGTGATACTCACTTTCGTACTTCAGTTTAATTATACGAGTGTCAAGTTAGGAGCTTCGGTATAAAACATTATTCCTGCGATAGTAGCTGTTATGGTCATATAGTTCTTTGTTTTAATCACGGTGCGCGCATGAAATGGCGAATGGGAGACAACGAGGACGAATCAACGGTAACGAGCAAATAAATTTCAAAAAACCGAGAATATGTACAAACCAAAGTCATCAATAGTTCAAACACTTATTCGTTTGAAAATATAAAGTCCACCCTTGGCGTTGGTAAGAGTCCATGACTCAAAAATGTGTTTCAAAGGAGTTTGACTAAGTACTGGAGGCTGTTTTGAAAGTTCCAAGTATTGAGCTACCTGAAGTTCAGAAAGGTGACCTCAAGACAGGATATATTTTACCAAATATAGAGAGTCACTGTTGAAAGACGTCCTCTGAATTACGTATGATGATGTCTACGTATTCTTCCTCAGAAAAATGTGGTACTGGAACTACTCGGAAAGGATATGGTGGGTGTATCACACTTGATTAGCATCTTTCACGTATCGGTGTTAAGTGAGTGTAGTGGATCAGGTCCTTGATAAACCCTCAGGCCTCCTAATATCAACCTCCCTGACAACCGTATTTAAATAAATCTCAACGGCGTTCGAATTCAGAGGACAGCACGGAGCCCCAATTTCTGTTTATCATTGAATAGCACAGATTAATATGCTACGATCACACCAGCCGAATTAAAGCGGAAAAGCCAGCTTAAGCGAGCAAGCGAATATAGAGGCGAATCAAAAGTCCAATAAAGGATCAAACGATGAGTCGAATCTGCAGTGGTGCCTCATTTTGCAAACATAAGTAATAAACGATTTCGACATAATAATAAGTGACGACCGAACACAACAATTAGTGACAAGAATTTTTGAAAAAGGAAGAGGTCAACAAAGTCTTTAATAAGATAGACCCAGGGCAGTGTCTAAACGTACTTTTATCAGATGTCTCATTTCAATTATCCAGTCACGTTGTGTGAATTTTAACCTTATTATGAGACAAATGTTTCAAATAAATTAATTTCTGATCAAATTAATGACGTTGTAAAGTTAATGGGTCTAGATGATATTTGTACTGCTCTAATAGTAGATGTAATCCTAAAATTGTAGATGTGTTATGATGTAACTGCCTAATCTATAAGATCTTACGTGGAAGTCACATCATCATCTACACCAACTTAGTGAATCGTAACAATTACCAATATATGATAGAGAACTATCTTAGGCTAGAGATGGAACAATATATTTCATATGAATAAAATATATAAGGTGAGATTGGGCAGGGACCACGCCTGCATGGCCGAGCCATGCCATACGATCAATTCCGATTAATTCAACTCCTTATCCCCACCTTCTCCAAATATTGAATGTCTACTTTCCATATTGCCTCGTGGTAGAGCCCAATGCCACTACAACGTCATATAAGATGTGATTATTGAGTTCCGATGATACCAAAGCAAATGTTGCCTGTTTTCACAACTCATCTGTTTCTAATGAAAACCTTGGTCACTATGACGCATAAAATTGTTAACAGGTTCAAACTCAATTACAGCTCTGATGATCTCGCATCAAATGTTATTTATCCTCACAATCCATTCACCCCTACTCAGTGTAAGAAATATGTTTTAAATGAGTCATATCATGATGACATTTCAGATGTTATTATACTCGCGAATAGGAGATACAACATGGTAAAGTTTTTAGTGTGTGAGTAGTTACGTATTGTAACTCCCTAACTCTTGAGGTGGTTCGAACAACGTCCAAAAAGACTTCAGAGAGGAAACCTGACACATTATTAAATACGAAAAATAGCACCTCATTCCGTGTGAATAAAAATCTTTTAACTTTCTGTTTCATATACATATACCTGGGCAAGACGATAAATTGCTACCAGACACTGCAGCTTCAAATGGTTCTGTATGGGATAGAAGCTTTCGCTTTATGGGCTTCTGTATCTAGTAGCATTGGATTACCGATACCTCCAGGTAGGAACGTAGGTTATTAACAACAAAAGAGGAATAAGAAAAAAGTTGGTAAATCATAGTAATATACCGTCCTCAGTCCTTAAGAATATGTTAAGTTTTTTCTTAAAGGATTCCTGAGAGGTCACTTGGACTACTCTTAAGAAGCAGAAGGAGTGTCCACAGTCCATTCTGCTATCTCGTGTCTCCAGTTTTTGGTTGTTACCTCTGAGGTTTGTGCTGGGACTAAGCTTAAGTGTTTATGGTGGTGTCCAGAAATGTTATGGATGCTGTAAGCCATTAGGTCACCTCTAAGACACCTGTATTCTAGTGGGTCAAGGTTCAGTGGTTGAAGTCGCTCCCCATGAGGATTGAACCTGAGTCCGTAATTGATTTCGTGACTCTCCTTTGGATGTGTTTCAGCGTTCCTTATCCTTTTGGAGTGAAGGGGGAAATACTACGTTTCTGCACTCTAGATAGGGACGGGTAAAACTGTTGAAGGCTATGTAGAAAGTTCTCCCATCGAACTGGCCGAAAATGCGCTTCAACATTACCAATGCGAAGTTTGGTCTGGAGGCATTTTTATTGCAGTTAGCGTAAGACTACAAATCATAGGATACCAACACTCCTAGATCTCTTTCAACTTGGGATAACTTTAGATGGGAGTTCTTTAAGTTGTAGTTGTAGACTGCAGTATGTTTCAGACGGACTATTCTACACTTTGAAGTGTTGAAAGTAAGTCCATTATCATCTGCATAATTTCGAAGTCGAGTCAGATCCTCCTGAAATGCCACTTTAACCTCTTGTCTACGTACTCTCAAGTTTCACGTCATGAGCAAAAAGTAGTAGAACAGACGATGCCTGCTTATTTAGAGCAAAATTTGCTTGAGCCATTTTAATATAATTCGATTATTGCTATTCACGACTCGTACTGATGCAATATTAAATTCAGGATAGATTGAACTTTGAGTAATGTATTGTTTTACTGAGTCATTTGACTTGGTTTTGTTTTTTTTTGACTTTGTCATAAGTCGGTAGTACATTTCAAGTGATGCCGTATTACAGGTTTTCTAGATTCCGCTCACCTAGACGAAGGTAAATGGACTTATTTGATGTACTTATTTTCAGGGGTTTTTTCGGAGGAGGTAGGAGGCTTCGGTCCGTAGATTGGAGTGCGTACACTCTTGCTAAATTTGAAAAAAAGTTTTATCATGAATGTTCAAGTGTTCGTGATCGTTCACGTAGAGATGTCGAGGAGTTTCGATCCAAACATAAAGTTACTGTTCTTGGACATAATGTCCCTAGGCCTTTGTTCAAATTCAGTGAGGCCGGCTTCCCAAGTTACATAATGAGCGTAATAAAGAAAAGCAAGTGGGACTCACCTACTCCTATTCAGTGTCAGGGTTGGCCGGTAGCACTCAGCGGACGTGATTTGGTTGGGATTGCTCAAACAGGATCAGGGAAAACAGCTAGTTTCCTTCTTCCAGCGATCGTTCACGCCAAAGCCCAGCCGAGCCTTAAACGAGGGGATGGACCGATTGTTTTAATCCTTGTCCCAACTAGAGAGCTTGCGCAACAAGTAGAAAAGGTTGCTGAGGATTTTTGTTATTCAGCTGGGTTCAAGTCTGCATGTCTTTATGGTGGGGCTTCAAGAACTGGTCAGGCAGAAGCTTTGGGACAGTCTCCTGAAGTAGTTATAGCGACTCCTGGCCGTCTCCTCGATTTTCTGGAGTCGCGACATACAAATATGCGTCGCTGTACTTATTTAGTGCTGGACGAGGCTGATCGTATGTTGGATATGGGCTTCGAACCTTCTATTAGAAGAGTGGTCTCACAAGTTCGTCCAGACCGACAGACTTTGATGTGGTCGGCCACATGGCCTAGGGAAGTAAAAGCATTGGCAGAAGACTTCCTTTATGATTACATTCAAATAAATGTTGGTTCAACCAAGTTGAGTGCTAATCACAATATTCGACAACATGTAGAAATCCTGAATGAGAGTGAAAAGTTCAAGCGTTTACTCAGCCTTCTCAATTCCTTCGACAATGCTCGTGTGCTTGTATTTACGGAAACCAAAAAACGTACAGATGAACTCTGTCAAAAACTTCAAGATAAGGGTTTCGATGCCACAGCCATGCATGGGGATAAACACCAGAAAGAACGCGATCGTGCTCTAGACAGTAAGTTGGGTTTTGTCTTATTAATTCGTAGTGTTTCGTGAAGGTCATATATCTGTTCTTGTTGCCACAGATGTCGCATCTAGAGGCTTAGGTAAGTATTCACTTCTTTGTTGTTGAATATTCCTAAATAACCACTGAGTAACTTTCTTCTTGTTCAACTATCACATGTCAGGGTGTGGTGAGTTTTGGCATTCTGGAGTCGTTGGAGCAATTGGCTCCATTATTGGCCTCTGATTAAACTGGTATAATTTGGTTTCGCCAATCATTTGGTCGTGTATTGGACACAGATTATGTCTGGTCGACCGTCTTAACAGTTGGATTGGTACATTGGCTATTAGTGTAACGAACGATTTGGTGATATAAGAGTCACATGAACATCTTGCGTTATATCATCCAACCTCAATCATCTTGTTCCTCTGGATACGTATTCGTCCTAAGCTGGTTTTTGTAATTGGTTGGTGAACAAGGTTCCGTTCATTTGAATATTTGGATCGGTAAGCTTGGAACTATGTATTCGTTGCAAAATTCTGGGATAAAATTGGTCGCCATACTTCCGTTTGGATGCGATTTGGGAACCAGAACTTTGGTGTTCGTTCTGGACCCATGAAAACCACGCCACCTCGGCCTTATGAAACGTGCCAGGTTGGTCTATCTAATTAGGCTTTGATTGTTGCGGAATTTAGTTACTATGTGTTGAGCTAACGGGTCCTAATAAACGTTTTCTGAATAGTGATAACAATGCTACTTCCTTGTTTGTAGATATTAACGACGTCCGGTATATAATCAATTATGACTATCCATCGCAAACTGAAGATTACATTCACAGAATTGGGCGGACAGGTAGAAGTGACAAGAAAGGCACTGCATACACATTCTTTAGTGCCAAACAACCGAGATTGGTAAGCTATACTTTGTTTATCCTAACATTTATTTAGGCCCGGGAACTTATTGAAGTGCTGAAGGAAGCCCGTCAAACAATTCCTGACGAGTTGTTCAAAATTGCAGAGGGATATTACGTTGAACGCACTCGGTCATCCGGACAATCATATCGTCGAAGTAGGTCGGGTTCGAGCCGGAGTGTGAGCTCAGACAAGAGAAGCATATCTAAGAGGAGTCGTTCTAGCGCCAGCCGTCACTCTCGATCTCACTCGAGTCGCAGTGGGACACCATACAGGTCGAGAAGTCCTCAAACTAAGGGTTATCACTCGCGTGCCCGGTCCAAAAGTTTGTCGCGCAATGGGAATGGCGCAGCTAGTGACGAGTCGAAAGTGAGTTCACCCAGAGATAGGCGGTCTTATGGTTCACAGACTCCACCAAAACGCAAAGACCGGTCACAGTCTTCTCAATATTCGAAAGATGCTTCTCGTGAGGAGTCTAACCATAACCGTTCTAGTTCAGATGGTAGTCCACCAAAGCGAACTAAGGAAAGAAGTCATTCAAGTCGAAGTTCACATTCGGGGAAACATAAATACTCTCATTCATCACAAAGAGAAGACGTAGAAAGAACTCATTCTGCATCCAGTGGTGGTCGATCAACATCTCGTCACCGTTCACAATCATCAGTCCATTCTCGCTCAAAATCAAGTAGTGTGAAACGGTCACAACACAAGTCCAATAGGTCCTCTGTCAGTCACAATTCCCATCAAAGTCCATCTCGTGAGCACAGTAGAAGTTTGGAACATTCACCTGCTAGGACTGATCCTGATGTTGCTGACCATTCTTCACGTTCTGTTGTCGACGTGAGTCCAGCTGATGGGTCCTTGGACCGTCGTAATTCTTCAGTATCCGATAAGAATGAGTCAATCTCACCCTCAAACTCAAGGGACGTCTCACCACAGTCTGTAACGAAAGATGAAAGTCCTGTTGCTAAGAGACCTCGAAACGACCATGTCTCCTCCAATCGGCATTCTAAAAGTAAAAGTCGGTCGCAATATAGAGACTCTCCTAGAAATGAACGTCAGAGTGGTTATAAGCATTCTGGTGGATCTCGTCATGATCGGAAGGAACGCAAGGAAGTTCGCGACAATCGCGACCGTCGTTCCCGTTCATCTGATGAATATTTTGACAGCAACCGTCGAGATCGATCTTGGACACCGTATGGAGACGTGCCTTCTTTCAATTATAATTATAAATTCAATTACAATGCAAGATACAATCGTAGCAAAAATTTCTACCGTTCACGCTCGCGTTCATCATCAGGATGGCAGCGGCGGGACCGAAGCAGAAGCAGATCAGGTCGCGAAAGAACTCCGAGAAAAATAAGGGATAATCGCAGACGATAATTTCAATGTAATTTCATTAAATGTTTATCATCAGCTTATTTGAGTTATTATTCGTTTGATGCTAACCAGAAGTCCCCAAAAATTTTGATTTAGCATTTATCAGCTCATCAGAGAAGGTTTTCAAGCAATTAGTATGACTCATTTTGTAAGTCAGGTCATATGTCAGCTTCTAAGGTGTGTCTTGGTGTTGTCGCCTTGTTTCAGTTGCGCTTTATAGGAATCGGTACTAGCTATACAGGTCGTCGTATTCGACGAGATGCACAACACGTATGAAATTATTATCCGCATGTAATAGTAAGAAAGTAAACGGATAGAATAAATGAACCGTTACAAATGACAAGTCTGAGGTGAAGCAAAGCTTAAAACAAAATTGTTTTCGGAAAAATATTTTGATTTGAAGCCATTAGGATCTATGAGACCTCAAAATCTAGTCTACATCCAAGAGGATTAGTGTCAAGAGGGTACTAGTCAGCTATTGGGACAGCGATGGTCTAGTCAGTAAGGTCCATTGCTGTAATGAGTCTACTCTCATAATTGCTCTCAAAGAGCATGTACTAACGAGTGCGATACATTGTTAGGTCATTACGTTGTTCTAGAACGGTATCTGAGAGTGATTCATTGTTTGACCACAAGTGCTTAGACATTTCCTAGCCATTTAAGATATCTGTCTACCAACGAAAGGACGGGTTTACGCGCAGCAGTTCGTTCAATCCTGTTTTACGGCTGTGAAACAGCTGGTAAGAGTAGAGCGTATTTGTAAGTTACTAGTATTCGTTCAAATGTGACTTCGAAACATTACTTGTATAACCTGAGACCACCGAGTAAGTGATGCCGTTGTTAGGAAGCAGCTACTAGGTAAGGTTATCGAATCAATGGATGAAGTAGTGGAGCTTCAGTTGAGATGACTGAGATAGGTGTTACTTTTTCCCAACCACCTACTGCTCCGACGTGCGATGTTTTATGGTGTAGGAGTAGGTTGGAAGAAAGATAAGGGCGGCCAGACCAAAACATGACACAAATCCGTGAAGTCACTGATAAGTGGGCTGAGCCATGTTGGTAGTTATAGGCTAGCTGGTTGGGGTCCGCGAGACGATAGCAACCGATGGTTAGAGAACTTGAATGATATGGCTCAAAATCGTTTGCAGTGGCATAGGTGCATCAACTTCTTATGTTCTCCTAAATCCTAGTCTTGTGGATTCTTCATGCCCTCTTTTTCTTTTTGTTTCGCTGGAGTATACTATTTGAATAACATCTTTAAACCCTGGTCTTTTTGCTTATATTTTTACTCCCTCTACCACTATGGGATTTGAGTCGACAATTGTATCTGTGTTAATCTGGTAGGGCGACTTGAGCTGGTGTACGTACGTATGAAGCACTACGTTGTTGCTGACTGATTGACTGGTCCAGTTGAGTGGTCAATTTGACAGCAAAGTAGGTGTTTTATCCAGAGGAGTCTTCAAAGTACTCTTGAATACAAATGTGGGGGTCAAACAGTTTGTTTTTTAAGCCTACGGAACGGCGTTTGCTTTGTGGGGTTTATGGGTCATTAGTGTAATACCGTATGAGCTCTAATGACCGTTTCTTAGGAAGTGACTACGTGGGGTATGTAATGCCACATAAAAGACTTCGTTTATATGTGCAGAGAACTTATCGTCTAATAGTATTCAGTTGCTGATTGTTCTTAATCGGTCTAGTTTAGCTAACCATGAAGTAGAGTGGTCTTTTTACCTTCCGGGTATTTATACCTTAGTCTGAAGAATCACACTCAAGGTTTCTTAATACTATACTCATACAAAGATGGTCCTGGTTCGAGTTTTGTCGCTGTGGTGTCCAGACCTCACATTGGTCTTATGTTCTTGGTCCCCGCTACTTCATATTCGCCGCTGATGCAGGCTTGAATGATATTTTACCTTATCCTTAAACATACTAGAAATATGATGGTTGGTTTATTCTGCGTTCTACCTAGAAAACAACAGCCATGATTTTCTCGCAGTAATTATTGAGTGGTTTTCATAGTGTTTCTGATGGACCCTTGTTCTTGTATATTTAAGTTAAACTGGTTACTGCTATTTCTTAGGAATCCTGACAGTTGATCTTGGCTTAATTTGGCAAATAATATTGGTGACAGCATATTAGAGTTGCGTGATCATCTACAGTACTTCCTGTATGAAACTGTTCACAACCACAGGGAAATGCTTGGACTTCGAGAATGAGTTTGTTTTACCCTGTTCATAACAAGTCTTTTTGTTTGGAAAGTGCTTCAAGTTGTCTGATACACTCTAGTTGGCATTGATTGCTTATTTTCAGGTTCCTAGTTGTCCAAAGTAATTTTATTGTTGTAAATAAATGTTATGGGATAGATAGTATTACTTCAAATTGTATTGTAAAAGATGTCTGATTCATTTGCAAATCTATCGTATATTGCAAATATTGTCGTTCTTGTATTGCTTAAATTTGTGGAATCTCTCCACCCATTTAGTGAAATAATTACGATTTCCAAATACTAAACATAATGGAAGTATCTTATTATTAATTTAGATAGTCAGAGTTTCATTTGGATTTCTTAAAAATAATATTATTTTAGATAAGATCGATCAATTATACTGAGGATGATTGTTTAATGTCGCTTTTTTATCTCTGATAAGTGGAGTCAGTTTTAACGGATTACTTTGTATACCAACTAAAGGATAGTGTTTCAATAACTTCCTTATGGATGGTGACATTCGTTTGCTATTTATCTTTATGAAGTTACAAGTTGGTGTGTTATCCAATCTCCCTGAGTTTTCTGTCACCCATTAGATTGTCGGTTAAAATGAATAGGGTTTGATTAGTTGGTGGTTTAGATGGTCATTATACAGCGAGTGTTTGCCAAAAGATAATGCTTAATATTATTCTTAATGAATATCGCAGAATGACTTTGTATTTTTGAGGATTCCCCTGAAGACTGAATTTTCAGGAACAGGGTTAATCATCATCTGAAGGTTTTAATTTCTTTCTAAATTCCGTTTACACTTTCAGAAAATCGGAACTATTACTACGACTGTAATTATATTTATTTCTAGTACTGTTATAAAGTTTCAGTTTTGGTGAAGTCATAACGGTAACAGGTTATCTTAGACTATCGTAAACTAGTCATATGATGGGCTGATTATGTTCCAAGCAACCTGTAAATCAACCTGCTTTATGACGTTTTGTATGAAAAGGATGTGGTTAAATTATTTATAGGTTTCTGTAGATTGTAGAGTTTGAAAGTTTATATCACGGAATGGCTACATTTATCCGAGGAGCCAGTGTACAGCTGTTTCGTCATAGTATTGGACTCAAGAGTTCTCATCCACAAATCCACTACAGATTGAACCAAAAACCCTCAGGTCTCGCGACGAGCATTTCATCTTTAGATTACTCAGTTGATATTTAGTGGTTCAAATTACTAACTTCAATCAATTAGCGATTTGGCATGTCTATTCAGGGTTCGATCCCCGTGAGACTATGAATCCAAACTGCTGAGGAATCCTATACTGTAATAGAACAGCTGTTTAT
Source organism: Schistosoma spindalis (assembly GCA_946903255.1). Classification (NCBI taxonomy): domain Eukaryota; kingdom Metazoa; phylum Platyhelminthes; class Trematoda; order Strigeidida; family Schistosomatidae; genus Schistosoma; species Schistosoma spindalis. The sequence continues at coordinate 25,900,486 of OX336420.1, read as the reverse complement.
TGCTCTCTAGCTTTAAGTAGTTGCTTAACTAAGGTTAATCCTTGATGCAAATCAAGTTGTATGTTTGCATTCTATCACAAATTAACCGAAGTTAGAAAGTATGTACCACTGGATTTCTAACCTAATAACTAGTTAATTAGCGTCCTGATTGCTTTATGACTTAACTGTCCTGAGTTAAACCTTGGTTTAAATTTTGAATTCATACTTGAGTAGTCATATATAAGTAATAAATATCTCTTCCTGAGTATTTGTTTTTATGCTGAAAACTATTCAATGAGAATGCCTCTTTTGTAGTCTTAATGTCCTTATGATTTTCATAATGACGAACACTTGGTGAGATCATCTAAGCACAAAACCCGCCAGTTTACGATTCTCCATATATATCGTTTGCTCGATGGACACATTTTATATTTTCTTTTATTGCCCTTCCTTCCTGTTCTAACTATGAAATAAGTTACTTTTCATAATAAATTTTTTATACATATTGTACTTTTATTATGAATGCTTAACAAAAGCACTAGCACTTGGATCCATGGAACAGTGAGTATCGGTTTCATGTGGTGGACATGAGTAAAAAGTTAGTGAACCTGTTCTGTGATGTTTTATAGGGTAGTATATTGAGTCAAAATCATCACTGGTTGTTGGCGATTTAAGTAAACGAGGAAATTGAATTTCACTTTCCTTCATTTTGATCATTTGATCTGATCTATTGGATGGATTGATATGATTTAGATCGCTAGTGGCAAGATTTAAATCTTGTACACCTTGAATATAAGATTTTATTTCAGGTTCACATGGAATCATGTGTAATGAATGATATAATGCATTTTGGGATTTTTGTAAAATGTATTCATTGTTAGTCTTATTTTCACTTTTTTGACATATTTCATGAATTGATGCAGATCTTTCGATTTGCGTTGCATAGGGTTGATCATATGCTTCATCATAAACCGTCGGACTATCTTGATGATGTTCTAAATCAATTATACGAAATCCCTCGTTAAATGAATTATTTTCATCTGTTTCATCATCTCTTGTTGAACTACACTGTGGCATATCATACGAAACTAATGGATAATTATTTGGCAAATTTAAGTAAAAGCTTTTATAACCATTATGGTTTTCGTCATACAAAACTCTTTTGCGTTTATGATGATCTGATGTACTGTTGCCATAATATCGTGTATTGCGATCAAATGATCTTGGACTCATATTAACTCTATGAAATGAAAGTGTATCCCAGTCAACATCTTTTGCACTTTTTCCTAAAATTAGAAAAAGAGATCACAAGTAACAATAAATACTCCGATTTTAGTTTTACATATAATCATATACCAAACTTTTTTGTAGTAAACTAAACTATTTATAACATTACTATAATTTTTCTGTTATTAGTAAGTCCTTATCTTAATCCATTTTCGACTTTCATGACTGAATTTGATCGGCGTTTATTAGAATATATACATCATGAGCGGATTGTTTCTATGTATCCATTTTATAATAAGTTTTAAGATATTTGAATTGTGGTTAAAAGAGAAATACAAAATACATATTTCATCCTAATTAGGATCGGTCAGCTAGATGTACCTACAGCTTGATGTTGACGTGTGAATTGAAGCAGAAGATATTGAATTCGAGTTCCAGTATAAACATCAACACTTTGTCGCAAGTACGTCCAGCTGACGAATCCCAAACAGAACAAACTGGATGTCCTAGCCATAATTAATCTATTCTATTACTAAAACTCTAAAATTCATGGGATCAATTAGGTAAATTTAAATTGCCAAATACAAACATCAAGTTTGTTAAATTAGGTACAACGAAATTTAATAATTGAAGCTTCATATATGCATCTATCATTTAGTATACTCTCATTGATCATTTCTTCTTAAATAAAGTGGGAAAGATATTTACATTGTAGATAGGAATTCCCTTTATATTGTGTTCCAGATTGCTTTTCGATTTATGTGTCTTGAAGATTGTTTTGTCCCATGAACTTGCATTAACTAATCATATATATATATATATATATATATATATATATATATATATATATATATATATATATATATATATATATATATATATATATATATATTCCATAATATGAGTACATTATTATAGACGTAACCACACCTAGACCCCTTCTACGGTTACTGGATAAAGAATAAGGGTTGGGCATGGGGTTAGCAATTACATCCCGTGGAATGTAACCTTGTTAGAAAACGTTGGTCAGAAAAGTCACTTAAGCCTATATAGACGCTATAATATCACAAAGGAGTTATTAATTAGGTGAATTTATGTAACACATTTTATGAAGCACTGGTTTATTTAATCAGGTTTGAGCCACATTGTGTAAGGACTAATGACGCTACCATGTTGTTCAAACTTAAGAAGATAGGTGGGATTCGAATCTCCGACCTCCTGATTAAGAGCCGAGTGTTTTTCTTAATTATTAAACCATTACTGAACTATTTCCAGAACATCAAACAATTGGAAGTCTTTTTCTCGATGTTTGCAAACACAGCTTACAAAATCGATAATTAATGTAGTAAGGTTAGGTTCGTTCTGATAATTAGCCTTTCTTACGTAAGTATTTGTTGATTCTATTTCGTTTGGCCATAACGTTGGCTTGTTTTACCAACGTATGAACAGCGTCTGCGAAATTTAAATGTGCTTGATTTGTACGGTGCTGATATGTATTGTATGTACATTTTCTATAAAATCCTCCCCTCTTTCTTTCTTCTTCTGTTTCTCTCCTACTTTTATCTGAAAAGTCTTCATCGAGTTTATAAAGTTTATCATACATGTGATTTGGTGCTAAATATTGATTATCTGTTTCCGGTGGATGAGGATAAAATGTTAACTTTTGATTTTCATTAGAAATTTTATTCTTATGATCATAATAATTATTATTGTTATTATGTTGACTGATTGCTGCATCTGGCATATTTGTGTATACTTTAATTTTATTCGTATGAGAGTTATATTGAACTTGTGATGTATTTTGTGGTTTCTGATTGTAATCTGAATGTGTATTAGGATAATATGTATAATCTGTACTAGTTGTAGTAGAGAAAGAATGAATTGATTTTCGTAATAGATAATTATCTACATTTTGTACATCATCTCTCTCATCATCAACATCATCATCATCTTCGTCGTCGTCATTATTATTATTAACTGCATTAATAATACCTAAATTTTTATGAATATGTTCTTGTTCAGTGGGAGATGTTTTATCATATTTCTCTTCTTCAGGCGATGTAATAATAATTGGAAAGATTTGTCTGGTGTTATTAATATTATCATTATTGACATTATTAGTATTTCTAGTCATTTCGCTAGTGGTTTTCGATATTTCCTTTATATATTTATTACTATCATTTAACTGTTGTTCTTTAATTTGATTTAATTTTTCAACAAGTTCTTTTTCGTGCTGTTTATATTTCAATGTTTGCTCTTTGTAATTATTTTCTGAAGGAATCTGCAAGGAAAACAGAAAAACAATTATTTTTGATAGTTTGTGTACTTGGAGATTAGGCAATAGATATCTGTGAGTTACAAGTTCTAATCAAACTTATTATACGAGTTTTCTTCACATATCAACCTACATCCAGTGCGGTCGTGCGCGCTCACTACTTTGAGGTCCTGTACAAAGACGAAGTAATTGTTCAGTACTCTGGGGGTTTTTTCAATGGTATACCATTTGAGATTAGTCTGTAATGAATATAATGATTTGCGCATTACACCGTTCTCCACAAGATCCTTTCAACTATTCACATATATTATTGAGTACCAATCATGTTTGTTGTATTATGATCAAAAATTATTTCGCCTAGTTTATAAAAGATTGTTAATTTAAAAACAAATAAGTTTGTTGGTAATATTAGGTTTAAGAATGATTAAAAAATGTTTCACTTACATGATCTATTTCCATATTATTAATGGATCTAAGATCCACTTTACTACCATAACGTGAATGTTCTTTACTGCAGTTTGGTAGACGATTTGCAAGATGAAATGGACTGGGGATAAAAATAATGATAAATAATTTAAAATATAAGTTTATTAGAATCGAATTGTGTGAAATTTAAAAACTGTTAATACGGTGCATAATCTTTTACAAAATAGTATCATCTTACGAACACAGTTTTAGTTGGATGAGCTATGAAACTTCTTTATTTTTAAAGTGAATTTCGATCACAAGCAGATGTCAGTCGGCGAATCATTAGAACTATCATGTATTGATAGGCAACTCTTTTCGTTCTGGTTTTGATACTTTAGCATTTTCAATCTATGATCTCGTATATATTAACTGTTCGATAACATTTGATACACTTATCTTATGAAAAGTGATATGAGTTGAGAACATAAACTATTGTGTTTCGAGTTATTCATCCTTAAAATATTGAGTTTGTTGTGAAGCTTGAATACAAAGGATTCTATAAGATGCCAAAACCCTGAGATACACAGTTCCGTAAAATATCATTAGGATGACATAACTGTTTAGTTATTTTTAATTTTCATTAGTCTTTCCATTTAGTTTCAATCTATAATAGAAAATCATTATTTTTAATAATTATTTATGGCTTATCAACAGTGGAGAAAGGATATAATATAACTTCCAAGTTTTTGTCGATATTTCAAAAGAATTATCATCATCATCGTCATTCTTCAAGTTAGCTTTCACTTCGATAATTGACTATTATCATTTTCTGTGTTTCAACAATAGATAACGATAATTATCTTTAAAATGAGAAAGTATTAATTTAATTAACTGTTTGTAGAAGTTATTCACAAATACAATGTAAAATACATGTTAACTTTTAATGAATTAATTTTCACTTATTTCCTAATACAGTATGAATAAAACATACAACACATTCAAAAATTAGGAGTTTAGTGGAGATTGTAGTAATTTCAATGGTTTAGATCATGAGTCAATTAAAGTTAGACTACCACGGAAAACCTGGAAGCACTGGACGGCCGTTTCGTAAATATTTTGTGTTGTATCCGAAGAAGATTGAATTATAGACATATATATATATATATATATATATATATATATATATATATATATATATATATATATATTTATTGTATAAGTGTTAAGTAACTAGATTATATATATATTTATATTCCTTTTATCATAAGCTTCTGTTTGACCCATTGACTACTATTATATGATTTACTATTCTTAAGTTATTCCCAATTTATTAGTTACAGTCTTTCAAAATCACAGCCACTTTTTGGTTTGATCTTGTATACTGGTTATTTTCTATTTCATAGTGTGATGTAGTCTGGTTTCCTTGTATATATACCAAGTATGTCTAAATATATTATTCACATAGTGGAAGCTAATATTAATATTCTCGAATCAACAGGCAGGGCTAAGCGAGAGGGATCAATGAGGACTCTAGGCTTCTCGTACTGGTCAACACGTCATTGGTTTGACACAGTGGGTAAATGATACTTTTTATGGTATTTTACTCTCCGATTGTTATCTTTATGATTATTCTGTATTTTAGTTGATAAAAATTATAATTAATATGAAAATGTCACACCCATAACACAGTTATTGGGAAATAAAGTAGTAACTACAACGACATTATATAACAAATGAAAAAGGTATGAACACTAAGCAAAGTCATCCATCATCGTTTTCAGTATGGAAGCGTAATTCATTAGGCGTGTACAAGAATAAAATTCTCTGTTTATGTTAAAATTAGTTTGGATTTCAGACTGAATGTAAGTACAACACTATTAAAACTATGAGTCACTAGTTAGGTGTTTCGTCATAATATGAAATTCCTCAGTTCGTAGTTCAAACTATCTTTGGATTGAATAGTCTCTACACATTTTTGCTTTTAATAATTATGTTACAAAAAAGGGATATATTAGGTTGAACTTACTCATGTCCTAACATTTGAGTTAAGCATGCTTCAAGTATAGGTTTCTGAAATGAAAATATCAATTTGTTCATTGAGTACATATAGAAAAAAAACAGATATTTCGTTATAGTTACAGAATATTCTGTTTAAGTAGAATTGGAAAATTGTGTAGTTATCATGATTTTAAACCTACTACAGGATATTACTTTATTACTGTCACAATTTCAAAATATAGTAATAAGTTTAATATGACAGTGGTATTTCTCTATTTTTATTAAATTTACTAGTATAAATTAATCCTACTCTACCGATTTCAATCTATGCAATCAGGTATTGTGGTTAGACGTCACACAATGTATGTAACTAAAAGTCAAGTCTAAGACTTAGATTTCAATTAACATATTCTAATTTAAAAAGTAAATATTTTCATTAAGCCATATGGGACAACCTAGTTATTAGTTTATTTGCTACTTTCCCTGTGTTTCCGTATAAACATGACACGATCATATAGAAAAGATTGAATGTGACTGGCACTGGAATCCGGGATTGGCGTTTCGTCGTATTCGGGACTCGTCAGCTAGGTTTACCTGGATCCCAGAGCTGATCTTCATTTCGAATCTCTAATGAGATGAAAAGCGCATCCTGAATTCCAGTGCTAAGCAGATTTCATTTATTTCATATTAACTTGTGTCATAAAGGGTATGTCGAGACAATCCTCACATGATGTCCGCATGCTATGCCTAGATTGATCAAATTTCAGTCTAAATATCAATAACGAGTTAATCTAAGCCATTTCAGAGTAAATCGATACGATCATAATTATATGCATTAAATGGCCTCGAAGACCTTACTGGTTTTTTGTTGGTTAGTGTATATGGTGGATTTTTTTAACGGCTTGTTCATGAATAATTATACATGATATATCTTATTGATTGAAGTTTATTGAACAGTTTATATACATGGCAAAAAGGTGTATTGTTTCAGTTACCATTTTCACATTTTAGTTCTAATGTAACTAACTAGTTCCTTCCAAGATTAATAACGGTTGTATTTTATTACTAAACATTTCATGAGATATATTTTGTTGAGACGCTCAGTTTATTCAAGTAACAAGTACACAACATAAAGTATTGTTTTAATTCTGTGCTAAATGTTAAGACATTCATAGATAAACGGAATTCCTCAAGAGTGGATAAATAGTTATGATTTTAGTATGTCAGTTTATTCTATAATAAACAAGTTTTCGATTCTAAATTAAAAGAATATTTCAAAGAAGGAGTGACATAGATATGAACAAGAATAAACTATTCAAGACGGTAATAATTAACTTGAAATATCAAACTGGACTGATATTGGCTTATTGTTTTATCAATTAATGAAAATAAAACAATGAACTAAATTGTATCATTGGTGGTTTATTTACTCGCTGTATTATTTTGTCATGATTCTCAAGCTGATGTCAGTTAATGATGGAAACAAACTAATCTTTATAATCTAACTATATATAAACAATTATTACTAATCGGTCTTTGAGTAGTAAGCAATGTCATCTTGTTCAAGCTCAATAGCTGATCGAATTTTATCGGTCATGTTTGAAATGTGGCCATCACACTGATATACTTAACGCTTAATGACTTATATTAACATCATTTCTATAGAAGGTCAATTATAGTTCACTTTGCTCAATAGCGAATGTCCCTGGTCGATGCGTTGGATAACGTCTGTCCTTGTAAATACCATCAATCCTTCCAAGATTGCTAAAACGTATCAACTAGTAAGAAATCTAAGAACGAGGTCTCTTACCGACTACCTACAAACATTCAGTATCAATTTAAAATAAAACTAATAGAGTCTAAATATTAAAAATAAAATGTCTAATATAACCTTTCCAATTTCATAAATATTTTATAGTAGATTAAAGAATAATAAGTGGTATAAATTAGTGAATAAAACCTTACAGTATTCAATTGATGTAAATTCTTTTTATTGCCAGTGGATTTATTCATTTGCCAATTTTCATAAATCAATAATCCAGCATAGATTTTTCCAACAGTAAGACGGGTAAATGTATATTCTTTAATGAAATAAACAAAAATATTACACGAAATAATCCTTTTTTAGATTTATAACTATTTATATTGTTCTTTAATGTGTATATAGTTTTGTTCTTATTCTCACTTAATGATAGAGATTTTATGATGTGACCATCAGATCAAATAGTTGTACATACTACATCTTGTATCAACTAAGAGTTGTGTGTTTATTGGTAATCGATTAAATGGTATATTTACGAACATGTAGAAATCAATGTTTCGTTTCAATTCCATGATAAAGCTCGATAACAAGCCAGTATCTGTCGGTAACAAATATTCCACTTCCGACATATTTGAACTCTATCAATCTTGACTATTTACTAATACTACAAAAACTAGTGTCAAAGTTACTATTTATTTCAAAATTATGGTTTTATTGTAGAAGTTTTGTGGAATTTTATTTAATTTGTAGATTGTCCTAGGTTGTTGATCTTAGAAAATGCTTCTGTCACAGGTCACACAATTATAGATATATCTTGCAAGATGGCAATTTTACATTGATCTTCAAGAGAACAAGATACTAATTAGGCATTTACACGACTTGAACAGTACAGTTCAATACTGTGGTGCAACCCCATAGGTAACAAGAAACTTGGTCAACTTTTGTCAAGATAGGATAAAGCTTGTGATGTAGTAAACCAATTATTTTTGTCAGCTTGGAAGTTGGTATTTTCATAATTTAATAACTGACTTTCCACATTTATTCAGCATGACATATTTTTATATTCTTACAATTTTAATCATGTCATAAAACTAAATTATAATCATTTACATGTTATTACTAATCAATCCTAAATTAATCTATACTGAAGCGAGCATCGACAAAGTTTTGACTAGAATAATAAGAGTTCATTTTATTTAGTTGGGTTTTCATTAGCTACTGAAAACCTATAACATTTTAAAATTAGAGTTGCACATTGAACTTAACAACTGAAGTTTATCAGAACTGACTAAATATCATCATGGTAGATCAAAGATTCAAACAAATTTAATAGGACTGAGATGTCTCAAATCAACACCACATACAAAAGATTATAGAATACCAAATTGGTAACATAGATTGTAGAGCTAAAAACTAATTGATTATGTAATAAATCGATGAACACATGTTAATGTCTATTAGGTCTAACTTGAGTAGGCGTCAATCAGTTAAAAATAAAGAAACTGAAAAATGATGGAGTCAAAATAATTAAGTAAAAAAATGATTTATCCCTTACTGTACTTTCTCCGGGCATTTTTATCTTCAACTTTTTTTACACTTATTTTGAGCATCTTTTTCTACCGTTTATTATTTCTACTGGCCTATCGACTGTAAAAATCTTTACCGCTCTCTAAGTGTTTTCGGCAGTACTGTTTCGTAATTGATTAGACAAAAGTTAGGACAGGATTCACGTATACTCCATTCCATGAATCTTGAGCTGATATCTTTGTTATCGTTCTTGCATCGAGTTGTAATAAGATAGTGTGTATTTTGTGTCCAAGAGAAAAACTGAGTTGTTGATAGTACAGACAAAAATTGAGAGTCCATAGATATAATGTTTAATAATATTATCAAGCTAAAAGGTGGAAAAGTTTCCTTCATTCATCAGCAGTCTATCTGAGATCATAACAGCTTAGTATGCCAACTTTATAAAACTTTTATTAGTTCAGATATATCTAAGTGACTTTAATATTTATCGTTGGCATTATGTTTTGTCAATCCTTAGATGGATTAAAGTTTCATGAAACTAATTTGGATTAGTCTTTCTGACGAAGTGGAATTTCTGTTTTATATATTTATTGTAATATGATCACTTTATTGGATGATAATCATTTTACATGTATGCTGATTTTTTATCCCATTTAATATACTTCACATATGCAATAACAGACTCATCACATCATTTCCGTTGTCCAAAACACTTCTGAATATTCTTAGAAGTCAGACTTTTCATCTGTTTTATTCTTTTTATAAACCCAGTGCCACCGCCTTAGGACCATTTTGACTATGAGAATAACGAGAAGTCACAAGGATCTAAGTCTGGTGGTTAGAGAGAGTTATCTAGTGAAGTAATCGAATTACTCTAAATTTTGTATGATAAAATTTCTACTACATTAATTCACATTTTTGCTGGACAAAGTGGTAAACATATATATTAAGTGAAAAACACGCGGTTTACCTACATAACCCAATATTTTAAAATAATTTTAATTTACCTGAATCTGGTGGTAACAATAAGTCTAATGACCGTTTCGCTTGTACCGGCCATAATGTTTTAATGGTTTCACGTAATTCAGCATCTTTAATATCCATAAATTCAGCTGGAGCCATTTTAATACCTAATGATTCTCGAACTAAAGCAAATAGTGTTGTTGTGAAATGTACAGTTCCTGCACTATCTAATGGCATATTCATACGAATTAATTTCTGTACAAATGAAATGAAAATCGATAGTAATATATGAAAGAATCAGTTCAGTTTGATCAAATATAGTTCTGTTAAGCTAGGAAATCAACCAGCAGTTGTAATTAATAACTGAGTGTAAACAATTGTTAATATTAATTGATGACTGAAATAATGAACATATCTTCAAAATTTTGTTCAAAAGTCTCGTTGCATAAATGTTTATGAATCACGTTAGAAAACCTATCTATAAAGTGAATATATATTGTTAACGTCAAAATGACTTAATGCCGAAGAAATTGTGTGGATCATTAAGAGTTTTAAAGCTGCATATACTTAAACGTGAACATAACACGTTACAATCAACAAAACGCATACTATCATGATGATTCACTTTATAACAGATTATCTATCGATCTTCACCTTCACCAAAGAATTTTCTTAATAAAGATAGAGATTCAGCAAATTATTACACTGATAATTCATATTTATGATAAGGTTGCTTATCACATTTACTAACTAAAGTTAAAAGTGTAAACCATTGAATACCAACTCAGTGGTCTGATTGCCAAGTACCTACCATAAGGAGTAGGTTTGATTTCTGGGAGGTCGTATACATTCGCTGTTAATGAGTTCATTAGTAGGATGAATTAGATGTCCAGAGCTCTTGCTTTAGACGGTTATACAACCAAGTCCAGTCCCTGATGTAAAACTAAAACATTTATTTAAATTGAAAACATAATCACATCAGCTTATGTTAACTGTCTTACTCACTACATGGTTGATTGTACTAATCAAGATTTTTTATAACAATATGGTGGTGTCCTAACAAGATTTGAAAATCTGGGGTCTAGTGCGCTAAAAAGTTAACATTGCTAAATTAACCACTGTATAATGTTCCCAATAAAGTAAGTTTGTATTGAAAATCATTTAATTTACTTATTAGGATTTTCATACGGTTAAATTAAGCGTTATGAACTCATAAGTCTAAATAGTTTCACCTATTAGTTGATACATAGCTCTATGGAAAGTACTTGTTTATTGAACCAAAACATCCATTTTATACATTATATTATCTGCTAAATATAATAGTATTAGGATAAGTAAATACCATAATCTGAATAAATATGTGATTATCCACTAAACAAACAAAGCACTTCTTGTTAACACTAATGAAGTTTATTTCTGTGATAGAACGACTTCTAGTTAGATGAGCTTTTTCTTTTTTTAAAAAATGGATTGTACTGTTTTATACTATTATGATGACTTTAAAACAGATAGATGATTACAAAATTTCTGTCCAGTCTATAAAAAGCATAGAGAATATGAACTCTATATTTATGAAGGAATTCTTATATGTAGACTGAAGATATGTGGAGAAACAAGGAAAGCTGTTCTAATATAATTTCTACCTTATCTTGCCACAAAAAATATCTAACTGAAAATAAATCTTTATTATGAACTGATAACAACTGAAGAAACACTGAAAACTCCCGAGACCTGGATATAGCTATTTTATTAAATTTTGTAATCCGTCTATGCTTGTTTAAGACCCTATAAAGAATCAACCAAGATGAAAATGAGTCAGTAACTTATAGTGAATATCTGATGAGTTAGAAATGAGAATCAATGAGTTTTCGCTCAAATGCTTAGTGATATATTGCTCATTGAGAGACCTAAAATGGTTGATGTGAGTGTTCTGTTGAGTAGTCTCAAGTAAAGATGATTCAATTTCTAGTCCGATTACTAATATTTACTTTTAAAACAACTGAGGTTTCAACTTACCTTATACGCTAATCTGTATGGACAATTCTGACCAAATCCAACTGGAGGTTCTAATTTTCTTAACATTTCATACATTTCTGTGTAATGTATTCTTCCCCTGTGTAATATAAGTTTATTTAAAAAAACAAAATAGTTTCATATATTACTTTTTTATCTAACATGGTAATAGGTTTGAATTTTTGTTAAAAATCTTTTGAAAATGATTTTTGGTGAAATAAAGATCATTTAAAATTTATTTACTTTACTTACAGTCATTCGATAAATGATTAACTGATAAGTCGTTTTGTTTCCCCATAGAAAACCAGATGTATGAAGAAAGTAGTCGTATGTTTAATTGCACAACTGTAATACAATTTGTTACTATATACCATGTTTAATATTAAATAAGACATGAGCATCATTCAAAACAAAGAAGGAGGGGATCACAATGAACAGTATCCAATGTTATGCACCCACCAATGATGGAAACGACGACGTTAAAGATCAATTCCATGAGAGGCTGCAATCAATCATAGAGAAGTGCCCAAGAAAGGACCTCACCATTCTGATGGGAGATCTAAACGCCAAAGTCGGAATGGACAACACCGGATATGAAGATATCATGGGACTACATGGACTGGGAGAGAGAAACGAAAACGTGGCAAGATTTGCAAATCTGTGTGCATTCAACAAATTGGTCATAGGCGGCACATTATTACCACACAAACGTAGACACAAAGCTACATGGATCTCACCGGACCACACCACAGTTAACTAGATAGATCATATTTGCATCAATAAAAAGTTCCGAAGGACAATGGAAGATGTGAGAACCAGGAGAGGAGCGGACAAAGCTTCAGATCACCACCTGGTTGTGGCCAAATTGAAACTGAAGCTAAAGATGAACTGGACAACTGGACAAACAGCGCTGCGAAGGTTCAATAGAGCCTTCCTTCGAGATACTGACAAACTCAATGAATTCAAGGTAGCTCCCAACAACAGGTTCCAAGCCTTACAGGACCTACTGAAGGAAGAAGAAACTACTATGGAGGATAGCTGGAAAGGTATCAAAGAAACATTAACTTCAACGTGTCAAGAGGTTCTGGGCCCCAAGAAGTATCATCACAAGGAATGGATCTCTATAGAAACACTGGACAGGATCAAAGAACGGAAGAACAAGAAGACAGCAATTAACAACAGCCAAACACGAGCAGAGAAAATCCAAGCACAAGCTGAGTACATAGAAGCAAACAAGCAAGTGAAGAGCAGCATTAGAGCCGACAAGCAGAAATAGATGGAAGAACTAGCAACGACGGCGGAGAAAGCTGCAAGAGAAGGAAATATGAAACAGCTTTACGATACAACGGAGAAGCTAGCAGGGAATTATCGTAAACCAGAGAGACCAGTCAACGACAAAGAAGGAAGATCAATCACTGAGATTCAACAACAGCGGAACAGATGGGCAGAGTACTTCTGGGAACTCCTGAATAGACCAGCGCCAATGAATCCACCGGACATCGAAGCAGCACACACAGATCTTCCTATAGATGTCAATCCACCAACGACCGAAGAAATCAGAATGGCCATCAGACAAATGAAGAGTGGGAAAGCAGCAGGACCCGACAATATTACCAGCTGAAGCACTGAAGTCAGACATCGAAGTAAATACAAGCATGCTTCATCTTCTGTTCAAGAAGATTTGGGAGGAGAAACAAGTGCTGATGGACTGGAAAGAAGGACACATCATCAAGATTTCAAAGAAAGGAGACCTGAGCAAGTGTGAACATTACAGAGGCATTACACTACTGTCAATACCAGGAAAAGCCTTTAACAGTGTTGCTGAACCGGATGAAAGAAGCAGTAGACGCTAAACTTCGAGATCAACAAGCTAGATTCCGTAAGGATTGGTTGTGCACAGACCAAATTGTGACACTACGGATCACCGTCGAACAATCAATTGAGTAGAATTCGTCACTCTACATCAACTTCATTGATTATGATAAGGCATTTGACAGTGTAGATAGGAGGACGTTATGGAAACTTCTTCGACACTACGGAGTTCCTGAGAAGATTGTCAACATTATCCGGAACTCATACGATGGACTACAGTGCAAAGTAGTGCATGGAGGACAGCTGACAGATGCATTCCAAGTAAGGACCGGAGTCAAATAAGGCTGTCTACTCTCTCCCTTCCTGTTTCTCCTGGTGGTCGATTGGATTATGAAGACCTCGACATCTGAGGGAAACCACGGCATACGATGGACAGCTCAGAACCAATTAGACGACTTGGACTTCGCAGATGACCTAGCCCTCTTATCCAATACACACGAACAAATGCAGATAAAGACAGCCAGCATAGCAGCATCAGTAGGCCTCAACATACACAAGGGGAAAACCAAGGTCCTCAAATACAACACGGAGAACAGCAATCCAATCACTCTTGATGGCGAAACTCTGGAAGATGTGGAATCCTTCACATATCTGGGAAGCATCGTCGATAAATAAGGAGGTTCAGATGCAGACGTAAAGGCGAGGATTGGCAAGCCAAGGGCAACATTCCTTCAATTGAAGAACATATGGAACTCAAAACAACTTTCAACCAATATCAAAGTCAAAATCTGCAATACGAACGTCAAGGCAGTTCTACTATAAGGAGCTGAAACGTGAAGAACTACAACAACCACCATCAAGAAGGTACAAGTATTTATCAATAGCTGTCTACGCATGATACTCAACATCCATTGGCCGGATACCATCAGCAACAGCCTTTTGTGGGAGAGAACCAACCAGCTTCCAGCTGAAAGAGGAAATTAGGAAAAGACGATGGAAATGGATAGGACATACATTGAGGAAATCATCAAACTGCATTACGAGACAAGCGCTAACTTGGAATCCTGAAGGGAAGCGGAAAAGAGGAAGGCCAAAGAACACATTACATCGAGAAATAGAAGCAGATATGAAAGGGATGAATAAGAACTGGAAAGAGCTTGAAAGGATTGCCCAGGACAGGGTTGGATGGAGAATGCTGGTGAGCGGCCTATGCTCCTTCACAAGGAGTAACAGGCGTAAGTAAGTAAGTAAGACATGAGTATCTTATAATGTTCAAAGTTATTGTATTAGATTAAGAATAATTAAGCTGTAAAAATACTTAAGTTATGGTAGGCAATCTAAATCATATAAGGATATGAGATAAACTACAAATAATTTATCAATTTCATTTGTACTAGTGATATATAATGTAAAAGCTGGAAGTAAATGATTTTTCTTGTTATAATATAAAGATTGTTTTCTCTAATCCAAGAAGATATTCTTATACATAGAACAGTACGGAATCATATAAGAGTAACTAGAAATTAAAATCGTTGTTTTTTGTTTGTATAATGATTGTTAATCTTCATTTTGGAATAATATTAATTAGTGGTCAATAGAAAAATAGGATGTGCCTAATAGCTCGAACACATCTGGATCAAGACTTTCAAATCTCCTATTATCTATGATACTCTTGACAAAACAGAACTAGAAGATTTTGAGAACTAAGTATCTATTTAATAATTTCTCATATGTTATAAACTAGTCAATATGTTTTGTCATCAGTTAGAAATGATAATCGTTGGAAGTCATGCGTTACATTTTCTTCTAAACAATAAAATGGTTACAAAAAAACTACAGACAATTATCACATGACAATTATTACAGTATAAAAAAGAAAATTGAATTTCTTTAGTTCAAATGTTATCCAAACAGGACGGTGGATTAAATGAAGATAATTATTTCGAACTGAATTATGATTTTTTTACAACCATTATCATTTATTACATTTTAGAAGTGACTTGTATACAAATCTCTTTCCATTGTTTATCAACAGAATTTAATTTATCAATTAATGGTTAGGGTTAAACATTAACATCGTTGAATACCAGCTCAGTGGTCTAGGGGTTAGGCGTTCACAGGTGAGAATAAAGGCCATGGGTCCGAATTATGCTAGCGGGATCGTGGATATGCACTGCTGAGGAGTCCTACAATAGGATGAAATGACCGTGCAGTGCTTCCAGGTTTTCAATGGCGGTCTAACATCAATCGCTTCATGCTTTCAATCAATAACTTAGCTATTTCCATGTACATATATACATAATAAAATAATAACTCACATTTTAAGTAATAAGTTGACATTATATATTAGACATTTCAGTCTTCGTAACTTTATTCAATTATACTGTTAAACTTAAATTCATAAGGTGTAGTTTTCAAAGATGCATTTACCTTAAACTTTATTATCGTTTTAAAAACATAAATTTGCGTTTATCACTGTAGAAACTGATGAGTACTTATTGGAAAGAATGTTCTTGGTTAGTTAAGATGCTGGAAAAAACAATAATACTAAGTGTTGACAATTTAATAAACTTTATTTATGTCACATTTTGCTATGTTGAGCTGCAATTATTGATAAGGTAATAAAATATCAGATATCTATTAAAACTCCACTTATTTAGTCCTTGTTTATTGTAACCTCATTGTTTGTTCTAATATAAAAACCACATGTTCAGTATAATTGTTTATTGAATAATAATTGGTGTATGTGTTGATCTACGACGGACTACATTGCAAAATAGTTCAAGGAGGACAGATGAAAGATGCATTCCAAGTGAGGACCGGAGTCAGACGACACTATTTACTCTCCTTCCTACTCTTCTAGTGTTCGACTAGGTTATGAAGACCTCGTCATCTGAAGGGAAGCACGGAATAAAATGGACAGCTCGGAATCATACAGAACTCAAAACAATTGTCAACCAATATCAAAGTCAGAGTATTCAATATGAACATCAAGACATTTCTACGGTATGGAGCTGAAACGTGGAGGACTTCTACAACCATCATCAAAAAGGTACAAGTATTTAAAAACAATTGTCTACTCAAGATACTTAATGTCCATTTGACGGATACCATCAGCAACAGTTCACTGTGGGAGAAAACATACCAATTTCCAACTGAAGAAGAAATTAGGAAAAGACGTTGGAAGTAGATAGAACGTACATTACGAAAATCACCATGCTACATCACGAGGCAGGCGCTTACTTGAACTCCTGAAGGGAAAGGGATAAGAGGAAGGACAAAGAACACACTGAGTCGAGAATCGGAAGCAGCCATGAGAAGGATCAGTTGCAACTGAAAAAAGTGAAAAGGATTACCCAAGACAGAATTGTATGCAGAATGCTGGTGCGCGGCACATGCTCCTCCAGGAGGGGTACCGGGATTAAGTAAGTAAGTATGTGTTGATCGATAACTACTACTCAGTAATCGTGAATAATGAAAGCATCTGAGTTCTTTAGTATATATAGATTACTATCTAAACAGTACAGCGTTCATGTGGCTGTTTGTAGAGTCCGAAATTCTGGAATAGCATGGGTTTATTCAAGATTACAGATATGCCTTATTGACATGATTTAACCTACAAAAATCATGTTTTTTATGGTTTCACGGTGGTTACCTAAATCCATGTGACAATTTAATTATTCTCGTCTCAATCAAAATATATACAAACATATAAGCTTGATATAACAAACGAGCTACTTAATTTAAAAGCATTTCATACCCATTTTGTTAACCTACCCTAAAGTATGTTAATTTAAAGGGGACATGATAACAATTAAAAATCAGATTAATCATTTCAGAAGTGTCCCAGAATGATTTCTCAACCTTGGTTTTCAACGGTTTTCCAGCATGTGTTAATTCGCATTGAAAATTTTTTTTAAAGTACACAAATTATTCTACAACAACATCCACTTTTTTTTAGAAAAATGGACCTAATCTGTTTTATAGCATCAGTATCAATAGTAATTGCTAATAACTGTATCAGTTTGAGTTCTCTTTTATGCATCATTACATTTTAAATTACAATAGTAAAGAAAAAGGAAAGTTCAAACAATGATTGCCAATGATAATAATCATAAATTAATAAAACAATGGAACCAGAATATTAAAATAAATTAATTATTTTCAACCTTGTAGGTAATAGGCGTTGTTATATTATATATTACTGATTGTAATTAATGATAGTGAAGAATATTTTTAAGTCAAAAAGGTAACTTAGTTGTTAATGATAAAACTAGTGATGATAATAATAAAGTAATTTAATGCAACAATAACAATTATTAAACTTAAATTGAAAATGAAGGTCATTTGAATGTAAACTAGTAAAGAACTGGATTATTATGCAGTAAATAAAATTTATTACAGAAATAGTGGATGCTTAAAAATCAACCAAATATGTTGATGTTGTAATTATGAAGTTAGTTTTTATTACAGATTGATATCAAAAGAATAATATTTAAGAAAAAAAACAAGGAAAAATATAGAATTAGTTCTCGTTTGAGAATCTTTAATGGTTCACACTTTATCGGACCCTAGGATCTTCTAAATTTTTGGTAATCACGATACATTTAGGTTATTGTGTTAGAATTCAGTGATTCGACTTCAATAATCTCTCTGTGTAGTGTGAAGATCACATACTGATGTCAATGAATAACTGTCGAACTTCTGATCTCAGAACTCTACCACTTACCATTCACTTTAACTTCAAGAGTCTATCTTAAATATAGCCATTAGTGAGAAAATTATAATTATTAAGTGAACAGGTGTTGTATTTGTTTCAGAACTTGAAGGTATTGAGTGTAATCCTGTATAAAGTCATGAATGTACTCTATTGAAGAGTCATAGACCACAACAAAATAACCGTTGGTTTTTCCTTGATGCTCAACGATTTATTTCTTAACGTAAATTAACATAAAAGTGAATAACACTTATCAACTTTCAGCTTTAATAAAATAATAAATGTTATCTCATAGAATCAAGAGATTAAGAAGAAATAAACTTTACAAGACTGTTCTAAAAAGCAACAGTTCAACTTATTTAAGAAACACAACTTTATATTTTTTTATGATGTAAAAACTATCGATATTATCTGGTTGCTCAAATCAGAGTTGATGAACTGGAGTTCCAACCGCCTAGTGCTTAAATCACTTAGCTACTATTTTGTAACATATTCAATCATCTCACAAGCTAGAATTTATAGTATAAATCCTGTGATAAACTGTTATCCGTCTGGTGTTTATGAGCTCAAAATGACTACAACAAAAGTTAAAATTAATTTTAATCCTTATTTCTTGTTCGTTAGGCGGTCGGTAACAGTGAACAGGAAACCCTGGAACTGAATTTCGTGCTATTTGACACTCGTCAGCAAGGTATACCATTAATGTTGAGGGAACTGACGATCTCTGTGGCATTTGAACTGTCCTTACACAGCTTCATAGGGCGACACGTTACAAATACACTATTTGATTCGAGTACCAAATTCCATCAAATTTCAGATATACTGCATGCGATGTCGTGTCACTCAGACTAGATGTCACATATCAACTTCATCTATAGAATTCGATAGCGAGTTTTATTCTCTAGTAATGTTCACATATACATAATGTTGGCTTGGCACCACTGGTTCACTAAATTGTTGAATCAATAAATTTCAATAATATTTATTGCCATTTTTTTTGGATACAGACCCGGGTGAACTCCTACATCGACAATTAATTTAACTGGAACATTATAAAATGCTCGCTTTGTTTCTTGTTCTTTTACTTCTTTGATAACCCCTTCTGATACTAATCAACATATGCTCACTAATGACTGGCTTCAAGGTGTATATCCTGAGGTTTTAGTGAAAAGCAGTGATCAGTGGAGTTCAACCGGTTCAGTTGTGAGATAGTAACTCACTGATGACAATGGTGGATGTGTCGCCCAATTTCGTGGATTATTTGAAGTTAGACATTAACACCATTAGATGCCAGCTCAGTGGTCTAGTTGGTTAAGCGCTCTCGCGCGAGACTGATGGACCCCGGGTTAGAATCCCACAGGGCGGTGTTGTGGATGTGCACTGTTGAGGAGTTCCACAACAGGACGAAACGGCCGTCCAGTGCATGGTGGTCTAGCTTCAATTGATTTATGATCTCAACTATTGAAATTGTACGTAAAATATGGAGTGAATAAAGCTTTGCGCACACGTTTTTATTGATATATTGTCATTATATATGAGATGATATCAATAAATTTGTTGTTTGAAAAAAACTTCGGAAATTTCGAGTGATACAAATATTTCTGAGTTTATTTTATTCGACCAAATAAAAAAATCGTGAAAATAAGCATACTACTTATAGTAAGTGACTAATATGTTACATCTGGTTTATTATTCTAATGATTTAGATTTTGCATGTCTGTCTCTATGTGCGTATGTGTAAGTAGCGGTAAAATTCAATGGGACAGAATGATCTTTCATATTTATTTAGTTTATAAAGAGAAGAGGAAAGCATATTTAGAGAAGTAGTATTTAAATACCAATATTATTAGGAGCTTATTAAAAAAAATTTAGATGCATAAATGTTGAAAAAAATGGAGCAGTTAAACGTTTTTCTGTTTTTATAAGCTGTAGTATGACATGTTGAAGGCGTGTGTTTTCTATAATGCCGCCAAATATTTGCTTGATACTTGTGATAGCTTCTTTTTATGAGAGAAAATGTGTAATACATTATATTATGTATGTAGTACGATTCAGCGCTTGTATTTTTCAATCTATGGTAATTCAATTTCTATACTTTGTATCATTGATATCGTTGAGTTGAACATGTCAGTTATATTCATTTTTGTATCGGTTTTTTAGATTTTCCCATTGACGCTTAGGGCTGCAATAATGCAATATCGAAGCAATTCACACAAAATGCAGAAATGCCATTATGAGACTGATCAGTTGCAGTCCTAAATGTCAATGAGAAGATTCAAACAACCATTATAAAAGTGAATTAAACTTTACCCCACTGCACAAGCTAGTGGCTATCTGGATTTAGTAGCTAGGTAGATAACGTGATGGAGTTTGAAGCTAACGGTTCTGTATTCGAATACTAGAGTGAACACCAACTCTGGGATGCAGGTACATCTAGCTGACGAGTCACAAATTGAACGAATTTCATGACCTGGATTCCACAATAGGTATTATCCGTCACTTCTAAATTCAGTTTTATAATTTATTATCATTGAAGTAATTTCGCCAGTGATTAGGTTAATTGATTTTTAATCAATAGGTGAAACGTTTGAAATTCTATTTCGTGCATGTCCTTTTTAAGCAGCTGGCTAATATTAATGGAACCCATAAATATATTGTGAGGCAAAGTTGAATACACTAGCTTGGTAAACAAGCTACATTATAAGACAAAATGACTGAAAACTAGTCAACACATATAAACAGATATAGAATTATTTAAAGATATAATTAAGCTGTAAAACAAGGTTGTGACTCGTTTCAGACTATAGCATTGAAATTAACTGTTTTGCACATTCAACTTTTGTTGGTGCATATCGTAGCAATATCAGAGAAACGTGTCGTACCATAAACGTGAATGACAATGACAAACAAATTTCCTAACAATAAATTTGGGTTGTCCATTAAAAAACTAGTCATTAGTGATGGTACGATTCTCACCTCGTTAACGGGTTTGATATCTTGAGATATCATTGTTTACGTGTGACATGAATGCCTCAAGTTGTATTCTATGTAAAGTGAGGATAGCTATTGAGTACTGAACAAGGTAGAAATACCTTCACTGCCTCTTCGCTCTTAATATTTCGTAAATCGATATTCATCTGTGGTGAAAAATGACTTAAGAATCAATACTTATTACAAGATATGTTGGGTAACGAAACGTTTATTTTTTCCAGTGTGATATTTAAAAGTCTTTCATGAGAATTGTTTTGAAACATTTATTGAAGAAAGTTAAACATATATGGATTCAGAGCTATAATATTTCGGTGTTTATTAAACTCTATTTTTCGTAAGACTTACTTTGCACCTGGATCATATTCAGCCCATACACGTATGAATTCATCTAAATGATGTGACCCCAGTATAGATGAATCTCTTGTTAAATAATCAAAATTATCCATAATTACAGCAACAAATAAATTGAGCATAAGAAACGAGCAAAAGAAATTAAATGATACAAAATAAGTATAAGATGCATTGCTTCCACAATTGTTTGATGCACGATTAACACATTCTTGTCCATAGGTACAAGCAAGCATTATTTCTTGCCATGATTCACCAGTAGCACAACTGAAAATAGTGAAAATTAAAATTATAGGAAAATTATTAGTATTCGGGAATTTGTAGTAAAATACATGAGATATTCGTTTTTGAATTGACAGAAGAAACGTTCCTAGTATAGTATTTCCCTGAAAATTAGCATAGGTTGAATGACTGATAAAATTAAGGGAGTAGAAAATGGTTAGAAAAATGGATATTACTATTAGAACATATAAATGAAAAATTGGAGAATATGATTTAAAGTTTCACTTCAAATCAACGTGAAATTTTCAGAACGAAAACTCATATGTCTAATTAAGACCCTAGACTATAATACAGTAAACTGGTAACCCCATAAATCTCTAAGAAAACATACAACTATCATTCAAGTAGCTCAATGATAACGTCTCATGCTGTAATATATGCTTACAACACATTGAAAGAATCAGCGCACTCTTAGCTGAAGATACACGGCTGGATTCCTGTTGTTAACGACCGATGCGCTAACGTTAAGCAACCTGTACCATGATGTCAAGTCGTTTCAACTTGTGGTCACATGACTACTTTATCAGTAGAATTCGATTAGATCTAAGGGTTAGAATATATAATGTTAGTTTCAAATCAGCGACAAGTTAATGTTATCCGGTTGCTTTGTGGTGAAAATCTCGAGATAGGGCTTTATTTTTAGGAACTGATTCGCATTATCTGCATGGTTTGAAGATTCACTGAGTGGAACAAACAACGTTTAGTCATTTTCCATACAGTAAATGGTTGTTGTGTATTACATATTTACGCCTATAACCCCTAATGGAAGAGTATGGACAGCCCACTAGCATTCTCCATATAACTCAGTCTTGAGTAATCCTTCCCAGTTTTTTCTAGTTACTATTCATCCTTTTCATGTCTGCTAGTAATTCCCGATGCAGTGTGCTCTTCGGCATTTCACTTTTCCATTGGGAACTAACACAACACTAGTTATCACCAAATAATCAATTTTTATACTTCAGTATTGTATTACTTCCAACAATGATTGATCACTGAATAATGAATGATTTCATGTTTGTTCGTTCCTTGATGCTGGCCGAATTTTGTCGAACAGGTTACAATATAGTCACTATTTTAATTGACTAGACGTCTGATGTCCTATGTTTTAATGTTATGTGGTTGAAATTAATCGAGAGGAAATCCTTAACTTAGGTTTCATATTAG
The DNA here is from genome assembly GCA_946903255.1 of Schistosoma spindalis. Classification (NCBI taxonomy): domain Eukaryota; kingdom Metazoa; phylum Platyhelminthes; class Trematoda; order Strigeidida; family Schistosomatidae; genus Schistosoma; species Schistosoma spindalis. The sequence goes on along the minus strand of OX336420.1, from coordinate 25,877,020 downwards.
TGTTTTCTTTTCTTCATGGATCTTGACTCCACTGATTGAAGAAACAACTGATAATGTCTGATTATCATCATATATAATGATAAACTAATTAATTCATTGAAATAAATTAAGAGTGTTTAAATGTCATTTTAAACAAATGTTCTAAATTGATTGGCAGTAAGTAAGCCATATAGTTAGGTCATAATTTTATGCACTGATAAGTAACCAAGAAAACCTAAATTTTCAAATCATTCCATACTTAAATAATGTTTATTACTTTTATATATAACTATGTGATTTTGTTTCTATCAAACAATTGTCGTTATTAACCACTTGTTCTGTCTTTCAATACTCATTTATTTAGGGCGTTTTGCCAATAATTTTTATTATTCTTCAATAATAATTATGAAATCAATTTATGAGATTGATTGTATTACCTACATCTAAGTGAAAAAAATTGAAAAATTCTCTTTTATCTTGAAAGATTCTTATTTTTCTAGTAAACTGTAGAGATTAAAATAAAAGTGAAAACAATTTACATATTAATTAGAAAAGACAAAAAAGAACCTGTTGACGAAAACAATTGTTCATAATAAGAATAGATAGAATAGAAAGAGAAAGTGAGAGAAAGAAAGGGAGAAAGAGGAAATAATGTAAAAATTGTCAATAATTCAAATGATTTGTAAAGTGAACATTAACCTGGAAAAAGTTTTCATTAGAAATTGACATGAGTTGATATAAAAAAGAATAGTGCCTATCAAAAAATGATGAACTATAAGAAATTTCTCAGTGTTTATGTAAAGAAAACAAATAAATTTAATAGTTGAGTTCATGAGTTAATTGAAGCTAGATCATCATGGAAAACCTGAAGGACTGGATGGCCATTTCGTCCTAGTGTGAGATTCCTCAGTAGTGTGCATACATGTTCCATCCAGTCCCATACTCAGACAAAATGGCCTTCCAGTGCTTTCAGGTTTTCCATGGTAATCTAGCTTCAATTGACTTATAAATTAAACTATTAAATTACTATAATATCCACAAAACTCCTTTCTGAAAATAATTAAATTTTCAAGTTTTAATTTTCATATCAATTTTATTTTATACGAATCTCATTTAAAGTAAAACATAACAGGGATTTTCAATATTTTTAAATCATATCGAATTTGTTTTAAATCTCATAGTTTCTAGTAAATCATAACCAAGAATGAAGATAAATGTTAGTTCATACACTTGAAATGAAATTGGATTGTTTGTTAAGCGTTAACTCAACTAATGAATGTCAAATTTGAAGTCGTAGTTCCCGTACTGTACAAAATTATAAAAAAGAAGCTTCAAGTTATAATAAAAAAGTTACCTAATAAACTTTGAATGTATAAGATATGAATGAGATAATACTTAAGTTCAAAGTAAAGAAATTCGAGATAGAAGAAAGCTTATATTCAAGATTTCATTGGTAACTATTACCAACTTTGTTATTAGTATGAAGAACAATTTATTTATATTGAGGTTAGACATTAAAAACATTGAATGCCGGCTCAGTGGTCCAGTAGGTTAAACGTTTGCGCGCGCGATTGAAGGCCTTGTGTTCAAATCTCACGAGCGGGATCGTGAGTGCTACTGCTGAAGAATCCCACAATAAGACGAAACGGCCATACTGTGCTTCCAGGTTTTCAATGGTGGTCTAACATCAATCAGTCCATGATCTCAATCAAAAACTTAGTAATCCCTACAACCCCTATACTGGTTATTTATCTTAGTTTGTTTCTCTTGAAAAAAGATCACACTTAAATCGTTTTAAGAGAAAAAGTACCTTAACTCCTATTCATTCCATTTTTATAAACATGATAAGATTAGAAACTTCCTATTCACTAAATAATCAATGAAAACAAGAGAACACAACATGAATGGTTTTAAATTCCAATCTTTAACATATGTTACTATTATGTATGAAATATGAAAGTACAATCTACAATAATTCATTAGTTTGAATTATTACATAACTAAACGCATTTCCATACGTTAGTAATTGATTGATTGTTGACTTTCAAATGATAAACTGTATCATATTAATTGATGAACTTTTCAAGAAAAAACAAGCAACAAATAGAATTAAGTAGGAACAATACCCACCGTAAAAGAATTATCAAATACTACAAATATCCCATACTAATAATTACCATGTGCTCACTAATGACTAGCTACGAGTGAGAATTCTCGGTGTTCTAGTGAGAAGCCGTGACCAATTGAGCTAATCCTTATCGGGTAGAGACAGGTATCTACCACAGTACAACACTATTTATTCAAATTTAAGGGGATCTTTTAATAAAGCATCATATATATATATATATATATATATATATATATATATATATAATTATTTAAACCTACCGGAATAATAACAGAACTGCATATGGGAAACTATGAAAATTATTGTAATTTGTAATTTGTCCTTCAGCTTCATTAATAGCTATTGTACCAAATATCTAGATAAAGGTATTAAATAAATGAATCATTACACTTATCAATATATATAACATGATGATATGATTTTACTAATGGAAACTGAAAAAAGGTACATAATTCATTAATATGAAATTTAATTATCAAGTTTATCAGTTTGTCTAATAGGTAGTAGTAGTAATATTTGGGCTGTTAAAACAAAAGCGAAATTAGATCAGTTTGATCAACAAGAAAACGCTTCATTTACTCATCCAGAGCTCATAAACTACAGTTTACTGATTTTTATTATTGAAGTTGATTTTAAAACTTTGTATTTGTAATGAGAATTAGCCTATTTAATTGTTTGTTATAAAATTTCAATTATACAATTTAATGCTTAGTTAACAATTATGATATTAAATAGAGTTATACACAGCTATCTGTTATTGACATGGATAATATAGGAGAGCCCCACAGGTCATTTGAAAAATACAGTAAAATTTTGGACCTGAAGTGACAACTTCAATAAAAACTACATTCCAACATGCAGTACTCAATCATCAGATTAACAAAAAAACGACTGGTACAATATAATGGATATTAAATAGTTGTGGATGATCTCAGACGAATATCAGTTTCTAGGGTAGATTTTAAGTAGTTTTTATCTACGATTGGCTGGATATTTACTAATAAACCTCTTGGAAAATTTCTTTTAAAAGAATGAATTTATATGAAACAGCACGTTATATAAAATATACTGTATCCAAACCGTACGTTTGTTGTCTGAAGATTGAATTCATATGGGTGGAAATATTTTCGAAATTGTAGTCATGCATAAGGATATGTATCAAAAAGATAAAATCTTGCTCTCTGTATTTTATTTTTAAAAGTGACAGGATTATTTTCATGACAAATCAATAAACATTGGGTATATTCAGTGATATCTTTAAAAGAGTTTCATTTGCTCGTTTGTTTAAAGATGTTTTCATTGTCAGAAATTATGTATTTGATTTAGGTCACCGATAAAATGTTTTATTTTGGCGACCTACAGGTATGCATGAATGAAGAAAATCACTATTCGGTCTTTAGTAATCAAGCTAATTAGTTTGTCTTGAATTTCCAACCCTGAATAACTGGTTGATCAAAGTTTAAGTATGTGCTTGTAGCTAAATTGGACAGACAAAAACAGTCTTCAAGGGCTTTGTAACTCTTATTGAATCCCAGAATGGTGTCATTTTGTATACTAGATTGTTTGTGAATTAGTCTAACCTTCGTAAAGTTTCCTATAACACGTAAATATCATATATGCAGTTGAACGAGGGTATGCGTTCTGGTATGAGTCTTGAAGCCTAATTGTTGAAAAGTTATTATTGCAACAACTATTTAATATCCGGCTGCTGTGATCTTTAACCATACTCATCAACTTATACTTATTTACCTGCCACTGTCAGTGCACTTGTGTTTGTATTTTTTCATTATCAATATTAAGTTCTTGAATTGATTAATCAGTCTTTGTAGGCATATATGTACATTGTTTAACTTGTTTTTTTATCAATAAATTTAATTATCAACTAACTTCGAGAAGAATTCCCGAACATTTAATGAAGAGTGGTGGCTGATGGAGTTCAACAATATTAAACACCATACAATTCCAATGACAGCACAGATGATTGTTGCAAAAGATTACAAATATAATGGATTCGGAACAAGAGCAGTTTGAAGATAATTCTATTGTTGTGAAACGTAATGATCATAGATTTTAATGTCTTGTGGAGCAGTGAATATACACTGATGAGAAGTTGTTTACTAGGAAGACATAGTTACCTATCTATCAATAGTTTATAATGATTATCATCCCGTGATATAAACTATCATAGTTAAAGAATAATAATTCTTTCGCATTTTTAAATACACTTAGTTTCCATTACATCATCAAACTTATATTCATTAATTTTCTTCTTACTTTAATCCCATTCACTTCAAATAGGCTTTAATGTATATACCGACAGAACTTTTTCTCTCGTAGCTTAATTGGTTTGCTATATTTTACAGGAACATATAAACGCCTCATAGCAACAGTACAAATTATATATATATATATATATATATATATATATATATATATATATATATAAGACTTGCGCAACTGCGTGAAATTCACTTCAAATGGATTATTATTATTTTAAATATTTTTATTTTTTAATTTAATACACTTGATCCTTCCTTTGTTTTTCCTTCATAATTCAAAGTATCATTAATGTTGTATTTAATCGAACAAAGAAAGAGTATTTGTGACAAGAATATTGGCTTCCTTGTATTTTCTAAAGCACTCACCGTTATTATATCTGAGTAGAAGTTTTCTTCTGAAAATTGTAATTATAATAGTATTTACAGCTATATATATATAAAGCTGCATTCTGTAAAGTTTTATTCAGCCTTCTTGTTTCACTACCTAGTTTGCTCTCATCTACAACTTAAACATTGTTACTTCTTCCGGTCACTTATTTCATCTTTGTACATACAGAGTTCATTCAATTTAAAATTTATAGTGATGATAATAACAATTATGAACATAGAATTAAAGTATATGTGAACTTTAATTTTTGATTATCATATGTTTTAAGGAGAATTTAGTTGTATTCAAATATACTTCTAGTAAATACTAGTCATTAAGTTCTATTACTAATGTAGAGTTAGGTGGCTTTATGGAAATTTCTAAATGTTTTCACGATAGATTTTAACACGAATTGATGTCAGCTTGAAAACGGTAAAAAACTAGAGAAAAATTGCCACATGTGTGGTTCAAGTGCCGGATTGATGGAGAGTCACAAGCTAAGAAGAAACAGCTATCTAATGGCTTCCTCTTTCCAGTGTTTCTTGAAATGTTGTGATTCAATAATAGAACCTGCCTTCAAATCCGGAGGATTTTGTAATGAATTCTTGACGTCAGGAGTTCAGCACTGTCGGAACGGAGACTACTACTCATAAATGGTACTGAACGACTACCGCGTAATATTACGAACTGACTGAAACCATTAATGTAAACCCTCAAATGGCAAACCCGTGGTTTAAAGGCAACGCACTAGGTAAGAAGTTCGAACATCTCGAGTTCATTTCATTACAGGGTTGTGAATCTGTAATGTTGGCGAATCCCATACTAAGACAAAAGAGATATCCACCTCTTCCTTTTATCTAATTGTTCCTCAAATGATATAAATACGCGGAGAAAATCAACCTCAATTTAATCTAAACTCTATTTGTTTAGATAAAAAGAAGCTTAGTCATGTTGAGTTAGATATAATGACTTTTAAATATCATTCTCTGATTGGCCAGAATTAGTTGATTTGATTACTTCAATTAGATTAACTGAATAAATTATTCATAAAATTGGGTCGATAGCTTTTTTAGCTGTTTGTTGAAACAAGTAAGCATATATACTTCGTTTTTTCTTAGTAACAACTATGCTACTTAAGCAAAAGATACCATATTGGTAAAAGAATATTACAATAGGCTTATCGAATGAAAGGCTTCTATTTGGCGATAGTTTACACAATGAAATCGTGTTTTTTTTTGCTGAATATGTTCAAATTTAGAGCTGTTTCAATCTACATTTGAAACACTTTATTAATGTTCTAATTTACCGTTATAACGGTACAGTCAGTTTAACACAATTATTGGAAAGGCTGAAGTCATATTATTGAAAAATTTATACTGTTATTTAACTAAGGTAAAAGGTAATTTATCGGATAAAAAATGGAGGTGATCAAGGACAAAATAGAAAATCATAAAGCAACCAATGTGTCTTCACTTCTGACATTTATATCAATTATAACTTTGAAAATTAAAGCTGAGGTTAATCATGTTCTGAATTAAATTTGTTAATTGCTTAGCTTGTTATTTTGATCTCAAGTAACTTAATGTAAAAGCCACTAAGAAAATAAAATAAACTTACTTGCATTCCTACTACAGCATAAATAAAAAATAACATAGTAATAAGTAGGCAAACATAGGGTAGTGCTTTAAATGATTGAATAAATGTCCATAATAGTATTCTGATTGTATAACCTTGTCTAATTAATTTGATTAGACGAGCTGCACGAAATAGTCGTAAAAACCCCAAGTTAAGAAATGATGAATCCTGTAAATAAAATTCAAAATAAAATGCAACATCACTTAGGATATACAGTCACATGGATTTATCGAGTAAAATAATTCTGTTAATGTTGAAATAGATAAAAAATAAATAAGTATAGAATATTTCTGTAGAAGTAATTAATAACAGTGTAGTGACTAGTACTATATTTTTCTAGGTCTTTTAGTGCTAGTCAAATTCTATCGACCAGTTGGCGATGTGATAACTAATAGGAGTGACTCGATCTAGCATGAGCTATGTTGAGATGTTATGTGTTTGGAGGTAGACCGTAGAAATGACTGTAAATGAATACAATTTGATTTTAAATAAGTTGGTTATATGTGAATTCAGTTCTAAGAGAAGTAAATTTAAAATTTTACAGACAAACTGTCTTATCTGTGATGTAAAAGCATCCTTAATTGTGCTGGTTAGCTGGTTCTAAAAGTCTCTACGGAGGAAGCTCCATCTTTACAGATTTCTACTGGAACTAGTAAAAAGTCTGTAGGTGTCATCGTTTTAAAAGTAAATCTTAATATCTCTATGATCTGAGTAAATTATCTAGAAGAAAAGTCATTTATTAGAAATAATTGCTAAAGAACATTACATTTCATTTAATAACAAGTAAATGCTTAAATATAAAGGTATAGATTATTTAACTAATAGTAATTTATCAGTAAAGAACTAAGGATAATCACTGAACCGGTTACAAATAAATCTGAGACACATCGAATCCATATGAACTTTTAGGGTTCTTTGAAGTGAATACATTCATTTTAGTTTTCCTTCAAATCCAAATGGATATACATTCAGTTGAAGAAATAGTTAGTTTCATTATCTTTGTTTTGTATTGATCAACTTTATTGGAATATGATTATACTACTGGTATTTAGTTTCGCTTCAGTTTATTTAAGCCAAAATACAACTTCTCGTTTGTACAAACGAATGATAGTTACATTAATTGTATTCAAATCCATTCATGTGGTGTACATTTAGTTGGCAAATGATCTACCAGATACTGGTTAGAACCTACTTACAAATTAAATCTGTCTTTTACAACGCAATTGATCATATTCAATAAACGCTTATGCATGCATCCTAACTATTGAAAGTAATCTTTTTTAATTTATTAAGAGTTTAAATTCATTTTATTTTTTCCGTATAATCATTTATCATTACGTATAATTGTCTAAAATAAACTTGGACACTAGGGAAATTCCGAAAAAGAGACAGTATGAAGTGATTTATTGTCAAGAATTAGTAATTTATCTTAATGTCAACAATCAGATGAAATAGACATTAATTACAATTTTCTTTAGCTAAATAGTTTGCGAGAACTTTTTCAATGTGAAGAAAGTTTTCATCAAGTTAACAACTAGGTTACTGAGTTATAATAACTACAACTTCTTCAACCTGTATGACACATTTTTTGATGTTGCTCTTAGTTTTAGGGCATGTTTCAGTAAATTTCAACTCGATGTTCAAAATGATATTGTGGTGTGTGCTACTGATGTCGACTGATATAAGTAGTGTGTATCATCAATCGAAAGTTAAATGTTTTAAAGCGGAAGGTTAAGAAGATCGAAGAAAAGAAGATGAATACAGAGGGTGATTGATATGGAAACAAACAACAATAAAGTCTGAGATAATTGATTGACATTTTGCAAACAAATTATTTACTGTACGGTTCTCAGATTTTACTAAGATGTTCTGTAGTTGTGTATTCAAATACTCCACTTGTGTTCTCATTCACTATAATATGTGTTAATTTCAGGTCTCGGATGTATATACATCTAGATGTTGATTCCAAGCAGAATGAAACTCACATTCTTAACTCAACCATTAACTTCCGTTTCAAACTAAATCTGTATGTAGCAAAAAATATCTTAAGCGAAGTCAATAGTCGTTCTATGAAATGTAACATTGATGGAAATAAAAAGAAATATAATTACTTACCTGTAGCTCAGAAACTAGTACATCGGTTATGCTACCAACTACCGTAATAAAATCAAACGTATTCCATGAATCACGAAAATAACTCTGAAAAAATAGATTAATGGCTGCTTTTTACTCAATGGTCAAATTATTTTAGAGTTAGTGCATAATAGGTAGGAAAATTGTTTAACGTAGCAAATGACTATAATTTCTGTTGTGATACACTACTTTAATCGAATCAAACAATATTTTGTGAGTTGATTCATTAAAAATAGAAAACCTAATTGTATAACTGAAGGAAATCTATGTTCACAAACTTATTGTTTATTCAATAATTGTCTATGCTTCAGTTGTTATATGTCGAAAAAAGAAATGCATTTTGTATAGCTGTAAAATTGATTCAAAATGAGAAACTATGGTTTAGTGATTGCGTTATATTACCGATTTAGAATTAACGAATATACACGTCACTAGAATCAGATAGACAAGTAATGAAGTAAAAATTGATTAGGTAGTAAGTAGTGTATTCGCTTCCCCTTCAAAATCATTATCAACTATGATAAATCATTAACACTTTCATTGTTTGGTGATAATAAAATTAAATGATAATAGATAACGAACTAATCAATCAGTTTTCATCAAAAATCAGCAACAGATAGACGGTAATCGTCTATTTTGACATCACTTGGTTAATATAAGCAGTTATTTAGTAAAATAACAGGAAATGACATAACTTATTCAGTTATCAAACTTTATTCATATTGATCAAATATTCATGTTCTGTCATGAGTTATAAAGTTTTGTTTTACGAAAACCAAAAAATAATTTAGAAAGTTAGGTCAGTTTTCTGACTCTGATATTGAGTGAAACAGGTTCTTATCCCCAAAAAATCATTTGTCCTCTCAGATTTCTTAGGTTCCTTGCTGACTAGTGCCAACAAGCAGCAGCACATATCTAAGGTATCTGTCTTGATTGCTTTGAACTAACCGACGATATAATCAGTATTAAAAAAGTCGGTGTAAATAGTGTTTCTTACTTTTGGTCCGAATGCAATTAATTTTAATAAACATTCCATTGTAAACATCGCAGTAAATGCTGTATTCAAATAAACCAGTGTACTACAATAACTTTGATATTTTTGTGTTTCCCAGTCAGGAATGCCCATATTAGCATCTGTATAATCTGGTCTATAATACTAGTAGGGAAAGAAGAGTAAAATACAAATGAAGTATTAATGATAAAATAAAATACACTTGTTTCAGATTTTAGGATACAGTATAAATTGATTTGAATCATCTTAATTACAAAAGAGAGATCATTACTAAGTATTAACGCTTATAATCTAATATGAAGGATTTGAATTAATTACTCAGCTGGTTATTATTTATTATTATATCATACAAATAGTAGTCGAAAAATTATTAAAGCTGATAGTTTATATGAACTGTTCACCATCATGTGAACAGCCTATGCTCTTCCATCATGAGTAACAGGCGTAAGTTGGTAAAAATTAGTTAGAGAATTGTTTTAAAAAGGTTACAAAAAATGTTAAGCTCTGAGAAGAACGGCTTCTGAACTAGGAAAATAAACGACAAATGGAATTTCGGCAAAGGTTACGTAATTAACCGAAACTTTAAAGTGAAAATAAAACATAATAATGTTTGCACTGAAGAGTATAGACACATTTCTTATGAGTATATAATTGAAATTAGAAGGGTAGAATTTCCGACCAAAATTGTTTGGTAATATCATAATAGAGGAAAATATCATGTTTCATAATAGGGAAACAAATAATTAAGGTAGGTCATTATATTCACTTAAGAACAGCTTTTAGATAGAAGCCTCGATCATTAAAAAATCTAAATCTTCATTGCATGCGCACAAAATACCACTTGCTCTTACCTTGAATAGGACATGATAAACTTTGATTGATTCTCATGTTTAGATTGGTATATCTCCTTAATCTTTTTATTTTATATTGATTATCTCTCTCTCCTTAACATTTTGAATGACCATTTTGTATCCACTTGACCTTATATTAATTTGTTCTGATTAGCTTTCACAATTTGACAAGTTAATTTGCAAACAGATTATCTAAATTATGTTGCACAAGTAAATCAAATGTCTAGGATTAACTATGTCTTCTTATTACACTATTAAAATATACACTTTAATGTATCATAAGTTTCTTCTACACTCTTCTCTTGAACTAAACTTGATTTAATCAAATCTTGATATAAATCAAGGCAGTTACTAAATCTAATTTCTTATTTTACATGTGTAATTACTCTTCTATAACTTCTATTTGACTTTATAACAAATTCAATTTTATCTAATAAATAAATGAATAAATATTATGAGAAAAACTTACTTTCATCATTAAAATTAAAGTATTTAATGCAATCATTGTCATAATATAATATTCAAATGGACTAGAAACAACTAATCTCCATATTCGATATTTTGTTGATGCAATATTACTAGGCATATATCTACATAAAGGTTTTGAATTAATTGCAAATTCAATACATTGTTTCTAAAGAAAAAAAAAGATTATTTTTCTCGATTAAAAAATACGTAAAATTTGCGTGTTGATATTTGTACAGGAAATGTTGAGTGTGAAAATGTTTTGTATATACATATGTAACGAAACAAGGTTATTTATTGTCAGTATAGGGGTTGTGGAAGTTATTAAGTTTTAGATTGAGATCATAAACCGATTGATGTTAGACCACCATTGAAAACCTATGAGCACTGGACAGCCATCCTATTGTCCTATTGTGGGACTCTTCAGCAGTGCGAATCCACGATCCCGCTCACGGGATTCGAACCTAGGGCCTTCAGTCTCGCTCATGAACACTGAACCTACTGGACCACTGATCCGGCATCCAATGGTGTTAATGTCTAATATCAACCAATCCAAAACATTGGGCGACCATCTTCCATTGTAACGAGGTAGATATCTGTCTCTACCCGACAGGAATTAGCTCTACTAGTCACGGCTTGGGATAGAATACACGTAAGTCTAACAATTAAAAAATATCTCATACGCATAAGAGATAGGAAGGTACTGAAGAAAACTTTATTATATATTTGGTTTCAAATCTGAATGCTTAAATCAACCAAACAACCAACCAACTAACCAACCAAATAGGTTAGTCAGTTTAATTTAAGTAAAATGAACTGTTAACATGCATATTCTAATTAAATATTTTGATGCTACAGATGGCTGAATGTTTGGGAAATTAAATTCACCAGTCGTTTTATAAAAATATATTACTGGTTTTGATTAAAAAATAAACGAGTAATTAATAATTTACCAGTATATTTTCATTAAGAATTGATGTAAATTATAGTATGGGTTAGGTGTTTAATTTTATAAAGAATGTTTTAGTAGTAGCTTATAAGGTTAACGTTATCAACAGAGGAACAGTTAGCTACCAATAAAGTATTGTATGTTTAATTGAGGAAAATAGAAAAATGTAAACTATTTAATATAAATTGATTGAATGAATGGTATTATATTTTTCTTGTGACCTAAATACCAACCTATGTTGTGTTAAGAACTTGCATAGAGAGAGAAAAATCCTCCCACTAGAACTACCTAACACTTTAAAGCTATCTGCTCTTCAGTGATTCACTAACTGATATTAATTCATGAGGTAGTTATTTTTAATTTATACAATGAAGTTTATTATAATCCTTAAGTGACATCGTGGGTTTTTTTCAGAGTTTAAAGTAACACCAACGTAGTCTGGATCAGATGAAAGGATAATTTTTCAAAGATAACCGTACAGGATTTCTTTCCAAATGTAAAAAGACTTATAGAAAATCTAAATGATATTCATAATTATTTGCAGAAATTTAATGTCATTGTTTTTTATGATTGAAATGGGTATCGTGACTGATAGAAATCAATTAACCGGTCATACTAAACTGTAGATTTGTCATAGCTGCAATTACGATTCTTTTTTCAAATGATGCTTTATACATCACGACATCACAATGTTTTCGGATGGATTTTGTCTATAGTGTTTCAAACTAAGACAATAAATTTCCAGTCCATTTTCTTGTAAATAAATGGTTCTTTAATTGACATAAGTTATTGATGGAATTAGCGTTTAATAAAATATTGAACAATAAATATTCATATTATCGTTTGCCAGGATATACAAGTACATCCAAAAGATTGAAAGAACAAAGAGGAAAGTACATGCTCCAAGGAGCCTCAGTCTTAAAAGTCCCAAGGCCCTCAACAGTTCTATATTATATCTACTCAGTACTAGATTTATTCAGACTTAAATATATTATCGACATTCATAAATCTATCAAAGTAATAAGCAAACTGACAAACTCAGTTTCATTAAACTTTCTTGAAGCATTAGCTATTAGAAACCGAGACCCATTTTATTTGCTCACAATAGGAAGTTGTCAATTATCACTATTATAGTAAATTGATATTTTGAGATTAATTACTCTTCGCATATTATTCATACATATTCATTCATATCCATCCACTCTAAAATGGTCATTTCATACAACCGTGGTTTTCATTCATATAACTCCCAAAACTTAAGTAAGCTTTTCAAATCAATAGTCACTACATAATCCATATATTACTTCACTTATTCAGCAACCAATGCCTATTATTAACTATTATAAGTGGACAGGATTGCTAAATTTCATAGTTTACACTACTGACTGATCATAGTTAACCATCAGGGACCAGATCACACTGGAAATTTCTTTTGAACCCACGATATTGCTGAAGAGCCTCATACTAGGAAAATCATTCAACCAGGGCTTTCTGGGTTCAACAGTTAACTAGCCAAGAACAGTTTGCGATAAAAGTTATGAAATAAGAATTCATGCCCGTTACATTTCAGTATATAGACTGTTCTAGGCAGTTGTTGAGAACCTATAAAATAAAAAATGTATTCATATTATTCCATACCGACTGATGTTCTTGATTTCTACTCAGACTAGAGTATACTGTTTAGCTCAATATGGTAAACTATGGGTTGAAAAATGAAAAAGATACATGTATAAATCATTTACTTGGTTCTTATCCAATTCATGATCGACTAATTCATTTTCACCTTGTTCTTGAAATGTTATAATAATTAAAGCTACAAAAATATTGACAAAAAAGAATGGGAATACAATGAAAAATATGATATAGAATATTGCCATTTGTTGACTATGGTCTTCAACTGGGCCATTATTCACCTCAGTAGCATCCATTGAATTCTTTAAAATTCTACAATAAATAATATTTATGGAAAAGTTATGGAGAGAATAATAAGAACAAGAAAGTACTGAATGAAAAAAACAATATATATATATATATATATATATATATATATATACTCTTTGTTTGGTATAATTTTAATCACAAAATCATAACTAACCAATGTTGCATAACTATTTTGTCGTCTGTATAGTTATTCTCTACTGTAGTGAGACAGCTAGCTGACGACAATATAGATTTAAAAAATTTAGCTTAGTAGTGAATTTATTGGAGATGGTAAACAAAACTCATTTATTATTCCACCAATGACTTTAGTAAAATAATAATATTCATTTTATTCTATACTATATGTTCAGGGTAAATATGTGCTCTACAGTGGTAGTACTTTTTAATAGTTAGCCTCGTATTAGGTTTTTAAAATAATAGGAAAGCACGCAAATATACTAGGTAGATAGGTGGAATTTAAAATAAATACTAAACAGGAAAGATTACCATCAACAAATGGATGTTTGGACAAATGATAGTTCATATATTTGAGCAGGTCGAGTAATATTGAGTGTATTATGAAACCTGAGTACTACAACGAAACACCTTTCCTGTTTTTTCAATAGTCAACCAATTGTTATCGTTTGTTTAATGCATAACCTTACAATACCCTATGAATATTAACAAAAGTTTATTGTCATTAGGAAGTGAGCTCTTACTGTTTCGACTAGTCACAGAGTTAATATAACTAATCTTTGTACACCATACATCAATGATCTTGAGAAGCACATAATGAGTTAGTAAATTCAAAGATAAAACAACCAGTCATGGAATACCAAGTGCTTAATTTTCTAGTTGGTTTATACTCTCTCATTGCTCTACAGTTCTTAAACTTTGAACTAATAAACAGTTAAACAATACTATGAGGTTTGTTTATTGTTGTTAGTTCAGACACAGATATCAAAGGTTTCTTACCATAACAGGTATAAGAATTTCTAAAAAAAATAAGTGTAAAGCTTTTCTTGCTATGATTGGTCAATTACGTCAACTAAGAAAGTACTGAATTGAGTTAATATTGAGAATTAATCAATGACACTTATCAAATAAAATGTAATGTAAAAGGTTTGATTTTTGTTATTGTTATCAGGCGCCTCAGGGGTTGAAAATAACAGTTATTATTAGCACATATAACCATTATATATATATATATATATATATATATATATATATATATATTCACACTTTTTCTACTTAGAAATTAGTTAAATTGAAGAGTTATCATTAGGGGATTGTTTAATTAATTAGTCAGATAAACAAAATAACACACACAGTATAGGAAGACGGAGATTATCAGAACTATGTGATATATTAGCGCAATACATTTCGAACAATGTGATCACACATATACTTGTTAAGAGCATTTATATATAAAAATAAAAGGTCAATTTGACTGGAAATGGGGTAAGAAGAGATAATAATAATAATAACAATAATAATAAGAGTAATAATAATGATCTGAACACAATTCCAAACCTAATCACTCTGGATAATAGTTCTGATAATCTTCGTCTTCTTATTACATTATCGAAATTTATCAAAGGGACTAATTGCTTTAAACACACAGTATAATTTAAATAAGAGTGCAAGAATTTGCAATGCATTCTATTTTCATAAATACTATTTTATTGAGTTGAAGTTTCCTATATATGTATACATACACACATACATACATGCACACATACACATACAACCTTGATAATCTCAAATGTATATAATATCACTTGTTGTTAATAAATAATAAAGAGAAAATGGCTCATTTTAAGAGTATTACTATTATTAGTATTTATATCATTGATGGCAACAGAGATAGTATATTGTAGGTGTTATGAAAAAAAAAGAAAATACAAACCACATAAGAGAAATGAAATAAAACAAAAAGAATAGATATTATACATGAATAAAAATTTAAAAAAAGTAAAGGAAATTCTTTGTTTAAATGAATATTTTGGATTGAATATTTTTCTTTGCTTATTGTATTTTAAATAGTAATTACATGATTAGTTTTGAATTGTAAAAAATACACTATCATAACTTCTATTTAAATTGTACTTCTCATCCATTTATCTGACGAAATAAACCCGGCTACTATGACAACAAGATTACTAGTTTAGTGATGAATATAAAATATATGGCGTATTTTAATAGATAACAAATATTTATTTTGTGGAGATTGTAGTAATTTCAATGGTTAAGATCATGAGTCAGTTGAAGCTAGAACACCAGTGGTCTAGTGGTTAAGTGCTCGTGCGCGAAACCAGTAGGTCCTGGGTTCGAGTATCTCAGGGGGTGAGGTCGTGGATGCGCACTGCTGAGGAATCCCAAAATAGGACGAAATGGCCGTTCAGTGCTTCCAGGTTTTCTATGGTGGTCTAGCTTCAACTGACTCATGATCTTAACCATTGGAAATATTTATTTGTATAAACATTCTGTTTGTGAAATATTGTTTAAATTTATAAATCTAGGTAGTTACAATTATATTACGATGAATTCACTAGTAAGAAATCATTTTTTAAGATGTTTTTGTTTTATTTAATGTTTTACAACAATCCATTTATTGACTTATTAGTTTCCCTGATATATAATGTTCTTTAACAATAATTTGCTTCGTAAATGCTTATGATCGGTCTTGTTTCATAATATCTTTCTTCATAGCTGAATATAATTTGATCTATGAATTCTATAGTAATCACCGCTTATTTTTTCTAGGAATAGGGAATAAAGAGGAAAGTATACGAACAAACTAAACGGTAATTCTTAAATTTCATCGTAATGAAATTCGCAACACGTTGTAAACACTATATGATGGTGCGTAAATACACAACGTTGTCATACATAATTAGCTGAATAAAATAAGTGCAACAGAGGAAGAATAATGATAAATAATGAGCTCTTGGAAAACTGATGTTTCATAAGTTTGAGTAGATTTAGTGACAGTGGGTTTATCACGAAACATGTTTTAAATCACAAATAGAGTTTTTAATGAAATAATATGTCAAGGATTTGAATTAGAACAAAACAACTGTTCAGTTTTATGTGGCATTCAATGATTCCTTATTTGAAGTTAATTCATGCTAAAAGATATCTATAAATCAAACAAATGCAAACGTTTTTCTACCAACGTTTTATTTATTGCAAAAACGTTCAGTATTAGATATTTTATTAAATGAATTCGGTTCTATAAGTTTGCATGAAACGAAAAAATACTTACCCAGGCCATCCTTCACCAGTCGTCACTGTGAATAATGTTAGCATAGCTGTAATCACGTTATCATAATGAAAATCACGTGAACTCCATACTCGAGCTTTCACAACAGGTACTAGACCATCATCATATGAAAAGAAATAACCTCTATGGAATAAATAAATAAAAGACAATGTTTTTGTTGTTAATTTTTCGTGAACATGAATTAATACTTTAAGGTAGTTGCATAGTAAAACAAGAAACGCTTTAAAAACGAATTCGTCTATTAGAAAAGTAACATTTTTGGAGGCAAACAATCATTTGTTTTGGCCTAAACATATTCCATTCTTCTCGATCTCCAAATGGCTAGGTAAATTAACTTCAAAACACTTGGTTACTCATTAAGCGATCATCTTTAAAATTGATATTGTCTATGTCAGTAATAAGTAAAGATTGAAATTATGATCTCTTTTGTAATTATAATTCAAGTTATATATCATGCTTATATATATATATATATATAAATATATATATATATATATATCATGCTTATATATATATATATATATATATATATATATATATATATATATATATATATATATATATATATATGAACATACATACAGTTTGATATAGTTTACTGTTTAAAATTGTTACATACCTCAATTACCAAATACAAATTTATGAACTAGAACGTGTATGAGAAGATACTATTACTATTACCATTTCAGAACTCATAATGAAATAAATAAAATGGGGTTCAAATGTATATAAGAACAACTGGTTGGTAGCCAATCATTTAGCCATCACTTAAATAACCACTTATGCACACTTGACATTTTAAATAAATTCACACAACTAAACTATCAACTTTTATTTAGCCTTTAATTATTTAATAATTGAATTCATGAGTATGTTGAAACTAGATCACCGTGGAAAACCTGGAAGCACTGGACGGCCATTTCGTTCTAGTATGGAACTCCTTAGCAGTGCTCATCCACGATCCTGGCTCATGAGATTCGAACCATGGACCTATCTGATTCACACGCGGACACGTGACGTTTAAAAAATTGAGCCGACATCCTACGGTGTTCATGTTTAACTTCAACTAATTCATGAAAGTGAGTGACACATCCATCATTATAATCAGTGAGTTACTATCTCACAACAGACGCAGTTGAGGTGAGATTGTGGATACGCACTGATAAGGGACAAAATAGCCTTTCAGTTCTTTCATATTTTCCATGATGGTCTAGCTTTAGTTGACTCATAAATTCAACTAATAAATGACTATAATATCCATAAAACCTCTTTTTTGACTTTAATTACTTATCAGAAAACTAGTTTATGTTTGCGTGTATGTTTTTATTTAATTAGATAATACCCTCATATTTTTGATAAAAAAAATTTTTGACAAATAAATGAAATTATAAAATAACCAAGTTCAGATGGTAATTATCATAAATAATATTATTAACGACAATATAAGTTAAATATAATCAATTTTAATAAAATCTAATTTATTTAGACATTTGGCTTTTAAGTTGGCTAACATTCGTGTATCAATGTATTCAATGGAATAAAGTAATGAGTAAAAAATAATCATTTATAATTATAAGGTGTTATTTAATTAACATATTATTAAATTCTAACTAATTAATGATTACATTCAATCAATACAAGTTATAAAAATGTGATCATTATGTTTGTACAGAATGTTTATGTATTTTCACATTTATTGTTGATAGTTTCATAGTATTTGATTGAGCTCATAAACCGATTGATGTTAGACCACCATTGAAAACCTATGAGCACTGGACGACCGTTCTATTGTCCTATTGTGGGACTCTTCAGAAGTGTGAATCCACGATCCCGCTCCTGGGATTCGAACCTAGGGCCTTCAGTCTCGCTCATGAACACTGAACCTACTGGACCACTGATCCGGCATCCAATGATGTTAATGTGCTTCCACGTTTTCAGTAATGCCCTAACATCAATCGGTTCATGATCTCAATCAAAAGCTTAACAATACCCACAACCACTAGACTGATAGTTTCATAAGAATTAGACAGTACTGTAATGTAAAATAATTCATAAGTTGTTTTTTTATCTGATGTAATCATTAAATCCAATTTAGCTTATTCATAAGATGAAAATACTATTGGACTGAGCCATGTAAGTAGTTGTGAACTACATGTCTGGGATATATGTGACTATTTTTATTGATGACTGGAGACTGAGTGATGTTTTGCTTAGAATCGTTCACAATAATGCAAACTCATCCGCCCTTTTTGTCTATTTGTCTTTTTTGTATCTTGAGTTGTAAAAGTATCTTATAAATTTTATTCTATAAATCCATTTCTTTCTTATCGGATTACATACTCCATGCCTAATCTTTTCTGCTTCTACTACTATGGTATATATATATATATATATATATATATATATATATATATATATATATATATATATATATATATATATATATATAGTTTGGCGACTTGGAATGAAAATGACGTATACTGAACTCTATATTGCTACATAGCTGACTGATGGTACTTGGTGATTGATTCCACTTTG
Organism: Schistosoma spindalis; assembly: GCA_946903255.1. NCBI lineage: Eukaryota > Metazoa > Platyhelminthes > Trematoda > Strigeidida > Schistosomatidae > Schistosoma > Schistosoma spindalis. The sequence continues at coordinate 25,857,478 of OX336420.1, read as the reverse complement.
TTTCCAGTAGGTATCGAGAAGTTAAAGAAATTGTCAAATATGAAGAATTCTAAAACAGAATATGTGATTCAATGAGAAAGATTGAAAAAACTCAGTGGATAATGTAAAAGTTTAATAGGTTGATTTTCAGGTCGTTTTAAGATCAATGAGCAAGGTGAAATCGATCTTATCTATCACAATGTGTGGGCATAACCAATAAATCATGCTGTCATAAGACAATGTAGCAAAACATTCAACAGTAGTGCATATGTATATGTAGCGAACAAGAACACCAGTGGAGACAATCGAATGTATTTAACACAAAATCACAGGACATATTAATAAAATTTAGCAACCATATAGTAAAGGCTCGATTTGCAAAATGATCATCAATTGTTTCAAAATGACTCCGACTTCATTGTTCTTGCATTTTCATACAAACTGCATTCTGTCTTCATTCTTCACTGTTCGATTTTTTTGTCTCTCCGTTGCCAGACTTTCTATTCACGACTAACATCATATATTACTTGTGTCTACATAAGTAGCACACACCACATATATATGTATATATGTATGTACTACCTAAACAATTACTGAACTAGTATGCTTAAAACTTTCTTCTATCATATGTTTGTTCTGTAAATATAATGTTACTATTCATACCAAATTGATCATGCCTGTGAACTGGAGTGAATTCTGTAATTATTATTTTCAGAATATATAAATTATTAAGAAAGAAATGCGTTCGACGACGGACAATCATGTCGAGTGTCCTTAGAATGGATAATTTTGATGATCACGAAGTAACTGTATAAGGTTGTTTGGCATTTAAAATACATTATAATAAGATTGTTCATTACGACAATAAAAGCTGAATTTGTTGAACCACCCAGTGAAAAAAGTGTGATACTATGAAAAAGCGATAAAACCCTGAATTTTTTCTCAGAAAAATGATCTATGTACGACGAAAAAAGAGATCTTAATGAACGCGAACTATTTATCATAAAGAGAAATGCTTGATATCAACCTGTCTATTTTCTTCAGATATCTGAAGTGATTACTGACACTGATCGTTGAAAATTATCCAGAAAAAAAATACCGGAGACATGATTTAAATACTTGAAGATATTTAGAAGAAAACAATTATCATAGTGATATTTGTTTAAAGTGATTACATAACTTTTAAAATGAAAATTTTGTTATGTTCAATTTAAAATACCGTACAATTTGTTTAACTGACCAGTCAAACATTGAAAAAAATCATTGAATTTATTAAAAGAGATACTTATCAATCAATTTGAATGACCTAAATAAAGACAGTAATTTGAAGATGGGAGTAAATGAGAAAAAAATTTTCAAGTATCATTTAAACAAATTATACAAATAACTCTAGAGTATTATTATTATTATTTTAAAGAGATAACATTCAAGACAAATAAATATATACTACTGATATATTCAATATTTCATTTAATCAACTTACTGACAATCTTCTTTTGTAAGTTTTGATAAGTCATTACAATAGAAAAATTTCCCCTGAAATAATTGAACTGCCACAATAGAGAATATAAATTGAAATAATATATATACAACAAGAATAATGCAAACATTTTTCAAAGAACTAACTACACAATCGAATACCGCCTGTAAAAGAAAAAAAGAAAAAAAAATTCAAAATGATTGAATTATTTTGTTGGTATAATATGCATATTATGTAATGATTTATTGATTAATTAAAATTTATGATGTTATGGCAACTAGATTACTGTTACTAGTTTAGTTAAAATAATTTATTAATTTTGAACTAATCCATTTTAGTGATAAACTTCTTCATAAATTAATATCCAATAACAAGTTTTAGGTATATTATGAATCACTGGATAGCTATGTTGTGATTATTAGGTCAGTTTAATCCTCTAGTACAATCTACAACGTTTGGAAGACTAGTTGTTAATAAATGTAAGATTACTATAATATTAATAGGTATTTTATGGAGAGGTTCATGTAGGTTAAGCTCTTTTTTTACTCTATTTATTTTGATGTAAGTTTTTTGGGTAACATCACATTCTTAATCAACTCATGGTTTCAAATTAACAAATTTATTATATAGATCGACTTATTCATCAAGTTTTCATTTCAGTGAATTCATTATATCATTGTCTTTTATCCTAACAAGTTGGTAATATTATTGTTACTATTATTCAGCAGGAACATTTTCATGGATCAAAAGGACATTATTATAATAGTTTTACATTATAAGTTAATATCATTTAAGTGAAGGATTATTGGAAGCTAAACTCTATTGAATGATAAGTAATGTATAATAAATTGAGCATTGGATAGATTGTTCAAAAGAAAAAAATATTTATAGAAGCTAAAGAAGTAGCCTACACTGAGTCATGAAATGTTAGAAATTTAAAGCTTTAATTTTTCTACTTATTGGGATATTACAAATATATATTATTTTTATTTATAATGTGTAATAGATTTTTGAATTGTTTAAATATATTCCAAGTGATCTTATTGAGAACTACGAGGTTTTTACAATGTTTTGATGATTATTGAACTGGAGAATTTGAGTCTGATAATTAACAGACACATTGTAATTGATTGGTGGTTAAAATTTGACATGAACTTATGGGCTCAATGAAATCATTCTAAATGTTTCCAGTTCAATAATAACTTTTGATTATAGGTATGCATTGTGACAGTCATCAAATAGTATTAAAATGCGGTTTTCTAATGATTTTTAATACTTTGTATTAAAATAACTCTTTATCGATGTGTTATAACTTGTGGTCTGAATGCCCTGTTAATGGATAACGTAATAATGCCGCCAATCAGAGAGCAGTGGATTATCGATCGGACCAAGGATTCGTAAAACACGTACGAGCAACCTAGAGTCCTGATTGGTCCTGCTTTCCTCCTAGCCGAGCCAGTTAAGTCCAGAACGCCGATCCGAGCCTCTGTGATATGAATCATGTATTTCAAACATACATTTGTACAAAATTTAGCCAAATGTGGTTATAAATGTAGGAGGCAGTGACTAATAGACAGGGCATAATTCAAGAATGGTCAAACGTATAATAATGGTTCATGGGTAAAAATAAAGCTTATAATAAGAGGAATATGAATATGAATAGTTTAGTTATTTAACATTTATACGATAAAAATATACGTTTAGTATTAGTCCATAAATGGACCCCAAAAGTTACAATTCATTATACTTATAGGGACCTAACACGATGGATACAAACAACCACTTTTCAAAAATCAACCATTAAACGTTTTCAAAGTTAAAAAAAGGACATTTACTAGAATATAAACTGTTCATAGCTGAATGCATTTATCATTGTTATGAGACCTAGTAAACTGAATCAATTTTATGTCGACTATTTTTTTATATACCGAAACTTAGAATCAAACTATTCAATAGAGCAAAATCTCATCTATTTTTTTATTTAAATAAAATGACGACTGAGGCGTTTTTTTGTTTAAATGAAATATTCAACATTAAGATATTTAATGTAGGTTTGTTTGTCATTGATTAGAAACTCTATTACTTATCATTACACATGAATTGAGGTTAAGCATAACACATGATAGAAAACATTTAGTAAATTTTAGTTTGTATTTAGGCTATTCAAACGTTAAATAGATTTTAAAATAAGGTTAGAAGTTAATCTAATTTGAAATTTAGATTTTAAGTTGGATTGTAAATAGTATTTTTTAAAGGTAAATAAATTCCTTTATGTCTTTTATTCATCAGGTAATAAAAAGTTCTGGGGGTTATTTTTTCCCATGAATTGAGCCAATTTTATTGATATGGACTATTTTCTAAATTGTGTCATTTTACACCAAAAAAAAAACAAACAAGAAAACACATCGATATTGGTCAGTGCCTTGAGCAAACTAATTTGTTTTTTGAATAAACAAAATATACGTATAACCTAATATAGTATCTAGTTTATATTAAAGAGGTTATATTCTAAATTTATAAGGTCTATTGATATTTTGCCTGTAAAGTATAGAAGTAAACTTAACTAATATTCGGTTAGACTATTTATAGAGATGATTGTAATTATGAACAGAAATTTCACAACATATCTATGTGAGATCAAGAGCTATTTGCAATAAAAGAACGCTAATTTTGTTGCTTTTATTTAGAATTCCTCGGTACTTTATATTCTATACCATACACAAAATTGGAACAAATATTATAAAGTCAAAATATACGATTACAAATTCTTTAATTTCACAGATTAACTAAGCAGCGAGATGATCGTTTACTGAACTTATTTGTGATATGATAATGCACTGGACAAATGACTTGAAGTCTCTGTATACAATCACTTCGATTGGAGATTTCTGTAGAATTCCAAACTAAGACAAGACAATTGCACAATGTTCATTGTCTAATTAGCTAGTTTAAGTCTATCGAAAACTACTTTAATTACCTTTCTCAACTGTGAAATTCATAAACCTTCAGGGTATAGCCTCGGGTTAGAAATACTGAATAGTTGTTTCAGCTAAACATGTTACTTCATAACAATTTTCAACTATGACCTCACTAGAAATCGAACCCGAAACACTCAAACCTTGACTTGAGTGCTTAACCTCCAGACCCTTGTATCTGAGTCCAGTGACTTGAATTTCTTTATCTCATTAATTCATAATACTGATGAACCATCTTCCATTTCATTTTGTGAGTAAGTAACTGACACCTGACATGCTTGGGATTCACAAGTTCTTAATACTTATAAATATTCAGTTACTATTAATATATATTACTGTGAAAATTAAATCAAACTTACTTTTAATTTCGGTACTCTTCGAATTGTTTTTAATGGTCTTAACACTCGGAGTACACGCAACGACTTTATTGTACTCAAATTTTTACTTGGTAATGGAAAGTAAACCAATAAATGAAAAATGAAAAGGCATTACAAGAAAGAAGATTAAACAAATATTGATATAAACTGTTATTAACATCAGATATTCACCTAAATATAAAATAAAAGTTAATTAATCATCTAGTTAATTTATGTATAATGTTGTATGCTATTGTTCGTTTGTTTTCCTTTTTAAAAAAGCTTATCGTTTTAGTGATTTGATTGCAATATCAATTTTTATTGACATTGATTCTTCTAAATAATCAACTAATCAATTACTGCCAATCACTGATTAAAACCTCGTAATGAAGGAATAAATCAATAACTAGTTTGCTTAATAAAAAATATATCATGTGCTATTACTTGTTTGGATGTAATTTTCGTTTCAATTTTTATAGAACTAGTTACTATGAAACGTTATGAATATCGCTATTCTCTTACTTTAAAGATTCAATTAAGTACTGTTTGTTATATGATTTCTCGACGAAGGATATAGGAAGAAGTAAGTTGCTGAGTTATTGGACTCATTTGTAATGGTTCTAACTTGTTTTGTGAATCCATTGGTGTTAATACAAATTGACGTTATTTCCGGTACCTATAAGATGCGTTATTTTATTAAGGTTGTAACGTTCTCAACACAGTACCTGATGAGCTCGATTTCGTTTTTTGGTGCTATCATAGGTGCGGATTGATGAGAAATTTCATCAATTCAATATTGTTGAGATTTTAGGTTCTTGTTCACTACATTAATATTTGTTGAAGGAGGATTGTTGCTCTAAAACAGCAATCAGTGTGGTTGTTTTTTTAATCGATTTATTTATTTTATGATCTCTACAAAAGCTGTAGCTCGTAAAAATGTTTTATGATTATTTAATGACCATAGTTATAGATTAAGCGTTTGGATGAATTCTATTATATTTTTATAGTGAGATATATATTTAAAAGAATGATCATTTAAGTATTTTCTCAAAAATGTGTCTTATTCTAAAATCTTTCACATATACTTTAAACTATCAACACAGTTTGAATACAGAATCTCTTGACTTATTCGGATTATCTAGTGTTATTTATTGTTGAGCAGAAGATGCATATCTTTCACAGTCGTAAATTTGTATTTTTGGGATAGTTAGATCCATGTGTTAATTTCAGTCGTTTCGAACATCAGCCGACGAACCGTATCTAACGATATAAGTTAGTTATCAATTGCAGGTTTATACAACAAGCTATGAACATTCAGTTTATGATTGCTACTGATACTGTCTAGCTATCCAGACTGAAGTAACTTAGATAGACGGTTAAAAATCCATTATCCTAACTGCAATGAAACCTGTAAAATATCCATTCAATAGTCATTCAATTAATTGGCGATTTATCAGGAAACAATGACAAACTTGTGAAAACCTACAAAATATGTTTTACGATATTGGCATTCTCCCCTTTTGTCATGTTTATACAGGCTTTACAGATCATAAGCTTTATTTATTCATTTCGAAAATCCATTTAGTTTATGTTTGAGAAATAATTCAGTATAAGTATTCATTAATTTATCAAAACAATGTTTCGTTGAGTTGTATCATATTAATTTTTGTTGTCTACAAACGTTAACGATGGAAACATTTTCGATCAACCTGCGGATATCACTAATTAATCGCAAGAGACCATAATACCAACATAAAATATGGTTGACGGTTGTTATAATATTAAGTTTATTAACTTCTGAAAAACACATTAAAATGCACAATTAATACATGAGATAAGCTTGCAACGTTTCTTAATATTCATCCAATCAATGATTACAAAATTTTTATAATTATACCCTTATATTTTTATCAATGGAGTTCAGGAATTCCAATCACTGGTGGATAATTGTTAGTCTTCAATATATGATACCGGCTTGAATACAACTAGTTAATTGATTAAAACAATAAAAACACCTTAATATCCTACTTCGTGTTCTTCATCAAAATATTGTAATATAGAGAACAAAAATGAATCAACGTATTATCATACTTACCTACTTCCATGTCCAGCTCTACCTTTCAAAGTATAAGCTCTTCATTAAGTATTATATGGTTGATGAAGTTTTAAATAAAAATCAAAAACAAAAGTGAAAGAGAGCGATAGTAGCGAAAAAAATCAACACGAGACAAGAATTTAAAATACTGATTATGATCTTGATGATATGGTTAATGAAATATATATATATATATATATATATATATATATATATATATATATATATATATATATATATATATATATATATATATATATATATAGTCTTTTATGTGATATCAATCGATAGGCGTTGATTGACTTTGTTGGATTAGGTTTACAATGTGTTTGGGATTCCATTGGTTATATATTAATTGAAAGCGATTGCATGATGACCTTAATCTATCACTCGTGCTGATAATATATGATAGCGAAATATATTCTGAGATTCATGTTTAACTAATGATACATTTGGGAGAGTTACACTTAACTCTTTTTATACAATTATAGGTTTTCGTTTGTAAAATTGGATTAATCATGTTAAAAGATCATTAACTTGAATTGAAATTGATTGAAAGTTTTACACAACTGAAATGAAGTAGGCTTCGTGATTTGTTTATCATCAAGTATGTTAAGACTAATGTTGATTAGCAATAAATAAAGTTTCTTTAGGTAATTATAATGTATTCGTTTTATATGGCTGATATGTTAAGTAATAATAAAACCTCAGTCATTTATCAGCCTCACTGATGTTAGATAGTTGACGGAAATCATCGGGAACCCGCAAACCCAAATTTTGTTCCATTTGAAGTTTATTGGTAAGGCGTATTTGTGGTTCAAGGGGAAGTAATGGTCTCGATCAGATTTCAAACTGTTCACTGAGCTGCAATCAGAAATGTTAGCACTGAGTTTCTTGGTTTATGACTGACTGGATCTCAAATGCAGTCAAAAATTTAAAGATACAATTTAATTTCAAACTAACGTCAACTGTGGCAATAGTAAAAGTCAGATAGTTACATAAAGCTGTTCTAAATTAGTTTAGGTTTCCTTTAGAGTGTATAAAGCATACAATCTTCAAGTCTTTTTAATGCATGATACCTTTAAGTTATTGTTATTTAGTAAAGCTTTAACTAATAGGTAAGATTTTGTGTTCACTTTGAGGCCTAAGAGTTCTGGGTTGGATTCTGTGTGGATTTGTTAGTTAAGGTCTCGTACATTAGCACGAATCAACTGTACCGTTATTGATTTTTAATGAATCTCCTCTCATGCAAACAAACTTTAAATTATTCAGTCTCTAGAAACATGTCATCTTATAGGAAAACCTTATATTAAACTTAATAAGCATGACATCTTTTCTATTGAAATGTTCTCTGTTCAACTTACCGAAAAAATGATATTAACGCACCGATCACTACAGCAGCATCCAATAAATTCCACGTATCACGACAATAAGAATATGGGTGTAGAAATACACCGAGATCAATTAACTGTATATAATTACAAATTATAAAATACGAAAAATATGCTGATATCTAATTCACGGTTAAAATAAATACGATCAGTAATTATAAACAATACCAGTTTCATGGTTTAATAATACAGCTAAAAAGTATTGTGAAATGTGTTACAATAAATTTGACCTGTTTTGCATTATTATAAATTTAACTATTAATTAATGCAACTCAGTGACAATGAATTAGTTCATGTTCTTGTTCATGAAGCATAATTTTTTCTATATGAACACAAGTGATAATATCTGGCTGTTAAAACAAATGTTGATGACATGAATGTGGATTTTTTTACATTTACCCCTAGCCCATCGCCTTATGTCTGTATCCCTCTTTTACCAACAGGATTATGGTTCCAAAGGGCATTGAAATTCCTACATTTGAAGCAATAAAAATAGTGTTTTGTGCTGTTAGTGAAGATAATCGATTCCAGTTATGTGATAACACGTCTTGGCTAAACAGTGAGGTTGAATATACCTTCAGAAGGATGATTGTGGGTGTGGGGTTTCTGGCAAAAGCAGTTTATTTATCAGTCAGAACCTTATGGGAATGAAATCTTCCTGAGCTTCATATTCTGAGATAGCCATCGAAATGACAAGCATTTTTGATGCCGAATACGTCTAGAATGAAGAGCCATAGGCAGATAAATTTCCAAGAAACATATTGAGTTTTTCAAAATATCCTATAGTTAATATCATAAGCAACCTGTTAGTTGTGGGTATGTCTTCAGCGAAGTCACTTAATTTATGACTCAAAAGAGGTAAGTAAATGATGTGTAAACTTTTAATTTGAATATCTAAACCCAGGTCAATTATATATACAATATTACAATAATGCTGCCTAATCAAAAGCTTTTTAAAGGGATACCTTTGTATTTTATTTTTTCAACAAATTTCAATAAAAACTGATCTTTACAAACCTAAATGCTGAAACATTAAAAATTTCCACCAAGTGATAAATAGTTAAAGGGTCATTTTAATACCAATCCATAGTTGTTTGTAGGACACTTTTCATGCTACAATAATTGACCATAATCCCGGATGGGAAATTATACAAAATTGTTATACTTTTGGTGGCCTACATTCCTGGTTGTAAACTAGTACATAAATACAAAATGAAACTAGAAAAAAATACCCTGAAAATAATCACCATGATATGGATTGCATACCTATAAACACAATTAAAAATTACAAGTTGGTAATTAGAAGTGGTGTCTACTAGTAATGATAAGAATAATAAAATGATAAAAAGTTCTAATCGATAGCTGGACATAGAAATTACTCTATTTCATTATGATGATTAACTCATAAGTTACCTAGACTGGTTTACTATTTTCATATATCCACATAAATGTTCATGTATACTAGAGTAAAGCTAAATGAGGACCTAATTAGTTCTTTTTATGTGATGGGATTCTTTGATATTAGTTAATTTTTTTAAAATTTCATTTAAGTCATTTCACTGTGATGTTTTTCTGAGACATACTTAAGAGTTAGTTGTTTTGTACACTACCTTAGTACCTTTAAACATCTTTTACTTTTGAACCACATGTGGTAATTTGAAATAGAAGCTTGTTAAAATAGTTTCGTTGAATAAAAGTTCAGTTTTAGAATTAGTTTTGCTGACAGACTGGACTGACTTCCGAATAAAACAATAAGCTAAGCCAACAAATTAGCCACTTCAAACAATCATTTCATCTACTCATTGGTCCCGACATTCATTGCGACCTATACTATACATATACAATTCCATTTTAAGCACTATTCTTGTAAATTATAGATGATTTAGTTTGCACTTTAAGTCTCGTGAATATAAACAGTTAGCATAAAATTCGTATAACCTTTATCCTACAACCTTTGGTCACACGTGACACATTAAAGCAATAAAGAATAAAGTAAATGCACGTGTGGTAGAAACAAAACAGTTCGGAATCAATGATTAGTAACCTTAAATGGTTAGAAATGTTTAACTTTAACCTTGACCTTATAAATCCTGGATGGTTCTAATTTTGATTTCTTTGAGGTCAATTATCGTAAGGAAAATAACAAGTATAATCCCTTTACAGTGTACTCCTTAGTACTCCTTAGTATTGCTCACTCATGACCTCGACATGATTCGAACCTAAGAATTCGAGATCGCAGAAAGAGCGTCTAAATTAGGATAGAGATATCATATAATTGTTTGTATTTCAACTTCGGTCAACTTTACTCAACTGTATATGTGATCATAGTTCTGCTTAAATTACTCAGATTTTTCATTTCAAATGGCGAGCTTTTGAGAGAACTTTGTGAATACTCTCAAACATTTTAACTTGAATTATCTAGTGGATTGGTTAAAAGTTGGTTTTCATGTCACTTTATCAACAGCTTCTATGAACTAAAGAACCGTAAAAAATTAGGGAGTATTAGACAGAGTTTTGTTCTGAATCCAAACTCATTATCAATGCATCAACACTATTATGTCAAATCGAACACAAATCATTCAGATTTGAATACCACTCGGTGACTGTCAAATGCATCATTCGTTCAAGAAATAAAAATAGGACAATAAGACAATAAGAGATCTTTTTTACATAATTATAGCGTAAATATTTAAAATTAACAACTCGTTAATTTTTATTCGAGCACAACATTCATTCCAAAACTACTGCATTGATTCACTTACCTTCAATAACATCTCAATAGCGAATACACATGTAAAAGCGTGATCGAAATATTCTAATAAACAATTTCGTGTACTATTTTCACTAACTGGATCTTCAGCAGCCAATGCAAGACTACTTGATACAATAACAATCATTATGAATAAATCAAAATAGCGTAGATTCACTACAAAATGACAAAATCGACGAACACTAATAGGGAAATAAAACAATAAAAAGTTATTTGTAATACATCGATTGAATTTGGAATTTTTCAAAATAATATAGAAAAATAAGTACTGAAGTCACTCACTGTATTTGGAAATATTGTATGGTAAAGCATGAATAATTATTTCATAAGAACGGTGTGTGGGCTCAATCATACTCAAAATACAGTTAACTGATCATATGCTTTTGATTAACTCCAGTAAACTTAAGAAATGGATATCTTTGTATTTATATGTTTTATTTTCCTTCCTTGATTTCATAAATTCATATTCATTTTGGCATAAGTTTTAGAAACCTATAGAATTCCAATATGATACAATACTTACGGTTTTTATACAGTAACTAGACCTAAAGTAAAGTTCTACACAGATTACAAACTTTGTGCTTCACGAATATAGCTTATGGAGTAGTAGAAGATTTACAACAGGTTATAAATTCATTATCAGTAGTGATCATTACTCAGACTTGACAACTACCAAGAGTATGAACTAGTGATGAATCTTTCTTATTGGATAGTTTGAAGCCTTTCAATGAAATCAGTAATTATAGTTGAAACGAGTTCAGTTGAGAATAATTGAAGCCCTAATTGAGAAAATGTTTAAAACAAGTCATCGTCTTCATACATGGTATTGTTTCTGTTAAGTAATTAACTGATTTAGTATTTGGCACTGAAAATCGTGAATCAGAATATTCGAGCTAAAAAACAAAGACATGTGAGGGTTTATCTAACACGAAATAAATCAAAATGATCTCTAAAAATACTAATTTCTATATGAATTATTCACAGCCAAATTTGTATAAATTGAGTTGAGTAGTATATAACATTAATTACCTAGTAAATAATGAACTTTATAATCATCAATAATTTATGACCAACAGATATACGAATATGATTATCTGAGCACTTCTAATTACGTAATCTTGTGATCCTTATGAATATTACTTCTGTGTCTCTATTTTTTCTAATCATTGACCTATATCCCATATGTAACACTGATTCAAGCCTTTATTATTCTTATCATAACTAGTACACCTACCAATTTGTACTTTTTACTTGTTATGTTTATTTATGTAATCTATTTTACTGTTATCATTAATTTATAAACTGCCTCGATTAGTTTAATGGGCGAGACTCTAATTTAGGGACGAGCCAATCAAAAGCGTTTGAGCCGTTTAAAGGTCACAGAGCCAAGTTTAACACCTGATGCTCACATATAATCGGTTTACAGCGGATTTTAGAGAAGGGGTGATTATTGAGAGGCTACAAGGGATAGGATTACTAAAAAGTTCTTGTACGTGAGACTGCGCTTATCAAATGACTACAGTAAAGTGTGCAAATAACCGTGGTGAGATTATATTTCGTTGTCCTTCATGTTGGAGGAGAAAGTCTGCTAGAACGGGGACTTTCTTTGCTCGATTGCTACTGAAACTGAATCAGATTATGATAATAGTTGCAAATTGGGTAATAAATACACCAGTAACACTGGCTGCGGCGTTTGCAGTTGTTTATGAAAATTCAGCAGTCCAGTGGTATGAGTACTGCCGTGCAACTAAAATAACACTTGTACACCAATCATTCGGAGGAGTAGGATGTATCGTGCAGACAGATAAAACGGCAGTGAGAAAGCGAAAATACAACAGGGGACGTAGTATAAAGTAGGATTGTGTAAGTAGCATTTCCGTAAATATACTCGACAGGTACTTGGAATTTATGACTTTTTATACCGTATGCAATATGATTTCAAAACATCTGAAACTTTAGCAAACATTGATAAGTTTTTAAATCATGTAAAAGAAGTATATTCACTGTAATCCATTAGTATCTTATATATTTCTACGTTATACTAGGTGTCTTTTGATTGGCTATTATTCTCAAGGTCACTCAAAATTCGTTCAAAGGTCGTCCCTAAATTAGAGTCTCGCCAACTCTCTGCTTATTATATTATATGGAGTTTCAAGAGAATTGTATAAATTTTAGCTTACAACAGTATTCATCAATTTCATTTTATAGGTTGCGTAAGAATAGGTTATTCATTAATTTCAACAAGTGTAATGATTCTAAAAGAGCCGATGAAAAATTATTTAAACCAGGTTGTAATTCGAAATTGCCTGGATTTTTTCTAAGAATTAATTAGCAATAAACTATATGATTACAAACCAAGAGAATTTTCATCGATAGTTATATAAATAAGCCTTGAGTTATCCTATGCGAATTCGTTAGGTGATGTGTTTCATTTCACTGGTCTGGCAATGTATGACTTGTAATATGAATCTTTAACATCTGTGACTAGATGAATTATGATATAGCATTATTTGGTAGATAACGACAATTAAAGGTAGTTTACATAGTATCAGTTTAAAAGAGAATTTGGTAAACTTACATCCAGTACTGCAAAGACTACTATATTCCATTCAGATCTCATAGATGCTAGATATGGATTGTTACCTAATATTTTAAAAATTAAACATCACTTCTATCTACGCTGATTTGTTACACATGAATTTAAAAATAATTGATATGATATCAAAACTTTTAATAGGAACTTGATAACGTACGGATTTGTTGAAGAAAATATAAACATTGAACTGTAAGGAAGCATTGGCTTGCCATATAATTGATGTTGTGTTTGAGACTCTTGATTTGCATGTGTTTCTTGCTCTCGACCTAGTTCAATATCTGTTTGAAATTTTTGCATTGTACTATCTGTAAAACAAAATATTCTAGTTATATCAATATGGTTACTGCGTGTAAAAATTAAAAACACAACTAGATAATTATGCTTACAAGGTACAACATAAATTAATGTTTGTTTTCAAATCATATAACGTGTTTAATGTTCATTGTTTATTTGCTATTAGCTAGTGAGAGAATCTGCAGCATAAATTTCCATCTGTTTCGAGGTTGTCAGACTTATGAATACCGATTCAGATGTTTCAAGCGAAGTTGAATCTGTCATCACAGAGCTTCATCATACTTAGCATCAGATCATAAGAACTATTTCTCATTTAGTAGGCATGACGTTCAGAATTTCATATCAAATAATTACTGATTTAATTTTTAACTCAGAATTGTTTTGACAATTCTGCACATATTACATTTTTATCTCTCTTACTATTTGGTAGAATTTTGTATCGTACTAAAAACTCTGCAATCGAATAGGTATGAATCTGAAGAAATTACTAACAAAGAAAACTAGCTTTGATTAACTGACTATTATTGTGCAGAAGTATCGTATCTATTATTGTAATATACTCTTATTATCCTGTTGACCTTTTTCTAAGGTTTCGTGCTTCTTCCAAGAATCTTTCTCGGTTGATGTATTTTTGGTAGTTCTCATAAGAGGCTGATCTAAATTAGACAACCATTAAAAATCAGGAAGCGCTGGTGAGCTGGTTCGTCTTTCGTATGGGACTTCTCAACGGTTTGCATATACGATTGTACAGAAGATAGAACCCAGGACCCTCTGGTCTCCCTAACGAGCGCCAAACATTTGGACCACTGCGTAGGCATATATTTTCATCGATTATTTTTATGAATAGAACAATAAGTGATGTCGGGAGATAAGATCTATGCTGTATTATATTGACTCTCGTTACACCGTTAGGAAAATGACGGACAAACTATTTAAGTAAATTCAAGACCTATCAGCGATATGTAGACAGAAGCGAAGTGAATACTCGAACTCCACTACTTTATGAAGCATTGCGTACTAAAACTCAGAAACAGTAAAAAGAAATATGATGGATTCTGCTCTGGTTCATAAATATCATTAGGTAACCCAAAGAATATTAGCTATTACAATATTTCGGCGTTTATTGCTTATTCTTGCAGAAACCTCCAGAATTGTAATTGTGGTTGGAGGTAGTCGAAAAGAAACCATGGACCTTGGTTTCGTGTTGTTTGGTGTTTGTCAGCAGGGTGTACCTGTGATCTTGAAGAAGCTGATGCTTCTTGGCGGATTTGACTCCTTGTTACCAATCTTCACGTTTGAAAAAATCATATCTTATTCCTATAGGAAGTCCGCTGCGGCCCACATAGCTTAGTGGTAACGTCTTGTCAACCCACCTCCAACCTCCACCTTACATCTCTAAATAAGGCTTGCAATGTCGAGTCAACAAGACCAGTAGTCACACTGAAACTTGATCGATGGGATTCGATCTTTACTAATAAGGACCTGATACACATGACATTCATCACTACCCAGTGGTCAGTCAATTATGAAGAAAATAGTGTCGACAAGTTATTTATTTTGTAAGGTTGCTGTAATATTTGGTAAGGGAATAAGAAGTAATAAATGAGCCTAGTTAACAGGTCTTAATTTAAATGGTCATCGAAAGACCTAATAAATGAAAATGTCCCGGCTTTTTACATTGGTGAATTTTAATAATATTCATTTTGCGTTAGTTTGTTTGCGTACTCGTATTTCATTTCACTGTGCAGAACGATTCGTATTTTTGTGGTGATTTATTCGATTATTTTGTATTCATTTACGGGAACTCCACATCAATGATTTCAATTTTTCTGAGCTTCAGTCCTCCAGTTACATTAGTTATGCCAATTAAACAAACTAGATATAAATATCACAATTCATACAATTTCGATCCATTCTTACACAATAAATATTATCAATCATTCGTTTTCCATCCGTTACCTATTTAAAGTACTTTTTATTTCTGATAGAATCTATTTTACAAGTCATTTTATTCTTGAATTTTAGTTCTTAATCAAAAGTACCGAAGTTTACTATGGTTTATATATTACTGTAATTACATATGAGCTTAGTTTGATCATATCATAAATACAATTATCGGGCTTTTAGTTTTCTTCTTTTAGCATTATGCCCAATCCGACCAATAAAATACTGAAGTGATTGATCAGAATGGACACTTGGCTGAACGTCTCATATATATATATATATATATATATATATATATATATATATATATATATATATATCATAGTAGTCATTAAATATCCAGTCGATATACTATAACTCCGGCTAATAACAACAAGCACTTCAAGAAGATTGTTGATGCTCACAAACCAATCCATGTGATTACAATTCTGTTCAGTTTCCCTTTCTAATATTGAATAATACGGGGAATGTGCTGTATGTTAAAAAAGCAGCATTTCCATAGTTATTCATACTTAAACAAAACTCAATAATTAATATGATAATATTTCAAGAATATTTACTTTCAGGCTTAGATAATCATTATAAACTAGTGTGTTGGCAGATCAATATGTTATTTTTTCCTATTAAGAATTCTATAAGAAGAACAATAACAAATGACAGTAGAATGACGAAACATTGGAAATAATAATAAACCACCTTTCTATTGTAACAAATTTAATATAAGATGAAATGTCTTTCTCTTTTTATTCAATGGGATAACAGTAAATAGAAAGTTTTTCTTTCAAAAATATATTCTGCTTTTGCTTCAGAAAAGTTATATAAGGATAGATAGATCATCAAAGTAAATATTCTGCGCATATTTTATGTTTATTGGATGAATATTATGATGGGAAAAAGTTACTGTAATCTACAGATGTATACGACACTATCAGAAGTTGATAATCTCATCTCTTTAAATAAATGTGTATAGATATCTATGTATTGAGAAATATAAGTTATTTTGTTGAGATAACTTTAATTTCAGTCTGTTAGATATTCAGAAATAATAAATTGCCTTTAATGTTTTTTTTACATACTCAATGTTTAATTTTCCTTCGACTATTGATCCCAATCTTGATGATGTTGACTAAAAATAAAGTAAGTCTTCAATGACTGAATGCCTTATTATTCAGACCTAAAGTCTATGGTTGTTTTAGAATATTATTAGTGCGTGTTGATAAGGAGTAATGGAAATATTAAGGAGATTATTGATTAAATTGTTATTCTAACACGCTTAATACAGTGTTGTAATCAGAAATAATAATATCGGTGAACTATTCTAGACACAAGTAACCAACTTCAGTAAGACTGAGTTATTTGCACATGGACTGATAACTAAGTAGTTTCCATTGTCATGTTCGTTTAATCCATTAATGTAATGTGAACATTATATAAGTTAACGTGTCTAGACCTTTTTCTTGATTCATGTAGATGCTATTCCTTCATGTCAGGTTAAAGTTTCATAAAGTATTTTGTTCATGTAGCAACATATGTGAATGTTTTATGCTTTAATAGAATGATAAATGAATGAATATGATCGTAATGCTCCAATATTTTATTCATGATCAATATGCTTATGATTATGATTGTATGACATGAGGAAGTATTCACATTTTAATTAAGAAATTTAAGAAAATGTAATAATTATTCGTTTTTCTTCTTTCAGTGAATGGTTTATGGAAAAAAACTATTTAATTCGATTGACTTTTAATATTTTAAACAAAAAAATTAAAAATTAACTTACAGTTATCACAATACTTATTTCCCATTTGTGCTGTAATAGATTTTCCAAATTCTTCTAATCCGGAACTTTATAAAAACGGAAAAAAAGAAAATAAAGAGATAGAGTTAATCATAAACAATAATTGTTATTTGGGAGTTATATTTAACTATTTAATTTTCTATAGGTGATTTTTACAAAAAAAATCATAAATTGACATAAGTTAAAATACAGCTGTGATCCAGGATTTTTTTAATGGTATATACTCAGATATCAAACCCATGAACTTCAGATTGTGTAGCTACAGAGTTACTTTAAAATAATTAAAATGAAAGCCAATAATACACATTTTTAATTCTTATCAATTTGAATATACTTAGATAACTATTTATTTATTTATTTGAACACAATAATATTGCTACAAAGGGGGTACTGAACACATATACTTGATTCGTGTGTGGGCTATGATACTGCCCGGGTGCTCAGACCAAAGCAGGTGGTTTTCTTAGGTGGTCACGCCCAAAGCCTTCAACCTAAAGGTCTGGTCCACAAGGCAGTGGAGCAACGTCAGGAAATGAAGCTCCATGGCAGCTGGTGACTAATATTTAATTCATGCTTCATTTATTTTTCTCACGATACTGCAGTCCATGTGCACCACTGGCTTGAAATCAGGGTCTTCCAACTTCTTTAGGTGGATCCTCCATATCCACCAACCCAGTTAAAACGAAAGACTATATGATACCATCGACGGTGGCTCTCTACTTAAAGTGCTTTGCTTATTAACTCTATAAAGATAAATTCGTACTAAATGTTTGAATGCATCTTTAAACCAGTCCCATCATACAATAATAGTTCAGTCAAAGGCCTTTTTTGGAGATTTGAATAATTTGTAATTCGTATCCATCAAGCAATGACACCAGTTGAAGCACTATTGATAATAATGAAATTACTCAACAACATCCGTTTCTTAAAAATTTTTGGAAGAATCCATAACCTTTAGTTTGTATAGTAAACTCCATTAGCAGTTACTTTAGTCCATTAAATAACCAGATACGGTAAACTGATTAAGACATTTCTCTATCAACGCCTAATTTTTAGTCAATTTTACTACAAAATATAACTTTTTATAAAAAAGAAATTTCGATTAATATCAGTAGTATATTTAATCATCAACTCCATAATTTGTCACAACATAAACACTAATCTTTTTTTTCAGAATCTTATTTTTGTGAAACTATTTAATAGAATATATTGCATAGATATTTATAGAATGCTTTGTTATCACTAACATTTGGTTTAATATGCATAACTGGCGTAAACAAATCAAGTAAACTAATAATTTACTCCTAAGACTTAGATACCAACTAAATAGACATCAAATGACAGGATGATTGGGCTGTAATTAAAGCAGTTAGTTAGTTACATACAACACATCAGATAACAAATACATAATCAAGGATTAAAATGAAGGTTACAAACGAACTAATAATTATCCATTATTTTTTGTCTTAATAAAATATATCACTCTAGCTAATAGGTTTATGACGAATTCAACTTAACTAAAGTGTATAAGAAATATAAAATTCACAATATATACATTATATCAGAAGGGGTTTTTGTGGAAATTTTATAAATTTCACTAGTCAAAATCATGAGTCAATTAAAGCTAGATAATCAAGAAGCAATCTGGGTTGTAATGATCGCGTTTACTTTGTGAAAACAAGCGACTGTGAACTATTCCCTAATTGTATAAATGTTCTGACCAAATCATGTATGAGTAAAAGCCAAAAACTGACTACATTATATGTAAATAGGATGAGAAAATGTAACCAAGAAATCAGTAAGATTTGATGAAGTTTATAATGCCTTATTTTCCGGCTAATCTGTAATTACTTGACATTATAACATCGATCCAGACTACCAGACAACGAGGAGAGATTTAAACCAACTCCATAGCCAAAGGTTCAATTAACATCATAACCAACAAGAATCGAAGTACACATGAAAATAATTAAACCTCTGAAAGTGAACAGTCGACAACTAAATAACTAAGGCAGAATTATGATAAAACTAGTGTAAGAAATCAACAATGCTCACTTTTAGTCAAAATTCCAATAAAAAATATCAATAAAATCAAATTTAAAGAGTACTGTTCCATCAGAATTATATAACAATTTCTAATTGGAGTAACTACAGGAATTCAAATTCTTTTTTTTCAAACTCCATTCATCATTGGATAGTGGCTAGCAGTGGAATCCAGGACGCGCGTTTCATCTTATTTGGGACTCTTTAGCTGGATGTACCTGCATCTCGGAGTTGATGTTCACTCTGGGACTCGAACCCAGTACCATTCGCTTCAAATGCTATCGCGTTATCCACTCAGCTAATTAGTTCTTTAGCCACTATCCATCTTTGCCTAAAAAGCTTGTGAATTAAGGCAATATCGAGGCCATACGCATAGTATGCACATATGCCAATAACAGACTGATCAATTACAGACTTAAACCTCAATCAAGTAAAACAACACCAAGTGAATCCATTCATCATTACTAAATATTATGGTCATAACATGTAAAGTTGAAATAACATGTAATAAGACTTTATTTTTATGAATAATATCAATGAAATATTAACTTACTATTTTCTTTCATTGATTTGATTTATTTCAATAGTTTGTGGTTGATTTAAATTGGTTTTTAGATTTTCCTTGTCTTCTTGTTGTTCCGCTAACTGAATAAATGAGATTGGAATAAAATATGAAATTGTGTATTGTTATTAGAAATAAAAAATAACTTGATATTAAGGAATAGATAAAAGTGAATTCATCTACAAATATTCTCATTCTGAGCAACAAAAATATTCTCCATTATCTCGGATAATAATAAGTTATTAATTAATTAACTTTTTAAACTGTTCCCAAGTGACCTAGTTTAAAATGTTCAGACGTAAATATTATTTACTGACCTGTTTTTATCGGTGTACATTTTCTTTTTGTTAATAAATATGACTGTAATAGCATGATCACTGTTGGTATATGTGTATAGTGGTTGGATATAAGTTTTTAATATATTTTGATTGTTGTCGAAAGTTGTTTTCAGGAGATATGATTTACTTATTTAAAACTCATTAGCTTCATGTTCCTACATCCTAGTTTTGATACTCATAATGAAATTGAAACCTTGTACTTATGGATTAAAAAGTGTAAAAAGTTACTGAATTCGAATAGCTGTTAAGTTTTCTGAGAGGTTCCAATTTATGTGTATGGTCTGCATTTTGCGATTGTTGATAACCAGAATTAAGATCGAACTGATTTTATTTGTTATCAGTAGTAGTGTAATGACTAAGATGTCAGGTGGGAACAACCAATTTATCATTTAATAAAAAATTACAGAGTTCTTTCATAAAGTGTAAAAACCATACATTAAATACTTCATTTGTAAATCCTCTATCATTTGTCTTAATCTTCATCATTCCTTCATTTCTATTACGATTACTCTCTATCTTTTCGATTCGATCTTCCCAACCTTTTTCTGTCAGACATTTCACTTCCGATTAGTGTTACTTAGTACTTATGTCTGTTAATATAGTAGTATACACCATAGTAATATGATGGAACTAGAAATGTGGTTTATTATTTATCAATAGATTATGAGTCCATCACTAACTTTAGTAAGCTTACTGAAGTTCATAGTCTTACTGATCATCGTAGAATTTTTTTTATTTTGTTTGTTATATCTGATGATTAAGATGAATAATAATTATAATTGAACATATCGAATTTTTCTAGGTCCTTAAGAATTTTTATTCCCTGTTTACTATCATGTTAGTTGATATCAGTCAGATAAATACTGAAAAATCAAGTATGAGAGAGCTGTTGAGTTCTTATTCTGGACTCAATTTACTAATGTCATTTTGTGACAAATACTTTCCAAATATTCAGAAATCTTTACAAACCTATTTAAACTTGAATAATAATTGTGTACTCATAAATGACTAACTTCGATTACGTGCATTTTTGAGCCTTTAATGATGAATCATAATTATCGAAGCTCTTGCATGTTCTCAGTGAGACAGACATTACTGATGACACTACACGGTGGTTGCATGATATAGTAGATTTTGATTGAGATCATGATACGATCAATGTTAGACCACCATTGAAAATCTAAAAGCACTGTACGGTCGTTTCGTCTAACATCCATCGATTCATGATCTTAATCAATAACACAACAATCTTCACAACCTCATGCTGATACAGTAGATTGATTAAAGTTAAAAACTGGTTTTATTGTATTATGAAATAGCTATCTAACAGTATCTAGTCGGAAGTAGGATGATAATTTTTTGTTGAATTTCATGTTGGATGCATACTGTTTAGTGTTTCTGTCTTTCTTAAATCAGTAGCTATTCTATCTTTTTTCGTTTTTATTAACTTATCAACTAACATCAATTTGTGAAGAAAATGTATATTTCAAAATGTACAAAAATCTCCAGTAATTACTACTTCAATCATTTACTTTAAGATGTTAGTCAAACTATTAATAACTTCATAATTCTAATGATGTAAAATAAAATAATAATTATATACAGCAAATACTCGCAAGACTATAATTTATGGACGGAACAATCAGGTATAGGATAACAAGACTTGGATTTTAGCGCGAAATTCACTCATCCATTTAGCTAAATAGAGTTCTGGTATTATAGCTGATGTCAGTTTGTGATGAAAACCCTAAATCTAATTTCTAACCTCCACACTGGTTTATAACCCTCGTTTGGTCCTAGTAATTAGGTGAACACTCTTAAGGTCACTCTAGCGTCACTCAAAGGTCGTCCATAAATTATCGTCTCACGAAAATATCTTTTATGTACTGATTAATTTCTGGTTTAAGAGAGAATATCTAATCAGACACTTATTCAATTTTATTTAAAAATTGTACTTGAAAATAAAAATTATACAAAAATTGAAGACAAAACAGAAATACAAATGAAAAATCATAACTGTCATGTCTACGGAAGATGAGTTGATTTTTATTTTAAAAATTAAAAATTTTATTATCAGATTGCGGAAATTGTAATAATTTCGTGGTAGAATTTATGAGTCGATTTAATCTAGACCACCATGGAAAACTTGAAGGTATTTGACTGCCGTTTCGTCTTAGTATGGAACCGGATCTGTTGTGAGATAGTAACTCACTGAAGACAATTATGGATAGTGGTGCAACATTGTGGGTTGGCTGAAGTTAGATATTAACACCGTTGGACGTTGGCTCAGTGGTCTAAACGTTAAGCGTTTGCGCGCGAGACTGATAGGTCCTGCGTTAGAATCCTGTGGGTGGGATCGTGGATGCGTACTGTTGAGGAATGCCGTACTAGGACAAAACAGCCTTCCAGCACTTCCAGGTTTTCCATGGTTAGCTAGCTTTAAATGACTAATGAACTCAACTATTAAACTACCATAATATTCACAAAACCTCTTTCTGATAATTTGTTGGTTTATTTTTAAGTAGTTAATAAACAAGAGAAGGAAAAATCATTTTAAATAATTAAGTTTTATGGGAATATAAAAATTCAGCAATTAAAAGTCAGTAAATTACAATTAATTAAAATGATGCTTGTTTATCTAGTCACTTGACTATTTGTTTACAAAATTCAAATCTCTACTGACCATTTCATCATCTTTTTTATTACCTACCTACCTAAATATATATATATATATATATATATATATATATATATATATGCATGTGCTTGTGGTTATTTAAGTTTCAGTTTAGTGTTTGTGAATTTTTTAGTTGAGTTCATTTATTTATTGATTGACATGTTTCCTTTTATATTGTTCATTCGCTTGAATCAATTATATCCATAATTTGTGATATGTTCTCTATATGCGTTGCTTAATTGAATAGTTGAAAAAACAGTTATGTACAGTGTAATATATATATATATATAATCTTCAAATTTCATGTGTCACTTGAAACTAGACCAGCATAGAAAACCTGGAAGCACTGGACGGCCGTTTCGTTCTCGTGTGGGACTCTTCAGCAGTGCACATACACGTTCCTTCACCGCGAGATTCGGACCCAGGACCCATCGGTTTTGCGCACGAACACCTAACCTCTAGACCAGTGACTCATGAATTCAACTATTAAAAATACTATAATATCCACAAAAGCCCTCTCTGATCATATATATATATATATATATATATATATTTGTGAGTTAACTCATTTGTTTAAAATTACAGTGAAAGTCAACGAAATGTGAACTGTTTTGAATCGATGACGATTTGCATAACTAGTCAGTAAAATTTAATCAACCTTAAAATTGCTAGACGACATAGTGTTAATGTAATGAATAAAGCCTTGATTACGTGAACCAATCTATTGTATAGAGCACAATCACAGACTATATTTGTGAAATATTAGAATGATACATTTAATAAACCATTTGCACATCTTTGAATTGTCTCTTACAAAATCTATAGTCTATCCCTCCTTGTTGCTACTCCAACTGCTTTCTTTTCTCCTCACATTTTTCTGTTCTGTCATTAAGACTACTACATCCAATTCCTGCTATATATTACTTATATCTGTTCACATAAGTAGCACACATCACGTTATTACCCACTGATCACTAGCTGAACAGTTTGAAAATTTTAGTTTTAAATAAAAACATTTGTGGTTTGGATAGCTCAACTATAGTGTGCCTATAACCACGAAACTAGCTTGCTTTAGTATCAGTAATAAGGATATCATCTGTTTTGATAGAATTACAGGTATCTTGTTCGCAGTCATTTTTCAAAAGAATATTTTTCCAATAAGGAAGCATTTAAGTAACAAGCCCCATGATTTGTAGTTTACTTACTAAATATATACTCTTCAACGTATAGCTTGATTATCAATGAATGTACTTTGCTTGTTTACCTGAGGATTGAAATATGATTGATTTCATTACGGTCCGAGTCACACGTGTGTTGCTTTGATCCGTAGTCGAATGAAATATGCTAATTCATAAACATTCATAACCCACTCATGATTTTACACTTCGGAACGAAAGATAGATCAGCAGTGTCCTGATTATTAAATGACTTTATATTCATAAGAAATTTGTAACATCCGTATTTGTTAACAAATAATCATTTTTATTACTATTTTAGATACATTTTGTGCGTTTACTTCACTACTTTTTTGAATATACTCTTCACCGTCTAAATATCTAAATACTCCTTGTTAGATAATTTTTATAGTTTCATTTGAATGTTACTTCAATGTCTATTTTTCCGAGTCTTTGTTCTATTTTCTATTAGGAAGTATTGATCCAAGCCTTTATTTTTCGTATCATAACTAGTATGCTTGTCAGCACACCGACAGTTTGTACTTTTTACTTACCATTTGTTATTATGTAATCTATTTCATTACTTACAAACTACTTTGGCTGATTTATGATTTTCATATTTTCACATAAATATTACTGTATCTTAGAGTAAAGCCTTATAAAGATCTACTTGAAAACGATATTGTTCACTATATATATATATATATATATATATATATATATATATAGCTCACCATAATTTTACTTAACAATTTTTCCATTCTTAAACTGAATAATTCATTATCTATAATGAATAAAAAATGATTTACCTCATTCGCTAAACGTTGTTCCTCTTCTTCAGCTGCCGTCAATTCTTGTGCATTAGCTAAATTATCTACAGCAATAGCTAAAAACACGTTTAACAAAGTATCTAATCACAAAAAAAGATGTTAAGGTTGTATAAACGAGAAGATTTGAAGACTGCATTGGATATTGTACAAATTAGTTGAAATATAAAGTATACAACATGATATAAGATATCAAATTATTTTTGGTACAAACGTGAAAGATATATGCATGATGTTGATAACTTGGCAATTAAGATTCAACACTAGTCATTTATTTAACTCATTATGATTCCTTATTATTTGTGAATCTATAAGTTTTTAGAGTATAATTATTTGTAAATCTTTTTTAAATTGATAATGTGTAGTTTTATTCAGAACCATTAAAATAACTGATGTTCTCATTGCAAGAGCAAAAAAAGACTGTGGCTAAATTAATACATTTCTACCAGTAGAACGAAATCCATTACATTTTGTAACTATAATAACCCAGTAAATTATTGAATATAAATCGTGTTCAGCGAAGAGAATTTTCTTTTCAACGAAATCATTCACTTATATTCACATTATACTCTTGTTGTTCAATTGTACTATTTAAACTCGGATTAATTTTGATTTGGTTATTTATTCTCTGAAGAATTGGCTTACACTGAGTCACGAAACGTCAGAAAATCTAATTTTTCTACGCATTGAGATGTTACAAATATATTATTTAATTATTCACGTAAGCTGTACATTTACATTTATAGTTATATGCTAAATATGTCTATAAAAGGATAGAATAAATTGCATTACAAAATGATTCGAGACTCCAAATATCAAATGAGGTTACGTAGTAAACAGGGAGTTAAAGAAAAACTATAAGGATGAAAATAATTTATGAGTCATAATTTTGTAAGATATTTATCTCAAATCATTTTGTTTTGCAATCTTTTCTATCCTTTTGTAGACATAGGTTTACCACTCAACTATAAATACAAATATACAGCTTAAGTTAATGATTTTATCGAAATAAAAAATTACTTCACTCAATTATCTTAATTTTTAACATTTTATAAATTATCAGAAGGGGTTTTGTAAAGATTTTAGTAATTTTATAGTTGAATTTATGAGTCATTTGAAGCAAGACCACAATGGAAAACCTGGAAGTATTGTACAGTATTCTATGATTGTCTAGCTTTAATTGAATCATAAATTCAACTATAAAATTTTATCAGTATAGGGTTGTGGAGATTATTAAGTTTTTGATTGAGATCATGAACTGATTCTTGTGAGATCACCATTGAAAACTAGGAATCACTGGAACGCCATTTCGTCCTACTGTGGGACCCTTCGGTAGTGCGTATCCACGATCCCACTCGCGTGATTCCAACTCAGATCCTATCAGTTTCGCGCTCGAACATTTAGCCTCTAGATTACTGAGCTGGCATCTAATGGTGTTAATGTCTAACTTCAACCAATCCACGAAATCGGGCGACTAGCTTCAATTGCACAGATGTAGATACCTTTCTTTACCCGACAGGGATTAGTCCCACTGGTCATGGCTTCTCACTAAAACTCCAAGAATTCCCTCAAGAAGCTAGTCATTAGTGAGCAGATGGTAATTATTTATATATGGTTGTAGAGATTACTAAGTTTTTGACTGAAATCATAAAATTTTATAAATCATTAAATCTGTAAACATTTCCACGGTATTATACTCGGTCTTGTATATGAAGTTATAGATGTATTATTCTGTAAGAGAAAAAACGTCAACTCAATTTGAAACAACTACGATATGCACTACAATTTTCAAAAAAATTTCCTGTCTGAAATTAAATTTTTGAAGTAAATATTTTCTAAAGATTAGTTCTCTTTTTTCTGTCTCTCCCTCTTTCATTTGTAAATTGCAGTTGAATATATTCCATTTATCTAATTGCTTAGTAATAATCTTTTGACAGATTTAAAGGTATGTTTTATTCATAATTTTTGTGTTTTTTTTTCAAAAATAAAAAAATAAAAATTTTGAATTAATAAAGAAAGTGTTTTGTGTTGGATACAAGTAATCAGTATTTTAATTTATTATGAATAGGAATTGTTAAGTTTATTTCAATAGTTGATGAAATCTATTTAAAACTATTCAGACTGAATGAGGTGATTAAGTAATATGAAAAAATGAAGGGTTATTATGTAATCTTACAAAATAGGTTTAGATTTATTGATTTGGAAAAATTTAGGCATTGATTAAATGTTTGTATTTATTACTATTGGGGATTTATGAATTATCTTTTTAAGATTACCTAGTTAAATGAGGAAATAGATTTATATTTTACAGAACTAACAACTTACATATGTCTGTTGTCTTTGACCCTTCATTCATTCGGCAATTCAAAATTACTTTGTATAAAAGAACTTTGAGATTCTGTAAACTGTAGTTTAATTTTATCCAGACAAAGCTATTAGTATGGAATAACAAATTGTCAACGAAATCAACTTATTTCCTTCTCTTCACTCATTGTACGATAATGAATGAGTGATAATAATGAATACTGTATAGCTGTCCTTTGGTGAATTAGTCTATATATTTTTAATAAGTACTTTATTTAAACAACTGTTTTAAAGGACTTTTAAATGGTCTTAATTCTAATTTATTTATTGTATCTTTTAGTTATTATAGTCAATCAATATTAATGTCGAAAATATCCAACCTGTGTATTTGATGATATATGGTACGTTTCAATCTTGTATTCCTATTTACAGTTACGTGAAATATGAGTTTGGTTAACAAAAATTAGTTCTCATTATTCATTTAGTTTTCTCATGTTCTGACTGTAGATTTGGAGAACGTGAGAATTTACTCGACTTGACAGTCAGACAATGAATAAAACAACAGAGTTAGTTGGTTTATTGTTAGGCGTGTCGATTAACGACACAACCAACAAATATAATATCTAATCATTAATCGAATGTAACAAGTAACAAAGGGATAAAAATTAAGCAAATACATAAATCAAATAGACTTGAGCAAAAATGAAAAGGATACAGTTGCCAAACAATACTAATAATACAAAATAAATACAATATACAAATCCTCCATTATTTACACCACCTTGAGAACGTATTCCATCGTACATAATCATATTCCAATCTTCACCAGTTAAAATCTAAATCAAAAATAAATTTATGGAATCATAAAAAATGTCGGTTAGCTTCATACTCTAAGAATAAATTACATTCTTCTACTACTATTGAAAAGTTTTGTAGAATTTAATTTTTAGGCGGTATTCATTACAGTTTGATATTAGTTGATGGTAACATAAAAATTCAACGGGAACCAATCTCCAGTGAACACCTGCGATTAGAACTCAGAACCTTCAATCCTCTCAATAATCGCTTAACCGCTAAACTGTTTGGTTTGTTATCAGTGAAGTTCATTCATGTGGATTAATAAGCTGTCGCCACCAACGATATTGAATGAACATCACATTATATGAAGAATTGACTGAAGATGTAAATGTGAAGTATTATATTCTATCCTACTAGTCTAATGGCTTGTTGCTTACTGTAACATCTGAAAGTTACGCATTTGAACCCTGATAGGGTTGTAGGTACTTACCGTTAAAGATTCAAATCCTAAGACTAAACAACAATCCAGTGACCAATGTTTAATAAAGTTTTCACAACTGAGGTCGATCTATGGTCAATATTACTTACGTTTAATGGTCTATATCAGTCATCTGATTTCTGCTATATTGTATGAATACGTTTCAGCAATTGATATGCTTTCTATTTATTTGTTTTACTAATCCAAAAAGTGCATCGTCACAAATCATAGGTGTAACCTTCACAAGTTTTGTTTTGTTCTAATTACTTTTCACGGTTGGCTAGCCACGACCGTTTTTGTAAATAAAACAAAATCATATAAAAATCTATTTAAATAAATCTATAAAATATGGATGTATTGTTCCATAATATTAGTCAGCGAGCAATGAGAGTAGTCATTAATCAATTCTAGTGAAGAGCAATTGTCAGATAGGTAAAAATGGCCAATCTATCTGTTGATAAAGATCTTTAATTGGTTTGTATGTAAATGAATGACGTTTTGATCATTGTGGATGACTAACCTTATTGGATTACTTAATAATGTGTTGGTTAAACTTTTCAATGTTCAATAATATAAAAAAAACTAAATTTACCATTTCTATTGTTAGCAGTTAAACAATTACCATTTACGAATGTTTTTTCAGTGGAGATGTACATATTGTAGATAACACTTCACTTACTTGAAATACAGTTAATAAGGCTTTTACAAATGTATCAAAATTTTGGCCTGGTTTACCGTCGTCAAAATTAAACCTGTTAAAAATTGAAGAAAAACGTTCACTTCAGACAGTCTCGAATTAAATCATATTACTACGGTGATGCAGATTTAGGCTGTTAAATTAAATGAATTCAATGAAACTATAAAGATAAATCATATAGTTTGAAATTTTTTCGGTTCGATATAAGAAAGCCGTGGTACGGCCGAGAGTGGGGAGAGTCCGCTCTCCCTGTCGAAATGCTCTCACATAGCCCCTGCCAGGGAAGTCCTACTCACTGCCTTCTCGTGGCGGGGGTGATGTTTACGAAAATGAGAGGACGAAAAGCGAATGTCCGGCTCTTTAACCGCATGGAAAACCAATGGTGCACATGGGCTCCAGTATCCTGAAGGAACAAATGGCGTATGAACCAATCGTTGGTCACCGGCTACCATGGGACTGCATCTCCTTACGATGCTCCACTGCCTTGTGGATCAGACGTTCAGGTCAAAGGCTCGGGGTGTGGCCCCCTAAGAAAACCACCTGCTTGGGTTTGGGCACCCGGGCAGTATCACAGCCCTCACACAAATCAATTGAGATTCGTGTGGCGCATATGTATTTGGTGCCTCCTTGTACCAATACCTATGTGTTAAAATAAATAAATAAATAAACTTAGGAAAACAGGCACTTGTATCTCAGTGGTTTTAATCTTATTTCTGTAACTATTTATGTTTTGAGTATATCAGTAAAGTATTTTAACTGATTAAGTCGAATCAATAACTAACTAGTGTAAACATCTCGGCCGTGCACGAGGTCATCTATGATCAAGAAACTCAGTCAACAACATCTCTATCAATGACATTGATCGGTACAGGTTTGAATATATGAACAATATCATTACCTTCTAAATAGCCGATATATTTGTCGTACTGGTGATTGACAAGCAGCATGAAGACTTTAGTTCAGGATCACTAAGCTATCACTGCAAATTAACTAAATTAAGATGAATCAAGATAACTTAGGGTATTAATTATTGTTTAGTCAGTTTAGATAAAATTAGTGGGTAGTTGCCTACTAGTGAACTTGTTTTATTTTGTCAGTGACATCTGCAAGACAAGACTGATTTATTTCCAAATATTCTTTTTTCTCCAGTTCCCTCACTTAAAAAGTGACTTTATATATAATTTTAACTTTGTTCAGTTGAGATTAAATTACATTTACTAGAAGATTTCTGTCAGAGTTTGAGATGTGGATATCAGAATTTAAAAGTAGTTTCAAACAACATGATTTGTAGTTGATCTTTTTCAGTTTGAAAAACGTAGTTGTAAAGCATCATGTTTCTGTCATTCATGCTTCTTTTTTGATCCTCGGAGTCCTAGAGAATTGTCATACTTTAACAAAAGCATTGTCTTGATGGGTTTTGGTGTGATATGATTTATGTTGAGTTTTCAACTAGTGAATCTTTTGTTATCTTTGTATAAAACATCATCACTCTAAATTTCATAATGAGTCATCGTCCAGAACATCTGGAGGTAATAGGAAAACTCATTATCAAATTGGACGAGTATTAATAACTTCAATTTGACAATTTACACTATGCTAATGGCAATAGAACAAATAACCTTGAATGGACTCATGTAAATACCGCTCTAATGTGAATTGTGCTCAGTTTTCCTAGTACTAAAGTAACGAATTTCAAATAAGAATAGGTAAACGGACATCAATGAACATATTCAATTTTAAAAATGCTTTTTATTCAATTATTGGCAAACAAAATTATAATCATTTTCTTTATTTAGTATCTAAGATGATTAATATACATTCACTTGAATATAGAACGGTATTTTAGGCGTTTCCATCACCATATTATTTATTTAATCAATTTGCATGGAAAAAATATCCAAAAAGGATTAATACTCAACAAAGAATTTTTTTAAAATGTCTATGAGATAATGATCCTTCGTTTAGTTCACATTTCGATAGAACGATGAGAAGACGGAGTTGATC
This sequence comes from Schistosoma spindalis, assembly GCA_946903255.1. NCBI lineage: Eukaryota > Metazoa > Platyhelminthes > Trematoda > Strigeidida > Schistosomatidae > Schistosoma > Schistosoma spindalis. The sequence goes on along the minus strand of OX336420.1, from coordinate 25,825,894 downwards.
TGAAAAATGTGATGTATTTGCGCTATACATTTCGAACAATCTGGTCACACATATACTTGTCAGGGCATTTTATATGAAAATTAATAAAGGTCAATTACATGGAAGTTAAAGTACAAACAAACAAACAAAAAATAACAAAGGGAAGAGAAAGAATAAGAATTTGTCGCATTATCCTAGGCCATAGAATGACTCAAGGATTACCAAGGTAAATTCAAGGTTACGACAAATTGTTTTTGTACACATAAGGTGGGCTTAAATTTACGAATAGCCAAGGCTTCTATAAACTTAAGAATTCGTCCTTGACAATTTCTATACTACGTTTTAAAAGCTGTATTACTATCAATTTTGTGCCCCGTTTCAATTATATGTTTCGCTATCGATGACCCTGGTTTTCTACCACCCATGTTGATCGGATCGTTTATATAAAATGCCCTGACAAGTATATGTGTGACCAGATTGTTCGAAATGTATAGCGCAAATACATCACATTTTTCAGATCAACTCCGCCTTCTCATAGTTCACATTTATCAAAACTTAGTTAAATGTTTCAAATATGTGAACAATATTAAAAACTATGCAAGGTGCTTAGATATTTTATGGTTATCAAACTTTTTGATTGTATACTCTTTAACCTTACATCACTATCATGGCATTTTATCATTCATTCACATAAATTTTATCTATTTAATTTAATAATCTTCAATTCTGTTCAATTATAGTGTAATGACTCCAATAAATTGACTTATCACTGATTGATCATTGGGTACAAACCAATATCCTATTCTTTTTATTTTTAATATTAATCGAATACCATTTATAAAATTAGCATCTAATCATTCAAGTGATGTGACGTTATAATGAATATTGATTTTGTAATAGGGAAAAAACAATATTCATAAAATTTTAGAATTTATGTCATTTATTTGTTATTAGTAATTTAGAATTTCCTATTTATTAGTTTCAAACATTTCATATTTTAATTCAATACTACTGTGGTATGTACTACTGATGTCGATAAATATAAGTAGTATGTATCGTCAGTCGAAAGTCGAATGCCTGGAGGCAGAAGAAAAGAGAATTAGAACAATGAATAATTGACATTTGCAAAATGGAACAGTTAATTTCAAGATAATTGATTGACATTTTTGTAAACTATATGGTTCTCAGATTTTACTAATATGTTATGTAGTTGTGTATTCAAATACATTTGATTATCCTCACATGTGTTCTAGTCCACTACACTACTATTTGGTAATGATTTGTAAAAAAATAGCACGATATAAAAATGAATTGAAATAAAATATTCAATGACTATTTAATAAAACTTACTCTCCACCAAATAATTGCATTCCAAGTAAAGCAAATATTAACATAAATAAGAAAAGTAGAAATAGAAGACTGAGTATACTTCTCATAGCATTTAATAAAGATAATACCAAATTACGTAATGATGCCCAATATCTAAATTATAAAGACAGAAAAAAAAGAAACATTATAGATGTCAATAATTCATAACCAATTATTTTCTTTCAATTAGGATAAAATTCACTTTAAATTAACAGTTATATTGTAGATTTCATGAACTCTTGGTTTAGCATTATAGCTATTCTATTTTTATACACATATTATTCCTTAATTTCTGTGATTGCGTGTATTGAGAACATTCACTATTCAGTACAGCTTATCAGTAAGCTTTGTTTTTTATTTAATTAAAAGTAGCTTTTTGATTAACATCTAATTAATAGTTGATGAAGGTTAACTTTTATTTTATTTAGACACATAAAAATCAATAAAACAAAAATAGTAAAGTGGTTTTAATTTGATAGTAATCAATTTTAATTTTTGTGTTTATACATGCTAAAAGAAATAGTGTCAATAAGTCATCAAAAAAACTAATTCTTATTCTAATATGGAGTCTAAACCAGCAAAGTATGTAAATGAAACATCTTTTTTGGGCACTTGAGTCGAAATATATGAGATCTTATTACAAGTATTTAGTTATCTTTCGATAATTACTGAATGAGCCCTTATTGATCTCATAAATGTTGTTAAACAACGTGATGGGTTCTTGAATAATCATTAAAAAAGTTATTTTATATTATACAACTTGTTCTTCTAACCAGATAAATTTCGATGAGTGTGGAATTTGTTTCGTATATTTAGTGAGCCCTACCAAGATAGTGAAAACCACTTGAGCATATGAACACACCTGTATAACTAAGGATAAAAGCTATCAAATATGGATCTAATGTAATCTGTTTCCGTCTGATAGCCAATTCGAGGATCAACTTTGTATCATGTTCAGGATAGTTTTGGGCAGAAAAAGATACAGGAATCAATTCATAAGAATCTAAAAGTTATATTTAAGAATTTTTGTTCATCCTGCTTCACTATACGTTCATGATATTTCTAATCAAATTGGTTACATCAGTTGTGTAGTATGATATCTTACCCCTTATCTTATATCACATTTATCTTTGTCATTTTTCACACTGTGAAGCTTTTCACATTAAGTATTCACCTATCTTAATTCGCATATTATTATCATTATTAGCACGATAACATTGATATTTCTAAAACCTTTTAATTTCTCATAGAACCTTCTGACTGACTAAGGATTTTAATAAATTGAATTTACAGTAAGTAATTTAATCATAACTTTAATTCAAAATTTATGAATTGTTGATCGTAGAGCAGGAAGATGAAGTTGCTGAAAATGGTTGCAGCTCAACTGTGTTGGTAGTAATACGAATATCCCCAATGGGAATGGACAATAGTTGTAAAATATTGTGAATTGAACGACATTAGGAAGTTAGACCCATGGATCTCAAGTCAATAGTCTGATAATCAACAGCTTCTCATGGAATATGTCGTCTCTGAAAGGGTTGTAGATGAGAATTGCTACAGAATCTCATTATAGGATGAAGTAGCTTACAAGTGGTTTCCAGTTTTTACCGGTTATTTAGCTAAAATCATTTAGTGACATAAATCTATAAATTCAGTAATCCTTTTAACCTCCCGTACGAACAATCATCTTTTAGCTCAAATATTTCTTGGTTTTGAAGCATTCAGTTTGTAAATATTGAGAGATTTTTAATGTAAATTAGGACAGATATAACAGTCATCAGAATATTGAAGACAATACAGCTAAGTAAATATTCAGATCAGTAATTAAAAGTAGAGGCAAACATGAGAAAACAATACTTAAGCGTTAATTAACACAGAGGGATTAAGTGAGTTACAAAACAAAGTTTAGGTGTATTTAACTGATAGCAAGAAAATGTGAAACGTAGTTGGAAAATAATGAACTGTCACATACAAACTCAAAAGCTGATATTCTGAATCATTATACATTTTGCTATGTATCAATGAAAAGCAGCTCTCTAGATAAAAAATTAAAATGATGTTAAATAGAGTAATTTCATCTACTCCATATACACTATCGATTTTATCACATAAAATGCAGTTAAGTATTTATTACGCGTATTCATCAATCTCTATTAATTTTAATGCTTTTGAAATGTCATACCAACAACTTTTGCGATAAATCTTAATAAAACTAACACGAAAAGTTCATAGTAACAATATAAGAATGAATATTTCAGTATAATGAATATAGAATGTTATTCTCAAAGCGTTATTCTGTATAATATATTGAAATTTCGAACAAATTTGAATATAATATAAATTTTATATATTAGCAGATCATAAAGCAAAAGAATTAACTTGATATTTGACCTGAACACTTCTTTAACATCAAAGTCATTACTTAGATTAGGTTAAATATATAAAATTCTATTCACATCTATCAATGGGAAAAGGTATAATAAATTAGCTTATTCTTCTCCTTCAATCTTTTTGGTTTAATATCAAATTCAACTACACGTAATATGGTTTTAAATTATAAAAATAAAAATTACAAAAAAAATTAATTATGACATTTTAAATCGCCTACATTCATTTACTTTAAATTCAGGTTAGTTAATAAAACTGTCATAAGATAAGAAATATTTGATCAATTATGATGAAACAATTTATTCATTCATAAATTAGATTGATTCAATTATAACTAACATTAAAATATTATGGTACAAACTATTTCATTCGTTTGTTTCGCTTTTTTTTCTTTTTATTGTCCTCAAACATTTAACTGTGCTCTTTGTGTGTCTGTGCGCGCATGCGTTACATTTTCACTCATTGTGATAAATGTATTTTAGACAAAGTGTGTTTGGGAGTGAAAAAAAATTTTCTTTGGAAAGAAAAGAAAACAAATAAATCACTCAATTATTCCTTTTTATTATGCCTATAGTGATTGTTTGTTGTATAAATCTATGTTTAGAAGAAATTTCCCTATGACCTTAGAGAAAATACCATTTTAGTTCCATATGTAGGATTCACTACTGACCTCATATATATATATATATATATATATATATATATATATATATATATATATATATATTAAAAATTATACGCTAAAATGACTTCCAACCATCAAATCGTAAAATAATTTTTGATTGAGATTGATGTCAGATCACCGTTGAAAACCTGGAAGCACTGGACGGCCGTTTCGTCCTGTTGTGAAACTCTTCAGCAGTGCGCATCCACGATCCTACTCGCGGGATTCGAACCGAGGGCCTTTGGTTTCGCACGCGAAAGCTTAACCTACTGGACTAATGGTGATCTAACATCAATCGGTTGATGATCTCAATCAAGAGATTAATAATCTCTACAATCCCCTATAATGATAAAATAATTTATTCATCAATTTTTGAGAGTTTGCTACTTTTTTGTTTTGTTTTGTTTATAGACCAATGATCTGGTTTTAGTTATCCAATTTTTGTTTTTCGAAATTGAACACAACACTACATAATGTATTTTAATAAAGGAAAGATAAATGACAAATTATTATCTTTTTAGTTAAATCAACTATTCATTTATCTTTATTGACCTGATATAAGTAAATGAATTTAAATGTTAAACTGTAGAATTAAAACAATAAAAAATTATTTGAAATTCAATAAATAGTTATAGTTTTTAATCAATAAGTCTATTGTATGTTCATAAAAGAAAACGGAAATGCCATTAGTGCACGAGAATTAACTACGGATATTATGAAAGCGCATTAAAGTGTTTGTTACAGTAAACATCTAGCATGAATGTACAGTTTAAAAAATTACTTATCAAAATTTATTCAGTATTAAAATACACCATAGTTCTAAAACCCTTTATTAAATTTTACTTTAAATTCACCCTATTGATTATAAATCTACTTAAGATAACAGTGTAAGTTTTTTTACATTTTCATTTAATGAATTTTGCTGACCGATTCCATCTAACAGATAGAATAATGCTTCTTGATTTACAGGACATGTAAACAGCATAGACTTTGGAGAAATGATGCATTGTTATTGATAAAAGTACTGTGTAATAGATTTTTTGTTGGTTGAAGTTAAGTATTAACAACGTTGGATCTCGGCTCAGTGATCTAAAGTTTGAGTGTCCACACGGGACTGAAGGTTCTTGGTTCGAGTCCCTTATGCGATACCAAGGATGTGCGTTGCTGTAAAGTCTCATACTACAATGAAAAGGTCGTTCAGTGCTTCAATGTTCTTAATCATGTTCTAACATTGATGGGTTCGGGGTTTCAATTATTATTTATCGTACGATTATTGTTGTTCTCCAGTTAGACATCGAATAATAGTTAAACGATCCTTTTTTAGGATTCCTTACCAATAACTCACTCAAGACTCTGATAGGAACAGAACATAGAATTTTCAGATTTATTAGCTAGGTATCTTACCGAAGGATAACTAAGTTGATGTTGGATAGTTCATATTTTCAACAATAATTCACTGCTTATCAAGAAGAATAACTGTGGAATGAATAAAATGCTTCTTATTACTACTACTGGAAAAAAATTGGACTTGTTTTGTTATTAAACAAGTTGATTTTAATAGTATAAACATACCTTGTAATTTTGAATATTCTCAATAAACGTATACTACGTAAAGCGGAAAATCCAAATGAATCAGATGGATAAAAAATCTGCCATACAATTTCGAATAAACTAGCAAAAACAACCTAAAAATGAAATTAATTAAAATATTTATTTGGGTAACAGTAATAGTTTATCAGTTTAGGGGTTTTAGATATTGTTAAGTTTTTGATTGAGATCATGAAGCGAATAATGTTAGACAACCATTAAAAACCTGAAAGCACTGGATAGCCGTCTCGTCCTATTGTGGGGCTCCTCAGCAGTGCGCATCCACGATAGTTTAAATAAACTTAATGCCGTATTAAGATTTAAACACATTTTGTGAGAATCAATATAAAATTATGAAGTTATTTTTGGCTTGTTGTAATATTTATTGATTAATAAGAAGCCAGAATTACCCACTTAGGCTAAAGTGTTAATGATAATTAATACAGATTTTTATAATTTTATTTTGTTAATTAGTAAATTTAACTAGGACTTTACAGTTGGATCCATGTTTAACACTCATCAATTTAACTCTAATTGATCAAGTTTCTGTAGTCTATATTTATATTCCGTTCATTAATTTCGTATAAATGAATATCCAGTTTCTATGAATTTTATCTCATCAGTCATGTATAAAGTGTATACAATTGTTATCAAATTGATTGCATTTAATCACTCCATTGATTGATAGTTTATCGTATAATTTATAATTAATCGACCATCGGCTGATAATAGAAAAAGTAATAATTTAGTATGCACTATAGGTAATTAATAAGAAATTTTCAAGTTATGGTTATATGTATTTTGAAACTAAAGTGTTATGAATAAATCTGATAATTCTTCTGGAGTTTCACAGTTGACTAATAAACCACATTGCTGAACTAGGCTATAGTAATAGTGTTAGAATGTTGAATACAATTGATAGGAATCCAAGGGAATAGGTGCCTAGCTGGTGATCTACATCTGTATAGGATATCTGTTATCGTGAAAGAACTAATGTTCCAAAAATATGCGAACCTGTGTCACCTGACATTATTATCAGAGAAAAATACACTGAGCTATTCAAATTACAATTAACTTCTTATTAGACTGAATTATTAACACTGATTTAATAATGTGTAGTAATTAATGTAATCTTTGTTTTGCCTTAAATGCTGATTGAATTCAATCGGTCAAGTTACAATGCGCCTGTTAATCCGACTAATCTGTAATTAATCAATTTATGTAAGCCTACAGAGTTTTGTCAATAATGAAAGACTCCTTAGTTCTTATAAAATAGAAAGAATATTGAGGGAAAATATTTTGCAACACAAAATCTCCAAATTAAACTTTCTAAATAGTTGAGATGTAGCATCTTTGTTTTACTACTCTACAGTAGTACAGTCTAACAATCGAAAACACTCTGAATGTAATCTACCAGCGCCTAAGTATAAAAGCTAAAGAAATTTCCTATTTGTAATTTTCATTATTTCAATGACCAGAAAAATTATCATCATTGCCATTGTTGTTGTTGTTGTTGTTGTTGTCATCTACCACAACAGTTTGTTATAAATTGATCACTGTACACATAATTTGCATCAATTCAAGAGAATTATGGTAGGATTCAAGTAGTAACTTCAAACAAAATTAACAGGAATAAAATTATTTTTGAGACAACAATGAAGATATGACTCTTCCTTTTCTTCTCCTCCTCTTTTTACACGAGGGAAACTAAATCAATCAATTGAAATGAGAGTTAGTGAAATTGAGTGGGAAAAACAGCATACAATGTTTTTGAAAATGAAGTGACACACAGAGGGAGAGTAAGAAATGTCAAATAGAAAAATACCGGATGAATGGATGGTGAACAACGAATAAATAAGTATATACCATCAAACGGAACAAAAAGTCTTGTTACGATAGGCGGGGGACATCTAATTTTTAATCAGTGAATATAATAAACTATTTAGAATTGAGAATATTTGTCATAGCTTTATTAGACGAGTCAGATGTTCTTATTTATGATTCTGATATTCGATTTTACTTTAATTCGGGACACACTAGACAATTAAAAGACAACTATACTTTGCCAAATGGATATATATATATATATATATATATATATATATATATATATGACGCAGTGGAAAATGCATGTGTGTGATATTGTGAGCAAAACACTAATTGTCTGAAGCGTCAGTGACCCGTGATATTGGTTTTTCTTTTAACCGTCTCTGACATCAAATCTCATTTAAAAACAAACTGACTATGTTAGTTATATTGACTGGTTATAGACGGTTAACTTTATGATATTGTGTATCTATGCTTATTCAGTCAAATAAATTCTTATTTATTGTTTTCTTCTTACGCTCATCATCTGATTGACACTTTTCCAGTACAAAGTATCAAACCAGTTAAGTATTGCCCAGATGTAACAGTGCGTTTATCTTCACTTATTGATATATCTATACGTAATTAGACGTAATTTCGCAAGATAAATCCTATTTGAGGAAACATTCCATCATTTACCGTGTTTATGCGGAAGCTATTCTTTTCTAGTTTTGATTAAGTTCAGCAGAGTTAATCCGAGGTCCCACAGAGACCATAAGGTGAAATTTTCAGATTTTGTGGGGAACTTCTGAACTGTTTTAATGATTGCGACTGATGTTCTTAACCAAAATTATTAGTTTATAGAACTACCTATCGCGTTACTGACTATTACTTATTTCACGCAAATATACTCAAATGGCTGTAACATATTTTTTCTAGCCCATATTTTTTGTTAAACGAGCTTCAGTTGTTTTCAAATTGAGAAATGTAAAGGACAGTCTAAATTGCATGTTACTCATTGGGACAGTTCTCAATATAAGAATAGACCAAAAACCTTAATTATTAAAAAATGATGGGATAACATTAGCGAAACTACAACTTATTCCATTAGTTTCACAAAACACTATGAACTAGACTAGCATAACACTGATCATTCCTTTTCAGTGCATTGTTGATGTAAGTGTCCCGACATGCTTCTGATGAAATTTAAAGGAACGGAGAATACCATGGAACAGAAAAACATACCTTTTTAAGAACTGGTGACTTGACAACTATTCAAAATCATGTCAACCACTTCCATTTAATACTTACAATGGTTTCACTGTATTTTATAATCAATAAAAGGAATATTATGAATTACTTTGCAATCAAAACAATAATAACAACTTATTTGTATTATCAACTTACAGCAAAGTCGAAAATATTGAATGTTGAGTGAAAATAAATTAAACAACCCAATCCATAGATTTTTATGATCATTTCAAATAGAAAAAGACCAAGAAAAATGAATTCTGAAAAATCTGTAACAAAAACAGTTTGATTTTTATGAAAAAAGAAATTCTTAAATGAAAAAAAGAAAAGGAAATTATTGATAAAAGCTATATTTTAATTTAACGACAATTCTTACCAAAGAGTTTTGTGTCAGCTAATAAATCATTGATAATCAAGAGGCATTAGATAAACTTTTTATCATATAATGTAGTTCTTAAGTACCGTTCTCATGATAATATTCGAATCAATTGTGATTATACCTTTGATAAATTATTCTGTATTAGTGTTCTATTTTCTGGATCAGTGGATTAGACGATGAAATCAGTCTACAATGAAACGTATCGTTAAACTAAGAAAATATTCATAAATCACTTAACTAAATATTAATCATGAGCTTGTTAGTGATTAATTATAAGATGGACTTTCTGAAATTCTGGTATGAAGTGACCTTTGAGTCAATTGTGTGAGAAGGGAGAGAGAGAGACTAACTGTCAAAAGCATTAAATAGTGACCAGGAACTGCGTAATGATGATAAGATAAATTATCATATTCATTGGCTGGATGTTACATAGCTCATAGAGTATCTCGAAGTTAGGAATTCGGTCATATTAAAACTTTGGTTTTGCACTGCTAGTGAAGCCGAAATCAGGAAGAAAGAACTATGAAATGCTATCTGATTTTGAAAAGTTACTTGTCTGATATCAAACAATTATACAGTTTCATTGGATTCTAATAAACGTCCACATAAAACCCTTCTAATATAGAATTTTTAATCTGAATTTGAATACAAATAGTTAAAAATAGGCTTCATATAATCATTTTATCTATCTAGTAAGTACAGTGGCAGATGATTGTGCTTACTGATAAACAATGAAATAAATCCATTCGAACTATAAATATTATAATATATAAATCGATGCTATTAGCTTGTGTAAATGAAATAGCTTTCGTTTAGCTTAAATGTAACAATATAATAAGAATTTTGATTGCATATCTTCTGAAAGGATTTATTGTGTTTACATTATTTTATGAAAGTGAAATATATAAATAATGAATTTTATGAATGGAAAAATAGGTATATTCATAAAACAACTTCATTAACTTACATAAGAAATCTGTAAGCCATCCTGGTTGACCATAGAATTCTACAGAAACGCATAATGCATTTAGCAATACGAGCGTAATCACAATAATATAAAATTTTTGTGATTTAATAAGACGACGAACTGCAAATCTACAATTGTTTTTGGTATATTAAATGAAAGATAATAACAACGAAAGTAATTTTAGGAAACAAACACATGCTGTTAAACTGTCTAATAATGTTATAAGAATAGATTACATTTGATGCTAGATTATAAAAGAAAGAAATGTGTAAAGTATATAGTTGTTTGATAAATGTATTATCAATAATGCTTAATATAACAGATAAACAATGAAGTTTTGCTTTCTTCACGTAAGTTGAAAAGGAAGACACTCATGTTATCATAGATCGATGTAAATGTCCATTACGAAATGATAGTAGTATGAGACACTGAGGAGCCATTTCATTTTGGCTGTGATCTCTTCAGAGATAAATACGGATATATATATATATATATATATATATATATATATATATTCGATATCATGAGTCAACTAAAGATAGACCACTGTTAGAAACATGGAAGCACTGGATAGACGTTTCATCCCTCTGTAGGACTCCTCAGCAGTGAGCATCCACGATCTCACCTCGCGTGATTCCAACCCAGGACCTATCGGTCTCACGCGCCAGCGCTTAACCAACTAGATCATTGAGCCGGCATCCAACAGTGTTCATGTCTAATTTCAACTAATCCACGAAATTGAGCGACACATCCACCATTGTCATCAGTGAGTTACTATCTCACAACTGATCTGGTTGAACTCCACTGGTCACTGGTTCTCACTAGAACTCCAGGATATACATCTTGAATCCAGTCACTAGTGAGCGTATATACGTAAGTTCAAGTACAATGAAGGCATTCTTTTTAACTATCCTCATTGGATCGTGAAAAGTGTCTTGATATTGGAAATCATCTAAATACAATCAATATGATTTGATAACCATCTGAATTCTATTTTTTAATTATTATTTTATAACACTTCAACATAAACGATAATATTAACCTTTAAAATTTAAACAATGTTTTACTTGTTATAAATAGCCTAGTCTATACAGTAATTTTTGTAGGATTCAACAATGTTACAATTTTCCTTTCAATATATACATAATAATGGAATAATTAATCAATAAGATTATGCTTTTTGAATAGACAAAACAAGCATTTATTTCTGTAACTAGAGAAATGATAAAAGAGTTTCCTATGATTAAATATATTTCCGAAAAGACGCGAACAATTCACTTGTTTCTGAGTTAGCTAACACAAGTAAACTTAAAAATATTGGCAAAATCCACTTCTTCTTTTGCTACTATATATTCAATATCAAGGTAATAGTTTTGAGTATCCAACAATTATTTTGAAATAAACGTTGCAAATAGAGATTGATTGAGGATTCACTAGAAACATATATAATAATTAGTGTTTGCATATGTATGTAGACAATGTCTTTTGATTATTGTTTCCAAGAAATTAGTTTTCCTGATTATTTCTAAGCTAATTTTTTCATAAGTAACATATTACTTCGCACACTTATGCAGGTCGGACAACAGATAGGGCTGGCTATGTCTTTGGAAAGTCTTAATATTGATGTGTGTTGTCTATCCGAGACCCGTATTCAAGACTCTGGTGAAGTACTACAAGTTCGCTCTCCATCTGTCACTTCAAAAAGCTTGTTTTATGTGCGTTTATCCGGGGACCCTGTGGCATCTTCGTTTGGTCTTGCCGGCGTTGGTGTCGCACTAAGCGCTAGAGCTGAGGCTGCACTAGTCGACTGGATCCCTATTAACAGTCGGTTATATGCTGTTAGATTAGAAAGTTCCATCAAAGTGGGAAGAAATCGGCGTGAGAAACGATGTCTTTTCGTCATCTCCGCCTATGCCCCGACAGATTGCGGCCCGGATGCAATCAAGGACGAGTTCTACCACCAGTTAACTGTTCTTCTCCATAAAGTGCGTTCGACAGATATTGTAGTACTAGCTGGAGACTTGAATGCTCAGGTCGGGCGTCTAGGCACAGAAGAGAGTCGTTTAGGTGGCCGATGGGGACTCGTTGGTCGCAGGACAGATAACGGGGAACGTCTACTGCAACTATGCACAGACCACAACCTGTTTCTGGCTAGCACTAACTTTCGGCACAGTCATCGCCGATGTGCCACCTGGCGTCCCCCTTCTGCTTCTCAAGCCTGGACTCAGATTGATCACATCGCGATCAGCTACCGCTGGCGCGGTTGTTTACAAGGCTGCCGCTCCTTTTGGAGTACCTATCTGGAATCTGATCATGCTCTGGTCTGCGCCAACCTCACCTTACTTTTCAGTGGACAACGAAGTGACCGCCACCAAAGGATTGATGTTAGCAAGCTGGTTGCAACTTATGTTGCTAGTAAGTACCGAACCGAGCTAGCTTCTAGGCTAGCTACCATTCCACCGAAAAGTATAGATGAGCATTGGTTGCAATTGCATGACGCCATGAAAATGGTGGGTACAGTCTGTTGTGGGTTTGCGAAACGTCCCGCTTACAAGCACTGGGTTTCTTCTGGTTCCTTACAACTGATTGAAGCCCGTCGGTCTACTCCGGGTGACCGTGAGTTTGACCACAGACGAAGGATGTTACGTAACGAAATCGGGCAAAGCTTGCGTAAGGACCGAGAAGCCTGGTGGTCGGAGCGTGCCAGTGAGTTGGAAGCAGCAGCTGCATCTGGTAATTACCGGAAGCTCTTCCAACTCATCCGAGCCACTGGCAGCAAGAAGTTTGGTGTGAGCGAAACAATCTGCGAGGATGACGGAACGCCAATCACTAACATCCGTCGACGTCTTGGACGATGGGCAGAATTCTTTGAAGGGCAGTTCAACTGGCCTGCTGCTCCGGCAACATCGGTCAGACTGTCCTGCCCTCCATGGCCGGTGACGACTGATCCACCAAATGAGGCGGAAGTCCGCAAGGAACTCCAACTCTTGAAACGTTACAAATCACCGGGCCCAGACGACTTACCTCCGGCTCTTTTTAAAGATGGTGGTGACTTTCTGACTAAGGGACTGACGACGTTGTTTACAAAGATCTGGGAACTAGAGAGTGTACCAACGTCATGGAATGAGTCGATAGTTGTCCCTATCTTTAAAAAGGGTTCACGTCATTCCTGTAACAACTATCGGAGGATAAGTCTACTTCCGATTACGTCCAAGCTATTGGCTTCCGTCATACTTCGTAGGTTGTTCAGAACCCGAGAAGGATTGACTCGCGAGGAGCAGGCTGAGTTTCGTTCTGGTCGAGGATGTATTGATCATATCTTCACCCTTCGCCAAGTGTTAGAACACCGCCATACTTATCGAAGGCCAACAATCGTAGTGTTTCTTGATATCAGGGCCGCCTTCGATTCGTTGGACAGAACTGTTCTCTGGGATTGTCTATTGAAGAAGAGTGTGCCTGAGAAGTTTATTAACATCCTCAGGTAGAGTGAGGGCATACAACCACCTTTCTCCATTGTTCCATTCAAGCAGTGGGGTTAGGCAAGGTTGACCAATCTCACTATTCCTCTTCAACTTTTCCATCGATGATATTCTGGAAACAGCTCTGGCGGATTTAAGTAATAGTGGTGTGGATCTGTTGCCTGGTGAAAGCCTTCTCGACCTTGAATATGCGGATGATATTGTCTTACTGTGCGATGATGCCCAAGCCATGCAATCCGCACTTAATCAGTTGGCAATCAATGTCCGTAGGTATGGTATGTGCTTTTCACCTTCGAAGTGCAAAGTACTCCTACAAGACTGGCAGGATTCCAATCCTGTACTCACTCTGGATGGTGAGCAGATAGAAGTAGTCGAGAAGTTCGTGTATCTAGGTAGCTGCATAAGTGCTGGTGGTGGTGTGAGTGATGAGATCAATGCTCGTATAGTGAAAGCCAGAGCGACTTATGCCAATCTGGACCATCTTTGTCGCCTTCATGATGTTAGTTTGGCTGTAAAAGGTCGGATCTACAACGCGTCGGTGAGAGCAGTTTTTCTCTATGCTTGTGAAACCTGGCCTCTCCGAGTTGAGGATGTTAGACAACTCTCTGTGTTCGATCATCGTTGTCTCCGAAGGATTGCTGACATCCAGTGGCAACACCATGTCAGTAATGCAGAGGTTTGGCATCGAGTGTTCGGTCACAGAGACGATAATGAAATTGGTGTCACCATCTCGAAACATCGACTTCGGTGGCTTGGACATGTTCTACGAATGTCGTCCCAGAGAATTCCACGTCGTGCATTATTTGCCGACTCTGGGACAGGTTGGAAAAAGCGGAGAGGCGTTCAGTGTGTGACATGGTGTCGTAGTATGAAAGAAAGCTGCAAAGGGCTAGCTTCTGTTGGTCCTTCACGACTCCCTGGTTGGGGTCCGAGAGACGGTGTAACGCAGTGGCTAGAGACGTTATCAGATATGGCTCAGAATAGAAGCCAGTGGCGATCGTGCTGTAACCTCTTACTTTCTTCATACAAAGTGGTTGTATCTTCCTTAACTGAAAGATCTCTTCTGATTGTACCTTTCCGTTTCCCCCACCATTGTTCTCTCTCTCTCTCCGTCCCTTTTTTTATAATTCCCCACGTTCATTACTTTTTTTCTCTTTTCTCCTTCTCTTCAAATTATCATTGTTTTGTGTGGCGCATATATATTTGGTGCCCCCCTGTACCAATATTTATTTGTTCAAATAAATAAATAAATATAAAATATCTTTTAAGTAATAAATGATAACTTGACCTTTAAACTCAGACTAAACAATAGTCATGGTATGTATTTCATTTAAGGTAAAGCTAATTTATATATAGTGATAATGTTTTGTCTTTCTTTTGAAATATTATACTAATTCTTAAAACTAAACCATATATTAACACTCATTTATTATACTTTTTAAATAATAATGGAACTAATATAAACAAGAGAACCTACCGAAATCTTTTATGATATTGAAATAAAGCTTCAGTTCCGGGTATTTTAAATTTTCGTTTCGCTTTTAATTCTTTGTTTAAAATGAAATGAGAAAAAATGAAAAAAATAAAGTAAATGAAAGAGGTCTTCAAAAGTTGTTTATATTGATGTCAGAGATGTATAAATGTACTTTTATCTGGTTGGTAATTTAAAACACTAATTTACATGCTGTTGCATAAAGACAAGTTTACTTCTTTTTTCTTACAACAAAAATGAATGAAAACTGATCACTTCACTGAACTGAAGAATAGACATTTATACTACGTAATGTCTATTTAGGATAGAGAAAATTGTTATTATGTTTTGTCGTGGTGAATTTGAAGTTTTAAGTCGATCGTTTATGTGAAAATTCAAATTCAACGACTTACATAACATCCTTTGATAAGAGTTATTGTATACCTACTAGTGACAGATTCCCTGAGCTCTTGAGAGAAATAGTGACCAATCGAGCTTGACAGTGTTGGCAGTGAGACAAATATAACTAACAGCATTAGTTGTGCAATAAATTGACTTGAATGAAGTTAGAGATATGTCGTTGGATAGAAACGTGGTGGTCTAATGCTGAACACCAGCCATAAGCCTGAGATTTCGGTATCCAATCCATGCAGGGGTTGTGGATGGACTTTGTTCAATAATCTCATACTAGGATTGAGTAGCTTTCCAAAGTTTCCAGGTATTCAGTTGTTGGGGTATTCAGAAAATACCCCAGAAATTATCTAATGCTATTCCCGAATGAGAAGTAGTGTCATTTCCCCATTGGTCAACATTCTTCCAACGTGTCATCTCCTTATTGGTCAATATTTATTTGTGTCATTTCCTGAAGGTTAAATCTTATACAAATGTTACTTTCTATTTATGGTACGATGTAGTCTGTTTGTTTGGTATATAAACAGTGTATGCTTGAAATATAACGATTCATATCTCCGAGGCTGAGACTTGTGTTCTGGACTCAATTGGCTGGGCTAGACAGGGAAGCAGGACCAATCAGAGCTCTAGGCTGCTCACACGTATTTTATGCGTCACTGTTTCGATCGATAATAGACTGCTCTCTAATAGGCGGACCTCACGTTATAACATCAGTGATTGTCTGATCGTAGTCAGTCGGTAATGTGAAACTTCCGATTGGAAGTATTACTATTTAAATTTAAACTTGGTCACAAGAAAGTCATTCAAGTGGATCTAAAATGTTATTTAGAGTTTTTTGATGTTTACATATTTAAATCAAAAGTATGTGTTATAACATAAGCAGAAGAATGTTTGTAAATTCCAATATTACTGATTGTTTGCATATTAAAATCGCATTTAAAAACCAACATAAATTAAAGTATTTAAATTTAGTGAAACAAATTTAAACAGAATATTAAAATGGCATTGTTTATCATAAAACCAATGTCTTGAGATAGGCTCCAAATAGACCCCTCTACAACAAAATTTTATGTTGCTAAGGATACTCACTTGAAAAGGAAATCAAAAATGTCATGAAAGTAGAAATAAATTATGACATTTCTAAATTCCGTGATGAGTATTATTTAAATCATTTTAAAACTAAACTATAAAAGTGTATGATTATTTAAGGATATTGTGATGTTACTTCATTTCCAGGATGAAGCGAAGGATTTTTAATAAATTCTATGACATTACAAAACAAGAGACACATCTGAATGATTTGGTTTATACATATAAATTAAGCAGCACTGATTGTAACATATATTATACTCCACAATGCTTTTAATTCCTCTTAAAGAACAAAATATATCTTTATCAGTTATGAAGAGTATCGATAGATGACAAAATAACTTCAATTACCATTGAAAATGATCACAAGAACACGGAAATATTACAATAGTTGCGTAATCGTATGCAGTCTGACTGAATATCCTTCAATCTCTAGTGCTGTCCAGCATATTTTGATAGAGATATCCGTTTATTATTTGAAGAAGTGGATTACAAAAATTTATTAAACCACCAAAGTTCATTTTTACCATTATGTAAGAATAAACGATCTTGGTAAATACTGTTGTTTCAGTATCTGCAGGATGAAATGCCAACAGTGATCTTTTATTTAAAAGTGAAAATGAAACTTCAGAAAATTTAGTAACTCAATGGAAAATCAGTGGCACCATTGTTGTCTGTAAAATTTGCACCTACTTTAAAACAATGTCCAAGTATGTATTTATTATCCATAAGTTATTTTATAACCCAGTCTGTATTGTCACCAGTTTATTTTATTTTCTGCATGAAACTGAACAATTGTTTGTAGTACTTGCATGTATGCATTTTAACATTAAATTCGATATTATACGTACCTTAATTTTTTAAAGTACACTGAAATTTTACAAATATAAATGGCATCAGCAATTATTCTTAATCTCATTCACTTTATAATAATATGAGGTTACCTTTTATTACTTTAAACTGTGCCTGTCTTATTCATGATTTATAAAAACGTCTATAGTCACATCTACCTACTAGAACGTTTAAGTACATGTAAGATTCTACTTTCAAATATTCCTACCATTTTTCTAAATTGTAAGTAAACCTTATATAATACGGATGACATTCAGCTTAATTATGAAGTTTCTCTTATTCGATTGGTTAAATTTTATTTTTGAAGTCATTATCATCAGTATAAAGTAATTAACAGTGGATTATGTTAAGTATATCTAATTATAAATATATAATAAAACTTACCAGCCTCACAACTTTCTAATTCAGCAGCTATAGCACGTTTTTCAGCATCGTTTGATCTTCTTCGTACCTTTTCCGCTCTTTTTCTGGCTGTCAAGTCAAATAATGAACAACAAATTATCTGTTATATGTTTGTGCGGATGAATTATGAACGCAAATGTTTTATGTTTCGATTGCAAGACGTTAAAATGAACTCACTAAGTTATCATTTGAACTAATGCATCGGTTAGCTATTTGAGTTTTTAATGTTTATCTATTAAATAAATTCTCCTGATAGTCAATTCAAATTTTTACAGCTTCTTGATTAGTGTGAAAATAAAAACATTGAAGATATCCTTCGGTTATATGCATAGATTAGAAGAGCAACTGTAATGGTACCACGTAGTTTAATGGTCAAAATATAACTATAGACTAGACAGTATAATATTTATTAAAACTAATTGATCGGTAAGTATTAAGAAGATATTCTTCACGAAGAGAATAGACCCAACATTTCCAAATGTAAAATATTAACAAACATAGTGAATATGAACATGAGCCTTGGGATGGCTCCTTATTAAGTCGTTGGTAAATACTTTTGTGAAATTCGAAAACTTATAAATATAACCCTTTAGTTTCTTTTAGTTCCTAATAATTCTTCACTAAATAACTTTTTTTATGACTAAAACAATCCAAATGGAATATTCAATACCCTTTAGAATTTCTTGGTGAAGATCTTATAATCCCTGTTATATTTTGTTTAAACCAGTTAACTTGTAAGTCTATTTATTATATTACACAAAAAGAAGTTGACAAATGATCTCAACTATTGAAATTACTACAATCTCCACAAAACCCCCTCTGATACTAATCAACATATGCTAACTACTGACTGGATTCAAGATGTATATCCTGGAGTTCTAGTGAGAACCAATGACCAGTGGAGTTCAACCAGATCAGTTGTGAGATAGTAACTCACTGATGACAATGGTGGATGTGTCGCTCAATTTCGTGGATTAGTTGAAATTAGACATGAACACTGTTGGATGCCGGCTCAATGATCTAGTTGGTTAAGCGCTGGCGCGTGAGACCGATAGGTCCTGGGTTGGAATCACGCGAGGTGAGATCGTGGATGCTCACTGCTGAGGAGTCCTACAGAGGGATGAAACGTCTATCCAGTGCTTCCATGTTTCTAACAGTGGTCTAGCTTCAATTAAATCGTGATCTCAACTATTTAAATAAAATACATAAATTTTCACAAATAAATATTTATATATAGAAAATGATGACAGAACCTACCTTTGATAATTTTTAATCGTTGTGCAAATGAAGTTTGTTCTTCAGCTAAAATAACTTCCTCTAAATTAAAGGCACAAAAAATGTGTACAAAAATTTGATTTTAAATAGAACAATGTCATTTGCAACTACTCTTTACTGTTCATTGTTTTATTGATTTTGGTCAAAAATATCAAAAATAACACAACTCAATAAAATCCTAAAGGGATCAAAATATTTATCGTGCCCACAAATGCCATGATACGACCGAGAGAAGGGAGAGACAACTCTCTCTCTCTTGAAATGCTCTCAAGTGGTCATGTGCATACAACCACTGTCAGGAAGTCCTACTTACTAGCTTCTCGTAGTAGAGGTGTTGTTTACGAAATTGAAAGGATGTAAAGCGAATGTCCGACGCTTGGTGGATACGGAGGATCCACCTAAGAGTGTTAGAAAACCGTGATTATAAACCGATTCGCACATGATCTCCAGAATCCTAAGGACACAAGTGACGTATGAACCTATTGTTGGTCACTGGCTACCATGGGACTATATCTCCTAAAGTCGCTTCACTGCCTTGTGGATTAAACCTTTAGGTCAAACGCTCGGGGTGTGGCCCTCCTAAGAAATAGTTAACATTAAGATTTTAACGAAGATGTTATGTACAAAGGTCGAATCACATTCAGATCACTAACATAGAAATAACGTATTTTAGACTAGAATGATGCATGCTTTTTATATTCAAATATTAAAATATTTAGTCATCAAATGAGTTAACATAAATTCGAGTCTTATTTTCATGTGGCCTAAGTTCAGACAAAGGCCTATCAATCTTATATGTGAATGAGTGATAAATCAAGTTTCAATTGTGAATAATTTCAGTTAAATATTAGGCTTAAACATGTTAATATATACGAAAACATATAATTTAACTGAGTAAAAATTAATTTGCTGAAAAAACAAAATCAATAATAAAACAACGAAGATAACTATTATGGAACAAACCTATAAATTCTTTTTGTTTATCCTATTTCTGTTGCCGTGGCAACCGTGTTTTTTGCACCTGCTAGTTTCTTTTAGTGATTAGTAAGGATTATCATTTTTTAAATTTAAATTAATTTGTTTTTATACTAAGTTGTCTTATAGTACTGCTTTAGAAAAAAAATAAAGTCAGCAATCATAAAATTTTGAGTATATTTAATTGATAAACATACAAAGATTTACCAACAAACCCATTAAGGAATGGAACTCAAAGTCTATAGATTGAATGGGTTGGGCGCTTAAACTTTAAACAATTAATGGAATTGAATGATTGTCGCAAATTGGTTGAAGTTGGATATTTACACTTTTGATTGCAACTTGGATCAATAAAGAAAGTTGGAACTAACTCCATGAAATTTGAAATCTATACTATATCTAGGAGTACTTAACGTAAGTTTATACTAAATTTTATAGTCTGATTGTTGAGATACTTTAAAAATGATAAAAAATTCCTTTTCTACTCTCGCGTTTTACCCCTATAACATATTGTTCCTATCTTGACTCAGGTACCCATTAAATAAATTTAATGTAAACAATGAATTCGAGTTTTTTATCTTAATGGTTCTAAATAAGTGGAAGCATGCATTTTCCATTTTACTGCTAGTCATTATCAAAAAGCAAATAAAATATAAATAACTATTACATTATATTTTGTTTTCAATTAGCCTATATATAGACCAAGACTGATTAATTAGATCACGATTATCAATAATAAAATATATTCAATCCTGCAGCTAATATTTTAATCGATTATTATTTTTTTCTCAATGGAGGTGAAAGTGATGGAATTGTTTTTCGTATGAATAAATAAATCATGTACAATGTTAACAACACTATCATAAAAGTCATAGTTTTAGAATAACAGATTATGAAGTCAGTGTTTCGTTTGTCAGTAACCTTCAATACAAATTTTGTATTTCATGTCTGATAATTTATGTCAAGAATATGCGGCAACTGTCTAGAGGTTAAGTATTTGCGCACGAAACTGAAGGCGATTGGTTCCAGTCTCACGTACGGAATCTTGGATGTGCACCGCTGAAAAGTTCTATATTAGAACGAAACGGCTGTCCAGAGCTTCCAGGTTCTAAATGATGGTCTAACATTGATGTCAATGAAAAATTAGTTCGTTTATGCGGTAACGTACAACAACCTGAGCACTAAATATTTGCTGAAATCACTCAACATCTCATCACAGAATAACTAAAGAATAGATGTATCTGTTATGTAAAGCCGTAGACAAAGATGATTTTCACACTAAGAAATAAAGGTAAGAACCACATAAAACTAGACATACATAGAAAACAAAAATTGGACGGCGATGGACAGTTGTCTTAGTTTACAACTTCTTGAGAGTTTGGGCTTACCGACCCAAATAAGACAGAATCAATCACAATTAAGTATCACTTTGTGCTTATCTATCACTAGTGACTATTTTGGAAATAAAAGTATCATAAAATTTTCATTAAAGCCGTAACTTTTCTACTTAAACAAAGTTTCATTTAGATAGTAGAACACCAGTTTAACTATAGGACAATTATATTACTGTCATAGATCAACTCAAATTGTAAACATTAATCAATTTTATTTTCACTTAATGCTTTCGAACATTTCGTGACATTTGCTGGTTGATGTAATTGTAGTTCACTACTATAGAATTACAAATTATAACAAACAATATCACTTTTTGTTGATAACCATTTTTCAAAATAAACAAAATCCTTTCTAAGATATATAAATTTCAATAGGTGGGAACAAAAATTATGTCAAATAATGTATGAACTTGGCTAATATAGAATTTTCACATGATATGAATATACTAATTTTGTTCAATTTTATTACTTCTGATCAATAAAGAAACAATATTACAAGCGTACATTATACATATATATATATATATATATATATATATATATACTGAATGTTAATTAATTTATACCTAATGATAGAATGCTATAAACATAATAAACAGAAACCTGTGAATTATGATAGGTATAATGTGAGATAAAAAGAAATAAACAAAAAACAATCAGTTTATTGTTGATTTAAACAAACAACGGATAGTATTTATATCCTAAATTTTGGATAACTATGTCTCTTCTACTTTCTCACTCATTCATTCACTCAATCTCTGTCGTTCTTTCTATACAAACATTAACACGTTCTAGATGTAAGTTAATTAAATGATTAAATGTTAAGATATGAAAAAAATAGTGCCACCTAGATTGTTGATTTGGCGTTTTTTTCTTAAAGAGAGATTGCAGTGACCATTTCTCTGTTAATAAATTATGTTCAGTTTTATCTAGTGGGGTAATTTGTAAAGATTTATTCAACAAGTTTTCTCTTAGACTAAAACCAAGGAATCATAAAATGGCTGCATCGTCCTGATGACGAAGTATTCAGCAGTGTTTATTGACAATTCCTCATGATATTGAGTCGTTTCTGTGCAAGTTATTCTGTGCGACTCTTTTTTATTTGAGATCAATGGTCCGCGTTTCAAGTTCCAAGCATATTTTTAGTTTATATCATAGATAAACTTTAATAAACTAGGAAGAACTTGATGGGTGTTTTGTTCTACTATGGGATTACTCAGCAGCGCACATCCAAATCTCTACCACAGAATGGACCCAAGAATGTCAGACCTCATAGTGAGCACCTAACCTTCAGACCACTGAGTCACTACGCAATGGCTTACATTTCCAATTTTTTTCGATTCTCGATGTTGAGCGACTCTTATCCATCCTTACAACGATATTTGTATCATGTCTGACATGCAACATAATACGATCATTATCCAATACCATTGTTGACTAACGTCTTATTTTAAGTATAGCTGAATTTCTTAAATATTATCTTGTGAAAACTTCAAGAATCATTTTCAAAGTTAATGAAAAATAAACGGAAAATCAGATGATTTATTGAGATAATTTTCTACATGGACTAAAATAAGATGAGGCATCTGAACATATCTTTCGTTTTTATTTGAGATTTTATAGAGCATGAATTTTAGAACCAGATATTTTAGATAGAGAAATCAATGATAAATATTTAAACCTTTGGAAATTTTCGAAAGATTTGTAACCGTTAGAGATGAACTGTGACCAGTGGGGTTCAATCATGTGACAGCAAAGCAGCAACTGACCAATTACAATGAATAATGGTTAAGTAGTTGATTGAAGTTTGTAAGATAAGCCAGTGCATATCAACTCAATGGTCTAAGGGTTAAGTGACTATCATGGTAACTGATTATCCTAGGTTTGATCTACTGTGGGGCAATCAATGTGGATTGTTGAAAAGTCCCACACTAGTACTTCCAGGTTTTACTGGTTGTTTAAATAAGTTTGATTTTGTAACATACAATATTTAACGATCTTTCCAAAGCTCTTATACTAGTAACTTTATATATATATATATATATATATATATATATATATATATATATATATATATATAACTAACCGGCTCGTTGTATCCAATCTAGATAACCGTTTAATTCACGATCAGATTGTTGTTGTCTGCGTAATTTCAAAAAAGCACGCCTTTTTTCCACACGTTCACGTTCTTTAGCAAATTCACTGGGAAAGAAGGTAGAAAAAATGGGTAAAGTAATTACGTTTTCCTTTTTGTTTCACAATCAGAAAATTAGGAAGTTCAAGGTTCCACTTCAGATACGAAACAACTAATTCGTGAAAAAATCCAATTTTCAACTACTCACATATAAATAATGAATAGTATCTTTGGTGCTGTGAAAGAACTGGTTTGATGATTAAATAACTCATCTTTACTTCATAAAGCTGTAAATTTAAACTCGGTTACATATATTTCATTTAATCACCATATCTCATATATATAGAATACGACTTAAAACAGAGTATACAAACTTGTATGTGTTCATAATAACTTAGTATTTGTATGAAAAAATGAACATTTTAAGACAAATCTTTATTAAGTAAATCCATATTCAATTACTTCTTATCTTTCTTTAATAATGACATTAAAGTAAAATCGCATCATATAAAATCAGGATAGACATTTTAAGGTTTCACTGATAGTAGGACAATATTTTGAATTGACTAAATTTAGAAATTTGAAGCAAAAAACTCAAAATACCTCTACTAGGTCGTTCAGAAGACAATTATAAAAATATCAACTTTTATAATCGACTTGAATTTAGTACACAGTAGTACCTTTTATACTGTAGAAACAAATAATTAATCAACTCAAGCCTTAACTTTGTGTATAAAAGCTTCATATGCATCACTGAAATTTCTCTTCTGGCTTTTCATATCTAAAAAATTTGTTGCAATGCATGTTTCATATTCATTTACATTTTTTATGTAAATGAATGGATGAAAACAATTTTTTCCAATTAGTTACCTCCCACAGTTATATATCCCAACTAATAAACTAAAACATTGAACAGGTTTAAAGCAAATACATCGTTTGAAATTATAACCGGTAGATTTAAGATTGTAAAATTCAAAACAAATTGTCCATGTTAAGATGACTAACAATATCAAATTGAATCAGTTTATACTTTAAGTGGAATCTTGAGATCGATCATCAGAATAACTATAGGTAAAATAAGTTGAGAGAAGAATAATTATGTAATCAGAAATCAAAATAAATGTTTGATGGATGACTATATAGTGTATGTTGTGATATACACTTAAAACGGAATTAATACTAATTATATTATTTATGTGTTCCGTAGTTTAATAGTGATTTTGAAACCATAATAGTCAGGTTGGTTCATTCTACAATTGAGAAAACAGTCGATTTATTGTAGTTGAGGTTTACTGTTTTAACTATATCTTTTCTTCAACATATTAGAAAGAGTTCATGATCAAGAAAATTCTATATTCATAGATCAAACATCCACCCCTCTTTATCTTTCATCAAAAAATTGATTTTTGTCATCCTACTACAAAGTTTCAAATTCCTGATTTATTTCTCAGTTTATTTTTTATTTCCAACATCCTACATTACAGTAATAAATAACTATGAATGCAATTGTAAAACTTCAGTAAAGTAATGTTTTATTCAATGAATTAACTTGGTTTCCTTTACAATAATGACGCTATAAAATACATAGATATGTATATGCAAATTTCATTAAGTTACAGCGAATATCTGAGATATATTTTAAATTATTTTTCAAATATTTACTCAAATAGATAAGTAGTGAAACGTTGTATTACATATCATTGTCTATTTTTTTTAAGAATTGTAGTTATTCTTACGAATTCATTTGTTAAACGAAATATTTGTTATTTTAATAGTTTATTATCTCCGTTGTGTATGCTACTTATGTTAGCAGATATAAATAGTATTCAACACAAGTCGGTAGTGAATTTGTCTTCGAGCAGAAGGTTGAGAAGATTGAAAAGGAGAGAAAACAGAAGAATTTTGAAAACAATCAAGATAAAAACAAGAATGAAAGAACAATGACGCTTGTAAAAGACAATTTAAAGAATATGTGCAAATAATTTATTCGATGTGATTTACACATTTAACTAAATCACTGTTTGATTATTCATGGTACAATAAACTGGTCTTCTGCACCTGAGTTCTTCGTAAACTACATCTTTACATCTTCTACACGAGTTATATATTTCTTCTTTTGCTCCTTTTTGTTTTATTCAATAAGAGGATGTAATATTAATGTTAGGTTAATAAATAAGTTTCCGAGCGTAAATTAATTATGTATAAATTTCAAAAGTATCTATCTCTTTAAAAGGAATGAATATTTAGGTCATTTAAGAACATACTTTGCTTATGGGATGCGAAAGTTTAGAAATTCTAGAGATATTTCAAGTATAAGTTAATCAGAGAAATGAAGACAAACTTATTTATTCAACATGTTTTTCCCTTTCATTTCAATAGACAAATAAGCTAATCCAGTTGGACATAACACATAACATAATTTGAAATAGAATCTATTTGGATGCTTTTTGAACTTACGACAACTATAGAGGTGCTAAATTAAAATATTATTTTATTGTCAACTCAAGATTTAGCAATCAGTTCTTTAACGATACATTTTGCAGTTTATAATATATGCAGAAGGTTTAAGTTATATAATAAAATTATATGTAATATCTACACTCTTTTTCACGTTATATGATAGTTTTTAAGTTTTGTTTCAAAAAACCTAGTTAACTTGAAAGTATTGGTTTGGCACGATTTAACGCAGTATAAGCAAGAATGCTGAATCAAAAGTGAATGGAAGATATTTCAAAATTTGTTTGAAAGACAGCATAATATGACTTCAGTATGATGTCATAGGTCAGTTATGTTTTCAAATTGGATCATGTCACAGGTTAAATGGTTACGTATTAATAATGAATTGAATGATGGTCATTTTTTTCAGAAACCGAATAAAGTTTGAGGTTTACTTTATCAAATTTCAGATTAAGTGGTTTGAAAACGTAGTTTTTATTTCAATCTCATGCTGGATATCCAATACGTTAATACTAAAGTTTAAGGACGAACCAATCATATTTCAAAATATAGCTTGAAACGTTCAAACGTTCGTTTCTAATTGTCAGTGCATTTTCCACCAAGTTACATCACTTATGTGACGTGGCTTAAAATTTATAAAAATATTATTTGTTTATATTGAATACCATTCAATTGTAATTTCGTTTCAGCCATCTACGAGCGATCATTAAACAAATCACTGTTTTTTTTCAAGGTGAAGAATATTTTTGAACCAACTACTCACATGGATCAGTGTTCGTTAACATTCATAAGTTATGAAATCACAGTCGATTCCCTGTTCGCCTATAACCTACATTCGTTCAGTTCAGTGAATATGTAAGTGTAGAAGATACTCAAACTAGTGAAATATGACTCAACTTACCCACTTAAAACACCAAGTACTAAATTGATCAATAGAAATGCTCCAATTACAATTAGAGGTATGAAATAAATCCAGTTGAAACGTGACCCATATGTACGATTGGTCTGTTAAACAATAAAATATAACAGAAATTGTTGAAATTGCAAAAAAAATTTTTATTTCATGAAAACACGTGGTTATTAAATACTTTTGCCGCTGTAAAGTGTATCTGTTGATTGATTAGATTATTGTAGAAGAATATGAGACATGTCTGCCAATCAACTGAATAAGTAGTTGTTAACCAGCAGTTATTAAGTTATTTGAATTGTACCTAAAGATTTCCTTACGTGAGATAGTATGAATTTATCCGACATACGTGATACTGCATAAACTAATTTTACAGTATATCACAAAAAATAATTTGTTATTAAAAATGTAGGATCCGGTACAAATAAATAATTATCCTGTATCTTGTACATATTAAGTCAACACAGCAGTAGATGTAATTAATAAGATGACGAACAAAGGCCTTAAAATGGTAACTATATCAAGAATAAAATAAAGTTATAGCACAGAGTAAGAATAAGGAACGGAAAAAGAATTGACCAGCGCTGTTACCAGCAGTTTTGTATCCGCGCACCTATAGATTCTGTCTCATGAAAGAATTGTTGCCCATTATTTAAATCATTAATGAATATAGGTAACAGTACTGTGTCTATGATACTTCACTTCTCTATGTAATATATTTCATCATTAGTATTCAGTGAAAGTTAGCAATCGCTCTAATTAACAACTTTTAAAATCTCATCATCAATAATAAATTGTTCATTAATTGAGTCATTAGTATTATTCGAATACGTTTTCGATTCATTCATATGAATCACAACATTATTTAATGAAAGTTAAAAAAAAATACAAATAAACTTATATTAGTAACAATCGTGCAATTATTGCTTGACAAAATCACTTTACCATATATAGTACATCTGTCCATCCTTCCATTGTAATACACTGGAATACTGTTAACATTGCATAACCAATATTATCGAAACTTGTTATGCCATAATTTGGTCCCTCCCAATAACCTTTGCATATATAACCAGTTGGACAGACAAATGCTCCTGGTGGTCGTGTATGCGTATCCACCGGTTGACATGGTACTAAGCCAGGTGCATCTGGTATGAAACTTGGCAATTCCGTTGGATTATCTTCAAAAAATAATAAATTATGAAAGCGTACTCTTTTAAAAACAGAAAATTGTAATGCTTCAACATGTGTTACTAATACATTAAATATTTGACAAATGTAAACTTTTGACGCAAATGCATCACGTAAATCAGTTGACTAATGTCGAACGAAGTGATTTCCAAACCTTATAAGGGGGTATTCGTTGAGGATTAACTCCACCTGTAGCTCTTCCAGAGTTACTGCCGGTCCCAAGCCCGGGTAAAGGAGAAGGGTTGGGCATGGGGTTAGCGTCCCCATCCCGTAGAAAACTAACTCACTAAAAAACGCTAACCAGGAAAAATAATTCAAACCATTTAAACTCTGCCCTGAGAGTAAGAAGGTCTTCATTTAGAAGAAATATGACGCGTCATAGTGAAAATCCGAGTTCCTTTGGAAGCCACGAGGCCGATGCCCCTTCTAACAACCAGAGCAACAATTTTTATAGGTACATGGAATGTCCGGACAATGTAGGAGACCGGGAAGACTGATAAAATAGCAACGGATATAAAGAGATACGACTTGGCAGAACTAGGAATCAGCGAGACTCATTGGACCCAAGCTGGACAACAAAGGCTAAATACGGGAGAGATGCTGCTATACTCTGATCACAAAGAAGAAAACGCTCCACACACTCAGGGAGTTGCTATAAAGCTGTCCAGAGTAGCACCAAATGCACTTGTAGGATGGGAATACCACGGATCCAGAATCATCAAAGCATCATTCAAAACAAAGAAGGAGGGGATCACAATGAACATTATCCAATGTTATGCACCCACAAATTATATCAACGATGACATTAAAGATCAGTTCTAAGATAGGCTGCAATCAATCATAGCGAAGTGCCCAAGAAAAGACCTCAACGTGTCAGGAGGTTCTGGGCTCCAAGATGCATCATCACAAGGAATGGATCTCTATAGAAACACTGGACAGGATCGAAGAAAGGAAGAACAAGAAGACAGCAATTAACAACAGCCAAACACGAGCAGAGAAAATCCAAGCACAAGCTGAGTACATAGAAGCAAACAAGCAAGTGAAGAGCAGCATTAGAGCCGACAAGCAGAAATAGATGGAAGAACTAGCAACGACGGCGGAGAAAGCTGCAAGAGAAGGAAATATGAAACAGCTTTACGATACAACGGAGAAGCTAGCAGGGAATTATCGTAAACCAGAGAGACCAGTCAAAGACAAAGAAGGAAGATCAATCACTGAGATTCAACAACAGCGGAACAGATGGGCAGAGTACTTCTGGGAACTCCTGAATAGACCAGCGCCAATGAATCCACCGGACATCGAAGCAGCACACACAGATCTTCCTATAGATGTCAATCCACCAACGACCGAAGAAATCAGAATGGCCATCAGACAAATGAAGAGTGGGAAAGCAGCAGGACCCGACAATATTACCAGCTGAAGCACTGAAGTCAGACATCGAAGTAAATACAAGCATGCTTCATCTTCTGTTCAAGAAGATTTGGGAGGAGAAACAAGTGCTGATGGACTGGAAAGAAGGACACATCATCAAGATTCCAAAGAAAGGAGACCTGAGCAAGTGTGAAAACTACAGAGGCATTACACTACTGTCAATACCAGGAAAAGCCTTTAACAGTGTTGCTGAACCGGATGAGAGAAGCAGTAGATGCCCAACTTCGAGATCAACAAGCTGGATTCCGTAAGGATCGGTCGTGCACAGACCAAATTGTGACACTACGGATCACCGTCGAACAATCAATTGAGTGGAACTCGTCACTGTACATCAACTTCATTGATTATGAGAAGACATTTGACAGTGTAGATAGGAGAACGTTATGGGAAATTCTTCGACACTACGAAGTTCTTGAGAAGATTGTCATTATTATCCGGAACTCATACGACGAACTACAGTGCAAAGTAGTGCATGGAGGACAGCTGACAGATGCATTCCAAGTAAGGACCGGAGTCAAATAAGGCTGTCTACTCTCTCCCTTCCTGTTTCTCCTGGTGGTCGACTGGATTATGAAGACCTCGACATCTGAGGGAAAACACTGCATACAATGGACAACTCAGAAGCAATCAGATGATTCAGATGACCTAGCTCTTCTATCGCATACACACAAACAAATGCAGATAAAGACAGTCAGCATAGCAGCAGTCTCTGCATCAGTAGGCCTCAACATACACAAGGGGAGAACCAAGGTTCAAATTCACCACGGAGAACAGCAATCCAATCACTCTTGATGGCGAAACTCTGGAAGATGTGGAATCCTTCACATACCTGGGAAGCATCGTCGATAAACAAGGAGGTTCAGATGCAGACGTCAAGGCGAGGATTGGCAAGACAAGGGAAACATTCCTTCAATTGAAGAACATATGGAACTCAAAACAACTTTCAACCAATATCAAAGTCAAAATCTGCAATACGAACGTCAAGGCAGTTCTACTATAAGGAGCTGAAACGTGAAGAACTACAACAACCACCATCAAGAAGGTACAAGTATTTATCAATAGCTGTCTACGCATGATACTCAACATCCATTGGCCGGATACCATCAGCAACAGCCTTTTGTGGGAGAGAACCAACCAGCTTCCAGCTGAAAGAGGAAATTAGGAAAAGACGATGGAAATGGATAGGACATACATTGAGGAAATCATCAAACTGCATCACGAGGTAATCCCTAACTCGAAATTGTGAAGGGAAGCGGAAAAGAGGAAGGTCAAAGAGCGCATTACGTCGGGAAACAGAAGCGGATATGAAAAGGATGAATAACAACTGGAAAGAGCTAGAAAGGATTGCCTAGGACAGGGTTGGATGGCGAATGCTGATGAGCGGCCTATGCTCCTTCGCGAGGAGCAACAGACGTAAGTAAGTAAGTGATTCGTTGTGAATTGACTTTCTTTGAAGTACTAATGGAAATCAAGATAAATGTCTTTTCCTGGTATTGAACAAGTTAGTAGTGAACATTCATGGTCAATGTGTGGTCAAACCTAGGACTCTCACGCGAACGGTTGTGTATGCAGATGAAAAGTAGACAAAACAACAAATCCACCACACCCTATAATATTTGGTTATTGTTGGTCAGTAATATATATATATATATATATATATATATATATATATATATATATATATAATATGAATATAAAAAAATCGGCTCTAATGAGAATTTATACATAATTTCTCCTCGAATAGATACTACACCATCATCACTTACTGACTGATCTATGGATTACACATTATAGTGTTCAATCGAAAAATGAACAAATAGAAATAAACTTAAGTGGTAAACACTTGTGTATTGACAAGCGTTTTCGAACTATATCCATTTGTCATTGTTTACAAAATAACTAAAGGCAAACATTGTACTACTATAAATTATTGGACATATATAACTATTATAAGCAAAGATGGATAGTGTCCAGCAGCGGAATCCAGGACGTGTGTCTTGTCCCGCATGGGAATCGTCTACCGGATACACCTGCATCTCAGAGTTGATGTTCACTCGTGAACTCTAACCCAACACCGTCTGCCTCAAACCACACCACATTACCTACTTAGCTACTGAGTCCTGATAGCCACTAGCTTGTGCAATGAGGTAATACTTTAATTCATTTTGTACAATTTGTTTGACTCTTTAAGGCTACAACAAATTAGTTTCCAATTGGCATATGTGTATCAAGATTGTCATCACTCACAAGAATATACAAATTTTACCGTTGGAAATAAAAAATTCCGAAATGTTTGTAGCAAAGAATCAATAGAAAACGATAGTTAAATTAGAATTTAAAGTTACCCTGTAGTCAAAGGGTAATAAGAATGAAATACCGTAAAGAAACATGAAACTATGAGAAATTATTTCTTGGGCGATTATAAAGAGATAGCAATATAAACGAGCGGATATATGAAAGATAATTGTTCAATTAAATAGCATAAGAAAAAAAATAAACATATGTCAACAAATAACTATTTCGTATACAATGGAGGCTTTGATAATTCATCAATTCAAGCTTGAAAATTTTTCTCAAAAGCGGTGTATCCAATTCCAAAGTTTCCTAGGATTATAACATTCCTTCATATTTTTTTAGTTATTTCTTGACAACTATTTGGTTTCTCTTCTTTATCCTTTGTACTTTTCAAGTAGAAAATCACCTTTCACATCTCTGTTCTATATCTAATTTTAGCACATGCTCATTCATATTTTCAACTCATAATAAATAGTAGATAACTCTAGAACTAGCTGGAAAAACGTAAGCCCATAATTAATATTGTGGTGTGCGCCATTGTTGTTGACAGATCTAAGTAGTATGTATCATCAATCGAAAGTGGAATGCCTGGGGTCATAAGGTTGATAAAATCCAATAGAAGAGAATGAGAGCAGAGAGTGATTGGAATGGAAACAAAAGAACGTCAAAGTCTGAGACAATTGACGGATATTTTGCAAATGAAATTTTGCCTAGATATTCTGCAATAATAACTTCAATTACATTTGGTTGTTCTCGTTCACTACAATATCTGAGTGGCCGACCCATATTGTGAATGTGTTTGATACTTTGCCGTTTGTAGCCTTGTAAGCACGTGAATCTTATCAGATCGACACTTGAATACATATGAAGAAAGAAGTGAAAAATACCCTAGTTTTTAATTTTTGTGTTCAAGAAATTATCATATTTTCTGGTTCATCTACTCGGTAACTCTTCTCAAGTTTAATCTATATAATTTTTCGTTTTTTTTACGCTGTCAAAATATTAGGGTAAAAAACAGAAATCGAATAGGCTTTTTTCTGTTAAACTAGTACACTATGAAGTTAGCTTTCTCAGAGACTTCCATTGTTTATAAGGGCTCTGAAAATCGTAGAGCAATTAATCATTTGTTCCGTTTTAGTCTGAGACTTCTTACCATTGTGAACAAATAATCTCTTATAGGGTTTGCGAATGAGTCAATTGATTTTACAAATTTAGAACAATGAATATATTAAAACAATTTATCAAAATTTATGAGGCTCGTAATACTGTTTGTTTGAGCATCAATGGGCACGGTTTCTCCTTAAATCAATGAAAACTCATTTGGAAGCTAGACATCAGTAAGCACTTGAAATCACATATGGAATTGGACACATGAAACTGACTGGAATTGAAAACGAGAACCACCACGTTTAGTCTCAATGGTCGTAAAAAGATTATAGCGAAAAAGTTGTAGATATAATCCTATATGAGATAAACTATTCAATATTGTTAACTAGAAAAAATATAGTTCACCAATACTTTCTGTTTTTTAATAGCTTTCCAGTTACAAAAGTGTTTATGTGGAAAACAACTATTAAACAACACAATTTAAATTGAACATAACACTTGAGTATTTGTTTTCACCAATGTATTCAAAAAATCCCTATTTTAAAATACACTTATGGAGGAAATTACTAATAATAATAATTTTTAAGTATTGTCAATTTTCATATATAATAAGTATAGAAAAACTCATTCTAGACTGATAAAAATTTCTCCGCCAATACATTAAAAAGACACATAACCATTAATTATATATTTGGTAAATCATTGTTACATTATTTTTTTGACTCAAATTATTTATGTCAATAGATTTATTGAAATCGATGTAGAAGGCGGACAAAATAGAAAAATTGATTCTTGTCCAGACAACGTACATATATATATATATATATATATATATATATATATACCTCCCTTCCCATAATCACCCTCTCCCTAAATACCATGAACTCAAGTCATACCTTTAATGTTTAAGTATAATGAAATATTACTTTATAAAAATTATTTAAATTATAATAATTGTATATTCGTCTATGATAATTATTGAAGTATATATTAACGATTAAATATTTAAAACACAGTATCTAGATTAATTTACAGTCAAGTGAACATTTATTTCTCTAATTATTCAAACATTATAATTGTAACAATAAACAATCTATTGATATGATTATAATAATAATGTCTGTTTGGTTTTAATTCTGGAAATTTCTTTTGAAAACATTCTGTATAAATTGTAGGTTTGTTGATATTGATGAATTAAAAAGAAAGAAAAAAATCATGATTATACTGTAATAAAAACGTGTCTGTAGTTGAGACAATAATTTTTGTGGTGTTGTTGATAATTTCAATATGACACCGAAAAAAACAGCTAGATATACTACTGAATTTCTTTTTTGCCGTCACATACAAAAAATCATATATTTCCTGAATGTTGTTAGACACTAGTAGCATGGGATGCCGGATCAGTGGTCCAGTAGGTTAAGCGTTTGCGTGCGAGACTGAAAGCCCTGGGTTCGAATCCCGCGAGCGGGATCGTGGATGAGCAGTGCTGAGGAGTTCCACAATAAGACGAAATGGCCGTCCATTGCTTCCAAGTTTCCAACGGTGGTCTAATATCACTCGGTTCATAATCTCAATCAAAATCTTAATAATCTCCACAACCCCTATACTGATATTTCCTGAATGTTTTCGTGTCTGTGTGTGTGGATATTACAGTAACTAACATGTCGATTTGCATACACAATAATTCATTTTCTATACATTTTTAGTTAATTTATTTTAGGAACTAACCTTTGCAAATCTTTGCAAATTTAATTTTATCTATAGTATTGTTATTGTCAAAAATGTTCATTTCTTGTTTTTTTTTTTATGTAATTTGTTCAAACAATGTACGTTTAATTCGATTTTCACTTCTTTTTTACTACATGATATTTGTAAAGATTATATAATTTCTTAGTTTCATAATACAAATTATTTGATAATTGGTTTTGATCTGGTATGAAACTAATGTCCATTATTTTATTTGTAAGATGATCTTCCAAATTCAGAGACTCGATAATATATGATGTCTAGATCAGTTTATTTTACCTAAATATCTTGTTGGTTTTCTATTTCGGTAACAAAAAAGACACTTGTATGATTCTAATAGGTTGATGAGGATTATGTGTGAATATTCACATTCGACTATATTGAGTCATGTTTTTCAATATAAGATATACATTTTTCTGGCAAAGTTGTATTTATTTGAGATGAATTCTTTATTATTTAAATTTGTGTCGTCCAAGTAAACATTGTCAGTGTTTTTAGGACATATGTTCTTTACTGATTTGAATTGTGATTCCAACAATGCGATGGTTTCAATAATGTCAATTGTTTATCCACTATTCAAGGGTTCATTAATTTTTGAACTTAAACCGTTCTATGGATAAAGTCAATCACAAAGAATATTAGCTATCAAATTGGTCAAACGTTCCCAAACCCTATGACAAGTTAGCCTATATTCTAATATGAGAAACATTTTTCAGTGAATTTAGTCAAACCCAGAACAAGTTAGTTACCAATCGATTGATTTTATATTATAGACTAATCAAACATGAAGATATTCATATTTAAATTCCAAAGAAATAAATCAATAAAATCATACATCACAAAAAACCGAATATTTTGGACATGACCTTGAGTAAGGTTAAAATGTCTTCAACAATGAGAAGTCGGAATTATGAAGACATAGCTATCTATTACAGGTTACATCTACTTTTTCAGGTAATGTCTATGCTTGATCATGCTTAGTTTTGTTATTATGCTGAATATCTAACTTGATTTCATATTTCTCCGATTTCGTTTATAATCAAATTATTCAAAGTTATTTGTTAATGAATTATAATATCCCCCATACTTAAGTGAAACAAATTTACTCAACAATTCATTAAAACTGATAATCTTTCTATATATTGTAGTTAAACAGATTCAGTCAAATAGCTAAGGTAATTTGTTTCCATTGAGGATAGTACGCAATTCTATATCGACTCAAAGAATGAACGGTGTCATGGTTGTCATCTAACTTACAGAACTTTGGTACACTAACTGTTGCTGTAATTTAAATTAAAAAATAGTTCATAATTATATAAGTAAATGTTTTGAATATTTTTAGAATATATAATGCATATATAGAAAATGTTAATAAAACTTTACTTTGTTCAAAGCATGTTACGTGAAAGACACCAGAGTAAAATTCTAATCCAACAATTGCAAATATCAATATAGCAAATAATACTAATATTCCAATTTGTAATAATGGTGCCATTGCTTTAATAATTGACGTTAAAACTACTTGAAGGCCTATGGAAGAGATAAAATAAAAATAATTTTAAAAATAAAAGTAAAATTCAAATAAACATAAGTTCAATTTTAGTATTCATAAATGTTTCAAGAAAAACTAATAAGTATATTTTCACAATATTTTTCTAATGAAAACTTAAGATCAATAGTGTTAATCAGTCATATTCGATTGTAAAAAAGAATTAAATTATATATTAAACTATTTATAAAAGTAGTGCGCATCCACGATCATACCCGCAGGATCTGAACTCAGAACCTGTTGGTCTCGCTCGTGAATGCTTAACCTCTAGATTATTGGACCGGCTGGCATCCAACGGTGTTAATGTCTAACTTCAACCAATGTAATTTACTTAACATTCAGCTATACATTCAATTATAAGATACTGGATGACACTGTACTTTATTTATTTTCATTATATATGAAGACTATCAAAATTGGTAACATATTCGTTCAAAATTAATCAAGAGTGAATTTATAATGAGAGTGATCAGAAAACTATATAGTAAAAAAGTAAACTGATTTGTCAACTGTCATTTCAGTTAATTTTAATTAAGCTTATACTACAATCATAAAAACGTTCATCATAAATATACTCTAAAATAAAAAGAGTTAGGAAATTATTTTTATTTAGTACTATGTCTATAATAATACTCAAAATGCTTTTTTTGTTTATTAACAAAATAAATATCACTAGATCTCATCCACTGTACAAATCAATGTAACTTTATAAGAGTTGACGGTGACTTTATGTAGAAAAAGAACTAAAATTATCTACATAAAGTGACTTTTGTTTTATCCGCGTTAAATTCTGGTTATACGAGTAACACTGCTAGAGTGGTGTTCGTTTGAAGTACTGATATTAATTAATATTCTTCACTTCTCATACCTAATGAAAACTTTTAAGTAGTATGTTGTTCATTTAGTGACTATAATTTAACTGAATTCTGTTATTTACAGTCACGATTATTTAATAAAGAAGGTAAACGAAAAAACTCAAATAATCAAGAGGACTGTAGAAAAAAAACTAAATTTAAATTAATCATAAATCAGACTTTATTTGTTTTTATCAATTTGTGTCAGTTCAAAGAACAAATATAGATATTACCGGTCATATTTACTTCTATGATTGAAAAAAGACAATTTTATTGCCTATCTTAATTTATATTCTTTACATATTTGTTGACTTTCGAGAGAGTTATTGATTGTTATATACTACATTACAATTTTGTCTGTTTGTTAACTGAGCTTATTATTGAATGATTCCCACAGTATTAGGGAATCTTCCGTAATTACTAGTCCAGGGTTTCGTGTCGACTACCTCCAACCACCATGGAATCTTCTGTCTTACACATTATTAAGCTTCTTTGATTTCAATGAATCAAAAATCAATTAAAACGAATAATCAAATAAATTTCCAATTACATAAAAGAAATTTTTTTGTTTAAGTTCTTTACTGTCATATACATTTTTACTGGAAACTTTTTTTGCAGTAGAATAAACACTAGTTCAGTTTAGTAAATCTTTATCATAATAATAAAATCAAGAGTGACTTACTTGGTACACCTGATACTAGTTTAAGAGGACGTAGTACACGTACAGCTCGAAGTGTTCGTAAATTCACTCCACTTCCACTTGTCATGAACATTGTAAGAAATCTATTAATGAAGTCATAAAATAAACATTTTACATACAACTAAAATAATAAATCAATATAGTTAATTGGGTAAAGTTAGAAATTCTGATTATTGTATTCTGATAAAGTGACCATATGATAATTTTCGGTATATGAAATTTGTAAGTTCTGTCGTTCAGCCAAGGACGTTCATCTACGTATTCACTATTAAAAATATTATTTATTATTGTTTGATGTTTACATGTTTTTAACAAATACCACTCTATCACAAAATTTTACAAAAAATATCCAAGTTTTACAGTAAATGAATACATTTCTCAATCGATTAATAATTGAAAATTTACTCAAGTTATTATTAATACATTATTAGCTATTCAACATATTTTATTAACCTAATTATTTTAATAGTAGCTGTTCACACACTGAACGATTGATGTCTTCGTTGTTTTCCTAAACAGTCTATATATGAATTCACTTGGTATTGTTTACTTGAATCTTTGCATTGATGTTTAGGACTGTAATTGACCAGTCTCTGGGTTTAAGTCCCAGAGTGAAGGTCAACTCTGAGATGCAGTTACATCCAGCTGATGAGTACCAAATAGGACGAAACGAGCGTTCTGGATTCCACAGATAGCCATTATCCATTTTGCTTATAAGTTTATATATGTTTTATAAGATATACAAAATATTCTGTTTTCTTTTCAAAACATTATTCTATTCATCTTAATTTACTTGTCTTAAGAGATAATCATAAGAGCAAATGATTATGTTCATTTTAATTGTTAGTAAACAGTGAAAACTGTGGTTACAAGCAATAGTTGATAACTTATAAAAATTAAAATTAGGATGTGTACGGAAATGATATTGAGTTATGTGTCTTCATCAAATATTTGATTAACAATCAATAATTTTTAATTACATTGTAGTGTGTCACAATGCTATTCAGGTTAACATGAGACGATTAGGATAAACATTTTATTAATTGTTTTGTTCATTAAAACTATCAATTATTTATAGGCAGAGATAGATGACGGCTAGCAGTGGAATCCAGGACGCGAGTTTCGTCCTGTTTAGGACTCGTCAGCTGAATGTCCCTGAATTCCAAAGTTGATGTTCACCCCGACACTTTAACCCAGCACCACCCCTCTCAAACTCCATCACGTTTTCCATTTAGCTACTGAGTCCAGGTGACCAAGAAACTGATCAAATACAGCCCTGAACATCGATGAGAAGATTAAAATAATCAATAGAAAAAATGAAGAATCTATTAATTAGTACGCTTTAATTGCAATCTTGATGTAGATAATGAAAATAACGAATAACATTGATACGTACCAGTTTTCATAAAATTGAAAAATGGTTACAACTCTCTTGATTGTATAGTGATAAAGAACTGTAAAAATATTGCATAAAGCGCTTCACAACGTCGATTTCAAATAACAACTTAATTATGATAGACATGACTATATGAGTTTTCAACAAGTTATTTTAGCTGCAGTCATTATGTGAAACAATTATCATGAATTCACTAAAGATGATATAAATAATTAGAGTCCAAAACAAAATTATAAATGTAATTCATTCTCTAAATTACTTGATGATCTAAGGTTCCATTCTAAAAGGATTTGCAAATACTCTTTGGTAAAACAAAGTAAACAATTCACTAGAACTTCCTAAATTTTCGATTACTGTTTAGTTTAATTGGAAGTTATTTGAATACTTCAGATTGATTTCTCAAACATTATAGTGTATGCAAAGAAATACCTATAAGAATATGTTACAGGGAAGATGAATGCATAAATTCTAAATAGCAAGTCCTTACAATTGAATATAAAATAAACAGTAATGTATTTGTATAAACACATGTGTTTATTAGTTGTTTGGTTCACGCTATTTTAGCATTTCCTGCCTGTTTTTTTGTTTTTTAAACAAGAAAGTGATTTAAATGTATGAATAAATTCAAAATGTTAAAATCAGTCAGTCAGTCACAACGTAGGATTTCGTATGTACGTACATCAGTTCGAGTTGCCATACTACATTAACACAGAGATGCAGTTGTCGATTCAAATCCCATAATGGTAGAGGTAGTAAAAATAGAGGCAGTAATCGGAAAGATTAGGGTTTGGAGATGTTATTCAAGGAGCATAATCCAGTGAAATAAATTTGGAACGAGGAAAACAGGTTTTGAAAAATTCAGATTAGAATTTGAGAGATCACAAAGAGTGGATGCACCTGCGCCACTGCAAACAATTTTGAGCCATGTCATTCAGTGTCTCTAACCATCGGTTGCTATCATCTCGCGGTCCCCAACCAGGTATTACTTCATCGATTGACTTGCCATTCTTGCATAGTACCCATTTCCTAACAACTGTATTACTTACACGAAATGTTAAAATTATTATATATAGATGACTAAATAAATAATTTGAAAATTAAATGAACTAAACAATTAGGTTTGAACTGAATCAACTCAATTGAATTATACACTAACTGATTAACATAAATTATGTCATCGTGTAATTTATAACAATTTTCATTTTTGCTCATTCAGTGTTT
This sequence comes from Schistosoma spindalis, assembly GCA_946903255.1. NCBI lineage: Eukaryota > Metazoa > Platyhelminthes > Trematoda > Strigeidida > Schistosomatidae > Schistosoma > Schistosoma spindalis. The sequence goes on along the minus strand of OX336420.1, from coordinate 25,785,169 downwards.
TTTTGTTAGATGGTAATTTACTTTATTATCTGTTCTATATGTTGTTTTGTATTAGTAATCTGTTAGGTGTTAATGTAAAGTTTAGGAATAATTACAACTATGATAAGTTGACAGAAGGTTCTCATGTGTGTAAGTTTTCAGAGTTTCCTGTTTGTTTATTTATCAAAAACTGAATTCAGTAAGTTTCTATTAACATGCATATATTTTGAACGCATTAACTGAGTGATATTGTCAGTTTTAAGTTTTCGTACAGTTAAATTATTTCTACCAGTCAAATCTACTTGAAACGTTTAATAATACTTGCGATTTTTCAGCTTAATATTCATTCATTTCGACAGTAGCTTGTTGACAATGCTCACTAATACTTTAAATCTACTGAAAGTGATAGTAGCCTTATGGATCTAAAAGATAAGTATATCACGGGTATTGAAGCGAATGGAACTTAGTACTGGTCTTAATATGGACATCAACACTAAGGTATAGGTATATACATTTTATGAGTCCAGAATAAGGCAATACGCGTTCTTTGTATTCAATCAGCAATCAAAAACAACTTCATCAAAATATATTCTAGTATTTTTGTTTTCTCCAAACGTTATCTATTTCTAACTTGATTTTAAAGTTACCGGAAAAAGGTCTACTTTATATATCCTGTTTTGGCAGATATGTAGCGATTAGTTTAGCTTTAGTTTAAAATTCGTGATGGATTTATGTAAACTAAAGCAACGTTGGAAATCATAAAACAATGGACAGATGTTTCATTGTTGTTTGAGAGTGAATAACCATTATCAATAAGTGATACTCTGGATTAAATATTCTTCACTATAGTTTGGTAGTGCCAGTTGATATTTATTTTTAGTATTGCGTTGCAGAGATTGTCGAATTCAATTAAAACCATGAACTGATCTAAATTAAACCATCATTGAGAACCTAAAAGCACAGGATTATATTACCACCGTTGGATGCCGGCTTAGCAGTTAAATGGCTAAGCCGTCACGCACAATATTGAAGGTTCTGAGTTTGAGCCCGGCGTAAGGGAGCATTGATGCGCACTGGTGAGTAGTCCCATGTTAGGATGAAATGATAATTCAATGCTTTCATGTTTTCAATAGTGTCCTAACTTAAATCGATCCATGATTTTAATGTAATATTTATTTCATGAAAAGCACAATTTCGCGCTTAGGTTGTGTTTGTATATCTCGTCGATTAAACAATTATTATATGATGATAATGAGTGACATGTACAAAATTGATAATAAGATTTGGGTTTTATTGGTTAGCAAGTAACCTATAAAATGATATCTTACGAAAATACACAATTTTAAAATTACCTTGTTGTTATTCTACTAAAAATTGAATAATGTTTAGTTAGCCAGTTGATTCAATCTCTTAAAATCATTGATTCAGGGTTCATATCACGAAATGTGTTTTTTAAAAATAAACTTCACTTGGTTAAACCACGATGTTCAATGATTCTCATATTTTGATGCATGACATACAAGTTAAATTTGTCTACTATTGAACAAAAGGAAGTAGGTTTAGCATTGTTTGATGTAGAAAGTTTATCTTAATGTTGACATTTTTCCAGGGATGTAACGCCTACATTTTTTTCATTGGTACATATTTTGAGTTTCCTACAACCATAGCAATTTCGCATCAATCTTTCTATGTTAGATAACTCACTTATTGATCTCCATGTCGCATTGTAATTCTTAGCTTATGATTACTATATATCAATCACGATTCACATGTGGTTCATATTGCTTGATGATATCATGAATAATAGTTTATATTTCACGACTAAATATGATCACATTATCTCATTATATATGAGATTATACAAAATACATCACTGTTAGTGATTATTATGCTAACATTATAATATAATGTCATATATTTAAGCAACATTAATCCACTGTTCAATAATAACCAGTGATGTAAATCTAAAAAGACGTACACGACTGGAAATTATCATGTGTTTTGAATCTTAGCGACCAAACTGTTACAGAAATAAATGAATATGTGATTAATATTCCACTTAATAATAACACGTTCATTCAGGGAAAATTATGTAAACTTTAGATCAAATTTACTTGACAACTATTGAATATATTTGAACTATGGTTAACAGTAGAACCCGTTTCATTTTATGTGACATGTAAGCTGGATGCACCATCTTCCCAGTGTTGCTATTCGCACTGTGATTGAAACCTGGTAGTTATCGTTTCAAAAGTCGACTCGTTATTTACTAGACTGATTGCCTAGATAGTAGTAACATATGGTTAATAACAAATCCTTACCACTGATTATACAGATACATCAAATATTTAATCCGTTGGAAAACATTCTAAATATATATCTTTTAATAAGTTTATATATATATGTACCATACTAAAACAATTCATTTGATGAATAATTCGTTTTTTATTCATATTCAAAACCACACAAGACAATGTATTCCATGAGAGTGGTAGAAAATAAGAAAAAAACAGAATAGATTTTCCGTTTATTTTGAAGTTTATATTATAAATTGACTTTAATTCGATTGCTTTGGAAACGAGAAAACACTGGACATTTGTTTGACTCTAGCTTGAAACTTCTCAATAATAGGCTTCCACGGCCCCAATATAAACTGAATTCAAGATTTTCATGCTTATTGATGAAAATCTAGCAGGAAGACAATCGAGTTTTCATCTGATAATTCACATTTTTAACTTATGTCAGTTCATAAGGTTGCATGGTCATTATCCGTTCTCTTTGAGAATAACTGCTTCATACCCACTATGAACTCTATCGATTACAGATTCTCACTATAACTGTATGAATTTCTGGAAATCAATTATCAGTGAGTAGAATTTAGGTTATATGCTCATTTTCTCCCATTTCTTTCTTATATTATCTATATAACTTATTTTTCTTGATAAGTAAATTACATTTATTAGTTCTCTAGTATTCTATAATTCAATGATTCCTTACTAATAATATCTCAACTCAAATATTATCCAAACTTTTAATCTACTAGTTATATTGAAATGTATTTATAATGTTGTTTTACTGTGTTTGTTATTCTTATCAATACTACTAATACATATATAATTCTAATATCAGTTTTTATTACTTGTTTATTTCTTAAATCAATAGTTAATTTAATAATTATATTTACATAAATAAATATTGTTTACTTATGACTTGTAACAAGTTATTTAGATAATATCAAAACTTAAAATATTGAATTTTTTCTATATTTCTGATCTCATATTTCATCATTAATAAGTTGTATTCATTTCTTTCTGTTTCAAGAAACAATCATACATACATCGCGAAGCAGGATCGTGGATGCGCACCGCTGAAGAGCCTCACACTAATACGAAACGACCGTCCAGTGCTTCCAGGTTTTCCATGGTGGTCTAGCTTCAAATTACTCATGAATTCAACTACTAAAGTTACTATAATATCCACAAAACCCAATTCTGATTCCAACTATCCATATGTTTCAATCTAAATTTAAGTAAGTTGTGGTGTGAAATAACAAAATGATAATCAACAATCCATTTGATTGAGTATTTAACAGAAACAGTTACCATTATAACACATTAATTTCAATCATGTATTCGATACACGGATAACAAAAAAGTATAAATGAATATAGAAACTTAACTTTTAGCTCGATTAGAAAATAATTTATAGGAATATCCAATAATATTAAATAAAAATTTGGGCGCCGAATATAGAAAAGTCATGATATATAAATAATCCCAACGTTTCATCCAACAAATTTATCTGGACTTCTTCAGGGTAATAAAGTTGAAATTATTTTAAATTTCAATCGCTGAGATTAATTCAATCATAATTTTCATATATCATGACATAACTTTTAGTGTTTAAAAAAAATATTGATTTATCAAAAATTATATAATTTTATGAAAAGCAAAACTTTGTTTTTAGCGCAAATTTAAATAATTTTCAGAATAAAATATTGAATTTCAAATTTCCTCTCATATCATTAAAATAAACTTTTACAATGGTAACTGCGTGACAATTCTAGTCATTTTGGCTTGATCAACATTCAATTTTTAGCATAATGAGTATACAACAGATGAGACAGTGTAGAGCATCCGAATGGAAATTTATATTACATAATCATCTACTGTAAATAAAACAAGAGAGAAATATACTAATAGATCCTGTGCCACTATATAAGCTTTTTATATAGAGGTAGAATATAAGGTGGAAATATAACAAGGACTTGTGAACAAATGAATATTGAGAATGCCAAATCTTATAAATAAAACAGTTTCTTTCGGAATACAGTTTTTGAGTGACGCCTTTTTTAAGAGACACATGTTATAGCAACGAAACATTCACCAACGCATTTCCGTGCTTTAAGTATATATATAATAAAAAGCAATGAACTTTATATTTGTGTTTTAAACTGATCTTATTACCTAATAAGCCAATTTAGAAATAAAATGAATCACTGATAAGACTGCTACATAATGTAATAAAAACTATTCTTTAATTCAAATATGATCTATCTTTCTGAATCCACCAAGACGATGATAATATAATTGCATGTTAGCACGTTAATCCATTTATAATTAGTTTCTATTTATTTGTATTCTTTACAACCGATCAATAAACCACAGGAAACCTTCTAGTAAAACAAAACAACAATGAGTGTTTTAAAAACGAGTTCTCTTTTTTTTATCAATTTGATTGATATTTGACCATTATAATGACTAAATACGTTATCAGTATTTTTAGACTAATCTTACTATTCACTTTCATAAAAATATTGATTTAACTGATTTCTCCAGATAGAGTTATTTTTTTGAAAGATGCTAACAAGTAAATTCAACGTGATTTTAACGTTAATAACAGAAAACAATTATCGAGAAAAAATAATAATTCAATGGTAAGAAAAATTCAGGTGAGACTGTAATTCATGGATGACCTTTGAGCGACTCTAGATTGACCTTAAGAGTAACCACTTAATAACCAGAACCAAATGAAAGTCATAAACCTGTGTGAGGAATTAGAATTTAGGGTTTTCATTACGAACAGATTTCAGCTATAATGTCAAATCTCTATTTATCCAAATGGATGAGCGAATTTTGCGCCAAAATCCGAGACATGTTATGTTATACGTGATTGGTTCGTCCATAAATTATAGTCTCGTCAAAATTCACTTTGGATTAAACCAAATCATTTTTGACTATATTTTAAAGATTAAAATAGTTTTTATATCTTGCTCTGTCTTATCCTAACCGATAAACAACTTTATTCACATATATATGATAGAAATCAAAATGTTCTAAACTAGCACTAAAAACTATATCACTACATTCATAAAAGGTTGTATATAATCTATGTTGTATAGCCCATAACTAAGATTAATTAACTGTTTGATTCTACATAATTGATAGTCTCTATTGTATATAATCAATTATATGAACAATATTTATGTAAATATTGATTTACATCATAGACTAACATTAACTGTATATTTACTGTATGAAATTATTTAGAAATTCCTAAACACATTTTGTTTGACTTTGTTTAAACTCTGTCATAATCTTTATATATGTATATATACACAGAATACAGTTATGTAAATTATTAAAATGACTGGATAAAATACCTTGTCATGTTATAAAATTAACATTTAAGTATGTTAAGTAGGGGGGGGGGAAGGCTAACTAGTTTTATATAAATGTTCATTTCTCATAATTAATTAATTCATTAATAAATCAAACGAGAGAAAGAGAGAGAGAAAACAAAAACAAATTAATAAGTGAATAACTGTAAGAGAGATAGTAAAGGAAAGCGCAATAGAGATTTCTATCAACAATATAATTGTATCTACATTAATAATGTATAATTAGATCTTTATAACTGTCAATTAGTAATTCCTATTATGAAACAAAGAATTTATCTATTTTTATAAGTATATTCATTTAATCTTGTAACTATGTCAATAATATTATGCATAAAATATACTAGAATACATTACAATTGGTAGATGATATGTTTTTAGATAAATATAAGTTTCATTTGTTTATCATATTTTATCATTAATTACTATAGAGATTTGTTTTTTTTAACCAAAAACTCAAAAAAGTTTTTTTATTTGTTTAGATAACACTTTAATTGCTTAGTGTTAAAAACAAATTTTTATTGAAGTAAAAGATGAATAAGTGTCTACTATTTAGGATTTGTAACGGATTAAAAGAAACAATTGTTTAGCCTATAATGATCTTAACTAGCTACATATCATAAATATATTTGTAGAATAAATCCTAGAAAAGATGTCAATAAATAGTGGTTCACATGAATGTTCTTTATATTAAAGACTTCATCAAGTAGATATTAAAGTAGGTACTAATATCAGGTATCAATAATGTAATTCCATCGAAATATGGACCAGTAAAACGTATATATATATATATATATATATATATATATATATATATATATATATATATTTCAACGTACAAAGATATAAAATAGCGACGAATTAATCATAACCTATTCCATGCGAATAGCATAAACTTTTATTTTTTACAGTATTTCGATTCTTAAAACTTTGGCAATATAACAAGTAGAAGTTCATATCAAATTCAACATTATTATCTAATTTTAATAGCAGTCGGTATTTTAAAATTTGATAATAATCTTGTTGAATACGATTCAGAAACATTTGTTTCAGAATAATCACTCTAGTATATGTTGTCCTGGTTTCGACGCTAAAAACTTCAATTGTTCAGTATCTGTTGGGATATCTATGCCTTAAAAAAACTGTTTTGGTATTTATTTACCGCGTAAAGCTGGAACACCATAATAGCTATCTAAATTCACCAAATTAATAGACAACGCGTTGTCTTTTGAAGCTATGAGAATTAGATTCCTATATCAGTGTGAAACACAACGTTTAAATGTACAAACATCCAGTAGACAAGTTGCAAATAAGGTAGAATAGTCTTTCTAGATTTCACTACTACCTACTATTCAACTTTACTTGAAATTTGTAACCAAACCATTTTGGATTGATGAAGGTTAAGTAATGCCAACTCACAGAAATAAATTGTTATTTGTTGATGACTTTTGTGGAGAATTTTTTCAATAAGAAACTAATTGTTATGCAAAATTGGCAAGTTATACATGCTGGAGAATAATTCATATTTCATTCTTGTTATACCATCAGGAGTGTAGTCAGATGGTATATAGAATTGGGCTATATCGTCGAATGATTGAAATAAAAAATGTGGTCTCGGGTTGTTCAATAAATTGATGCACATCTAAAAAGTTATAAACCTGAAGTAGCGCTTCACGAATAGTCAAAGAAATTGAAAAAAAATCAAATTTATGATAATTCAGTCAATAAAATTCCATTTGGATATGTTGTTTTTAGTCCACAGCATATGTGCAATTTAAACACGTTCACTGTGTATAAGTTATAATTGATTTTTCTTTTGACAAGATTTATTAAACTGTAACATCCCTAAATATCTGTTCTAGTTTAGCTACAAATAGTTGTATGATGGATAGAGTTCCAAGCGACCGGTACTCGTTTCGAGTCCTAGAGTGAACATTAACTCTAGGATGCAGGTATATCCAGCTAACTAGTCCCAAATCGGATGAAACGCACTTATACTAACAAGAGACTGATAAATTGCAGTCCTAAACAACAATGGGAAGATTCAAGCAAACAATACCAAGTGAATTGAAAACAATAAGGTTTTCACAATAAAATGATTTCTTTCTATTTCACGGTTTCTCATCACCTGCATATAATCTTAGTTTGTGAATTAATTTTACTATGCAAACCCTAATGTTCCTGATTGGCTTACATATTTATAATCTCAATTAATAAATAAGAGACTATTTTTTCAAGTATAGATGAACTTGAGCCTTTTACTCTTACATATGTGCTACTTTTTAGCAGCTTATATAATAAATTATTAATCGTAGAGACGAAATACTTACAATTAGCCATAGAATTTGACAAACACAAGAAAACCTCTTTTTTCATTTTAAACCATAGAATGACTATGTTATTTAAAGTTTCTTTAGATAAAAATCAAGTTGATAAATTGGTTTATTTTATGCATCCATCAGAAGGTTTAGAATTCTGTACACGAAATGAGAATATGTCACCAGAATTGTAATTCTTGTTTGATAGAAATAAATAATACCAACTTGGAAATGACATTAGATATATTAATAATAATAATAATAACTAGGAATCTGTATTGAAAAAAAGAATTGGATTATTCTAATGAATTTATTTATTAAAGAGTAAATTTTATTGTATGACAATCAGATTGTGGTAAACCTAACTATATATCTACACTGATGGTATATAAATTAACTGTAATGCTACGTTTTTTTTTTCAATTTTCATAATAACAAAATAATAATGATAATAGTAATAATAATCTCCAGTAACAACATATAACATAATGATAACACACTAAAATCACTTAGTTAATCTGAATTTATTCATTTATGTAGATTCAACACATCCATTTGTATCACACTTTTCCTGTTATTATTTATTTTAGTGTTAGCAAACATATACATATGTATGCATATTTTTGAATTTCGCCATTCATAAAACTCAATGACAGTTTATTGTCACAGTTTATTGTCATAACTGCTCGTGTTTTTTTGTTTTCAGGTATCAAATAAATCTCCATAAATCCCTATACTCATAAAAGTGAAAAATGGTTTACTTTGGTTTTTTTTCTAGTAAAAAGGGGAAAATAGGTAATTTGACAAGTATTGATGATAAGCTTCGATTAAATTCCATTTGAATTCATAACAATTGTTGAGTAATAATAATAATAATAATAATAATGATAATGATAATAATGATAATGATGATGATACTAATAATACGAATAATAACAAAGAATTTTATCATAAAGTTGAGAGCGCTCGTGTGGGGTTCCTTATGAATGTACCTCACGAAAATTTTACACATGAATTTCAGAATTTGCAGAATATGATTGTTTTGGATTGTTTAATTGGGATTTGAATGTCCTCATTTTCAATTTTGATCACTATATGATATGAGCAAAATCAACGTGAAATTGAGCAATCTTGTCAAGTTTCCAATCTTAACATATATTTTACTGTCTTGGTTAATCATTAAAAATTGTTGGTAAATTTAATTACGAACGAGAAAGGTAAAGTATACATAACTCAGTATATTTAGTTATAGTATTCTAATTTAGCATTCATTCATGATAAATCGACTTCTTAAGTCTTTGTCTTCTTCGAGTCAAACTATATTAATCTTATTCATTTGTAATAAGTAGCATCTGTCAGTTTTCCCATGGTCAAAGTAAAAATGGAATCCGTAATACGCGATTCACCTTTTTCAAAAGGTCATCGAATGTTTGGTGTTAGAATGTCTAGTTGTTTATTACTTAGAAAGCCAAAATATACATCCCTGATTCTTCTATCGGCCACTATTCAAAATGTAGGTAACGTAACGAAACGAACAGTGACAAATCATTCATTTCAAGTGTTTATATGTTTAAAAAAAGTGTATTAATTCATTATATCAACACAATAAAGATGAAAAAAATAATCTTAAAATTGTAAATTTACTACATATTTTATCAGAATACTTCGAAATATATACTGAATAAAGATTGAAGTCATTGTAAATGAAAGATATCACAAAATAAGAAATGACTGAATAATTTAAGAATATCAACTCATATGTACCTCATTGACACATTAACGTTTTTTTCTGTGAAAAAAAGACACCAAATTAAAACAAACAGAATATAGCGATTTGAGAGTATTTTCCAATATTGATTTTATCATTATCATCATTTAATATTTGACATGCTTAAGCATAAATGGACTAAACAAAAAGATTGGAGGGTTTTAATCATATATATTTTTATTAAATAAAACTACAAATCGTTAGACTCAATGACTGTAAAAATCCATATGGACTTTGCTATATATCTGACAGAGTTTTCGAAACTTGTACAAATTAGAGATTAATAATAAATGATCAATTAATATTTAGAATATATAGAAGTAATTTATGATTCATGAAAAGTGTCGGAATCAGTATTTATGTATGATAATTTATATGTGATATTTAAAAATTCAAATAAAACACAATAGAGATATGGGTAAGAGGTTTATCGATTAATGTAGCAATTATTAAAAAGGGAATTTTCACTGTGAAGATAATCATTGTTTAGGAGTACAGTATTCGGACTATATAAATATGATTAGTTTTTCATCAAAACATCTGATGGTTAGCAGTAGAATCCAGGAGGTGCATTTCGTCCTGTTTAGGACTAATCAGCTGAATGTTCAGGTACTTCCAGCTGGAGAGTCCCAAATAGAACGAAACGCGCGTTCTGGATTCCGCTGCTGGCCGCTATCCATCCTCAAGTTTAACGCTTATGAATTAAGACAGTATTGTGGCAATCCACATAGGATGCACAAATGCAGTCCTAAACATCAATGGGAGGATTTAAAGAAACAATATTAAATGAAGTTACATGAATATGTTCAAAATATGATTTTTATCTCATTAGATCTTTTAGAATATCTAAATTTTGATCAGTAGTGGGGTTTGCGACTCACATTTTGTCCTGTTTCATACATTCATGCCGAAACTCGAACCCAATAACTTTCCCTTTAAACATTAATGTGTTGTCTACTGAATTCGTATAGTTACTGCTTCATACAAAGGATATGGTGCTTGTCAAATGTGTGTCGAAAATAGCTATATCGAGGGAATTCTTAAAGGATAAACATATATCAATAATAACTGATCAAAATTTAATCCTAAAGAACAATAACTAGATTGTCCAAACCTTACTCTTAATATAAATTTATCACGATATATATACACAGTTACTGCCAATAGTCATGTGATCTTTTAAAAAACTTTATACCGTGCATTCACTAAAACCTTAGTTATTTACAAAACAAATATAATGGTCCATAGAATAGTTCTTCAAATAAATTTTCTATAGATAATGACTAGGTGGAATGCGAATACTTGTGAGTTGGTAAAATTCTTAACCTTGAAATTTTTCATTCTTGACTAGTGACTAATTTTAAGGATCTCTAAGAGTTCTGTATTCTGTAAAATCAACTATAGCGAACCTAAATCAGTGTTTCATTGAAATTATCTAACATATTTAAGTATAAAAACGTAGCTTTCATAAAGCAACTGATTTATGTTATGTTCAACATAAGACAAGAAATTCAATCGTTGCTCGCGAATGACATCGTGAATAGGGACTAGAGAAAAAAAACCAGATAATTTTAAATAATCCTTCAATTTTGTATGTGTAGAAAATTTAACTAAAGCAAAACATCACATGATTTTAAACCTCTAGAATATTCTAAGGATCAATAGTCAAGTAGACAAAAGGAAATCCTTTAGTAAATTATATTTTCTTTAATCAGTAAGTTTTTAAACTAGCATTTCAGTAATTGTTTTGATCAGAACATGAAATATTTCTTTTGTCAGCATAACCCATAGAATCATCCAGTATGTTGATTAAGATCATTCCAATCTTAACTTTTATCTGACAACTAAATAACTAACCATTTCAAAGTTATAATAATCTAAGCTAAGTGGTCTAAATGATTCAGATAATTTTTGAAACATTTATTTTTGTAAATTTAAAAAAACGGAAACTAACTTTTTTTATACTTTCTATCTTATCTGTCATTAATATCAAGTCAGTTGTTATGTGAGTCACCAGTTTTGAATGAACAATTTGACAGGATAAAATAAAATGTTTTCTGTTCAATATTTAACAATAATTCTTATCACAATATCTTTAATTGCATTTTTACTATGTTTATTTTCTGTTTAACATAAAACCAAGGAGTATGGGTGTGTGTGTGTATTTCTAAGGGTAAATAAGATGTACAATTTCTCACCGTTGAAAAAAATAAAGAACCAACAAATTTTTCTATTCAATCCTTAGCTCTTATAATATTGTTTAATTTATCTTGAAATATCTAGCTCATTACATGAGTGTCTTGGTTTGAAAAGTTGCTAAGACCCATTTCTTGTTAAAAAATTTTGGCTGTAAAAGAAATTTTTTAAAAATTCTTTTTTTCTATTTTCATATATTTATATCGATAAATAAAACGAAAGTTTTAAGTATAAAGGAAAGGGACATGATTTATGGATTAGTTAATAGGTCAATTGTAATTTCGCTCATGTATTTTTATATTTGGAATATCAACATGTTGTATTTTTCTATCCTTACTCAAGAGTATTTATTTATTTGTTTTAAAATGTATGTATATATTTTGATCAATTAAATATTCGTTGACTATATTTAACTTCGCAAAAGGAATATATTGTGTATTTTACTTAAGAAAATAAACCGAGATGACTAACTGATTGCTGTAAAATAAGTGAATTATTAGACATCAACTGACAGTATGAAAATTCAAGAGCTCAAAGTAAAACCTTCACACTGTGTTTACTCTGTGAAAGTGTTATCTGTGTCTGCTCTTTGATAAGAGATACATATACAAATGAAACTATTGTCTGAAACCCCATGAATTTATACCTAATGATTAGTTAGCGGTGATCAACTTGATTTGTATCTAGTTCGTAGTGCTGGAATCGTCTTATAGATTAAGTCGTAATGTGTTCACAAGTCTAAATGAGTTAACATTACTGTAGATGAATGTAAATAACAGAAGGGATTATTTGAGATTTGAAAAAAACTGGTAAGCTTCGTAGGATCAAAGTAACAGTGTTTTTCTCGATAACGACTGAAGGTCTATTTAGTTGAGCTACACATTAGCTCGGTTTTCCATCTTTATTGATGAAAATTATTTAGTACAGTAAGTTACATAATCAAACCCTGTTTGCTTAATATAAGGCCGCAGAACCCGCATAAATAGCAGCATGTATTTATATCCAAACATTTTGAAAGTTATTCCCCTTTGTAACTGCATTTCCATAGAAGGTATTTTTGCGTTAACAATAAACATAAAGTTTGCTTTAGAAGCTTCATCTGAAGATTATTATTCAAGAATATCCGTTTAATAAGAGATAACGTGTTGCGTTGTCGATAAAATTCTCGTTTCATGACTCAACGTTTCACAGTGAATAACCATAGTCTAAGCTTAATCTAAATTCGGCCGTAATGTAAGCTACAATATTCAGCGGTCTCGTTAACACTCTTATCAAAACAGTCATTACTTGCGTATTTGTGACTCACGTTGAAAGGAATTTCAAGGTATTTTACTAAGAAACAGTGACTATTGGAGTTCAAGCATAATAAGGATGACGCACGTATTAACCATGGAAATGGATTATGGCCATTCACTATTATGAATTTACTAAAGCTCAGAATTTAAACCATTGGAAAGCAACTAAATAGTCTGAAGATTAAACAGTCGGTATCAGACTCGACATTCCTCAGTTCCACCGCTGAAAAGTCACATTGTAAGACGAGACAGTTGTTCAGTGTTTCCAATTATCAATGATTTCATAACAAATTCAGCCTAAGATTCAAAAATACGATATAAATTGGGCAGTAGTATATGAAATGAAGTGAAACTGAATTGTACTGAAAATAAAAAAGCGAATGGTATATATAATTTTATTTGAATGATTTAACTTTTATTCTTTAATTATTATTCAAGAAATATACCTGATAAAAGAGTAAAGGTAAGATAATATTCATTTAAACTGTTCTGCTAGTGGACGTTATGAGATAATATGAAACGTTTGAGTTACAAAAAACATTTGCGACTACAAAGCGTCATGATTTCTTTGTCAAAATACACTTTCATGACTAAACAGCAAGTATGACAGAAGGAATAAGTTTATAAAATACAAACCATTAATCATGAGATGAAGTAAAATAACAACCTTGTTTTCCCCTTTTCTTCATCTTCTTTGTATTCTGATAAAAAGCATCTTTAAAACTGTGAACCTCAAAAGTTATTGTATCTGATTTTTCGACTTCACTTAAAACCTGTGAAAGTGATAAAATCCTAATTCATTAACAATTAAAATGGCTGCAATACAACTATTCCAATTACGGATATGTGACGAGACTAGAATTTATGGACTAATCAATCACGTATAAGATAACAGATCTCGGATTTTCACACGAAGTCCACTTATCCATTTGGATAAATAGAGTTTTGGCATTATAGATGATGTCAGTTCGTGATTAAAACCCGGAATCTAATTCCTGACTTTAATTATCAACTGTAAATTATAATCATAATTCCTCATTCAGATGTATAATCCTCATTTGGTCCTGGTTACCAAGTGATTACTCTCAAAGTCAATCTAGAGTAGCTGAAAGGTCGTTCACAAATTATAATCTCACCCGGATATATTAGTTTATATAGTGAATTGTTCCTAGAGTTTAAACGTGGTTCAAAAGTTAAGTGGAAAATAAATCTTTCAAACACTATGAACCTTTTTTGGAACTTTCTCAACTGATTTAAAGAATAAGAAAGAAAGGAAAATAATCAGATGGAATAAGTGGAAATACAAATCGTTTGAAGTACCTATTGAGATTCTCTGTGATGGATAATAAATAAATATAATACAATAAAATACTAAACGTCAAGAGACGCAACAAACAGTAACCTTGAAATTCAAATATATTGAATGGATATTTATTCCAATTAAGATCTAAGGAAAAGTAACAAATGTTCTGAAAGCCACTTAGAAATAATCCCATAAATTTAAATCTGACTCAAATATTAAATTAATAACTACCAACTTTAGTATTTCGTACTGGTAAATGTGTTGGATATCTAACCGATATCCAGATAAAAAGTCGACATTCAAACATTCAGTTAGACCGAAGAAATCGTATAAATGGAAAAGTGACTGCTCACATTCAGACTAAAGTAAACTGAGTATCTCTGTCTAGGTTATTTATAAGAAGTTGGTGATGTCATCTAATCACTATATCAAACAGTATGCAAACAAACTCATTTTTCGTAAATTTCATAACTTCTATAACCACTTCAAAATTTCTATACATTAAGATCATAATGTTTCTTACTATTATGCAGATTAAAATATTTAACATGTAATTAAACGATATTCAATGTTTTAATTAGTTGATGCATGTACCGTTAACTCTGTTGATGTATACTTAAGAACATAAATAAGCAAATGCTTTAATAATACGATTGTTATAAATCCATTAGACTGAGATTTGTGAACACTAATCTTTGAATAACTAAATGATTACAAGCTAATCCATACACACTGACTTCATTAGTTCTCTGTGAGAATAATTATCACGAATGTTTGAGTTTTGTACTAAATCAAAAAATGATCTGAATATTTTTATAGGGAAATGTTTCCCATTTTACAAAAAATAGATTACCACACAATATTTGTTAGGCTGTATTAAGCTAATGATGAACCTAATTTTTCAATTTCCCAAATAATACTCAAAGTATTCATACAACTGATTTCATTAGTAAACATTTATGTTAATTGTAATTTAGTCAAAAATTGGATTCAGTGTTTAATATTGAGAATCATACGACTTTAAACATCAGAGTAAACAGTAATTTAATTGATAAATAATCGATGAAGCATACAAGTTTTTAAATAGTATTTGTTTAAATTCAGTCTATCACTGACAACTACATATAATACAATGGTTAACTGAAATGTATAGTAAAACATTCCAAAAAAAATATGAAAACCATATAAAATCTAGGATAATGATTACTTTTGTATAACAACAAAATAATATATTCATTGTTTTCTTTAGAGAAAAAATGACTACAAACAATCATTTGCATCAAATAATTCATTGAATATGAACTGCCTGTGTGGTCAATACATTTTATCGTAGCAAAAATTAATGACCTCATATAATATTAATAACGAAGTTCAGTAAAGGGATTTAATACCACACTGTACAATAATATATAATGTTATAGTTGAATTTATGAGTCATTTGAAGTTAGACCACCATAGAAGACATGAAAGCACTGAGACTCCTCAACAGTGCTCATCCACGGTCCCGTCTCGCTAGATTCTAGTCCAGGACCTATCAGTCTAGTGGACAATGGCTCAATTTCGTGGATTGGTTGAAATTAGACATTAAAACCGTTGAATAGCGGCTCAGTGCTCCACAGGTTAAACACTCGCACACGAGACTGATAAGTACTGGGTTCGAATCTCACAGGATGGGATCGTGGATACGTATTGCTGAGGAGTCTCACACTAGGATAAAACGGCCGTCCAGTGCTTCCAAGTTTTTCATAGTGGTCTAGATTCAATCGGCTCATGAATTCACTTATAAAATTACCTAAATCTCCACAAAACACCTTCTGATATGTATATGTAAAGATGTTTTTGAAGTATTAATGCCATGACGATACATGATCAAAGAATAAACATGATTATGTAACAGAAACGTTGTAATACTAGATTACGTAACATAAATAATGTAAATATCAGATTGTGTGTGTGCAAATAAATAGCCTTGTAAAATCAATAAGTTAACTTACGACGGGTTATAATGTGAATATGATAAGATAATTAATACACTTTTGTTGCGATAATCAAAGGTAATAGAGGGGTTAAATGAAATGAAGTGATATCAAAAACAACTGTGAATAAAATCATGAGGCGTGAGAAATAACTAAAGAGAGAAACGAATTTTTTAAAAGATGAAATTTATTAATAATAATTTGAAGCCATGGTTACTGTAAGGATGAGACATAATTTAGGTTTCACACTATCGTATAAAATTTGTAGTTTATATTTTACAGTTTGATGCATTCTTATGATTTAGCATTTTCCAGAACAATTTACAAGGTTGATATATCAACTGAGTATCTATCCATGTTATTTAATTTTATTTTTTAAATTAGTTTTAAGAATCGATTGTATCATCGAAAATAGGCAGACCAAAATGTATTCAGTCTCATTCCACCTAAACAGAATATATATATATATATATATATATATATATATATACATATATTAATTGCCATCAAGTAAGATTGTCTCATTATGTTACTTAGCAACGATCATTATATCAATATTTCCTATACTAAATGATAAAAGATTAAAAAGTTTTGGCTTATTTCATGTAAATGAGTTTGTTAAAAGTACTTCTATTTAGAAGAGAAAAAATATAGATCCAAAAAGAAAAAAACTTTGCTCATTTATTAAATTTTAAATTGTATATACATGATAATTTTATGTGGCATTGCTTGAATGTAAGTAAGTATGTGCACGCATATCCCAAAGTAATTGCTTCACATTTCTCATATTATTTTAGACAATAATTTTAGATTTATATATAGATTTGATTTTTCTTTATGGTTTACAAGGAAATATTCTTTCTTTCCATCCTTTAATGGTTTTTTTTATATATTGACAACAGAAACAATCCCTTTATGATAATGGTAAAGAAAAAGCTTTTAGTCACATTCAAGATCAGATGATTTGTTTGAACAGAGTTTATATCATATATAAATATATAATTATAAAACTGTTTTAGTCCAGCCTGAAGTTATTTTGGAATAGAGTATAATTTTGCGATAACGAAAAGGCACAAACAGATATGTAACTGAAATCCTGATTTATAGGTCTCACTATAAATACATACCATTTATTCGGAGATCGATACTTTACATCTTTGATTGTTTATTTGTTACGTGATAAACAGTAATTCTTGTCCGACAGCATCAGTAAAGTAATATTCTACACCTAAAATAGTTGTACTTCATGAAACACAACTTTATATTAAAGCCGTTTTGCTGATGTTCGTTCATTAAGAATATACTTTTTGTTTTGAAATATTATTAACATACAAACTATGTAACAGAGAATTTTAGAGCTAAATTCTAGAACTTAACTGATAAAATTTGATCAGTCCTGAGGAATAAATATGAATAAATTTGATCACCAATCAGTGGTAACATCTCAGACTACAGAACTTGGTGACATGGATTTAAATATCAACTGTCTTAATACTTCATGTACTCACTACTGATAACTACTGATTAAAAAGAAACCTATATTAAAGGTTTTCCTACAAACCCCCCTGGGAACCTAAAATCAAAACTGATTGTTCATGATTAGATATCAAGCAACCATGTATGAGTAATATCTCGATCCAAAGTGAAAAAATGATATATCTACTAAATGCTTCACACTTGTCAATTGTTTTATCGTAAATTTCTATAAATCACTAGAACAACCATAATTATTCTTTATTTTAATTTAAGTATTAAACCTGTATTTATGACAATTATTATTGATATCTATGTAATTGGGGCATATTGGGTTACACATGAACTTAAAAATTGAAGCAACATTTTACATAAATATGTATTCTTTAGCTAATTACTCTTGTTATCAAATTTTATTCAATTTGATATAAATCCTTTGATGCTTCCTAACAAAAATTAAGTGAAATAATGAGAAAAAATCCAAAATGAAATATCATTATGTAAAACAGTTTACTGTTGCTTCATTACGACCGATTCGACTTTGAAATGTAATCTACAACATGATGGGCATAACATTGGGGTTATACGAGTACACGTATCAGTGAAGATTAACGTTATTTCATGAATCGTTTTTGTTTCTATCTTTTGGTTAGAGGAATTTAACATCTGGGGACATAAATATAAATCCCCATGTCTCAGCTGTAATGTATCATATGAATCGTTCTCCGTTTCTAAATACCTTGAAAAATATATAAAGATAGCTCTTCGAATTGAACTATAGTACATATTCACAATGCACATGTCAATTCTAAAGTGAGATATATCAAAACTGGCATCCCAGGTCTACAATTACTAGTGTATACTACACTTAGTATAAACAATAATGATTTCTAAATTTCATATGATTGTCACATAAAACACTTTACTATCAATGTAGTTGACTTTATCAATGTAAACTTATTCATACATATCTAATAATAATAAACGAACTTAGTTCACATTTACTTTTCAGAAGATACATAATAAGTTATTTTCATCGAATATTACAAAAACACATCATAAAACCAATATAGACAACTATCAAAGTATTGAAAAACTTATAAAAAGGATAATTGATTGCTTATTTGAAATAGAAAGAAATTTATCACTTAAACGGATTCATTTTTTTAACTGTTATATCTTTTATACAAAGTTGTCGATGACGATTGTGTCTTGAATAAAAAGAATAGCTTTACGATTAAACTATCCAACTAACAGAACAAAACATCAACCAATTTGTAAACGTATTATAACCATGAAAGTGACAACAGCTCGAACGATTTTATTTATAATGAAAGGAAAAAATGTATTAAATATCCTTAACTTGAAACTTGATAAATGAATTTCTTTATTGAATATTAATTTTTGTTTAACTCAACTGTATGTAAGTACAGTCTCATATTGTATGATATGTTTGTGGTGTGGGTTACCTATATCCACATACGTAGTATGTAAGAGTGGTCAAGCATAGAATGTACTTCTGTAGGAGTTCGATGAGGAAATAACAGGAACGGAACACAATTGGCATGAAAACGCATGAACAATAAAATATGAGACAATGGATTAATATTTGCAACGGGAACAGTCAAGTTTAATATGATGGATTGATATTTTGCAAATTAACAATTTACTATATGGTTTTCAGATTTTATTGAAATGCTCTGTAATTTCGTGTCAAATAAATTCGATTGTCCCCGCTGATTTTTTGGTTCACTTCATGTTGACGGTGTTTTCATTCTTCTGAACTTGGTCGAATAGATTCACAGTATTTGGGCGCCAAGTTGATGTGAGACATTAAAAAAGAAGCATACATATTTGTAAAATCTCAAACAAAACGTTGGATTTACTTCAAATCCATTCTATCTCATGAAACGGGATCGTGAAGAGTTCTATACTAAAATGAAACGGTCGTTCAGTTCTTTCATGTTTTTTCATGATAGTCTAGCTTTAATTAAATACATACAGCTTCAATATATTGATTAGCAATCACAACAAAATATCTATAATTTCACAATTATCTATAAATAACCCCTATACATTTTTAATCAAAAAGAATATTTTTTTTTTAATATTTCAATGTAAATATTAAAAATTATGAAAAAAAATTAGAAATTATTATTTAACAGGAAGTTGATTTATTACAAATGCTGATTACGTAACAAAATCAAATTATGTTTTAAAATTTTTTTATTAAAAATGATCAATTTTTATTATTTATTTTTAAATGAATTTTATTTTTCTTAATTTTTTTATTTTTTATTTTTTTATTTTTTTGATAAAGATTTAGAGAAGTTATTACTATACTGTTCAACTTATATGATGATCCTGAAATTTTGAATAAATCTTATTATGAATAAATTAAATTGTAATTTCATTATAAATTTGTGATCAACTTTAGGTTGTATTGATGAATAGATTAAATTTGTAACTTGATCTGTTTTTTAGATAGATCATAATTTTTATTTAGAGAGATTATTTAGTTAACTTTTATGTCATTCTTATTAGTGATTGACTCATATTAAAATTTTTGAAGATCTATTTAGAATTCATTCAATAAAATTTAACAACTATTACAAGCGGAATTAAATTAAAAACTTTTATTGTCAGAAAGGGTTTTGTGGAGATTGTAGTAATTTCAATAGTTGAGATCATGATTCAATTGAATTTAGACCATAATGGGAAATCTATAAGTACTGGACTGCCGTTTTATCTTATTGTGGCTGACTCCTCCATGGTTGTCTAGCTTCAATTGACTCATGATCACAATTATAAAAAAACTTTTATATAAAATTTTGAATTGCATTTACATTTTCACAGTCTGTCAGAAAAGCAACTAATAATCAGTTATTACCCTGAGAAGAATTTGATCTAAATTAATCACAATAACTGTAGTTATGTAGTGAAAAGAACACGGGTGAGGGACAATCGAATGTATTTGACACAAAATTACAGGACATGTTAATAAAATCTAACAATCATATAGTAAATGCTTAACTTGCAAAATGTCCATCAATTATCTCAAAATGACTTAGACTTCTTGCGTTCTTGCGTTTACATACAAATTGCATTCTGTTTTCATTCTTCACTGTTCGATCCTCTTGTCTCTCTGCTGCCAGACATTTCGATCCTGATTAATGTCATATACTAATTATGTCCATATAAGCAGCATACACTACAGTTAGACCAACAGTTCAGTTGCAATTTCTTTAAGAGTTTTATTTACAAAATACGGTATGAAATAAAAGTGTTTTTCATAGTAAAACTAGTTCTATAATATTTTTTAAATACTTAAAAAACAAATTTCTGAGATAGTGTAGAAGATTTGTAGCTCAAATGGATGATTTTGGTGGACTTTTGTTCTCTGAGCTGGATGGTTTGGTCGTGGGGCTTTCATCATTCTTCTATGATGATGATAAAAGCTCCACGACCAAACCATCCAGCTTAGAGAACAAAACACTGCCAAAAACAAATTTCTGTTCCAACCGGTAATTTTAACACCATTCGGTGAGATAATATGAAGTATAGTTGGATAGATAACAAAAAAATAATATTAAAACATTATGCGATTAAGAAATTAAAGTCCAAGAATCATACCTTATTTGACATAATTGTATTTAAATGGGGAGTTTAGTATATTTGTGGTAACTCTGGTAATAGATATTATGTATTCGTAACTGAAATATGTTGAAGTAAAAAAAGTATTTGTTTTAGTTAAAGATGAATTTTTACGTTAGTACATGACACCAACTATAGGGCTAAACAGTTACAAGGCTATCAAATTTTACAATCTAATACAATTACAGTGTAATAAATTCCATTCGTATATCCCATTAATCCTTATGCTTAAAATGGCTACATTAGTGTCTTAAGCATTCAAGAGTACTTACAAAAATCTTACATTAATAAACTAATTCACATATTTTAAAACCTTAAATTACAAGTCAATAAAATTACAAACTCTACATGTTTTCACTGTTTGTAAACAAATATCGGAATTAACAATTCTGTGATAAATTACTCTTTATCAATATTTTTAATGATATAATCTTATTGTCATTGTTGTTACTAAAGTATTCTCAAGAAAATATAAATTTTCTGGTGCTTTGACATACTGACGTACTCCCTTGCGTAATTCGGTATTACACACCACATAGAAGTGAAATTTACCTCAAATATTAAAAAGGATGGATTCATCTCCCATACTCATACTATTGGTTTCTGTCTTTAAGAGGAATAAATTACCCGCTGAAATATAAAGAATACAGTTATATTTAAGCAGAGATGGCTGGTGGCTAACAGTGGAATCTTGGACGGGTGTTCCGTCCTCTTTGGGATTCAGCAGTTGAATACACCTGAATCAGTTGCACATGTGTAATATTACCGGGCAAATAAGACACTATTCCGAAAATTGCCACGGCTTTGTTTTTAAAAAAATATAATATTTCTACATACGTTCCAAAATTCTTTCATATTCCCATTCAGTTTCTTTTGGGATATTTAATAGTTCAAGTGTACTTGAAATACATAACTTGTAAAGTATATGAATAACATTGATTTTAAATGTTGAAAAACAATTTATATTTAAGAAATAAATCAAAAACATAATCTGTAAATGTTTGAAAACAAAGTAAACAAACCAAAATATACAATAAAGATTTCAATACTTACCCAGTGACTACAACAACGAAATCTAAAATATTCCATATATTTCTTAAATAAGATCCATTGTGTAGAATAAATCCTAATGCAATAATTTTCAAGAAAGCTTCACAGGTAAAAATTCCCAAAAAGTAGTTTTCAGTGATTTCCTACAGATAGAAAGTTTAAAAATTAACAAATAAAACAATAATACGTACAGAATTAATAAATACGATTGCAGTTTCAATAACTTCGTGTAATTATAACACTGAATGGTTCAAACTCGAATGCTTCTAAAAACAAAACATTTTCATATATAGAATGTATATTAACAAGACTTAGACATAAGTTTATGATGGACATTCTACCAGCTGACTCCAATTAAGGAGTTCATTTAAAGTAAACGGTAAACATAATGATTTCTAATTATTCAAGAGATGCAATGTAAGAATCAGTAAAATTGGAGTTTATCAAGTGGTTTCCATTGATATGATCTGATCAGTTGATGAATTATTCATAGCTGAAACACTTGGGAAGAACAAGGGTTCCAAGGAGGAGTTTGATAGTCTTTCATCTTCTTCAATGTTCCATCCTAAAGAAGTACCTTCATCTTGTAGATTAAATTGCAAGTATAAATCCAAAAAAATACATTAACTATTAGAATTTTCTCAAATGTAACTAACTGATGGATCTGTTAATATCCAAGTTTATTGGTTGTTTCCAAACTTCTAATGGATCACTCCTAATTTATATCCATGCTGAATACATAGTAATGACAATAATTCCCTCACAAATGAACTATTCAGCTCAAAGAATTCAACATCTGTATCGCAATAAGTTGTGTTTATTGTTGTACGTTTCAGAGACAAACTTTATGACACTACCATTCTGGTTGCATAAAATATTTATCTTACTGAATTATACAAGTTTTATCTAACTAGAATGTTTACTCATAAAGCATTAACTTCCAATGTAAATAGAATCTTTGAAACGAGCCTATTATATCGTACAAAATCGAACAAAAAATAAGAATGTAAATATGTTTAAGCTTTATAAATAATTATGTATATAATTCGTTTTTGAGTAGATTGTTTGAAAGTTCATATTGATATTTAGGACTTCAGTTTATCAACCTATTGATGGTATATGTACATTCTGTTTGGGTTGCTTCGATATTGCCTTAAATCGCAAGCATTATATGCAGAGATGGATAATGGCTATCAGTAGAATCCAATACGCGCTTTTCGTCCTATTTGAGACTAGTCAGCTAAATGTCCCAAATAAGACAAAAAGCACGTCTTGAATCCCACTACTAGCCACCATCCATCTTTGCTTATTATTATGTAGATATTTAAGAAGAATAAAATTGACAATCATTATATTCAGTTAAAACAAATGTAACATTTTAGTTTATGTCAATCAATTTGTCAATATTCAGCCATTCAGAAATAATGGATAAATAACATTGTATATTAATGTCAACTTTGTACTAATATCTGATATCGTAATATTGTCGTTATTTTTTTCTTCTAATCTTTCACTTGATAAAGATATCTACTTCATGGAATATGGTTGCAAATCTAATGAAATTTTCTTTATTTTCTTTACTTTTTTTTAAAGATACCATCAAAAATAAATCTAGTCAAAATAAAAAGTGAATTTTCTTTAGTAAGTTAATTTTTTATTAACCCCCCCCCCTTAAAACAACACACACACATTTCATTGTATATGTCAAATTTACATTTCCTGAATAATAAAAAATCAAATTGATTGACATAGTAAAGTTAGAAAATATTATAATGTGAAATTGATAGGATGAAAATAATTGGATGACTTTTTTCTGGATTATATAAAATTACAATTTATTATAAGAAGTTTTTTTCTATAATCCATGTTATATTCTTTTATGTAATAAACAATATTTCACAAATGTCATCTTTTGCATATTAATAATAATAATAGTAATAATATGCCTACAGGATTTGAAGACATGTACACGTTTGGACATTTGGATTAATTAAAAATTAAGTTATTTGTTTTTACAGACAAAATATCTAATTGAATGATGAGTTCAAGCTTGATTGGTTAGTTGGTTGGTTGTTTGGTTGGTGTTTTTTGATTTTTCAACTATACACTTCATTTTATCATTCATAATAACTTTAACTGAAGAGATAATTAATAGATGAGTGAGAAAAGAAACTATCAATCATTTGTTTACAGGTTTGCGGTGATATCTTGTTTAATATCAATCTTTTACAAATGCTAATTTCGATGTACTACGATTTATGTGACTCAACGGACTACTGATAGTTACTTACTTACATACTTACGCCTGTTACTCCCAAAAGAGCATAGGCCGCCAACAAGCATTCTCCAATTCACTCTGTTCTGGGCCTGCCTTTTCAGTTCTGTTCAATTTTTGCTCATTTTTTTCATGTCTGTCTCCGTTTCTCGGCGTAATGTGTTATTTGGTCTTCCTCTCCTCCTTCGGCCTTGAGAATTCCATGTGAAGGCTTGTCTTGTGGTGCAGTTGAGTGCTTTCCTCAATGTATGTCCTATCCACTTCCAGCGTTTCTCCTTAATTTCTTCCTTTGCTTGGGTCTGCTTGGTTCTCTCCCGAAATAAGTTGTTGCTGATTGTGTTTGACAAATGGATCCGAAGTATTTTGCGTAGACAGTTGTTAATAAACACTAGTATCTTCTGGATAATTTGTTTCGTAGTTCTCCATATTTCCGCCCCATACAGTAGAACTGTTTTGACATTTGTATTGAAAATTTTGACCTTGGTGTTGAAATTTTCAATACAAATTTTCAATACTGATAGCTATATTTGCTTAATTATTATTTTGTCTCTTGATAGTTTGATATTAATTATTAAGTAATACCCATCATGGAATCCAGTGAACATATTGAACATACACAGTTGAATTTTATTTCCATAATGTTATTCAACCATAAACATAACTGTCACTTCATGTTCGTTTCTTTGCTGTAAAAGCAGTTTAATCGATAATTATCACCAATACATACATATTGAAATTGATAAGCTTCATATGCTCATTAAATCAGCCATAAACTATGAAGAATAATGACATTGTTGTTTGATTGCATAGAAAACGAATAAATTCACTATTTCAAACTATAGCATCAAGCATAGATTGTTCAGCAAGAGTTTATATATATATATATATATATATATCATATTGTAGACTGCTAACGTCATTTAGCATTTATATATATAATACATAAAAACATTGGTCCGTGGTAATAAATTCTCTCTAAAGATTATTTCAACGGTTATTATTCTTATTGTAACAATCACTATCAATCATAAACAATGATAAACACGATGAAAGTATTTTCTCGATTATCGTTACCTCACTTTTGATCAATAACAATGAGAAGATATTAACAAAATGAAAATCTCGATAGTGTCATGACAAGACGAATTTTATCACATAATTCTGATAAACTTCGTATTCTCATTGCATTATGGAAATTTATCATAGAGACTAATTGTTTTAGAAATGGATATCAACAAAAAAATACTATAAACTTGAACAATCACATGTATGAGGAAATGAACATCGAAAACACATTTATTGACAGAAATAAAGGAGGTTTCAGCAATAATATTATAGAAAAATAATGTGAATTCATAGATTTAAACGTTGAAGAACAAGGAAATGTAGTCACTATTGAGAACAGATTCTATAAATCATGGCATACAGTTCAAATGAAAATCGTGGCTATATGTCCCACATTTTCTAATTCTGACTGAAACTTAATAATAGCATAAGAACATACTGGTTTGTTCTCGCAAATCAATCAATCATACTAAATAATAAGCTTCTATTAAATTGATTTAAAAAGATAATTCTGGTTTTACTTGCAAGTTGGGTACTAAAGATGATATGATTAAGTAGAGACGAACTAACCAAATTTATACATGTATTTTTAGATAACGGCTCGAAGTTAAAGTAATATGTTGAATTTAGATAGTATACTTTCTAGTTTCGATGAAAATGTAATGGCAACAAAACGAACTGGAATCTACTTTATGTAATTATGATAAGAAATAATGATTACTAGAATGTTTAGGTTAATACGTTAATGAATAGTTACGGTCCTAACTATTTGCATATAAAAGGTCTTTAAAGTCTAATTCCATTTTTATATGTTAGAAAGTTATCCACAGACAAATGATTCTTTTAATAATGAATTGCCTAATGCGAAACACTAACGTCCAGTGTAACTGAAAATAATGATGTAAACGAATTCACAGTAATTCATTACAGAGACATGTGCTCAGAAACCTTGATAAAGACAACGCGATTGATAAGTTAAATAGGCAGAATCATAAACATCAGTAGATAAGCTTAAATCAAAATAAATATTAAAGCAGAATAAATAGGTGGTAAACGTTTAGGCCATACAGATGAATTTTTTTACCAAAGTTTTGTCAATTTCAAATCATAAGAACCTTAAATTAACCTTCAGGAAAATTATACGTCATGCACAATACTATTTATGACCTGGTTTCCCTTGCTTTTCGTCATTATGTTTGTTGCAAACTGGTCACTTTCAATCACCTCCTTGCTGACTGATTATTAACGAGGGAGATTTGTTAAAGTGCTTTAAAGAACCGCCTAATTTCGCTCCTTTACTTTAGTTTTGCCATAGAATGAATACAATATTTATCATTCTGATTAATTTTAACACATGTTACTGAAACTTTTCAATTGAAAGATCTCAAAAAAGTGATCAATTCCAGCTTCCAACACGCCGAGTTCAATAATCAATAAATACATGAGTTTGTATTAGGTATTCGTCTGACTTGTAGTGTCCAGTACTATGTCAAGCCCAAACAAGTTATTCTAGCTTCCGGATAGATCACTTTATTCATTTGATAATTTCGAATAAATTGAGCATTGGGTAGATTGTTATAAATAAATAATATATTTGTATATTTGATTTATTCTCTGAAGAAGTGACTAACACTAAGTCACGAAACGTCAGAAAATCTCATTTTTCTACAAATATATTATTTATTTACACTTTAACCATTCTTTTTGAGTCACACTTTGACCTTGTCAATTACTCTTTTGCTAATCTTGACTGTTTTAATATAACCGTGTGTGTACATCACTTACCCTGTTCATCATATGTAGTTAGCTTATATTTGTCTGACTAGAAATACTAAGTCACCTGATAAAATGGAGCTGGTACACATAGCTTCCACACTTCGCTTCTCTTTCTCACTTATTATTCTGAATGTCTGTCGGGATCAACGAGTGCACGAAATATATGTATTCAAAACTCATTCAATTACTAAGCTTATTTTATTCAGTTGTTCACTAACGCTTATCAAGCCGGGATGTGTATTTCGTCAACAGAATTTTTGATCAAACTGGAGTCAGATCAGTGGCCCACAAAAGACTCATATCATAGGCTTTTATGATCTAACGCAATAACTTTCATTGTTGATAGTGTGAAAGTATATCAATACACTAAATTAAACCAAATCATTTGTGCGATGACCATTTTTTGCTTATCAATCATAATCAGTATTAAAACAAAATGATCAAATTAATATTAAAATCAAATGATATTTGCAAAGATGGATGGTGGCTAGCAAAGTAATCGAGGACGCGCACTATGCCCTATCTAAGGCTCGTCAGTTGGATGTACCTGAATACCAGAGTTGGCATTCACTCCAAAACTCGAACCAAGTACCGTTTGCTTCAGACACCATTATGTTATCTACTTAGCTACTGAGACCTGATAGCCACCAGCTAGTGCATAAGAGTGAAGTTTGAATTTACTTTGTATTGTTTGTTTGAATCTTCCTATTGATGTTTAGGATTACAATTCATCAGTCTCTTATTGACTTCCAAGTTTTTCATGGTGGTCTAGCTTCAATTGACTCATGATCTCAGTTATTAAAATTACAATAGTATTTACAAAATCCCTTCTGATATTAATAAAAAAGCTTTACATTTTACTGTTTAAAATCAATAAGATAATTACTTTAAACTAAAAACATAAACAAAATTAAAGAATATAACAAATACTTACTAATTTTTCAGATAATGGACGTTTATCCTTATTTGGCAAATGAACTTCCATTGCTAGAACAACACAATTAGCTATGATAGTTGATAGAACCATATACTCAAATGGTGTTGACGATACGAATTTCGACGACAACAACAACAACAAAAACAAAACAACAATCATATTCATTCAATAATTTCAATAATAATCAATTCGCCAAAAACAAGAGTAGCAAATTTTGCAGAATAAGTTTTTGTTTTAAAAAATAAAAAAAATCAGTTAAGGAATTAGTGTTTTGTTTATATTTATTTAAAAATAATTTGTTAAACTGTTTTAAACCAATAAACAAAATAATTATATATATATATACAGATATATCTCATTAATGATGTTTTAAAATAGATATCTAATAATCTCGCTGCAGTTTTTAGAACAAACATTGAACCAAAGTTTATGAGAACTGTGATTACAACATATAGATAACTTCACTATCAAATAAATACATAAATGGAAATCGATTTTATGTATCTAATTGATATTTTAATCAAATGAACATTTAGATATGTAATTTTAAGGTGTAAAATAGTATATTATTAGTAGTATTATAGATATATTAAAGAATAATAAGTGATGTAATTAATGTTTATTTAATAATTTCCAATTCACTGTATGCATAACAAGATAAGGGTATTAGATTTACTCTGTATAGTTTTATATTGCTTTTCTCATCTTTTTTTATTTAATTAAAAATTCATGACAGACAATATTAGTTGTCTGTGTCACGAGACAATTTCTTTTTGTATTTCCCATAGAGATGATGGTAGCTTTACTATATTTCTACCGTATTAGCTCCAAAGTAATCAGTGTATAGTTTGAGAATTGGTTTTACTGCAACTTATATAAAGTGAATAAAGATTACTATAATTTTAAACTTCTCAATATTGAACAGTAAATAAAGTTAAGTCGAGATCGAACCTAAGGCTGTTGAGGTTATTTTAATTTGTGAAACAGTTATGATACATAAACTGGAGAACATGAAATAGTTATCATATATATATAATTATTTTGTCCTGACTAGGCACTAAAAAGTTTTGTTTTAATTGAAGTCAACATATGTACGAAATCGATATAAACCATAGATGTATATACTGAAAAGAAAAAAGAAAATTTTAAAATGTCTTCATCTCTAAAATTCCCAATAATCGAATTATATAAATGTATATACACTGGAAAGCATATTTAGAAACGAGGTCTCTAACCTCTATAATCTTTGATATTAAAATGAAATGTATAATAGTTTGTTAATTTTTCAATGAATCAACATTAATACAAGCGTCCAGTAAGAAATGTATGACATGATTTATATACATTTGTGATATGGAATAAACACTAATTATTGGAGATATATATCGTGTAATACTGAATACAAGAACTGTGTAAAAATGATATCATTTTTATTATGTTTGCAAAGTCTAACTAGAAATAGAATGCTTTTATTTATTCTCTGAAGAAGTGGCCTACACTAAGTCATGAAACGTCAGAAAATCTAATTTTTCTACTTACTGGGATATTACAAATATATTATTTATTTAATAGAATTCTTCGTTCACAATATATACTTTTTGTAAGTGTATGGGCTTTATGAGGTATTAACACAATATTACATGTACTTACAGGTTTACCAGTGTTCTGTATTGTATCTAGCTTTAAGGCCTATGAAGATAAGTATTATTGAATGGGCATTATAAAATAAATGACTTTCCAAGCTGGTAAATAATTCATAAGATTTTGTACAGTGAAATAGTACGACAAACATCCGTTTTTATCACACTAATAAACCATAAAATTCGGCAAACATTGGTCTCATATTGCATTAATTAATCAATAATCACTTTTCTTATAAATCATAAAATCTTGTTATCGACCCAGTTTTTATATGATTCAATGTGCGAAATATTTTACACGGGCTTTTTAAATGTTTATTATTGTTTTCTTAAAATTTAATTTAATTGTTTTACCACATGCTATAATTAAATAAATAGATAATTAATAAGCTAAGTTGGTAATTACACAATATTGCTTGTAATTTGTTCAGTAATTATGAACAACAATTAAGGATACCACATGATATCATGCATAATCGGTCTCATCAACTCATTTGGATATATTTTTCATTTTTCTTAAAGATTTAAGTGAGTATTATGCTCAAATTTTCATCTTTTGGTTTTATTACACGTTATATCGTCTTCTTTGGTTTTATTTTGTAAATTCCCTCTTTCGTCGTGGTGAGGTGAGATGTAAGAACTTGGGACGACGACAGATGTTCGTTCCAGGCTGCAACCTAAATATAATGTACGGATAACGTAACCGATTCTTTTAGATTCACGTCCTCATAGAGGCTGTTAGATTTGAGTAATTACAGTCAAGAAGATAGTTGGCAGATCTAATTTGAAAAGAATCAGTTATCATAAAATAACTAATTCTGATTACCCTGATATACCAAACATCTTGTGCAGTGCTTTGCTTTATTTAACAGCTATTGAACTGATAGTAGTTTGTAATACTAAATTTTAAGTAAAGAAACTTCACAATCCAAAACCCTTTATCTTAAAATGCAAACTTAGTTATTACAACTATGAAATTTGAAATCTTAAATCAAATAAATCTGTACATTTGTTTGTATTATATTTGGTTAGATACAAACAAAAAGATCGATTATGTAATAAATGCTTTTCAAACACTAGTGTTTAGAATGAATTATACTTTAAATATTTCTTTTTCGTTGACTGGTGAACGAAACACCAATATAAATCTGAAAATCTAGATTAACATAAAAAACACATGCAATAGAAAGCATATGAACTATGTTATGTCAGTTTAACTTCAATATTCGTGATCTGTTTATTTATTGGAATAGCTAATTATGAACATTTCTATGTCTTGTAATAATAATAATAGTATTATTAATAATAAAGAATACATTTAATTAATGTCCTTTTATTCTTGGCCTAAAGATGATCTATCTGATAAGTTTGTATCAGTTAGAGAGTTTTTAAAGCATAATCAAAGCACTGAATAAGTAGTTATCATTTTAAAATCTATACTGTCAAGGTTTAAATCTAGCACTTTTAGGTCCCACATCAAAAGAGATCATGTTTACATATAATTTAGACTGTGCTTCGTAAATGATTGATGAAAATGGCTCAATTAAATAATCACTGTAGAGATCTTTTAAAGTTAACTGTAGTTAAAATAAGTATTAAATCTTAAACTGTCAAAACCCGCGTTTATTTTAAAAAAGTATAATTGAAGTCAATATTCCCTCATCAGATTGATTATATATTATGAAGTTATAATTAATTAGATTTTTGTTTCTTGTATAGAAATAGACTGAATTTAAATATTTCAGCATCAAGCATATTTAACCAGTGAATCCGCAATTGATATATGATCATTTTGGACAATTAATGATAAGTCAGAACATTAATTCAGTATATAACTAGACACGTAGCTGTTTCACTTCTGATTTAGTCAACTTCATACATATATAAACATATCACTGAAATACCAAGGAACTAATCTATTATGACTAGTCGTCGCTAATTGTTATGACTGCATCCCCTATTTCTTATGTCTGGTTATCTCTGACTGCTACGTTGGAATCGCTTATTACTTATACTTGTGATACGAGGAACCATTGGTATTCCCATGAAGTGAATTATGAAAAGTAAGCTCAAAAAACGACGACCCTAGTCGAAGGTACACTCATTTATATGTTGAATGTTTACCCATTTCGATTACTAATTAGGATGATATCGCATGTATGAAAAATAACCACAGCTATAACAAACTACATGCTACATGCTTTGTTGAACATAGTTCACATTATTTTAATACAAGAATATAGTATCTTTAATAAAATATCACACTTGAAAAACAAAACAAATTTTATTCTGAGTAATTATCACATTAAATTAAACAAATGGCACTAATGTTAAACAAAAAATCACAATGAATAAAAGAATATGTTGAGGACGTTAGATCCCCAGAACTCAGTTGGAAAAGATCCTAATTTTGTAATTTTATTGTGAAAATGCAAATTTTATGTTCTCGCGCCAAGAGATGCTTAGTTGACCTACAGCTTACATTTCCTACTCGGTGATCCTTGACTATCATTGGTTGACAAATTTTTTAGTAAGCCATTTTGTGGCTTTCCCAAGAGCGTTTCTATCATTGTATAAATAAGCTTGATTTGTGTGCTTAGAGAACTCGTATTTTCTGGGTGCTCGTAGAATACATTCTCTACGCCTCATCAAGACTTCTTGATCTAGTTAGCAGGGCCGGGGACAACGGATTAGAATAGCCAATCGTGTCATTGTATCTTTGACTTTCGTTCCGTTTACCAAGTAAGATGAACTCGTAATAGCATTCAAGCATATTAAAATGTAATTTTACATTTTTAATTCCATTATATCACAATCTTACAACAAGTGATTACTAACAGCACTACAAAATACAGCTTCTCATAAAAAATTACAAATATTCATATTATCCCTTAGATCATAACTATTAAATGTTTATTAATAGACTAGATAATGGATCCTCTTTAAAATCAGACTACTTACGCTTATTACTCTCAATAGAGTATAGGCCAACGATCAACATTCTTCAACTCATTCTGTCAGATTAGTCAACAACAAAAAAAAAACGTTTTCTTGAATTTTATTTCGATTGGAGGATGAGAAGAAAAATAAGAATTAAAACTACCTCAAAATTAATTAATTAATTATTTTGTTTGAATAATTCTATAAAATAAAGTCAGGTTTTAGAATAAAAGAAAGGAAAAAACATATCTTGATAATTTAGATTTATGATACTATCAAATCAAATCAATTAATAGTAATAAGCATATGAGACAAGTTTTTCAATGTCTAGCTTAATATTTTTAACATATAAGTATTTCCAAATGTCGAATCATAATGAAAAAATGATTTATTTTAAACTATGACGGTTTTATTGATTTCATCTACAGAGAAAAAATGATAATAATTACCCCCATGGGAAAAAAATAATAATAATCGATATCGGAGGATAGTAAAAGTTGATAGATGTGTACTTTTTTTGTAGGGTATTTCTTACAAAGAGAATATTTGATACTAAGTTAAGTTTAACCATGTTCGATCTATAAGAAGCAATACTGAGAGTAAAATCACGGTTTAGAATCTTCTGCCATTCAATGTAAACTCGGTTGTTTGAAAGTGACGCTCTATCTATACGAGCTAAAAAACCTAGTTTTAACCTAAAATGATATTAAAAGACGCTCACTGACTAATGATATATAGTACAATAGAACAAAATAACAATACGTTGTTCTTGGGTTTTCAATGAGTTTTAATTGAAAGCCAGTTATTTATATTACCTATAAGTAAAATTAACAATAGTGAATTCTTGGTAATTTTAAACGATTAGTCCCTTTTATAAATTTCTATAGAACAATGAGACCAACTCCGTCTTCTCATTGTTCTATCAAAATTCTTGAAAAATCAATTGTTTGGAAAATCTCACATTTTTCACACATCAAAATATTGAAGTATAATGAAAAATTTAATAATTATTACAAATTCTGATTCAAAGAATTGTTAATTTCATAAATCAATATATTCGTATCGTTACGATCATGAACTGGTCGATGATATTCTGGCCATCTCTCATTGTCTTCGGTAGATAACTGCCACGGTTGATGATCTCAATAAAAATTCGACAATCTCCACAAACCAATGCTGATGTTTCTATTATTTATACAGCAAAAATTTATAGTGGATTTAAAGCAATAAACAATCTATTCCAACTGTGTTTGTAGATGCTATTTATTTACCGAGTAGTTGTTCATGCCCTGTATTCTAAACGTCATTGGAAATCTAAAGTGTTCAGTCGACTGATAATTGAACAATTCACTGAGTGATTATCTTCCACATGTTCAACTATCTGTGTCTGTTGCACAAAGTCAACTCCATCAACCTTCACAATTTCCAACAACATTCACAACTATTCGATTTGTTCTTGTTTCCTTAAGACGAACGATGAGTAGATAGTCGAATTAGGTGTGTGTGTGATTGTGTACTCGTTGACACTTTTCGTAAGATACTATCTTTGCTATTATGGGTTACTGCAACATGTATTCAAAGCACTTTGTTATAGATCCGTTCATTGTATTGTCATGATTGATGGAGTATGAGATTGATTTCACAATATTCTACTGACGATTCATGATATGTTTGATCAAGTGAGTGATAACCCAGTTAATCAGTAGTGAGATAGAATGTAGATTGCATTACTTGTATTGCGAAATATGAAGAATTGAATTCTTATTCAATGTTTAAACAATGTTGTGTTTGTTATTTAACCAAGATTCGACCTTTTATGAGGTTTTATTTATATACCATTAGGGCAATTTATTAAATGAGTGTCATTGCTTGTTTTAGACGATATTAATTCTCGGTGAAAGTAGGATTTCGGTTTTTATGACAATTTTACTATTCTTATGTACTATTTATTTATCATCTGTACATAGTGTTCTGTTAAAAAAATGTCATTCATTATTTATATATTAATTAAACAAATTCATCATACGAAATTGTACTTATGTCAATGTTACATTTAGCCTTACTTCTAAATAATCAATATTCAAATAAATGAACTTATTGAGAAAATATTTATATTCTGTCAAAGAAATATTACATATGTAAATTTAAATCTATGTCGAAATGATTAAACTTCACGTTAAATACTGAAATTCGTTAGTTATCGTTGATGTAATGTCAAGAACTAAACATGATCATCCTTTCAGAGATTTATTAGTTAATAACTGATCGACATAAAATCAGTCGCGCTTTGAATGGAATATAATTACATTTACTTTTAGTTAATCAACCAACATAAAAGACATAGTATTCAATACGAACGTCAAGGCAGTTCAACTATACGGAGCTCAAACTTGCAGAACTACAACAACCATCATCAAGAAGGTACAAGTAATTATAAATAGTTGTCTACGCGAAATACTCAACATCCATCGACTGAATATCATCAGTAACAGCCTACTGTGGGAGAGAACAAACCAGCATACAGCTGAAGAGGAAATTAGGAAAAGATAATGGAAATGGATAGGACATGCATTACGGAAATCATCAAACTGCATCACGAGGCAAGCACTAACTCGGAATCGTGAAGGGAAGAGGAAAAGAGCAAGGTCAAAGAGCACATCACGTCGGGAAATAGAATCACATATGAAAAGGATGAATAAGAACTGGAAAGAGTTGGAAAGGATTTCCCAGGACAGGGTTGGATGGAATATGTTGGTGAGCGGCCTACGTTCTTTCACAAGGAGTAATAGGCGTAAGTATTCTTAGTTAAAATATTCATGTTTTTTATTGTATGATATAATATAGCTGTTTCCTTACTGTTTAGTTGTTTCTTCCAAAAACTTTAGTTGAAGAAAAACTATGTCAGTTTGTGGTTGTTTTGAATTGTCACTAACTGGTTACACAATTCACATCAGCTCGGCCAACTTGTCAGAGAAAATAAAGTATGATTAACCGTATAGTATTTCTTCTGTTATAACAAATACATATAAAATG
Organism: Schistosoma spindalis; assembly: GCA_946903255.1. Lineage (NCBI taxonomy): Eukaryota > Metazoa > Platyhelminthes > Trematoda > Strigeidida > Schistosomatidae > Schistosoma > Schistosoma spindalis. The sequence continues at coordinate 25,748,814 of OX336420.1, read as the reverse complement.
AAGACTTAATATTTTAGAGTGTTTTACATCATTTTTCTACTGTTCGTTCACTAAGCAAATTTTAGTGAAATGCTATCAACAACTTAATAAAGAAAATTGTTGTCTAGAAAACGTCTTATCGCAGTAATTTTTGGCATGTTATTTTTTTACTATTTAGTATAATTTTCCACTCACGCCTATGTATAATCTTAATATTTTCAAAACAATCCGAAATGAACTTCTGAGCGAATTTTAATTATTTATTCAATCCTGTAGACGTATTCAGAATTAAACGTCTGAAAGCATCAAATGTGTAATTCTTTCAGTTTTGAAATTTATTTCGATATGTAATAAACAAACAATTTAATACCTGTATGAACTTAATAGCCTGATGGATAACACTTTGAAATACACAACAATGATAAATCCAAGCCTTAATTTAGACATCAAGTTCATTTACTTGGCATGTCATAAATAGGATCAAATAGTTTATTATTGATTCAACTTCTAGAAATAATCAAAATATACATAAAACAGAATACTGATTTATAAATAATATAGAAATTCAGGTTTTATTTTTAGAAATTTCTCTAACCTTATCAAGTATAACTAAAGTCAAAGTATAAACAATTTAGTGACTATCAGAAATATCGATTATTAATATTACTCATTAACAATAGGAAATGTGGAAAAGATTTGTAGCTCAGGTGGATGATTTTGATGGAGTTTTTTTCGCTGAGATGGATGCTTTGGTCGTGGAACTTTCATAGTTCTTCTGAACGACATCATCAGCAAAAACTTTAGATAGAAATGGAGCGTTCGAATTTCTCCATATGTGGTTCACAGCTTGCCCCGTAGACCCCGATGTTGATTGGTCCTTGTTGACCTTGACTTTAGTATTGTTTACTTCTTTGTTTTGGTTTGGTTTGATTTTTGTTCCTATGTTTGTGCATAATCAAACCGATAGGAGATACGACCAAACCAAAGAAGGTCAACAAGAACCAATCAACATCGAAGTCTACAGGACAAGCTGTGTACCTTATATGGAGAAATTCGGATGCTTCGCTTCTATCTGGAGTTTGTGCTGATGTAGTCGTTAGAAGAACGATGAAAGCTTCATGATCAAACCATTCATCTCAGGGAACAAAACTCTATCAAAATAGAAAATGTTTTACTAAAATTTTCTGTAAACGATCCGGAAAAAGGTAAAAAAAACAAAAAAAGGAGAAAGACATGGATTTTCAAAGATAAGAAATATATATATATATATATATATATATATATATATATATATATATATATATATATACGTCATTATAGAATAGATTTTTCAAGTTACACCGATTCTTATGATAATATCTTTAGAATAAAATGTTCTGTATACACTTAAGTAAAGGATATTTCATTGTGTTATGTTGCTAGAACAAAATCCATCATAATTAATAACAATAAACAATTTTATGACAAGATTGAACATGACAAATTTAGAGAAGCTTAAAATGTTTTTCTTACATGTAATAAACAACAACTTTATTTGAAATCATTCATTAAGACCAAAGGAGAGATAAGGGTGTTGCAAATTTCTTATGAACACAAACTCTTGGATTATTGGCTTGAATTCTTATAACTTCTACTATATGTAAGAGATAAGATCGAACCCCATAAGGAAAACTAGTAGGAACACGATAAATAACTTTAAATGACTAATTTCCACCTACTAAATGACCGCCATCGATCAAGTGTGATAAGATCGAGTTGCGTATTGTCCAAGTCTTTGTGTTCATAAGAAATTTTTGTAACATCTTTATCTGTTCCTTGGCCCTAATAAATGATTTTATTTATCATTATCTTCCTTACTCTTTCTTCGCTTATTTTTCTTCACCCCCTCCTACTATTATATTTTTTTCTCAAATATACGTTCAATAATCTAAACAGTTTTTTATTACGTAATGTTGTGTTCTTCATGAATGTTATTTCAGTGTCTATATTTTTCTAATCATTGACCCATTTCCCATTATGTAACAAGCCTTTATTATTATCACAACTAGTACAACTTCTTTATTCAGTAAACAGATTTTCTTAGAAAAATAATAATAATTCAGAACTTTAGAAACGATTAAATTTATAAATAAATTGGAAGATATTTATAAGCTTTTATCAAATATCTACTTAATGTTTGTCGTTGTTATGTTAATGAAATAGTTTTATGTATAATAATAATAAAAATTATTCAACTGTATATGTATGTGATCAGTAACTGTTATACTATTAAATTATGAAATCCTGTAAAAAATCTCAAATCACGCTTAAATAATTTATTTTGGATAAAATTACATAGATGTCGCGCAATTTCATGGATTGATTGAAGTTAGACATTAACACCGTTGGACGCCGGCTTAGCGATCTACAGGTTAAACGTTCGCGTGCGAAACCAAAGGCTCTAAGTTCGAATACCATGAGCGGGATCGTGAATAAACACTATTGAGGAGTCCCACAATAGGATAAAACGGCCATACCGTGCCTTCAGATCCTCAGTGGTGGTCTAACATCAATCAATTTCGATCAAAAACTTAATAATTTCCGCAACTCCATACTGATATCAGATGCTTGTATGATTATAGAAAGACGTGTATAGTTCATGGTTCATTTCTCTTGCAAACCAATACCAATTTAATAATTTGTAAAGACTAAAATGTAAAAGTATGTGAAACTTAACAATCTGACAAGACTAAATATTTTTAAATCCTCAGATACGATAGATAAAAACAAAACATGACATTTGTCTATGAAATCATTCACTGTTGATTCAAATCATATTGGTAGAAATTCAGTCGGTTTGACTTCGCATGGTAACTGATCACTGATCAAAGAAACTAGCTGACATGACTCAAAACTGGTCTTAGTGGGACAAAATAATTCACTAGATATACAGTTTCATGATTCTTTTACACAAACGTTTACATTCTATATTCTTGAATCTTGTCCTCTGTATTTAGTCTTTATTATTATTAGTGCGACTATTTTGCTATTCATATAGATAGTTTCGTCTCGTAGTATAGATATGCTATGAAAAATTGGGTTAATGAGCATTCATGAGAAGTTAATTATGACTGATTAAAATTTGAAAGCTCAAATAGATATTCCTTTAGATAATCTGATTAATGAACAGAAAACTAATTCTATGACTTGAAAGACATTTACTTTTTATTGTTTTATATGAGAACTTTTAAGTAATTCATTTTAATATTGGCTCATAAGCATTCTAGTTGACTGATTTTAAAGAAAATCTCCATCAACTACACAAGTTACATAGAGGTGTTACCCTCAGTTGACGTGTCATGGAAAACCAGCAAGTAATGGACAGTAGTTTTGCTTCAGCATGAGGATCATCAAGAATACTCACTCTTCAATTTGTCGGGTCCTTCTGGTCACTCGTTCATCTCGCAACTATTAGATTACTGGGTTAGTATTCAGTGACCAAAGAAATTATCCAATGTTTTCTGGTTTTTATTGATACCTTAATTAAGATCAACATGCAACAGATAGCACCAGCCTATTGAATTAGCATCCAAAGAAGACAGAGTTGATTTGAAATATACATGTATATATTCCTAAATAGTTAATTCTCAGAAAATTTTCTACCTGTAAGAAAAATACATTTTCATTCCCTTTGACATTGAATATTGTCACATTTTAGACAAATCATACTAAGTTTGTGTGTCATCTTCATAATTACTAGTTATAATGGTGTAACTGAGATTTTAAAGAAACGTTCCCGCGCTGAAATCGAGCTTAGAACTATAACAGAGCTGTAAAAGAAGAGACGGATTATGGTTAGCAGTGGAACGTGAAACTTCTGTTACGTTTTATTTGAAGCTTGTTAGCTAAAGATAAATATATCCTAGTCCTTAAGTTCATGATAAGGCTCGAACCTATTACCTTTCACTTCAAACAACAAAGACTAATCCATAGAATTGCGGATCCCAGATAGTCAGTAACTTGCTTGACTGGTTTGATGCTGATCAAACGTCTGACAAAATGGGCATATCGATGTGATCTTCATAGGATGCACATATATAGTCGAAGACTGATCAAAATTAAGTCGTAAATATCACGAACAGGATAACCCAAATCTTTGTAATTAGTGATCCAAACTAGTCACTAATTAAACTGACTGGATTTAAACCTAGTTCCCTCACCTTGGTCTTAGTTGTTGCACAACTCCACAAACGGTAATACAAATGACTGACAACTCATAATGAGGTCAATGAACTAGCATTCTTATTGATTGATCACTGTGGAGTAGTCAATATCATGTTTGTCTAATCTTTATTACTAGCTGAATTCCATAGACTATGATGCAATGTGGTAAATAGTCTTAGTGACTCTACATCCAGTACAATATATTTTATTGTGAGGTAGTTGAAGTCAGTCGACAGTAAACCTTGGATCTAGGGTACGGAGATAGCTACAATTCTTCAGGAGGGAATACTATCAATTTTTGAATGAATTAATGTTACTTGTAAGTTTCTTGCCGAGTACTTTCAATCATTTTATGTAAGAATTTGTAACCAGTTCATACTCAATAAACGTATGGATAATGTGAATGTCTATAACTTATTTAGTAAATAAGACTTAAATTTTCTTTAATCATAATTCTCTATTCAAATCTATCAAGACTATTTGTAATATAAACAACAATTTATATTTTTTTTTCACTGAACATTGTTCATTAACATGAAATTAATGATGTATAAAACTGTTGTTTCTTAGTCGATAATTAAATGTTTATGTTACTAAGGCGTAATGTATATGTAAATTATAATTATGATTTTGAATTAATTTACTGTGACATGATCTTTAAATTTATAGAGAATCTATGACAACGTAATCTAATCAACTATCAATATTTTAGGCTATTGCTTAATGAGGTAATTGTTATCCCACTTCAGATTTTAATATACACTGTTATGTAATCCATGTAATTGCTTCTCTTTTTAATACCTTATTTCAGTATTGAACCAAATAATGTTAATCGTTTAAATACTGTTCATAATGGCGAGACTACAATTTATGGACGAACCAAACAGAAATAAGATAAGGAGTCATCAATTTTGGCGCGAAATTCACTCATACACTTGGTTAAATAGATTTTTGGCATTCAAGTTTATGTCAGTTTGTGATGAAAACCATAAATCTAATTTTAGACCCTAACCATCAACTGTAAATGAAAATTCTAACTGGCCTATAACCCTCATTTAGTCCTAATCAGTAGGTGTTCACCCTCAAGGTTACTTCGGGGTCGCTTAAAGGTCGTTCATAAATTATAGTCTCACCTTCATAATTTAATTTAAGACATATGAAAATATATATTATAATAATATAATATTACTAGTAAATAACATTGATCGTACTATTGTGGATATATTAAACAATAAGTATTGCCTAGAAATCAATTTTACTACTTATTCTGTAAAATAATATGAAATTGTGGGGCCCTTTGTTTTGTCATCATTTAGATCTTACGATGTTGTCAAAGGATTCTTCAATTTAGTGGCCCGTGATCTGACTCCAAATAGATCGTATGCATGTTTGTTATCGCCTATCCTCGTATATAATCATTGACTTAAATCGCATTAGTTAATAACGGAATTAAATAATTCAAATAACGAGAATGGAACTTTGGATACGTATATTTTGTATAATCGATGATCAGACAAACGAACAGGGAAACGATGCTAAGAGAAGAAAGTGAAACAAAAATGATACGCGGTGGAGATGGCTGGTAAGCCAACTCCCCATTTAACCAAGTGTTAATCAATATTTATAAGCACACAAAAATAAGTTACAGACATGTGATGAGTAAGATAAGAAGTGAACACACGTCTACGCGCTCATATAAAAACAGTCAAGTTTGATAAGCGAATAATTAGCAAGGTTAGAATGTGACTCGAGTAAAATGAATAGAATGGGCTGTCCAAAAGTTAGAATAAGATATTTGGGATTAACATAATAACAGACACTACAAATTCATTAGATTGAATCATATCTTTTTAAAAAAACATTGAGTGGACTACATAAATACTGACTTTTACCAATAAACTGAACTGATAAGACCTACTTGGATAGGTGTATCATAGAAACCATAATATATCATTTAAAATATTATATATATATATATATATATATATATATATATATTATATATATATATAGTATTAGAATCAGCAACCAGTGTTTGTAAATTTAACACTGTTATCAGAATAAATACAGTTGAATACTGTGATTACAATGGAGACATTTTTATGATCTCAACCATTGACATTATTGTTTGTTTTGTAAAATAAGCAACTCATCTATTTGACAGTAGGATACAATCAATAGATGAAACTAAAAAATTTTACAAAATATGTCAGATTTTTTTCAAAGTATACAATATCATTATTAGATATAATATAAATATGTCTGATAATGTTCAGCACTGAACTGTCTACTTAAAACACCCTTGATATACACAACCACTTCAAGATGAACTCAAAAGTTATTCAAAATGGTAAATAATTATTAGCTTACCAGTTCATCTTTCTGAATGAAGTATTTGATTTATAAATGAAATAATTGTAGTGGTAATATAAAAAATATACCAGGATAATATACATTTAACAGATAATAGTATTAATGATGGATTTTAATAAATTCATTTCAAATATTAAAATGCAACCTATTACAAATAAAGTGAATAACACTTAAACTTACTATAGAACAAACTAACTAACTCAAGTTAACAATAATGATGGTGTTACTATATCTAAAATAATTCATAATTTGGGTGTGGTTTTACAGGAAGTTTAAACACTAGTTAATCTAATCTTGATGAGAAAAATATAGAAACGAAAAGGGAAAAAATGTGAGGAAGTAATCAATTGGCCCCACTTCACAAAAAAAAGAATTTATTGTGATCTGTTTTGTTATTTCTAACCTAAATGTTTTGCTTCGTTTTGTTTTCTATCATGGAAACTTCTATGTTATGATGACTATATATATATATATATATATATATATATATATATATATATATATATATATATATATATATATATATATATATATATAAAGGATGAGTAATTCAATAAGCTTACAAGAGCATCTAATATATACAATATTTCTTATGCTAGGCTAAACAAATATTTTATGTTAATATGATTTAGGGGAATTATGAGACTTAATGTTTTTGTTTCTCGTTTATTTTAAGCTTCTACCAATAATTCTCATTAGTTTTTGAATTGTTTATAACTAATCATGTTGATTTTTGGGAGGCATTATATGTAATGTTACATTAACTGATCTATTTGATGATTGTAGTTTTTCTTTGTAAATTTCATTTTATTTCACTTTCTTTGTTAAAAAAAGATAATCGTGTTTTGTTTGTTATAATTATTGGTCGAAAATAAAAATAATAACTATGGTAAGTTAATGTTGACTGGAATCAATAAAAAATGGGAATATTTTATTTCTATACCTTATTAATGTTAAAGATTGTGTAAAAAAATACATGAATTGTATAAAAGATCAAATTTAAGCCAGTGGATTCTTTGTTATTAAATAAATAACATACATACATTTAAGTATTAGGATGAATCAAATTCTGACGCGTTTCAATCTTTAAATATACTTAATAAAAATTTTACATTTTGAATAGTGGCGTTAGACTTTTTTAAATAGTACAAATAAGTGAATAAACAATTTTACATTCTGATTAACTCAATAAAAAAATTTAAATCCAGAAAAGAAAAAAAACTTATGTTTTCCATCGGATTATATGTGAAACATATCAATGAATTGCAGTTTGTATAAAATAAGGACTCTTATCTAGCTTCACGTATTGTTATAAATAATTAATTTCAACTGATGAACTAAACATAAATAATTTCCTTAATACAAACAACTTTCAATATAGATTTCTGAAGTGTCAGTGTGTATTAAAAACCCATAAAGTTTGATCAAGTTAAATAACAGACAGATATCATCAGAGAACATTTAATATTCATAACAGTATACCGAGAATGAAAAGTATTCTGTAATATAGATCAGTACAGTTTAACATAAATGTTTTTAATTGAGATCATGAACCGATTGATGCTAGACCACCATTAAAAACTTGAAAGCACTGGACGGTTGTTTTGTCCTATTGTGGGACTTAAAAAACTTAATATTAAAAACAAACCTAATAATAATAGTTAAAACGTAACAACTTGTTAACTCCACAACCCTATAATTACAATATGCCCACTGGTGACTAGCTTCGTAAAGGGAATTCTCGGAGTTACAGTAAGACGCCGTGACCAGTGGAGCTAGTCCGTACTGGGTAGAGAAAAATATTTACCTCAGTACAATAGAAGATGGTCACACAATTTCGTGAATTGGTTGAAGTTACACATTAACACCACTTAATGCCAGCTCAGTGGTCTAGAGACCAAGCGTTCGCACACGAAACCGAAGACCCTGATTTCAAATCCCGTGAGTAGGATCGCGAATGAGCACTGTTGAGGAGTCCCAAAATAAATTAAAACGTCCGTTCAGTGCTTTCAGGTTTTTAATTGTAGTCCAACATCAATTAGTTCATAATCTCAATCAAAAAACTTAATAATCTCCATAACTCTATACTTTTAACATAAAAGTATTTGACAAGATATTAACTCGTAAAAGATAATCTGATTCAAGTCCTTAAAAATCTAAAATTAAGATTAGTTTCAAAGTATTAACAGTCCAAAACAATTTTTTTCAACAAAAAAAGAAAGTTTATCTTCATTTATTTTTCTTAGTTTAAATAAAATAACAAATTATCCATATCATTAAAATATAATAATAATTAATATAATTAAATAGAATTAACTTAGTCTGAACATTTAAACAATCTAATCAATAACAATAAATTAAATAAAAAAGAAAAGAAAAACACGATTTTTTTAATTTAAAATAAATTAATTATTTTAAATTCATAAATAATTTATGAAACCATGTGTTTTGTTTTGTTTTGTTTGTTTATATGTTTATTTTTTGGTTGGTTGTTTATTTGTTTTTGTTTAAATAATTCTATTTCATTTTCAATTAATTATTCATTAAGGACGGTAGATTGTAATGTAGACTAGAGATGAGACAATGAAATAAATGAAGATACTTATGTTTATTCATTTTGTTTAGTTATGCTTAGAAGAAAACTTGAAATTTATTTTCATTCTTTAGTTTATTTTCCCTTTTATTAATTGGAAATAGTTTTTTTTTACTTTTACATTTATTCCCCTTAAATGAAAGTATACAATGTAATTACTGAAATATTTGATTAACAATTAATTATGATTATGCATTTTCATGAAGTGAGACAATAAAGATCAGATTTATTATTTAATCATTATGAAGACAATGTAATATTATTTGAAATGAAGATTTTTTTATGTTGAGTGATTGGAAGCAGCCGTCAGAAAACCCTAAGCTTATGTATTATGCTAGTTGGTACTCATCAACTAAATTTCTACAATTGAAGAATATATGAAACTCAAAACAACTTTCAACCAATCTTCAATACGAACGTCAAGGCAGTTCAACTATACGGAGCTCAAACTTGCAGAACTACAACAACCATCATCAAGAAGGTACAAGTAATTATAAATAGTTGTCTACGCGAAATACTCAACATCCATCGACTGAATATCATCAGTAACAGCCTACTGTGGGAGAGAACAAACCAGCATACAGCTGAAGAGGAAATTAGGAAAAGATAATGGAAATGGATAGGACATGCATTACGGAAATCATCAAACTGCATCACGAGGCAAGCACTAACTCGGAATCGTGAAGGGAAGAGGAAAAGAGGAAGATCAAAGAGCACATCACGTCGGGAAATAGAATCATATGTGAAAAGGATGAATAAGAACTGGAAAGAGTTGGAAAGGATTTCCCAGGACAGGGTTGGATGGACAATGCTGGTGAGTGACTTTGCTCCTTCACAAGGATTAACAGTCGTAAGTAACTCATCAATAAATTGTGACTGCAATTTTAATTGACTTGATACATTTCGTACAGTTTGACTCAGCCTCATCCAGTTTCAAATCTCAGACTTTAAAACTGGGTTATTCAAGCTGCTACTGACATGGAAGCGTGATTGATGGAATTTGATCAGTAATAAAGAACTATGTAAGCATAACACTAGAAACTACTCAATCATAAGTTATTTTAGCAATTTATATAAATAATCATGGCATAATAATTGTGATTGACGGCTAATTTACTGATTTACGTATTGTACAATTTCAAACTAATATATATATATATATATATATATATATATATATATATATATACATTTATTCTTGCTTAAAAGCCAACTTGACGGAACTCAGCTATATTATTATTGTTAATCTATCTATTTAATGTTATATATTCAGTACAATATAAAATTCACAGCACGCAATATTTCAACAAGTTTCTCTTACAAATAGACAAAAAGCATCAACAACCGCATGCATATATACATGGAATAAGTAAATAAACTTCCTGGAATAAAATGAAATGTTTTTTGAGAAAATAAAAATCTAAACAACTTCCAATTAACAACATGTTTGAAATAAAAGTTACTAACCAGGGAAGCTCTTGGAACCTATCAATCACATATTATATTTGTTAAATATGGTATTGTAATGCATTTTTGCTTCTACTTGGGTGAATGAATTTTGATGTATTGATGTCTGATTCTACCGGGAGATGCACAAAGAGAAAGATGTAAAAAAATCGATGGTCATTATCTGATATGATAACAAATATGTCAAAAGATCCACTACGTACCTTAGAAGCTACATTCAGAACTCTTCTCAATTTTTTCTTCATGACCCAAGAATAATGATGGGGGACAGTGAAGAGTACTAGGTAACATACAAGAATTTACCAATAGTAAAGTTTTATGTCATGTAGTGTCAAAAGCATGTAGTTTCTTTATTTAATAAGTCAAATGGAAAACTTCCTTGGATATCAATATAACATGAGAAGATCAAGAGATATCAGAGTAAAAATTTACCCCAAGTTGAATAACCTTTGAAACTATTTTCAGGACAATCTCAAGTAGTATAAACCATATGGGATTCCAATAGTGTTCAAGTTCTGTTCATGTCTCAGGGTAAAATCAACAGTTTAATATTAAGAAGGATTAAGTGTATATACTGCGTTCACTCTCTTGTTTTATGATTTTATTATTTGTTAATATAACACACGATTTAAGTATCGAAACATTATTGCATATGTGTGCAGTTGTATATACCCCTAGTACAATTCACTGTTTGTTTAGAAGTAATTTATTTCAATTTTTCTTAAGTACTCAAACTATTTAGTTAACTTACAACTAGAGACCAACTGAAAGGTCTTTAAATCTTGACTTACCAAAATAAAATATTAAAATTATAACATAAATAAAACTGATTTATATAACCGAGTAACCGAGTCGAAAGATTCAGATACTTTGACTATTTTATTCATATGTATAAGAGAAACTTATTGAGACTATTCAACTTTTCAAGCTTAAGTAATCAGATATTGATTTGAATATAAATTCTTATGATTGAATATTAAACGCTCTAATAACTATATAACTACCTTGTATTTTACAATCACATATGTATATATCATAAAAGTAAAACAAAACAAAGAGAGAGATTTATCATTATTTAAATCTTATAGTCAAAGATATACCATCTAAATGTTTTAAAAAATTGATGAAAAACACATCATGATGTTTTTTTCTCTTTTCTTTACTAATTTTAATGCCAAAAGTAGTTAGTTTCACTTTTCTCATTTATTTATTAAAAAAATATTGTTCATTGACAGTGACATGATTTATTGATCAAATAAAATATTAATCGATTCTGATAGTAAAATAGAACTGGACAATTTAAAGAAAATTAAATAAAAAGAAAAATTCGTTCACTTCTCGATAATTTAATAAGAATATAAAGATTATCAGAACTATTTGATATATTAGAGTAATACATTTCGAACAATCTGATCACATATAATGCACTTGTTAAGAACATTTATATATAAAAATCAAAGGCTTAAATCAGTCATCAACAAAACGTATTGCCCAGCAAAGGTCATTATCAAAGAAAGAACAATGTTTATGCTTCATCCAAAACTTAAAAGACATGAAAACGATTGTGTCACATCCCACTGTGTTTACCAACTTAAATGTGTGTGTGGTCACACATACATAGAGAGAAGTAATCGTGATCTCAAAATTAAAATGTGTGAACATGTACCAAAATGATAGCAGAAACAAACAGAATCAAGTGACCCAATAAGAGTAGGGGATAAACATCCATCATCTTCTATTGCTAAACATATAATCGAAACAGGCTATAAGATTTATCATAAGTCGTCTTTTGTGGTGTTGTATATAAGTGTAATAAAGCGTATACTAAGGTTTATTGAAGCCTTAGCCATACGAAAATTTAAACCTCCTTTGTGTATTCAAAAATAGTTAATTTTTATATATAAATGTTCTTAACAAGTATATGCGTAATCAGATTGTTCGAAATGTATTACTCTAATATATCAAATAGTTCTGATAGTCTTCGTCTTATTACATTGTCGTTCACTTTTATTATCGAGATTTTAGTCCACTCCACTGTTTTCTTTGTAGAAATATATATATATATATATATATATTCTCTTGGTAACAATATATAAGTTCCCTTTCTTTGAAAAATTTTAGACTTAAATTTAACATTTTAAGTTATGCAGTAGTTCATTTATTGTTTAAATGATTATACATAGATACAAAATAAGTACATTAAAAGAAATCAGTTCATTTAAGTTAAAAATTAAGATATTCATATTACTCTCATCTGCTATCAAACTTAATATACTACTACTACTGTGAAATTTAAAACGTATCTTTATTAAATACTTTTATTTTTATTGGTTGATTTTTTTAAACTCTGTAACTAAACTAGTTTATTCGATGCTTCATAAGTTGTTGCTAATATCAATCTAAAATATGTTCTATAAAATATATGAAATTTATACAGATCTTTTCATATTTATAATCATCGAGTGATTTAATGGAATAAAGTGAATCCGATAAGTTATCTATTTATAAAATACCTATTATTCCAACATGATTCACACTGTTTAAATAAAGAGGAATAAAAAGAAATAAAATCCTTTTGCATAGTGTAAAACATTATTTAAATTATTTGTTCATGTTGTTAGTTTTAAGTTACAGTTTAGCTAAATACATAAATATTGATGTTTTATTTAAAACTTCATTTTAAGTAATAAAAATAGGTATAAAAGGTAATAAAATTCACTTATAAAGATTTATAAAGAATAAACAAATAATATATTTGTAATATCTCAACGGATAGGAAAATGAGATTTTCTGACGTTTCGTGACTTAGTGTAAGTCACTTCTTCAAAGAACAAATAGTAAAAAAATCAATATTAATCCAAGTTTAAATAATACAAACGTAACTACAAGAATATTATATTAATCAACTTTATAAAATACACATTTACATAATTGAAATTATTCACTTATCTTTGATTAAAATGTAAACGAAAACAGTATGCAAATCAATTCGCAGACGAGAAGATTTGTTTAAATGACTAATTGCTAGAAGAAAGATTGGTGAAGTGCGTTTATTTGTTTATTTCCCACTTTGATTATTAATATTATTGACGTTAGCTTTATTTAATATACTTTTAGTACAACATAGAGTTTTCAGCTCAAATAGCCTAGAGTAGCCACCTCTTTCTATATCTATCGATTCAACTGCTCCTGTGGAACCTGTTATATTGGTAGATGTTTTAGGAATTTATATATTCGGTATCGTGAGCACCTTCCAGTGTGGTTAAGCAAATGTGTAGCCAAAACTGTTAACAGCTCCATTTTAGTCCATTTAATTCAGACGAGAAATACAGTCAACATGGAGCAATCTTTCGCAATAATATATCGTGTTAACAGCAGTCTACTTAATTCCATCAGAGTGAGAATCTTGCAGACGGTCGAAGCAATTGCTATTCGTATCAAAAAGCCAGAGCTTTGCATACAAAAGAAATATTTTCAGCCGCTCCTATACCCAGGCCAACCAGTTAATGATCAATTTTATAATATGGTGACGTAATTTGATTAATGTTCATTTTTATGTCCTAAACTTTTTTTTATTATTACCTTTACCATTATTATTATCTTTATCATTGTTCACTTGATATTGTTTTACTTGAATCTTCCCATTGATGTTTAGGACTGCAATTGATCAGTCTCTTATTGGCATATGTGCATACTGTCCGTATTGCCTCAATTTACAAGCATTATAAGCAAAGATGGATAGTGGCTAGCAGTGGAATCCAGGACGCGCGTTTCGTCCTATTTGGGACTCGTCAGCTGGAAGATTCAAGTAAAACAATATCAAGTGAATTAAACTTCACCCCATTGCACAAGCAAGTGGCTATCAGGACTCAGTAGCTAAGTGGACAACGCGATGGCGTTTGAAGCGGACGGTACTGGGTTCGAGTCTCAGAGTGAACATCAACTCTGAGATGCAGGAACACCCAGCTGACGAGTCCCAAATAGGACGAAACGCGCGTCCTTGATTCCACTGCTAGCCACTATCCATCTTTGCTTTATCATTGTTGTTATTATTACACTTAACAAGATTTTTGAGAAATTTATTCAATATACAACCTTATCTACCATATCTGACCTAATTCATACTATTCTTTGTATTACGTAATTTCTGATTTGTAATTACGTTATTCTCTCTCTCTCTCACCCCAAGTTGACCATATTTATTCTGGTTATTTATCGCACTATTTCATTTCACTTATAAACTGATTCAAGTTAACACTTCATATTAGTCAGCTCCAACATTAAGGATTTTATTTGACTTTGTTTGACAAACAACAATTCTTGATTTACATATTACAATTTCCAAGTGATGTACTCTGCCTTAAATCTGCCGAATTTTATGGATTATTAATCTGGATTTATGATTGTAGAACCTGATGAGAAATTATTGAAAAGAATATTCTTCGTTCATATAATTGTGTTTTAATATAATGGGAATTTTTCAGCAATCAAAGTATTTCAACAATTTTTTTTCTTATTTCTTGATTAATCCTGATAGTAAATATTGAGTGATCGCCAGTTAGAAGTTAGCAGTTTAGTCAATGGACATCTAAATAATGTACATTTTTTTCGCTGCATATTGATAGTAATCACAATATCTCTGGTTGGACCTTTTATAACCTGTACAACGAAAAGTTGTATACTTTTCAAAAACGCACATGAATAGGTTATGTTATTAGTAACCATAATGATTTATTAAAACAAAAAATTAGACAACTTGTTGAAATATCTAGATGACAGGAGCAGGTAGCCCAGATGTTCAGACAGGTTGCCATATCATTTATAAGTGTCTGTATCATAACATTTAATTCGATATTGAGATCTAAGCACAGAATTCATTCAACTAAACAGTATATTTAATAGTTATGATATTTACAATTGTTTGTTAATAGAATTTTAGTGAATCAACTACTGGCCGTTATGTCAGTCTTTTATGAACTTCAAGTAAATAGTAAGAACTATAGTCAAGAAGCAAATACCACTATCAAAAGCTGGTCATATTCAGTCCGGAATATAAAAATTTGTACAATCTTTTTCTTAATTGTGATTTCAAATAATGTTATTAACAGTAATGGTAGTATTTGCATTACATCACTACAGTTTAACTAAAATTATAGATTTTGATTTTTCACCGACCATGGATTTTATTCCATTAGCTCATAAACTCTTATCCTTCATTGGTTGTTTCAGAGGACTTCCATGTATTAAATAAATCAATCCTACCTCAATAAATGGCTTTAATTTAAAAGTATAAACCTGCGAAAAGAAGCTTGTCATAAGTAATGCATTGTCTATTGTATTAGTTACTACCTCAAAAACTATAAAACTATCAGAATTGATAATATAAAAAAACAAACTCTAGCTAAATTGGGATATTGATGATGACGTTATACTGAATTTTGACAATCTCTTAGTGTATTACTAAACCACAAAAATTATGTTCTAACTAAAAAGAATTTTTCACATATAATAAGCTACATTTTTAGCGCTGGAGCTTTGGTGTTTATTGAGTTTTGTAATTTTACGTTACATTCATTAGTTCAACAGCTAGTGAAAATAAGAGAGTACTTAACAAATGGTTTGCGCCATCGTGGGATGCCTTAACAGTATTTATCCACAAATTTAAAAAGGACCTAAACCTTCAGCTTTACGTCTCACAGTGAGTACTTAATGTTTCAACCACCAAGTTGTTATACAATCGTTTACAAAGTTGAAACAATTTTAAATATTTCTAAACTATCAACAAACAGTACCAGTGAGAAACTGCCTTACAATCAATTGAGTCAATTTCCACCGACCACTGTTTCTAATTAAAATTCCAAGAATTATCTCTTGAAGTTATCCTTTGTTAGGCATATAGTAACATTTTACTATGTGGGGATATAAATTAATAAATCTTAACAAGTGGATTTTAAATTTTATGAAGAAAAAAGACAAATCAGATTCAACACTTTTCTGTTTCATCACAGATTACTATTATCAGCAAACAAATATGGCTGTACATCTTGAATGAATGAAATCATTGAAGAGGAAAAAACGTTTTAATGAATTTCTTTTGTTATTCTCCAAAAACACCAATGGTTCATTTTGTTATTTGAAAACTAACTCAGATTTTTAAAGTTTAGGGACTCTTGGTAAAGCTTAAAAATACGAAGTTCAACCCGCAGTTCGATCATGAAGAATCCGTTTGAAGAACTGCCTAATTGAATAAGAAAACTACTCAATACTTTCTAGTTTTCAACTGTTGTCTGATCACGATTATTCCGTGATACAAAATGTGGTCTAAAAATATCTATGCAAAAACCATGATAAATCTTTTTGAAAAACACTTAATTAGCATTTCGACGTTTTTGCACTATGATTAGATGAAATTCTTGACTTACTTTGAACTTTCCAGTACCGTAAAATAGTACATCTCATCAAATAATAAATTATGAACATTTACAAAATACAATACGCTTCTGAGGAGTTTCACAATAGAACGAAACGGCTTCCAGGTTTTCCATGGTAGCCTAGCTTCGGTTGACCCATGATCTCAAATATTGAAACAATATATTGTTTTAACATTGGATAAGAATTAATATTTCGCAATACAAGTAATGCAATCTACATTCTATCTCACTACTGATTAACTGGGTTATCACTCACTTGATCAAACATATCATGAATCGTCAGTAGAATATTGTGAAATCAATCTCATACTCCATCAATCATGACAATACAATGAACGGATCTATAACAAAATGCTTTGAATACATGTTGCAGTAACCCATAATAGCAAAGATAGTATCTTACGAAAAGTGTCAACGAGTAAACAATCACACACACACACACACCTAATTCGACTATCTACTCATCGTTCGTCTTAAGGAAACAAGAACAAATCGAATAGTTGTGAATGTTGTTGGAAATTGTGAAGGTTGATGGAGTTGACTTTGTGCAACAGACACAGATAGTTGAACATGTGGAAGATAATCATTCAATGAATTAATCATCACAAATTCAAATATTCGTGTTCTTACAATCATAACATTAGACTGATGATATTTCAATGATATTTGTATAATGTGTTTCATATTGAGAATAGTTTAGAATTGAGTGATTTTATTGACTAAATCATCATGTTCTCAATAATGTACATTGTATGATTTTATTTGATAAGGTGCTTTGTTAACTGGATGATTTAGAGCATTCATTATAATGAGATTTTATTCATGAGTAAATTAATTAATCTAATCAACATAATTGTTTACTTTGGTCTTACTATATACTTTAAATCATTTATTATAGTTTCACCTTGAAAATATGTTTTATACCAATAAAATTATTCATTTCATATACTTATGGATCCCTTAATGTTAATGTTGACAAACATTTTTACAATATTCATAATTATCATTCCTCATATCAACTATTTAAATCCCTGACTTCATATTGTCATATAAATACAATCGAATTACTGAATGTGAATCTAATAAGTCTCAATCGTGTTAGCTTTCATTTTCATTCAAACTAGTAACAATATTTTTACAAAATACAAAAATGATTTTTTCTATTTCAGTGAACAAAATTAGTTTTTATCAAAACAAATTCGCAATAAAAAAATTGATCCAAAAAATTCAATATTTCATCATTCAATATTATTTTAATCGAACTCAATATTAGACTAAGCTCTTTCTTCATCATTGTATGTATATTTGCATGTGAAACAGTAAAGATCGTGACAACATCACCATCACTACGATATATAAATAAATATACTTAACAAGTGACCTAATTTATTTTGTATTAATATAGTAACAAATTGATTGATTAGTGAAAGCAAAAATATTTAGCCGGGAAAATAAACCCAGTTTTTGTTTTATTATCATATTCAAGTATTTATTAAATCTGTTTAACAATAATGTGACCTTACTAATCAATTTTCGTGTATATTTTTCGAATGCATCAAAGTATTCAAGTTGTATATGAATTTATAAAGATTCAACATTGAATATATTGATCAACATTTTAGATACATTTTAATACATTTCGTCATATTAAACAAAAGAACTTATTTTATATACCATTACTATTTAATTTGTCAATAATACAGTTTTATGGGAAACACAAATTAATTAGTTTACTAAGGTGACTGTATTAAAAAAGTCTAATCCAGATATCTTCAGGAAATTACTGTAGTGTTGGATGGTTAATTATTTTAATTTAAAACTTTCGCACATGACGAGTCTATGAGAAATAATTGACACAAAATCCTATGAGTTATGTACATTGAAGTCATTGAATTGAAAGTTAATAGTGTATCTTTTTAGCCTCAATGAATGAATAATATTTGTCATGTAATTCCGTCAATGAATAAAACCCATAAATCAAAGCTTTCCTGGTAGACTTCTGTCTACCAGTTGGTCAGTGTTAATCACATGGTTATGAATGAAGCTTTACCTTCATACTGATAAAAACTTACAAATTGATTCATTTATAAGCAAAGATGGATAATGACTAGCAGTGGAATCCAGGACGCGCGTTTCGTCCTGTTCAGCTGGATGCACCAGCATCTCACAGTCGATGTTCACTCTGGGACTCGAATCCAGTACCATTCTCTTAAAATACCAATTTAGTTTACATTTTGTTCAATAAACAACTTGTTATATTTGCATATACCAAATGGCTTATAATATATTTGTAAGCTAAATATTAATTTTTATAAAAAGTCATGGTTTAAACGAAAATTTAACTAACGTTTTTTTATCGAATGCCAAACACCGTCTTTAAACAGATTTTTCTTGAAAATATGATGTATCTTTAACTAATAATTAATTCCTTTCCCATGATATTTTTAACTTAATAATTATTTATTTATAAAATGATGACTGACCAACTGATTTTAAACTTTACCCAACCATCATCATTCCCACTATCGACCGATAACAGTAATAATAAGTGGGAAAACATTGATTTCTCTGACTTAGATTGTACTAATTAAAGTTCTATTTAGTTATGATGGATTTATCGATTTCCGCACAAACAATAAAATGATTCCTTTATTATAACACAAATAAAAAGTATCAAATGAATTAAAGATGTCACACTGAATGTAATTAATTGAAGTAAAATGTGAATTTAGTAAAGAAGAATGAGAATGTGACTAACGATGGAATTCAGGACATGAGTTTACTTAAATGTATCTTCGTCACAGTAATTATATTCACTCCGGGTTTCTAACCTAGAACCGATGTTTTCAAACGTCACTGAGTTATCTAACCAGCTAATGAATCCAGGTAGCCTTCACTTGTGTAAGAAATATGATTTGTAACTCAATTTGAAATCGATCGTATTATTCCGTTGGCTATATTGAAGCAATCTGCACAGGATGCACCTATGCCAGCCAAGACTAAATTTATGTCAAAATTATCAATGACGTGATAATTTTAACTATTTAAAAATAAATTAAAAATCAAACCATCATAACTCATCAAAAAAATGTTTGGAAACTTACTTGGAAAATCACTCTGATAAAATCACCTATTAAATGACAACAATACTAACTAATTGTTTAGACAAAAAAAATAATACTTATTAAATAATAGTGGTAT
Organism: Schistosoma spindalis; assembly: GCA_946903255.1. NCBI lineage: Eukaryota > Metazoa > Platyhelminthes > Trematoda > Strigeidida > Schistosomatidae > Schistosoma > Schistosoma spindalis. Next base: position 25,728,567 of record OX336420.1, on the reverse strand, counting down.
AACGGAACTGTGAATTTATTAACTCTGCAACTATTAATAAAACTTATATTCTATTTGAATGAAAGGTTTATAGAGATCGTTTAATTGCTACAGATAGCTTACATCATAGCTGAGTTCAGTGATGGATGGATCATTTCTTAAACGTCGAGTACTAATATGAAACATCTATTTATTCACCCCTGACATTTAGTTGGAATCAATCTATAATGTTAAACAACGTTCAATAGAACATTTTTCTAACAAGGCTTCAATCGTATGTAATTTATCTAACAGAATTGAATTGAAAATGTATTAAATATGACGCTTTAAAACAAAATAAATCATTTGACTGGTATTACTACCATAGCACTGTTGCAATCAACCTTACAGTTTATATCAATAAAATTGAACAATTACGTATTCAAAACATTAGCTACTAAAGGTAAATTTCATTGCAAACTAAAACTGATTGTAAAATGTTTAAAGCCAAATGACTTAAATATCTGTCGTTTAATGTATGATAGTTTAAGAAGATTCATGTCTATCTAATAAAATAATACCCTGAAAAATGGATTTAAAAACTAATTGACACTTCGACAAATTTAAATTGCACAAACAGTAATATGTAACTTAATAAACTTTCTTTTTAATGCTAATACGTTGATATATAAATAGAAAACTGTATTACAAAAACTGAACATTGAAATATCATACCTAAATTTATGATCATTTTTGTATAAAACTAATGTTCAATAATCTTTACAAAATTTTCATAGTAAAGATAATCATGATCTCATTAGTGAATAACTGTAAGACATAAGTTTATTTTTATTTTAACTAAAACACCTTGACTATTAAAGATCAACCATGTTGAATGCAATGTAATTACCTACTAACACCAAGAGCTGATAGTTTGAAAACATTACTAACTGTTTCAAGTTAGATATGTCAGTCAGAAGATGTTACTCTGCGATCTAAACATTAAGCACTCTTCGTTAGACGTACAGAAGAAGTTCTAAACATCTCGTGCAGTTGTGGATGTGCATTGTTAAGGCATTCTATAATAGAACAAAATAACTGTCGAGTATTACTTTGCTTTTAATGATTTGTTAGTAAAATTCAATCCGTGATATAAACTACTGAAAATTGATTTATTTCTACCATGATAAAATAGTTGCTATTTATAAAACAATAAATTAATTCCAAAATTCTTAACAATCTATGATGATATACCGACAATAAAAATTTAACTTTGATCAAAGAAAAAAAACACAATTATTACTAATGCTAACTTCCTTATTATTAATAATCAGTGAAAAAGGATATCCCCATTCAATTATGCTTCGTGCTGCTTTACGTATTAGATTATTTTTTGAAAAAACAAAAAGTGCACGATTTGTTGAATTTTGTGATTCTGGCAAATCAATATTTAATGTATCTTTAGCTAATTGATTAATTGTTTCATATTTAGGATCACGATTTATTCTTTGATCAATATCTGATTGTTTATTTTGTATATTTATAGGATGATTATTAATATCTTGATTAGTTATAGAATCACTGGTTGATGTCATTATCAAATGTTTTCAAAAATGTACATATATATACCACGAGTACAATTTTCTAATACATAGTTTATTTAATGTAGTTCATTTATTGAAGATTAAATGTATAGAACTATCAGTTAGTCTTATGCTTATGGGAGAAAATAACATTTTTTTCAATTTCCATTATGAAATATTGTGGTATCATCTTGGAAATACTAAATTGATAAACATGGATGTTTGTTTTTAAAAAAACAATAATAATAATTTCTCAAATAAAATATATATTCCAAGAGTTAAAACATCCTATTATTTGATAACAAATACAATTGTGAAATCTTCCAGGAATTTTTATTTCCATTTGTTTGACTTAAAACCTTGTTCTTTTTTCAAGAAAAAAAATTATAAAGTTTTTGATCCTAAATTGAGTACTGTTCTAGTGTGATCAAGGATTTCCAACAGGCATTATATATATATATATATATATATATATATATATATATATATATATAAAGCTGGCATATATGATAGGTTGTTAAATAGGATGGTAGGTAGGTAGATAAATAGACAGGTACAAACAATTATATACAGAAGGAGTAAAAATTTGTAATATGCTCACATGTGTGAGTCTGTCCCACTGAAAGTGTATCTATCCCACTATTTTATACACATATCATCTTAGTTGACTAATAACCAAATATCTTTATTTTTGTATATATATATATATATATATATATATATATATATATATAAATTTGGTTAGAATATAAGCAGTTGATAAGGGAGGATTGAATAAATAAGTAAGTATCTATATACTTTATTGATAAATAGTAGTAAACATTGAATTCATTTAATAAAATTATCCAATTTAATTGAAAATAACTTTATCATAGTATATAAATTAATTACATTTTTTAAAATTTAAGTTTGTAATTTATAAATAATTTTAGTAACATCCATGAATGATTCAAACTAAACTTAACTCCCTAGGGCATTTTGATTTCACGGATCTATGATATTTTTGTAAAAGTAAACAGAAATGTATAATCAGTTTGTGGTTAAATAGTTAATTATAGATTCATAATTGAATAATTATTAATTAAAAAGTTTTTTGCTTCACAAAATGAAATGATATGAGATTTGTTGATTGATTATTTGTTTGATTTTACATTTGAGATGAGTCAAAAGAAATGAATATGTGTTTTCCTGATATTTTATAATGCTTCTACCAATAATCCTGGAGTGAATATCAAATCTAGGACACAAGTACATCCAGATGACAAGTTCCACTGCTAGCCATCATTCAGTTTTGTTTATAAAGCTTGTGATATAAAGCAATATTGAGGCAAACCGCATAGGATGCATATATGCCAATAAGAAAGTGATCAACTTAAGTTCTCAACATTAATGGGAAGATTTAAGCAAACAGTACAAAATGAGTAATAACTAATTTTTGTAAATTACTACATGTTTTAGAGACAATTCAGAAATGAAAACGTTTATGGCAACATTTATTCGAACTGTACATTTTTGTCTATAGTGAATTAGTAAATAAAGTAGTTTACTTAAAAATATAAAGAGTACATAATTTCAAATAACAAAAGAGGGTTGCGTAATGATCAACAATTTAAAGAAAGAGAATAAGGAAAGACCAAATATATGATAGTGGTTCCATTGACAAATATGTGAAATGTAAACAGTAAACTAAAAGAGTGAAGGTAAGTATGATAAATAATTTTAAAAAATTAAAAACACTAGAATGAGAACTTGCACATGTCACTTAGAATGTAGCGTTCAAGTATAAATTATGATTAAATAATGAGTCTGAGGTCGATAAGTCATTGTTTGACCACGCAAATGATTTTAAAGAATATGTCTAATAAGGTAGTGTAATCAGACTTGACTAGATACTTCGTTATTGAACTATCGATTGTTTTATATCCTTCTTTCGAAATACATGCAATATTGTTTTCGGAAATGCAGTTAGAAAGTGTCTTCTTTATGCTGCCATTGTAGTCTATTCCGCAAGATCGTGTAAACATATCTACACACATTTGAATTTCAGTTAGTGCAGAGAAAATCACATAAACGGAAAACACTGAAAACACTAGAACTGCGCTACTGTAATCCCTGTTAACAGAGAATATGTGAGATATCGGTTTCACACAAACCAGAATTAATGTTGGGTGAGTGTGAGTAAAAATATCACTTACACCATAGTTGTACAAGTATTTTAAGATTGGCGTTTCCGATAGACTATGAAAGTTGACGGTATTGTATTTGTCCTTACTAAACAATATTAACATTCAATGTTACATGAAATGCTTCTATAACTGGTCTTTTAGTATGATGTAAAACTTTATTTTTCATTGTCAACAGATCCATAACAACCACTTAGCGATTACTGAATGTATGATATGATTAATAAGGATCTTTGCGCAGCTTGATCGTTATATATCATAACGTAAGATCACATAAGATTGCTCTTCAATATAGAGCGCGTCACAACCGACATAAAAATAATCATGTGATATGAAAACCGAGTTGTTACAATTGATGAGTTAGCTATATTTAATGTTTAATTGCATACTAGTGGTCCTGACTTTGAGCTACCCTCAAATGAGCCTTGAGAACTTAGTGTGCCCAATGAAACATTGATACACTAAATGGAAATTTTACCCTGAGAAAGAAAAACTTGTGTAATTCTGCTTCACATGGTTTAATGTTCCTTCGTTGGAGATCTCACATCATCAGCCACTGAGTTGCAAATCTTTTAGAGTTATTCACTCAACAATGGCCTACAAAGGAATTATCAATAATAACGCCTTACAACTAACCCCGAACTTAGAATTTCGAAAATTATTGACTTGAGATCCCTGTCTAGACTTACAAATCAGGGCCATTTTCCTTAATATTTTTGTTGTGCTAGAATCAGAATTAAGTTTGATTGTGCAGAACAGCATTATTGTACGACACTGTATTAGCAATAAAACTGACTATAAGACCTAGATTTTAATTCTGTTTGAGACTGTGCGTGCACGCTAAAGAGACTACTTGGACTAAAGTGAAACATTTATCGGTGGATTCTTAGTTTTAAATAGCTGAGGCAACTGATTTGAGCCTGTAGTGTAAGTGGATTTCTGATTGCATAAAACCGCCCGTAAACACCTATTATTATATATAATCACACCGACTATCATTTTTTCATATAACTTTCGGAGATCGCAAATTAATTCGTCAGTTTCTCTATATTTTAAAACTTTTTAAAGGGTTATTTTCTATACTACAAAATAATTAGTTTTGCTTACAACTCAAAAATATTCCAAATTCTTCAGTGAACGAACTCAGATGGGGACAATTAATTTTACTTTCATTCAAAATTACAGAATATCTTGCTGAATTATGAGAACCATACATTAAATACTTCATTAACAAACCTTCCATGAATTGTTCTTTACATTCTGTATGGTTCTTTCAATCCACGATTCCTTTCTATTTCCCGTTCAGTTTTCTTCATGTCGACCTTCATAGACCTCTGTTACCATGCCTTTCTCTTCTTAATTGTGTTATGTATTGCTTATGTTTGTCGACATAGGTAGCAAACACTACAATTCAATTAAACTCTCAATAATAATAACTTTGTAGTCAAACTTAATAAAACAGATGATATTTAAGTTCATAAATATTTTCGCCAACATTTCATTAAGTCCAATTTTTCAGTATGCGACTGTATTACAACATGATACAACTGTGGTATACTGCAATTAAACAGTAAGTATATTTTCATCTTATAAGAAAGCTATAGTTTTGATTACATAAGGAGTAATTACATTTCATATATAATCGATCGATATACAAACGTTTCATACTGAAATTCATTCCACTAACTGATTGTTGTAAAGATTATATTATAAATGATTTGTATAATAACTAACAACACATTATACCTACTATGATAAATTTCTATCTGTATCTTCATAAAACGGTTTCAATTAAAAATAATTATGACTGAATTCACTATTGAAATTACTCCGTTGTTTAATGTTGAAAATATTAAAACTTAATATAATAGAATTTTGTTATTCTTCAACACATTTTTGTGAAAAATTAAATGTTCAGATGAATTGTCTATACTCTATGTTGAACAGATTGTTCAATGGCATATTTCATTTAGTTTCAAAACAGTATATTAACTATATACAATACAAAATTGAATATAAGTCCCAGAACTCAAATCGCTCTTTGTGCAATCAAAACAGTAGCAGATATAGTTTTCAGTAGTATACATATGAAGATTATTGATAACATTTCTAATCGGCATTCATCTTTTACATACATTTACTAAGAAGATGTGACTTCAAACATTATAATTGTTCTTTGCATATATATAATGTAGCATAGTTTCTGTTAGGAATTAAAATTTTAATCCAATTAATCTTTATAACATTCGATTTCAGGACAAAATATTTTGTCAAACTTCTCATTCTTTTAGTAAACTTGCCCAAGATATTATCTTGAACATAGAAAAATAATTGTGATAATAAAATGATATTTTACTGAATAACTAGAATGAAGAAAGAAGACGGCGAGACTACAATTTATGGACGAGCCAACCAGATAGCAGGTTTTGGATTTTGGCACGAAATTCATCCATACATTTAGCTGAGTAGAGTTTTGGCATTATATCTTATGTCAGTTCCTGCTTGAACATCTGGGCTACCTGTTTCTTCCCTCTAGATATTTCAACACGTTATCTGTTTTTGCTTGTTTTAACACATCATTATGTTTATTATTCGCACAATCTATTAAGGTGTGTTTATGAAAATTTTACAACCTTTAGCTGAACACGTTGCATAAAAAGCACAATCACAGATATCGTGGTTGCTGACAATATCCAGTTAAAAGAATGTAGATTATTCAGATATCGATTCCTGGACTGCGAACTTCTGGCTGTCAACCACTCAATATTTATTATAGGAATCGACCAAAAATTGAGAAACAGAAATACCTTGTGCTGAGAATTTCATATTGTACCAAAAATATAATATTGAGTAAGGCTAATAATGATAATAAATCTAATTTCTAGCCCTAACTATCAACTGCACATCATAATTCTAATTCCTAGCACTGCTTAATAACCCTCATTTAATCCTGGTTAGTAGTTGGACATTCTCAAGGTCACCTTAGTGTCACTGAAAAGCCGTCCATAAATTATGATCTCACGAAGAAAACTAATGAAATTTAAATTAGTTACACAAGAAATAATAGCCATATTACTACATTACACTTCAAACAAATAATAGTTAATTACGTAAGTAAATTTTTCTAACAATACAGCCTCACCTATGAACTAATTTTTTTGGCAATTAGATGTTGTGCACACTTGAGAATTTTCAACTTAAAATATGACATCTATCTTATGTATTTGGATAGATTTTTGTTTATTTGATATCAGTTTATCATAAAAATCATCTTAAAAATAAACATTTGTTTTAAATTTATTTTAGAAATAAAAGGTACAAAAAGGTAGAATGTAGAACAAAACAATTATTATCTAGCAATTAAAATGATTCTGTGGAACTTCTTATTAAATTTTTATATAGATCAGTTATTTTAATCATTGCATAAGATCCTATAACAACAGAATGCTTCTTTGTTAAATTTAAATATATTTGAATCGAATGATTTTTTTCCTCTAACTAATTAAAAATTTGGGAACAAACAATCAGAGTCAGTAAATATCGAACTGGATGATCTTAGACACTAACACCATTGAATGCCGGCTCAGAGGTCCAGTAGGTTAAGCGTTCGCGCGCGAGACTGAAGGCTCTGGGTTCAAATCCCGTGGGCGGGATCGTGAATGCGCACCGTTAAGGAGTCTTGCAACAGAATGAAACAGCCTTCCAGTGCTTCCACGTTTCCAACGGTGGTCTAACACCAATCGGTTCATGATCTTAATCAAAAACTTGATAATCTCCTCTACTGAAAATATTGAACCATTGTTGTGAGAATCAATAAAGAGGAAAATGAAATTAAAGTAAATTTGTGTAACTATTCTAACTTATCACAAATTAGTTACTGGTGTTATCATTTCGAATCTTATTTTTGTTAATCAAATTCTATTGTTCAGATTATCATGTGACTTTTAAGCCAAGTGAATTGATACTGAAGTTGGCAGTAATAGACAAGAAACACTGATTCAAACTTTGTCCAACACTAATCACTGGCAGGTAAACGGGTATAGACAAAAAATGTCGATTGAATGACATGCTACTGGATGTTCAAATACTTATAAATTCATAACACAAGACACATAATCACTTTTATCTTCATTTTTAATAAAATATCCTATGCATATACACCTACTTATTAATGTTTATTTCATTGTCAACTGTTCAAAAAATGTTAGATTTGTTTCAATTACAAACGTTAGACGGTAAAATTAAGATAAATAGAACCTAAAACTATTAAAAATGTATTGATTTTTTAAAAATGATATTTGGTAAATTCTGTGATGTTTTTATTGTAAAGGATTATTGTGGGATAGTAAACTTTGTGGATGGGATAGTAAAATGGTATGTTACTTTATCGGTTATAGAGATTGTTAAGTCCAATGACTTACATCACTGACTGATCACGAATCAGTTGAAGTTATAGATGTAAATCATCGAGAACAGGCTCAGTGGTCTAAAGATTAAGTACTCATCACGAAACCTGTGTGGCTACGGGTTCGATGCTCGATAAATGCAGTCCTATGGTAAGGTGAGATATTTTTCTAGCGCTTCCAACATTTCAAATGTCGTCTTAATAAGAATATTTCACGCTTGAAACTATCAAATGATGTGTGTTATTGCTTATTGTTTACAATAAACATATGACATATCGCTAGACATCTCTTCTAATCTGCTAAATTTCTGTCGCAGATAGATATATCACCTAGTTATGTACTTGTTTGGTACTACTTCACACCACTCATCCTATTGAGTTCCCATGGAACTTATTAAGGACATCTTAAGGAATTAATTTCACGACATAGTGTGAGCAGAGAATAGCAATGATAATGAAAGTTTTTGAAACTATGTTATATGAGGTAAGTCTTAAAAATACAAGACTTTAATTCCTCCTGGATATAAGAAAAGAGTAGATGGATATAAAACAATAAATTAACAGTGGATTTACTTTTAAAAAATTCTACAATCACATTAATTCTGTTTACAATCTCTTAGTAACAAGAATAATACCATTTTGCATTTTAACCCACAAAAATATTATTCATATTTACACATTTTCTTCCTGAAATATCCAATATAACGAATTAAACCATCAAGGAAACAGAAAAATCTCCTCAATAACTTGCTCTATTCTTCTGATCAATTATTTTTTTTAATTTTAACAGATGTTTTTCGTTTCTTTTTAAATTTTTCACCAACATAACTTTTTTTATTTTTTAAATATAAATTCCATAAATAAAATGTTAAATACTAGAAGACAATCCATTCTATATAAACAATCATAATTTTTTTGCATTAAAAACCAGTAATTATCCTTAATTTCATTGCAGGGGGGAATGATGCAACAACAACGACAACAACAACAACAAAAAACCCATTCCAAGTGGAATTCTACATTTTTTTGTGTTTTCATAAACATGTGATTTATTTCATCACTCTAATTCTATCTAATTCAAGACTGTAACATTCTTTTTGTTTAGCTAACAAGATCAAATTACCAAACAAGAAATAGACAAGAGGATACAGAAACTTCGTGCAAAAACAAAATTATGATTATTAAAATTTAAGAAAAAATAAACAAAAAGAAATCAATATAAAATAATTTGTTTTATTAATATTCCAATCAATGTCGAGTGACTCGAATAATAATTTAAAATGGGAAATGAAATTCCCTTGATAATTAATACTTATATGAATTGCTTCATCGATTTTCATTTATTTAATTTTAAGATATATAATTTTAATAGTTGAATTCGTGAGTCGGCCTCGTGAGTGAACACGCACGACTGAAGGTCCTGGGTTCGAGTCTTGTATGTTAGATCATTGATACACACTGTTGAGGAGTCGTATACTAGGACGAAATAGCCGTCTAGTGCTTTCAGGTTTTCAATGATGGTCTGGTATAAATTGATTCATGAATACAACTATTTAAATTATTACAACCTTCACAAACCCCCCATTTTAATTAGATATATCAATTAAATTTCTAAAAACGATACGATGGAGTAATAGATAGATTTTTTTGTAGTAAATTTGTCTATGATTAAATTTATCCATTCTGATAAGGTTTATAGATATTTACATTATGGTTGTTCTTACCTAAATACCAGTGATTACAGATAATTAAATAATAATAATCATGAATTTACGAAGATGAATTTTTGCTATGAATTTATATCTATCGGAGTACCACGGAAAACGAGGAAGCAGTGAACAGATGTCCTGTATAAGTTAAACATTCCTCACCATTGTATGTTCGTTATTGATGTACACATAAATTAGACCGTAAACATTAACTCGCTAGTATGACTAGTATCGAGATACATCTCGCTTATTTCAATGAAAAGATGTGACTGGTTGAATTCATTTAAGTCAATAGTGCGTAAGTTAATACTAGTAACACTGGATAATTGTCGTGTATACACTGGTAGCCGACTAAAATCGAAAATTTGTAGCACTGAATCCTGGCTCATAGGCTTAAAGTTAACGTGTTCATTATCGCACGAAAGTGTCCGTGGTGGTATCGTGACCTCGCAAGAGGCTTATTGGTTACCAAGTACGAAGTAATAAATAATTATCAACTAGTCTGAATACTATACTTTTATTTAAACCATTTTTTCATTTGAGATTTTCGCATTAGATTAGCATTTCATTAAACAAGCACAATGGAGTGTATCCTAGTTCAATTGTTTAGGTAAAAATTATTTTTTAAATTTTAATTATCAGCGAAATTTACTTTTAAGAAAAGAATGTGCATCATGTAGTTCCATCAATTAGGGATTAAACATAAAATATTAGTAGTGAATTACGTAGTAAGAGAACTTTTGAGAAAACTGATTGGAACCATTATAATGAATCGTGTCACCTGAAAATAACAAAGTTCTTAAAGATAGAATAGTTCAGAGTCCCGTTACACCCGTACGATTATACTGTAGTGTTTAGTCTATGTCAAACGAAAATGGGTTATTCTAGCCTACGAACAGAACAGTTTATTCATTTTCCAGTGACATTTTGACCTTGTCAATTATTAGCTTGTTAACCTTGACTGTTTCTATATGAGCTATGTATCCATCGCTTACCCTGTTCATCAAATGTCTTTGGCTTATTTTTGTCTAACCAGAAATATTGAGTCGCCCGATAAAATGGAGTTGGCACACATGCCTTCTTCACTTCGCTTTTTATTCTGAATGCCTGTCTCGATAAATGAGTACTTGAAATAAATTCGTCCAACAGAATCCGTATTTGCCTTCTTACCGACGTCACACAGATGGAGTTAGTCTACGTAATATACATAATTAAATGACAATTTTATGTCCATAGCATATTCATACGTTCATTAAAATCTAAGATCAAAGGGCCACAAAAATATACAATGATAACAACGTTGGATGCATAACAACACAGAAATACAAAAGCATTTCTGTTGGGCCTAGTTAAAACATTTCAAAGTAGCATAAAAACAAATTATCAGAAGCTCATTTGGCAAGAAATAAACCAAGTGATGAAGTTGAATTCAAAATGTATAGAAATATCTACAATAAACATATATGCGAAATCCTTGTTGATTATCCCATACAACACTTTCAACCGCTTTTATGTCACGTTCCACGGAGCCAGCATTGTCAGGCCTATATCCCTCGTAATTGATATAATCAGTAATTACAAACTGATAGAGTAAATGATTAAGTCATTTTTGGCTGAGTACATATCACAATTAACGGATTCATGCGTGGAATGTGTTGGAAACTTCATAAACGTAGAGCCAAACAACTTAAACATAAAGAGTTTGTCTAATAAATAAGGAAGCTGAGCAACTAAGTTTTTTGGGCGAAAATAAAGAAAACTTTTCACGAATATCATGAAATGTTGATGTCTGTCTATGTAGATAATACCAAAAATAAGAACTTTTCAAGTATATTTACCCCTTCTATGCAGTCTATGAAGACTGTGAGGCTTGTCCGAGGCCAGAATGACGGTTGTTCTCTTGGATTAGGAAAAATATCGGATATATACAGTCTGTCAAATACTTTTAACTGTGTGAATGACTGTTTATGAACTGAATTTCGATGTTAACTGTTAACCCGATTTTCAAAAATTTTTTGAGTAACATAAATGTATATGGGACGTGTATTACCACAAATGAGTTTCACTTAAAAGAAAAGGCCATAAACTTGTTAAATAAAGTTCTTATGATCTCATTTCGAGTATTTGTCGGACAAAGTGGAAGAACGCCCAGCTAGATGTAATCAACCAGCAACTTACGCCTGTTTCCGCCCATGGAGGCGCATAGGCCGCCCATTAGCACTCTTCATACTCTGCCCTGGGCAAGCTGACACATTCATCTCAATGAATAACTTTTACATAAAATTGGATAAACAAAGATACTTAAACATTCGACGTTTCCGATTTGACATATATTTTAATTCAAGGAACATTTACTATTTGACCACATATTTATTCATTACCAGTCGAAATTACAAAGACAACTTCCAATTTTTGTAAAAAATACTCATGACCTATTGTCCTACAATTTTAATGTACCTGTTTAAAATGTACTTAGCTATTTCTATCAGACTTTCAATGATACTATAACCCCTGTCCCTATTCTCGAACTATTAGTTATGTTGCGATCTCAGTGTACTATCAAAAAGATTAGTACTATTAAAATATAATTAAATTAATCGAAAGTACTAAATCTGTCTTAAAAGAAGATAAGTGCAACAGGTTACCAACACAATATTCTCATCTAAGCCTTAAAAATTCAGTAACGAGTTTAATGCAAAGTACTGTTTGTTTATTGTTGAACCTCTTTAATATTTAATTCTAAATTTGTTCGAACCACACCTTTTAAGTTTATTTATATTCCTCATATTCAGGTGTCACGATATAAGCTCAAATGTACTTGTTTTTCATCAAAAAATTATAGTCGAAAAGTCCACTGATGCATTTAAAAGTGTAGATGAGTTGCTCAGACAGTCTTTAACGAAATAAACGGATTAATTGACGAAGTGATACTCGATCACATGGCTTGATTTGCAGATGTACAGAATAAGGTTATAGCAATTTAGCAATCCGTTAGGTTGATCCTTAGCTAGCTTATCATTGATTTGTGATCAGCCAGTCATCATCAGCATGGAACCTGGTACAAATGTGCTTTGGCCCAAGTTACCGAACCATACAACAAGCCTGAGATGTGATCAACAAGATGAATATTAAGGAGTCGGAATAAGTTAGTAGTAATGATAGTGAGGACTAAACATTGAAAATATGGTTCGAAAAAACAGAATGATGAAACGTTGGGGTATACCGGAAATGAAGACCTACAGGAACAGATACTAAATTCATCTGTTTCACTGTAACCGATTCTAGGCCTTAACAATACTGATTGAGATTATTTCAGGGAACCCACCAGATAGACTGCATTAAGTAACATGGTTGGATCAACAGTTAATGACTTTGTGAACTGACGCTAAATTATGGTTTGATCACCACTAGGTTTTTTCTAACCAACTCCAACAACAGTCAAGATTGCTTGTCGACGTTTACTCAACCTATCCACCAAACGTGAGGTATCCTTAAAAGATATCTATGGCCAAAAATCTACAGCCTAGGCAGCTATTGTACTTTAAAAGACTGTTTCACAGCCATAGAGTAAGATAAATCTTGTCTACTCCAGAACCAACACAAGATGACAAAAGTCGATTGCGCTTTCTGAATATATACCGAGATCTCGTTAGAAATCAACCCACCAGGGCTGATGAAACTTGCACGATTGAGGTTGGTTTATTGCTTTTAAAATACTCCATTTGGAGGAAAAAACCAAAACAATCAATACTGTTTTTTTAAATGCTTAATCTTAAGTTGATTAATAAATGATAAAAAATAAGAATTGTAAAGTATAATAAACGAACACTTCAGTAAACACACAGATATACCGGTTATGACAGTACCAGCGTTATATCGTAAACCAAATGTTAGAGTTAATAACAGGTATATAATTATAATTAATAGTAGTGTGAACAACTGTAATTCATCAAACAATAAGTTATTTGACAAATATTTTCTTTTAAACAAAGGTATATTACTTATAAGATTATAACAACAATGTATACAAGCATGAAATGATGAAAGAATGAAGCTTTGAACCAACATACACAAAACTTCATTTAATGACAATGAATTACTGATTCAGATGAGAAAATAAGATTGACCAATTTACAGACTTTATATAAATTGCTTGTATTCACCAAAAACTAAATGGAGGTAATTCTTCGTCTTCTATTTTTCATATACATTAATGTCCTCTTTCATATATTGAAAGTAAATTAAAGTAAACCACATTTACACGACTACCTCTATTCATGAACAAGAAATCCACTTGTGAGCCAAGAATACATAGATCGACAGAATATTACATGATTGAAAAAAAATTCTATTTAGAAAGAGATTGAAACAATAAAATTGTAACTGGTAGAAAGAAAATGATTTTCTTTCTTTTGAAAAAAAAACAAAACAAACAAACTATAGCAAATAAAGTACAAGTTAGTTAAACTGGACGAACTTTGTTTACATTAAACGGTCGAGGTATCCCACTTTTCGTTTTATCTACATACAGAGGAAAGTGAGAGAGAGAGAGAGAAGATTAAAGTAGATAACAATGTCGATTTGATTGAAAATAAGTTGTTTAATGATAAACAATCGAATCGTAGTCTACAACAAAAGTATTACTTATAAAATAACTGTGATTCTATAAATATATTTACAAATATTAACCTCTAAGAAGTGAACTAGTTTCTGTAAAAAAAAAGAGAACTAAACTGAGTTCGAGTCCCGAGTGCGGGATCGTGCATGAGCACTACTGATGAGTCCTATGCTAGGACGAGACAGCCGTTCAGTGCTTCCACATTTTCAAAGGTGGTCAAACATCGATCGATTCATGATTACAATCGAAAATATATATATATTTATGTTAATAAATATTATTATGAATCAAATAGCTTTCAAACTGCATATTCTACTTTTTGAAACAAAGATATAACTGGTCGCTGTGTAGCTACAGTCCCTTATGTCTACTGTTTCAATTATTTGGATCGCAGTTCGAGCCAACAACCAGAGTGATTCATTACAAAATAACGATCTTTTAAGTATTAGCAAACATGAAATATAAAAATCATTTGACTTGTTTACGAAATACAAATATTTGAGTAGTTAGCTTAGAATTATACGTTTTGTGTGGAGACCGATGATACTACCAAGCCGCCCAAACCAAAGTTAACAAGAATTTTTATCTAAATTTATGACCAATGGTGTTTTCTCACTTCAAATCTGCATACAATTACATAAACTTGTGATCTGAAGACAGATTGTCCATGATTCACACCAAATGACTAACAACCATCTTTGCAAATATAACATTTTTTTACTGTCGAAGTTTAATAAGTAGACTAAATAGGCTTACTTTTCATCAGTGAACACGAACGATTTCATCCTGGACTGAGTTCAAGACCTTGCCAAGTTATATTTAGACAGCGAAGTTGAAAATTGTATGATTAGCACTTCCAAATGTGGTCAATCTATGATACACTTTGCCCGTTATCTAGCGATATTTATTGATAACTATCAATACTAATCACGACTTCCCATAAAAAACTACAGGAATTCATCTCAAACTATCAGTAATCAAAATTATACCTCAAATCGCTAACTGAAAAAGACAGAAAATGTTAAAAGCCCCCAAATGCCCTGGTACGGCCGAGAGTGGGGAGAGTCCGCTCTCCCTCTCGAAATGCTCTCACATGGCCACGCGTATACAGCCTCTGCCAGGGAAGTCCTACTCACTGCCTTCTCGTGGCGGGGGTGTTGTTTACAAAAATGAGAGGACGAAAAGCGAATGTCCGGCGCTTTGACCGGACCCCAAACCAATGGTGCACATGGGCTCCAGTATCCTGAAGGAACAAATGGCGTATGAACCAATCGTTGGTCACCGGCTACCATGGGACTGCATCTCCTTACGATGCCCCACTGCCTTGTGGGTCAGACGTTCAGGTCGAAGGATCGGGGTGTGGCCCCCTAAGAAAACCACCTGCTTCGGTTTGGGCACCCGGGCAGTATCACAGCCCTCACACATATCAATTGAGATTCGTGTGGCGCATATGTACTTGGTGCCTCCCTGTACCTATACTTATGTGTTAAAATAAATAATAAATAAAAAACCTCAAAAACTACTCACTAGCTTCTGAGTTACTGGTACTTTTTGTGAAGTGGCCATTATATTTCTGTTGTTGACTTTGTAAACTTCTTGGATTCTCTGTACATTGAGGCATTTGAATGGTACTATTGGATGAACCTAATAAATGAGCTTTCCAAACATCTTCTGGACCACCAGGAGCAACTGAATCTGGTAAATTTGGTAAATCATGATGACAAAGTGGACAACGTAGTCCAGATGGTAATTTGATAGGTAAACAATGATGATTGCTTAAATGTGTTTTTAATACAGCTTCTGAACATTTAGAACAACGAACATACTGTCCTGGTGTACAAGCTTCACATTCTTTAAGTAAATGATCCGTTAAACCAGCTATTTCAACTACCTATAAATATTTAACAAATTGAACGGGTTGATATTACTGGTACACATGATGAGCTAACTAGGTAAATATATTTAATTGGTAGCTTAAATTTGAAATATTCTTGTTTCCAAACCTGAAAACCTATTTCGGTTCGCACGTATGATATATTTAGACAACATTAAAATATTAATAGCATAGGATGATCTAAATAATAAATTTAGTGACAACATAAGTAATTCGTATTGCTATACCAAATAGCCTACTTACATAACCGATTGGTCATTGGGTAGCGGTTTATTGTTGCTACCGCCTAAGCAAACTTAGAACGGTCTGTATATCGCATCAGCGGAAAATACAATACATAAGTCAACTGATATTTGTTATGTTATAGAAGAAAAACTAGTATTTCTTCACTTCTAAAATTATGTCAGTAAGTCAATAACTTGTCTACCTTATATGGGATACAGTGAGTAGAAGTGCAGCTTCACTGATTACTTTGTAGATTCCATTTTCTCACCAATTATCTGAGAAATGATACTATTATGGTTAAGCGTTTTCTGTATATAATTATAAGTTTTAATTTCATAATAGCTCCACCTGTAGCTCTTCTGGGGTTACTCCAAGTCCCAAGTCAGGGTAAAAGAGGAGGGTTGGGTATAGGGATAGCAACCCGATCTCGTAGAAAACAACATGACTAAAAAGAAGCTAACCAGAATAAACAATTTGAACCATCTAAACTGTGCCCTCAGAGTTGAAGAATCTCCATTCAGAAGAATTATGACATCACACGGTAGACACCGAGATTCTAAGGAAGTCATGAGGCCTATGCCCCTTCTAACGACGACAACAACAGTTAACATGGGTACATGGAATGTTCGAACAATGTGAGAAACCGGAAGGACCAATCAAACAGGTATGGGAATAAGAAGATACAACTTGGAGGTGCTCAGAATAAGTGAAACACATTAGACCCAAGTCAGTCAGTTAGTAACAACGTGGAACTTCTTACGTACGTACATCAGTTCGAGTTGCCACACCAAATTAGCACAGAGATGTAGTTGTCGATTCAAATCCCGTAGTGGTGGAGGTGGTAAAAGCATAGGCAGTAATAGGAAAGATCAAGGTTTGAAGATGTTATTCAAGGAGTATAATACAGTGAAATAAATTTGGAAAGAGGAAAAAAGAAGGGACATGAAGAATACAGAAGATTAGAATTTGGGAGAACACAAAGAGTGGATGCACCTGCGCCATTGCAAACGATTTTGAGCCATATCATTCAGGGTACCTTACCATAGGTTGCTATCATCTCGCGGTCCCCAACCAGGTAGTCTACACCTACCAACATGGCTCAGTCCGTGTCAGTGACTTCATGGATTTGTCCCATGTTTTGGTCTGGCAGCCCCTAGCTTTCTTCCTATACCATTGAACATCGCATGTCGGGGCAGTCGGTGGTTGGGCATACGTAACACATGTCCCAGCCATCTCAACTGATTAAGTTTTACTACTTCATCAATTGATTCACCATCCTTACCTAGTACCTGTTTCCTAACAACTGAGTTGCTTACTCAGTTGTCCCAGGATATACGAGCAATGTTTCGAAGACATCTATGGTCGAATACTAGTGACCTACGATTATCCTCTACTCTTACTGGCCATGTTTCACTGCCATAAAGTAGGACGGAACGAACTGCTGCGCAGTAAACACGTCCTTCGATTGATAGACGGATATCTCGCCTACGCCACAAATGACGCAAGTTGGCAAAAGCTAGTCGAGCCTTCTGTATCCGTACTGAGATTTCGTCACACACCAGACCACAAGGGCTGATGAGACTTCCAAGATAAGTGAAGCGGTCGACGTGCTCAACTACTTCACTCCCTATCACTAGTTCGGGTGGCGGTGAAACCCAATCCTGAAGCAACATTTTGCATTTCGAGGGAGAAAATCGCATGCAAAACATGCCTGCATTTTTGCTTAGAGTGGTCAGCAGACTCTGTAGTTTGTCAGCGTCTTCACCAAATAGAACTATGTCATCGACATATTCTGAGTCAACAAGGGAATCTCCCGGTAGAAGTTCAACCCATGGAAATTTAGGTGAGGAAAGTGTCATTTCTAAAAGGACGTCGATAGCAAAGTTAAACAAGAATGGAGAGAGTAAGAAACCTGGAAACACTGGACGGCCGTTCTGTCCTAGTATAGGACTCCTCAGCACAACGCATTCACGATACCGCTCCTCGTGAGATTCTAATCCAGGCCC
Source organism: Schistosoma spindalis (assembly GCA_946903255.1). Taxonomy (NCBI): domain Eukaryota; kingdom Metazoa; phylum Platyhelminthes; class Trematoda; order Strigeidida; family Schistosomatidae; genus Schistosoma; species Schistosoma spindalis. The sequence goes on along the minus strand of OX336420.1, from coordinate 25,709,986 downwards.
TATCAGTCTCGCTCGCGAACACTTAACCATTAGACCACTGGGCCGGCCGCAATGGACCCAAGCTGGACAGTAAAGGATAGATTCAGGAGTTATGCTGCTGTGCTCTGGTCACAAAGAAGAAAATGCTCCACACACACAGGGAGTTGCTCTGATGCTGTCCAAAGAAGCACATAAATCTCATGAACCCAGGATCATCAAAGCATTCTTCAAAACAATGAAGGAGGGGATCATAAGAAATGTTATCCATTGTTTTGTACCCACCAATCATAGCGATGACGACAATGAAGATCAGTTTTACGAGAGGCTGTGACAGATCATAGTGAAATGATCAGGAAACGACCTGACCGTCCTGATGAAAGGCCTAAACACCGAGGTCGGAATGAACAAAACCGGGTATGAAAATATCATAGGACGACATGGACTGGAAGAAAGGAACGAAAATGGCGAGAAATTCGTAAAAAATCTAATTTCTTAATCTATAGACTATCAGTTAAACAGAATTTTTGTCTTCTGACAAGAGAAGTTTCATTCATTTGGGAGTTTATCACTTTAATCATCCTGTCTCTTCTAATAGTTTCATCGATTTAATTAGATATTATAACAAGGTGGATCAAGCTTGTGTGAGTAGAATGTCATTTTTTTATTTTTTTTACTAATTGGTGATTGGTAATATTTATTTCTCTGGATGGATGGTTTAATTGCGGAGCTTTAATTGCTAAGGGCAACATCATCAGTGCTTACTTCAAGTGGAAGTGAGCATTTCGTTTGTCCACAATCATGAAGTTGATCTGATCTGACGAGCTTATTACTTATTAGTTTATTAAAATAGGAATTCACAAAATCTGAGACTGACTGATCACCAAGTAGTGACTAGCACTATATTTTTCCGGTTTTTTAGTGACGATCGGATTCTATGATCCAATTTGCAATATGGCTACTAGTTTAAATGACTCGACATTGCGTGCGATATGTTGAAATATCAGATGGTTTGAGGTAATCGACAGGAAATCATAAACCTAGGTTTTCTGCTTCTTGGCACTTATAAGTTGTATCTGAAATTTTGAGGAGACATATGCTCCCTGGTGGATCTGATCCCATGTCTCCCAGGTTCATTCTCAATAGCAGAAATGAAAAAATTTCCAAATAGTCGTTGGCTACAAATCAAACATCATCAAATAATAAAAGTGAGCTCATTTAGTATAAGACGATATGAAATCATTTGATGGCAAACAGATTTTTTAAAAGAAAAAGTTTAAAACTAGTGACAAGATAGATTTTGAACACATTTCTGTGTAATGAATAATAATAATAATGGCTTCGATTTCGTATGCCGGATTTTGCATCAAAGTTTTGAATGATTATCCAAAAGATACCAATTGACCTGAAGTGGTGAGATATTATGTAATCGAACTCAATATATCATTTCATTAAATTTTGCTCAGATAGGGTATACAGTTTTCATGAGCTCATTTCGAAAGAGAGAACACGAAGAGCAGCATTCATCACATTCCTTAGAGGCTGGTTAACATGAAATAAACTAATATCTTCTAAAGATATAAGTAGTCCAAGGAAGGATTTTATCGCTACACCATCTAATTACTTAGTCTAAAGTTAAAATTACAATTATGTCTAAAAACGCTATTTTGGTTAATGAATTAGAGTACCAATACTCAGATTACTTGAGTAAAAGACTTCTATAAACATGCAATATATAAAACAAAACAAGTGTAAAAAACATGCCTGTTTACAATTAGGACAACGATGAAGCATTGGACAACTTTTCCAATAATGTATATCTAATCCTTCCTCTGTAAACGAATCATTTTGTTCTCCACAAAATATACATGTCTTATCTAAACTAAGTAAAAATTCTGCTTCTTCAGTATGTTGTTGTGAATTTATTTCCAATTGAATGTTAGCAGTCGAAGAATTTCTGTTTTGATTGTCATTTTTTGCAATTCGTGAACCATGTTGATTAGATGTATGATTCTGACGATTCGGTGATACAGATGGAGGCCCAGGTTGTGAGTTATTTGCAGATTTACGATCATTATTTTTTAACCTTGAAGCAGATTTTCTATCATAATTTTGTGAAGGTACAGTACGTGATACACGTGAATTAGGCTTATGGGTAGTCAAATGACCACGATTGCCATGTTCGACTATAGCACGGAGTTGTTGAACGTCTGCCTAAAGCCAAACAATGCAATATAGTTAATTATAAAAACCCCACAAGAAGTCTGATGTAATAGAAATTTCTGGTAAAAGAAGAAATTTCAAAACACATCCCTTTGTTAAAGTTAGTTAAACTGGGAGAATATCGCAACACTATAAGAAAGCGCCATTGTGAAAAACAGACTGCGTATAAGTTTTCTCAGAGTCTACTAAAAGTTTATCTAATTTATTTCATCGTCTTTTATTTGTATATCTGTATTCAATTCTCAAAATCATATGAATGTAATACGCTTCACGTTGTTCAAAAATGGGAGAATTTCGCCAAAAGGCAGGCTTCCACTCAAGAACAATTGTATATTCTCCACAAGTGTCTTCGTCAGCATGTTCTGCCAACAAGCGTAAGATTCAATTACTATATTTGCACCACCTTCACACAGCCTTTTTGAGACAAATTAATGAAGGTCTCATTTTAAAAATCTTCTTCATACTGTGCTAAAATATGTGGTCCATCCTCAATGCGTTAAACTGTGCATAAACACAAAAGCATTGCTTGAACAATTATGTATAAGAGATTAAACTACTTAAAAATTACAAGTAGGAACACTGTATACTTAAAATAATCGCGATAATGTATGGAGTTCACATTGGGTTCCTGATGGAGAGTTAGTATGAGATGTTATTCTTCGAGTTATTGAAAAACAAAGAAGCCCAAAACATGCTCCATTCACAGAGAAATAAGTTTTATCAAATTGATACACACCATCATGTAAAGACACAATGAATATTCGATCATCGAGCACGACGTGATAATTCAGATTTGATGTATCTTCGGGTATATCTGAGAGAATAACTTGCAGAAAAGTATACTTAAATTTAAATAAAGATCTTAAATATAACTCAAATGCCTTCCGTCCGTGAATACATATACAGCCGGATTCAGAAAGCTATGATAAACATGAAAGGACAATTATCATGAACACCGTAAATATGAAGAAATTAGTTTTTTTCAAAATGTTGATACCTGAAGTGCTTCAACTTCTTTTTGTTTGACTGAAGCTTTAATCCCAGGTGGTCGATCATTCAATGGTGGATCATATCTTCCGTCGATCCGATCGAATTTTCCAAGTAATCTTCTATATAAAGGATGTCGATTGGAATTCACATCATCTAAAGGTGTAAGTCTACGAACAGTAGCTCGATCTTCAGAACGATAAAGAGCAACTATAAGATTTTCAGCAGCTTCACGAACCTTTAAAAAAGATTATAAATTAAAAGTAAGATACTTTGGCCATCAAAAACATCTTTTTCAAATGTTTCTTTTTGTTAAGATTTACTGATAAGGATAAAGTGAATCGTTCTTATGCTTACTGTTATTCAATGGTAAGCATAAAGCAACAAGGCTTGTGAAAAATTAAGCTACATTGCTTCTAATAGCATAAAAATATGCAAATACAGGAAAAAGAAAAATTGAAAAAATGTAAACACTAGGTTTACAGCAACCCAATGTTTTTGATAGTATACAATCTTTTCTAAAATAGAATACAATAAAATTTAACCGGCAATACAATAAATGTTTAGCAGAAACTCACTTCGTTTGATCGATGGTCTAAGCATTTTGCAGTGAATATAGTTAGTGCCTCTAAAGTAAAACTTCCCTGATTGACATGTCCATGTTCATTACAAAAAGCAGGATCTACACCACGACTGGCGTATAATTCTGTTGCTAGCTCAATTCGACTTAAAGCTAAACGATCTAATGTTACGGGAGAAAAGGGTCGAACTAATTCATTCCAAAATGTTGTATTTTGCTTCATCTACAATGATAGAAATAAAATACTCAGTTGAAATTAATGTCTCCGCAAGATAAAAACTCCACAATTTTGTCAATAAATAAATAAATTATTATCATCTATAAGTAATCAAACATTTAACATTTTTGCTTATTAAAAAAGGTTTGGGAAGATTGTTTAATTTGAAATTAGTTTACATTACCAATTGATATCTGCCGAGTCAAAGCAAGTATTCCACAGTTATCTCATTTGCTTCACAATTAATAATTTTCTTATTAGCCACCAACTTCGAAATGACTTCCTGTATTTCTAGTTATATGGTTTGACAAATGAACGTTAATCATGTTAGGATTACGATCATTATCTTCAATGGCGTCGGATGGTCAACATACTATAATGTAAGTTGATTGAATTTGAAAATGTGGATCGTTGTATAACAATTCAATAAACTGAAATTATCATATTATGAAACCGAAAAGTTTCAACGTTGGATCCCTAGAGGGATAATAGTGTGTACACTGTTCGCTGGGTTTTCAATGACTATTTTCGTCGATATCACTTCGTAATGAAAGCTAAGCTCAAATATTTTGGTAAACAGTTTCTTAATAAGTAATAACATTTTAAAATTTTTATATATGACTAAGTCAGATAATTTCTATCATAACTATATATTGTCCATTTGATAATGACACTAAGTACTATGAAACATTTTACTGCATATGAAACTAAAACTCTTATAAAATAATCTCTTTGATAAGAAATTAATAATAATAATAATAATAATAATAATAATAATAATAGTAATAATAATAATAATAATATAGACTGAAAAACCTGTGGCCATTGTGCCATATCTAAAATCTGTTGTTTAGCTATCTCTCTAACACGTGATGAAGTATCACTAGTTCGTTGAAAAATTACTGGAGTTAATTTATCCATGCAATAATATAAATCAGGTCGTGGAATACCATATCTATCGGCAAAATTAACAATTGTTGGTTTGAGGAATTTTGTGGCTAAACGAAATATTGACAAAACCTGGAGAGAGGAAAAGAAGGAATATGAGAAAAAATGTATCATACGTAATTGACTGTTTGGATATATGTATAAATGAATGTATTAAAAATATTCATATGTTTGGAGGTGCATTAATATCTAAACACAATCATATTTAAAGAATTTTAGTGAAAAAAGTTTTATTCCTACTTGATCATTTAATGCACGACGTAAAAGAAATGTAGTCGATCGAATTTCTGCTTTTGGATCAGGATGTGCTGTATCAGGAAGTGATACAGGAGGAGGAAGTTTCGGTGCAGTTACACGTTGTTCTAATTCAAGTAGAGCTTTTTCACGAAAAACCCACGATTTGCTATATGCTTTTGTAACCTGTAAAGAAACAATTTAAATGTATTCAGAACAACTTTGTATTATGCAGTCACCTTAAATAAATAGGATTTTATATATATATATATATATATATATATATATATATATATATATATATATATATATATATATATATATATATATATATATATCAACTTCAACTTACGCCTGTTACTCCTTGTGAAGGAGCATAGGCCGCTCACCAACATATTCCATCCAACCCTGTCCTGGGAAATCATTTCCAGCTCTTTCCAGTTCTTATTCATCCTTTTCATATGTGATTCTATTTCTCGACGTGATGTGTTTTTCGACCTTCCTCTTTTCTGCTTCCCTTGAGGATCCCAAGTTAGGGCATGCCTTGTGATGTAGTTTGATGATTTCCGTAATGTATGTCCTAACCATTTCAATCGTCTTTTCTTAATTTCCTCTTCAGATGGAAGCTGGTTTGTTCTCTCTCACAGTAGGCTGTTACTGATGATATCCGGCCAATGGATGTTGAGTATCTGGCGTAGACATCTATTTATAATTACTTGTACCTTCTTGATGATGGTTGTGGTAGTTCTCCAATTTTCAGCTCCGTACAGTAGAACTGTCTTGCTGTTCGTACTGAAGAATCTGACTTTGATATTGGTTGAAAGTTGTTTTGAGTTCCATATGTTCTTGAACTCTAGGTGTGCGGCCCTTGCTTTGCCAATCCTCGCCTTTATGCCTGCATCTGAACCTCCTTGTTCATCGATCATGCTTCCCACGTACGTGAAGAATTCTACATCTTCAAGAGTTTCGCCATCAAGTGTGATATATATAATAAAATAATTTATCAGTTAAACACTAACCAATTGTCTGAGTTCATAATATGTATCTAGAAAAATCTTTTCACAGAACTTTATGACAGAAACTTCATATATCACCACAATACAATAAAACATTATCACATAAAATGTACTATTTAACAACAAATTTTTTCGGTTGAACAAATGAAATTATTCATTTTGAAAGAAAAGAAAAACATGAAAGAAGATAAGTAATTTGTAAAAATAACGAAAACCTTCATTTTATAGAGTATTACATATCAACACTTATCAATACATAAATCAACTGATTCATTTAACTTTCAAAATGTCAACTATAACAGAATAACATAAACTATTCTCACTGACAGAAATGTACAATGATATTTTAAAGTCAATATTCAAGAGAAAGGATACAGCTAAGTATGAAATTTGGAAATCAATTAATCTAAGAGAAAATATAACAGTATTATATTGTTTTCAAGTTGAAAAGCATGTAATAAACAGATTGTATCGTCAGACTTTTGTTTCATATAAATAAAATGAAAAACGACTACTCATTTCTCTCAGTGTCACTAACGAACACAAAGATTTCAGCATATAATAATATCATTCTCCATTAGTTACAGGATTATATGTAGAATAGTTTTAAAAGTTTAAAATAAAATCGATTCTCTAATTATCATCTAAAAATTCAGAATTTTAGGAGTAAGAAATAGTGTCATAATGATAGTGTATGCAGATAATATCAATCTCAGTAAATTGGACATAAGCAACATAGAACCTGACACATATGTACATCGGTTCAAATTGCTACATTATATCACCACAGAAAGATGCCGGAGTAGAATATATATATATATATATATATAAGAATGTACTATTAACTTATTTCTATTTACTTTGATGTAATAAACATAAATATTGATTAATTTTCAGTGATCCTATGATAAAATAAAGAATTACTCTGATCCTACAATCCACCCTCTTATGCTAATTTCATGACAAAATGAAAATGATCGTTAAAATAAAACATAACCTACCATATGAGCATACAAATATTATTAGCCTCTTTTTATTTTTCTGATTATACTCAAATAGAATTCAAGAGACTAGTAAATAAAACAATTAAATAAATCATTTGAAACATGCAATTTAGACTGTTATCTTAATGTACTTTTTAAAAAATATATATACAGTTAACTGTACGAAATATATATTCGAGATTGTTTAAAAAACAATATTATTAATAAATTATAAATAATTCTTACAAGGTTAATGCCTACAACATCAATAGCTACACCAGCCTGACGTCGATTGGTTTCGCTCATTGGCTCAGGAAGATCAAGTATACTATGCTGAAAATTTTCTCTACCATCGACCATGCGATCATGAGCTGCTTGTTCTAAGTATTTCATCGTTTGTTCATCTTCATAAGTATCAATGTCTCTTTGAATAGCTTCAACTGCATCAAGTGGTGGTATATGTTCAGAATGATTGTAATTCTCAAAAGATTGTTCATGAAGCACTGGGACTGGTAATTCCGATGTATAATGCTCTTCATCAGCTGGATCGACTATTGGACTATTATTTCTATGCTTATTTTTAAGAGCTGGTAAAGGACGTTCATCAGGATCATTTGAAGGATAAGCACGACGAAATGGAAAGTAATCAACATCTTGATTATTATTATTGCTATTGTTGTTATTAACAATATATGACCCATTACTACGCCTATTTTCGTTTGGATCATCACTTATTAATAAATTTTGAAAATGTATTGGTTGTATTGGATTTACTGGTAAAAGAAACGAGAAATATGAAACAATTTGTGAATATATTTATTCTAGGGGACTTTGAAAATTAATAACTCTATTAACTAGCTGTTCCTATATAATAAATATCTACTATAATTTCTTGATTTATAAACTTTTTTAATGTTTGGTATGTCTTATAAAGAAGCATAATAATAAATTAGACTTCTATTTAATAATAAAATCCTATTTGTTCTTATCCTATTTGATAGACTTTATCGGTAAATAGCACATATAGTTATGCATCTTTAAGTAAGAAAAAATTTATTAGCACGAAATATGATTGACATTTGAATTAGTAAAAACAATGTACTTGTAAACTTGCACAAATAGCTTATAAATTGGTCAATGAAAAGAATAAGTCTGTTATATGACATTTGACAGCAATTAGGAGTATGATTGGCATATATTTCATTTATTGTGTTAATAGTTTCGCCAGTCATTATAAAGAGGATAGAATTATTCGCATTAAGAGATTCATAGTCTAGGAAACAGGTAATGATCGATGAGGAAGAGTGGAAATCAAGACCACAATAGGAGAACAGGTTGAGTAATTTCCGTTAGTATACATAGTGCTGGCTTTCCTATACGCATGATGAAAGCTTTAGTAATACAAAGTAGAGAAGTGTACTACTTTTCGTGAGATTTTATTCACAGCCGTTTCGTTTCGTTTGCTTTTCTACGTATTTCAGCATAGATTTAGGGAAGCTAGAATAATTTTTACTAAAGTTATTTACCCCCTTCTCTTACTAAGGTCTTAAATTCAAATTTTCTCACACCACACTTTCTCTTTTACTTTATTAAACTCTTACCTCCAATCTACTTATTCTGTTTGCATCCCCTTACTGGTAATACTGAGCTTCATTTCCGAAATGTATCGAAATATATTACGGAATTAATTTTCACGATTGTTAATTTTTATCTGATTTCTATGACGTTCCTAATTAATAGTCAAAGTCTCAACAACTACATTTTCAGTTTCTTAATGGCAACGATAATAATAATAATGCATATTGTATAGGTTGTTTGAATCTTCTCATTGACGTTTAGGTCTGCAAGTAATCAGTTTTTTCTCGGCATATGTGCATTATAAGTAGAGATGGATGATGGCTAGCAGTAGAATTCGGGATACGCGATTCATCCTATTCGGGATTCGTCAGCTGAACGTACCAGCAAACGGTATTGGACTTGAATCCCGGAGCGGACATGGACTCCGGGATGCATGTGCATTCGGCTGACAAATCTCAAATAGAACAAAACGCGTGTCCTGAATCCCACTGCTAGTTACCATCCTTCTTTGAGTATAATAATGATGATAATAATGATAGCAATATTAACGTCCTCATGCTGTTTACTTTGCTGCTTCGTTACCATGTATGATAAATTGTTGTCGTTACATCACAACGTTTTAAAGAATTTCTTCATTTACGAACAGTAAGGTTGACTTCAGATAAATAAAACAAATTCGTATTTTATGAAGAACAAATTTGTATTTTTTGGTAGTATCATATATTGTTTTATTACATTTGAATTTACACTTTCAGTACAGTGTATGAGTATAGAATAATAAAGTCTTATCATTTTCAGCGATCACAATATCAAATATATGATGGGAATAAGTCAGACAGTATACAAGATCCGAAAGATAACTTCGATAAACATTGACTAATAAAAGAAAACATAAATTCAACTACGATGATCACCAAATAAAAATGCTGAAAATTCACGAGAAATTCATATACTTGTAAGCAAATTAGTCAATTTACTCTCTTCTGTTTTTGGCACTTATATTCCATTAGTTAACTCATGTTCTATATTAGTTACGAGGCTTTTCTGAAGATTGCTTTAATCTATTAGTTTTATTCGTCGCAGATTGATCTCATTCGAGGCATCATTTAAGAGCAATTGACATCTGTTTAGAAGTGCATTTCACCCTATTCCGGACTTGTCAATTAGACTTACCTGTATCCTTGAGTTGATTTTCACATTGACACTCGAATACATTACCTTTCTCTTTCATCGTCTAACTCATTATCTACCAACCTACTGAGTCCAGACAAGAACGTAATCATTTATTTGTAAGTATTTCAACCTTCCTATTAAACAAGAAAGACAAAGAAGGCAAGCCAATCACCGAGATTCAAAGACAGTGGAACAGAGAGGTCGAACATTTTGAAGAACTTTTGAATAGATCAACTCCATTGAATCCAACAAACATCGAAGTAGCACCTGCAGATCTTCTTATAACTGTCACTCCACCAACGATCGCAGAAATCAGGATGGCCATCAAACTAATCAAGGGTGTGAAAGCATCAGGACCTGACAATAAATCAACTGAAGCACTGAAATCAGACATAGAAGTAGCTGCTATCATGCTCCACATTCTATTCAGGAAGATTCGTGAGGAGGAACAAGTGCCGCGAACAGAATGGAAAGAAAGATATCTCATCAAGATACCAAAGAAAGGAGATCTAAGTAAATGTGAGAACTACACAGGCATCACTCTACTATCAGCACCGATAAACGTTTTCAACAGTGTGTTGCTGAACCGGATGAAAGATTTAGTAGACGCCAAACGTCGAGATCAGCAGGCTGGATTCCGTAAGGATCGGTCGTGTAAACACCAGTTAGCGACACTGCAGATAATCGTTGAACAATCAATTGAATGGAATTCGTCATTGTATATTAACTTCCTTGTCTGTGGGAAAACGTTTGACAATGCAGATAGGAGGACATTATGGAACCTCCTTCAACACTACAGTGTACCTGAGAAGATCGTCAATGTCATATGGAATTCATACGACTGACTACACTGAAAAGTCGTGCATGAAGGACAGCTGCCGGATGTATTCCAAGTGAGGACTGGTGTCAGACAAGGCTGCCCACTGTCACCCCTTCTATTTCTTCTCGTGTTTGTCTGGACTATGAAGACCTCCACATCTGAGGAGTAGCACGCAATAGAATGAACAACTTTGATACGACTGGACGAGCTAAAATTTGAGTCAAAATTGTGCACATACATACACATACACATAAACACAAATACTTTTATAAACATCAACACTTACTTTTGTTCCGGTCATTATTCTGAAGTAAAAAAACAAGCGCATACAAGAACTTACAACTACTGAGAAGAGATGAGGGAAGGAATATATATATATATATATATATATATATATATATATATATATATATATATATATATATATAACATGGAGAGTCATTATTATTATTTGCTAGGGTTTACATCTCCCTATTTATTTTGATAACTGGATTTGGTCATTTCCTGGTTCTATATGATGGGTTGCTTTAGCAAATAACATAGCAATCCAGAACGCAAAAATACTGATTAGCTGGATGCATACTTTTGAAGAGTTTGAAAACGCGATAAAACACATACTGCACACCCAAATCCTAGTCACTATCGGAAATATGAATAAAATATGGATATTCATTCTTTTGGAGAATTAGTGTGTATAGTTTTTGAGGAGTAACGAACAGATGATCTTCTGACAGTATTTTTGTGTAATTCTAATTGCAGAACTTATTTTGATTTATTATTGCGAGACAACTATAAGTCTATTATTGAATTTTATTCATTAAAATATCCTAGTTACACACTCATTATTAGCTATCGCAAGCTTTATTCTGACATTTCGTTAGTATAATTGAATGGAATCATGGATAGAAATCCTGGCGTGCTTGTAACCGCTTTGTCATTTTAGGTTCTGCCATTTTTAGTTAAAATACATGGAAAGGAGGGAAATCTAACAAGAATATATTGAGTTAGTAAAAATATAGAAACCAAGATTTCGGGTTCGATTCCCAGTCAGGAGCCGTGGAGGTAAACCGCTGAGAAATGCCGTAATAGAGAGAAACGACTGTCCAGTCCTTCCGGGTTTTCAAAGATTTTCTAACTTCAGTCAGTCAGTCAGCTGCGACGTAGGACCAGGCACGTATATGTATCGGTCCAATTTGCCATACCGCATTAGCACAACAAGATCAATACCGGATTCATAAAAGTAGTTAATTCAGTGGTGGTAATATATAGAAGAAAGAGTGTGTATAAGGAGATAGTACAGGAAGAAAGAATTAGTTCCTAGAAAGAAAGATGTGAAGTGATTTTAATCTCTTAGATTAAAGGAAGACAGAGAGTGTATACACCGACGCCATTGTGATCGATTCTGAGCCATGTCACCAAGAGTCTCCAACCATTGGTTACTATAGTCACGCGGACCCCAACCAGGCAGTCTGAATCTCCCAACATGGCTCAGACCAGAAGTTAGTGACTTCAAGCACTGATGCCACGTTTTGGTTTGGCCGCCCCTAACTTTCTTCCAATCATCCCTAACACCGGTTAGCATTGCGCGCCGTGGTAGTCGGTGTTCAGGCATACGCAACACGTGGCCCAACCATCTCAGTCGATGAAGATTCACAACCTCATCAACTGACTTACCATCATTCCCTAATACCCTGCCTCTAACCTCACTATTACTTACCCGGTGATCTCAGCAGATACCAGCAATATTTCTAAGGCATCTGTGGTCAAATACTAGTAGCTTACGAGTATCTTCTACTCTTAATGGCCATGTTTTACAGTCGTATATTAGAACGGAACGAACTACTGCGCAGTATACTCGTCCCTTAACTGACAGACAGATATCTCGCCTTCACCATAGATGACGTAAGTTGGCAAAGGCCAAACGAGCTTTTCGAATCCGTGCTGAGATCTCGTCAGACACCAACCCATTAGGGCTGATCAGACTTCCAAGATAAGTGAAGTTGTCAACGCGTTCGACTACTTCACTCCCTATCGTTAGTTCAGGTGTTGACGAAGACCAGTCCTGAGGCAACAACTTGCATTTAGAGGGAGAGAAGCGCATCCCAAACATTCTGGCATTGTTGCTTAGTGCAACAAAAGACTCTGTATTTTATCAGCGCCTTCACCAAACAGGACTATGTCGTCTGCGTTTCCAAGTCGATAAGTGGACCTCCTGGATAGGGGATCAATGCCTGAAAATTCAGTCAAAGAGAACGTTATTTCCAGCAGTAGGTCTATGATGAAGTTACACAAAAATGGAGATAGTGGACAGCCTTGTCGGACACCATTTGAGGTTGCAAAATCAGATGACAGTTCTCTATAGGCTCTGACTCAACTGGTAGTGTTTGAGTAAAGAGCCTTCACAAGGTTTATTTACTTCTGAGGTACGCCTTTCAATGACAAACACTGCCACAGAACCTCTCGGTCAACAGAGTCAAACGCTGCTTTTAAGTCAAGGAAGACCACCGTTGTCGGACGCCGATAAGTATGCCTGTGTTCTAGAACCTGACAAATGGTGAATATGTGGTCGATGCAGCCACGACCAGGTCTGAAGCCAGCCTGATTTTCACGTGTTTGCAGTTCACGAGTCTTAGTTAGGCGTCCGATAATTATCGAGGCTAGTATTTTAGATACTATATTAGTCAAACTAATCCCTCTATGGTTGTCACAGGATGATTTTGACCCTTTCTTAAATATTGGGACGATAAGTGATTGTGACCAGTTAGATGGGATAACGTCTAACTCCCAGATTTTAGCTAAAATATTAGTCAACCTAATCGCTAAAACTAGACCACCATCCTTAAAGACCTCTGGGGCCAATCCGTCTGGACCAGCTGCCCTTCCTCGTTTCAGGTTAACTATAGCCTTTTGAACTTCAGCTAGATATGGGGAACCTACTTCAATGTTCCATTCACACTGTCTGGGAATAGAGGGTAATTGTAGAGTAGCTGAAGGCCAGCTAAACTGCTCCTTAAAGTGTTCCGCCCATTATTCTAAGCGTCTGGACTAGGAGCAGGTGAGAGTGTCGTTTTTTTCCGAAATGGTCTGACTTACACTTGGTTTATTAATTCCAGTTTCTTTTATTTGTCTGTAGAGTTGTCTTGTGTTCCCTATAGCCGCCGCCTTTTCCATCTCTTTTGCTTTCGTTGCCCACCACTGCTCACGATCATTCCTTTGACTTTTGCTTAACCTAGATCTGATTTTTTTTTACGCTCTTCATCGTATTCAGAACCTGATGGGATGAGTTTGCGAGAATCTATCAGTGCAATAGACCTTGAAGAAATCCATTGGTTCTTTGTAACCCTATGGTTTAAATCACTAGTAGATGTCACTGCTGTTTCCACAGCTGCTTGTATAACTTTCCAAGCAACATCTAGGTCAGCCTCGTTTTCAGAACTACCTAAGTGTGATCTCAATAACGTTCAACAAGCTCCACAACCCCATACTAATAACAATAATAATAATAGTAAATGAATAAATTTACACAACTAGAATTATGTAATCTTCAGTTCAGTTTTCTTACCGTATCAGGAAACTGGTTATCCGGTCGACCATAAAGTTTTTCACTTTGTTCTGTTGAAGTATTACTAGACAACAATTTCATTAAATCAATATCTCGATACAAGTTAGTACGCATTTCAGTTATTTGATTTTTTTTTAACTTAGCTTGTTCATAGTTTTCTTCTTCAACAGCTTGTTGTTTTTCAAGTGCTAATCTACCGAGACGTTCACCGACCTGAAAGATAATGAAACAAAAGTAAAATATGAAACTAATTCATTTACCAAGCAGACAATTTATGTCTGAACCTTTCCTTATCTTCTATAAAATTATATGCTCAGTTTAAAATATCAACTATTAAGTAGCTAGCAATTAACAAGACAGAAGCCTTTTATTTAAATTCACTAAGTTAAAAATTTGTTCAACAATAGCTATGTTAATATATAAACTCATGTTAAAAATTACACATACCTGATGTAGTTGAGTTATAGCATCTCGTATACCTTGAGCTTGGTCAAAGCGTTCAGCTAAAAATTAATTGGAAAAAATAGAAGAAACATAAACAATTTATGAAAAACTAAACCGATTTTTTTAATGTTTACATTGATTCAATGTAGTGGATTACGTCGATTAGCAGCTTGAATATTTAGCGGACGATATATGAAGAATTATCCAAACAAATAGATACAACATAACAATAACCAACTACATGATTTATTTTCCAGCTTTTCATATCATCATGTATGCGTAACTTTGGTGCTGTTGCCGAATTCAAAAAATATTGATAAATTGTAACAAGACAAAGTGAAACTGTAGAAATTCCAGGGGGTTTTGAATAAAGTTTGTTGTTTTGAAATTATTTATATCAATTTATGATTACTTCAACCCTAACTCACAATAACTGAGATAAAAGCTCAATAAAATATATAGTTAGTCTTTCTTTCCTTCATCTGGACAAACACGTGATACTTATGAAACAAAAAACTTCAAAGAGCTGATTATTAACCGAGTCTTATTTTAATAAAATTGGTTTTATTTCCTCTACAATTAGATCTATTCTGGAAGATGTAGAACATGTTGAGTGGATTTATTCTTCTAGATGATTTATCAAATTTCTTTCACATTGGCCTGTTAGTTCTCAGTAGAGATCACTATGATTCACTGCAGTACAGAACTTGACACCTAAATTCACTTTTCAAGTAACCCTGATAAACAAATTTTGATCTATTACACAGGTAATATGGCATAGTTTATCCAGTCGAATAGCAGCTACTTTGAATAATAAAATGTAATTCGGATAGTCAAACTATAATTTCATTGAAACCAAGAACCAGTCAATGTTAGACCACCGTTGAAAATCTGGAAGTACTGAGAGGCCGTTTCGTTCTAGTTTGAGACTTCTAAGCAGTGCACATCCACGATGCCCCACCTAAAGCTCGAAACCCAGAACTTTCGGTCTCACTTTCAGGTTTTCAATGATGGTTATCGGTCCATGATTTCAGCGAAATTCAAAAATATCTAAAACCCCATACTGCAAATTATAATTGTTTAAAAACTCCCAAGATATATTATAAACACAGTTATAGGGACGAAAAACATTCGTTTCAATAACTTCTCATTAGGTTCTATAAATATACATCCAGATTAATCTTCAAAAAGGATAGCCAAGCTGTATATAAAGTAAAGATTCCCGATTAAAATTTATATATCGGTTCTTGATTTATCTTGATTATTAGTCTCATAATTTCAATCAGCTTAACATCACACTCTGATTTTTTTCAACGTTAACAGTTTTATTTTATTTCAACCAACAATCATAAATTAAGGTACTATAATTCTTAGCGAATGTATTTTCTTTAAATTTAGCTATTCCTTTGTAATATTAATTTTTATGAATGACTGTAGAACATGATAAGAAGCTATTGAAAAGAATAATCTTCGTTTATATACCTGAATTATCGTAAAAACAAATCACTTAAGATAGACTGTTTTCTAGTGAGAACTCTAAAACAGCCAACTATCTTCTCTAAGGTCATTAAATGCTTTTCAGAATCTGAACGAAAATAAACATAAATATATATGTGCTAAAAAACAGCTTAGTATTATTTAATTCATGTAAATTAGAAATATTTTGAAAGCTACAGAAATGAACTCAGTCAAACAATATAGCTAGAAATTAATAATAATTACCAAAATATTAATCAACGGTCATTGATTTCCTACTGTGAAATTTAACGACTTATATTTCAATATTTCTTTATAATTTCGATATGTTATCTAACCAGTCTTTACATAACATATTCTTAGATAATAGAAATCTGGTCAGAATGGGGTTTGTGGAGATCGTAGCAATTTTATTAGTTGAACTCATGAGTCGATGTAAGGTGGACTACGATTGAAAACCTGGAAGCACCGGATGGCCGTTTCGTCCTAGTACGGGACTCCTCAGCAGCATGCATCCATGATTCCGCACGCAGGATTCGAACCCATGGCCTTCGGTCTTGCACGCGAATGCTTAACCTCTAAACTACCGAACTGGCATCTAACGGTGTTAATGTCTAACTTCTATCTATCCATGAATGGTTGCCCAACGATTCACCCATTGTCTGAGGCATATACCTATCTCTACCCGAAACAGATTGAACTCCACTAGTCACGGCTTCTCACTAGAACTCAATGGTGATCTAGCTTACATCGACTCATGAATTCAAGCATAATAAAAATCTGATGAAAAATGCGGCACATACCCTTAACAGCTAGACGTTTTTGTTTTTCTAACCTTCTTATTATGTTAGCAACTTCGGGATCTTGATACATATCAAACGCCAAGTCTTCAGTGGGAGGTATGTAATCTGGCCTGGACAAATAAAAATACATGAGTAAAATAGGGGAAACTTTGTTAATTCCAAAATCGAAAATTGGAAAATCACTACAGTATTTATAAGTCAATTTAAAAGTAAAGAACAACCTCTGGAAAAATATATAGAATTAAAGGTTAAACCCAGATAAGTTGTCTGAAAACAACTGATCATCGATTAATAGAGCGTGTTATTTCACAATCAGGCATTTGTAAGTGTAAACAAATTATGAAGATAATGATGACTTAAATGGTTAATACAACTGTAATGCAATGGGATTTTATGTTTTGATGAATAGTCAGGTTCTGGATTATTAAAGCCAATAAACAGAATTCTGGTCGACAAATGAACATAATGATACGAAGTGGTCGACAGATGGTTATTCATGAAACCGGATTACAGACTAAGAGCTCAATCGAATAGATATCAGGAAATAAAAGTTTCCAAATAGAATGGGAGTTTGACCTGATCAGTCAGTCAGTCAATCAATAACAACGTGGAACTTCATACGCACGTACATCAGTCCGAGTTGCCATACCACATTAGCACAGAGATGCAGTTGTCGATTCGGAATGTGCTATCAGTATACTATTTGTCCATTCTGCAAATTTAATTATCAAACCTACCATTGCAGTCATCTTACAAAGTTATTGGGAAGAACTAATGAAGCATTTTAGTAATATTACAGTCAAGTAATATGCATGATCTAGACCAGAAATGCGCTAGGAAAGTTCGATAAATTTGTCTTGATTCATTTTACCACTAAGAACGTAAGTTTCAAGCACACGGAACTTCACAACATTTTATTACAATTTTATGCTTCATGTTTTGTTGATTTCCACTCACTCTTCCGAGGTGCGATGTGACAACTTGAACAAAGGAACACTTGTGTCAGGCCCCACGTTGATAATAACTGACTGACACCATTTTAAAGCGAATAAACGATTATGTATATTCAGTACAACTCAGTAACATAAAAGTTTATTCAATAAAGTCTGTGTTAATGGCGTCCGATTTGAATCAATTTTTATCGAGGAATACTTACTTCTGTACATTTTGATTTATCAACATTTAGCAAGAATTACAATGAAAAAATTATACAAACAGGCATTGGAATACAGTTACTATTTCCTGAAAAGGTGCTGAAAATGCAAATTCGCATAAGCTATTATATATTGATGAAAACATTTTTTGATTTCGCTATCATTAATGGTAGAGATTTTTATGCACAATCATTTAAAAACAAAATCATTGTGTGAACAGATTACTTTACTAGAGGGGCTATAATATTCAGAAGGAATACATAGGCGTAATTACGTGGAGTAGTTTTAAGATGAACGTTTGTTCAAGTATCATACAATATGCACATTATTTAACAGAATTGAATATGAGCTTGCAGTATCGAACCACATGAAGCAACAATCATAAGAAACTTACTCCAACATGTTAACTATCAAATTTAAAAATGTTAACAGAGCGATGAAGCTGGTCTATGGTGTTTTAAAATATAACAATTTAGAAAGATTTTATCCATCTTTTAGTCGACTTCCACTATAGACAAAAAGCTATGAGGTTGCCTTTAGTGTGATCCTAAATCACAGATCATTTTAATTAACTTATTTGCATGAACTGTTCAATGTTTCATATGGTTTTGAACCATCAATAGACAGACAAATCACAGGGCCATCAACTACATCCTGACGAACCTAACCTCAACAAGAAATTATGAATATAGACGCTATTAACGTAGTGTACAAAAAGAGAACTCCGGTCAACTAAACTCATGTCTTTAAATTATTGGAAAATGACAATATCAGCCACTAAACGCCTTTGGTTTAAACAATGCATATGGTTTGTAGCGTGACATAAAAATTTAAGTATTTCAAACATGTGAGATGAACTTTTTCCTCGCAATTGACCCATGCTAATCGGTTCATTAGGGTTAAGAGACGATTCAGCCATCACTACCAAATTAAGTAGTCCAGTAGTAACTGTATATCAACATTAAATCATACCGAAATACACGACATATTTCTATGCTTTCAGTTATCTAGTCTTTCCAGTTCGTTTACATTTGACAAATAACATACACCACAGCAAAAAAGCGTAAAGTGCAAGACAAGTTGAAGTTTTATATATTTGTATAATTGCAGCATAAGACGATAAAAACAAAGGATAATAACTACAATCACATAAAACAACAACGTATGAATCAGTATAATCAGTCAAGGTACATTCTCTAAATCAATAATTTAGTTTTAAAAAGAATCCACCCAATAATTTACCGATTAGTTTAAGTAAATTTGAATGTCTTTGTGTCAAAGAGGATAAACAGATATTTTTGGGAGTATTAATTAGGAATCGAATGTTTTATGTATAGTAATACATTAAGTTTGCTAGAACATAAACCGATGTAACAACATATAGGTGAAAAATTTTACGCATAATTAAACAGAAGGTATGACATTACTTTAAGAGCAACATATTTATTGTATGCTAAAATGCTGACCTTTACTACTGACTTAAAACAGAATAACATACCTGAAAAGACCTACTGGGGAATCATCAGAATCCGACTGTCCATTCTTATCGATAAAATCTCCGATCAGGTTTATAGCAACAATCCCAACCTACGGAGATAACACATCCAGACATTTTGAAGTACCTGACTGTATAAGTTTAAGTTATTCGGATGGTTTTTATAGAGAAACAGTTGAATATATGAGCCAGAAGCGTCAATATGAACTGACTTTAATTCCCTCGCTTTGTACTCTGTTGCTTGATTGTCTGAAAGCGCTACATATCTAAAATATAGGAAACATACGAACTATTTGTAGATTGATTTACCCAAGTCTAGTATACCTGGCGTTTTTAAAATGTTCCATTTCATCATCCGGCGTATCTCCAACAAAAAACTCAATCTTCGATGCTGAAATAACAGTATTAAGTTAGTTTTACGAACAAACCAATTAGATATTGATGGCAAAGCAACTGTATTTTGCGAAAGCTAGCTTTGGCTTCCAAAGATAAAATAAGCTGTTGAGGGTAAGAACAAAAGCGAGTAGAAACCCATCCTTTAGTTCCTGGATGGTGATGATTTAATTCTGTGGCAGGGAAGTGTTCTTCTTGGCTTGAAACATACACGACACGAAAGGGTAGCTTGTGCGGCATAATCCGACCACCTTAAACGCCAATGGACAAACAACGCGCTAATAAAGGAGACTTCTATTGGTGTAACAGTTTACATAACCTGAGTAACTAAAACCCTTGACTTGAAAAAACAAAATATCTTAAAACAGATTTTCAAAATTATTTAGTATCCAAAACCAACTGAAAAATAATATCCTGCTGTTACTATATAATTTTGCCAAGGTCCCTCTTCTGCAACCAAACAATAACATATTTACCCAGTGAATTTAAGAGTTTTAAGTCATGAAAACCCTGGCTCCATAGGAGAGCCAGTGAGTTTTAAAAGTGCAGCAGTGATGGAACAATGATATCACTGTGAGTGATAGGCTTTTTCAAAAAACGAAACAGCGATGTTAGAAAAGTGTATAATACTGGAAGCTAGTTTTAATACCTTTAATATACTATGGATGCCAGAGTAAAGCGATAAAATGTCCCCGAAAGTTGTGGATGACCCTTTAAGTTCGACCTCATATAATATCTCTCCACTTAGACAAGTTTGCTGTGTTTTTTAATGTAGCGAACCAATACTTACTTAACTAGTACATCATAATAGCAATCTTACTAATTCGAAATGATCAATTTGTAAACTTATTTCATTTTCTACAGAAAAGAATATCATTGACTTATGGTCACAATCCCCAGGCTATATAGTCATTATAAGTATCCGTTCATCTAACAAGAATGTCATCATTCAGTGCATAAAACTGTTATTCATGAGATCTTCACACTTTAATGGTTTGAACATAATAAGATCAAAATCAGCCATACAATACGATCGATTCGCTGAACTTTTTTCTTTCCTCTTCACCCATATACAAATTAACATGTTTACTTTTTTCCAGCTGACAACATAATGTTAACTTTAGCTGTCAATCAAGAATGATTAGGTTGTGTGATGTGACAAAAATTAGGAATAAAAATTTCAATATTTTGTGTTCATAAACAGCTAATGTAATAATATAATAACTTCAAGATAATTTTACTGGTCAATATAACAAATTTTTTGCAATTTTAGGAAGAAAAGGTGGACTTTTGACATTAACACACTAAACTGTGACTACTTTTAGATAGAAAATGTCAAATGTTTCCAAATTAGTCAAAAGCAAACTACTTGCCTTTTTTTAACACAAAGATGTGGTATTTGTACGAACTGATTATTTCTTTGTACTTCAAGACCCACTGATTACGAATTCCGAATACAATACTTTCATTCATGCCTTAAACTGCACTATTTTGGTAATCCCTAGTTGGTACAATAATTTAAATACTTAAGATTATCATATTTGCGTTGCAGTGGAACCTGTGATTAAACAGTTGTATACATATTCAAATTTCGAAGCTTCAACAGATTCCATGGAAAGGTTTGAAATCTGGAGCATGACCAGTAAAGATTATCAGGATGATGAAGTTGTGGCTCATTTCCCATATTTATGGAAAAGGAAGCCCACAGATGTCTAAAAGGTTTGGCGTTTCCAAATAAGCCTATTTCGCTTCTTTACGCAACTTTCATTCAACTAACACTAAATTATGTTAAGTTTACTGATTTCCAATGCCGTTGAAGAGCAAAATTTCCTAAAATGATTCACCATGACAACCAAAAATTTGGAGAATTTATCCCTGAATTGCAGAGACAGGCCACCAAATACAGGTTTGGTGATCAACTCCATGTGTAGCTGAGTGATCGAATAAGTACACTTGTTAACATACTGAATACGGAAGGAGAGCCTAAACAAGTTTCAAAGTGTTCCTTTCCAGATGCTAGAACCACATGTATTAATTATGAAGCAGTACATTAAATCGAGTACCGAGACACCAAGTATTCTACTATATTACACAGTTATCTTAATCCGATTCCTACGCAAGACGTTTAATTAACGATAATTCTCGTCCTTGTGAAAACATGGATAACAATTCATTGAGGAGCTGCAAATCACGTTACAGAGATGAGCGCAGATTTGGTAAATACTTGTCCTGTAGTTAACTTCACCCACGTAATTCATGTGTTCTTCGTCATGCCAAGTGCTTTAAGTGTGGTGAAATGGTCCACATCAAACCGGTTTGTAAGACTACTACTAATTTCACCACTAAGAATGATGTACACTGACGTTCGGGTTTTATTAGGTTGGCGTTTCTGATGATCATTTATTTCTATCCTTGATTTCTAAAGGTATTGTCCGTATTCAGAAGCCATTATATATATCTTTTGGTTCATTTTATGACTTTATTATTGACACAGACAGTATATAGTTCATTGTTTCACTCAACAACTGAAATCTTTAGACTCTTACGTTGTAGTACGACCCAGTGATGTCTCAATATTGGGTATTACTGGACATAAACTACCCATCCTAAGATGCTGTGAATTGCCAACAAGACATGATAATACTTCACACATGTCCAGTGTGAACTACGACCGTCAATACTGGACTAAAAAAATTCAGCATGAGATGCTTCTGTTGCTGTGCACTTGAAGTCTGATGGCAAGATGCCTAAAATATGTAGTGATTATAGATCAACACTGAACTTTAATTTTTTAAGCAAATGTGCACTACGTTGGAAGCTGAAAAGATTTTAAACTGACTTCATGGTTGACTTGAAAGATGCTTATTTTCATATTCCTTTAGATCACTCTTCGTCCGCTTTAACAACAATTAATACTCCTTTCTGCCTGTCCAAACAACACTAACAATTCTAAACCAGATACGATGAGACTAGCTCGACTGACAAATGCGACACATCTTAAAATTTCTACAAAACTTCACTCACTAGTGTGTGCTCTTCCATACTATTGCCGTTTTGGTTCCAAGTTTTTTTCCAGATTTTGACATTGAATTTTCCCGACCGTAGCTGCTACCATGACGTGGTGGTCGAGATTGCCTATCATGATGACCCGACCGAGCTATATTGGCCAAAACATATGCTCCTGAAGGTTCTAACATGCCAGGCGAGTTGATCGGAGAACGGTTAGTCTAAAAGTAGCAACTCAAGGCCTAAGGGAGAAGTCGTACTACCGACTGTAGAGAGGTATGACAAAAGTAAGGTGTTTCCATCGTACAACCAGTATCTGCAGCGATGCTGCCTCCTCACAAAGAAGGGCGTGTTTAGAAAAGGTCGAAGCCAAAAATGTCACGCTTCACCTTACCTCACGGATTTACGTCTCCGGCGGTAAGGCACTCAGACTTAATGTTACTGAACAACGTTATTCACAAACTCAGTGGGAGGAATTGGTTGTTTTCGATCTGTTAGACGACCTCATAAATATTTATTTGGAAAGAAATTTACTTTTGCTACAGATCATGATACTTTAAAGTTCGTTTATTCTCCTGAAAAATCATTGGCACGTCCCTTAGCCGCTATGGTTTAACGGGTGGACGTCGCTTTCAGTGCCAATGACCATACGACTCATCATAAAAGTGCAAAACAATCCAATATTTTGACTGTATATTTCAAAAATCATTACAAAATAAACGTGTTACTACCGCAGACTCTTTGGTAGTGCAACATTTACCGGTGAGACGTCCAGATATGATTAGAGAAACTCGTTACTGCTTTGGATGTATAAGCGTTGTTATTCGAAGAAGTTGAAATGCTAATCTGAAACCTAGATTTCCTGTCTATTATTCAAAGCGGAATGAGTTATCCATGATAAACATTCAGCCAAAAAAGAGACTCCATCAAAATTCTTGAAATAAAGGATTCTCCGTTCTAATATGAGGTGTCTGGAGTTTGAAAAAGTCACATATTGTAGTGGAAAATCATCCTAGGCCAGCCACGAAAATTATGGTAAAGAATGTTGGTTTGAATTCTAGATATCTGTGATTCAAGTACATCCAACCAACATGTTGATCAAATACAATTCCACGAACCAGATGTGTCTGTTCCAATTTCGCCAGTTAATTCTGATAAGTACATTCTATTCATACAGTCTACGTACAATACACAGTCGGGCAGCCACATGATAATCCTAGGGAGAAGCACAATCGATTACAGTAATTTAGATTCCACTTTAAGCTGTGGTGGACTTGGCATTTGCACGAACTCATGAATTTTGTGTATTTGATTGCCCTTTGATTTTGGATCCCAGTTACAATACGTTCCTTTACTTTTGTCTAGGTCTTCCCGGCTTTAACTTCACTTTTTTGGGCACCCCTAGTCAACGCATTGTTTCATATGCTTTTAATTATCACTAAAGGTCAGATTGAATTCCTCTAAATGTAATGGATTCCGCTAATTCTAGAGGGATGATATTGGAATGTTTATTGAGGATCCTAAGATTGATCCACTGAACCCACACTTTTCCCCGTGCCTGGCAGGTCGGGTAATACTGAGCTCCATAAGTACCTTTCACCTAGAATATGTAGCTTTTTAATGAGTGAATGCTGATATTTGAGAACAAATGTAAGTAAATATAAATCAGACGTTACCGCAAAATACGTGTATTGATTTAATAATAATAGTAATAATATATTTCTACATGAGCAGGTACACGCCATTTTTACAGGCATGATCTACAAATTACAACATTTGTTGGAGCATAGCATGCTTCTCAACTTATTAAGTTTATAGTTGTTATAAAATAGACTCGTAGAGCGCTTGTTATAAACCATGGCCTTGAGCTGACGCATACGTCAAGTTTGTTCCAGACGTCAGAAGTTCCATAGCTGTGCCCCCGGAGCAAGATTCTGAAGAAGAAAATAAAAAAGAGAAACAGCAGAACAGCAAGGCACTTGAATATGAACTCCAAACGTTGCTTAACATTACGTAGTAGAACAGACAGAGGTATAATAAATTAGATTAAATTCATATTGTCTCTTGTTAAAGTAAAATGAAGTCAGAGGCTCGATTTAAGAGAATGTATTAATAAAGAACAATGAATCGTGATGTTTAACAAGTTGGAGTAAGCTCATATGAAGGAAGGGAAGTTAAGGTTGGTACAGGGAAAGCTGTTTATTAGAAGGGAGTATGCATATGGAGGGTGAAGTGTTGAAAATATTAATAACTATATCTGTTATTGTCTGATTTTTTCTTTCTTTTTTTCGTTTTTTCGTCCATCCGATGCCAGCCACACAACCCATGTGTAAAAGTCCGAGTTAGCATGTTATAGGTTGCCTTAGTAGAATAGCTAATCCAGTATAAAATTGGAAACATGAATCTGAGTGATGAGCGTAAGAAGACAATCTATATCACAGATTGATTGACTTATGCTCAATCATAGAGAGTCTGATACATACAAAATGTTCTGCCCCACAAACACGGGTGGATTGAAGTCATCGCACTCACCATCAATGCTTGCTGGTCAGTAACTCCACCCTGCCTCCTTTTGTGATGTTAGGCTCATTTAAGCTTATTTTTGGATATATATCATACCTCGCACAATCCTCTGTTTCACAACCTGTTGGAAAACACTATTTCTATAAGTATCATTTTACAAGCTTATCAGGCAGTTACAAATTATGAACTGTGGGTAAGGCATCGATGCAGTGCTTTAATTGACTATAGTATAAAGTATAGTTTGCCTATTAAAGTATAAGCATTAAGAGGTGTGTAATGTAGGATAGTAGTTTAATAAAACGGGCGTAAAAGTATAGAAGTATATGGGTTGTAGATAAGGTAACGAGTGGAGAAATAATATTAATTGCTAGTCAACATGGTGTGAAGAAGAGTAAAAAGCAAATAAGCAATAAACAAGGAGAGACTCACACTAACTTGGTGTTGATGTTATTTTGTGTTGTCCTAACCAGTTGATTGGTAACAGGCTCCATAGATGCAGTTCGATCGGTAGTAGGCAGTCGATTGCGCGGTTCTCTTGACTTTTTAGGGTGGTAGGGAGTGTCTCTTAGCGACCGAGTTTAGTTGAACAGTATCAGTAGGTCCAGTGAGTTACCTGTCTACTTTAGGTGAAGAAATAGAGTGGGGAATGTAACTAAAACAACTGCAAAGTAGGAAAAATAAGGCAAACTGAACTTGGGGTCCATTTTGGTTTAGACATGTAGAGAGCCTATGATGTATGATTGGGGCGCAGGTCTGTTCGTACGTGCTAGATCAGTGCAAATGAGGGCTTGATTAAGCAGTCTTACAAACGTATGTAATTCATCTGCCATGCGTATTTCGGGAGGAAGACTGTTCCAAATTATTGCATATTTGATGAGGAAGAGGTTTTCTCGAGTTTTTGATCTGTATTTCTCAACTTTGACCGTAGATACTTTGTTTCGAAGTACGTATTCATGTGAATTTCGGGCAAGAACTATATTACATGTTGAATAAGTGAGGTTTCCGAGTAGTTTAAAGTAGAGAATCAAATTAGACCTAAGCCTTCTCTTCCAAAGTGGTGCTATTCTTAGGATTTGGCATCGGGAACTGTAGTCAACGACTGATTCAGTCTTAAGTATTTTGCGGGTGAAGTCTCGTTGTATTCCTTCCACCTTCAGTATATCAGATAGGCGTAGGTTGGAAAAGAAGAACGAGCAGTATTCAGCGATAGGTCTTACACAAACTTTATCAAGAAGAATTTTAGATTCATTTTGATAGAAATTACGGAGAATGAAGCCAAGCAATTTCCGCATTTTAGATGCTTTGGCTGAGATGTGTTCAGAGAAATTAAGACGGTGTGAGTAGTGTACCCCTTGGTCAGTTACTGATGCCAGTCTGGATAGTGTTGTTGTTAATTGTTAGTTTTATTTTGAGAGACGTGTCTCCTATACATAACCAGCCGCATTTCTCTGTGTTGAGCTCTAACCTCCAGCGTTTGCACCAGTCGTTTACTATGTTGAGTTCGTGTTGGATTGTTTGCATAGTACTACGTACATCCCAAGTGTCGGTTTTATAGATGACTTTTAAGTTATCGGCATAGAGGTAGGTCTTACCTGTGCTAAAGCATTTGCATATACTGTTGATGTATATTATAAAGAGCAATGGACCCAAGACACTACCCTGCACAACACCACTGGATATTGGTCGAGGTGTAGATGTTGTAGAGTCAATCTTGGTTATTTGGTATGTGTTCGTAAAAAAAGACTTGATCCATTGCAAAAGGGGATTTATAATTCCAACTGACTTAAGTCTGTTGTTTAGAAGATTATGAGGTACTTTATCGAAAGCTTTCTTAATATTGAAATATAGTATAACCACTAGTTTATTTTGATCACGTATGCGAGTAACCTCGTTAAAGAAGTCTATCAGACATTCACTGCACGACCTTGTTCTAATGAAGCCGTGTTGTGACGGGTCTATGAGATTTTCCTTAAGTAGGTGATCAGATAGTTGATTTTTTATCACTTTTTCCATTATGCGTGATATAACTGGAGTGATATTTATGAGTCTGTAGTTTTCGACCAGGTTTCTCGGTCCGGATTTGTGTTCTGGAAGAACATACGTTACCTTCCAGGTTTCCGGATATGTACCTGTCTCTAAGAATAATTTGTATATTTTGAGTAATAGCGTCTGTATGTCCGAACCTGAAATTTTATAAAGGATTGAGGGGATGTCATCGGCACCAGAACTCACATTTGGCTTAAGGGTTTTAATGGTGGTGTGTATACTCCTAATATCGAAGTTTATGGTACTAAGATAATTTTTGCAGGTGCACTTTGTGTTGATATCTGTGGCATGAGATGTATTCCCATTGTGGGAAAACCATTCACTTAATAGTTCACATATGATGGTTTGGTCATTATACGTCACTCCATCGTGCAGTAGGGAGTGAATGTTGTGATCTTCGTTCTTTCTTATGCGTTTTGCGAGGAGACGACATAAGGCATGGGTTTTAGATCCAGCAGTGAGCGCAGTATGTTCCTCCGCCTGTTTACACTTGTTGTGTTGACTTTGTACTCCGTCAAGTACAGAATATATCTGGTGCAGGGCACTGAAGTCTTTTGATATATAGTACGTCCTTTTCAGTTTACGCAGTTTAGACCTAGTCTTTTGGTTTATGTAGGGAGTAATCGTCTTAAAAGCAATTTTAAAGGGTATAGTAGTGTCTAGTGCAGATCTGATGGTGGTATTGAATATTTCTAATGTTCCTACGAGGTTATCACTGGTAAAGAAACTGCTCCAGTCAGAGTGCATTATTAGAAATCAAAAGTTTTCCCAGAGTTTGAATAGTCTCTATATTGGAAACGTGTATTTATTGTCTATAGTTTGTTGCACATGGCAATAATAGGAAGAGTGCAGAGGACTATTTTATGGTCGCTGTTGTGCAACTTTTCGCTAACCACCATTGATGTTGGTGTGACATTATGACAGAATATCAAGTCAAGAATGTTGTGATTTCGTGTAAGCAGGTGTACATGTTGTTGCCAACCGTGTATGTCTAAGGACCTAAGATTGCTTTCAAAGCACAGTTGATGGTGGGGTTGAAATCACCACAAACAATTTTGTAAGTGAAGTCAAGCGAGGCAGCCTGAACAAATGACTCACTTATAATTGTGTCAGTTGAGCTAGGAGTGTTAGGAGCCCGATATATGCATCCGATTAGTATTTTACATTCATGAGTGTGCACAATGAGCCATATCGAATCAGGAAGTTTGCTGAAGATGTGGTCGCTATAGGTTTCAGCTTTCAGATTTTTAGATACATAAACAAGACAACCACCACCCTTCTTGTTGACTCGATCACAGCGGAAGAGCTCAGATATGTCTATTTGTAGATGTGTCTGTGATATCGGAGGACAGCCAACTTTCCGTTATCAAAACAAGTGAGGGGTTGTTTAAAAGTAGTAGGGTGTGTAGATGTGTCATCTTACTTTGTACAGATCGAGCGTTGAGTAACGTAAGTGTCAGGTACGGTGAGTGTTTGTCTAGTAGAAGGGTATGTTGCAAATCAAGTGGATCGTCTGTTTCGCCATGTGTTAAAGAAGAATTGGGAGTGTTGACTCCATATTGATGAGCTTTTAGTTTATTACCAATAGGGTTGATGCGAGAAAGGTTGTTGGAAGTTAGTTTGGTGAAAGAAGTATGTTTAAGAGTGAAAGGTCGAGTTGGATGGTTAAGTAGTGTGTTCGGGGAGTGATAAGGAGGTACAGTCAAGGAGCTTTTAAGACTAGAGACAGCTATCGACGTTGAGAAAGGTGTGTCACTCCCCATTGGGTCGGAGTGTATAGATGGTCTAGGATTAATGGAATTATCGCCCTCAACATTTGGAGACCCAAAAGCAGCACTGTTGAGGGGGAGAGAGATAAAAAAGGATGATATAGTGTATTTCTCGAATTAGGGGATTAAGGAGTTGTATGGGGTGGCTTGATTTAGATAGCATCTAGAGTCAGTAGGTGGGTTCCCAAGTAGGCCAACTTTATGGCTTCCTTGTGTGTGGTGGACAATTTTGGCCCTATTATGGGTAGTTTGGGAGGTAGTATGTTTCTGGTAAGGGTTGAAGGATTGCCTGATTCTGTTGCCAGGAGAGGTGTCTCTGCTGTGTTTAGTTGTGTACTGGTTCATGGAACTTGTAAGGTCCACACTATATGACTTACGGGTATCACACGTGTTTGTGGTTCTTATGGAGTGTCGTTTCACGTTAGGATGAGTAGGTACTGCTAGTTCACTATGTTTGTTGTAGGGCATTCTACTGTTATGAAAAGATGCATGTTTTGGGTTAGGGGTGCTGTAGTACTGGTGGACTTTTACAAGGAGTTTAGTATTATTTCGTACAGCAGTGTCTGAGTATCTGTAGCTGTTAGCGCAATTCCTGGGAGGATTATTTTTGGGCTTCTTATCGAGGCATGGATACATATAAAAGTGTATATCCTGTATGCACAAAGACGCAGCATATTTTCATAGAAACATTCAAAATACGCATTTCATTCGTCAGGTACTCAATCAACAGGTTATGGTAGTGTTACCGCTTGATTTTATTTTGACAATATAAATAAAACCATGTCATGTTACTTTTATAAGTTCATTAGTCTGTTTAGAAGACATGAAATAACAAAATCCCGGGTTAAAAGTGTAATACAAATGATTTCATCCAAAACTCGTGTTAACTATTAGTAAGCAGCTTGGATCCTAACACTTTTATCCTCACTTTTTGATAGTATAAGCAAGCATACCACTCAAAGAGATAAAGGGTTTTCTATACAAATAATCAGGTGGTGATAGTGATATTTGTGGATAAGAGATGTAGGGTCCAGAAGACGAATTTTTTGACATTGTCAAGTACTGAACAGTCAGAAATAGAGGTTATAGATTCGATTTTTCGTCGTCTTAGAAGTTGATGAAATTTCTCTGTTACTGGAGTTACTGGCCATAATTTTAAGCCGTGTGAACAGAGAGCTATTGTAACTAAATATAATATCTGAGTATATAGTTATTGTTAAGCATCAACTGGGTTAATACTAGAATCAGTGATTATGGGTATAGAATGTATTTCGGATAAAAATTTTCAGTTATTAAGTGAAGGGCGGAGGTAAATTGGATAAACTATGACTCAGAAGTTGACTCATACACTTGATGAAGCATGCCACAAAACTCTAATAGTGTCTAGTAAATAGTAATTCAAGTAAGTCGAATCACTATAGTAAGCCTATTCTAACATAAGCCCACTACAACACTTCATAAGGTGATCCTTCATGAAGTTTTTATCGAAGAATGAGTACTCAGACAGGGATTTACTTCTTTCGTTTAATACATTGTATCTGAATAGTTCATCCTTTCCACTTTCACACAGGTATTTCTTCAAAATTTCAGAAGGTTCTATAACTATATTCGTAGTCGCGAACTACTATCTTTCACTTATTTAAGCCGTTAACTAAAATCATTGTTGGCAAAACGCTCCTTTTATTCTTCAATGCTAGATGCACTATATCTAGATATTTATTCATGATTATCAATATTATCATAAGATTATCTCAAACTGCACTACAATGGATATCTCTGTTTGTTAAATGTTTCTAAACATCTATCCACTTGTTTGTTACGTCGATAGAAGTGATTTACTCATTTCGAATTCTTTGGCAGTTTTTGCTCTGAATTTTAATTTTACACAGCTCAAAAAACTTCCAGTTGATTTTCAGGTGATCCAGCTACATTAATACTAAGGAAATGTAGTTATATTCAAGACGCACCAGCCTGCTTAAATATATTCGTCCGATTAATCTCTTCACTAAAGTGATCAAAGGAAAAAGAAAGGATTCTAAGAATACCACGAATAAGAACTTTTGATTTAATGGAGAACTGATCAACGACACAAACATTTGAATACTA
Source organism: Schistosoma spindalis (assembly GCA_946903255.1). Lineage (NCBI taxonomy): Eukaryota > Metazoa > Platyhelminthes > Trematoda > Strigeidida > Schistosomatidae > Schistosoma > Schistosoma spindalis. The sequence goes on along the minus strand of OX336420.1, from coordinate 25,678,474 downwards.
AATATTTTCGAAAAGTCATCACCTAGTCCTACCGTCCTCAATAGACAGTACCAGAAAAATATCCATCATATATCGACTCTGACTGTAAATAAAACTGACTTCAGTTAGTAATGTCAGCACTCTACTTAGCGATCGATCAGAATGAAGCGGGAATTATAAATTCCTATGTCGTTGTAAGCAAAGCCGTCGGCTTGCCTCGTTCCGTTTGTTTTTCCACTGGATTTTTGTGTCGTTGCAGAATCAAGTCACTCAGTATGCCGAACTTACGTAATTTATGTGGTCCTCTTAATATAAGTGTCAATGTATTTCAATCGGTATTGTTTTCTCGTTTCTTACTACTACTACTACTATTGCTACTACTACTACTACTGCTCAAGTCAATGTGTGCTTTCCGGCGTGCCCGCGTGATAAAACGTTGATTCGCTTTGTTTTGAGCTATCTTTTGTAGATATTAGACATCAGTGGAAGGGTTTTTAGCCCAAATCAGTGTTACATCCGCTAATGATTTTTGAACTCCCTGCATTTTCATTACTAAATGTTATGATGTTGTCGAGGACGATGGGAGAAAACCGTTTTCGTTTTATCATTTGCATTGTTATTATAGATAACTCACTGAGTTCTTCGTAGTAGATACCAGTGGTGTATTCAAAAATATTATGAGACCCATGAGCCTGAAAATTTGGGACTAATTCAGAGATGTTTTCGGTCTATTGCGGACGGTTTGTCGTTGAATATATAGCGTTTTAAGATACGGTCAGTCATTATGTGATACGTTAAAATATGTTGGACGAACAAAAGTCAGAAATCCGTAATCACTATTCCGTGCGTGTCTGCTCTTTTGGCCATAAAAGTAAGCCGTAGTAGCATGGTTAGAGGGAAAAGTTAAACTGCTATTACTACGCTGTCTTTATAATCTGAAGCTTATCCGTTACCAAGCCATCTTTCGATCGCAGTATGATCTCGACCGGTATGTGATAGCTTGATTAAAGATGATCGACAATCATCTTTGCAGCAAAAGGTATCTGATCAGTGATGCGTAGTTTCGGAGAATAAGTAATGGCCAGTCGCAAGTTGTTATATCAGTGACAACCATTGAGAGTGAACCTGAGCAGATTATCAAACCTATCGAGATTTATATGCTTCCGACGATTTTTCATTCCGGAAGTCTTTTGCAATAAAGTAAACAGGCAGTTTGAGGTTATTGAGATGTGTAAAAGCCTAGAACCTTCAGTTTTTCGCTGTTCAAATTACATTTTTAGATAAAGTTCTTGCGATTTTACTACGTCAATGCGTCCGCGAACACTGTCATTTAGACGACACAGTAAAAATAGAACTATTTCTCACACAGTAAATCCACTTCTTCAAAAACTGACACCTGAGTCCTACTGATTGAACATGTTTAGCCAAAATCTCTATTATTTATTTCAGACAATCAAAAAAGACAAGTCACCATGGTGTATCTTCTGTATATTACCATTTACTCTGATTTTCAAACTGTTATGTTTCCTAACAGTAAAAATCAAAATTATATTGTATTCAGTGAACATATACATATTTACCGTGATGACGGGGGTCGTGACACGTTTAACGGGGCTACTGTCGTATGTTCATTAGGAAGCTAGGCGAGCGGGTAATATACTTTATTGATTGCCCTTATGTTACTAGTATTAAATTGGATACATTTGAGGAATTGTTCGCATATCATAAAACATTCGAGTTAGCAACCGTGAGATATGATACAGGGATCTATAACGCGTTTCCATCCATTGACTACTGTGAGGCGTCGTGATGGCTGCTCTACGTCGTAAAATGGCTACGGACACACCGACTTGTTTCTTTTAATAATGCTTACACGGACCTGCGTCTGTAATTCCGTTGCGACAAGATCAATATATTTTTTGCTACCTTCAAGTGTTACTTATTACATGTGAACTATATGCCAAAATGTTCGCAATTCATGGATTTCTTATGACGACGAACTTAGTGAATCAAAACAGAGTCAGACTTGCAAATTTATTCATGAACAATTTCATCAATAAAGAAATATCAAGTGGACATTTACAGCAGATTTCCACCAACAATTTTCACTTTGTTGATGCAAAACTACAGTCTTTGGTATTCTACTTAAATTGATGGGCAAAACCAGTAGTTTGTAATTAGTGTAAAAATGTTATCGGTATTTGGAGTTTGATAACGCCTGTATACATCACACCCTTATGATCAAAGAATGAGAAGAATTAGTTAGATGTGAAGGAGTTTAAAAACATATTTGGAAAGCTATCGATATAAGGATAATCGTTTAATCTAAGCTGGCTGGAAGTTGCGAGGGAATTGTAGCACGATGTACTCACTCGTAATCTGGTGCGGATGTATGATCAAGCGAATTCAGCTAGAAGTGTCTGGTGAAACTACCGAGGTCAGAATCAATGTCAAAGTCATACGGAACTATTTATCCTAAGGCTTGATTGACCTCTACAAGTGGAAGTGGTCGTGAAACGTAAGTGAATGTTCAATCTGAATTTTAAAAACTGTGGAGAGGGTTCCATATTCAAATTATTCTAACGACGATACAGTTTTCAAAGTGTCCGTTTAAAGTTCACTCCTGTTTCATTCGTATTAAGAAATTAGTAATGGCTTTGATCAACAATATGGAATTCTCAGCAAACAACATTTCACCGAGTTTCTCTTACTATTCCTGTATCGCAAAAATGAAACTAGGCCAGTGAACGTACACATAAGATTGAAACAAGTAAACAAATTAATTAAATAAGTGTTTCTAAGCAGAGAATTTACATAACTGTGACTTACTAACATCTTAATGGATATTAGTCAAATATTAGATCATTCTTATGAACCCATAAAATGCATAGTATGTTCTAAATAATTTAATGTACGGTTATGATTCTTTTGCTTCCATTTACGTATTCTAATGTATTTGTGTCACGTTTAACAGCAAGATATACAAAGAGATTTGTTGTCTGATGAAATAACATCACCTGTAGCTAAACAGATTTTTGATGTCGACCCACAGCCACTTACACTTAATTAAGACGTGGTAAATCCATCATCTACAACTAAAAAATCTTATACAAATTGTTTTCTAGATTAGAAGGTAAAGTACTCTAACAGTAAGAAAAATTTAGGCAACTCTGGTTACCGGGCTTGTGAACTTCATTACCTTCTTCAAGTACTGTTATTATCTTGATGAAACTGAATTTTACGATAACCAAGTATACTAAACTCAAGAGGTATCGTAATTATTACTTCATTTGGACAGAAATGTCGCTTAAAATTGCTGTACGTAGATAATTAAGCCTTGAACCTCAAAAGCTATATATAGACTAACAACAAAAAAGGATATTTTATAGGCTAATATGATTTACCTAAAAAAGAATGATATTACTTCGAAACTGAAAACTAAGATTGTTGAAACATCAAAACACGGTTTGCAGCGCAACTACCACAACTAAACCTAGCCAGAAGCCCTTCTCTACTATTTACTGACAGTTCATTTTAAAACGACCACGACTACTGCTAAGCTTTCTTTAACTTAGTATAGCATTCCAGCATGTAGTGCGTGTGTCCGGGTGTGATTCAGTCTGGTATGTTTATTAAGAACTACATTCACGGCAAAATTCACACCACAATCTAGTTTTTTAACAACATTTACACAGTTATGTGACAGATCCATCGAATATATTGATGTAAACATGACCGTTATTCTTGTCTACGTCACACTCGGTTGACGTGAAAACGTTGAGTGTAGCTCCACACATCAGCTCTAAGTACATCATTTTAAATGTGAGCATAAATTGCGGCAATCGGAAAAACGAAAAGGTGGAGCAATAAACCATTTTACTGAGCGAAATCCCATGATTATACGCGTTTCAGAATAAAATGGCGTTTATAGTTCTTCAGCATGGCGTCAGGCAGATACGGAACTCAATAATGACACAGTGGAAACATTAGGATCAGTTAATGAACAGTCCCTTTTCGTCTTGGAAGAATTCGACGAAGCCTTTACAAATGAAAGGCTTAAAACTAACCCTATCCCTAGTAAAGTGTCAGCACTAAATTCAACCTGCCTTCGTAAAAGAAACAATTTAACCACTTTGAAGTTTTTATCCATCTAATTGTGTTTAACATACAGTGAGTTGAGAACAAACACTTCTTTCTTGTTTCTGTACCTTCTTCATGTTTCGTCATGTTTTGTAACAAATTTGTCCCAAATAATCTAGCATAGTCACTAACAATTATAAAAACATATTGCCACTAAGGTTTTAACCTATTTCTTCACTATATCGCCACCATATTCGTGAAGAAAAATGTGACTCATTCTCCGTATTACGATTAATAACAACTTAACGGATGATGTTTACGAAATATTGGGTATTGAGTAAGCTTCACAACAATGCAAACTTCAAAGCCTCAAGGTTGTGTTGTGGATATGCGTGTCGATTTTGAATTTGTTAATGTTTGCTAATATCACTATCATTTTCATGTCAAAGTTGTGATACTGCAGTTCACATAGCTCACACTTTATGGAACACTCGAAGGTTAGCTATGTTAAGAGGCATAGTTTTGAAGGCAGTTGGGGATATATTTTAAAATTGATTCACTGATGTCACTTTGACATCCGAAGTAAAAATCAAACGCGCGAATTTAACCTTTAATTTCGTGGAAGTCTTCAAATATGAAGATCCTAGGGTTACTTGGGAAACCAGCTATAAAGCGAAGGTAACGTTATAACTGAAAAGTTTTTGCTACAGAATTGCTGGTACTAGTGCTTATCCTTCCCCGTTGTACCGCTACGCTTGTAGAGTTCCTAATCATGTCGGCCCTACGAGGTGGTTTTCATCACTACTAATAATTCAGGACGGCGAACTTTCGTTTTTCCGTAATAAAAATCAGTCATTTGTTATCTAGCATTATCTACACTCACCCTAGGCACTTTAAAAATGCCAAACGCATTGACCGTAGTGGAATGTAAAACATTTGACGATTATTTTATCAGATAAAACCGTAGTAGTCGTACTGTATCCAATCGAACTTTTCATTGACAATACAAAAGCCTCCATCTTATGGTTAATTTCAATCCTTAGTGCAACAAGTATGGTGATTTGTACGTGCCTGATACTAATTTGTCCGTACAGTTTAGTTGAAATTGTTTTAAATATCTGAACCCTGCAGATATTAATCCTGATAAATTACCTATAATTGCTGTTGTACTGTGATGCGTTATGGATTTGACCATAAGGCATTGATGTGGAGCTTTTACGAGGCATTTGTGTAACTAACTTTCCATTTTTACCGTAACTCCAACGAATCTTGCTCCTTCAATCACTCGAAAATCGATACTTGAATGTAAAAAAACTATACCTCTTGGGTATACTTTTCATAAAGAATGCTTTTCTATCATTTTATAAGGGCGAAAAAGTGTTCATAAACATTACTTTAGCAAGGCTTTTGGAGTGGTATTTAGTTATATATCTAGATTTTTAATCACTATTAAATCATTTTTAAACTTCCTGTTATTTCCACTCCTAGCAGAAACACTGCAAAATTTAGCCGATTATTTAACAATGTAAACTAACAAAAATGACCAAGATGAAGATCTTAGAAAAATCCGGAGAAGACCCGGTAAAGCTTACTACAACGAATACAAAAGCAGCACCAGTTGGATCTTTTAAAAACGACCACGATGTAAACAGAAAGATTTCTTTTCTAGCCCTATTGTCGGAGCCTAATTTTTATTATTACCACTGACCCTGTTGCTACCTCTACCGTTCTGGGATTTGGCCCAAAAACTTCATTTCTCTGTGCTTACGGGGTATGGCAACTCGAACTGATGTACATACGTAGGGGTTCCACGTAGTGACTGGTCGACTGAAATAAAATATTAAAATTTGACGAAGAAAATTAAGATTTATCCATCTGCAAACGACTACAAGGTGTTACCAGTGGAGTTCAACCAGATCTGTTGTGAGATAGCAGCTCATTGAAGACAATGGTGTACGGCAGCGCAACTTCGTGGATTGGTTGAAGTTAGACATTAACACCGTTGGATGCCGGCTCAGTGGTCTAGTTGGTTAGGCGCATGGCGCGAGACTGATTGATCCTGGGTTCGAAACTCGCGGGTAGCGGGATCGTGGATGCGCAATGCTGAGGAGTCCCACACTAGGACGAAACGGCCGTCCAGTGCTTCCAGGTTTTCCAAGGTGGTCTAGCTTCAATTGACTCATGATTTCAACCAGTGAAATTTCAAAAATCTCCACACAACCCCTTCTGATAAAAACTCATCAAGTGTTTAAATGTCTGCGCTCTATATTTATTTCGAATGCGTTTTTAAGTTGATCTTACGTCACTTCAGGTATCGTAATTATATATTTAAAATGTTTCATTCGAGATACTCTGTATTCAAATTATTTCATATTATAGAGCTAAATGTTCTGTTTTACACGCTGTACTAGTTCATAAAATCCAAACACCAAAAACTTCATAGCATGTCTTCTCATTTCTTAACTAACACTTATTTGCCTTTCAGATAATAAGCATTTGCAAACCAATGGATGAAAACTTGGAAATTTTCTCTAATACTGACTTCGATGCTAGATTGTTCGTCTCTTATATTATTGGTACTAATAAAGTTTCAAATGTTTTATGTACAATAGATAACCGAATAAGAGAGTAAGTAGGCACATAATAAATTATTTAGTTGCATGTAACTCGGAATGTATTATGTCTCTTCTTAATAAAATTTTGGAAATGAAAAAAAAAACTACTTGGTTAATTATAGCAAAGGTAAATTTAATATTTTGTTCAGAAATATTCAGATAATGTTCAGTGGTCTAGGAGAATATATCAACATATTCCTGAAAGATGCCGATAAATCCTTGCATCAACTAATTGTGTAGTTAGTGTAACCATCTCATAATATTTTCTGAGCTATAGGAAATACCATCCAACGTTTTAATGACTAAGGCAACCAATCAAATATGTTTTTTGATCTCTTCGAAAACATGTCTTAACGTAAATATTTGCATTTTCTGTGAAATAGTTGATCGCAAAATCTAACAGTTTAATTAAAATCATTGAATTGGCGTTATCATCTGAGCTAAAAGCCTTGTTCGGTCTTAATGAATCTCAAGTAACTTCTAAAATTTCATCTTGAGTGGGGTGGCACTAAGTGAACAATAAAATCCAAATCCCGCACATCACATACTCCAGTTTTCTGTTATATTTTTAGTTCGACTCATATCTTCAAAACTGCTCTAAAATGGTTGTATCAGTTAACAAGTAGAGGATTTTCTTCATTAAATCACATCATATCTGGAATTCATGCTTAACTGTTAGAGGACCGCCGCGTTTTTAATGTAAATCTGGATTTAATAATCTTACAGTGTGTCTAAATCGAGTACAAAACAATGAAACTGCTAAACTGATTATTTTTAGGATTTTTCCTTTCTTTTAAACCTAAAACAGGAACTTTGAATAGAACTTACTAGGATTAAGTGATTTCCAGTTCTGTGATGCCACTGTTCTGACTCAATGAGCATTTTACTTGTCAGTAAGTATCAGTAAGCACAGAACTAAGTTTCTAAGTTTCCTGATATTCATTTTATTTCATAGGAAGCGAGAATTTCGCAGTTCAACAGTACTAACATTTGCTGAACACGTCAATTCCACCAGGTTAAAATAGTTGAAATAGGACTTTTGGGATCTTTATACTATACTATACTTTTGAAGCAGTCCATTACGAGTAGTTGTCCTTGAATCCTTGATGTTTCTTTACATACAACATTCTTATCTACTTCGTTCTTTTTCCAGGAAATTATTGTGTCGATATTCTATTTTAAAACTCACAAAATTTCATTTTATTCATATCACTTCATTTATGATACTTCGATTGTGTAAAGCCTGTTTGAATATAAAAATTGGTATGTAGATGCGACCACTACTTGTGAAATTAAATTACTTCATTTTTGCCATTGTGGTAATAAGTATGCTCATTCTTGTTCTTTCCTAAGCAAATGTTGTCACTTTTTTGAACTGCTGTAAGCGTTATGCTGTTTATTTTTCTATCATTCACAGGTTAGCTACTCTGATTCATCAGCATGTTGCTGATAATCACGTCGATCTGTTTAAAAGAGCCTCTGACATTGATAATTTACAAAATGTTTTGCAGGCAGTTGAAGATAAAATACGAAACTTGTCAATTTCTTTATCAAAAGTTAAAAAGAAAATAGATATTCCCCATGAAACATTATCCACAAATGTAACTCATTTCAAAAATCTACACATTACATGTGCTATTCTTCGTAATATATCTCGAGTAGCAACACTAATGAAACGAATTCAAAGTGAGTATTTCGCTCTTCGTATAACATCATTATTATCACCATTATCTTTAAATAGGTAGGTCTAAAGATTTATGTCAATGTGCAATGTATGTAAATGAGTTAAACTTCATTTTTAATAATATGGAATGGGAAGGAATCCATGTATTGGAGTCCTATAATCGTGCATTAGTTCAAGTTCGAGAGAGTATGGTGTCACAAGCATGGAGCCTAATCAATTCATCTTATGAGTTATCTGATCAAACTCAATTAGCTACAGGACTACAGGTAAATTGTTTCTTTTTTGTCCCTCCCTATTATATTAACTTTCCTAAGTAAATATGAAATATTAGTATGCAAGTTTAACAATGATTAAATACAACCACATAGCCACACCTGGTACTGGGTTAGTTCAACAGGTCAAATTCTGTAGTGTTTTGTAGCTTACAACACAATGTTCACGTCAGATCTCATTGAAAATGGTGTTGTTTGTGTTACTAGACATTATTTTGCGGTCTCTTGCATCTTAGATTAGATTCTATATGGTGAGCAAGAGGGTACTCATCTTATTTTTCACCAAAAAATGATTTTTACTTCCATACTCCAACACTTTTTCTGTAGAGTTACAACAGTTATCCATAGTTAAACGATTTAGGATATCCTTATTAGTAATAGTGTTGATGATTTTTAATAAATAAATAATTCATTATGCTAATAATTTAACCATTATCTCACTTTCCTCAATGGATAAACTAATTTCACGACGTGTGGTAATATGTGATTGACTCAACCACAAGTTCGTTATTCGCATGCAGATATGCTCAAAGAATTTGAACAATTTTGTTTGCGAAAAACCGGTTTACGTTTCTCTGTAAAACTTTGTATTTCAATCATCATGATAAAACTGTTGATTTAAATATATTGTCTACTCCGTATTGTCCATTGATTTACTATGGGTTTATTTTCAAGTTAAAGTCACATTAAAGCTTCAGTTCAATTCCATTTTGAAATATTCTGTGGTAAGCTTTACAGGCTGTAGTTCTTACTTACAATCTATATAGTATAACTATTGGTTTCTGTTTATACTTATCTAAACTTTTTATATTTTTCTTCTCGAAAATATCGTATTTTGTTATAAGAAAATATTATTTACTAGGATCTAGAGAACAAAAATGTACATTTAATTGCTTAAATAACTATTTTTTTAAGAATAACCTTTAAGTAGAGAAGTACCAAGGAAAGGACTTGACCACCCTGATGGGAGACCTAAACGCCAAGGTCGGAACGGACTACACCGGGTACGAAGCTATCATGAGATGACGTGGACTAGAAGAAAGGAATGAGAATGGTGAGGGATTCGCAAACTTATGTGAGTTCAACAAAGTGGTTATAGGCGGCACAATATTTCCAAACAAAAGCATACACAAAACTACATGGGTCTCACCAAACCACACTACGCAGGGCCAGATCAATCACATATGTATCACCAAAAAATTCAGAAGGTCAATGAAAGACGTGAGAAACAGGAGAGGAGCTGACATAGCTTCACATAACCACCTGGTGGTTGCCAAGATAAGACTGAAGCTAAACAAACATTGGACAACTGGACAAGTAGCATTACAAAGATTCAATGCAGCTTTCCTTCGACATACTGAATAACTCAACGAATCCAAGATAGCTCTCAACAACAGGTTGCAAGCCTTACAAGATCTACTCAGAGAACAAGAAACTACTATGGAGGACAACTGGAAAGGGGTCAACGAAGCAATAACTTCAACATGTCAGGAGGTCCTGGGTCGCAGGAAGCATCATCATAAGGAATAGGTTTCCATTGAAACCCTGCACAAGATTCAAGAAAGAAAGAACAAGAAGACTAAAATTAGCAACAGCTGAACAAGAACAGAACAAGCCAAGGCATAACCTAAGTACACTGAAGCAAACAAGCAAGTAAAGAAGACAATTAGAGCCGATAAGCAGAAATACGTGGAAGACCTAACAATGACGGCGGGAAAAGCTGCAACAGAAGGAATATATGAGACAAATATATGACACGACAAAGCAACTGGTAGGGAAATATAGTAAACCAGAAATACCGTTCTAGGACAAAGACAGTGGAACAGAGAAGTGGAACACTTTGAAGAACTTTCGAATAGATCAACTCCATTGAATCCAACAAACATCGAAGTAGCACCTGCAGATCTTCTTATAACTGTCACTCCACCAACGATCGCAGAAATCAGGATGGCCATCAAACTAATCAAGGGTGTGAAAGCATCAGGACCTGACAATAAATCAACTGAAGCACTGAAATCAGACATAGAAGTAGCTGCTATCATCTTCCACATTCTATTCAGGAAGATTTGTGAGGAGGAACAAGTGCCGCGAACAGACTGGAAAGGAGATCTAAATAAATGTGAGAATTACACAGGCATCTGAGGGGCAGCACGCAATGCAATGGACAGTTCGAATACAACTAGACGATTTGGACTTCGCAAGTAACCTAGCTCATCTATCCGATCCACACCAACAAATGCAGATGAAGACAACCAGTGTAGTAGAAGCCTTTGCATCAGTAGTCTTCAACATACACAAGGAATAAATCAAGATCCTCAAATGCAACACGGAAAACATCAACCCAATCACACTTGATGGAGAAGCTCTGAAAGAGGTGGAAACTTTCACATACGTGGACAGCATCATCGACGAATAAGGAGGGTCTGACAAAACGAGGACAGCATTCCTATAGTTGAAGAACATATGGAACTCAGAACAACTGTCAACCAACATCAAAGTCAGAATCCTCAATACGAACGTCTAGACAGTTCTCCTGTACGGAGTTGTACCTTGAAGAACTACTGCAACCATCATCATAAAGGTACAAGTGCTTATTGTCTACGTAAGATACTTAATGTCCGTTGGCCTGATGCCATTAGCAACAACCTACTGTGGGAAAGAACAAACCAGCTTCAATCCGAAGAGGATATTAGGGAAAGACGATGGGGGTGGATAAGACATACATTACGGAAATCAAACTACAACACGAGGCAAATGCTAACTTTGGATCCTGGAGGGAACCGGTATAGTCAGTCAGTCAGTAATAACGTGGAACTTCGTACGTACGTACATCAGTTCGAGTTGCCATACCACATTAGTACAGAGATTCAGTTATCGATTCAAATCCCGTAGTGGAAGAGGTAGCGATAGGGAACATTAGGGTTTGATGATGTTATTTAAGGAATATAGTCCAGTGGAATAGATTTGGAAAGAAAATAAAGGACATGAAGAATTCAGAAGATTAGAGTTTGAGAGAACACAGGGAGTGGATGCACCTGCGTCATTGCAAACGATTTTGAGCCATGTCATTCAAGGTCTCCAACCATCGGTTGCTATCATCTCGCGGTCCCCAACCAGGTAGTCTACATCTACCAACATGGCTCAGTCCACTTGTCAGTGACTTCATGGATTTGTGCCATGTTTTGGTCTGGCCGCCCCTAACTTTCTTCCAACCTACTCCTACACCAGAAAACATCGCACGTCGGGGCAGTCGGTAGTCGGGCATGCGCAACACATGTCCTATCCATCTCAACTGATTAAGTTTTACTACTTCATCAATTGATTCACCATCCTTACCTAGTACCTGTTTCCTAACAACTGAGTTGCTTACTCGGTTGTCCCAGGATATACGAGCAATGTTTCGAAGACATCTATGGTCGAATACTAGTGACCTACGATTATCCTCTACTCTTACTGGCCATGTTTCACTGCCATAAAGTAGGACAGAACGAACTGCTGCGCAGTAAACACGTCCTTCGATTGATAGACGGATATCTCGCCTACGCCACAAATGACGCAAGTTGGCAAAAGCTAGTCGAGCCTTCTGTATCCGTACTGAGATTTCGTCACACACCAGACCACAAGGGCTGATGAGACTTCCAAGATAAGTGAAGCGGTCGACGTGCTCAACTACTTCACTCCCTATCACTAGTTCGGGTGGCGGTGATACCCAATCCTGAAGCAACATTTTGCATTTCAAGGGAAAAAATCGCATGCCGAACATGTCTGCATTGTTGCTTAGAGTGGTCAGCAGACTCTGTAGTTTGTCAGCGTCTTCACCAAATAGAACTATGTCATCGACATATTCTAAGTCAACAAGGGAATCTCCCGGTAGAAGTTCAACTTCTAGAAATTTAGATGAGGAAAGTGTCATCTCTAAAAGGACGTCAACAACAAAGTTAAACAAGAATGGAGAGAGTGGACAGCCCTGACGAACACCACTTGAGGTAATCAGTTCTGATGACAGTTCGCCATTAGCTCTCACTCGACCAGTTGTGTTCGAGTAGAGAGCCTTTATAAGGTTAATGTACTTCTTTGGTACTCCTTTCAGTGACAAACACTGCCATAGAACCTCACGATCAACAGAGTCAAATGCCGCCTTAAGGTCGAAAAATACTACCATTGTGGGGCGTCTGGATGTGTGTCTATGTTCTAAGATCTGACGTTGTGTGAATATTTGATCTATACAACGAAGTCCAGGTCGAAAACCGGCCTGGTTTTCTGTAGTCTGCATTTCACGAGCTTTGGTTAGACGTCGAAGTATTATTGAAGCTAATATTTTAGACACTATATTAGTCAAACTAATTCCTCTGTGATTGTCACAAGAAGACTTTTGTCCTTTCTTATAGATTGGCACAATCAGTGATTGAGACCAGTCAGATGGGATTACGTCCAGTTCCCAGATTCTAGCTAAGACCTCAGTCAATCTCGCTGCTAATACTGGACCACCATCCTTAAAGATATCAGGGGTAAACCTGTCAGGGCCTGCTGCTCTCCCACGCTTCAGATTTCGTATAGCTTTTCCAACTTCGTAAAGAGTCGGAAAACTTACATTAACTTGCCATTCAGGTAGATTGGAGATCGTGGGAAACCGAAGTGTGACTGAAGGCCAGTTGAACTGATCCCTAAAGTGTTCTGTCCATCGATCCAATCTCCTGGATTGAGAATAAATAGTATGTTCATCTTTCTCTGAGATAGTTTCGCTAACAGTTGGGTTCCTAATCCCGGTTTCCTTAACAAGTCTGAATAGTTGTCTGCTGTCACCTATTGCCGCTGCCTTTTCATCTCTCTTGCTTTCGCTACCCACCACTGTTCACGATCATTGCATGAGCTTCTAGTCAGCTTACGCTTAAGCTGACTCCACTCTTCGTTATGTTCAGAGCCAGATGGAATGAGTTTTCGAGCATCTATCAGTGCGGTAGATGCTGATGAGATCCAATGTTTCTCCCTAACCTTGTGGTTTACCGTACTTGCAGGCATCACTGCTGTTTCTACAGCTTTTCGGATGTCGTTCCACGCTGCCTCGGGGTGGGCATCACTTACATGGCTGCCTAACTTTTTCTAGTTCCTGAAATATACTCTTAGCTTGACTATCATTAAGTAGGACCCTAAGGGGTTACCCTGTACCATCTTTCCTACGTCCAGTAAGACGTAGACAAATACGCGCTCGCACTAGAGCATGATCTGAGTCTAAGCATGTGCTCCAGAATGAGCGACAGTCTTCTATATAACCCCTCCATCGGTGTCTGATAGCGATGTGATCTATTTGGGTCCAACGTTGGGACGAATTAGGGGGTCGCCATGTCAAAAGGTGTTTTTCCTTATGCCTAAAGTTAGTGTTTGCAAGAAACAGGCGGTTATCTGAGCATAGCTGCAACAGACAGTCGCCATTATCTGTTCTTTGAGCCGCTACACCATAGGATCCACCCAGATGTCTTTCCCCTTCGCTTAGTTTACCTACTTGAGCATTAAAGTCACCAGCCACTATTACTGCATCTGAACACCCAGCTTTTCGATGAAGGTCGGAAGGCTTTCTGTAAAACTCATCTTTTACATCATCTGAGCTGCAGTCAGTGGGAGAGTAGGCAGAGACGACGAACAGGCAACGACGAGTGTCCCTATCTTTCCGAGTCCTTACTGTTCCGTTTAATCGGACAGCGCACAGACGACTGTCTACTGGGATCCAGTCTAAGAGAGCTAGTTCTGCCCTAGGACTCAATGCTATACCTACGCTAGCGAGGCCACGGGAAGCAGCATCAGGGCTTCCAGATACACGAAGCGTAAATCGAGTTGGTTCGTTACTTTGACATGGCGAGGTCAAATGAATTACACTACTCGGATCCTGTATGCGCGTTTCAGAGAAGCAGCATACATCGATGGCGCGAGAATTTAATGTCCTAGCTAAGCAAGCCTGTTGTCCTATTTGGCACAGTGTTCGGACGTTGAAAGCTCCTACGTGTAGTTTGGAGCGTGGTTTCAGGAGACCAGGAATAACATTCCGTGTACTCGAATCGTTTGCACTAGCGGGGCGAGATGATAAAGGGACGTGAGAAGGGTTGGTCGTGGAGATAAGAGAGTTATTAGGAGGTGTAGGAAGGATTTGAATGTGACCAACTTGGTCTCGTGTGCTGTTACGGGTATGAGGGCTGATGTCACTTCCCGGTTGCCCACACCGTGGAAGGGTATTTCTTGAGGAACCTGAAAAGGAAATCGGATTAGTGTTGGTCTTAGCGACCTGGGTGCGTGACCGCAGAGCCCAAGGGACAACTGCTTGAGGCCTGTCGCGCACGGCCTTTTTGTGGGAGGTTTTTAATATGTTAGCTCCGTTCTTCAAAGGGCCTTACCGCCGGAGACGGAAATCCGTGGGGTAAGGTGAGGTGTGACATTTTTATGGTCAACCTTTTCTAGCCAGGACGGTGATGTTTTGTCCCATCTACCATATTACTATCTAACCGTAAAGTTGGAATTTGATGGTTCATATTTCTGACTTTAATGAGTCGAAAATATAGTTCGATCTTCTACATCCATTATCATAGATGGTGGAGTGGTAGCTTAGCGATTAAGGCACTCGACTTTTTGCCACCAGGTTTCGGGTCCAAAACCCTTTCTGTCTTGGTTTAGGCGATTATCTTGTATCGTTAGCCCTCACACCTAAAGTGTGGTTCCTTACCCAAGTAGCTAGTGGATGGGTTCATTTAAACTAATTTAACTATCATCGATGAGTTATTGTCACATACATGAATACTTAGTTGATGTCATAGATGACATCTTCTCACTAGAATCTAAATAAGTTCATCACTAGTGTTGTCTACACGACTATTATTAAGTCAAATGAGTTTTTTGGAAATTTTGTATAGCTCGAATTTCATCACAAACTAACATTTGATGTCGTCTAGTTGGTTCTTGAGCTAACATGATAACTCTTCCGTATTCCAACAATAAACTGTCAATTCATATTTGTTATATTTGACGTTTACTGTCTTTTCTGTAAAACTTTGTACTGTCATTTAGGTTTTCTACCATTTAAATATGTTAATGGATGTAGTTCATGAACTGGTGACTAAATGGAAATCAGAATTTGTTTCTGTACTATCCTCTTCCGTTGATATAGATTCATTAACTCAACGTATGCGAACACGTCAAAAAATTCAACAAGGAGGTTCTGGTCCAGGTAAATTTTAGATTCTGTTTAAAATTTATTATAATACAATTATTTTATTCTGGCCTCTGAATTTAGCAACATATCTGGCATATGATAGGATATAATTTCTAATTTTCTTAATTCAGTAAAATTATTCTTAAATTTATAAAATATATCCATTTATTCTGACATACATTAGTAAATATGAATTCTATAAAGTAAGGATTTTCCTAAAAGACTTATTCTTAAACAGTAGAGTAGTCAAGTTTATTAATTAGGCTTAGCCAACGACCACCTTTACCATAGAAATGAAGACTAATTAAGTAAAAAAATCGACATAGTTCCTAATGTAAAATGAAATAAATAAAATACATCAGAACATGAAGTAGGAGGAGAAAATGTTTAATAATAGTCAAAGTGTATAGTTTGGAGTAAGTGATATAGAAATATACAATTATAATTTATAGTATATGGATTTGATGACTTCATCTGAGTCCTGATGTGATTGGTCAATGAGTGGAGAGTAACACAGTCGAATGCATCAGTCTCTAGTTTAGATCATACTTAATGATATCATTGGTATACATTTGATTGACTGAATGTCATTGACAAATGTGTTTAGTGCAAATTACAATCTAGGTAACATCGCGTGTTTTTTTGTGTTAATTAACCTACAGTATATCATTTTCTGTTTTGTTCTTTTTTCAGGTAGAGCCTCATTACCAGCAGTTGGTGGTCAAGCAGCTGCTTTTCATGTTGCTGTATGGACTAGCTTAGATGGAACTATTGATAAAATGGAACAACTTATTTCTTGTAGTCGTCTACTTGGTCTAACTTTAATGAAACAACGTGAAACACATATTGATGTATGTATGACAAGTATATGTCGTTTAGATCAATATATTTCTGAATTATATCCTAGTCTAGCTGAATTACTTATACACGAAATGCTTATCGACTGGCAAAATAATAAAAATTCTGAAAAATATTCTTCAATTTTGTTAATTTTTGCTTCAGCGAATTTTAAAGAAACTTTGACTCGTCAAGGTTTGTATTATCACTTGGAAAATTTCATCAATCATTTATTGTTCCTTTTTATAGAATCCTTCAGTACCATATTTGAGATTAACTCTTTGATATTTAGTAATAATATAATGAATTTTGTTTTCTACTTATTTCCTTATAAAAATCATTTACTTTGTCACATATATACAACCATTTGCTGAAGTTTATTATTAAACTAGTTATAATTCACAATAGAAATCGTAAATTATCATTAAAACAATAAATGCAGTTTAAAAACCCGAATCTCTTAAGGTAATTAGGTTGGATCGTTACTCTAATTAGATGTTTTATTCAAACTTTCATGAAATCAACATGATTATTATATAACGATTGTTTTAAATAGTGGTAAGTCAAATATTTATATTGAGGTTGGAATATTTACTCATGGTTTTGTTAAGCTGATTTAATGTACAAATAATCAATAAATTCCATGAAATATCATAACATGCGGTTCGTGTCATTGCTTTCTTTTTTACTCGGGGAGTTATTAATCAATAAGATTTTCTAAGATTTTTAGTTGTAATTTTCATCCAATAATTGTTAGAAGTCAATGATTGTGTTAGATATATGTTCTGATATGTAATGGGACTTTTTAGTAGTCAATATGAATGATATATCTCGGGTTTTAAGCTTACTAATCAAATGATTTAATGAAATATCGACTTTAATGTGATTAGGCAACAAAGTACAGGCTCTTGTATGTATTGCTTAGGAGCTATGCAAACTATCCAACTCCTCGAATCTAAGCAAGTGAAGTGGAGCGTAATCGTACAACCCATTGTTTGAAAGTCAAGTGCTCATAACACAATATAGTCTCCACTTACACCTTAACGATAATAAATCTTCATCAACTCAGTTTGTTGGTGTATGTGTTACGTATGCCCAACCACTGCTACATCGACGGATGTTCTCTGGTGTATGAGTAGGTTGAAAGAAAATTAGAGTCAGCCAAACCAAAATGTGATATCAGTCTATGAAGTCATCAACAACTGGACTGAACCATGTTGACAGGTGCAGACTACCTGATTGGGGTACGGGTGATCATCGTAACCAGTGATTAGACTTTAAATGACGTAGCTCAAAATCGTTTGCGATGGCATAGGTACATTCACCCTTTGTCTCCACCCAGATTCAAAGTTTCTGAATTCCTTATAATTTTTTTAAAAAATTTAACTGATTTATATTTTCTTGAATCGTATCTCCGATCCCTAATCTTTCCAATCAGCACTCATACTGCCCCCAAATGCCCTGGTACGGCCGAGAGTGGGGAGAGTCCGCTCACCCTCTCGAAATGCTCTCACATGGCCACGCGTATATAGCCTCTCTCAGGGAAGTCCTACTCACTGCCTTCTCGTGGTGAATGTCCGGAGCTTTAACCGGGTTGGTGGACACGGAGAGTCCACTTAGGGGATTTGGAAAACCCTGATTCCAAACTAATGGTGCACATGGGCTCCAGTATCCTGAGGGAACAAATGGCGTATGAACCAATCGTTGGTCACCGGCTACTATGGGACTGCATCTCTTTATGATACTCCACTGCCTTGTGGAACAGACCTTCAGGTCGAAGGCTCGGGGTGTGGCCCCCTAAGAAAACCATCTGCTTCGGTCTGGGCACCCGGGCAGTATCACAGCCCTCACACAAATCAAATGAGATTTGTGTAGCACATATGTATTTGGTGCCTCCTTGTACCAATATCTATGTGTTCAAATAAAATAAATACCACCTCTACTACTCTGGCATTTGGACTGACAATATTATATCTGTGTTAATAGATTATGGTAACTTGAATCGATGTACATACATACCAGATTCTGCATTGCGTTTGACTGTCCGACTGACTTAGGGATCGGCTAAGTGGTTTGCAATCACTAAGCTTTGTAACTAGCCGTCTATATTTGAAATCACCAGCTGTTTGGATAATGCGCAATGTCTAAATACTTTTTATGAATCCTGAGATTCCAAATAATATAATTAATGTTTTCTGCATCTAAAAATTTAGAACGAAATAGCTGTACGTCATTGTTTTATATTTCTCGTTTATTCTACTGACATCAATTTGTGGCAAAACTAGAAAGGTGCAATCTGTTTACTACAAATTCGTTAATTGATTCATTTTTCTATTAATGTTTAAATGTACTAAGAAGTTTTAACCATATTTGTTCGTAAAGATTTTGTACAGTATGATGGTTAACTATTTTTTTGCACGTTTTTTATCATAGAAGATAACTCCGACTCATCATCTATCGACAATTCAATATTTCACAAACAAATTAACGATAATCGCGCAGATATTCGTAATTCACTGATTTCAAATGAAGGATTCCTTGGTTGGGCATCAGATCAACTGGCCACTAAACTTTCTGCTGTTTCCAATCAATCACCAGTAATTAAAGAATTGCTTGAAGGAGAATATCCGAAATTATTAAAATTAATATTAGATTTGGAACGTCGTGTAACCAGTACGCTTTCAAATGAATTATCTAATAATAGTAATTATGATCAATATACATTATCACCTATTCATCAACAAACTATGTTGGAACAACTACCTTCATGTTTAGTTCGAGCACTGCATCCATTTGAAACAGCTTATTTATCTCGCAGTGTATCACGTTTATTTGATAGAGTAACTTTGGCTTTTTCAACATCTACAACAGCTGGACCAGATACAAATGAATTAAATGATATCATACAAACAGCTGCAAATGAATTAGCCTATGTTACTGTTCATCATGACCTTTTATATAAGGTGAGTGGCTTTTTTTTAAAGTTGAGATTAAGATCCAATAGTTCACCCTTCTAACCTTCATTCACGATGGATCACAATCCTTACGTCATTCGATTGATGGTAGCTGTTCCATTTATAATTTATTTGACTCCACAAATCAAAGCTTATCACTAAAATTTTGGGTAGTTGATATCGAAGCTAACCATTAATAACGAAACACTTATTTAGATAAATGGTTTTTTGTCGTACTTAGTGGATCTTTTTGAGTTAGTTTTATCTAACAAATTAGTAGTATTTTTGCAAAGTGATAATATTATTTAGGGCTCTCGATAATAACTCACTAGATCTGGCTTCTGCTGTGTTTTCTCAGAGACATTAATTGTTCATTGACATATTTTTATCCTTGATTAAGTCGACGAAAAGTAAGTGTGTATGGAACGATTAATTAATTACCAATTGAGTTACAACAGCTTAAATCAATGTATTATATGTAGGAATCCTACGCTTGTATGCTTGTCTATCTAGTCTTGGTCGCTAAAATAACTCCTGACAATAATACCTTTTTCAATTTTATTTTTAATTATCTATGATATACTCAAGTTAGGAACGTTTTGTAATTTTCTTTTTGACCATATCACTGTACTGTTTTGAAGTATAGCAATTTTAACTGATGCAAATTGTATTTCATACGTTATACTCTTTCTACGTGCTTGAATCAATGGTAAGCATATGAGTATATTCTCGTACAAAATGATAAATCAAGCCATGAAACGATTTCCACACAAAAGTTATTTGATAATTCCGTTATTAAGATTTGATCTTCTCTAAAAACCGTCATTATAACGCAGACACTTATACTCACGATCTCTGAAAATGCGGAAGCATTCATTATAGGTTTTATTGCTTGCCAAAATCAAGTGTTTATATTGCTTACATTACAATTATTATCATATTATCTACAAAAACGATCTTGTGTAACACTGATAGACTCTACTAATCATCAGGTCAAATTAAACAGTTTACATTAAACAATGCATTTGTCTGCTTAATACTAAATATGTTTATTTATTTATTTATTTTAACACATAAATATTGGTACAAGGGGGCACCAAATATGTATGCGCCACACAAAACAGTGAGGATTTAAAGAGAAGGGAAAAAAAGAGGTAAGGAACGTAGAGAGTTATAAAAAAAACAGAGAGAACAATAATGGGGGAAACGAAAAGGTTCAATCAGAAGAAATCTTTCAGTTAAGGAAGACACAACCACTTTTTATGAAGAAAGTAAAAGAAGGTTACAGCAGGATCGCCACTGGCTTCTATTCTTAGCCATATCTGATAACGTCTCTAGCCACTGTGTTACACCGTCTCTCGGACCCCAGCCAGGGAGTCGTGAAGGACCAACACAAGCCAGCCCTTTGCAGCTTTCTTTCATACCACGACACCATGTCATACACTGACCACCTCTCCGCTTTTTCCAACCAGTCCCAGAGTCGGCAAATAATGCACGACGAGGAATTCTCTGAGACGACATTCGTAGAACATATCCAAGCCACCGAAGTCGGTGCTTCAAGATGGTGACACCAATTGCATTATCGTCTCTGTGCCCGAACACACGATGCCAAACCTCTTCATTACTAACATAGTGTTGCCACTGGATGTCAGCAATCCTTCGGAGACAGCGATGATCGAACAAAGAGAGTCGTCTAACATCCTCAACTCGGAGAGGCCAGGTTGTAATTATTATTATTATTATTAGTTAGAGAGTCGTCTAACTAAATATTTAATCAGTAGAAAAACATATAAATTACTGCTTTTTGTATTTGTTACCTAACTTTCCATAAACTTAGGTTGCTCGTAATTTAGATAAATTGATTGCTTTATTTGCAACTAAAACTGAAACTTTAATTTCAACGGGCGGTACTAGTGCAGTACAATTGACAGATTCACAAACACTTGGACAACAGAATAATATACATTTAGTCAACCTTCTCTGTCAGTTTGGAACAAATTTACAATTAACTGTTAATAAACGATTGAATAATCTGAATACAATAACAACATCTAACATTAATCATAAACATAATAAATCATCTACATTTTTAAATGAACCCTTTCCACTGACTACCACAATTGAAACAACAACACCAATCAAAAATCCACTTCAGTTAATCTCGGAATCAACAGCAAATCATTTGAATAATTTGTGTCATTCCATTTTAAATCCATTTCTTCTAGCCATTAGTAATAAAATAGATGAAATTTTAAGTTCTATGCATAATGAATATGATTCATATCAAAATGTATCAGTTAATGAACTAAGCAGTAAATCGAAGTATCTACAAGATTTACAGGTTAGTTATTTTCATTTTTAAGAAAATTCATGATATTTTTCGTAAATATTGATCTTTTCATCATGTCCATATTTATTATTTATTTATTTATTTATTTGAACACATAGATATTGGTACAAGGAGGCACCAAATACATATGTGCTACACAAATCTCATTTGATTTGTGTGAGGGCTGTGATACTGCCCGGGTGCCCAGACCGAAGCAGATGGTTTTCTTAGGGGGCCACACCCCGAGCCTTCGACCTGAAGGTCTGTTCCACAAGGCAGTGGAGTATCATAAAGAGATGCAGTCCCATAGTAGCCGGTGACCAACGATTGGTTCATACGCCATTTGTTCCCTCAGGATACTGGAGCCCATGTGCGCCATTGGTTTGAAGTCCGGTTAAAGCGCCGGACATTCGCTTTTCGTCCTCTCATTTTTGTAAACAACACCCCCGCCTCGAGAAGGCAGTGAGTATGACTTCCCTGGCAGAGGCTATATACGCATGGCCATGTGAGAGCATTTCGAGAAGGAGAGAGGACTCTCCCTACTCTCGGCCGTACCAGGGCGTTTGGGGGCCCATATAATTCTTCATGATAAATAATACTTCACGATTAAGCGATTCATCCTGAGACAACCATAGAGGGATTAGTTTGACTAATATAGTATCTAAAATACTAGCCTCGATAATTATCGGACGCCTAACTAAGACTCGTGAACTGCAAACACGTGAAAATCAGGCTGGCTTCAGACCTGGTCGTGGCTGCATCGACCACATATTCACCATTTGTCAGGTTCTAGAACACAGGCATACTTATCGGCGTCCGACAATGGTGGTCTTCCTTGACTTAAAAGCAGCGTTTGACTCTGTTGACCGAGAGGTTCTGTGGCAGTGTTTGTCATTGAAAGGCGTACCTCAGAAGTAAATAAACCTTGTGAAGGCTCTTTACTCAAACACTACCAGTTGAGTCAGAGCCTATAGAGAACTGTCATCTGATTTTGCAACCTCAAATGGTGTCCGACAAGGCTGTCCACTATCTCCATTTTTGTGTAACTTCATCATAGACCTACTGCTGGAAATAACGTTCTCTTTGACTGAATTTTCAGGCATTGATCCCCTATCCAGGAGGTCCACTTATCGACTTGGAAACGCAGACGACATAGTCCTGTTTGGTGAAGGCGCTGATAAAATACAGAGTCTTTTGTTGCACTAAGCAACAATGCCAGAATGTTTGGGATGCGCTTCTCTCCCTCTAAATGCAAGTTGTTGCCTCAGGACTGGTCTTCGTCAACACCTGAACTAACGATAGGGAGTGAAGTAGTCGAACGCGTTGACAACTTCACTTATCTTGGAAGTCTGATCAGCCCTAATGGGTTGGTGTCTGACGAGATCTCAGCACGGATTCGAAAAGCTCGTTTGGCCTTTGCCAACTTACGTCATCTATGGTGAAGGCGAGATATCTGTCTGTCAGTTAAGGGACGAGTATACTGCGCAGTAGTTCGTTCCGTTCTAATATACGACTGTAAAACATGGCCATTAAGAGTAGAAGATACTCGTAAGCTACTAGTATTTGACCACAGATGCCTTAGAAATATTGCTGGTATCTGCTGAGATCACCGGGTAAGTAATAGTGAGGTTAGAGGCAGGGTATTAGGGAATGATGGTAAGTCAGTTGATGAGGTTGTGAATCTTCATCGACTGAGATGGTTGGGCCACGTGTTGCGTATGCCTGAACACCGACTACCACGGCGCGCAATGCTAACCGGTGTTAGGGATGATTGGAAGAAAGTTAGGGGCGGCCAAACCAAAACGTGGCATCAGTGCTTGAAGTCACTAACTTCTGGGCTGAGCCATGTTGCGAGATTCAGACTGCCTAGTTGGGGTCCGCGAGACTATCGTAACCAATGGCTGGAGTCACTTGGTGACATGGCTCAGAATCTATCACAATGGCGTCGGTGTATACACTCACTGTCTTCCCTTAAACTAAGAGATTAAAATCGCTTCTTCCCGTACCATGTCATTATATGCAGTCCTTTTTTTATATATTACCACCATGACTTAACTACACCTATGAATCCAGTTTTCATCTTGCTGTGCTAATGCGGTATGGCAACTTTGACCGATGTATATGTGTCTGGTTCTACGTTGTAGCTGACTGACTGACTGATTCAATGTAACGAAACACATTACTGACAGAAAAGGTGAAAAATTTAGACTGTTGTCATAAACTGATATCCAAACAAATAGTGTCGTAGTGTCTGAAACAATTTATGTATAAGATTCTAGTTAGTCTGAACGTATACATTTATTGGAACGCAGTGAATGAGTTCTAAATACAAATATTTTGTATTCCACTGTTAGCCTCCATGCCATAGTAACATCAAATTATCAGTCACATTGAATCTTTTTTGAAAGTCAAAATTACTTTATCTGAGCATTGATCAGTAACAAAATGTCATGTTTGTCTAATCATTTAATGTCGTTCGAATTCTAGTGATCACATTACAATGTGGTCTATTTCTATCATGATTAATTACCACTGTTCTTTTATATTGATTGTCCGCCAATTTTATTTCCGTCTGCTAAAGATTAACTGCAAGTAGGTAGTGTTTATATAAAACTAAATAAATTTGCCCTATGAAGTGTATTCCTTGATAAAAGAGTACTTGTATGCAAACCGCGTAAAGGAACTGAAAGATATTTCCCGTATATTTAGTAAAGTGCCTGGCGTTTCGTTCTTTTGGGGACCCACAAACTAGATGTACACACCATGGCAAACCTAGTACCTTCTTCAAATACTCAACTTATTACATAACACTTTCGCGTAAATCCGCTGTGCACATATCGCAACAGAGACTGAGCAGTTGTAGTCCTGAATACCGACAACAAAAAATTCCAAAACCCTGCTAACATCTGAAAGATAGTTCATAAAATTAGTTTACTACGAATAATGCTGGATGAAGAATTATTGAAAACCCAAAGGGTTCCTTATATATGTTTCCTCACAGTATAGAACCATTAAACATCCGTACCTAAGACCGCATATCACAATGTATGATGTAAGGTAAATGTACATTTAAAAATCTTCAAACCTAATAAGTACTACTTAAACTAATTTCATTTCTTCAGCGCTGTCCACTCTCTCCATTCTTGTTTAACTTTGTTGTTGACGTCCTTTTAGAGATGACACTTTCCTCATCTAAATTTCTAGGAGTTGAACTTCTACCGGGAGATTCCCTTGTTGACTTAGAATATGTCGATGACATAGTTCTATTTGGTGAAGACGCTGACAAACTACAGAGTCTGCTGACCACTCTAAGCAACAATGCAGACATGTTCGGCATGCTGTTATAACGTGTGATCCGCCTATTAGAGAGCAGCCTATTATCGATCGAAACAGTGACGCACAAAATACGACCGAGCAGCCTAGAGCTCTGATTGGTCCTGCTTCCCTGTCTAGCCCAGCCAATTGAGTCCAGAACACAAGTCTCAGCCTCAGAGATATGAATCGTTATATTTCAAACATACACTGTTTATATACCAAACGAACAGACTACATCGTACCATAAATAGAAAGTAACATTTGTACAAGATTTAACCTTCAGGAAATGACACAAATAAATATTGACCAATAAGGAGATGATACGTTGGAAGAATGTTGACCAATGGGGAAATGACACTACTTCTCATTCAGGAATAGCATTAGATAATTTCTGGGGTATTTTCTGAATACCCCAACACATGCGACTTTCTCCCTCGAAATGCAAGATGTTACTTCAGGATTGGGTTTCACCGCCACCCGAACTAGTGATAGGGAGTGAAGTAGTTGAGCACGTCGACCGCTTCACTTATCTTGGAAGTCTCATCAGCCCTTGTGGTCTGGTGTGTGACGAAATCTCAGTACGGATACAGAAGGCTCGACTAGCTTTTGCCAACTTGCGTCATTTGTGGCGTAGGCGAGATATCCGTCTATCAATCGAAGGACGTGTTTACTGCGCAGCAGTTCGTTCTGTCCTACTTTATGGCAGTGAAACATGGCCAGTAAGAGTAGAGGATAATCGTAGGTCACTAGTATTCGACCATAGATGTCTTCGAAACATTGCTCGTATATCCTGGGACAACCGAGTAAGCAACTCAGTTGTTAGGAAACAGGTACTAGGTAAGGATGGTGAATCAATTGATGAAGTAGTAAAACTTAATCAGTTGAGATGGATAGGACATGTGTTGCGCATGCCCGACTACCGACTGCCCCGACGTGCGATGTTTTCTGGTGTAGGAGTAGGTTGGAAGAAAGTTAGGGGCGGCCAGACCAAAACATGGCACAAATCCATGAAGTCACTGACAAGTGGACTGAGCCATGTTGGTAGATGTAGACTACCTGGTTGGGGACCGCGAGATGATAGCAACCGATGGTTGGAGACCTTGAATGACATGGCTCAAAATCGTTTGCAATGACGCAGGTGCATCCACTCCCTGTGTTCTCTCAAACTCTAATCTTCTGAATTCTTCATGTCCTTTATTTTCTTTCCAAATCTATTCCACTGGACTATATTCCTTAAATAACATCATCAAACCCTAATGTTCCCTATCGCTACCTCTTCCACTACGGGATTTGAATCGATAACTGAATCTCTGTACTAATGTGGTATGGCAACTCGAACTGATGTACGTACGTACGAAGTTCCACGTTGATACTGACTGACTGACACTGTCTTGAAGTCTTTCTACCTTTATTAATTTTTAGTTAAAATTGTTTTACCTATTGCTTTTAATTCAAACAAGTCAACTATTTTGTCATCTATCAAATTAGCTTTATCGATGACATTTCTACATATGTATGAGTATAATTAAAATATTTCGCATCCTTGTTGTGCATATTATTGTAGTACATGTATTTAGTCTTGTTAATTGCACACTTAATTCACCATGCTTCACTAAGCCGTTGCTTTTATGATTCCATGGCATAAAATCTTCAGTTGGTTTTTTCCTTCGTGGCTTTTGTAGTATAAAATAAACTTCGTATTACACAATCACGAAGTTCACATATATGTAGAGATCTAAGTACAATTATTAGTAGAATTAAACCAATAAAAGTTTCATTTCATATTCGTCATTGGTCCTCAAATATATTGAATATTTTTGATTGATATGTAGACTACTGATTTATTTGTTTTCTTTTTTTTTGGTAGAACTTTACTGCTAGAGTTCGTCAACAATATTTATCTGATCTATCACAACCTCCAAAATTTATTAATACAACACCTAATGTATTCACACAATCAGGATGTTATGTTTGCGGTGAATTCGCATTGCAAGATGCTTTAAAACCGATTCTTACTTTGTGTGTCAACAGTTATCTTTGGCGATCAACATTAATTCGTTCTTCAAAAGAATCAATACGTCTTAAACTAGCCGCTGATTATAAGGATTTCGAATTAGCTTTAATGCCACTATGCTCTCCAAATTATGGATATACATTAAGTAAACTAATTCCAGAATCTTATGAACAATTAAGAGAATTTCCTTCTATTCTATCTATGGAAAATGAACAGTTAGTTCAGGTACGCTTTGTGTGTGTGATTTATGTATTCGGTTGCCTGTTTTTAATTTTAATCGAGTTTATTAAATTGTTTGAGGGTATTATTTGTGTTCTACTCAACATGATATTTACAGAATTATCGTACTAAATGCTTTAAACTGGTCAGGTATATGGAAAAGGTAACCAGCTTTTTTCATTTGCAAAGGAGATGGACATGAATTCCCGGTGAAATAGGACTATAAATTTGTACTTAGAATATTCATTTCTATTATTAATAAATAGTGGATTGTTGACTTTGATGGTTATACTTGATAATATACTGATAAATATAATTGCTATTTTCACACAAATAAGCGCTTGAGAAGTCGACTTTAGTCGCATAACTGTTGTGGTTTCTCAGAATATATTCATATAATATATTACAGTAGGAAACCATCAATTTAAGTTTGCAAACTTACATTCCTGTTGATGAAAGCAACAACGAACGGTCAATGTTAAGCAAATACAAGGAGAACGAAGATTAGTTCAATTACGTCCAGACAAATATTGAAATTTAGCAAACTTTTGATCAGTCAATATATTGTTAGCAAGCCATAAACTATGCAATTAAACATTTAGATTACATAGATCCCATGTAAATTATCATTAATTTGAATTATATTTAATAAACCTTAGTATTTCAATATATACCGAACAAATAACTTGTAATCACTATGTTATGTTGATCATAGGTTTCGAGACCTGAACAATTGTAAATCTTGTAAAACTTATCTAATTTTGATCATACAGCTCATTTACTAAGTACGAACATTTATATAGTTGGCTTTGAGGAAATACTATGCCTGAAAAGTTGATGATACTACCAAGCCAAACCAAGTTAGACGAAGCACAGTTCAGACCCACAACTTTCTGATGGAAATTAAATGTTTTAACCATTGTATGTGCAGCCACTCGATAATAATTAACATTGACTTGACTATATTTCATTTGTGCGAATATATCTGCTTTTATTAAGTCGTAATATATAGAAAGCATTTTCATATTTTCCCCGATTCTAAATAGTATAGACTAATATATTCACACACACACACACACACAATATATATATATATATATATATATATATATATATATATATATAATTTTTTCTCAGATTTATGCAAATGAGGATTCAATTCATTCTTCGTCAAAGCATCTACTGCCGAGTTTGGTTTGTCAACATATGTTTAGCAGAGCACCGGATGAAATTCGTTATCCCCATATTATTGCAGGTTGGTCTACAAATTACTACGTATCGTGGTTGGTGAAAAGGGAAAATGATATGGAACGTTTAGTTCTTCTACGCAATGGTCTTTCAGCATATGTCCATGAGGTAATTTTATAAAAAATGTATCTTTTTAGAATTTCTAAAATTGGATTCTTAAATTAAATCTAAGTTCATATGTGCTGTTTTCTGTATTTATTGTCATCTTTATAGGAAATATTCGATAAGAAAAAGCTGCATTGATTCTGAGAACTCCAATTTAAAATAAAACTTAGGACAATTGAATCTTCGGTCGAATTTTTGTAAATCTTATTATTAAAAACTCGTATTATAATGTAAATACTAGTTGTATATAAGAATTGTCAGTATCATATAAAAAGACCCTCATACGAGTCAATGACCGGTATGAAGATTTCAAGTGGTTGATAATAAACAGCGCAGAACCTACTACAAATATCTATCAGAATCAAGTCACCGCAATTCACTTCAAAATAATGTGAAGAAATCGAGTAGACATCATATGACGCATAGTCAGTCAGCTGCAACGTAGGACCAGGCACGTATATGCATCGGTCCAAGTTGCCATACCGCATTAGCACAACAAGATCAATACCGGATTCATAAAAGTAGTTAATTCAGTGGTGGTAATATATAGAAGAAAGATTGTGTATAAGGAGATAGTACAGGAAGAAAGAATTAGTTCCTAGAAAGAAAGATGTGAAGTGATTTTAATCTCTTAGATTAAAGGAAGACAGAGAGTGTATACACCGACGCCATTGTGATCGATTCTGAGCCATGTCACCAAGAGTCTCCAACCATTGGTTACTATAGTCACGCGGACCCCAACCAGGCAGTCTGAATCTCCCAACATGGCTCAGACCAGAAGTTAGTGACTTCAAGCACTGATGCCACGTTTTGGTTTGGCCGCCCCTAACTTTCTTCCAATCATCCCTAACACCGGTTAGCATTGCGCGCCGTGGTAGTCGGTGTTCAGGCATACGCAACACGTGGCCCAACCATCTCAGTCGATGAAGATTCACAACCTCATCAACTGACTTACCATCATTCCCTAATACCCTGCCTCTAACCTCACTATTACTTACCCGGTGATCTCAGCAGATACCAGCAATATTTCTAAGGCATCTGTGGTCAAATACTAGTAGCTTACGAGTATCTTCTACTCTTAATGGCCATGTTTTACAGTCGTATATTAGAACGGAACGAACTACTGCGCAGTATACTCGTCCCTTAACTGACAGACAGATATCTCGCCTTCACCATAGATGACGTAAGTTGGCAAAGGCCAAACGAGCTTTTCGAATCCGTGCTGAGATCTCGTCAGACACCAACCCATTAGGGCTGATCAGACTTCCAAGATAAGTGAAGTTGTCAACGCGTTCGACTACTTCACTCCCTATCGTTAGTTCAGGTGTTGACGAAGACCAGTCCTGAGGCAACAACTTGCATTTAGAGGGAGAGAAGCGCATCCCAAACATTCTGGCATTGTTGCTTAGTGCAACAAAAGACTCTGTATTTTATCAGCGCCTTCACCAAACAGGACTATGTCGTCTGCGTTTCCAAGTCGATAAGTGGACCTCCTGGATAGGGGATCAATGCCTGAAAATTCAGTCAAAGAGAACGTTATTTCCAGCAGTAGGTCTATGATGAAGTTACACAAAAATGGAGATAGTGGACAGCCTTGTCGGACACCATTTGAGGTTGCAAAATCAGATGACAGTTCTCTATAGGCTCTGACTCAACTGGTAGTGTTTGAGTAAAGAGCCTTCACAAGGTTTATTTACTTCTGAGGTACGCCTTTCAATGACAAACACTGCCACAGAACCTCTCGGTCAACAGAGTCAAACGCTGCTTTTAAGTCAAGGAAGACCACCATTGTCGGACGCCGATAAGTATGCCTGTGTTCTAGAACCTGACAAATGGTGAATATGTGGTCGATGCAGCCACGACCAGGTCTGAAGCCAGCCTGATTTTCACGTGTTTGCAGTTCACGAGTCTTAGTTAGGCGTCCGATAATTATCGAGGCTAGTATTTTAGATACTATATTAGTCAAACTAATCCCTCTATGGTTGTCACAGGATGATTTTGACCCTTTCTTAAATATTGGGACGATAAGTGATTGTGACCAGTTAGATGGGATAACGTCTAACTCCCAGATTTTAGCTAAAATATTAGTCAGCCTAATCGCTAAAACTAGACCACCATCCTTAAAGACCTCTGGGGCCAATCCGTCTGGACCAGCTGCCCTTCCTCGTTTCAGGTTAACTATAGCCTTTTGAACTTCAGCTAGATATGGGGAACCTACTTCAATGTTCCATTCACACTGTCTGGGAATAGAGGGTAATTGTAGAGTAGCTGAAGGCCAGCTAAACTGCTCCTTAAAGTGTTCCGCCCATTATTCTAAGCGTCTGGACTAGGAGCAGGTGAGTGTCGTTTTTTTCCGAAATGGTCTGACTTACACTTGGTTTATTAATTCCAGTTTCTTTTATTTGTTTGTAGAGTTGTCTTGTGTTCCCTATAGCCGCCGCCTTTTCCATCTCTTTTGCTTTCGTTGCCCACCACTGCTCACGATCATTCCTTTGACTTTTGCTTAACCTAGATCTGATTTTTTTTTACGCTCTTCATCGTATTCAAAACCTGATGGGATGAGTTTGCGAGAATCTATCAGTGCAATAGACCTTGACGAAATCCATTGGTTTTTTGTAACCATTTGGTTTAAATCACTGGTAGATGTCACTGCTGTTTCCACAGCTGCTTGTATAACTTTCCAAGCAACATCTAGGTCAGCCTCGTTTTCAGAACTACCTAAGTGTGACCTCAGTTGTTCCTGGAACCTACTTTTGGCTTTCTCATTACTCAATTCGGTTCTAATGAGTCTTTTTTGTGTGGCTCTTTTGCGTTCAGTGAGGCGCAAGCAGATACGTACTCGTATTAGGGCATGATCGGAGTCCAAGCAGGTACCCCAGAATGAGCGACAATCTTCTATTGACCCTCTCCAACGATGACTGATGGCGATATGGTCTATTTGCGTCCATCGTTGAATTGGTGCGGGGGGTCGCCATGTTAGACGATCTCTCTCCTTTTGCTTAAAGTTTGTGTTTGCTAAAAATAAACGATTGTCTGAGCAAAGTTGCAGCAGACGATCACCATTATCTGTTCTCTGTGCCGGAATACTAAAATACCCTCCTAAGTGTCTTTCTGTTTCGTTTAAGCTACCTACCTGGGCATTAAAGTTACCTCCTACGAGTACTATGTCTGAGCGCTTAGCTTTCTGAAGAAGTTCAGACAGCTTTCTGTAAAATTCATTTTTCACTTCATCCGAACTGCAGTCAGTGGGAGCGTAGGCAGAAACGACGAAAAGGCAACGACGTGTGTCCCTATCCTTCCGAGTTCTTACCGAGCCGTTTAGCCGAACAGCACATAGACGACTGTTGGCGAGGATCCACTTTAATAGCGCCTGCTCTGCCCTCATGCTTAGTGCTATGCCTACACCTACCAGTCCACGAGAACTAGCCATCGGGTTGCCAAATACACGGAGGGTGTATCTCGTCGGCCCTCCGTTTTATCGAAGTGAGGTCAAGTGAATGACCACACTAGGATCCTGTATGCGTGTTTCGGAGACACAGCATACATAAATGGTACGAGATTCTAAGGTTTTAGCCAAGGAAGCCTGCTGACCGATTTGGCATAGTGTGCGTACTTTGAAGGCTCCAATGTGTAGTTTGGAGCGAGGTTTCAGTAGACCTGGGACAGTGTTTTGAGCACTAGAATCGTTGGCTGTTGTGACACTTGGGGAGGAAGCTAAAAGAGGAAGTTTGGTATAGAAAGTCGATGTAGGAGGAATAATAGGAATTGAAGAGGGAGGTTGACTATGAATATAGTGGTCTTGAGTGCTGTTAGAGGTATGAGGGCGGTTATCACTTCCCGGTTGCCCACACCGTGGAAGGGTTCTGCTGGAGGTACCTGAAAAGGAAATTGGACTAGAGTTGGTCATAGTGACCTGAGAGCGTGACCGCAGTGCCCAAGGGACAGCTGCTTGAGGTCGGTCACACACGACCTTTTTATGAGTAGTTTTTGTGTTAGCTCCGTACCTGTTGAGACCTTACCGCCAGAGACGGATATCCGTGGAATAAGGCGAGGTGTGCATTTTTAGGGTCGAACTTTTCTAACCCCACCCCTCCTTGTGGGAAGGCAGCATCGCTGTCATGCTGGTTGTCTGAAGGAAACACCTTACTGCTGTCACACCTCTGTACAGTCAGCAGTACAACTTCGCCTTCGGACCTTGGTTTTGTTGCTTTTAGTCTTACCGCTCTTCAACCGACCTGTCTGGCATGGTAGGACCTTGAGGAACGGTTGTTCCAGCCAGTATAGCTCAGTTGCTTTATCACGATAGGCAAGCCCGACCACCACGTCAAGGTAGCAACAACTGTTAGGTATGAGGCATAGTGCCACAGAAACAAATTAAATTCCTAGACAAGAGACATTCTATGGTACTAAACTACATAATTACAAAGACGTATGCATTTGCACTATTGCAATTGATCTTCATAAATTATTATTAACAGATCCCATCAAGGAAGTTGGCACATCCTTACTTACTTCAGTCTGTTAGTTACTTTAACGGATCGGCTCCGTACTTTGATCTGAACACCACTTTTCAGTTCACTCTTTATTGCAACATAGTTTGGTCATTTCGTCATGATAAAGAAAGCCTAAACGTTACATCGTAACACCGGTTACCACTGAGATCACAAAGAACTATATTTGTTCAGGTACAAAGACCACTTTCCAAAAGTTCATACTAATTTTAAGTGATATTTGTAACTGAAAAAGCTTTTTATGACGATCTAAATACTTTTAAAAACAACAAATTAAGGACATTGATGATCTGTATCATATAAATTTATGTGTATTATTATCCATTGTTTGATAGAGTAAAATGTACTTAGGAATTTTGCTTTCATTAGGTCCAACTAAGACAACAACGAGAATATCCACCGATTTATTTGCAACTGAAAGAATTTCTGGACTACCATATTGGGAATGATCAAAAGTGAAACTTGTATGCATACATATTTTTTTATTGTGTCTATTTATATGGGATTCGTTTCAACTAATTTGTTATACATAATTTCATCTTAAACACTGTGATAAATATTTTAATGAAATAAATATTTGATTTGTTTATAATGTTCGTTTGTTTGTTTTTTGACTGGCAAATCATCATAAGATAATGCAGCAGTTTACATATAGCAACAAAAGTACTATGGACTACTTGATATTAATTATAGTGGAGTGATATTTGAGCGTAAATTGGAATCATATTCAGTGTATTATCAGATATACCAATATACATTTCGTTATAGTAGCCTGTTTGCTTCAATACATCAGCATAAAAATCTGTCACCAGACTTTCTTTTTCCAAAAATACTTATTACTGTTTCGTAAAAATGTTATTCGAACTTTGCTTCAGCTTTCTATGTTTTTGAAGTGTCAGTTAACTCGACACACATAAATCTTTAAGGCGATTAAACAGTAGTATAATATCAACCCATGACGCTGTCTCGATATTTATTTTACAACTGTCACTCACGAAATAAAGAATATGGCAAAGTTCTTGTTTAAGTATTCTTTTTATATCCTACTGCTGAAAATAATAAAAACGTTTGGCCTAGTTTTCTTTCATGCGAATATCTATAACATTAATATAACTTGTCAGAAAATATGGAAATTAAGCTCCTAAATCCTACATAGTATATCCGATTAAAAGTGCTGTTAAAACAAATGAGGTTTCGTAACTGGATATCCTGAGGAGAAAACCCATCTCTGTGTCATCACATATATAGAAGTCATTCCGTAGCCTAACTTCATACAAACGACTGATTAGAAATGTTCTAACCAGGTTGATACGATAATTTTTCATATTATATTCATAAATTTTTGCAGATGTGTGAGACGGAGCATGATGATAAATAAAAACTGAATACAGTATATTTTGACAATGAACTTGAAGTAAAGTTTCATAAAAACTGATGGTGCATGATACAAAGATAAATGTAAAAGTTGTTTTTAACTGAAAAAGCCAAGTAAATCATCAATTATTATGACTAGATCAAGTAGGGAATTGCTGATTATGTAGAGAAATTTTACGTAAATTGTCATTCTCTTGATGACAATATTTTGCTCATAACCACAACAATGTGAATTTAGTTATTATTGATATTGCTGATCAAAAAAACCTGGGTTATTAAGTTGATAAAATTAGTTGCGGCAACAATAAACACCCACTACTTAATGACTGCGTAAGTGTCGATATGAAATAGAACTAGTAATTCATTATTAAATGTTTCTCTAGCAGGTTGAACATTATTATGCAAGAAAAAAGCAGTCGACTTTTTGTGAATAGCAGATGACAGCGCAATGACTTAAACTGTAGTTGAACTGTCTGTTACTCTGTACATGAATGTTATCTAATGAAACAAAAATCTGTCCATTTTACCGTTGTGTTATTCGTACAAACTGCTATGCTGCTACTTATAGAAATAATTACCTGATTTATCAATAAGGTTTATGAGAATGGACTCACTGCAATATTTCAGAAGAACTAACGCACTACAACAAAAGCAGGTTCCAACAATGTACGGTAACGGACTTTACAGCGGTTACGTCGTCAAATCCAGAACTAGCTCATTCCCTAGTGTTTAAATAAAATAGTTCACCATTAACTGTTTTCAATAAACATAAACAAGGTGTATATTGTTCACAATAGAATTCTTATTACTTAAATACGTTATCTCAATAAAATAAAATTAACTGTACAGAAATTAGTATAGTTAAAATACTTTAATGTTTCCGTTTTTTGTGTGACTGGTTATTATTCTTGTTTTTCTGAGCACGTTGTTTCTGTTTTTCGCGCAATTTACGTTGCTTCAATATTTGCTCAGGTAGCCTGAGTTGACCAAATGTTCGAGATCCTTTTGGTTTGCGTATTTTTTGCCTTTCTTCTGCATTCTGTAAACGTTCTCTCTGTCGAGAAGTTGCTCGGTCTTCTAAAATTAGTGTACAAATATATATATGGAGAAATCAAGTGAAACTATATGTCTGTACAAACCATCTGTTTGTTTAACTAGTATAATTGCGGTACATACTACTTATATCTGTAAACATGAGTAGCATGTAACACCAGTCGGAAGTGGAATGTGTGCGGGCATAGAGTTGAAAAGAAGGATATAAAGAGAAGGAAACTGAAAGCAATCAAGACAAAAATACTGATGAGAGTACAATGAAGCTTGTAAGAGACCATTCAAAGATGTGCAAATAATGTATTTCATGTATGATTTTGACATTTTACTGAAAAGGATGTACATGTATTTGATTAATAGGTTATGTAAAAGTAATGTCTGATACTTTTGATTATATACTATTACTACTACCAGTGAGCCACAATTTCATCCTACAGTTACATAAAGTGATAATGGTGATTATGGCACGGTTTAAGCAAAACTGTCATTCAGTAGAAAAGTAGAAGCTGGTCCGTAAGGACATTGGTTCGAGTTGCCTTATCCCATCGGTACAATCAGATAAAATCGTCAGTACAAATCTCAGAGTAGTAGAGGTAGTAACATTATGAGTGATGATTGGGAAGATTAGGGATCGGAGATACGATTCAAAAAAGTATAAATTAGTTAGATTTTAAAAAAAATTATAAGGAATTCAGAAACTTAGAATCTGGGTGAAGACAAAGTGTGAATGTACCCATGCCATCGCAAACGACTTTGAGCTACATCGCTCAAAGTTTCTAATCCCTGGATATGATAATCACCCGTACCCTAATCAGGTATTCTACATCTGTTAATATGGCTCAGTTCACATGTGAATGATTTAAGTTTTATCGACTGAATAAAAATTACTAAAGAACACCATTTAGTCTAAAAAATTCATCATAGTGATATATTAATGTTTCAAAAAGCGGTTGTTAAAATTAGGTTATTGACAAAGCTTTTTACTTACGCCATTTTTGTGATCCAATTACTGTGAATTTCGGTGTTAACTGCTGTTTTTTATTCTTTTTCCCTGTCGATGATTTGAAAAAATGATTTTGTTTACCGGTCACTTCATTTGTATCAGGTAATTCAATTACATCACCATATTTTGAAAATTGTTTACGCGTATTTGAAGCATCGATAACGGAGGATGATTCTTCTGTGGTTTTGCTTGTTTCCTGTATAATATCTGACTTGGATTTTTTAAGCCACAATTTATATCTTAACAAAAGAAAAAGAATATAACGGTTAGAGAGAGATGCTTTACATTGTGAAAAAGTCATAAATAGAATAGTGTGCAATGAATTGTAAGGGATTAGAAAGTCCCTCATTTTGTCATACAATTGCACTTCAGCATAACTATGTAAAATAAAATGCATTAGAAGCATTATTTAAGGGTTAATATATCACTTTATTTCATATCTCCTAAACAAACCAACACATAATTGACCTTTAATTTTCAATTTGGACAAATATATATACTTATTTATACACTGAAAAGTATTCAGTAAAATAAATCAATTACAGTGATTGATGATGTGGTATTTTTGGTGGAAATTAGATTCAGTTAATGATAATGACCCACTTGTCTGTTTTGTATGATGCAGGAATCCATACACCACT
The DNA here is from genome assembly GCA_946903255.1 of Schistosoma spindalis. Classification (NCBI taxonomy): domain Eukaryota; kingdom Metazoa; phylum Platyhelminthes; class Trematoda; order Strigeidida; family Schistosomatidae; genus Schistosoma; species Schistosoma spindalis. The sequence goes on along the minus strand of OX336420.1, from coordinate 25,641,049 downwards.
TTCAGTTTTAATACGTTTCATATTTGCTTTGCCTTGAGCAGCATCCATTCCAGTAAATCGTTTGCGTTTACGATCCCAAACAAGCTTTCGACTATGTGATCCTGCAACTCCACCACTGAATTATTATTAGAAAATAAAAGGACCGGAATGTAGGACATAAGTTATTTATTTAATAAAGTTTAAGTGTACGGCACAAGTTTAAAAAATCGTAATAATTTTTACCAACTTTTTATTCCATAGGTTATAAGAAATTTAATTCAACATTTCTGACTAGCTAAAATGAACCTATTGGTGATAAACGCATAATAAAATTTAATGACTAAATGTTTGCTTTAGATTAAAAAAAAACAATTTACTAATGATCCTTTAATGAAATAAATAGTGAGACTTCTATCACGTGCATGTTTTATGTACTTTGCTTTGAGCTGTATAGATTAGCGTGAAGGTTGATTGTAATATCACCAGGCTGAACAAATCGAACTATATGAAGTGGGATTCGAATTCATCACTCATAGTTGAGACCCGAGTGTTTTATTTATCAAGATATTTCTCCAAATGAGTGTTGACAAGACAGTCCTAACTAATCCATGCTCAAAACACGTTGATTGCTTCCTTTTCAACCAATTAGCACTAAAGATGACGAAATATTCCTATGTAAATTCTAAATAAACTTTATTGAAACATGAACTGTTTTCTTTCGCTTTTAATTTTCCTATGGGAACCGAATAGTGAGATAGTGTTTCAGGAATACAAGACAGTAAAAGAATATAATGAAAAATAATTAAAAACATAATCAAAATAATCATTATATAAGCACAAAAAAGATGTTTTGAAAAGTATAAACTTAGCTGAGAAACCAATCCAATTAATAAAATCAATTAATCATTAAATTAAATACATCAAAAATTGTCATTACTTGACTTGTTGAGATTCATCATTTAGTAAATCTAATGAAGCCGCTGCTGCATCTAAACAAAATTGACTTTTCGTTCCAGTAATTGATAACCCATTCTCTGTTGCTTCATCACCACGTGAATATGGGACAAAGAAGTCAATATTTTCCAAATTATCCGACATTTCATCATTAGCATTACATGCACCTAGTTGGTCAGTTAATGAGACCTTTCTCTCTACTAAATTCTAAGAGGGGGGAAATTATAGGGATTTAAGTAAAATTGTTCAAATGTATAGGTACAACAGTAAGTTATGTTAACTTATATACCAGTTAGATTTTTGTAATTGACTTCAAGTTCCATTTTAAATGTGAGTGCTACCTACTAAGTATCTAGACAATATGATTATAATATATAATAAACTAATTAAAAAGGCTTTATTCACTGACTGACTAACATAACTTTAAGATCAATGCAATGATTTTATGTTCATTTGGTTTATTGCATTTGTAAACAGAATAGTATTGTACACCAAGGATGTAAATGCCAATGAAATTCATTAAAAAGAGAATATGGAGAGGAAATAGGATTCTAATTTAATTACGAACAATATTTACAGATTGATGAATGCTGCCATACTGAATCAAAACGATTCATCTCGAAACATATGAAGAGACAACAGAACCTCATACAATGTAACTTCTTCATTTGATAGCACTATATCATAAACTGATTGCCTCAGTATTTTTGTACTCGATCCAAATGTCACAAATAATGTACGGTTTGACGTTCTCTGAAACAGCTAGTGTAAAACGTATGCAGGAGGCCACCGAAGCTTGTGTTTCAAAGTAATTACGCTCATTAAGTCGTCATATATATATATATATATATATATATATATATATATATATAATGTCTCACCTTCAGTACATTGTTGGTTTGACCTACAGCTCGCTGAGCAGCACGACGTGCTATAATGTGATCATGTAGTTTTCTTTTCTTCATCATTGTAGCAAAAGCTTCAGGATTCACATGTTTGCCCAAAGCTTCAAATATAGTCTGTAAGAAAGTATGAAAAAGAACTTTAAACATTCTTTAAGGCACATTTCTGTATAAGCATAGCATTGTACAAATAAAATTCCAGTATACTGTTGAATAAGTATCAAAATTACTTGAAGAAATTAAAATGATGTGGAAAACGATAATTAAGTAAGCTTCAACATGGAAATATACGTGATAAGTTTTTGTTTAATGCTTCATAGTCGGAATGTTGTTTATCCTTTTTAAGTATGTATTACGTATGAGTGAAATACAAAACTGATAGTGTTCATTGTTTAACACTGTCAGAATATAAACAATTATTATCTTATGAAAAGGTTTAATGCATGTAACTCACAGGCAATTTGAGTTGTCGTATAACACCTAATATCTCATTACTTGTTCCATCTTCTTTTTCTGCTGAATTATCTACAAAGCGAATAAAAGGTATCTTCGTAATGGAAAAGCAATTATAAAGGAAACAATATTCAAGAGTATGGTGCATATAATAAAAACAACAGTAGTGTATCAACAAAATATTCTTTGAGGAAATTAACACATCACTGTGCCTACTCTGTTAATGAACAACTTGAACAGGTTTTCAGTAATATATTAAGTGTAATTATGTATCGTGGCCTATGACTAGACTGCTTAGATTACATTAAATTTTGTTTTACAGTCCAAGACGCCGAATTTTAAAACGATAAGAATGTAATAATAAAAACCCTCATCCAATTAGAAGATCGTATGTCATTCCTGTGGTTTCCAAAATGATTTCTCTTGGTTGTACTGGATGAAATTGATATTAAGTTGATAGTAACTTATAACTTCGACAGTGTAGTTCTGAAATATTCCGTCTTAAACAACTATCTTAAGTGTAAAAAAACTTATTAAATGTACATTTTAAGCCAAGTTTTTCATTTCTAGTGATAAAACAATTTGAATATTCTTTATGGTAATTCTTGACTGAAATCTATCCAACTGGCTGTACTTTACAATCCTTCAAATAAATAAATAGTTTACATGATCTGTGCCAATCAATCTAAATACACATTCACTAAATAATTAGTAATACACTGATTAATTCGCTGTTGATAAACAATGACCATCTAAATCGTTGGTTATTCTACAAACATTTATTATACAGTGAGTTTTATAACCTGTAACATGACGATGTGTTTATGTGACATTTCATAATTTGAACTCTATGGAAATCACAGCACCAATCACACAATGAATAATACACAGAGTTGGCTTATTAATCATTTATGAATCTCTGATTTACTCATCATGCAATGTATGATAATCTTTAATCATATGCTTGTATTCACAAAATCTATAACAAAAGTCTGAATAATATACTCGGATGAAGCTAATATAAAATAAATCTGACTGTATTCTTACCAAAAATCTGGTGAACAGGCAATGAAAAGTGCGCATCTCTTAGATCTTTTGCACGTCGAATAGATTCCCAAGATGCATTTGGACGAATTTGAAGGAATCGTTTCATCGCATTGACACAAACCTTCTTCATTGATTCCTGAAAATTTTAAAATGGATTTCTTTAGAAAGTAGTAACTAACTAGAATGAATAAATCAATTTACTTGTTGAGGGATTCCGACAATAATTTTCATTATGGAAATTCTTTACATAGGTTTAAATTTCAAAGCATTCAGGGATATGACACAATATTACTCAGTTTTAAAATGACACTAAATATGAGCTGGAAATATTTTTCCATGTAGTTTTATGTAAATAGTCTACGCTTGTTCTTGATAGTCTAAGTCGGTCAGACATCATATCACCTGCTCACGAGCACATGACAGTTCAAGGTTAAATAACAGATAAGAGATGTCCATGTGTGCATGGTACTGGTTGATGTTTAACTTAGTTATTTGAGATATATATCTCACTCAGTTAGCTTATTAGACTTACGAAAATGAAGCTGGCATTTCAGTGCTAAAACCGAATGATCTCCTAACACAACACCTCCAAATTAACTTCCACTGGTGTAATCTTGAAACTCTTGAGAAAATGATATCTGATAGAAATACCTCCAAATCGGACAGAAAAATTGTCAAGTTGAGTCAAAAACCATTTAAACTTTGACAAAACCTTTGAAATAACACAGAGATATTAGATTGCTCGGCAGAAAAATACAAACATTTTTGCTTGATTTCTGAAAAACAGATGTTGGACTACTAAAGTAAAAACTCTCTCTCTCTCTCTCTCTCTCTCTCTATATATATATATATATATATATAGAGAGAGAGAGAGAGAGAGAGAGAATGCTATTTGACAGTACATGGGCTTCTACAGCTTTTATCTCAGATTAATATCAACCAAAATAACAAATGGAAACGGATTATTAACCAAGTACTTTCCTACTTGAGAGACGACCAGTATGAGGTTGAAATTAAAAATATATGATTTTAAGATTTTGAGTTTTTAAATATTTCTGGTCTGACAATAATTATTTAACCACCTAATCTGACATAAAATAATATTCAAGTAATAAGCGATGAGGGTAGGACATCGGTTGGTTTTTGGTAAAGGCAATTTGCAAAGAGACATATTCGAATAACGATGAAGGTGAAAAGGTAAAACATTTGACTGAGGGAAATGGTATCGGTAAGCAAACAGCAAACAGATAATAACAGACTCAGGCACGCTGACTTCCTGATTAGTTCTAATTGATGCAACCACATTACAGATATTTTTCGCACGTTTTGATTAGGATTATATATATAACAAATACATTTTTTTCTAATATGTATGACAAATAAGAATTGTCATATAACTTTAGTATGACACATACAAGAGAAGAATTTTTGGATGAAATACTTTCAATACGAGCGGCCAGATTGCTCATAATGCTTCTTGGTGCTCTGCCAACACAGTCACTTTCCCATTCTACTTGTTTATTTGATGACTGGCACACTTTCCACTCTTTACCTAAAAACATGAATACATCTAGTAGGTAAGGTAACTCTTCGGGATCGACTAAAGAATAAGCAACCCCACGTCGACCAGCACGAGCGACACGACCTAAAAAATAAATATGAAATAATATTTGGATTATGAAAAAATGGAAGAAGTGGATAACAATGGACAATCTATCAAGAAAACTTTTTTATATTTTTACTACAGTTGTCACGTTTATCCTGGAGCCAAATATTTCTCAAAAAACTATATATGTTGATTTTGGGTCCACAATTCCAAGTTAACGCATGACGCATGACTGTACTGCTCTGGATCGCTGAGAAAATATCACCTTGAACGTTCCCGATATAAATATTCCTTTCGTACTATTTCGCAGACAACACACTGTAGGACCAATTCACCCTAACTCTTATTATTTATTCTCAATATCATATTTGAGCACAAAATGGGTCGGAAGAATGAGGAACGCAAAATTTCGCACAATTATAAAACGATACATAGTCATCTAACACTTAACAGCAACATGTAGGAAATAAAAAACAGGAGAATTATCAGGATGAGTACGAAAAGTCTTGACAAGGCAAGATATAAGTGGACCTAGTGCCTTGATGCTAGAGTAATTATGGATGCACCTTGTCATCAAATGTCACTTAACATCGATACGTTGGGGAGTCCGACTGAGGAATTGTATGGCTTAGATCTCAGAAATAAATGAAAACAAGGTAGTACCGAATCTTATCACTAGTTAGATAAATGATAGATCTTATTTAGATAAAATAGTAAAAAAATCTAAATATTGTGCATAGTAGTGAAGCGAAGTTTACTATCAGAGAAAACTGTCTGAAAATTCTTTTAACGTACCTGGATTATTTACATTATAATAAATATATAAATCAAAGTAGAACTCACCCACTCGATGTAAAAAGAGTTTGGGTTGGGCCGGAAAATGGAAATTAATTACATTATCAAGATGAGGAATATCCACACCTCTTGCAGCAACATCTGTTACAAGTAGAACACGAGCAGTTCGAGAACGAAATTTCTTCAGAGAAAGATTCCTTGCGCTTGGATCAAGTCCCGAATGAATACACGTACATTCGAAGCCAAGATCGGTTAATAACTGTACAAAAAAGTGAACTCATAAACGTCTTGTTATTCAAATTTTGACACGTGCATACAAACTTTTAACGAAGAAATTATATCCAATAGTCTGCGATTTATCAGAAAACCACGACTCAAATTACAGTATACAGCGATGGAATGTATTAAGAATTAGAAAGTGAGATACTATTGCATATGTGAACTTGTGTTAACAAAACGTTTTTGAAAGACCATTTTTCATGATAAGTAGATAGGAACTTTTAGTCAACCTCAGTTAAACATATTCAGTTTATCACAAATCCTTCTCCTTATTTTTTAAATGTTATTTTATTCATGCTGTGGTGTACGCTACTTATGTGAATAGACGTAAGTAGTACGTAGCAGGAACTGGAAATGGAATGTATACCAGCAGGAGATTGAAATAAAGAGAAGGGAAAGGAAAACAGAGAGCAATCGGAATAACAACAGGATTGGGAGAATGGTGAAGTATGTAAAGAACAACTCAAGGAAGATATGTATTTAATGTACGATTTTCATATTTGTTAATTCTATCGAAGCGTCTAGTTCACCTGATTGAGATACGCGCGAAACCGAAGTTCCAAAACAACGATTTGTCTACAATAGCGGTTCTTTATTTAATAATACACAAAATTTAGTTACATACCTCAACTTGTGAGGTGTCTGTGGCGTTTAAACCCGTCCTTTAAAAATAAACATAAAGGGCTTCCTGTAACAGTAGCATAAGGAATAATTATAACATACGATAGTACAAAGGACAGCTGATAGCTGTGTCTAAATTTGATAGCAGTTTATGAACAATCGAAACCCGAACCAAGAGCAAAACCATATGGAAACTGTTGCGTTTAAACAAATGCACGAAACTGTGGATAAACGTTACAGTGATTAAGTTACGGTAATTATAATGATAAATACAATGATAAGTACAATAAACGTCATAAATATATGTGAATAATTCAGAATAATACACTACAACTTGCGTTACAACATAAGTGTAAAATTGTTGGGAATACAATTGCTTACTGAATGTAAATAAGTAGTACAAAACAATATACGAAAGAGTGGGAAGGAAACGAGTAGGAACAATGTAAGCAAACTTAACAATATTCTACAAAGGCGCTGAGTAATTTCGCGTATAATAATAAATTAGTTTACCGTACCTTATTCAAAACATTACCACAAACCCTTTATGAAAAGTTTGTTTCTTCGCATCTATAACGAGTGTTAATGATTTCAAATTGTCCTTATTAAACTGTTTCTTAAAACTGAATACTGAAACTCCAAATGTTTTATAACACAAAATGAAACAGCATATTTCAGTGGTCAAAACCTCATAATTTAATATCACAAATATATATGCTGGGATTCTAAAATACAAATATGGGATTCAACTGTGGTTATTCGCTATGCATTATCTGCTCAATGCCGTAGACCAGTATGTTATAGGAGACTCTATAGCAACTTCTTATCTTTTCAATGATTAAGGTATATCAAAGCATGAAAGTAAAATGCAAACTTAAGGATCAAGTAGCAATCGTATACCCTGCGCATGATCCAGTCAAGTGACACTATTAGAGCAAAAACAACTTAGGATACACACAATTATGACCCTAGAGTTTCTACTAGATTTCTCGATGACTGAATTTTGTTAGATAAGAAATGTGAATCCTATAAAAAGGTATAACAGTCATAAAGCATCATCGTAGCGCAAAGCTGTTACGTCCAAGTAGGTAGACTAAGCTAAACGGAAGGACACATTAGAGGTGCTTTTGATGTGATGATCTAAAAAATAAACACAGACGATTATTTAGTACAACTAATCTTTGACGACAACTTTTTTCTAGCAAGAAGCTAATTAAGGCATGTAAAGAAGCACTGTCTTGACAGTGATTACAGAAATGACCACTAATATAGATAGGAATGGACTACATCAATCCGATTGAGCACGTGCAAATATGTACAGAATTAACTGAATCTATTGGATAGTTTTCTGGTGATAGCACAGTACGATGACGGTTAACTTATTTCGTTTGACCGGAATTCGAAGCTCTTCCATATGCATAAATCATTCGAAATTATTCTAAATACAATCAAATACACAAGCTGATAACGAAACAAATCTCTAAAAATATTTGTTAGCTACCTGACAGTAAGGAGATTATGTTACTATAACACAAAAACCATAAGACAAAGCAAACCAGTGTTAAACAGTGAAAGTCGATACTGGGTGAGTTACTTATTGAACTAAACAAAGAAAGTAAAAACTTCAAAACAATCAGCTTTATATATATATATATATATATATATATATATATATATATATATATATATTACCTACCATTTGAAAGGATTCAACATGATGCTTGGTGGCAAAAAACACTACAGCTTGCTCATCCTTGTGTATCACCTTTCCCAATAAATGTACAAGAATTATATTCTTCTCTTCTGGAAGGCAAGTTATGTGTGCTAACTAGGAATAATTAAAACATTTAGAATGACATACATTCTTTAACAAAAGTCATCTCTGGAATTCAAAACATGTTCAGTGAGAAATAATAAGAGGAAATGTGACAATACTAACAGAAACCTAGAAAAGATTAATAAGGTCACAGATCTAACTCTACGTAGAAAAACTGAATGTAATAGTATTTTTAAGCCATAACTAGTGAATGTTGCTATTTACATTTATGAACAAGTATACAATCATATGGCAATTTAAACGACTGTGGTGGTCGGATTACGTCGTCGAAGATTGACTCTTGGTCGCACGTCGGGCTCACCAATTCTGTGGTGGTCGGTGTTCGATATATTCCTTAAACTCCGTATACAGTTCGTCTCGGTAACCTTTACTAAATAACGCTCTAACGGTATATTAATCAGAAGGCGAAAACGAAGTGTTAATTACGTTTATCATAGGACCACACACAGATATCCAAAATTACAGATGCGTTAAGCAAGCATGAAATAGTTGTGCCGAAAGGCAAACAGGCAAGCGAGCGGGAGAGAGAGAGCAAGGGCAAGAGCGAGCGAGTAATGAATATCAATAACATAGACATATATACATAGTGAAATGAATGAATCATCGAGTCAATTAGTAAAGCTAGTAGTGTGAATAAATGCGTAGGCAGTAAGGCTTGCCGAGCATACATGTTCATACAAGCATAACAATAATAAAGGTACAATAAGTTATTATAGTGCAGGTGACTTTGTCCGTTTAATAAGTTAATAAAAGGGCTTAACCGAATTAGGTGAGAGCAAACTCAATTGAACGTGAGTTGCTACACGACTATCACTATGACTTAGCCTGATATTGGTGAGACCTGTATGTATTAGACTACAAGTCAATGTTAAATGTAACGGCTTTAACAAGTGTAACTTGTCGTATTTTGTTTTACGTTCATTGCTTTCTCTATTAACGTTTAGTATGTATGTTCTATTCATGTTATATATCCTATTTCTGTAGTACGTATAGTGAAGTATATTCTAAAAACAGATTCGTGCAGAATCCGACTCAGCAATCTTACGGAAAGTGCTCGGATAAAATAAATATAAGCAAAATAAAGCCCACAGGCACATGCAAAATCCAAATGAAGACTTCTTTTAAAGATGTTTCTATACATGGATATTGTCAGTTTCTCCACTTAGACCCTACTACGACTGGTGTGATGAACGATAGATACCGAGTAACTACTCAAAATCAGTAATATGTAATAAATAAAAATAATCTAGTCGTCTGATAAATTTAATTTGCAGGTGAACAGAGAATCAATGGTAACGCATAAAGCAGATTCATTGTTAATACTTATTTAAACTTGCTACGTACTTAACAAGCAAAATGAAACTGTCCAGATTAACAAATCTCCCTACATTAATAGGAAGATAATTTTTGATGATAATAATAACTGGGAGAATACGTTTTACAAAGGTTTTACTTTCATTAACGAGGGTTCAGATGTTCTTGATGTCAATATCAAGAAAAACTAAAAAGTAATCAAGCTATTACTAGTTAGAGCAAACTCGCAACCCAATAGCTGAAGGATGAGTTTAAACCACTACGATACGACTTCACGTTAGGTACGTATCTATCAAACAGAAATAAAACTAAATCATCTTAAAAATTAGTAAATTTTACTGACAAAATTGCTCACACACCAAATAATTTACGTATACCTGATCTACTATGGTGTACATTGTTTATGCCCCATCCCTTTATTAATGATACGTGGTTGCAAACCAGTGCAAATATTTGTACCACCTCATACTTGTGATTTGTTCAGCAATCAAAAAACGCTCTAACACAAATAGACTTGAGATGTTTTAACAAGCAACATGAAATCAAATTAAACGTAACTAGGTGAACCATCAATATGAATTTAAACTCCAGATGATGAGTGATATTTAAAAGTGTATCTAAGATTTGAACAAGTTATTAGCAATTCTAATGAAGAAAATATAAATGTAGAGTATAGTTGAGTCGTGAATTCTAGTCAAAACGATGAGTGGAAAAATTAAATATACGCAGTTTCACATCTTAATTCTAGTACAAATTCAGACATATGTTATACCTTTAAGTCTTGACTCAGTTTAGAATTCAAGTCTAGTCGAAGTAGAATAGGATCTACTAGTCCAGCACGTGCAAATTCCACCAAGTTTTTAGGCAATGTTGCCGAAAATATTAAGGTTTGGCGGCTACGTGGAAGACGTTTCAAAGTTTCTGAAAGCTGTTCTGCAAATCCAAGTTCGAAAAGCCTGAAAAGGAAAAAGTACTCCCAAAGTTAAACAGCAAATATAAGAAACGTTATTAGCTATGCATCTTGTGTGCACATTAAAATTCCGTATCCAGAACAATCGAAGACTTAATAACATGTGATGAGGGGATATACCTTTTCTAATTAGTGGGATATATAAGACAGTAAGCACGCCGAGATTTATGTAGCGGCATACCTAATATAATATACGGCCAACAAAGAAAACAAATATTGACAAAATAAGATAACATTCACGGAATCAAGTACTGATCTAGTTCTATTTCTAAATTAGGCTTTAAGACATCCAATGATTCCAAATTTTGTTTTAAATGCATTTCCGTAAGTGATTTGCAGTTAGTCACACACCAACAGCTGAATGTTAAGGACTCTAAAGTTTGTTACTAAGTGACTTAACAGTCTTCATGAGACACTAGTTACAAGTGTCCATTGTATGATGTTTAACGAGTATAAGTACACGTTATTACTAGCTACTTTGATGAAGTCATAGATCGAGAGCCAAACATGAACAATGATTTATTAGTTGAAGGATAATGAATTAGAATATCGCCAACTCTTCAAGTTAATCTCGTACTCCTAGAGTAGGATTACTATGTGCCTTACATGAAATACGTAAATTACATATTAATGGAAAATTAATGGAGCGATATGAATGTCAAGGAAACTCGTACACGAGAATGGTAGTAACATTCCGTGAATAACTCGATTTAATTATAATTACAGAAAAAAACTGACTAAGTATTGTTATGACATTGGTAACTATAGAATAAGCATGCATTTTATTTGCCTGAACGATATGAACTAAACATATGAGATGCATTTTCTGACATTGCTTTTATGTAATGTCCTAAACCCAACGTGTTTCTTTATTTACTTGAACATATAAACATTGGTACAAGGGGGCACCAAATATATGTGCGCCATACAATAACAATGAGGCCAGCAGTAATCATTAGTTTGTGAGGACTGTGATACTGCCTAGGTGTTCAAAAAGAAGCAGGTGGTTTCTTTAGGGGGCCACAACTCGAGTCATTCACCTAAAAGTATAATCCACAAAGTGGTGGAGCAGCGTTAGGAGATGCAATCCCATAATAGCTGTTGATCAATTATAGGTCCATAGGCCACTTGTTCTTTCAGGACCCTAGGGACCATGTGCACCATTGGTTTGGAGTCGGGGTTCCACAACTCCCCTAGGTGGACTATTTGTGTTCACCAACCCGGCTAGAGCGCCGGACATTCGTTTTTTATCCTCTCAATTTTGTAAACATCGTCGCGAGACGGCGGTGAGTAGGACTTCCCTTGCAATGGTTATATAGGGGTGGACATTTAAAAGTATTTCGAGATTGTATGACTATGGAATTATTTAATGAGTAGTTGCTTCAGAGAATGCCGACACTTCAGAAAAATACTATTCTTGGATCCGATCCCTAATTAACTGAAATGCATTTATCAACTGAAAAACTCCGATGACAAAACGTCTGAACACCTGCTTAAACTAAAACCATTAACTTTAATGTAAAGCACATCGGAATTAATACTACTTATCTGCAAACCGATGTATGAAAAACTAAATATGGTATGGGATCAACAGGAATTTAGAACACTATGCATGGAGAAACATTTGATTTTAAAATATTAAAAACAACATACTGAAAACTCATAAGCTAATAGTCTTAATGATATGATTCAATAAAACTTAGATGACACATTGAAGTTGTACTTAATACTGACACCAAACAAAGCATTCTTTGAAAACACTTCATCTACGATACCTTTACTGGATAAAACTTGAGACGTAAATGACCAGTTGATAGAAATATAAGCTAATTTTTCTTCGAGGAACTTACCGATCGCCTTCATCAAACACAACATATTCAATAGACTTTAGCGATAAGTTCATTTCCATTAAGACGTGCAAAAACCGCCCTGGTGTAGCAATAATTCTACAAATATTAATGTTACTTAATTAACCTACATATCTGGTGATTTGTGGAGTGCTGCAAACTGATCTTCCATTCTATATATACAAATTTAAATAATAAAAGCACCTTACTTGTCACCTCCAAGAATTATTGTGGCCTTGAGTGGTGTAAATTTACCAAGCTAATTTACTATGCAAAAAAATAAAAAATAAGATTACCTCCTTTGTAAAATTCAAGGTTTGAATAGCCAGTTCTCTCGTTGGACTCATGATTAAAGCACGTGGACCGGCAGGTGAGTGGGATGGAAATTTTTCAAAGAGTGGTATCAGGAATGCTGCTGTTTTTCCACTCCCAGTACGCGCCATAGAAACAACGTCACGACCGGATAAAATCATAGGAATAGCCTGGAGTGAAATAATTCAAGGGAAGAATTCGTACCTTTCTTTGAATCGGAGTTGGCATTTTGTAACCTTTCTTCATTATTCCGTTAAAAGTTGCTGCACTGAGACCCATGGATTGAAAACCCCCAGATTTTCTATTCTTCCTGTTCATTTTTTTCACGAGTTGCCTGGCTTCCGAAATGTCAAAGTCATCATCCACATTATCGTAATCCATTTTTTATCCTAGTTAGCACAAAATACGATCCCACATATAAGAGGACTCGAAATGGAAACGAAACACGAGTCAGACCACTGTTACTTCTACCTTAACCTTGCTTTTGAAAAATGCCTTGTACGTTAAGTAATTGTCAAGGTCAAGCCTCCAAAAACTCAACTCTAATTTCAGCTTCAGTTTCAGTTTGGAAACGACGAGAGGCTGTGTTAGTTTTGACAATAGTGGTCTCTCAGTTGGTTTGACTTTCCTTTGCAAGCATCGACAGAGCTCCAATCACGTGTTAAGATAATTCAATATCCCTATTTTGGAGAATTTTGGGTAAGTTTTGGAGTTTCCCCCAGAGTTGAGAAAAGTTTGATAGCTTTTCCCAAAGTTTGAGGGAATTTTCAGGGATGATGGCAAAGTGTTATGAGATTCTCGGGAAATATTGGGGAAAACCCTGAATGTCCCTAATGATTTAAGAATTTTCCCAGACTTGGGGAAATATTGGGTTCTTGAGTCATTTCTGCAGAGTTTTTTTTGAAATTTCCCTTAACTTTACCCAAAACGGACATAATATTCTCCCAAAATAGGGAGATTAGTAATGGATTCTATTCGTTGATAATTCAATGGAAAAGTCAACAATCACCTGACAAATTGTTTATTCTGGGCCTGGGAACGTTTTCAGATCGTCTACATAAACCCTGTGTTTTGGAAGACAAGAAAAGTGAAAGCATATCAGATGCAAATTTATCATCAAGTATTTACAAATTTGTGACCAAGTCGTCCCTGGTTCTTCTATATAACAATGGGAATAGGTTTATTTTGGTCAATCGAGAATCATACGAGTGCATTGCCATTCCAGAAATCAGCTTCGTCGGGGTTCTTTGAACCTTTTTCAACAACTCACTGTCTCTTTGTAGGCAGGAGCTAGCTAATGATAACTGCTAGGTTATTGTGTGTCTGGATAACAGGTGGCTCAACGTTATTCACCGTGCATGTATCTGAACCTTGGTGATCAATACGCATCATAATGCACAAGGACACAAGGACCAGACACCGATACCAACTACGGGGGCGGATAGCCCCGGACCGCCCATCAAGAGGAGTAAATCTTCCCCTTGAAATCCTGCTTGATACTTTCAACTTACCAGCAGCCCCAACACGAGAAGAAGCTCAACAACAAGCTGATCTCTGTTACAGAAGGTGGCCTCTCCGACAGCAGCGAGCAGCAGTCAAGATGCAAGTTAACCCCAGGAAAGTACGTTAATAAAAAGGGGAGGAATTTTGGGGACGATAGATCCCCGAAACTCATAGTTTGTAATTTCATCTTGTTTAGGTTGTATGCAGATGTATGCGTGGGCATTTCTTACCACCCACGCACATAGTCGATTGAAGAACTTATCAATTAAATGTTTAAAATCTCCATGGCAGTATCGATTATATATATTTGTATATATATGTTTTTAAATTGTTTGTTGTGATCGCTCGTTTTCTGGCTGTTGCAGAATATACTTCTCATTCTAAGCCTGGACTTCTCCCTATAGATAGCGGGGCTGGGACGCATCAATAGCTAACTTACTCGTCTTTGGCCACCGAGTCTTGTTTCTCGTTCGCAGATTAAGTGAACTCGTGATGGCTTCAAACCTAGCGCAGTGTCAATAGGGGGATGTGGTCCTATTTCTCAATCTACCGAGGATGCAGAGTCTATAATTTCTCGTATATTTGCCTTAAAGACGTAGTGGACAACTATATGTGAATCAAATTTTAAACTGTACGGTCACTTTCACCTAATAGTGGTAAGTAATTGAGATTTTTGACAACAATCCTTTAATGGATCAATATGAGAATTAGTAAAGATAATTCGGATTCCATGTCATATTTAGTTGCTTTTTCCACATGATGCACTAGGACACCTGTGATAACCGTACCAAATAGTTTCGGTTGGAAAAAACTTTCTGATAGTTCAGTTCTCAGATTTCTCCAGTCTACCGTAGGTGCATTAAGATTTCCCAAGATTAAACATCTACCACTTGTTGACCAGGTGTTGAAACCGTCTAGCAAGACCTCATTCGTCTCACAGTTTGAACTGCGGTAGACCAAATCGATCACGGCTCTTGTACTTTGCATTTCGAGCAGCAGCTAACTAATTCGAATGTCCCACTTTCTTGGGATATGTTATCAATAGCGGTAAGTGGGATAGTATTTCTAATGAACTGAGATATTCCTACTTCTCTGGATGCTGCCAGTTCTTACTAATAGGAGACTTTCAAAATCCAGTTCCCTACTGTCTGCAGACTTCGTCGGCCTTGTTTCTGTGACCACAGTCACATCGGCTCGGCAGATTTTATCTGTACATCAATCTACCATCGCCTGTTGAGAAAGCTCCAATCACCTTTATAACAGATCCGGAAACCACTTAAATGGCTCCATACTGTAGTTGAAGGAGCTTCAGCATAATTCACTGACGAAGACTCAACACCTGAAAACCCAAGATTCCAAGGCCCCCCTCACCAGCATCTAACCACAGTTCGTCTTTACGGACGAAATCTCATAACCCTTCTAGTTTATGTCGATTCTGTTGTATTGGGCCCCGTTCACTCGGAGATTTAAACCATATATTTTAGCAGCCTGTTTTTGATTCTGTTTCAAGTCTATTTGACTACCTGGTTCACATACTTTCACCGATGTATCTCTAGCTGTGACGCTAACTGATTTATTAACGGTTTTATTAAATGCACTTCTTGCGCAAAACGAGTTTTGGGTCCTGAGCCTTCGCTCTATTCGACTCTGTGAAAGACAAATGACCTATCACCACAATCAATCTTTAATTTCTCAGTTATCATTTTGAGGACTGGCTTTTCTTTAGCCGGCGGACTGGAGTGAAGGGTATGTCATTAAGTTTCCAGAAAAAGGCGATCAAAAAAATGTGAGAGCCACACAGGCATAACTCTACTATCAGCACCGATAAACGTTTTCAACAGTGTGTTGCTGAACCGGATGAAAGATTTAGTAGACGCCAAACGTCGAGATCAGCAGGCTGGATTCCGTAAGGATCGGTCGTGTAAACACCAGTTAGCGACACTGCAGATAATCGTTGAACAATCAATTGAATGGAATTCGTCATTGTATATTAACTTCCTTGTCTGTGGGAAAACGTTTGACAATGCAGATAGGAGAACATTATGGAACCTCCTTCAACACTACAGTGTACCTGAGAAGATCGTCAATGTCATATGGAATTCATACGACTGACTACACTGAAAAGTCGTGCATGAAGGACAGCTGCCGGATGTATTCCAAGTGAGGACTGGTGTCAGACAAGGCTGCCCACTGTCACCCTTTCTATTTCTTCTCGTGTTTGTCTGGACTATGAAGACCTCCACATCTGAGGAGTAGCACGCAATAGAATGAACAACTTTGATACGACTGGACGAGCTAAAATTTGAGTCAAAATTGTGCACATACATACACATACACATAAACACAAATACTTTTATAAACATCAACACTTACTTTTGTTCCGGTCATTATTCTGAAGTAAAAAAACAAGCGCATACAAGAACTTACAACTACTGAGAAGAGATGAGGGAAGGAATATATATATATATATATATATATATATATATATATAACATGGAGAGTCATTATTATTATTTGCTAGGGTTTACATCTCCCTATTTATTTTGATAACTGGATTTGGTCATTTCCTGGTTCTATATGATGGGTTGCTTTAGCAAATAACATAGCAATCCAGAACGCAAAAATACTGATTAGCTGGATGCATACTTTTGAAGAGTTTGAAAACGCGATAAAACACATACTGCACACCCAAATCCTAGTCACTATCGGAAATATGAATAAAATATGGATATTCATTCTTTTGGAGAATTAGTGTGTATAGTTTTTGAGGAGTAACGAACAGATGATCTTCTGACAGTATTTTTGTGTAATTCTAATTGCAGAACTTATTTTGATTTATTATTGCGAGACAACTATAAGTCTATTATTGAATTTTATTCATTAAAATATCCTAGTTACACACTCATTATTAGCTATCGCAAGCTTTATTCTGACATTTCGTTAGCATAATTGAATGGAATCATGGATAGAAATCCTGGCGTGCTTGTAACCGCTTTGTCATTTTAGGTTCTGCCATTTTTAGTTAAAATACATGGAAAGGAGGGAAATCTAACAAGAATATATTGAGTTAGTAAAAATATAGAAACCAAGATTTCGGGTTCGATTCCCAGTCAGGAGCCGTGGAGGTAAACCGCTGAGAAATGCCGTACTAGAGAGAAACGACTGTCCAGTCCTTCCGGGTTTTCAAAGATTTTCTAACTTCAGTCAGTCAGTCAGCTGCGACGTAGGACCAGGCACGTATATGTATCGGTCCAATTTGCCATACCGCATTAGCACAACAAGATGAACACCAGATTCATAGAAGTAGTTAATTCAGTGGTGGTAATATATAGAAGAAAGATTGTGTATAAGGAGATAGTACAGGAAGAAAGAATTAGTTCCTAGAAAGAAAGATGTGAAGTGATTTTAATCTCTTAGATTAAAGGAAGACAGAGAGTGTATACACCGACGCCATTGTGATCGATTCTGAGCCATGTCACCAAGAGTCTCCAACCATTGGTTACTATAGTCACGCGGACCCCAACCAGGCAGTCTGAATCTCCCAACATGGCTCAGACCAGAAGTTAGTGACTTCAAGCACTGATGCCACGTTTTGGTTTGGCCGCCCCTAACTTTCTTCCAATCATCCCTAACACCGGTTAGCATTGCGCGCCGTGGTAGTCGGTGTTCAGGCATACGCAACACGTGGCCCAACCATCTCAGTCGATGAAGATTCACAACCTCATCAACTGACTTACCATCATTCCCTAATACCCTGCCTCTAACCTCACTATTACTTACCCGGTGATCTCAGCAGATACCAGCAATATTTCTAAGGCATCTGTGGTCAAATACTAGTAGCTTACGAGTATCTTCTACTCTTAATGGCCATGTTTTACAGTCGTATATTAGAACGGAACGAACTACTGCGCAGTATACTCGTCCCTTAACTGACAGACAGATATCTCGCCTTCACCATAGATGACGTAAGTTGGCAAAGGCCAAACGAGCTTTTCGAATCCGTGCTGAGATCTCGTCAGACACCAACCCATTAGGGCTGATCAGACTTCCAAGATAAGTGAAGTTGTCAACGCGTTCGACTACTTCACTCCCTATCGTTAGTTCAGGTGTTGACGAAGACCAGTCCTGAGGCAACAACTTGCATTTAGAGGGAGAGAAGCGCATCCCAAACATTCTGGCATTGTTGCTTAGTGCAACAAAAGACTCTGTATTTTATCAGCGCCTTCACCAAACAGGACTATGTCGTCTGCGTTTCCAAGTCGATAAGTGGACCTCCTGGATAGGGGATCAATGCCTGAAAATTCAGTCAAAGAGAACGTTATTTCCAGCAGCTTTTCTTTAGCCGGCGGACTGGAGTGAAGGGTATGTCATTAAGTTTCCAGAAAAAGGCGATCAAAAAAATGTGAGAGCCACACAGGCATAACTCTACTATCAGCACCGATAAACGTTTTCAACAGTGTGTTGCTGAACCGGATGAAAGATTTAGTAGACGCCAAACGTCGAGATCAGCAGGCTGGATTCCGTAAGGATCGGTCGTGTAAACACCAGTTAGCGACACTGCAGATAATCGTTGAACAATCAATTGAATGGAATTCGTCATTGTATATTAACTTCCTTGTCTGTGGGAAAACGTTTGACAATGCAGATAGGAGGACATTATGGAACCTCCTTCAACACTACAGTGTACCTGAGAAGATCGTCAATGTCATATGGAATTCATACGACTGACTACACTGAAAAGTCGTGCATGAAGGACAGCTGCCGGATGTATTCCAAGTGAGGACTGGTGTCAGACAAGGCTGCCCACTGTCACCCTTTCTATTTCTTCTCGTGTTTGTCTGGACTATGAAGACCTCCACATCTGAGGAGTAGCACGCAATAGAATGAACAACTTTGATACGACTGGACGAGCTAAAATTTGAGTCAAAATTGTGCACATACATACACATACACATAAACACAAATACTTTTATAAACATCAACACTTACTTTTGTTCCGGTCATTATTCTGAAGTAAAAAAACAAGCGCATACAAGAACTTACAACTACTGAGAAGAGATGAGGGAAGGAATATATATATATATATATATATATATATATATATAACATGGAGAGTCATTATTATTATTTGCTAGGGTTTACATCTCCCTATTTATTTTGATAACTGGATTTGGTCATTTTCTGGTTCTATATGATGGGTTAATACATCCAAGAATGATAGTTTATTGTTTGACTCCTGTTTCATTGTGAACTTGATGTCATCGAAGACGTTGTTGATCCGCTTGTAAGTGTTTTCTAGCCCATTCTTTTTGACGACGACGAATGTGTCGTCTACATAGCGAATCCAAATTTTCGGCTTGATCACTGGTAATATCGCGGCTTCTAGTCTTTGCATTACTGCTTCTGCGATCAAAAAATACCAACCACATACAGCATCAAAGCTCAAGTCAAGCACAGAAATCAACAAAAAATCACCTTACCATACATAAATGGCATATCAGAAACCGCAACAAGACTGCTAAAAACCTTCGCGATAGGTGTAGTACACAAACCGAGAAAATCGCTACAATCAATCCTATGCAAACCAAAGGATGAAATAATAAAAGAAGATAAATCAAACATCATTTACAAAATAAATTTTGCCAACTGCGACAAATACTACATTGGACAAACCGGACGCCCCCTTCACCGCCTACATGAACATCATTTAGCAGTCAAACGTTATGATATCTCCTCACTTATATCAATACACGTGAACAACTGCGGACACCCATTGGATTGGAAAAATGTGGAAATCTTGGACAGAGGAAATTCCAAAAACACCAGAGAATTTTCGGAAGCCTGGCCCTCAGGTCAATCGGCAAGCAACAAACACATTGAAATCGATCCAATTTATCAACCAATCAGAGAAATTATGCTCAAACATAGGAACAAAAATGAAATCAGTGGTAGACACAACCAAAACAAAGAAGCAAACAATGACAAATTTAAGGTCAACAACAACCACTCAACATCGAGGTGTACAGAACAAGCTGTGAAACGCATATGGAGAAATTCAAGCACTTCATTTCTATCTGAAGTTTGTGCTGATGATTTTGTTCAAGAGAACGATGAAAGCTCCACGACCAAACCATTCAGCTCAGAGAACAAAACTCCATCAAAACCATCCACCTGAGCCACAAATCTTCTCTACCATCTCAGAAGAAGATTTAGGTAAATGTGAGAATTACACAGGCATCTGAGGGGCAGCACGCAATGCAATGGACAGTTCGAATACAACTAGACGATTTGGACTTCGCAAGTAACCTAGCTCATCTATCCGATCCACACCAACAAATGCAGATGAAGACAACCAGTGTAGTAGAAGCCTTTGCATCAGTAGTCTTCAACATACACAAGGAATAAATCAAGATCCTCAAATGCAACACGGAAAACATCAACCCAATCACACTTGATGGAGAAGCTCTGAAAGAGGTGGAAACTTTCACATACGTGGACAGCATCATCGACGAATAAGGAGGGTCTGACAAAACGAGGACAGCATTCCTATAGTTGAAGAACATATGGAACTCAGAACAACTGTCAACCAACATCAAAGTCAGAATCTTCAATACGAATGTCAAGACAGTTAGACATGTTGTACGAAGCAGAAACTTGGCGAACTACTGCAATCATCAGTACCGAAGTAAATACGAGTACAAGAGTGTCTGAAGGTACTAAAACCGTTCTTTTTCAACAAGCATAAATGGTCATTATCGTAACACTTCAAAAGTTTAAATGCGAAAAATTACAAGATTAAATCGTTAGAATGAACACTAATTATTTCTCGATCGATCCGAAGAATACTCATGAAAGCACTGCATACGTGTATCGTCAGGGCTCTGTATCGAGTATATTGTTGTTTAGTATCTTCATGAAATTGAATCGTAAAAATCTTTTGTTATTCACCATGCTGTTGTCAGCGTTTTAATGGTGTTATGATGAACATGATTCACATGGCAAATCTTGAGGTTCAAATCAGACAATTGTGAATAGGTATTAAAACCCTATTTTAAAGGACAGCTCAGAGACTATTCAAAGAGCAAAAGAGACGTGAACGTGAGCAATTTAGGATCTAGTTACCTAGATATACTAAGAAAATATCCAGAAGTCAAATTTATTTATTTAGCATTATCGTATATTGAGAGATTTAACTGACTAAGAAAGGATTTTGAACCACAGATATCCTTTATTTTCTCTGCAATTGGGTCGGTAGAACTTCGAGGACATAACCAGTTATTTTATATTCTAATAATACACATGATCATGACATACAAATTTCCTAAAAAGAGATTGGCTCTCAGAGACTACTACGTGAATTGCAGTATCCATAAACTGCTGAACCACCTATGAAATTTTACAGAAACAAGAATACTATGGAGGAGATTAGACAGATTCTCACTAAAAGACAAATTCAAAGACCGAATTTTTGTGTAATGAATTGCCTGCTAAGGTCACAATTCGGAAGCGGAATATTTGACATCCTGCCAACCAGTGCTTTTATCGCTTACAATGCTCCTGGTACGTATGTTGATTTTCGACATTTTCACAGGAGCCGTCCTTATATTCTATTAATAGCATACTCATCTTAGATAGTGAAGGGAGGCGCATTTTAACGAAAGTAGCGCAGATAATATATCAAACAAACTTTAATTTTGTAGTATTATGACTCGTCGTTTCCAACTGTTAAGCTCCAACTCGAATTCGAGTCGAAACTCTTCAAAAAAACAAGCAAAACTAATGGTGGTAAGTTTTCGTTGATTTTTTCTGTTTTTGTGTTAATTATCTTAATAATTCAGTCATATGTGACTTCATTGCAATGAATCTAGTTTCTAATATCCTGTAGACTATCTTTTGAAACATAATTGGTACGCTTAGAATCGATTAATAGAACATACTTTGACTAATATTTCAAAATAAGTTTCATTTTAGTGGATCTGTGACAGGTTCAACTGCGAATAACAAGCATCTACTCTTTTATCATTTTTTATTGTTAGTGGTCCATTCCGTTTTACACCCTTCAAGATAGAAGTAAACAGAAGTAATGTTAGTTAACCGTGCTAGTAGTCAGAACCTATTGGGAATAGCATCTACCGTCTACGTAGTTCGCCATCATCAATTACAAGCATAAAAGTCTCAGGAACCTAAAGCAATTCTCGTAATTTGTAGTACTGCAGAGATCTAATCTCATCTTGGAAGTTCCAACATAGTAACCGATTTATCGTGTTTTAGTAGGCATGTCAGCAGTCTAAAATTGTAGATGATGAGAATCTGGATATAAAGCAGTTGGTTTTGGTTTTCGAACAAGTCTTTTGAGGTGGTTAGTCCAAGATATCCTCTATACTTCTCAGAATTCTAGTGTTCTTATATTGACATGAATTTAAGCTGTAACCAGTGACCTTCAGGATTCCTAATAATCAGATACAACTCAATGACTCGGATGTACTCGACTCATACTTATCTAATGATTATTGTTACTGACTACATTTTTATGTACACCGAAAGAATCTAGTGTTATAAAGTAGCATTAAGCACTTTTATTTAAAAATTCCGGTACTATGAAGTACTAGTTCGACCATTATTTTCCAGTTACCTGATTGTTAGTTTCTGAACATGGAATGTTTCCAAGTTTGTTGCATCATGTTTTTATAGTTCTACTTTTTTCTGCCGTCGTGAAATGTTAAAGAAAATTTTTTTTATCGTTTTAAAATAAAGTATTCTATCCCAAAAGTTGTCCACATAAAATACCTGCAATTAAATATTCACTTTCTCGTTTATACACTCATTTTTATGTACTTAAAACGATATGGTCAGCTCTCTAACTGAAACTCAGCATACTAATGATCAAACAAAATTGCACTTTGTTTTCCGGATTACTGTGTACATGTATACATCATTTATCATCAGCGTAGAGTCTAAAACAGTTGTGCACTGCCCTAAGTTACTACACATCACCAGCACACCATAATTAATTTAACTAGGTATGTAGCAAAATGGACGGGAATAATGTAGTAGTAACTACAGTTAAAAAAGTAAACATACAGGATACAGATTGAAGAAGTATGCATTGAGACTCCGAAGTGAGAGATGAAAAGATAAAGAGTGAATACATCTGCGTATCTGTTGGTTACAATAAGCACATGGACCCAAACTAGGTAGCCCGTATATGCCAATATGACACAAACCAAAGGTCACAGATTTCACAGAACTCCTAAACCAGGAAACATCGCCCGTCAAGATGAGTTGTGATTAGGCATACTTAACATATGTTCTCTCTCTCTCTCTCTCTCTCTATATATATATATATATATATATATATATATATATATATATATATATATATATATATATATATATATATATATGGTAACACATTTGGCTAATAAACCCCATTGATTACTTTTAATTTCAGGTTCAGACTTTTATGCTTAAGAGATGCGTTTGCACAATCGATCAAAAATCATTTTTTTATAATAACCTCTGTTGATAAAATTCTTATGGCAGTACAAAGACATCAAAGTAATCGTTTTGAAATTGACTTATTATTTGTTAATCAATATGGAAAAGTTATCATTACCAAAGATTCTCATTGTCCTAAGGCCTTACTCCAATCATAATTGTTTGTCCACCTTATTTTCGTCAAATCAGTATAAGTGTTTGTTGCTCTTTCAATTCTCTAGCGGAAATCACGTTACTGGACGGCGCGACATGTGTTTATCGAAACGTGGGCGATCTTTACTTTTATGTTGTTGGGGATGCTAACGAAAATGAAGTGAGTTACGTAATGGATCTTTCATTTTGTAAGTTATTACTCGTCAGTGCCCTTCAGTGCTTGTACGATTCTGTCAGTCAAGCTCTAAAACGTTCAGTCGAAAAGAAAACACTGATGGATAATCTAGATTTAATTTTCCTTATAGTTGATGAACTGTGTCATAATGGGTAAATAGTGGAATAAATTAATATATTCTTTAAAGCATACTGTTAGAGTCCGACGCAACCGCCTTAGTGTCTCGAGTTGGTGCAAGGACAGATGATATCCCACTTGGAGAGCAAACGGTAGCACAGGTAATTTTGGCTTCTTTTTGCTATGTTTAACATAATTTCATTGTGGATGTACCTCTAAGTGTGATCCTTTTAGTCACTATTTCTACATGACTTGGTCTCATTTGATGAGATGAAGTAGAAAAATAAGCCTTAATATACAAAAACCAACGATATAATATGCTGTTAAACGCTAATGGTTGTTCATCTGCTAAAAAACCCTAAAGTTTTATTGCAGTGAAGGGTCACCGACATATTGACGGAAGGTTTCCAATTCGGTTTTCTACTCATCTGTCAACTGTTACTGCTGTAGATTCACAACAAACGTTGCTTCTCTCATAAGCAGTGTGTTGAGTAAATGTACCAATCCTTGAGTTTAAAAATAATTGTTTGAGACACATGTCTGCCGAAAAACTGTTACAAAGTTTGCTTGTAACCAGTTCAAGTCTATTCTCTAACTAGATCATAATCACTCATCTTTAACGTAAAGCCTAGCACAAATTTGTGTGGACCAAAGTCCCCATGTCACATCAGTACAAAATTGAACAAAAACCTTGCTGTGTTCATTTCAATAAATAACTTTTAGTCAACTGTTTTTAAAATCAAAATACATAAAATTCTTCTTTTTCACAACATACAGGCTATCCAAAATGCAAAAGAACAAATACGCATGTCCTTAATCAAGTAGTTCAGTGAAAAAGACATACATACTTATTTTCATTGTTTTTTGATGGGAACTATGGGTCGGTAATTGAGTACCAACTTTTGTATCTACTCCAACCTTTGTCACATTACAGTTGTTCATATTTAACAAATCTTTTCTGACATATCCTGATCGCTGCTGGTGAATTTTTACACTAAGCTAACTCATTCACCAAGTTTTAGTTTTGTGTGTGCAATAGTAAACACGAGGTTACATCATATTTTGGCGTTCGTCAAGTACATTTCAAATCATTTGGTTGATAACTCATGGTAAAGGATGAGCACTACAACATGGGGTTGTCGTTAAGGGAAAAATCAAAAGTTCTTAGCTGGGTAGACCAATTAAGGCTTTTCAGTTAAGTATGGCCGTGCATATCCAGTTTTCGTTTGTTTTCAAATTTTCTCAGTGCATGTTTTATGAGTAACTCCACTGATGCTCAATCACTATCCGGAGTAGCATTAAGCCTTAGAACACCGTCAACAGTAAATAACCATAATTCCTATTGTGTATCGGGATTAAGCTGTCATTTAGTTCTCTACTAGAAGATGAAGTTAGAGACTATCAAGCCACGAGTCCTTTTTGATATCCGAATAAAGTGAAAGATTCTTCTTGATATCTTACTCCTGCAAATAAAATCATGAAATTCGAATCACAGGATATCCAAACAATCTTGCTTGACTACAACTTTTATTGGTTTGTAGCTACTGACCATTAACAGCCATTCTGAAAACTTGATTATACTATGGAAATCTATCAAAATGTGTTCACACAATGGAAACTGAAGACGCACTTTCTTAGTATACAGTAACTGGAATGAAACAACTTTATTAGCGTATGCATCATTTGATTATGGAACGTTAAACTCGGTCGGTTATATATTTTTTCTAACAAAGCTTTTTTGTCTATGTGTTACGCATATCAAAAGTACTTACGCCTGTTACCCCTTGTGGAGGACCATAGGCCGCCCGCCAACATTCTCGACCGAACTTTGTCCTGGACAGCCCTTTCCAGTTGCTATTCATGTTTTGATGTCTGCTTCCGATTCCCGACGCAATATGTTCCTTAGTTTTCCTCTTTCCCCTTTCTCTTCAGGATTCTAAGTTAGCGCTTGCCTCGTGATACAAGCGCAACAATTTATGTAGATACGTGTAATGTCCACATCAAATTAATTGATTTCAAAACTTTAGCACTAGTGTAATCTACAAAATCCTATTGATTTATAAGCAGGTTAAGTTATGTCGGGGATAATGAGTACACTTCAGAGATGAAAAAACTCATTTAAAACATATTTACCAAGTTCATACACAAGAAAACACAACGAAATTATACTTTATTGTTGACTAGACGTAACACGCAATAAATGGATATTTCTGAACGAATTACTAGGTGTAGTTAGAACATCGGCCTTGAGACCATATTTCTTAAACAAAACTGAGATGTCTGTAAAAGAACTGCTATACATAAGCTTTTTTAAATGAGGTTACCTCCGATTTTCAAAAGAAAGAAGTAAAGATGCATTGTTGTTTACCCTTAGTTGTAAAGTTGCAGTCTTCAAAAACGGTTCATATACTAAAAATGAGACTATTATGATGGACTCACCTTCCTTATCATACAAACAATCAGATGCCAAAATGGTATCGAAGATCCCACCTGACCAGTCGAGGGGATAATTCCAATCTAATGGGGTAAAATCATAATTTTTGATTCCATTCAGCTGAGCATTTAGATGTAGTGTATCCGAATATGTCAAGTCTTTGTCAGTGAATCGAACATGAAGAGCCCCAAGAATAGCTGCAGTAATTCCACAAAGTCCTGTGCCAGCACCGAGCTATAATATATCAGTATTATTGAACAAAACCTAACTTCTAGAACTCGAAGCCCTCTGACTTCCTCAGGATACTTTGCCAGAAAACCAGACAAGGCTTCTGCACACTTCCAGGTATAGTGACCATAACCCAAGAAAGAGTCCACTAAAATAAATCACGTTAATATAATCGTACCTGGTGTATATATTTGTACTTTGATCCCTTGAAATTGAAATATCTGTCTTTTAGTATCGACCTATATACAAGTAAATATTAAAATACAGCTTTTAGTTCGGTGAATCAATTCTGTTCTTAAATACATTGATGGGTTACATATTTGAGTATAACGGTTTCATTGTTGTGTAGATTGCTCTTTGTAAAGAAGATTACAAAAAGTGGGTATTTCAGTTTCTATGACTTTATTACAAAAACGATGTTAAATACAAAATATGTGTATTACGGTTTTAATGCTTAAGCATATGATTATTTCCAACCAAATCAGTCATTTTTATCGTGATTGCTTGGAGCACTCGTTGATATATTCTGTTCATTCATTGTCCTTGAAGTATTCTTCTTAGTTAAGATGCGGTCTATTAGATGTGTTAGTAATGAGTCGCTGGCATTCTTTTGAAGAGTGACGTTGAAAACAGTCGTCGTAGCCTTGTGAACGGACCCAAACACAACAGCAACGACTGAACAAACCAAACATAAAACATTAAATGGCATACTGAAATCTGGTGTTGGCATTGTGACAAGAGACACAGGAGTGTGTAGACGAACAAAACCATCCTGAGGTGCGAAATGAGCTGTATTGCTAGTAGAAAGAAGCAGACAAACAGTGATATATTTTAAAAGATAGTTTTAACATGTAATAAGTCAATGACGTATTTGTATATTACTGTTGAGTTGGTGTCTGGGTTGGGTTAGTTTGTCCTCTGCATTACAAGGTCCTATCACTCACTTTTTCCTCCCTTTTCCTGTTATACAACTTGACAAAACATCATCATCTTGATCCATATGATTATTTCAAACAGCCTAGTGTTTTGTTATTAGCTTGTACTATTGCTGAGTTCCCTACATGAAAACTGTGAAACTAAGTGAATATTTTGGGTTAGCCAAGTGATATCCATTCCCGAGATGACATTTAACCAACTTGGTGCATCGCTTACAGAATAACTTTTGAAGTATCCGGACAAGGCAAGACAGATCACGCAAATACTAAGGGTCGCATGACATAGATAGGTTGTAAGTGGATCATTTACCAGATCAAGGTGACTTCTCACATGTATCTCACTACGCCGCCTGTAGATACAATTTGTAAGAATTATTATTCGGCTTCCGGGGATGCGGTCTTTTACGTCATCTTCGTCTTATACTGCTCAGTTTGGTTGGTCAAGCACCAGTGGTTTAATCGGATGACAGATAATAATAGTTAATTATTTTTCATGAACAGATTGGCTATACCATAGGTCTATCATAACAAAAATAAGATGAAGCGTAGTGTTCCTAAATAAACTTACGGCTAAAACTAGATGGTGAAATACAACTTCCACAAAAGCTATACGATTATCTTTAATCTACAGCTGATTGAAGTAAGTGGCATTCATAAAATTCTATTTTCGGACGAGAACAGTTTTTACTTAAAATGGTAGTATTCAGTAAAGATCCCATAATCATCTACTTCCATGGTTGTGAAACGCGGGACTTTTAATCAACATTAGGTATTTTATTAGACTTCATACAAGGAGTAAAGTTGGGAGTTCTATTGTCCATAAGTCATAGAAATTCATCAGTAACCTGATTATTTCCATGGATTATATCAGAAGTTTGCGATTAGCATAAAACTGATCACTGGAAATGGAATGCAAACGTATTCATCTACGGACTGATCGAATTTCGTAGATACTTTAGTACGTGAGTATGGAGAATTCTAATTTCACAGAAGTGAACACTTCCATTTAGCATTTATCGTAACAGATATCCAAGCTCGATAATTACTGAGGGTAATGTTGGACGTATTCCACAAAACAGTTAATTAGTGCCACTACCTAGTTTTCGCTTTTTTAGCCATAAAATTGGTGGAAAATAGATCTTATCTACTTGAGCACACTGAACATAAAGACAGGATGAATTATCATGGGGTATTAAAAGCACAAGCTAGGGGATCTATGAATAGGCAAGGAACTTACAAAAACTGATTGTAACTACTGGCCCAATCCGGAAGATTTAGATTGTGGGATGCTGTATGTTTTGTTTTGTTTAAATAATCTATTTGTTCACTATTTAAAACATACGAAACAGTTGCTGCAGGAAGGAAAAAGCCGTGATTGGCGTCGGGAGGAAACTCATTCCAGCGTTGTAAAACTTTCCGAAACTCATAAGTAATGATTAGCTGATTAAGAGCAGGCAAGGTGATTACTAATTCAATACTGCCCATACGTTTCCTAGCCAAACTTGGTTTAACTGCCAACCAGTCTATCAAAGTAAATAAACGTATTTCATTCAAACACTAAAATGATTTGAGAAAGGCTGGTGAATAAATATGAATATTAACAGAGTATAAAACTGCACACGACTACGAAAATCTCATTCGATCTAGTACAATGAAAGAATAAGAAATAATTTAAGTGTTAGACATAGATAAAACGTTCATAAAATGCATGAAATGAAAAACAATTGCACAAGTAATTCAGATTGTGAAATTATGCTACCGTTTTTAGACATTTAGACACACAAACCCAGGTATAAAGGGGCACGAAATACATATGTGCCACACAACAACAATTAGGTTGTGAAGAGATAAAGTGGGTATAATAGAAAGAAGAGCAACAGTGTAGAGAAATTAGTGTACGAGAGTGAGATAAAAATATTAATAGTGGGAGAAGCAGTTAAGTTGGGAAGAATACAACCAGAAAGAATTTCAGCCAAAGAAGTTACTCTCACTTTTATGAAGTAAAATAAAGTCTCGGCATGATTCCCACTGGCTTATGTTGATTCATGTCTGATAACGTCTCAAGCCACTGTGCTACATCATCTCTAAGACACCGACCAGGGAGTTGTGTAGGTCCGACAGAAGCCTGTCCTGTATAGCTTTCTTTCATACCATGACACAGACTGACTGCCTCTACGCCTTTTCCAACCAGTTCCAGCGTCGGTAAATAGTTCATGACGTGGAATTCTCTGGAAAGACATTCGTAAAATATGTCCACGACACTGAAGTCGAGATAGTGTCACTAATTGAATTATCGTCGCTGTGCCCGAACACGATGCCGGACCTCTGCATAATTAACAGGGTGTTGCCATTGGACGTCAGCCATCCTTCGAAGAAAACGATCATCAAACACAGGGTCGTCTAACATCTTCAACTCGGAGGTCAAGTTTCACAGGCATAGATAAAAACTGCTCTCACTGATGCATTGTAGATCCGACCTTTTACAGCCAGACTAATATCACGGAAGTGCAAAATATAGACCAGATTGGCATAAGCCACTCTGCCTTTCATTATGTATGGATTGATTTCACCATACGCCACCACCAGCACTTACACATTCACCCAGATACACAAGCTTCTCGACTACATCTACCAATTCACTGTCCAGAGTGTGAGTTCAAAACTATCAGTCTTGTAGAAATACTTTGCGCTTGGAAGGTGTAGAAGACATGCCGTACCTACGGACAGTGACTGTCAACTGACTCGGTGCGGATTACATGGCTTGAGTATCATCATATAGTAAGACAATATCATCCGCATACTCAAGGTCAAATAGTCTTTCTTCAGGCAACAGATCTACAACACTATTACTTACATTCACCAGAGCTTTTTCCAGATCGTCATCGATGGCAAAGTTGAGGAGGAATGGTAAGATCGGGTAACTCTGCCTAACCCCACTGGGTGAATGAAAACAATGGAGACAAGTGGTTGCGTGCCCTTATTCCGCCTGAGGTGTTTGTACATAGAGCTTTCAAGTTGTTGATAAACTTCTTAAGCACACTCTATTCCAATAGTTAATCCCAGAGAACAGTCCTGTCCAGCGAGTCGAGGACAGTCTTCATGATAAGAAGATATGATCAATACATCCTCGATCAGAACAAAAACCAGCCTGTTTCTCACGAGTCAATTTTTTTCGGGTTTTGAACAATCTACGAAGTATGATGGAAGCCAATAGTTTGGATGCGATCGGAAGTAGATAGTTACTGCATAAACGATGTGGACCTTCTTTTAAGATATGGAAAACTGCCAACTCATTCCACAATGTTGAAACACTCTCTAATTGCCAGACACATATAAGCAACCCAGTCAGTTCATTAACCGGAAAGTCGCAGGCATCATCAAAAAGGGTCGGAGGTAAGTCATCTGAGCCTGATGATTTGTGGAGCTTCAGGAATTAAAGTTTCTTGAGAATTTCCACCTCGTCAAGTGGATCAGTCGTCACCGGCCATGGAGGGCAAGACAGCCTGATTGATGTCGTCAGGGCAACAGACCAGTTGAACTGCTCCTCGGAAAACTCTGCCAATCATCCAAGACTTCGTAGATGGTATTGGTTGGCATCCCATCAGTTTCACAGATGCTTTCACTCACACCAGACTCCTTTCTGCTAATGACTTGGATGAGTTGAAAGAGCTTCCGGTAGTTACCAGTTCTCAAGGTGAATGTTCCATACCCACCAACCCGGTTAAAACACTGCACATTCGCATTTTATCCTCTCAATTTCGCAAATAATACTCTCACCACGAGAGGGCACTGAGTAGGAATTCTCTGAGTGGCTGTATACGCGAGGCCTTGTAAGGATATTTCGAGAAGGAGAGCGGAATTTTCTCACCTTCGGTCGTACCGGGGCATTTGGGGGAAGAAAACAACGAAGTATTACCAAAAGTTGCACTACCGTGATAGAAACTAACCATTTACGGTATGCACCCTGTATTTAGTCTGAAATAAGGAATGACAAACTTCCACTTGGAAATAGCTGTTATTTATAGTTCAACAATTATAGCACTAAAGAACGTCCGTCACCTAAGTTCGTGAAAAATAATTAATTACACGAAGACAGTGAACAGAGCTTCCTCAGAAACTATTATGTAGTTACGTTGTTATATAAGTGCATTTTGTAAGAGAGGATTTCGAACCCGCTCCTGACAATATTATGAAAACCAAAGGCTTTATAAAACAGATGAGACATGACACTGATAATAACAGTAACTCGACTGAAGATAAACAAAAAGCATTAAAATGACAGATGATAATTATTCTCATCAAATTTTTTACCAACTTCCCATTACTAAGAATTAATTGAATATATAACATGATTACTGAAAAACAAATCAATTCATATCGACTTACTTGGTGTAATCGCTGTTTTGTTTTGTGTTGTGGGATCTAAACTGTAGATCTTTAAGGAACTGAAAAAAACTTGTGTGTACCACGGAATTAAATCAAAATAAACTATCTCTAAATTGAAATTAGCTCTACTAGTGAGAAAAGCTTTGACTCCACCCCTTACACTTCCAGAACCAGTGATATGTTTGGTAGCCGAAACAAGAGGTGAATACTCTGAAGAGGACTCTTTCCAACCGGTTTTGAAAGGAAAAGATGTAAATTGTGCAGGTAGATCTTTTGTCGAATATGCAGCTAGAACACGATTATCCAAACAATCGACTTTCAGTTTATTATCTAAAGGGATATGCATATCTTCATATGAAGTAAGGATGAACAGGCGACTAGTGTTTGCTGCATCGCAAAATCCTTTGAATTCCGAACCAAGGATACTTCTGATAGACCAAGGGGCTGAGAATATATATATATCCAAATAAAATAATACATATGAATGAGATAAACACTAAAAGATTTGGCCAAATGAAGTTCATATTAAACAAAGTTTTATAATGTGAGCTAATTGACAAGTTGCTAGTCTCTTATTCATTATGTTAATGTACAATTAGAAAACAATAGAGATAATTCCTATCGAACTAATTTTTAGCTACTAGCCACTAAACTGAAATACTATATAACAACCTATGTGACTTAGGCTATTTCGTCCATGTTATTCTTCTGTTCATGTCTCTTAGGTGTGAACCAACGGATACATACATTTGTACTTACCAAAAGAGTATAAAAAGTAAATATATAATTTAAATATTCCCGAATGATAAAGTTACAGAATACGAAGAGGAACGTTTATTTGTGTTCATGAAATTCCAATAAAATGAACAGATTATATATTATCTAAAAAGTTAAATGTAATCCATAAGTAAAGCAGTATGAATGGCTTGATCTCATTACTTGAACCTTATGTCTCATAAATAAAATAACTGCAAGCAATACGATAACAGGAGCCAAGCGAAATTCAAGATGCAAAATCAATAACTCTGTGAATGGTTATCAGGAAAAGATGTTACGGAAGGTTGTAAGGTCGTGAGATAAAAAGACTTATCCCAACTCGATATCGCAATTTACGAATTTCTAATCTATAATAAGGCAGTGACGTACAGGCAATAAAACATAAGTAAGAAGCCTTGCTGTAAGTAAAAACATGTATTACTTTGACTCTGAGATACGTTGTTAAATAGAGAGCAATCTCGAAATGAGCAAAACACTTCGGGCATTTCGTTTAAAAAAATCTGCAAATCGTAAGGTTTTATGGATAGTGGATAGCTACATACGAAATGAAACCATAGGAGGTGGCATACCACTAGTTAGCATATACAGTGCAGTAATTTTAAATTCCACTTACACGTTCTTTTTGCAAACAGCAAACTTCTGTCAAAGACAACCGTCAGGGTTTCCATCAGCTCTAGCCCGATTTTGTGACATTCAAAATCCTTAGTAATGATATACTACAAGTAAGGCTTACCAAACACACTCGTCTAACTCCAATAGTCATGGAGTTGTAATTTGATTTAAACAGTGAAGTTGGACGCAACAAGCTTCCCAAACCGAAAAATGATTTACATGGTAAGTATTTAGTCCATGGAGTCAAATTTTCACTGCACAAAGCCTCACCAGGTAGCTGAGAATATCTGACCACCCCAGAAGCTCTTCTGAATTTCGGTACTCCAGACGGCTTGTAAGAGTGGACCGGAGAAGCAAAATGTTCATTTGTAGATAGTCGGTTTAAAGAAGCACAGAATAGTCCCGAAAGAGCATGCGTTAACTTAAACCATGATTGATCAACACTAAAAGCTGAACTAAGTATAAGGATTACCTGGTAGTTTGGTTTCCAAACCATGCCCATAGATCAGCCCCAGAAGGGGAAACTGAAACAAAGTTACTACCCCAACGTTCATCCCATATCCCTTTTGAGATAGAAAGGTGAAATTCATCAACACTATATTTTCTTAGGATTTGAATGATAGGTTTCGGAAGAATGTTATAGTGCTTTGCTAATTCGAAATTCATCAAAACATTGATGGAACTTACATTGGAAAACAGACTCTGAAGTTGTGGCGGCAAAATTAAAATGGAATGCTGTATACCCATGACCAAGATCTTTGATGAGAAGTTCTTCATCAAAATTTTCGCAATAAACCGAGGCAGAAAATATCAGGAATACAATCAAACGGAAACCGGGCATGGGATTTACTTTTCATATATCAGGTGGTATTGATAAAATCACAAAAAAACACTAACTAAAACAAAATAAAATATTTCGAGACTTGTTAGGAATTCGTGTAACTAAAATTATAATTTTAGTTGCTCCTCGTATACGAGAAGCCTGGAAACATATAAAGTTAATTTAGAACTTTGCCTTACGACTAAAAATGTTTATTATCACATTTCTGAAAACATTAGATGGACAAGCTATGTAAAACAGACGAACTATTAAAAAATTCCCATACGTAATTGATTCACTATCACCAGAATGGTTATGCGTACATATACATATAAACAAGCTAACGCCAGCAACTCAGAACTGAAAATAAAATCAGTATATTATGAAATTGAGGTGCAAAACATATTATCATATACTGAATTGCAAGCTACAACTCGCGAATATATCATAGCCTTCAAATTCACACTGGTACACCAGTTTTCGTGAATAAAAGCAGTTCTTTTGGTTAATACCAATCATTCAATGTGCATAAGGCTGTTCACAGTCGTACTGTTTATGAACAGCGTCTGAATGCACTAGTGCCATAGAAGCAATTACAAAAGTCACAAAATTTGCAAAGAAATGAAGATGCTGGTTTTAAACTTATACGGAAAATAATTGTATAGACAAAAACTAGTCGAAAAATATTCTATGCAGTCTTTGATATAAGTGGCTTGTGAAGGATCGACAATATTACTGACCTTGATGACCTAAACGTACCTCTATAATTTGAATAACGCACACTCCTAAGATCAACACTATAATCCTGGAAGCACAGAAGGAATGTTTCTTCCTAGTATGAGGGTCATCATCCTGTACATCGATGGGCGTGAACGTGAAGTTCATAGATCGTCGAATCGGCGTGCAACTATATTAGTACACGATTTCAATCATTTTATGATCTAGCTCATTACTCTTTCATTACTTGTAGTAAATAACTGTCTCACAGATTTTCCCTGGTGATCTAATTAAGATCAGTTAGTGATACAAACTACGGAACTACATTAAATGATAAATAATATTCGTTAAGATCTCATTAACACGAAGACAGAAAGAAATGAAAGTATTTTCCAATCGATCGGTCCTAAAGGTATATCGAATTCTAGCTCGTGAACGACGAAATAACAATTTATGTAAACATTTCTAAAGTCTTGTGCATTCCGAGAATTTTCTTGAGGTTGTGTTGAATAATTCATACAGTTACCACTCAATTAAATGTTTTATGTTATTGATTGTAAGATTGTAATTAAAAACAGTATAATTTTATCCTGTAAACTTCAAATTCGACCACATGATTGAACCTCGTAAAAGTTTTAATCTATTCAAAACGATTGATAATCCTTCAGATTATCCGAAATCCACAAGTTATCTATTAGGGCATGTAACTTATGTGCAACGGTTATATTTGATAACACACAGTAAATATATCTTAGCTAACTAACTGAAAGATTTGACAGGTATGAGGCAGATTTCCTCTGGGTGGTAGGGTTTCTACAAGCAGCTATCACGCCATAAACGAATTGTTGCATTGAATATTTCAAGAATTGATATAAGAATTAAAAGAATGTATAGAAGTGTAAAAGGAAAAGAACTAAACACTACAGTCATTAAATTGAGAAATTTGTTTCCGTGTAATTCGAGTATCAAAGTACGGCATCTTTTCTATAACCTCCTTCTCGGTTGATAACTCGTTTGCTCTCTTCCGGAGTGTAAAATGGTTTCTGATCCCTGACTTAGGGTGTATTGCATGGACGGATATTCACCAATCCCTACACTATTTCAATAACGACTGTGGTAGTCCTTCAAATTTTAACATCGAACAATTAAACTGTCTCAATATTTGTGTTTAAAAATCTAAATTTCACTTTATGTGAGAGTTTCTTTAGGGTTCCAAATATTAATAAACTATAGGAGTGTTAATTTTGTTTTCCCTGGTTGTACTTTCAAATTCTCATTAGATCTTTTTGAGGGCTTTCTCCATGTTGGGACTACTGACAACTTTGAATTTTTGATTACACTTGATTTTATTCGTACGGTAGCAAGTATTCGTTCTAGCGAAAAAAACCACTTTAAGAAAGTTATTGTGAATTTTCATAAGTTGGAGTCCGGCAAATTAGTTTCAATGTCATTACTAGTCATTCGCATCAATAATTTCAAACTCAGACTCGACATCCTCTTTTTTATCAATGATGCTGTTCACGAATGTTAAGGCCTCGACCTCTTCCAGAGTCATGACATTAAGAGTGATTTTGTTTACATTCTTCGTGTTACATTACAATATTTTCTTCGCAGGTCAATTTAGGGACCTGACGATATAACAACTGAAGCATTGAATTTAAACATAGAAGTAACTGCAATCATGCTTCACGTTGTATTCGGGAAGATTCATGAGGAGGAACAAGTGCCGCTAACATACTGGAAAGAAGGATAACTCATCAAGAAACCAACGAAAAGAGATCTAAGTAAATGTGAGAACTACATAAGCATCATACTACTATCGGTATCGAGAAACGTTTTCAACAGAGTGTTTCTGAACTGGATGAAAGATTCAGTAGACGCCAAACTTCGAGATCAGCAGGCTGGATTCCGTAAGGATCATTCACGCACAGACAGAATAGCGACAATGAGGATAATCGTTGAACAATCAATTGTGTGGAATTTGTCACTGCACATCAACTTCCTTGTCTGTTGGAAAACGTTTGACAATGCAGATAGGAGGACATTATGGAACCTCCATTGAAAGTACTGTGTACCGGTGAAAATTGTTAATATCATCTGGAACTGATATAATGGTTCAAATGGTTGTGGACGGAACAGAAGAAGCTTTCGCTTAACAGGCTTCCGTGTCTAGTAGCAGGGGATCACCAATACCTCCAGGCAAGAACCTAGGTATATTAACGATAAAAGAGAAAAAAAGAAATTGGCAAATCATAGTAAGATACTATCCTTAGTCCTTAAGAATAGATCAAGTCGCCTCTTAAAGGACTCCTGAGAAGTTGCTTGAACTAGCTCAGCTGGCAGCGAATTCCAGCACTTGACAACTCTTAAGGAGTAGGAGTTGTGCCTGCAGTCCGTTCTACTATGTTGTATCTCTAATTTCTGGGTATTACCCCTTAGGTTAGTGTTTGGACTAAGCTTAAGTAGGTGTTTAAGAGGATGTCCAGGTGTGTTAAGGATACTGTAAGCCATTAGAAGGTCACCTCTAAGACGCCTATACTCTAATGAGTAAAGGTCGAGTGATTGGAGGCGCTCATCGCAAGGTTTAAATTTGAGTCCCTGAACTGATTTCGTGGCTCGCCGTTGGATACGCTCCTGAGTGTCCTTATCCTTTTGGAGTGTAGGAGGGAATACTATGTTTCCGTACTCTAAATGGGGACGAATAAAACTGTTGAAGATTATATGGAAAGTTCTCCCGTCAAACTGACCAAAAATGCGCTTCAATGTTACCAGTGCAAGGTTTGCTCGAAAGGCATTTCTGTCACAGTTGGCCTAAGACTTTAAGTCGTAGGGCACCAGAACCCCTAAATCTTTTTCGACTCGGGATACTACTAGAGAGGAGTTTCCTAAGTTGTAACTGTAATCTGTGACGTGTCGCAGATGGACTACTTTATACTTTGAAGTGTTAAAAGTTAATTCCGTTGTCGTCTGCCCAACTTTGAAGTCGAGTCAGATCCTCCTGAAGTGCCTGTATATTCTCTTGGTTGCGCATCTCTCTCCAAAGTTTCACGTCGTCGGCAAAGAGCAATAAGTCTGACGTTACCTGTTGAGGAAGATCATTTATATAAATCAGGAAGAGAAGAGGTCCTAGTACTGAGCCCTGTGGGACTCCACTAGGACATTCCATAGCGTGTGAGAAATTGAAGTTTACCCTGACCTTAAAATGTCGATTTGTCAGATATGAACCGAGCCAGTCAGTTAAAGGTGGTTTGATACCCAATTGTTTGAGCTTGTTGATAAGACAAATGTGGTTAGCCCTATAAAAGGCTATAGAGAAATCAAGGTAAATGATATCCACCTTCTCCTTGCTATCAACGATGCTTGTCCATCTGTCCACCGCAGTCAGCAGGTTAGTCATGCAGGAGTAGCCCTTCCTGAAACCATGCTGTTAGGGTGAGAAGAAATTCAAGGACGGCAGATAGTCGGGTATACCATCTTATACCAGGGATTCCATGATCTTTGAAGGTATATAGAGGAGTCATCGGTCGGTAACTTGAAGGTTCAGTGCGTCGACCTTCTTTGGAGATTGGTGTGATATGAGCCAGATTCCAAATATCCGGTAGTTTGCCTCAACTTAGAGAGTGTGAGAACATCACGCTAAGCGGTGTTGCCAGGATTGAAGCTGCTTCCCTCAGTATAGCAGAGTGGACCATATCTGGACCAGGAGAAGTGTCTGTTCTTAGGTGTTGTAGTTTTCGGAGCACCAAGTCAGTGCTCAGGTTCACTACGGAAAGTCCTGTGTAGTTTCAGATGAAGCCGTCATCAGTATAGTTGATGTGGGTCGGCTGAAATGTCCGGGAGTATTGCTCAGCCAGAAGGTTAGTGGCGTCACCGTCATTATCGGTCGGGCCGTTAGGACCTAGCAGTTGATAAACTCCAGTTTTGGCTTGACGAAGAGAGGCTGCGTAACGGAGTAAGCTTTTCAGATTGGAAATAAATTTATCCATAAGCTTTAACTGGTACTGAAGTCTGTCTTTTCTTATATCCTCCGTGCTTATGTTTCTGATATGTTTGTATTGCTTGTACCCGCTGCTGTTGTCGGTTCGTTGTTATTCTGCCCAACAGTGCCTTTTACGGCTTAACAAACGAAGAATGCGGTTTTTGATTATTGTAGGTTGCATGTGGCTTTTGAGACTGATTGAGGGACTGACTGCTTTGTAGCACATAAGAGCGTGTGTAGTAAGAAGTCCCAATGACCATCCACATCAAGTTGAGGGTGAACATCCCAATCCACCTGTTGTAGAGCTGACAAATTCAACCGTTTGAACTTCCAGTGCCTGTTGTTGTTGAGATATCTTAGCTCAGTTTAGCTGACAAAACTGAAGACTATGACGGCGTGATCGCTTTTCCCCAGGGGAGTCAGAATTGAGAATTTGTCGACTAGAAATTCTTCACTTGTAAAAACACAGTCTAAGCGCAACGGTGTCTGACTGTTCCTCCAACGAGTAGCCAACTTCACATTTTCGGGTAATCCCAAATCCTCAATGAGGTTGAAGAACCGAGCTTCGGTTGAATTTTCACCTCCAATATACATATGTTCCGCGAAGTCGACTCTAGGGAGATTGAAGTCCCTTAGAATCAGTATACGAGTGAAACCGAGACGTGTAGAGCGGGATAGTCCTTCCAGCATGCGACTGTCATACTCGATGTCGGCAGTGGGCTTCCAATATATGACTCTGACTAGGCACCTCGAAGTAGTGGACAATCTCACAGAGCAACATATAGATTCCTCAAGTTTGTCAAACTCATGGTTGTGAACTCGATGTACCTTCAAGTAGGATCGTATGTATAGGGCTACCCACCCCCAATTCCTGTTTTTCTGTCATTGCGAAACAGAAACATCCCATGTATTGCTAGCTTCTGGTCCGAAAACTGAGGAGATATCCAAGTTCCAGATATTCCTATCAGATGAACCTTATTAGTATTGCTAAGTTCACTTATTTCATCTATTTTATTTGGTAGACTCGCGGCGTTCATGTATAAGCAGTTAATGCTTTCAATTTGAAACGCGTGAGCTTTTTCCTGTTTGTCTGTGAGAGCCTTACGTGAGCGGACAGGTAACCTACCCATATAGGTTTTGTCGAATTTGCAAGCCCTGTTCTTTACACGTTTTTTTATCTTCAAGACAGTCCACAAGTGGGATGGTCAGCCCCAGCTTGCTTTTGTGTTTGATTCTGGCGTCATATGGCCTCTCCGGGTGCATGTGGATTCCAGTTGGCAACCGACGTCTGTTGACACGAAATGCTTCCAGAGCTGCAGCCGCCATATGGGAGGATGGGAAAGTTATTCTCATTACTCGGGGTCTAGGATCGCCGTCCTTCTTGGCTAGTCTCGTCACATGCTGAGTCAGTATGATTTTGAGCCTCAAGGACTGTTTGATGAATTTCCATTCCCGAATATCAGAGTTTGCTTGAGTAGGGTCCATGTTTTCCGGTACACCTTGCACGGTGATATTTCTTCCGCGGAAAATCTTCTCTCGAGAATCTTTAGGGACGTTCCGGATGAGATTGCTCTCAGAATACGGTATGTCGGGCTTTATTATGACGTTCCGATCGGATTTCAGCAGATGACTAGCTAGCAGGACTTCATCTACTTCGGTATCATTCTTGAGTGTTACACGAAGTAGTCTCGGGTGATTTTGATGCTCAGATTCCTTTCCCCGAGTGAGCCGTGTGACCGTCAAAGGCTCTATTCTAGGAAAATCGAGCTTTTTGTTCAGTTCACCCCAGAGCATCCTGTCGTTTTTGTCCTGCAAACTGTGAGGAAGGTCAGGATTGTCTATGAGGTTCATGATTATGAGAGTCATCACGGACCGTTATTGTTTTCCAAGGTTTTCCGGTGCGTTCAGGTTCAGTACGTTGTTGTTTGGAGGTCAAAGCAGGTTTCTGAGTCGTAGGCTGTTTGATAACCGGACGGACGTTTTTGGGGGTAGACTGAGCGAACAAATCACCAGTTGATGTCCGTACAACACTTGGGATTTTAACCTTAGACGGTGACACCTGGTCCTTTTTAGCTCTGTTGGCGTGTGTGCAGTCACCTGCAGAGTTTTTGGGAACCACTGTTGCGTTTAAGGACCCTGTACTGGGAGATTTAAGTTTAGTGAGGGAGTCAATTACCGTCGACGTAATGATGGTGCTGAGTTTCAACATGTCATCATTAGTGCTAATGCGTGCTCCATCGATGGTAGACCTATCGACATCCCTATTGTTGTCTTGGTTGCGCGCCCTTGTTTGTCTACCTATTTTATGGCTATCTGTTTCCAAGTTTGCTGACAATTTATTCCACAGACCTGTCAATAGAACTATGATGTTGCTCAGCAGTACTACAGCATCCGTGCTGCACGTAACACACACCCACTTACGATCCAATTTGCTGAGTCTATTGTAAGCAGTTGCCGTGAGATCTGTGCACGTTTCATGGAACCAACCTTTGCAGTTGTCGCACTGCATGCCAGATGTAACAGCGAAACGGCATCCAGGTCGTTTGCATGAATTTTTCATGGCTGTATTGACGTAAACTGTGTTAAAGATAGTATGAAAAGCTTAAGACCGTTTAAAATACACTAAAAAGCACACAAAAACGGGAAAAATGTATAAAACGGATGATACAAAATGAACTAGCCTATACGTGAAAAACTGAAGAAAAAACCGAATAGTAAGCTGAGGCAAACCACAGTTAACTATTAAATTGGGCGAAACTAAAAAAAGTAATCTACCGAACTTATAGCTCATGATAGATTCTTTAGATCAGAAATGGTACTTTTTTTGAGTAAGAACACAGCAAAAGTTTGAGAAATGCAAACCACGTTAGGATTAAACTTCCCGTTCGGAATTCTTATGACGGACTACACTGTAACATCCTAATTTGTGGTGGAGGAATCAGCTTTTATCTGAAGAGGTAATAAGTGAAAGACGTTAAAAAGTAGACCGGACATACATTTCGGAAATTATCAAACTGTATCACAAGTCAAGCACTAACTTGAAATCCTGAAGGGAAACACAAAAGAGGAAGACCCAGAAACATATTGTGTGTGGGATCGTAAGCAGACATGAAACGACAAATGGCAACTGGAAAGGACTGAAAAAGAGCTCGGCTCAAGTGTTAGTGGATGCCGTATGCCCCTCTACGATGGTTAATAGGCATGAACAGTAGGTAAATTTGGTCATATAGTCAATAGGTTTTCCTTCCTCCAGTCCTTATCTACTCATGATAGTCTGACACAAGCTGTGAATGGAATTCGATCAAATACTTTGTGTTTTGACCAATCTTATAGAAATAATAAAATAGATTTTTTCTCAAAAACCATAAGTTACTTGAGATATGCTAATTTACAAGCATGATTACGGTTACAAAAGTGGCGGTAAACTTGCTTACCCGGCTGAGCTTATGCGTTATGACGATGATCTGCTGTTGAAGTAGTACAACAAAATTTTCGCTCATAAAAACACGATTATCGCATCAAAACCGAAGTGTACAGCCTTA
Organism: Schistosoma spindalis; assembly: GCA_946903255.1. Classification (NCBI taxonomy): domain Eukaryota; kingdom Metazoa; phylum Platyhelminthes; class Trematoda; order Strigeidida; family Schistosomatidae; genus Schistosoma; species Schistosoma spindalis. The sequence goes on along the minus strand of OX336420.1, from coordinate 25,598,257 downwards.
AATACGGAGCGTCATGTGGATGCCGCGTTGCAAAGATGAACCTGACGTTCTATTTAGGTTTTCCTACTAAAGGGATTAATGATATTCTCATCAGTTTAGAAACGGTAAAGATAGTTGGTGCTCAAACAACTCAACTAATCACTTGTACAACAGGAACATAGTACGACCTTAATATTAACAACAGGCTTGAGCAGCACCCAGGCAAATCACTAGGCTGTAATGACATTCACCTTATAGCACACAAGCATTATGTAGAAATTATCTGCACTCCAGAATACAGACTGTCTAGGCACTCAATAAACTGTCACATGATATTATAATAGTAGAATCACCACTAGGGGAGAATATGGACAAAAATAACACTCTTGGAGAGGCTCAATAAGGATTCAGCGAAGTCAGAGCCTGACAGATAGATGATCTGCACCAGGATAATCAAAGTTCGCACATACTGGAGGTCCCTAACGTTCGAAGGCTAACTGGCAAACAGTTTTGAACCTTTCCACTTTCTGATTATCATGAGATATCTTGTACTGGTAGATAAATATCAAAAGATAATAGTTCTGAAAGCCATCGGCTTTGATCCAGACCTCATTCATTTTACTGGACTCACCTAACTGAAGGCTCTCAGTCACACATCTTCACTAGATCATGAGTGAATACACCACGCTATGCATCCTTTAATTAGATCAAACGCTTCACTACACATCGATAACCTCTCAAATATAATTTCGAATCCCTGCATTTCCAACTTATGGTTTAGCCGTGTTGGTGTACTTCGATAATAAATGTGTTACTGGTAAAAGCGTTATCGAACTTCGGATACATGTGGCATCTTTTATCTCTTAGACTTGGTTGTTCCCTCCACTGCATTTCTGGCGGTTTAACCCAGTATTCTCACATTTTTATTGTCAGAAATTTCGGCACACAATATTAGCATCGATAACATATACCACTCACTTTGTAGATTTCCATCTCCGCTTATTTATGTTTTATAAATTTTATTGATATATTTAATTGATTAATTAGTTTATCTTGATTATTACCAACATCAGACATCTTTTTGCCGACTTGTAGGCTTCCATTGGTTCCAGAAATCTCACTTTTCTAATACTGGCACACTAACACACTAAACTAAGCCAACTCAGAAAATCGGCGAATGCAAAAGTACTATTAAAATCTGTTGGTTAGATTAAACATGCTAGACGCTGATAAAGGAATGAAGTTTCACCACAACGCAAATAAGCGGACGCAGAGAAATCAATCGGTTTACACTGGTTTGTCACAAAGTTATTGGGATGAAAAGACAATCCATTATCCTTCCTTAGCATGTTTTATTCTGGTTGGCAATTTAAACTTCCCAACACAATAATTCCATTTGAGATATATATTTACATATATTTGTAGATTATTCTTTCCCAAACAAAATAATTATATAAATAAAAACAAATACGTCTATTCGTTTGAGTCAATAAAATCATGGTGATGAAAGAGAAACATTTTCAAAATGTATGATCATGTCCCTTTCCTTATAAATAGAAGTGGGTTTCCTATTAACGCAGAAACTTGGAAATCAATGTTTGATTTCTGTTTGAAACAAAACAGCGACTGTAAAAAGCAGATCATTGACCTATATGAATCTTTTGAAGATCACGTTATATCCAAGATGCCTGTAAATTATTCATATCTTCATAATGTTTACGAAGCATCCTGGATTCAGGTTAGATAAAATTGAAACGGCAGAAAAGCTTTTGAGTAAAGTACAAAATTACCTCAACAGTCTTGAGTAAGATTTTTCAACTATTTTATTTTATATTAATGTGCATTTAATTGTTTATTAATTTGATACTTTCATTGCTTAAACGAATGTGGAATAGTTTGATTTCGGTAGCTCAATTGTGTTTCAACATAATTGGTACAAACATTTTTGTGGTGAATAGACACATTAGTAAAGTAATTAAGAGTAGTTCATCATTCTAGTAAATCTCTGTCGTTTGTTTGTTTGCACGTCGACCTTTAAAGTATTTCTTATTTTGAATTAGCTATTTATCTTTTAGACCTTTGGCTCCGATATTCCATCACGCATGCACGTTTTCTCTTTTTGCTCAAACTATATTCTTTATCTGTTCATCTTTCTATCAGTCCTGCTACAATCCTTTTTAATTCTTCGTTATTAATTTTGTAGCGAGCTGGTTTGGGAACCCAGTCTTACTTCCATTTGTGCCAAGGCTTAAGTTGATTATGATTCATTTTTCATTTAGAGTTCATGATATTAGTATATGTTCTGTCGATATGACACGTTCGGAAATGGTAAGTGAGACGAGTACTCAGATTTTCCTAGGATAATGATGATTTTGAGCTGTTTTACTGGACATACTGATACTATTATTGATCATAATATTAACTCCTTATTCTTATATTCAATACTTTTCATGGTGTGTGCAAAAAGTTGAACGTAAATTTTGACCGAGGCATACAAGATTGGTCATAATTGTCCAAAATCCTGTTATGCTTAGTCTTATCAGACAATTTTATTCAGAACTGTTTCTTCTTAACAGACGAAATCATTGCTAAATGACATGTATTGAAATACGTACCTCTATTTTTTTTACAGATATATGATGTTTAGCAAAATGCTTGCATTTACAATCAGCTACTTCCTCAATCTAAGATCAGGATATAAAGGTAAAATTATCCACTCGACGTAAAATCATTATGATTTTCGTATGTACACAGTATTGGTTTGTAAATAAAACTGACTTCAAACGGTGTATTCAATATATGTTAATCGAAAGTTTAGGAGTAAACATGTCGTACTGTTAAAACATGTGCAATAAATTTCTGTTTATTCAGATGAACCTATTTTGTTGTTCATTCTTATGACAAGCTATTTGTTTGTTTAAAAATATAGATACAATTATACTGGAATGCAGTTCTTCCAAATAAACCGAGGTGCATCTATTGTTAGGTAAATTCGTTCGGCCAAACCTACTATAAATTATTTGAATGTGTGTGCGTTATTTTGACTGTATAGACTTGGAGAGGTCGTAAAAATGATAATGTTAGCTTCACTCCCAATAAAATGTCTAGAGGCAACCATATTAGCCATGTAAGTGAATGTGTTTTTGTATACATAACGATTTTTTCGTACTTTTATGTTTATTTTCAAGTTTTCTCACACAAGGTCAAGAATACCTAAAACGTTTTACAATATCCTTCGTTTCTGAATTCAATGGTAAAGTATTTAGACATGTTGTGCTTGGAATATACTCATCCAGTGGTTTATTCGGTGCATTGGGGTTGAGTCGACGAGAAAACCTGATGTATAAACCGCTTAACTTCCCAGTAATAGAAGTTGTCATATTTTTATAAATTGTTTTTAATAACCGTAAATTAATTTTGTATGCTCGTTTTTAGAGTTTATCTTTACTAATCAATAATTACACTGAAGCATATCATGGTCATCATCATAAATTATTAAGAGTGAAAATTGGCCTACCTATCTCACATCGACCTTATATGTTGGAAAAAATCCAATGGAAGGTAAGTTAAATTTTATTAAAGAAACAGAATAATATGGTATATATCTCTACATTGTAGGGTATCCTTATCTCCTTTAACAAAGGGTATACTAAAAATGATATAAACAACATTTTGGACCATTATTCGCGATTTGTGAGTTTCATTATGATTGCAGCAATTCTGAATGCTATTAAATAATGTTTTGATCACAGAAGTTTACGCTATCAATTCTCTTCAAAGGCTCTAATTATAATAGACTAACATTTACAACAAATACTCACAACATGGATCAGTAATTAATTCATTCATGTGTCAGTGAGTTTGGTTTAGAGAGGTGGGTAGAACTTCTGTTCATAACAGATTAAACCTTAGTAAATGAACATGTATTACTTTTTGGATTCATTCAGACATAATTTTAGGAATTAGACATTTATATTATAAAACTTTCATAACCTCTAGAAAATTTTGATAAAAGACATGTAATAATATAGAAAAAGGAGTAACTTTCGTCTATAGTTGGTTGGATGACTACGCTCGTCGGATTAATGTTTCAAGAGTTATGTAAATCGAAGTAATAGGTACTAGATAGCATGAAATTAATTAAGTAGTGGAAATATCTCCATCTTAAGAGGGTTATCTGCAGCTTAAAAGACAACTCCCTGATTTCTACGCCAAATATCAGTTATAACTAATATAAATCCTAAGGTAGACGTACATCGATGGATATTGCCACATCAGTGAACTTAAAGGGATGAATAAGAAAGAAATGAAAGGATCATTAATATGGATTATCTGAAAAAGATTAAACATACAACGTTTTGTATTCAAACAAGGAGATACTGATCCATTATGTGAAAGGTAAGAGATGATACTGAAAAAGATAAATTTTTTAGTTAAGCCACCAATCATCTACAATAATTTCGTCTGGTATTTTTACGGTTTTGCTTTTTTACAATCGGTTCAAAGAATATGCTGAACGCTAATCATTTCAACACTTGCTGAGACACACTTTTTCTAACGGTAGTCATGGAGTTATATTCTGCGATTAGTAAAATAATTCTCTCAGAGTAGACAATTCCTTTTGATTACCAAGTTCAGCACACAACTGTAGAACCTGGGGAGAAATTTTTAAAAAGAATATGTATCTGTATTGCAGATATTCATCACCATTCTACACACTTCTTGAAAATAAATAACAGAAAATGCATGAATTTTAGGCCAAGTTTCTGTTAACTATTCGTCGTTGCACTAATTTCAAACATTCACTCAGTTTCTAAGGTCATCGCAAATATAGTAACTTTTAATGTATTTGTTCTTTACTGATCTGAAACGTTGTGACTAATTTATTTAGAGTCCCCGAGGCAGCAGTAAAATCTCAAACTCCCGAGTTTTCTCAGATATCATGAGCTATCTGGGCGTGATATATCATAAAGTTGAACAAAATACTTGCTAAGTGTTCCTTGACTACTCTAATCCTTCACCAGACAATTCGATATCATAATGAAAATTATGTTCGGATTATATTGCTAACTGGTGGGTTTCTATTGGTTATATAATAACTAAAGAGCTGGAGGCGTCGGACATCTAGTTCACTCTAATATGGAACTCTATAGTGGAGTGTATTCGTGATCCCGCTGGGGATCTAACTAGGAACCTCCAAGTTTCGCAATGGACGTTTTACCTTTGGACCACTGTATCAACATCTGAGAGTGAAAACATCCAACTTCATCCATTTCACAAAACTACAAAACCATCTTCCACCGTCACCGGTAGGCTACTACCACCTGATTAAATCTAGTCCGTGATGCAAACAGTAAAATTCAACAATCCCCATACAATAATAAATCGATAAGCTGGATAGGACATTTTCATTCGGTTTAAGATACTCCAATCATACGGTGGTATGTCTGATCAAGGTGACATGTGAATGATCAATGTTAAAAGTGGATGTACGTAGCTATACTGAATATACGAGGATGTTTCAAGCCGTTAAATTTTCTCTGATGATTTTACTCTATATTATGTGTTGATAAGTTCTTGTTGGTTTAATATCTGGTTCTCATTAGAGAGGTCGAATTTGAATGACTGTGTTTCACGTGTTCAGGAAAATGTTTCTGTTATGACGGAATGAGAGCGGAACAAAATGTGCCTCTTCTAATCCCTAAATTTTACATAAATAAATCTCTCTATATCCGTTTATTTTTGAATAATATTTAGTTACGGGGTTCAACTAATGTGATTATTAAAAAGAGTCTACCAAATATATCTTCAGATTCATTCAAAACAACGAAAAAACAACAGAATCCTTCCTATAGAAAAGCAATACGTTTAGGTATGGTTCGAAATAAATCAGACAATAAAGTCTCCTCATCGTTATCAACTTCAAGTACCTGGAGAAGTGTCACAAATTTACCAATTATTAATTCAAAACTTGGAAGGTAATTCTATAATTTCTTATTTTTTCGAATAAAGCCAAAACAATAACTGAAGAAGAATGGTATGAATTCACTGTATTTCATAGCTTTTCGTCAGATGCTTACAACCATATATGTATTAAAATGAATCACCACGGTATGATTTAATGTGAAATTGACATTGATAACGGAGGGAATCGGGATAACAAGCATTACTAATAACGACTATTTATGGATTTATATGTGTAAGAACAGGTGTGAGGCCATTTAGAAATGGAGTTCAAAAACATAGGGAAAGATTGTGAAGCAGTAATTAAGGGAAGTCTAAAAACAGCCAATATACAATGTGTGATAATTATAAAGGTTGTGGAGAGTTTACAATAACTCGAAAATAGAAATAAAAGACATTTAGTAACTATGATTCTCTTAAGGTTCCTTGTGAGCCTTTTGGGTGTTACGGTTGCTTGGCGGCTGCCTCTTCGTGGTTTCTGCCAGCAACGTGGCGCTGCGGTTAAGTTTCGACGAAGTGCCATATATTGCTGGTGGGGTTCTCCAGTAGCGCAGATGATGGTGCACCTCAGGGTTTCGCCATTGGCTGGAATGAGTAGAGATATTATCTTCTCTTGTTCTGTTTATATGGGAATAGCTCTGGCCGTCATTCGGAGGGGGGTTTCAGTGTACCCAGTCCCCTTGCTGGGGTTGTTCGGAACCTCGTTGTTCCTGAGGGCTGGCTGAGTCTAAACTTGCAGGTAGAGACATACCTATCTGGGACAGATTTTTTGCTTCGCCTAGGGTTCATTTGGTTACTCGAAGGGTGAAGTTGGAGAACTTTATTGGGAAAGGTTCCTGATTATCTATGAAATACGGGCCCATTTCTGAAGTGGATTCATGAAGTAGGCGATCCAAAATTTCTAGCTAAGGGAGTCAATTAAAGTCTGTCTTTACCCGTCCAAGTCAACCGAGAGGTTGAATGAAGAGTTTACCCGGCTACGGTCTCAGTCAGACCACAGACTTGGTAGTGAAGTGTTGGGATCTGACAGTGAGAGGAGATATATTGGCTCGACATATTTTTCATAGTTCGTTTAGTTGCTCACAACTCAACCGATCTGCCAATGTGTATTGGCCTTGACTCTTGCCCAAGGAGACTGGATATGACTCTAGACTAACTGACGTCATATCCGAAAATTGCAGGTAAAATAGTTTACAATGATTAAACTTGTATTACATCGGATTGGATATGTTATTCTGTATTTCCCTCATCTTATTGCCTTTAAAATAGACTACTTAGAAAAGGCCATACTTTGTTGTATAATGTCCTAAAGGCTGTGAATAGGATTCTCACTTCACTTATGGGTATTGTAATGAACAAATATTTATACCAGTATGGGGACTTGTGGTAGTTTTAGTTTAATTTACAAGTCAATCAAAAGTAGGCCACCACTAGACGGACGTTTAGCTCTAGTGTAGGACTCCTCAGAAGTTCACATCCACGATCCTGCATGCGGAACTCGAATCCAAGACCTTCGGTCTCACGCGCGAACGCTCAACTCTCAGATCACTGAGCCGGCAACCAACGATGTTCATGTCACACTTCAATCGGCCCATGATCTTGCGCAACTACTTATCTATTGTCTGAGGTGAATAACTGTTTCACACCCAACACGGATTGAAGTTGTCACGGCTTCTCACTAGAACTCCAGAAGTTTCGTCCTAAAGTTAGTCACAAGTGAGCATATGATTATTATTAGTATCGGAATTCGTGGAGATCGTAGACTTTTTACAGTTGATCTAAGCTAGAGCAAGTTTATACACAAAAAAGAAACATTACGGCTAATGAAATCTCACTGATAACACTTTTTTTCTTTTAGAAGCCAGGCATTAACAAACTCTTATGAAGTACGAATTTGACAGTCAATTGTTTCTATTAACAAATGTGAATTACTTTATTAGTATGTATTACGAAAATTTTGATGTATCTAAACATACTAAAAAAAGCAAACAAAATTTTTGATGAGTTATTAACTCAATCAATGAACGTTATAGCACTCTAAGCTTTCAGATCGTAAACCGGTTTACTCAAGTTTTCTATTTATATTTTGCGTGGACCATTTTGATGTGTAAAACTGTTTGGCGAAATCATCTGAACATAGATGTTTAAAGAAACTGAATTTGATGCTATTAAGAATAGTATCTGTTTTACGCTTGAATCAATATTATGATATGAAGAATTGGCTGTTAAAATATCATGTATTTTGTAAGTTTGTCAAAATTTTCCATCAGTTATTCAATAAGAAAATCAACCTATAATAGTTTCGGAAATCCATTGGTACAAGTTTGGAAATATTCCTGTTCGGAATCACAATGGAGTTGTAGGTAGTTTTTTAAACATCATTTGATTGTACGTTGTTTAACTGCACACTAATGACTTGGTTGCTTAAATGGCATTTTAGGAGATAGTGATTTGATGATCATATTGAAATTTACCTCAACTTTAACTTGCGATACAGCATTGTATACTACCCAGTGTAATGTAAGTACCCTGAATTATTTAGAAAAACTTGTCAACGAACGAAAAAAGAACTAATCTTTAGTGATATGTTTTCGACGTAATTACATCTTAACGAGTGAGCATTTAGCGTATCTTTGCGTATATATGAGAGAGCTTAAAATAGTTTTATCACTAAATGGAATTACTAGTTAGTGTGAGTTTTACCTTTACAATCAAAGAAATGATTTTGACTAATTAACTAATAGTGAATAGCTTTCTCTAGGTTAAATGGATTTTCCGAATTTAGTTTGCCAATGATACTGATATTACCCCTACTATTTTCGAATTCGGCCTGACAATTTCATCTCTGTGCAAGTGGGGTATAGGAACTTGAATTGATGTACATACGTAAAGGTTCTATGTTGTGCCTGACTGACTCCTTACATAATCTTGACATGTAATTTCTGCGTATGAATGATCAACTTGCAAAAAGTAAACTCTCAAATAATAAAATGTCTGGATATTTTGTTAGTTTAATATCTGTTAGATAAGATCAAAATGTTAATTAAAATACGACTTGATTGAAAGTAAATCCCCGAAGAACATTTTACACTAGTGCCATTTAGTGGTGAGACAAAGAAAAATAAATGAAAACGGTAGAAAGCCTTTAAAATTTTATTTATATCAAATTAATAATTACCACGGATTCAGTGTAGCTGAGAGACCACTTTCAAAACTACTACGGAATGAAATCTTTTTATATCAAAGATAAAAATATCGTATAATATGAACTAAAATGGAGAACATATAAGTGTAACGTCTTTAAGAAAATTTTATATTTCCCTACAATTGTGGTGCCTTTTTTTTTACTTGATACCACCATGTTCAAAGCGTAAGTTTTGTAAAGCGAAAGATAAATAATTTGAAATTACGTCGAATTATTTAATCAAATTGACATACGAATGTATAAAACCATTATGGAATGGTATAGGATGTTCGATGTTTCTAGAGAACATTGAGTTAATGACTTCGAGTAATCTATGACGTTTCAAATCATTACAAAATAGAAGTACTACCTTGTTATCCAATGTTAACAAATAGTAAGTTTTTTTTTTGTGATTTTAAATATCTAGTTATTCTCTTCGTAAATGTACCAGATAGCCAAATATAAATCCCTTCGATTGAACTAATGTGTAAAAGCTACTGTAGCTAGAGAACTTTCCAGATTGAAGTGGACAAAAAAGGATTTATATTACTAATAGATAATGATAATCTTAACTGAAAAATCTGGTAAACGTGTTAGGAGACCTTGATAATTCCTCGAAACTGTCTGTAGTAGTCAGGCAAGTGATAAAAATACTATGAATAAGGAGTGGTCTTTAAAAACTTTTAAGAGAAATCTAGTAAACAACTTATCCTGTTTTTATTAACCTAATTGGTCAGTTGTTGAGTTCACTATTAGTTATTAGAGGTTCCTAGAGTCTCAAAATCACATTTAACCTTATATATACCCCTACATTATGTATGCAAATTAAGTTTGAAGATAAAGCCTCTACGGCGAAGATTAGTAGACTTTTAAGATCCAGCAGGCGGTAGATGTTTAAGCCCTCTACATACTAAAACTAATAAGTGGTAAAGATATTTTTTGGATATTTTGAATGGGATTCTTTTGAGGTAATACAATAATGCATGAACTTCCAAGCTTATTTTAGGAAGGTTATTCAGAGCTTCTTTTTCCAAAAGTAGTTTCCTGAATCGATAATTGTTACATTAGAAGATATTATTCGATTCCCATGAACATGACTCCATTTTGATTAGCTGATAAAACATTTCTCAGCAAAAATAAAACCAAGGCAAACAGTAGTCATGGTTTGAGAACATAATTTAAATAACAATTCTCCAATTAAACGAATGTTAGAGAGAAAAAAATTTATGTGATTTAAAAAACCTAACTTCATGAAAGATCATGTACATGTACAAAACTCATCAACAGTATTATTATACCTTTCTTTGTTGTTTATACTTGAAAGCAAAATAAACTTTCACTTCATTATTATTAGAAATACATGCTGAGTGAGCTTTAAGAAAATGCATTTTGCATTCGTTTAGTTGTGATGGATAAATTGTTTTATTCCCTACAAACAAATACATAGCTGATTCAATATTTATTTATAAATATAAATAAAATAAGAAATTTGCAAAGGCTACAATATGACTGAGAAATCCTAAATTGTACCATTTATCCATAGTATGCCACATATTATAGCCCTATTGAAAGAAAGAAATAGTCATGAGAAATTAATAAGTACTGTGAATTATAGTTCAGTAGAAGATATTTAAATAAACCATAATTCGGAAACAATATATAAAACTAGATAAATCAATAAGAATTTTACATGGAAATATGATAATTTTAGCCTAAATTAGATGAGATATTCTTGCTATTAAAATTACAAGTGGTGATCGGCCCTCGTAACTATTATTTTAAGTCTATTGCCATTTGTCTTGTTACTTTCACTTCATCGTGATGTGGCCACTTGAGCCGGTGCATATTTATGTCATGCTCTATATAGACTACGTGTAATTATATTCAGAAGTCACCGGTTTCCAACAGATCAAGAATATTACAAGTATTTGTACACGGTTGTGAAGATCGTTGACTTTCATTAAGATTATGAACCAGTCAATGTTAAACCACCATCGAAAACCTAGAAGAACTGGATGAATGTGAGCTGGCTACGCAATATCGTGGATTGATTGCAGTTAGGCATTAACATCGTTGGATGCCAGTTCAGTGACCTAAGGGTTAAGTGTTCGCGCGTGAGACCGAAGGTCCTGAGTTCGAGTCCAGCGTGCAGGATGGTGGATGTGCCCTATTGATGAGTCCATACTCGGACAAATCGACCGTCGATTTATTTCAGGTTTAAATGCTGATCTAACATCAACCATTTTGATGATTTCAAGGGAATATTACAATTGTTTTAATAAATAAAATCAACGGGGCCTATAATCTCACACCTTTCAAACTTGAGTTGTATTAAGGCTGGACGTGTTGTGTTCATATAGAGAAATGTATGGTTGAAAACTCGTTTAAATAGTTACCAGGATCTTTGAAGACGTCTTCAGAAAAATAAATATTGTTTCACTCATTTTTATTGATTTAAATCGCTAGTTATGTAGAATAACACTATCCCACTTAAAAACAGAAAGATTTTACCATAATTATGTTAGATTTTCTAATAAAAACCACAACACAATAGTAAGCGATATGAACTGTGTATAACATGATAAACGATTTATCAGTTTCCTTAAGGTTTGTTGCTACTGAAGACCAGTGAAATTTCAAACAATTTACCGGCTCAAATACTTTAAAAACAAATTAAGTCACTTTAATTTCTAATATAACTATCACAAGAGTTCTCCTATTCTTCAAACTACAACTAAATAACCACTGTCCAACGGTAGTTTGGTAAAATCGTATCCTACTTTTTTATTTCTTCTGGAAAAATATCAATGAATCTGACTGGTAAGCAACAAACACAATCTCACGAGGGTAACTCCAGATATTTCATTTCACTGCTGAATATGTAACACTTTTCTCTATCCCAGTTAAATTCATGAAAAACCAACCAATGGAAAATTCGAAAGCATAGTTATAAACATCACAAATAACCAACTACCGTGCTGATTAGTGTATGTTACATTATCAGGGATTATATGAGTTTGATTAAAGTTACAGATAATAATAGGTTAATTATTGCAAAGAAATACAAAATTAAGACCAGTAAATCCAGTAAACATGAAGATCGTCGAGTTGGAAAGTTTCTTAGTGTTTACATTAAAGATTTATAATGAATTGTAAAGCAGCAGGGTTGGTGGAGAGTATAGTTGAAGTATAAAAAGGAATAAACTTCCCACAATAATCATTAGTCTAAAATAAAGATTTCATAAACGAACTCTGATATATATATATATATATATATATATATATATATATATATATATATATATATATATATATAATTGATTTACAAGTATAGCTTGATATCATACCTTAAATTGCTGTTCACTCGTATCAAACATTACAGCTAAATAAGCCAAATGAAATATAGCCAAACAACTGAAGGCTACATTACACCAGCATACCCAGAATGAATTCTAAAAGTAATCAGATAAAGGAATAAAGTTTGAATACACACGTGTGTGTAAGAAGTGATGGGATTAGTGACATTTTTCTAAAAACAAACATGCTAAATAAATCAGTGCAAATTCAGCATAAATTGAGATTATCATCTTTAGAGAACATCAAACAACTAGAAATCATGAGTACAAAATTTAAGTGAAATACATATGCCAACAAATAATATTCTTTTGATTTTTGTAATCAAGAGAATAAAATATTAAATTTGAACCTATGCACAATAACTGAATAGTAAACTTTCTTATCAGATAAACTTTACTATATAAATTTCATAAAATTGGGTAGTAACTGGATGTGAAATTCAGAATGTGTAGTCAATCTTACTTGGAACTTATCAGCTGGATGAACCAAAATTCTAGTGTTGATATTCACAGTAGGACTCGAACACAGGATATTTTAGTGAATGCAAAATGCGAATTACATTTAAGATATTGTGGTGTTTGAATGAACTAATGACTCCTTTGTAATTGTTGAATGTTTGATTTCGAATTCTAAATACAGTACATTCGTTAGTGCTTGTGTAGTACTTCTTGATTCCATTGCGTTATCCCTGGGATTCTTAGTTCATACTATAATTCAATTACTCCTAATTATCATAGATATGCATATTTCAGCCAGGCTAATGTTGCACGACAGAAAGGCTTATATAAGATGCAGTGATTAAATAAAACATTGTGGTTCAATAATACACTGACTTAGATATTGATAACGTGACTCAGTTTTTAAAAGTCATGTAACACATACAGGAAGGGGATAGATACAAATGTACTAAGGTATACACAAGTACAAACCATGATCAATGTTACACTGAGTAATAGGAAAGACCGAATATATAGGTGATAGAATAAATGGGAAGATAAGAACAATTTACTCGTCCAAAATTTAAAGTAAATCGCGTAGGTGTGTGACAATACTAATTACTAGATCATAGGCTTTAAAGTATTATCCACTGAGCTCCTCACTCAAAGTAACTATCAGCTAAATAAAACGACTCTAAATTTCTACCTATGTTCGCTATTATCCAAACTTAATAAAAGCTTTTGGTTAAGTGGGACTATCGAGGTTATCCACTCATGTATATAAAAAAAAGACTAATCTACTGTAGGCCTTATCATCAACGATGGAAAAAGACACAAACTTACAAACAAAATATAAACCTAAGTTGCAGTATTTTATTTTATTTCTAAATTCTCAGAAATAAATATAAAATACTTTTTGAATATTTGTACACGTTTAACGTTTTCGTCTAATCAATTTTTTTTTGGTAAATAAAAATGAAATTGACCTTACAGTTCTACTGTTATATCGGTGTACATAAGTCTGAAAACGCAAATTAAATCCAATTTATTTCTAAAGATCAAGACCTAATTGTAGAGATTTACTGAATTACATATTACTTTGATGTGCTGATACCATGAAACGTTCATAGGATATATATATATATATATATATATATATATATATATATATTCTGATACACGTAAGGTAGGTAGATAAATTATAAAATTTGCGTTTACCTTGTTACTATGACAACAGGATTCAGGACATGGACGACTGGCAATACATGCATCTAGAATCTTGGCCAATTTTTCCCGAAAGACTATAAGAAATATAGGAATGTTTATTTCAATTGTTGTAGCAAACAATAACTAATGTGCGTACTGTTAATCGTAAAGATGAATAATAAGGTGATCAAAATATGGTTTATTATAGATATTGAGATACCTTGGATTTGATCTTGATACCGTTATATCACTTATTAACCAATTAGCACAAATATGGGTTAAATTAGGAATCTTTTGCATAGATGTAAGTTCTTTTTGAGAGTTGTCTTTTTTAAAAAAAGAAACTGGACTCTAGCTGTAACAAAAACAAGTCTGCTTATCAGAAATTTACAAACGACTGTTCCTTCTACCAAAATTAAAGAAACTTCTATAAGTAACCATTAACTTGGAATTCATAAATCTACAGATATTAATAGAAGGTTAAATAATAAAGTCAAATATTTATTCAGTTGTTTTAACGGTAAAAAGATAATGATTGTTGTGTAATCTATCATGTTTGTTTGATTTGTTTAGTTGACATTCAAAAAATTAACTTGGTTTGGTTGAACTAACCAACTTCAATAATTTTATCATCCAGTAATAAAGTGACAAATGATTACAGTATATGAATGAAATCTACCACTGTTGCTGTGTATCTTACATACTTACCATATTCAATATATGCATAGATTCCAATAGAGAATAAAACAGCGCTAAGTTGAAAATTCAAACCCTAGAAATAAAGGTGGAATTATAAAAATGGCCGTTATAAAGTGTTATCAATAAGTGTTATCTAAAAAACTTCCACAAAGCTGAATAGAAGTGAAAAATAATTTTTTGGTTAATCAGAGTATTTAAAATGTTCTCCAGGAATGTATAAAGCCCGATACAATTTAGCCTTTCAAGTACCGAAATGGCCAGTAATTTTAGGGTTTTTCGACAGTGCTTCAATACTGAAAGGATATTCTTAACCATATAAGTAACCTTTGACTTTGTAAATGAACTAATCTTTCTATAGCATTTACGCTTCCTGATTTTAGTCATAGTTAAATGTTTGTAGATATCTATAAGTCGATTAAGGAGTCAACGTTACAAGCGTTTGGTGTAACATACACAATAAAAGGAAATCCTAAATGAAGTAAGAATCTGTTGTACATTCTAGTTAGACAAATCATAGATTTTATACTGTACTATACTTCCAAATTTAATTAACTTTAATTAAATGTTACTAACATTAGTTTACGTTAAGTAATATTATGCATTTGCCTTACAGGTTTAAATGTAAGGATCGTTTATGTGCACTATTAGAGAATAAAGATGAAAATTTTGTCTGTAGTTGACTGAGTTTTATGATATTTATATTTATTTATTTGAATACATAAATATTGGTACTAAAGAGCACCGTATATGCGCCACACAAAGTACTTGATTTTTGTGTAGACTGTGATACTGCCTGGGTGCTTAGATCGAAGCAAGTGGTTTTCTTAGGGAGCCACACTCGGAACCTTCGACCTATAAGTCTGGTCCGTAAGGCAGTGGAGCAACTTCAGGAGACGCAGTCGCATAGTAGCCAATGACCAATAATTGGTTCATACACAATTTTTTTCCTTATGATCCTGGAGCCCATGTGCACCATTGGTTTGAAATCAAGGATTTCCAACTCCTCTAGGCGAACCCTCCGTGTCCACTAGCCAGGTTAAAGCGCAAGACATTCAATTTTCGTCCTCGAAATTTCGTAATCAACACCCCCGCCACGGGAAGAGAGTGAGTAGGACTTCTCTGGCAGTGCCTGTGTACGCGTGGTCATGTGAGAGCATTTCGAGAGGGAAAGTGGTCTCTTCCACTATCGGTCGTACCAGGGCATCTAGTGTAAATCGATTCAATTCCGCCAAAGATAATACCTAGAAAGCTCTTGAAAACTCTGAATTGATATAAATTTAAAATATACAGAACAATAATTATTCATTACATGTATACACAGAAACATTTGCTGACTTGCGCAAGGATCAAATTAAACCACACATTCTATCCTATTTTGCTGAAAAAACCTAACCTAAACTCGGGCAGATGAATGAAGAATATATATGATACATCCGAATGGGTAAACGAAAGTGATCAATGAGAAATCCCATCTTAATAAAATCTCAAGTTAGTTGACACTTATATTTCTGAAACATTAAGTAAATTCATGCGATTCATGTTATGTGATTTGGAAGTCAAGTCAGTCAGTGTTATACTTAGAAACATCTCTTCTATGACTGACCTCCTAGAAAATTGAAATATTTACAATGAATAATAGCTAATGTTATCTATACACGATGACGTTTCAATAACCGAATATTTATTTATAAACTAAAAACAAACGTCATGTTAACACAACAAAGACTAAATACAAAACAAAAAAGAGATAATTACAGAAACGAAAAACAGTATTCTCAGTAAACATATTTACAATAAGCTTCCGCATCTGGTCGCCTCCATGTGCATCTACCAGTTCACTTGCTCTTGTGAAGCAAGGTACATTGGCCGTAGCAAGCGCTCGCTTTCAACTCGAATACGGGAACATGTCGCAGTGTGGTTCTACAAGGGTGAGAGGAAAGCAGTTAGGAGTTCTATACTTGAACACCTAATCGACTGTAATCGTTCTACGGATCCACAGTTTGATTTTAAAGTTGTATATATGATTCGTTCAAATTTACCTAGATTTCTTCGTATTCAACTCCTGAAAATAGCCGAAGCTCTTACCATCCATGAGCTCAAACCAGAACTATGCATACAAAAGAAGTACGTCCTATCGTTATCGTTACCTTGGTCTTGATTATTATTATCACTGCCTTCCCCTTTACTTATGTCCTATATTCTCATTATTTTATTCATAAGTGTTCATCCTGTCACCCTATTTATTTTAACACCTCTATGACCTTTAATCATATAATATTCACTAAATCTACTGTTATTATTAGTATTATCTAATCTAGTATTATAATCTCTCTAATACGTCATCTTGGTTATTCGTGTTCACATTTCCTCACGGGATTAGTACTTTAACAAAAAATTTTCATATATATACGATTGTACAGTTTGATAATAAATTCGTTGAAAAGAGATCCCTTTTCTGAACTTCATGTTTTTAATTTTTAATGTTTAGATGGGAACTCTCTGTCAATAAATTTTAAGCAACTTTTTTTAGAAAGTTCCCAGTTTAAAGTTCTTTTTTATCAGAAAGTGACATAACTACCTATAAACATTTTGCAATTCTGTTATAGTAAATTTGACTACACTTTTATTATAAATGAAATCCTATCAAGCAGTTGATTTCCACTTCTCATTCCGAAGAATAGGTCGAATTATTAAATAGTTACACAAAAAACAGCAAAATTTATCGTCTTACATGTAATAACGAACTAGCTGTATAGGTTCCCAATATAGCATACACATGTCCATATGGACGTAACGGCTTGTATACATCTAATTAGAAGGAAAAATCCTAGCATTCAGATTATTAAATAAATCATTTTTAAGAAAATGGTATAGCTCAAACAAACGTAGTTATCTGTAGAATGTATTCGCCAAAGATACCTTATTTGGAGTTCCACAGTAAACTACTAAGCATTGAACAGCTATTTCATCCTAATGTAGGACTCCTTAATAGTGCGGTAACTTGGTAAGTATTCGTCCTGAGACTTGAAGTTCTTAGGTTCGATTCTTAATAGTTTCGTGGATATGCACTACAGAGTATTCTCATACTACAACAAAACAGGAGTCCGATGCTCTCTCGTTTTTAATGGTATCTCAACTGGGAGAAATCTGTGACGAATATAATCTACAAATTCAAGCGATCTCTACAAAACCCCTTCAGTTAAATGTAGTTATTGTAAGACATTTGATTATCAATATAAACAAAACTTATTGTTCACTAAACAACTTTATTTTGAAATAGATTAGCTAACATTTTGGATAATGATGAGATTAGATAAGAAGTCTCTTGTTAAAACAAGAATTGTTTAAGTTTTAAAATATGGATTGCTGGGTTTCGGTTTAGCAGTTCAAAGATATCACATCCAATGCAAAACTTGGAAATCATAGCTTGGATTGCCTATGGGATGGTTGATGTACAATGTTGAGGAATCTCAAATTATGACAAAATAGAGCTGTTTAGTATTTCATATTACTGACATTTGTCGTCTAACAGCATTGAACCGAAAAACAAGTTATTGATTATACATAATGATGCCATATTTTGATGTTCACATAAGAATGTTTCCCTAACCTTCCCCTTACTATACTTTGTTGTTGCATTAATAGAAATTTGATGGTTAAAAGTGGTCTTTTATGCTGTCTGTATACACGGTGAAACAAGTGATTCTCAATTATTTTTTTCTGAACTACATTCAGCAGTTAGTTTTGTTGGCAAGACAACGGATAGAGCAGACACAATAATTTGTACTGACAAAGATCGCCAAATTACGTGAAAGATTGATGGAAGAATAGACAAAACTGGCGAATATATATATAGGAGAAAAGTCACGAATAGCTATGTGTGGTTCATAATATCACAAACTGTATAATGAAGCAATTATTTAGCTATAAGGATTGTTTTAGATCCTGAAATAAAACACGGAGAACACCAACACAATCACACTTGATGGGGAAACTCTGAAAGAGATGGAGACTTTCACGTATCTGGGCGGTACCATCGATAAACGTGGAGGATCTGATGCAAATGCTAAGGCAAGAAGAGGAAAACAAGGGCACCATTCATACAGTTGAAGAACATTTGAAACTCAAAACAACTGTCAACTAACATCAAAGTGAGAATTTATAATACGAACGTTAAGACAGTTCTACTGTACGGAGCTGAACCTTGGAGAACTACTGCAATCATCATCGTAAAGGTACAAGTATTTATAAACAATTGTTTATGCAAGATACTCAATGCCCGTTGGCCGGATGCCATCAGCAACAGCCCACTGTGGGAAAGAACAAACCGGATTCCGACTGAAGAGGGAATTAGAAGAAGACGCTGGAAGTGGATAAGACACACATTAAGGAAATCATCAAACTGCATCACGAGGTAAGTGCTAACTTGGAATACTGAAAGGAAACAGTAAAGTGGAAGAGTAATGAACACATTGTGTCGAGAATCGGAAGCAGACATCAAAAGGATGAGCAGCAACTAGAAAGGACTACTCAGGACAGAGTTCGATGAAGAATGCTGATGGGTGGCCTATGCTCATCCACAAGGGGTAACAGGCGTAAGTAAGTATTGTTTTTGTTTGAAACAGGTAAATTTAAACACATTAAGTTATCTACAAACTATTAAAGGTGTCCGTATTTTCCACTTAGTATGAAATGTAAACATGCATATACATAAGACATTTGAGTGTAGCAATTAGTCCAAAATGATTTATTGTTGTAGTTAACTTACTAGTAATACGTTATGTTTAAAAAATGACCATACGTTCTTGGATTCAATAAAATGCGCATCCTGGAGAACACTGTTAGACACTAGTCAAAACATTACATGTTAGTCCATAGTTTGAAATAAAAATATTACATTATCAAATAAAAGACTAAATAATCATGTCTTACATTGTTTTAACCAGCTATGCATTGGTAAATTCCAGTAAATAACAACTTCAACTAACGATCGAGGAAGTTCAATGAACAATGGACGAGTTACCACAATAGGTCTGGTAGAAAGATTAAAGAGTGAAAATGCAACGAACCTGTACTTATAAAACTAGATATTGTTTTATAATAACAGCTGTATAAAACCGTATAAATTAAAGATCATTTCATGTTTAATTCGACTAGTATTTCGTTCACGACGGAAAATGTTGGTTTATGTAACCTACTGAATAGAATTTTAAGGAATAAACAACTATTATGTTGTTGTAGTGTAGATTTATTACACACAGGAAGTGAATGATTAACCGTTTTAAGTAGGAGAGATGATACAAATGAAGTATAATCGACTAGTGAGTAACATTCAGTTTAAGATTTTCAAGACATGACTAGTTTGAATATCCGGTTAAACTAGTTAGAAACTGAGCAAGATTTATCGTTTTCTTCATGTCAATCTCAAGATTTTTATCAGTGTGCATTCTGAGATAGAACAGTGAACTTTACAACCTAGTAAGCGACCCCTTACTGGTCGGTATTTAAAAACCTCAGTCATATACTTATACCGTGTTATAATTGATGAGTCAAAATTCGGTTTCATCTACAGATAATAGTTTATAATTGGGAAAAAGAAAGATACAATGCTGAGAAGTAAATCAGTAATAAGTAACAAGCTATGTAACAGTTAGTTTCCATGTAGTATTTATTTAAAAATAGTATTCACAAACCGATACCAAAAAGTATTAGAGAACGTTCATAACTCTAGCAATGAGAACCTTATTAATTATTTTGAAAACTATATTAATAATATGGATTATGAATACATTTATTACTGATAACGATAGATGAGATAATTCAACGTTTCATGCAAATTTTTGTCTCATCACAATTTTAAGGAGTTTAATAGACCAGATAAGTATTAAAAACAAAGAAACAATATATCAATGAAGTGATTATCGATTAGAGAAAGCAAACATTAAACTTACTTGTATACATCTTTTGAATTGTTCTTCTCTTTAGTATTTTCTTGTTTGTTTGATTTTATTGAATACTTATCACAATATCCTAAAGCTGTCATGAAAGATTCACTTGATATACATACGAAATAATGACTGAAACGGAAACTTTGTGATGCAAAATAAGCATGAAGCCAACTAAGAGGAAAGAAAAATGAAGAAAAAGGTATGATTTTATTGAACAATTTTATTTGCACAAAGTATGGCTCTATTATAAAACAAGGGAAATTTTGATAATAAAACAAAACTTCAATAATAACAGTAAGTCCTGAAGGTAAGTAAACACTTACAGTTTTCAGTCTAATCAAACATTAGTTTGTGAATAAACAATCCTAAGGAAATTCATAATAATACTGAACACTTCCCATTAAATGTAAATAACTGACCAAACACTGACAGTTTAAGTAATCAGTAATTGTTAAAAACGAGATGAATAAATGAAAATGACAAACGTTAGAAGTAATTTTTTCTGGGTAGATTAGCATTTTTATTTCTAAAATGTGGTTATTAAGGGCTTTAATTGAGTGATTTTTATGTGTTCCTATTCGTATGCTTCCATTTGTCCTACTAACTGTTGTTAAATCTTTTTTTGTTCCCAAATTAACATCATTATCACGGTTTTTTGTCGTAAGTGTCCAAGTTAGGTACATGTTACAATCTCTTGTTTATGATGCATCATGGTCCTGTAATTCATGTGAGTTTCTCAGTCAGAGATATACGGGTTACATTAGCTGTTACTCTCGAGTTCTAATTTGGTCTTTAGGACAGGTATTTTGTATAAGCTAGTAACGTTTAGTAGCAGTATCCATATTACTGATTCAAACGTAGCAATCTAAAGCTAAGTCAGTGATAATTTACACTTTAATGTGAGGATGAGTAGTTATGCTATCCTTATGCTTAAAGGCGAGGGTTGGGTTCGAAACCACTACCAAATACTTACGAGTTCATTAGTCTAACAATTAGAACACTTATTGGAAAAAACCGAATACACGGTACAACCATATCTGTGTATTGACCTTATTTTTTTAAAAAAAATTCACACCCAAAAGATTAGAAATCATAAACTTACGGTTGAAATTTCAATATCATAGCTAGTGTATGAGTGAAACAAGTTGAATAAGTTAAATATAACAAAGATAGCCCAAATAATTTAACTGTCTGAAAAAGTGAAATCATAGTCTGTCAGAAAAAGAAAACAATAACAATAAGAACAACAACGAATATTTTAAAAGGAAAACTTGAAATAGATCATGTTTTATATGCACAAATCAAACAAGGATTATAATCAAAATGTTTTGTATTTCAAGTAGTATTGAATCTTAAGTGTTATTTTTCTTTCGTAAGCACAGAATTTTCAATGTTACTTTGTAGAATAGTAACATAAAAAAGGTGTTTAAGTGTCATGCTTTGTGACCTAAAGTTACATAAACGAAAATAATCATATTTTGATGAATGTATTGTTATTCCACTAGTTGAAATCATGAGTCAATAGAATCTAGACCACCATGGAAAACCTAGAAGCACTGAACGGCTGTTTCGTCCTAGTATGGGACTCCTCAGCAGTGTGCATCTATGATCTCGCCCTCCGCGAGATTCGAAGCCAGGACATATCAGCCTCGCGCGTGAGCGCTTAACCATCAGACCACTGAGCTGGCATTCAACGATGTTAATGTCTAACTTCAACCAATCCACGAGATTGCGCCACCGTACACCATTGTTAGTCGAACAAAAGGTTTAGAAAAATCTATTTTTTTATATGTTACAAATCAAGTTAAATATTGTTATATTTTCTTAGCAATTAGCAGCATCACAACCTTAGATATGTAAGAATTATATCTTATGATAAAATATAAAAGTTAGTGAATAAAATAATTAAGATAACGAGATTTCAGCACGAACTGATGTTTCGATTAAAGAGTCACCGAAAACCAAAGAGTATTGATACTTTTCTACACTCTTGATTCACAACTATACATACATCAAAGAGTGGGTTGAATCAAGCACACTGAAGTCGTGAAGGATGAGTGTGTTGTAGGATTGAAGATAAGTTTTGTTGACGAATACCAATTAATACGGGTGGATCGTCAACTACTTACAAATATTTAACGTGACCGTGACTAGTTTAAGCTCTCGAGTTTGAAATTTAACAGTTCACATTTTTAACGCAAGTTAGTTTATGATATGCTGAGATGATTTATATAATTCCTAACGACGATACTTAATTTTAATTATGTAACCAAGTAACTTAATTAATTACTGTTTCACATTAGAATTTTTAAGGATTCACTTTAATTTTAATTAATACTGAGAACACGGAATCACTACTAAGCTTACGCAATGAATATTTACTTCCTTACAGAATGATATCAAAGAAAGCAAGGAGCGGCTAATCCAAAAACGTGGCATAAATACATGAAGCCACTAACTATTGGCCTGAGAAATTTCCATAGGTTCAAACTGCCTGGTTGAGATCCGCATGTTAGCTGAGATCAGTGGTTGAAGACGTTGAGTGACATTGCTCAGAATCGGTTACAATAGAGCAGATGTATTTATTCTTTATCCTCTAGATAATGAGTTCAAATATTCCTTCGTATATGCTTTTCCATTGTCTTTTAGAACCCTATTCTTAATGCTTGGTCTTCTTCATTAAAATAAATTATTTAGAACTCTTATTATTCATTTTCGCCCGTTAATGTTGTATGGTAACTTGGATGGCCACATATATATCCCAGGTTGTAAGTTGATTATCACTAACTGACTATAAACTGGTCTGTTATGTATTTCTTTTTATTTAGTAGTTACTAGTTAAGAAATCTTCAAAGCTAAGATGAAATGGCTAGTTATCTCTCTATGGTTTTTCCAACTAATATTGGTTCTAAATGAGAATTATCTCCAGAAACGATCTAATTCTGAATGTATACACGTATCTTACTTTTAACACAAATTTATAAAATATAAGTTTAACTAAACAGTTCACATCATATTTACTGCAATATCAAATAGAAATGTATAAACCGAACAATATTATTAGTTAAACATATTTAAAAAAAAGGAATCAACAAATTCATTACAAATAGAGACATATTTAGTGCTAAAAAATAACAATCATTGTGTTTTCACACCACACTCGAAAATAAAAAATTTAAATTCAATTCAGAAATCTCTCTTTAATTACTGATGTACTTTAACTATGAACGACTATGTACTAAAGTTAATAGATTGAAGCACAAAGTATTTCAACAAGTCTTAAATCTACACATTTCACAACGTAACGATCGGTCACATTCAAGGCCCAATTATCTTGATATTCAATTGTTTTCAACTTACATATTTTAAAGAAAAAGATCTATCATTAACAGCATAGTTTCTAATCATTTCTTCATATCTTAATGGATTAAACCATGGACCAAACAATAAACTAGCTGGACATAGACAATAAGACAACCAAAGTAATCCACGATATAATGGTGTCCACAGTAGTATGCAGCAAGGCTCTTTATTGATCGTTTTATAAAAATTTTTATTTTCCATAGAAAAAGATATACATTTCATAATAATTATCATTATACTGCCTATAAACCAAAAAGCCACAAGAAAGTAGTATAAAAAATTAGTAGTAAATGAATAAGAGACATATATAAAGTATCATTAGATCTGAATGTAACAACAAATTAAGTTATATGATATTTTTAAATACAATGTTTGGTAAAACAGAAATTATTCTTGTTTAAAATTTTTAAAGAGGTAAAAACTTAGATATCTTGACGAAAATATGAATAATCTTCATAGATCTCCATATTAATGATGAATATGGGCTTATTTATGATTAATGACGAGATAAATTCGTAGAATTCTGGTGAGAAGCTGTGACCAATAAAATTCAAAAATGCTGAGAATGTATGATGATGGGCGAGCTATGCCGAGAATTAATTGAAGTTGGAAGCGTAGAAATTATTAAATTTAAACTAAATGTTGATATGTCAACAGTGAGACCTGATGGTCCATGATGAATTTACACACCGCATACGGTAAAACAGCCATTCCATGAACTTGATATTTTGAAAAAAATACGATAAGAGCATTGAAATATACTCCACATTTTATAGAAATAAGTCCAAAATCAAATATAACATAACATTAGTTCAAACAATCAAATTTTGAAGCAATATATTGGGAAAAAACTGACTTGGATAAACTAACGATGAATGAATACATAAATACAATCAAAAGCTTCAATTATTTATTTACTATAAAGAAATTGATTTTTCTAACACGTTCATCACTATTGAACTACTTCACTTATGACCTCCGGATATTGATTTTACTTAGCCATAACACTTCAGTTTTGTCTATTTTTGTGTATTCCTATCTTACATTCACTCAAAGAAATTTCAATGAAAAAATAAAAATTTCTTTAAATTCTAATTGAGCATTACCATGACAATGGAGAGAGAATTAAATCAGGAAGGATATGGATAATAACGCTGCAATCGCTGTGCTGAGTAATTACATTCTAAAGGTAGAATAGTCATTTCAGAAATTATCAGCAACTACGTTAAAACAAAAGTTGAGATTTTAAAGAAATATCAAACAATAACATTCCATTCTTGGAGATTTTGTTTTACAAAACTCATATAGGAATTTAAATTAATATAATGAACGGGTCAATGTTGGATCACAATCGAAAACATGGAGGCATTGGACTACCGTTTCGTCCTATTATGGGACTCCTCAGCAGTGCGCATCCACAATCCTACGCGTAGGACTCGAACCCAGTACTTTCGGTCTTGCGCGTGAACGCTTGACCTCCAGACCACTGAGCCGGAATCCGACGATGTTATATAGAAATGTTTAGAATGAAAAAAATATACATGAGGTTAAGTCAGACAATGACAATCTAACAGAAAAATTTAAAGAGACGTAATTGTAAAGGAACAATAGTCATTTCTAGTACTTTTACTTTACTGAAATGGAAGAAAACGATATTCTTTTTGTATCCTGAAATACAATTGCTATCATCATGTATTTCTATCAAAATCATTCACAAAAACTTGAAAACGACTAAACATATGGTATCTGTTAGAAAACTTTTTAAAACAATCAATGCCAGTATTACTAAGGTTTTGAGAATTAATGATGTTCACAAAGCAATATAACCACTTGATTTAATTTTATGCTGATCGAAAAGAAGGGATGGCTAAATAAGACAAGTGAAACATAATTTACTGGATAAATTACGTCAACAAAGGGAAGGGCTACATTGGACAGAGTGCGCACACCTACCTTTCAGCTTAGTAAAAACAACTATGTAAATGTAAGTAGACAACTAGGGACAGGTCCGACACTCAGGTATATTTACAGTCAAAAATACACCAAAATAAATTTAATCTGGTATTCAATGAGGATGGTGCCAATCTGAACTGAAAAGTTAGAGGTTAACCTATCAAAATCACAGTCAAGAGTAATACAAACGAGCATACAAATAACAAGCTTTTAAGAGGTTTAACAAATAATAGTCATAATAAACACAATGACCTGGTACTGCTTATGTTCATTTGAATGTAAAACAGCCACTGATCATGTTGACCAGATTAATAACAAAAGATTTACAGTTGAATAGTCTGGTCTATAGAATGTAATACAATCAACAAAATGCTATGGACATCTGATCAAGCATTAACTGATAATAAAAACAGTAACAGAATTCATCAAGTCAATATGAAATTAGATAACATACCACGAATTTGATGCCATTTAACAGGATTTTTGTAAAACTCGCTAAATAAAAAAATATATAAACGTGGTTAAGAAGACGGGCCGGAAGAGATGAATAATGAAACCAAATGATCAAGGAAAAATTGATTTTTGTTTTGTTAAAAACAAAATCTCTAAGAAATGAAAATCAAAATACATTTAACTGTAATCTATACTCTTGATAATGTCATTAATTTTATTCTTAATTGAAAGACATGAGGTGAACAAAACTTGAGGTACAATTAACTTGACGGTAAGTAGTTGAAGGTAGTTAGTAGAAAATCCAATGGACCTAGATTTTACTCAATTTGGTCCCTGAAATTCTGAAAAAAACTGATGCTCCCCTCAGTAGGAAATAATCTCAAATCAATCAGTTACTGAATCTAAGACATTACCACTGAGTTATTTGAGCTTGGGTTGATATCCTATAATATTTAAATATTCATATCGATCGATCGCTACTGAGTAGTAACTAATGTTATGCTAGTCTGTTTCGTAGTGCTGATTGACTTGAGTCGATCAAGTTGCATAGTGTCCTTTTATTGCAGGTAACTCGATGACGCATGCACAGTATTGAAATTAAGTGGTTGAATGGAATCAACAGGAAACTTTAAACTTAGGTTTCATACTGGCTGGCATTCTTCAGTAATATCTACTCTTGACATTCAATAGAAAACAGTAGACGAATTATGTGATAACGTAAATAATGAATTCACATTACATAGAACATAACACATAGGTTAAATGTAAAGGAATGTAACAAGCATATACAGATGTAATTGCGTTGAGATATTTAAGATAAAAAATCTTTTCATTTATGGGATGATATGAGGTGAAGAATCTTTGATAACCAAAAGGGACCTAATATCTCCAGACTCTTAAACAGTGACCATTTAAAATCACACTAAGAATCGGAGCCACGAATGTATTTAGGTAACACAGAAAGTGTAAAATCATATGCTCTGTGGAGTGAAGATTGATACTGGAAATTGACTACAGTCAATAATGTAAGCAATAATATACCGACTCGAACTATTAATTGATGTAATGGTGAACAATATTAAAGACTCGCAAAGAGCGATTAGACGGTTCCATAATAATCTACTTAGTTTAGAGTAACTATGTGGACTCAAGGAAGCTCTGAAAAAGCCGACGACTCACATCCCAGAATCTTGGAGTGTAGCTTCACGATTGGACAAATGCTAAACAGCACTGCCTGTGGATTGGATGATTGTTATGATGGTTTCGTTTTTACTAAAAACTATAAATACCCGAATGTTTTGTATCATATTTGATGCCAGTTGGATAAAGATACCTTTTCACTCGTCTTCTGTCTTCTAACTTGAGACTTGGAGGGTTCAATATATATATATATATATATATATATATATATATATATATATATATATATATATATATATATATATATATATATATTAGAGCCATGATGAAAAACTAATTGAAAAGAAATTTCTTCGCTCAATTCGTTCCTTCTTTATTTATCAAATGTAAAAATGGGAATTACATATTTGCTACATTAACTGGTAACAGATATAATCAATCAAATTGCTATGTTTGAAGCGATTACGAGTTTACCTAGTCTGCAAACAGGAGAAATACTAAACTGAATGATCAACAAATTGCATTAAACGGAATTAATGTTAAATAAAAATCATAATGAGTAGATCAATTCTGATTTTGATCTTTCACCCCGTCATAACACCTCCCTGTTTTTGGAGACTGGAAGTTTAGACGCTGACTTCAAATTTTCTGGTTTTCTTCTCCCCTACGAAGTGGTTGGAATTCGAAAATTGAAGAATTGTACTTATCATCTCTTTAAATGAGGGTTTCGAACTTTAAAAATTTAGTGTTCAAAGCGCTTAAATTAGTTCACCATAACTTGTACAAATTGCCATATTTAGAAGGAACAATCAATCAGCTTGAATCTTATCCATAAGTACTATATTATATGCTTAGATGTTTCCAGACCTGAAGGTCCGGAGTTTGATCCCCGATGGGGTCTCAGATGCACACTGTTGAGGAGTCCCATACAAGGACGGAACCGTTCTCCAGTTTTTTCCTGATATTTGAATGGTTGATTAAATAAGATCAATATACGATGTAAACTACAAAATTCGGAAGTCTACACAAATCTCCTACAGTAATCACTATCCTTTCGAAAAAGCATCAATGATAACGAATGTAATATTGGGAAAAATTTAGTCACAAACTACAAAGACAGTCAAATTCAATAATCAAACGTAGCATATCAATTATCATAAAGATAGAGGAATAAACAAGCGACAATTTTAATTAATTACCAGTATAATTGAACAGATGAACAAATTCCAATTGTTACAAATAATTCCCAATTAGTATATTTCCCATGTGAATCAGCAATATCCGAGTTAATATTTAAGGTAAATAATAGTGTTAAGGTAATTATAAGGCCAATAACAATCCACCACAGATCATATGAAGCATAATATAGGACGAACAAACCTATTCAAAGGAAATAAAATAAAACTCTTATGTCAACTCTGACATTATTCGGCATTCTATCACCAAAAATTAGATAAATTTAAATAATCAAATGAGAAGACGAAGTTTATTAGATGCATGTACACGATCGCATCACATGTCTTTGTGTTTATAAATATATATTCATCGTGGAACACATAGTTGAAGCAGGTTATACAAATGATCTTAATTCAACTTGTTCGGTTATGCATATCAGTTACTTAGGGAGAATATTTAGGTTCCATGAAACCTTAGCCAAACGAAAGTTCAAGTTATCCTCTTGTTTGTTTAAACATAATCTATACATACACTAGATCTACTCTGATAATACTGTTTTAATACATAGAGTGGTATAGTTTACACTATTTTTTTCCTTATAATTTACGTTTTATGCTGTAATTTGTCTAGTATGATATTTATCTCTCATGTATAAATGTATTGCAAAGTTAGTATGTAATGAAATTGTTCAATTAGAAATGCGGTAATATCATATGGTTTTATCAACTTTCGTTTTCTGATCGGATCATTCAAATTGGTCAAAAGGATTACCTACAATATCTTTTAGAAATTATCAACAGTTTTAAGAGTAGATATTATTTATTATTAACAAATGAGTTATAGATAGTTTATTTGTAATGTAATTCATTTATAACGTAAATGTTTGTCAAACATCGGTTTTAGCTTCGTATGATTTAATATGTTGATTGCCTTGATTGTAGAAAGTAAAGCTGGGTTTCAATTCATACTTTCTTCATTATTAGGCTACCGCTCCGACATGAAGTATACAAGTTATATATCATTGTCTAATAATATGACTGAGTGATTTATGGAATTTTTTCAAAAAAGGAATGACATAATGATGAACATAAAGTAAGAAGAGTTTTGTTTTAAAATAAAATAAAACTAATTATTGGAAAACTGTAACCAAAAGCTCTACTTACAACTGATAATTAAAGTGATTAAAATAAGCTAGAAATTGACAGAAAACCTGTAAGACAAAAAGATTCTAACAAATGACCTCCAAGTTATTAACCCTTGAATCAACTGGTTGAACTGTAAGATCTAAGTGCTTTACGAGCTCTGACCATACTCCGATCGTTAACTTTTAGACTAGTTCACAGTTTTTTTTAAAGTTCCAATTCGGACAAAAATAAGGAGAGTGAGATAAGTTTATTAAGTGGTTTTCATTATTCAATACAAACCTTACTTAGTGTGAGTTGCTGGAAAGTTCTGAACTTGGAACAGACGACTGTGACATAAAGTACACTGTTATATACTGTATTTTTTGCTTAGTTGAGCACTGTTTTAGACTAATATATAATAACATGGATAAATGATATAATACATAAGAGGATGTAAAATATTACATAACATCTGATAGTTAACTGAGAAGAAATGGTCAGAAAGTATAGAAAACGTAAACATTTTCAAAATAACAATAACTAATAACTTTAAGATTATTTAAAGTATGTGACGTTTAAATGTAAACTCTCAATAGGATCGATAAAAGAGGTACTTACCAAGACAAATGGAAAATATATGAAGGATTATTGTGACAAATGTGCGGCAAATTTTCCCTATTCAAAAAAACACACAATAATGTACAAAAAATACAAAGTTATCAACAATGATAACTATGATCATTGGTTGAAAAAGTTGGGCGATATGGCTCAAAAGTGGTAGTAATAATAATAAGATATTCCACTATCATTTTTATTGGTTTGTATCAACATTATAGGCAAATATCAATCTTAGTTAAGTTTGCTGTTATATGTTTTGTCTACTTCCACATATTGTGACTTTTGATTACATGCTTAATACATGTTTCAACCTCACTAGTTAAATTACAGCAAATATTTGGCTTTGATCACATAACTTTTGATAACGTTAAACTGCTTGAAACTGAATGAGAAACCTTAAAATTTATTTATTTTACTCGATCTTGTTATTTGTAGCCTACTTAAGATTTTTTAAATGACTATGTTGTATGAAATTCTTGAAAAAATTTTTTAAAATGCTAATCATAATAATACATACTGAGTCATTAAGCTTGCAGTGTCGGTTGCTATGTTAAGCCTACACAGCTAATTCTAGCTTTCGGTGTAGTTTTGTTCTCTGAGCTGGATGGTTCGGTCATGAGGCTTTGATCGTTCTTCTGAACGACATCATCAGCATAAACTGATAGACCAGTTTATTTATTCTTTTGAGTCACATTTCGACCTTGTCAATTATTCGCTTGTCAACCTTGAATGTTTTTATGTAAGCGGATGTGTGTGCATTTCTTATCTTACTCATCACATTTCTGTAACTTATTTTTGTCTGACTATAAATATCGAGTCACTCTTGATTAAATCGAGTTGGTTCACTCGCTTTCACCAACGTGCGTAATATTGTTTTGCTTCTCTTTTCGACCAACGATTGTACGAAATATACGTATTCATAATCCATTCTCGTATTGGAATTGTTTAGTTCCGTTATTCACTAACGCGGTTTAAGTCGATTATTATATGCGAGGATTGGTAACATATATAAGTCGATAACGACAATCATACGATCGAACTGGAGTCAGATCTCGAGACACTAAAAGCTGAATTTGCAACTTTATTATAAATAAATATATAAATCACACATACCATTTGAAGGCAAACATCTGTTCAGTAAAAATTGTACGATACGCCATAAAAGACATGAAACAAGTATCAAAATCAGTAACCAATGGGCTTGTTTTAAAACTGGTATAGTACATGATAATATTTCTGACGATAAAGACTTTATAGATAATGCATTCTCGAATAAAACATCTTCATAATCATCAACCTCTTCAATAGTTTCTAGATCATCTAAATAATTTTCCGACAGATCATTGTCTCCTTTTTCTTCGTCTACCTCCTCTAGTAGTTCTTCTTCTTCATAGTCATCCACATACCAAGTTTCTTCTTGTTCATCCATTTTTTTCAAACTAGTGATAAGAAAGTATTTTCATTTGATCAAAAGGACGTAAAACCTAGAGAATAAAAATAAATATGCCTAAACTATTTACAGACATAAGAAAATTTATTAATTTCATAACATATTCCATAGTTTGAGTGAAATAACATTAAATGATAGTTAGGAAAGGATTCGCAAGACAGCTTTTACAACAGATTAACATCAATCGTGATACCATTGAAAACCAGGAAGTGACAGTCAAACGTCATGTATTAGATTGAGATTATCATAATCAACAGGTGATACTCACAAGCCTAACAGAGACCAAAAATAAAACCCTCAAACGTTTCAGCGAGTGAGTGATCAATGAGATAGGTTCTAAGATTTACATTTGCAACTAAAATCAATTCATTTTAAGCAGAGTAAGATGGTGGCCAGCAGTAGAATTCAAGACGTGCGTTTCATACTGTTTGTGACTTAATTAATTCTATTTTATTAGCCTTCCGGAAATTATAAAACATGAGGGTGAGAGTAACCACATAACTAGCTTAATACATACATTAACTAACTAGATTAATGGGAATTAATTGACTTGCGCGTAAACTCAACTAGCTACACAACACTTAAAGTATAACATCTGTTATCTGTTTTCTCAGTATTTTAAACGTGCATGTTATCTAAGCTATATTTTTTGCCGGATGGTTACAATTTTTTGTACTTGGTTGAGGTTGAATAATAAAGTAATATGTTCAATGTGACAAAAATTTATCACCAGAAATATCAGCTAGTCATAATCGACGTAGGACCTGGTTTAAAGATGTATCCACTCAAGTTGTTGTACTATACGAGTACAAATAGAAAAATCCGAGTGAACAGCAAACAATTTCGAATAGTAGTATTATACAGGATATTAAAGAAGAGTACGTGTAGAGAATATGGAAAAACGGGATAATACAGGATGAATCTGCGCCATTTTAATTAACTAATACCGTCTCACTCAATGTGTTCGAAGTTGGTCACAATTATCTTACAGAACAACTAGGTTTGTGGTCAGTACCTCTTCATATGAGTCAAACCAATAGTCAATGACTTCATGAACTGACTCGGTTAGTTGACTTCCTTATTACTAGTAGTCATATATATATATATATATATATATATATATATATATATATATATATATATATATATATATATATATATATATATATATATATATAACTGAGATAGGTCATCCAATGTATTCAACAACAGGTTTTGGCTATAATGAACTTATAGTTTCCAACAAGGATCAGTTCTGTAGTTATTGATTTGGTGTGATGATGTCCCATTCTAGCATTCTTCTAAACCAAACATATACTCACCAGAACAGCAAGTCAGAATAGCTTTTGGCCAGGTATGCACAACATATATTTCCCTAAAGTCAGTCGATAAAATTTCACAATTTCATCAGAACAATTATCATGTTTATTTGGAACTATAACCAGATCCCAACCTCAGGACTACTCACTTGGTGGTCCCGAAATACGTGAGCTATTTCTGACACATTTGTGATCGATCATTAACAGCTTGTGAATAGGAAGTATGTTATTGGTTTTCGATATAGCTAATCATCCTATATCAAACATATTTTATGAACGATTGTAATTACCACATATTGAAGTGGTAGTTTAGCGGTTGCAGCACTCAGTCTTCAACTGGTAGATCCATTTCATCTACTCCGGTTTGGACCATCAGCAAGTAGGACCATTAACTTCCACAAAATGTAGCATTAAAAGCCGAATACATCAACAAGAACTTGGTAAATAAGTAACATCGAAATAAAATCACAATGCAGATAGATATAATTTTCTGAATGTGAGTTTTTGAGATTATTCAACTAAATATTTTAAATACATGGAGCACAAACTAAAATATCATGCAAACATGACACAAAAGAAAACAAATTAAAAGGAAAAGAAATTTCACGAAAATATGTATTTGTCTTTGTTTAATCGTTCTCATTTACAAAAAATATACTGAACAATAGAAAGAAAGGGAAAAACAATTTTTATTATACATCATAATGATTTTGAAAATGTTGGATTACTAGAATGTGAAGACATATACTGAAGGGATAAGTAAATTACATTAGGTTGTATTTCATTAGTGCTACTATTACAATTACTATAGGTACCTTCATTGGACGTAATTTCTTTTGATTGTACAGATAATTTCAAATGTTCACCAACAATAACTCGGAGATCTACAACACTACCATCATCGTCATTATCATTCTTAATTTCACAATGTTTTATTCTTTGAACTGTAAATTTCCTAGTAAATATTTCAATATTACTAACTGCAGCTAGAACAAGTATTTTTTTCAAACCATTTGCAATACGTAGTTTAGCTAATAATTGTGAATTGCAAAATGGATCTGTTGAATTACAAATTGTAATAATATGACTACCATGATACAAAAGTGGATCACCTAAGAAACAGAATGTAAAAGAAAAAAACTGTAAAGTAGAACATACTCTTCGAGTATAATAATAAAAACATATATAGCTTGAAATACTCTTGAAGTTTTATTTTATTTAATAAAGACCATAATATGATTATTAAATCGAACAGTTTAATTTATACTGTCCATGCATTTAGATGAACACACTTGTGATATAAGTATATAATATTCACATTAATTCATAATGTACTAATCAATTTACATGTAAATTAGCTTTTTATTACCTGAGGATTAAACTTAGAAAGGTAGTGAATATTTATGATAATTTGACTATGTTGATAGAGTAAATGAAGGTTACAAAACTGTTTGAAACCAAATGGTGTTGGACAATTGCTTTCGTCTTCTTTTAGGACTACCATTTATTTATGTACACCAATGACTCCACAAATGGAATGCAGTACAGGGACAATAATTTCTCTTTTTTTAATGAATTTGATCAAGTAGTGATAAAGTGTGTCATTTTCTGATATCAGTGGTGAGTTATCGCTGTTATAAGTGGGCAAATAAATGAAAATAGAGAAACTTTGAAAATTATCCTACCGTGAATTAGTATGAAAATTATTGGTGTGTATTTATCAAACAACTCATCTGTGATATTGTCCTAAATTAAAGCGGCCGTTCGACTTATTCACCATTGTCAGATTTTTCTCCGTCCAGAAATTATTATCAAAGTCCGTGCCAAAAAGGTCCAAATTATGTACAGAATGTGATTTATTATATGTGAAACCTTAAGGATGTATACGGTATGTGTATAATCATGCAGTCCAAAGTCTAATAATGATATAAAGTACTCGGCTGTCTTTGTAATGTCCTTATTAGGAGATGGAGGACGACCAATAAGTTCTCTGTGGCAAATTGATTGCTTATTTAATATACAGAAGATAAACATAAAATTCATACTGATTACGATTAACGCAGAATAGGATATAAAAATAACGACACTCAGATGAAAACCAGAAGACAGACGAAGCAGGAGAAGTGATTATTGGGTAAGAATCGAAAATTTTCAGAAACGCATGGATATTTATAGTTATTAGTGTTGGCTATGACATCTTTAAAATGCAGCCAATCCTAAAGAAGGCAAATTAGGCTTCTGTTCAATCGTAGCATGCAACGTTGATATTCTAGAAAGCCCCATCAGGTTCTGATTGATTGAAAATTCTTCAGATCCTTTGGGGCCTTTAGAGGCTCCATAGTGGTTCTCGAAAGCTGTCCTAACAATTACCACACTGCAACATAAGTTATTTTACAATTTTCTTATCAAAACTCTGAGAAATCCATTTTGAAACTAATTACTAGAGAGTACAATAACTCAGAAAGATGAGATATACTGATGAATGTATTGTTTGATGCCATCTATTGCCTTACGACAGATGAATATTCACTTCACTTCTGACTTATTTCATTCACATAATTAAAGCAAATTTAACGATTTATTTATGAAAATGAGGAAAACAACTTTTATAATATTATCGATAAGAATCAAGAAAAAAATATGTGTACATTTCGTGAAGTTGTAATCTGAATTATACTGTAGTGAACGAGAACACAAGTGGGGACAATCAAATCTCTTTGAACACAAAACTACATAATATCTTAATAAAATTTGAAAACCATACAGTAAATACTTCATTTGCAAAATATCAATCAATCGTCTCAGAGTTTATTGTTCTTTCATTTACACACCAATCAATTCTTCTTAACCTTCTGCCACCAGACATTTCACTTCCTATTGATGATACATGCTACTTATATTTATCGACATTAGCAGCACACACAACAATAGTGCAATAATACATTATTATTTGATGCAAATAAAAGCTATACAGAAGTGATCACAATAAACATTATAAAGTACGGCAAATAACCCACCAGTGAAAAGTTATGATATTGAACTTATGAAAAATTAATAATTACAACACTATTACATCATATATTTACAGCACGGCAAAAATAAACTGACGATATTTCATACTATATTAACGTAATTAATGAGAGGACTTTTATGGTACATTTGTGTTTCATACAAGAAAAAGAAAAAAATGGGATGAATACAAAAGGCAAATCGCTAAAAGAAACAGAATCAATAACTAGAATTTACTACTCACCTTGATAAACCAGGAGATCACCACCCATTTTTACAGTGGATGTACTAATATAATAACCTTTATTCCATAAATCCATATAAATCAAACAAGATTGTAAACGTTGAATATACATATCTTGTGTACTACTAATGTTATTTTGATCATCAGTATGCTGATTAGAAAAAATTGTTGATTTACATTTCTCATGAATCAATTGGATTAGCCAAGCGACAACTATAAAAAATAAAATCAATACTATATATAACAGCGGAAAGGAATCTATGGAGAATTATTTGATTTACGTGAGACTGTTCTTAGTCCACTGCTCTCTGGTCCTCAATTATACCCGACATATATATATATATATATATATATATATATATATATATATATATTCGATCTCGTAAAACAGCTTCATAGTCAGAGATGTGACTGACCTCCTGTAGTACTGGTAGAATCCGTCAGGGAGCACGAGTTCCTTCAAGATTACAGACACCCCTTGCTGACAAGACATAAATAGCACAAAACTTAGGTCCAGGGTCTACTGTTGACTACCTCCAAGCACCAGCTTGCATCTAAACATAGTGCACGTAATGTCGAGTCGTTTAGATCAGTAGCCATATTGTGAATTGATCGATATGATTTGATCAGCACTAAATAAGGACTTGACATACATGACACTGGTCACCATTCATTGGTCAATCAACTCTAAAAACATCATTATCGTCTACTTTAATTAGATGTTAACTTTCTCAAGAGTTATTCTACAGATGCTAAATCATTCACTAAAACAAAACAGTAATGAACAAATAACGAATACAAATGAAATAATTAAGTGGAAAATTTTGAAAATTGTTATTTTAAAAACATCGAAAATGATAAGGGAACATTTCACTAATCACTTAACGGAAACATGTTAACCAAAAACTAAGAGATTAAGAATTCCCCTAAGGTGAAGCTAAACGATCATCATAGTTAAAGAAACGTCGGTTAGAACGAAACAGATATTTAGCATTATCCAATATTAAAAAAACACTTAATATATGTGTCAATTTTATTTAAACCTTGTCAGCTGAAATGATATATAATGATAGTATAATTAATAACTATCCAAAACTAATGATAGAGAGAAAAGAAATTAAGTGTAATAACATCAATATTAGGTCTGTTTCGACTAACTTGAATAAAGTCCCTCAGAAAATACACTTTCTGGCAAACTAACAAAAAAATATTCGTCAGGACGTCTCCATTCGATAGGTGTAGGACGTGGTAAATGCTGTGGAATGTACGGTAAAGATTCCTCAATGTTTTCACTTGATATCACAGACAATCTTGATGTTCCTTGACGTGTAGTACAATGTTCAGAAATTAGGTCATCCAAAGTGATAGGTGAATCCGAGAGCTCAGAAACGTCTTGATCACTGTCATAAATATTGCAATTATCACAGTCATTATCAACACTACTAGAGTCAGTTATAAAAATTTGTTTTTTCAATTGTTTCTGAAATAAACGTCGTTGGCGGCGTCGTTTTCTAGTTGATATCTGTGAAGCTACATATTTTGAGCAAATAAATAAAAGACAAAGAAGATAACTAATTTTACATCATTCATGTATGATTGTTGATAAAACCTAAAAGTACAAGTGTTTAACAGGGATGTGATAATGAGGATTATGTAAAAAATATTTTAATAACAACAGACGAAAAAGTATCGGTAAGAGAAAAGGAATGAATGAATGATTCCATAGCTTACATCACGAACTGTTATTAGTAAGAAAACCATGGTATGATGTTTTTTGCAGTAAACATCTACGACCATGCCACCAAAAGTTGGAAACGAAACCCTCAGATATAGTGGTGAGTGCCTAATTTATATACTATTGAGCTGGGAGTCAGTGGTTCACAAGTTTAATTTCAATCAATTTTCGATACTGTGCAACCATCTTCCAACGTAGGCAACTAACTGCCACAAACTCGACGTGGTTAAAATATAAACAAGTAAATATATTAGTAAAATATTGCATTCCACAGAAAAAAACAAACTACCTAAATTCTATAAACAAGGAAATAAATAAAGTTTACACCAGAAACCAAATTTAGTTCCTGACAAATTGTGAGACTATGGTAGTAGTTTCTCCCATATTTGATTTGCTTTAATGAAGTAATCACTTTTGTAAACCTCATAATGAACTCTGTTTACAGCCCACAGCCTACTAATATGTCAAATAACAGAAAAAAAAAGCAAAAATACCATAATAGTTGGCATATTTCCATGATGCTGTTTGCAGTAAAGAGAGGAGAATATATACACTGCAAGTCATATATCAACCATACTAACCAGTGAGAAAGTGATCGAAAAATTTCACAGTTGAAGATACATACCACATAAATACTGTTTCACAAGCCTTTAAATTTTTGTCTTTTGGATAGTTACAAATGAAGTGTATGTGTTAGAGTGAGATTTACGATGACATAATGTGTTTTATATTTGGAATTCTTTTCTACGATGAAGTATATAATATTGAACAAATCAATAATTATCACTGAACCATAGAAGACTGAAGAAAGATAAGGAGCTGTTTTGTTTTAGTATCAAGGTGCTTACTCAATGAATAATTGAATACCCGACTTTAGAACTCATGACAAGAGCATTAATGAAATAAGAGTTATGAAACAGATTTGTAGATTCCCTGACTTAGTCAAACCCTTTTATTTAGCGAATATCA
The DNA here is from genome assembly GCA_946903255.1 of Schistosoma spindalis. Taxonomy (NCBI): domain Eukaryota; kingdom Metazoa; phylum Platyhelminthes; class Trematoda; order Strigeidida; family Schistosomatidae; genus Schistosoma; species Schistosoma spindalis. Next base: position 25,558,930 of record OX336420.1, on the reverse strand, counting down.
TCGACTGTTGTCAGTCATATATCATACACCTGAAATATTTACAATTATATCAGTAAACAAAGTCTGATAACATATGATAACATGAAATCTTTGATAAAAAAGAACACAATGAAGTTATATACAGGTCAAAACAAATAACCCTTTTTCAACAGACGAATCAATGTACTTACATGAATTTAAATTATTTGTGTCATAGTTTTTTGAACACCCATTATCGTCGATTGTATTGACTGATGATGAATCATTGTGATTGAGTAACTTGGATCTGGCTTGGTGTTGTTGACGTAACTTTAAACCATTCAATAGTTGACCATAGTAACCAACTAATTTTAATCGTTTTTGAGTTTTAAATATATTAACCTGTCATTGAAAAGAAAAAGATTTATAACGAAGTTATAAAGCTAAAAGATAAAAGATGAAATTAAGTTTTTCGTCAAACAACCTATTAGGATTCTAACCAGAATAATGAAAACAGTAAGTGATATTTTCTAGTGATGTTATTAAACTTAACTTAAAAGAAAGGTCTATCTATGTAGTAATGGGCATACATTTACTGGATAATAATTACGTCTGTAATACCTTACATATATGCAAAAGACTGATAATGGATCTAGGTGTAAGTAATTTGATTAGTATTTATTCAAAAGTATTTTCAAAAAATTTCTTAGGTATGAAAGAACCATTAAATTGGTTATACTAAACTTAGGTACACAGTACTGAGTAAATATGGTAAATCAGTTGATACAACTGTGGACTTTTATTGAATGAAATGAATAACTTATTTTTACCCAGATTCCACGGCTGCCAACACTGATATGTTACGCTGACAAGCATAGGATTAGGTTGAAAGATACCTAAGGGTGTTTAAGTCAAATTATGTCATTAGTCTATGAAATAATTCATGATTGAATTGAATTGCATCAGAATATCGAAAGTTTCTATTTAAAATAATTTCAATAGTCGTAATTCATATATATGATAGAGTAAGGCCTTAAAGATATCTAATGTATCTAACTTGAGTAATTACAACTAATCAAATAACGGAATATTCTATCATGTAAATCCTATTGAAACAACAGATAATTTGCATAATATCAATCAAAAGTTACCATTTCTTCTGCATTCTTCATTAATGCATGATGATATGCTTCAATTGTTTCCTTCGATGGTTCAGCAACAGAAATGACTGGTCTACTACATAAAATACCATGAATAAAACCCTTCGATAATAGTAAAACAACTTCTTCAAAACTTAATCGTACAGGTAATCGATCTGGTTTCTTTGATTTATTATGATGATATGCTTTGAATAAATCCAATGGTAATGAAGCACGACCAATAATCCGATAATTACGGCGTAACCAAATAACAGCTTTACAGAATAATAATAATAAAAGAAAATAACAATAATATAAATCGGAATATAAACAAGTTGTGGAAAAGATAAATTCATGAAGTCAATAATTTTATCAATAATACAGTATAAACAACAAAATAGAAAAAACAAACAAACGAATTGTAAGGAAATGGTAGTACACTAATAAGCAAGAAAAAAAAGGCATGAACAAAGCACTTTATACGTAAATAGACTTTTTTTAGTAAAAAAATACACACGAGCAGACAAATAAGCATTGGATATTTAAAGAAAAAAAACTTAAGCTAAATATATCCCATTAAATAGTGAACTTAGGAAATATATGTATGTATTTTGTATTTACTATAAGGTAGTGCATTCTATTACGAAACAACAACAACAATAATATATATATATATATATATATATATATATATATATATATATATATATATATATATATATATGTAACATCGGTGAAAATATTCTTAAAAGCATGAAGAATACACACCAACAACAAAAATATACACACCATTTCATTAAAAAGTCACTCGACTTCTATAAATATTAATATACAGGTTAGTGATAAATTTCTTCCAATCACACGACTGTTAGAGAAATTTAATAACTAAAAATTATTAAATAAATAATCAATGAATATGACGGATTTACCTCCGAAATAGACAATTCTAACTCTACGTCTTATTTGATATAATTTTGAATATGAATACTTATGTGTTATTTATTCAATGGATAGTAATCAACATAATCCTATTTTATTTTAGTAATAATATAATTCTAGTAATCAGGCTAGAAATATTCAACCTATTTTCAAATTTAATCATTTCAACAATAAGCTAATAGTTGACTTTTTAAAATGTGATATGCAAGAGAAAATAGTTAGAAAGAGAAAGTCGGAGGATTGTCGTAAAACTATATCAAATAAATTCATTATATTATCGTAATACAAAATTCATGCGTTAAATCTTTAATCATATAAAGTATTTGTGATATATGGTGGATAAAGTAGACTCTCAATTAATAAGAATATAATTTATATTAGTCAAACATTTACACATAGTTAATGTCTCTAGTTAGATTGTGAGACAACTGAAAAATATATATTGGTGGTATATAACCACTATATATTACTGAATTACATTCACATCTTTTATATACGTATTAAGTTGATTACATCGATAATACATGAAAGCTGAAAATAACACTAATTATTTCATCCAAGTAAATGATAAAGCTATAAGCGCAATGGATGAATAATTATTGTTAATGAAAACAAGTCAAGTCATAAATTAAAACAATCGGTATCATAAAATCAAATAAAAGGTACACTAAATAATAAATTCCAAATATATTTTGTATATAATTGAAATTATTATTATAGTGATATAGTCCGGTGGCCTGGTGAAACTTGTATCCTCATTTATTTATTTAAACATATAAACATTGGTACAAGGAAGCACCAAATAGATATGCGCCACATAAATCATTCGATTTGTGTAAGGGCTGGGATACTGTCCGGGTGCCCAAACCGAAACAGGTGGCTTTCAAAGGGGGGCTATACTCAGAGCCTTCGACTTAAATGTCTAATCCAAAAGGCAGTGGAATAAAGTCAGGAGATGCAGTCATCATTTTGCCAAATGTGCATTGATTGTCAAAAATCATCCTGTTCGATTTGTGTTTTAATTACACTACTTAAGCATTTCAATAAAAATGCTTCTAGAAAATGTTTATAACTTATCATGAATCTGATGACTAAAGCATTAAAGAAGTACCACTATGGTGATTTGCACAATTTCTTCAATATCATCTGTCCTTTGGAGAAATGAAAGATGGTTACTAGAGAATTCATGCATCAAATATATTTATCGATGGAGAAAGATGTGATGAGAGCATAAATTATGGATAAACATATAAAAATAGTAGTAAATGAATGTTCAAAAACTTTTAACTCATACTTTTCGAATACTCATAAGTTAAATATCCATGAAATGAAAATTTTGCTGTCATATTGCATATTTTGTGCTGAGAATGCTTTACTGTAGTTGGACATTTGCAATGAAATAAAACGAGCACTATTATTATCTTTATCATGAGTATAGCTGTAGTTCTGGGTCATTTTAAAACATTCAACATACGCTTACTGAAGCAGAAAATAAATATGAAAGTTTATTTTTTAAAATAAATGCTGTACAATGCGACTAACCTTCGGCAGTCCATACTAGGAATTCACCAAAAGGAGTTAAATTGACACATTCCATATAATGCGATTGTGAATCTGATTTGAATGGTTGATTTGACTGAGATAGGTTGTTTTTACACAAAGAGAAAATAAATTAAATGACTTGGTGTTATTTAATGTGTTAAAAACTTACAAAGTTGAATCTAAGTAACTGAGTTATATTGAATTTTATTATATATATATATATATATATATATATATATATATATATATATATATATTCTATGATAGCTATTCTGTAATGGATTGATATCCGTTGAAGAACTATTGGAAACTAAAATGCACTGAACACAACTTTTACATTCTAGTTTGATACTGTGTACAACCACCGCATATACCTAAAACCTAACACAATATTCAAATCAGGACGTCTAAATCTCATAGCATACATGTTGTAAAGTTATGTGAATTAGTGGGGACAGTTCTTTCGTAACTGATAACAGTCTCATTCTTGATATTTTCGAGCAATACTGTACACTGGATCTGCTTAGAGTTTTGGAAATCCACCTTGGAGTTAATCACTAGGGTTAGTTGATTATTTAATTTAACAAATTCATAGAACCTAAACCAATGAAAAAATAGTTTTAGTCAAATTGACAAACAACAGCATCATATTTTTAGATTATATTCCCAATGAATTGGATGAATACCCATAGACCACTTACCAACACAAGGTAAGTATATGAAGAACAATGATTGTTTACTCGATTACATTTAAACATTGATCTGATCAGGTGGAGAAATACCTTTGGTTATGTATTGAACAAAATAATATGCTAAACAGTGTTATGCTTTGTAGAGATATCATCTTATGAAAACCAACTATTTTATGTATATATATACCAACATAGGTTGATCAATATTTTATGAAAAGTATGCCAGCTACATATTAAGAACGTCACTTGATCAGTATCGATAAGTAAATCTGTCTTGATAGCACCTTTGATCACAAGTTATACAAATGCGTATGGTGGATTCTACAGTTCAATGTCATAGACTGATCACCTTTTCGTTTTTCCCACCCTATCCCAGTGTCGTTAGGTGGTTATACCATGAGCTTAGTGTTGATGTTCACACAGAGACTCAAGTACAATACCTTTCACTACAAATACTAATGAATTATATACTGATCTACTGTGTCTAGATAATAACTTGGTTCTACTGCTATCACCGATGCAACTTTACTGAAATTTGTATGTTACTTATTTTTAGACATATTCATATGTTAACTAAGTATACGGTTAATAACTACATACGTACAAGAAACGAGATCTGAAAATAGAATCAATTACTAGCTAGAAAACCTTTGACATGTTATACATTTATTTCCAGTACTAGATTTATAAAGATATCCTAGGGTGTACATAAGATATTAAAGCGTGATAAATATTTATAAGTTTTTGGCTCTAACTAAGCACTATGATACTAAAGATTTTTTCTCGTCGAGTAAAAAAGCGATGAAAATAAAGTTCTGCATTCAGATAAAAAGTAGAATATATTCACAAAAGTAAACATTTATTCAGTTATTGATAGTTTTACAAAAAAATCATTCAGGAAAAAAATAGAAGTGCAAATAAATTGACTTAACAACATCGATGTAGTTGGTGCATATCGTTTATGACCAAGTATTGACTTCATATTTTTAGATAAATTGAACATTGAGTGTACCATTTATGACAATAAAATAATAGATGTTTTTAATATCCCTATTAATCGGAAATTGAATTAATGACATTTCGCAATTTAGTGTAGGTCACTTCTTCAAAGAATATACAAATCAATAACTAGATTAATATAACACAAGCTCACAAAGTACAGAAAAAAGCAGAATAATTAATGCAATCAAAATAGATCTAGTCATGTTATCTTGATCAAGTTAATTCTGTGTGCAGTTTCATTTACAGGCCATAAATCATATCTATAACCTAATATGTAATTAAATAAAATTCGGGTTTTCAAGAGGTCACACACTTAAACAACAAAAACTTCACTACATATAAGTATGTTAAGTACACAAAATCAACTGCAAAAGTGAGGTCAAACGTTTTAAAAATCTTATTTTCTTACATCAACCATTTTATTACAATCTTATATCAATAAATTTGAATATAAGACACCCGTCAGTACAATAGTATCCAAGTAGCTTATTGTTAAGAAGAAATGATGTATCAGAAATCCAGTTTCAAGTTAAACTTTGATCCAACAGATAACTAGTTTATCCAGTTAAACTGAAAGTATGCCATTCATACTTACTGTTGAAGATCAGTTAACTGGTGATATCTCTTCCTTCCTCAGAAATGATTTTGAACAACTAAGTGAAGACTTTAAGAATCTAGCACTACTTATTCCTGGTAGATTTAGCGGTCTATGTTTTCTGTGTACCTATATATATATCATCACAGTATGAGTAGGTGCTTTGCATCCTCGAGGTGTTAAGTACTTTTCAGGACTAGCAGTAATCTGAAACTGTAGTCACTGTTGGAAATATACTGTTAGAAGCCTAAAAGTTCGTGAATTTGTGTAGGTGCGTGAGTGTTGGTGATCTGACTAATGAGATCAGTATACAAATAATGGAAGTCAGAGTGCCTTGTACAAATCTAGCCTATTTTCGGTGCTTTCATGATGCTAGTCTAGCTGTAAAAGTTCGGGTTCACAACGTACCGGTGAAAGCAATTCTACACTGTGCTCTCGAAACCTGAACTCTCCAATTTGAAAATATTAAGCGGCTCTCTGCGTTGAATTATAGTGATCCCCAAAAACAAGAGACGGTATGGAAATATTGCGAGACGACTTTATGGTCACAGTTCAGAAGATAGTGCAACACAGTAAATCGAGACGTTACCACACACGCCTCAAAATAGAAACCAATTACGACGCTTTTGCAATCCTATTTTACATTCTTTAAAATTGTGTGTGGAAATTCATTAGATGAAAGGATTCTAAATTGTATCATTTATATTTTTAACTAAACTGTCTATCCTATTACACACTGCTCTTTTAAATTGTTTTGTTTATGAACTCTTTTCTTCCAAAGTCTTCCGTTTTCCTCACAAAGTTATTCTTACTTTATGTGGCACATTACATTTCTTTGGTGCAATGGTGTAACCAGATTTTTGTGCGCTCGCATAAATGACTAAATTAAGTGTTGCACTTAGATTACGTACAAACTTATAAATAGTACAATCTACCAGGAGTTAACTCTTTAAAAACAATCAGTAAAATATTCTGATTACTCTACAATAAGGTAATGTATAAGACGTTTTTTTTTATTTTTAAATCAACACATGTACCTTTATGCAATAAATAGCATATTAATCTGTCAGATTAGATTGTATACAAAAATTACGAATAATATCACTATACAATCTTAAAATTGACTGCAGGGATACAGTCCAGTCATGAAACAATTCGGTCACACAAACGATCAGTAGAGCGTTGACTGAGTGAACAAAATACTAGAGTTACATAGTCTAACCTCCCTACATCTACTTTAGCATGGACAGCTAAATTATAGTACCAACGTTCACACGAAAACAAAATGTGACTCACAGCTGAATACTAAAACTTATAAGTAGTAACATAGGAAAGTCACACACACACAAACATTATCAAAGAAATTTTAGAACAAGAAGCATTCAATCAATTCTATCTACGTACATAATTATTACAAAACTCCTATTCAAGTGCCAAAAAGACTTAACAGACTTTCCGAAGAAAGTATATATTTATACCAGGAAAGAAAATACTAGGAATCTGTTAGCATATATACAATATGACATATAAATAGACTACTTTTTGAAGACAAAACGTTGTGAAATGAATAGATAAAATGGGGAAGAAAAAAAGAAATACTAGAGTTTATGCAAATATGAACAATATTAACAAGAGATAATGTACATTTTCTTCCAAAACAAAAGATAATTTTCATGAATAAAAATTATTGGATTGTATTAAACGTAAGTCTAAAGGTGGTGGTTGTACGTTATAGCCTCCTTCTCCACCGACTCCTCTAGTTAAGGTTGTTTCTATTGTCGTCGTTAGTGTATCTGATGGAATATAATGATTATTCATTGATGAGACATGCGTATCTGATATTTTCAGTTCACTACTGATTACAGTCGTGTTAGTGGTATCACTGTGGCTAGTAGTAGTAAAAGAAGTTGACGTTTCGTTTGGACGATAAATAGCATTTTCAGGATAAATTATAACTTCAGGGAATTCCGTTTCGCATTCTTCATCATTATTAGTAAGTAAGAGGTCTGTAAAACTGAAACCTGGTTCAGGATCCCATATTGTATGTGTTGTAAAGAATGTATTATCGGTACATTCATTTGTCGATTCAAAAAACAATGTTGTACAATGCTGTGAAGAACTTAAATCAATTGGATTTACAGTTATTATATCTACAGAGGGATCAAATGATAAATCTATTGCTTCGGTAGCCCCTGTCAACGTAAAATAATGTGTATCAGTAAGATCAAGACCAGAATTTGAATAAAATAAATTTTTAGATGAAAGACCATTGTCAATAATTCGATTAGTTTCTGTAATATATTGTGGTATAATGCTGTTAGATGAATTCACTGTTGATAAAGGTAGCGTTAATGAATCAACTTTTCCTAATTCTGACGAAGATACAGAGGTATATGTCTACAAAAAAGAGAGAGTAAAACGAAAAAAAAGAGAATAACACATTTGAATATCTAAGGAAAAAGTATAGTCAAAATTTAGTATAATACGAGATCTAATAATTTTTTATCTATTTTATTATTACTATAAAAGTTAAACATTTCTAGATGTATATAGAAAGATTCAATCGATATTTTCTTCCAAGTCATCCGAACGAGCTGTGAACTAACTTATCTGCAAGCAGTGCTTACAATAATTGACTACTGACCAAAAGTATTAGTGGAATTATTCAATATAATATCTCTAATACAGTATAGAAATCGCAACATAGAATACGTAACACATGAACAACTTCCCCTTTTCTTATACGTCGCAATATATATATATATATATATATATATATATATATATATATATATATATATATATATATATATATATATATATATATATCCAAAATTAAATGACACATAAAAATCTATACATCAATCAATTAACATGTTTAAGAGTGTAAGGTTTTGATTAGGACAGCTGTTATAATCTAGTCATCGTATAGTGTGTGCTAAATACAGTAATGTAGAGCTCCTTTTTGCGTGCCTGCATTTTAATGTGACTGCGTCTAGTTTCTCCGAAGAATATGCAACGAAAAGATGTGAGCGGAATGAATGGTTTGTATCTGACGAAATATTACATACCAACTGTTTGCAAGATTTCAAATGTCTGTCCACAACCATATCCATGATGAAATTAAAAGTTTCACCACAAACCATACTAACTGCCATTATTACTACACAACACCGAATACATAGTAACCAATCCCATGCTTGCCTGGATTTTATGGCTAACAGAATCTTGTCGATCAAGTTGTGTTGCGACAACTAGCTGATCTGAATCAATAGGAAATCCTCCGTTGTCGCAATAACATCAGCTCCCTTAAAGTTGTGCATAGGCCCCGATGATTAGTGGGAATTATAATGAAACCTAGGTTCAGAGATTCATATCGATTTGATCTGACCAACCAAAAGCATATAGGATTGTTTTAACAGTGTAAAATACAATAAAGATCTAATTCCATAAACTATGAAAATCAGTATACAAGTAAACATGTATGTGACGCATAGTGATACTATTCAGATGAGTAAACCAAAATAAATTTTGTGCCTGTTCTTTCTATTTTAAGGCCATAGTGATAATGCTTCGAGGGCAGTTCAAACCAATAACAACATTTAAATACTGAATTCGTTAACCAATAAATCACCACTATCACATAACTTCAGTGTGATCACATTCTTTTTTCTTGAAACAGCATAAAAGATACATTACATTTAAAATAGTTGTAACTATTTGCAATTTAAACTTCTTTGTCACTGTATAGGCCAAATATTGTTCTTGCGTTTCACAAGAAATCTCAATAATCCACATATACATAGAAAAAACAATAAGAGTGACAAACAACTTTAGGTTATATTGTTTCCACTTAGAAAGACTCCATTTGTTGTTACTTGTCGAAGTTATGGACAGATTTATGTGCTAAACTTTAGGCCGGTATAAGAAATATTTTTTTAACAAAATGAAGATCCATATTTCTAAGCAGTGTAGTGTATCTATAGACACAGAACTCACATAATTTCAACAATGATCTACCTACTTGCATCACTTGTCGCTTCATTTTGTAGCATGATATTTTGTTCTGTTTTCCAAAGTCAGTAACAGTAAACTGTACATACAGGTTGATGTGAAACAATATTGCATTTTGTGAAAATCATTAGAACTCCTTTGCAAAAAATAATACCGGACGTTCCCTACGTAATACTTCTGTGACCAAACAACAAGTAAAGAGTAATTGTTGTTTAGCGATTGACATCCACCAATTCCCTGTCTTTTTTTAGCTTTTAATAATTATCTCACAACTGTAGAACACAATAGAGTCACACGGGTGGTACAAGAATGAATTACAATACTAACTCGTTATTCATATAAAATTAGGAAAAAGTGACATATCAACCCACGACGCAATCGTTGCAAGTCAAGATGATTGAACCACAAATTCAGTTTGCAAGATAGTAGGAATAATTTGCAAATTACCATAAAAGATGTTCTGTGCTATGTGACCTTTAGCCACTTACATTTTTAGAACGGATTGCTGATTGATGTATTGATAAATCTGATTTGTTTATCAAAAGTAAAGATGGATGGTGGCTAGCAGTGGAATCCAGGACGCGCGTTTCATCATATTTGGGACTCATCAGATGGATGTACCTGCATCTCAGAGTTGATGTTAATTCTGGCACTCAAACCCAGTGCCGCTAACTTCAAACGACATCGAGATATCCACTTAGCTACTGGGTCCTCAGAGCTACTAGCTTGCGCAATGGGGCGAAGTTTTAATTCATTTTGTATTGTTTGAATTTTCACATTGATGTTTAGGATTACAATTGATCAGTCTCTTATTGGAATATGTGCATCCTGTCCGGATTGTCTCGATATTGCAACAAGTCGCAAGCATTATAAGCAAAGATGAGTGGTGGCTAGCAGTGGAATCTAGGACGCAACTTAAGTCAATATCGAGGCAATCCACATAGGATGCACATATGCCATTAAGAGACTAATCAATTGAAGTCCTAAACAACATCAATGGGAAGATTCAAATAAACAATACAAAATGAATTTAAAGAATATAGCCATTCAAACTGAACAGTTTTGAACTATAAGATAATTATGGGTGAAATCGAAAGCTTACATGAAATAAAACGGTTTAATGGTAAATCGTATAAACATTTCAAACTGTTACCTTATAATTAGTTTTTCAATGGGTATTTTTCAAAAACTAAAATCTAACCACTGATAGTTGTCAGTAATAAGTAAATGTTAGGCAAAATTTCATTTACCAATTTTGGATGAAGTCAGAATATCGTTAAACAGAATATGATTGTAAATTTTTAGTTGATTATATGTCATCAAAAATGAAGTTTACAACTTCTTCAAGAAACAATAAACTTTTCATTGGGATTTCTATTTCAATACTCACTTTATCGGAATAAACTTGTAGGCATAAAGCTGAATTACATAAATCCACAGCAACATCACTATCATATTCATTTCTTAGTGTAGTAGTAGCAGTACTAGTAGTAGTAGTTGATGTCATTGAAATCACCGTCATCATTGTTGAAGATACAACAGAATCTGACCTTAATAATAAATGATACCTTGGTGTATTAACAATATTTGTTGAAGTATTTGATTCCGTGATAACATTATTATTATTACTTTTATTAAAAGAAACCATAAGATTTGTAGTAACAGGTATTTCTGATGATGTCATAGACGTTGTTAAAACATTATATGGAGTAATAATCATAGGATAAACTGATTCATTTGTAAGTAATAATGATTTAGATTCTGGAGTGAGTGAATTATCAAATGATAAATTAGATGAATCAACTGCGTCTATATCAGTGGTTGAATTAGCGAGCACAAGACTTATAGGTTCTTCACATGTAAGAGTTTTCTGTAATGAAAAACATAAACAAATAAATTATATGTTAAATTGGATCAAGATAGAAAAAATGAAAAAAAAAATACTTCCATATAACTTCATAAATAATATTATTACAACAAGATGTATAATTGTGGAAAGACGCTACTGGGTCAATAACTTCTTCTGCTAACTGACAAAAACTTTATACAAATTTTCCGCCAAGCAATAAAAACTACTGACTCAGTCAAAAAATATAACTGTAGAGTAAATGAAATCAATAAAGATGATGGAATTAGTACAACGTGTTTATAAAATTTATTACATATCACAAACGAAGCTGAGAATGGAATAGAGACATGGAGATTTTATGAAAGTAAGCATTAACGGCATTAATTAGGTAAACCATATGACAAAAGTAGAAGTTATAGATTTACTTAAAACTTTTGCTAGTAAATCAAATAGGCCGGTAAACAGTATGAAAAATTACACAATAGCATATTAGAAATTGAAGTTGCCTAGACAATCGAAAATTGACAAGTGTTTTCTCTTTGTCTAGATATAAGGCAAGTTTAGACTTAAGGAGAGATTTATTTTGATTAAGTACAATAAATCCGAATTCACACTTATCTTGTGATAAGTTTTAACCATTCAGATATGTCACGTTAGATGTTAAATAAATAATTTAATGAAATGATGAATAACTGTGGGATTGTAAAAATCCATTTTTATAATTACAATCATAATGTTCAAACTGTTCCATAACCATTCCATAAGAAATATGTACTACTTTCCATGATTCAATCACGCCACATTTGCAATATTTCTACATTTAATAGATAGATACCTTACTATTTTAGTATTAAGTTTATAAATTTTAACATCATTTTGTCAACAGGAAAAATTTAATGTTACGTACAACTTAAATAAAATTATGTAAACCAAGTTGTTGTTGTTTTATTTTTTTGTTTTTGATAAAATTAACCGAAATGTGAAAAACAAGTTAAATTTGCAAATCAATTTTAAACATACAGATAATTTTAATTTAGACATAACAGATTCATTGATAGAATCATTATTAGTTATAGATTTTTCATTTTTAAAGTTTGTATGATAAGAGCGCATATGTTTTCTAAGTGAACTTGGATCTGTATATGCTCTATGATCATTACATATTTGACAGATATATGGTCTTGGACGAGATTGATTAATTTTATCTTCAATTTGTAAAGCAGATAAACCAGAAGAATTCCAATCACTATAAACATCTTTATACAAACATTGTTTGTCCTGTTCAGATAAATATTTATCTTCAAAATGATGCTTCTTCATACATCTGGATCTTTCTGATGTTCTAGAGTACGCTTGATGACATATTGAACACATATATGGTTTTAAACCTATGAGAATAAAAGTAGATATTCATTAAATGCTGATTAACCGAAATATTTAGAAGACAATTTCCACGACAAACAAATACTACCTAGGGAAGTATTATAATTTTTATCCAATATATGAAAAATCTGGAGCATCAGGGTACCAAAAGTGTATGTGCTACAAAGATAATGATATAAGATTGTAAAAAAATATGAAGCTTAAAGGAAACACAACAAAAATAATAAGTGAGCAAGAATAATATTATAACAGGAGATAAAGTTCAGCCAAAAATACAATCAAAGTAGATTTATTTCAGTCAAGGGAGTTTCTCTTAATCATGTAGAATGTAAAAGAAAACCACAGTAGGATCAATGCCAGCTTCTATTCAGAGCTGTATCTGATAAAGTCACAAGCCACTGAGTCACATCATCACTAGGATCGCAACTTGAGAGTCTGATGGGTCGATAAATCCTAGCCCTATTCTATCCCTCATACAACGGTTATATGACATAAACTGACGTCCCAATGGTTTCCCAACCAGTCATAACATCGATAATCATGAAGCATCTCTAGACCACCGAAACCAATGCTTCAGGGTTCCGAATCTCTGCATTGAGACTAGATGTTAGAGATCCTTCGAGACAATAATGACAGAAGACAGAGAGTGACCGAACATCCTCCGCTAAGGGTAGCTAGGCTTCATAAGCATATATCACAACTGCTCTTATCAACATTTCGTAAGCCCAATCTTTTTCAACCGGATTAAAATCATATTAGTGCATTAAAAGCCATAAGAAAAAGGTGTGTACTGTTGAACAATTTCAAATTTGAACGAACTAACAGTCCACTGTTTCTTAATTTACAATACACTTAGGGTATAAGCCAAACCACTACTAAATCTAACAATCATAAATCAGCCAAATCTGTTTAACCCTTCCTACATAAAATTAACATCCGATTCTCTTATCGTTTTTGATTCAAGGTATAAGCAGTCTATACAGAAATGAAAGCAACCAGGTTATACACTCAGAGCAATATACGATTGAGGTAATTAATTAAGTAACATAATAGTACAAGTAATCTAAACTGGATGACGATAAAGTATGAAGTGTTATAACAACCAAAATGATCATTTCCTTACAGAATCGATCCACGAATTTCAAAATAAATTTCAGAAATAAAGACTATTGGTCAACAGAATGATTAGATGAACATTTATTAGGGGATTTAAGCCAGTACCTATGTACAAATAATCAATCGGTGACCTGACTAATTTAATTTTTCTCCAAAGTAAAGTGATTGTGTATGCGTAAATATTACATACATATTAATATAGAAAGGAGGAGAGTAATAATAGGTGTACAAATAAATAATTACCTGAATGTACATTTGTATGCCTTTTAAGATTTTCTTTTGAACTAAAGCGTTTTCCGCACTGTGAACACGATAGATTTAAATGATTTTTATGTAGAAGTAAATGACGTTTCAAATGAGTCCTTGAACAGATAAAGAATAATGAATGAAATTCACTGTCAAAATTCGTAATTTCTTCATTAATTAAGAGGTCTGTGGAAATTTATTTAAATTTGAGCAAAGTTTCTACCACAGACTAACGAATAAATGATTATATGCTCACCAATGACTGTTTTTGTAACACAAATTTCTCGAACACCTAAAGAGGAGCTATGAATAATACAGTCGATGCTATTGGAAGTGAAATAATTATGCAGCAATAACACTAAACAGTGATCAGAATAGGCCCCTAAATGCCCTGGTATGGCCGAGAGTGGGGAGAGTTAGCTCTCCCTCTTGAGATGCTCTCACGTGGCCATGCGCATATAGCCTCTGTCAGGGAAGTCCTACTCACTGCCTTCTCGTGGCGAGGGTGTTGTCTACGAAAATGAAAGGACGAAAAGCGAATGTCCGGAGCTTTAACCGGATCCTAAACCAATAGTGCACATGGGCTCCAGTATCCTGAGGGAACAAATGGCGTATGAACCAATCGTTGGTCACCGGCTACCATGGGACTGCATCTCCGTACGCTGCCCCACTGCCTTGTGGATCAGACCTTCAAGTCGACGGCTCGTGTGTGGCCCCATATGAAAACCATCTGCTTCGGTTTGGGCACCCGGGCAGTATCACAGCCCTCACACATATCAAATGAGATCTGTGTGGTGCATATGTATTTGGTGCCTCCTTGTACCAATATCTATGTGTTAAAATAAATAAAAATAAAATAGGATCAAAATAAATTAACCAAAAGTAAATAGCTGAATTCCTACTCAACAGCTTGAATGTATTACCATGAAATCTGAGGGCTTTTCTGTCTAATGTCATGAAGAGTAGATTGTGCATACATTTAAGGAATCCCTAGCAGAGTGAAATGGCTATATAATGTTCCATAGTTTCTAACCATACTTTGTACAATATCAATTCATGATAAAAATTATTTTATCTATCATTAGAATAAAATGTCACAAAGTATAAGTAATGATAAATTCTACCGACATAAGAATTTCACAAAGGTAAGGTGAAAGAAAGGAGCTTTGTTGTTGTAGATAGATATAAATAGTTTCAACAGTGAGATACTAGATGAATTAACTCAACCTTCCGAAAGTAAATAAAAGCCAGTCTCAATGGTTAAGTAAATTAGTTTTAGACAGAAGTAAAAAATAGCTATTTTCTATATTACAAAAACACTTATTAATGGATGACATATTCCGTAATTAACTTTCTTCTTTACAGAATCCGGTCGTATTTCAGATGTACATATTATCTTGTTTTCACAGTTGAATGGTATAATTGAGAAGTTTATTTATCGTCCTGGAAACTATCAAAACATCAAAATTGAAAACACTTTTTCTTCAATTCAAAATGTGATGAGTGTAACACACTTGTATTCGACTATAACATGGACCGATTCGAATCAGAAATTATATAAACTTGGTTTTAAAATAAAAGTATTGAATAAAAAATATCTGACAGCTTAGCGATATGATCTACATTCAAGCTGAAAGTGATCATGAAAAACCAAAGATATTATTTGTAACTAATGTGCACACTAAACTTATTAAACCATTGACTACAGGACTATACATAAGTTTTAATTAATATTTTTAAGTTTAACTTTTGTATTGTTGATATCAAGGGCTGAAGAGATGTCATATAGAGATTTGTAATATTTTGCTGTAGACCATGGAACTAACGTCGTTCCATCTGAAACTCATCAGTAACATAATTACAAGGCAGAATAATGTTTCATTAATATTTTATGACAATCACCATCGTTTCTAACGTCAACATAAACTGATTGATCTAGTCCCGAATATCCTCAATAAGAAAGTGCAGACCATTATGAATAAACACGTTGGTAACTATTACGATTCAGAACCCTAGACAATAATGCTCTGGTGTTTGAAGCGATGTATATAAAGTTAAGGTGTTATAGAGAATACATATATTAGGATATCGAAATATGCAGATACAAAATATGTGAATAGAACTAAACATGAAGTCCTCGATCCAATAGAGAGCTCCTATATAGAACATTATGGACCATTTATAGCTATATAGTGATGTCATTGATACAAATAACGATGAAATCGATACTGACAGAGAGAATACCAACGATTAAAAACCGTACAGGGTTTATACATTTTTTTAGAACAATTTGACACTCATTAATTCGCAGAAGATTATTTAAAATATACAAATAGTTACTTACATTTGCTTAAAAGACTGTTTTAGAAGGAATCGCGGACATTGTGGCCAATTGCAGTAAAGTTTATTTTCAGCATGTCTAGATCTTGGTTGCTTTTGATGCTTCCGGCCAACCGATTTCACTGACTTACCAACGTAGGAGGAACAAGGACCAGTACGGTTTTGTCGCTGTAAGGCATTAGGAGAGAAACGAATAAAGCAATACACATGATTACTACTCAGTTTATGAGTTCATGAGTGTATCACGCATAGGATTCAGTTACATTAATTCTCATTCAGTAACTTCTCACAAATAAATAATAATCTATCAAGGTGCATTTTGAAGGGATTAGTATAGTATGCCGATAGTTTTCCATAGAAAATAACACTAGAGAACCACAGAAAACCAAGGAGGATTGAACAGCAATTTAGATCTTAGATTGAAAATCACTAAATACACCCAACTGATTATAGATATATTGTAGTCGTAGCGAAATATGCAACTCCTGTGATCGATTTCACATGGAGTGTATATGCGATGTCAAGAAGTCTCCAACTAGAAAGACACCGCTGTCTAGAGTTTTCTGGTTTTCAACAGTTTTTTTTACATGATATGAATTTAAAAGAGAAGTCATTTTCAAGTTAAACAATAATCTTCAAAATGTATTTGTATACACAAGGTCTATCATTTAAATATTATTTGAAGTGAAAGATAAAATTCCATTCAATTATTTATCACTACTGATAGGATTTGAACTTGAAGATTGGAAAAATACGTTCGTGAGATTATTTAACCCATAAATAAACTGAGAAGTAAAGAGTTAAGATGATTTGTTTGTATAAGGCATTGTTTCTAGTTACTTTTTAAACAAATTTGAATAGAGCATTTGATATTCTTTCAACTTTTATCTAAAAATTAACGTTATCACAACTAAAACTAGTAATGAATAGACTATCTTTACATAAACTTGATTAACAGTTATATCATTTTATATGAAGATCAAAAACATACATGATGGCTAAATGTAGCAATTGGAGGTAAACATGCCTCCGAATCTTCCTGAATAGCCGGTAATTTTTGGGATTCATTTTTTAATACAAATTGTTTACGACATGATAAATCTTGAGGGAGCCCAGGTGAAGCTGTGTAAATATCCCTTCATAGAGAGAAAAATACAAGATAGAATTACATTAGCATAATTTTTAGTTAATGATGTCAGCTTCACTTGAAAAGAAATTAGATTGAGTGTATATCCGATATTATATATTCCAAGAAAGCTTTTGAACAGATAAGAGATTACACGATTATGTATAAAGGATTTCTTAATGGAATAATTCAGATGTAAATAAAATTACTTAAATAAAAATAATGCGAATGTTACGACTAAAAAGTAATTTGTACGTTGATGAGTGTGTAAAAATGTAATATTTGTAGTGTGAAAGAGTAGAATTGAATTTCAGTGTAGGTTGATGGCATGAGATGAGGTTTAGTTACACTAAATATTTTCTCTTTGCTCCTCTGAGATATTTAAACTTGTGTTAATTTAATACGTTTAGTTATTCATTCAACCTGCAAAACTTACTTAAAATGAGCCGTAAAACTTCAGGGACTTAAATTTTTATTTATTGGGACATTAAGAGCAAATCACTATTTTTATTACTAACAATCTACCCAATGATCAAATTAATTTAAAGTTTCACGTCAAACCTCTGTAATAATACTTATGATATCTTGTATATTGTGCGATTCCTATGCATAGTCAGCACTTTAAAACTTTAGTTCCTGTCTTCACAAAAGATTGGCCAAAGGTTACTACAACTGGAAAAGAAAAGTTAATCATTATTCAACATTAAAACTGATATCCTAAAACAAATCATTGAACGATATTGAGTATTAAGGGATCCGCAACTATTGTAAATGAATGTGAAGTTGTGTAACCACCGATGGAAATTCAGTTATTCGCTTGATGGAAAATATGTCCTCGAAACCTAGGGGATTTTCGATGTTTATTTAAATAGATTAATCCAAGTTAAATATAGAGTTAGAATAATCAAAGTAACACGTACAAAATTTATTAACACCATTACAATACTGCATGGAATTATATATATATATATATATATATATATATATATATATATATATATATATATATATATATGCAGAAAAAACATACAACTGATCAAATGCGTATATTGTTCATCGAAATGGAAATTACCTCATGTTCGAGATTAAGTAGATCCTGGAGATTGAAGATCCAGATCGTTTACATCATTATGATAGTTCGGTTTGAATAATTCACACTATAACTAAATTCTCCCTCTATCGTATAAAATAAGACGTAATTAGGAGTGTGACGATAGAATTCATCTAAAGATTAGATTATGACTTTCGTCTGAAATATTTGACGTACCACCTATTTTTATTGGTAAACAGCTATAATAAAGTTTATAAGGAAACTAAAAAGACCTCACTGACCATAAAAGAATCTAGACACATAATATATGCGAGATATGTACTTTGTATTTTAGATATCAAACGGACTTTTTTTCACTTAATGACTGAGTATAAAAGTTTGAAGCACTCAGAACTCGATCGTGAGGTAATAAACTCAAGTCTGGCTCCATCTACTGGTTGGCCGTCTTTAGGTGAGGTCCCATTCTGATTTTTCGGATACACACAATAGGTGCTACAAAATCGCCGATGATTGTATGCTAGTAACCTTCTTATGGTATAGTGACACTTTCTTTGCTATAGAACGAAATTCAACCAGCTTTTTCGGGATCTCTATCTTTGAGAAGTCAAAAACAGAAAAACCACTGAATATATTTTGATGACAACATTAATTAGAATGGTTGCGAAATTACCACAAAAATTATTCACATCTTTTACTTTCAACTAAGATAATAGATGAAATAATATATAATAGTGGAAACAGTCCACTCCACACATTTATGAAATCCCTAATCAATGACTGCGTGTAACCAACAGTCCCACCAATCAGTATCATTTATATGGCTAAATTTACCCAACGAATCAAAAATCTGGCCATTATTCAGTATCACAGATGCTGTACCAATCTTAATGACTTCTAACGACGATAGCATTTAAACCAAATCCTTGAAACTAATTTCAAACTATCTCAGCTGCTAATGTTAGGTAGAATATTCATTGAAGGTTTTTGACATACATCAGTCCAGTATAGCGTACCTTAGTATGTCTTAGCGAACTACGAAGTGTTGAGCTGAGATTGAAAAAGTACTGTCAAAGCTATGTAAAATGAAGAACAGGCTTTTACTAATAAATATCTGCTATCTTGCCTAGAGTTGAAACACTGGAAAACTGAATTTTTTATTTACACCAGCTGAGGTGAAGAAATATATAGACGATCATACGAAGTCCGAAGATGTTTAGGGACCAGCGAAATTTTGTGATGGACACGGTTTTACGGTAGGTAGATGCAAGAAAACGAATTTCAGCAACAATTAGGTTTTTATACTATCACTGCCAGTTCCGAAAAAACTAGAACTGTGGGACTTTTTAGAACAAAGTACTTGAAACACTTTTCACTTCATGAAGCCGTATTTAGAATTAGTATGTTCAGATCACTACTTTAGACAGATAACCACTGCATTAATGTGGTGGCCGAGCTTACCTATCACCGGGAATTAATTGTATTATATTGATATAGATGGCCATTTATCGAAGTCTAAATGCCTGAAGATGGTTTGGAAAGAATTTGTACCATAGCTAGCTTCTCTATAGATGTGCATAATCAGACCCTGAGAACCACACTTTCAGATTTACCACTAACAGTAAGGTTGTCTAGGGATTGAAAACAATTCTTTGAGTACACATGTACTTATCTGGTTTTATAAATCCATGATTCCTGTTATTTTTTCCTCTTTTTTGTCTTTATTATATATGACTATTACGAACATGGACGCCATTAGTCTACTAAAATTTATCTTCAAATATAGTCTTCAAAAACGATGCAAGATGGAATTCCAGAAACCACCAAAAAGAATGAAATACTAAACTTCTGCCAGGCGCACTGAATTCTATCAAATTATCTTCGAAATAAACATAAAACCAATGATCCTATTTGCTCAATCTTATTTAAGTGATACAACTGATTATTTGGATATCTCAGGACTTTTCGTACTGTTCATGTATGTATCTAAGCAGCAACGTTTAGCTGAATTGTCGCCGAAGAAAGTACGTTACTCTTGAGGAGAGTAGCTTGAAATATCAAAACAGAAAATTTTAATTTTTAAACGACTCAGTAGAGCACTGAACCAACACTTTGAGTGAGACAACATTATATCACTATTACTATCATAAAAGCTGTGAAGAAATTGAACTAGAACAAGGCAAATGTTCTGAAGGTTTGTCTCTAGACGCTTTTAACGATAGCTATTAAGTTAAAATATAAATCAACCGGAAACTTGACCGACGTGTACGAGCCAATGTAAGAATGCAATGAGTAGAATGGGTCTGAGGCATCCCATTTTAACATGTGTGTTCTAGGCTGGAAACTAACTCAATCTACTATATTTTCATCAGACGAAAAATACCACACATTTTCAGCAAATTAACCCAATACCTACCTACGTGAGGAAAAAGGAGACAACAGGGACCCCACTTATGATCATTCTACTGTTTGAGAAATGACGGAAATAGTAGTATATTTGTTTATTTATTTATTTGAACACATAAATATTGGTACAGAGGGGCACCAAATATATATGCGCCACACAAAACAATGATAGTTTGAAGAGAAGGAGGAAAGAGAAAAAAAAAGGTAATGAACGTGGGGAATTATAAAAAAAAAGGGAGAGAGAGAGAACAATGGTGGGGGAAACGGAAAGGTACAATCAGAAGAGATCTTTCAGTTAAGGAAGATATAAACACTTTTTATGAAGAAAGTAAGAGGTTACAGCACGATCGCCACTGGCTTCTATTCTTAGCCATATCTGATAACGTCTCTAGCCACTGCGTTACACCGTCTCTCGGACCCCAACCAGGGAGTCGTGAAGGACCAACACAAGCCAGCCCTTTGCAGCTTTCTTTCATACCACGACACCATGTCATATACTGACCACCTCTCCGCTTTTTCCAACCAGTCCCAGAGTCGGCAAATAATGCACGACGTGGAATTCTCTGGGACGACATTCGTAGAACATGTCCAAGCCACCGAAGTCGGTGTTTCAAGATGGTGACACCAATGGAATTATCGTCTCTGTGACCGAACACTCGATGCCGAACCTCTGCATTACTGACATGGTGTTGCCACTGGATGCCAGCAATCCTTCGGAGACAACGATGATCGAACACAGAGAGTCGTCTAACATCCTCAACTCGGAGAGGCCAGGTTTCACAAGCATAGAGCAAAACTGCTCTCACCGTCGCGTTGTAGATCCGACCTTTTACAGCCAGACTAACATCACGAAGGCGCCAAAGATGACCCAGATTGGCATAAGCCGCTCTGGCTTTCACTATACGAGCATTGATCTCATCACTCACACCACCACCAGCACTTATGCAGCTACCTAGATACACGAACTTCTCGACTACTTCAATCTGCTCACCATCCAGAGTGAGTACAGGATTAGAATCCTGCCAGTCTTGTAGAAGTACTTTGCACTTCGAAGGTGCAAAGCACATACCATACCTACGGACATTGATTGCCAACTGATTAAGTGCGGATTGCATAGCTTGGGCATTCTCGCACAGTAAGACAATATCATCCGCATACTCAAGGTCGAGAAGTCTTTCTCCAGGCAACAGATCCACACCATTACTTACATCCGTCAGAGCTGTTTCCAGAATGTCATCGCTGGCAAAGTTGAAGAGGAATGGTGATATTGGGCAACCCTGCCTAACCCCACTGCTCGAATGGAATAACGGAGAAAGGTGGTTGTATGCCCTCACTCTGCCTGAGGTGTTTGTGTATAGGGCTTTTAGGATGTTAATAAACTTCTCAGGCACACCCTTCTTCAATAGACAATCCCAGAGAACAGTTCTGTCCAACGAATCGAAGGCAGCCCTGATATCAAGAAACACTACTATTGTTGGCCTTTGATAAGTATGGCGGTGTTCTAACACTTGGCGGAGGGTGAAGATATGATCAATACATCCTCGACCAGAACGAAACCCAGCCTGCTCCTCGCGAGCCAATCCTTCTCGGGTCCTGAACAACCTACGAAGTATGACGGAAGCCAATAGCTTGGACGCAATCGGAAGTAGACTTATCCCCCGATAGTTGTTACAGGAACAACGTGAACCCTTTTTAAAGATAGGGACAACTATCGACTCATTCCATGACGTTGGTACACTCTCTAGTTCCCAGATCTTTGTAAACAACGTCGTCAGTCCCTTAGTCAAAAAGTCACCACCATCTTTAAAAAGAGCCGGAGGTAAGTCGTCTGGGCCCGGTGATTTGTAACGTTTCAAGAGTTGGAGTTCCTTGCGGACTTCCGCCTCATTTGGTGGATCAGTCGTCACCGGCCATGGAGGGCAGGACAGTCTGACCGATGTTGCCGGAGCAGCAGGCCAGTTGAACTGCCCTTCAAAGAATTCTGCCCATCGTCCAAGACGTCGATGGATGTTAGTGATTGGCGTTCCGTCATCCTCGCAGATTGTTTCGCTCACACCAAACTTCTTGCTGCCAGTGGCTCGGATGAGTTGGAAGAGCTTCCGGTAATTACCAGATGCAGCTGCTGCTTCCAACTCACTGGCACGCTCCGACCACCAGGCTTCTTGGTCCTTACGCAAGCTTTGCCCGATTTCATTACGTAACATCCTTCGTCTGTGGTCAAACTCACGGTCACCCGAAGTAGACCGACGGGCTTCAATCAGTTGTAAGGAACCAGAAGAAACCCAGTGCTTGTAAGCGGGACGTTTCGCAAACCCACAACAGACTTTACCCGCCATTTTCATGGCGTCATGCAATTGCAACCAATGCTCATCTATACTTTTCGGTGGAATGGTAGCTAGCCTAGAAGCTAGCTCGGTTCGGTACTTACTAGCAACAGAAGTTGCAGCCAGCTTGCTAACATCAATCCTTTGGTGGCGGTCACTTCGTTGTCCACTGAAAAGTAAGGTAAGATTGGCGCAGACCAGAGCATGATCAGATTCCAGATAGGTACTCCAAAAGGAGCGGCAGTCTTGTACACAACCACGCCAGCGGTAGCTGATCGCGATGTGATCAATCTGAGTCCAGGCTTGAGATGTAGAAGAGGGACGCCAGGTGGCACATCGGCGATGACTGTGCCGAAAGTTAGTGCTAGCCAGAAACAGGTTGTGGTCTGTGCATATTTGCAGTAGACGTTCCCCGTTATCTGTCCTGCGACCAACGAGTCCCCATCGGCCACCTAAACGACTCTCTTCTGTGCCTAGACGCCCGACCTGAGCATTCAAGTCTCCAGCTAGTACTACAATATCTGTCGAACGCACTTTCTGGAGAAGAACAGTTAGCTGATGGTAGAACTCGTCCTTGATTGCATCCGGGCTGCAATCTGTCGGGGCATAGGCGGAGATGACGAAAAGACATCGTTTCTCACGCCTATTTCTTCTCACTTTGATGGAACTTTCTAATCTAACAGCACATAACCGACTGTTAATGGGGATCCAGTCGACTAGTGCTGCCTCAGCTCTTGCGCTTAGTGCGATACCAACGCCAGTAAGACCAGACGAAGATGCCACAGGGTCCCCGGATAAACGCACATAAAACAAGCTTTTTGAAGTGACAGATGGAGAGTGAACTTGTAGTACTTCACTAGAGTCTTGAATACGGGTCTCGGATAGACAACACACATCAATATTAAGACTTTCCAAAGACATAGCCAGTCCTATCTGTTGTCCGACCTGCATAAGTGTGCGAACGTTGAAGGTAGCCAGTTTGAATGGTGCACGCGGTTTCAGAAAAACTGCTTCAGTACTCATGTTCGGTAGTAACATACAATTTTCAACCAGGCAGTGACTCGGGAACGTATAGATAAAGCTGAATTTTCACCATAGGTGAGCTGCTGTCTAGGTCGAAACGCATATATAAAGTAGGAATAAGAGAGGGTGAATAAATGACGTGGTAGAGTAATAATAATAATAACAATAATAATAATAATAATAATAATAATAATAATAATAATAGTAATAATAATAATAACAATAATAATAATAGTACGAGTTATTTCAATGTTAATCAGATAGAAAGGAATATTTTCCATAAGCAAATTGTTCATCATAGTTTTAGTGAGTGGGCTGGGATACTGCCCGGGTGCCCAGACCGAAGCAGGTGGTTTTCTTAGGGGGCCACACCCCGAGCCTTTGACCTAAAGGTCTAGTCCACAAGGCAGTGGAGCATCGTGAGGAGATGCAGTCCCATGGAAGCCGGTGACCAAAAGTTGGTTCATACGCCATTTGTTCCCGCAGGATACTGGAGCCCATGTGCACCATAGTAGTAACTGAAAAATAATTAGTCAAGCTTGATTCGCAAGATAGCGGAGATGGGAAAAACAACCAAAGAAAATCAGTATGTCAGAACACCGAATTAAAGTTTTCAATTCGTTATGACGGATTCCGTGGGCGCCACTGAACTGAACTATCAGAAAGATTTTATGCCAAAGCTTGCCGCAAAATGCCCTGGTACGACCGAGAGTGCTTTCACATAGCCACGTGCATATGACCACTGCCAGGGAAGTCCTACTCACTGTCTTTTCACAACGGTGTTTATAAAATCGAGAGGACGAAAGTCGAATATCCGGCGCTTTAACCGGGTTAGTGAATGCAGAGGATCTACCTAGGGGGGTTGGAAAACCCTGATTCCAAACAGATGGTGTAAATGGGCTCCAAGATCCTAAGAAAAGTAATGGCGTATGAACCGGTTACCATGGGACTGCATCTCCTTGAGAGGCTCCACTGCCTTGTGGACCAGATCTTTAGATCAAAGGTTCAGGGTGGCCCTAAGGAAATCAACTGCTTCGATTTGGGTACGCGGGCAATATCTTAGCCCTTACACAAATCGAACGACCTACATGGCGTATATCCATTTGGTGCCCCATTGTACCAATGTTTATGTTCAAATAATAAGAATAGCATGAAAGCGACAAGCAAGTTCCAAAGTTCAGTATTGGCTTTTCCATGAGTGACTAAAACTAGTGAACCATCTGTATGCATTAAACAAACATTAAATAGAGCACAACAGACTAGTAATGATGTCGCTTGCAGCAATCACTTAATCGTGAACGATGAGAAGAGTCAAAGAATTCATATTTTTCTGTACACGCGTTTACGTGATTTAC
This sequence comes from Schistosoma spindalis, assembly GCA_946903255.1. Classification (NCBI taxonomy): domain Eukaryota; kingdom Metazoa; phylum Platyhelminthes; class Trematoda; order Strigeidida; family Schistosomatidae; genus Schistosoma; species Schistosoma spindalis. Next base: position 25,532,833 of record OX336420.1, on the reverse strand, counting down.
CAGAAAGGATGTATCAGTTGTAAAAATGAACATCGCACACGCTTTTGCAAAGTCATGTGGTTGGTGTTCACCAAATATATCAAATTGCTGTAACAGGATGCAAGTCAGGTATACCAGAACTTACTCGTGATGTAAACATTATTTAATGAACAGAAAGATATCAACAAACACCATGCCGAGAAAAACTATTTTATTTTTTGACTAGTGTAATATTCACGGAGCTTTACATTATTTGGAAGAGAAATTGGTCTTTGATTATTGCATTTTGAGTTAACAGCATTTGCACAACTTAACAAATACTTGTAAAGCCGTGGAGACTGATAGTCACCTGAAAACGGGACAATTTGGGGTGGGAAAGTTTCAAATTTCTGAAAAGTTTCGACAAATTTACGAAGATTGAGGACATGTTGCGTATACTTATCACAAAGTTCATCTTTAGACATACTGTTAAACATTGAAGCATACATCTCAAAATGACCATATGAATGATCCTTTTTCACCATTTCATTATGTCTTTTCGGGAAAGGAAGTTCAGGGTTTCCGTCTGCGTACATTAGAAGATTCATTTTCGCGTTTGTACATAACCACGTTAGACCGTTAGGTATCATACCAAAAAAGGAAGATTCCGAAACATCATTTCCTCCACGATAAATCCGGTTCAAGAACAAAAGCAAATGATTCCAGCGTTCAATAACGCGAGAATCGTGCTTTAAAAGCCAACTAATATCCCCCGACTTTTGTAAAATGGGTGACGATTTATTCCCAAAAAGCTTTTCAGCACCTTGGGAGGTTATTGGAAATGACTTGGATATTTGTTCAAAGTCCATACCTTCGTCACCACTCAGCAAGAACATGACCTGCTCCTTTGCCCTCCATGTTAGCACAGACAACTCTACAGGATTACTGGTTCAGTCAAACACCTAGTATTACACCAAACATACTTAGAATACTTCTTTTGAAGCACTAAAAACTTGTGCTTCCGCCTTTCGATTAACTTTGCGTGTCTCAGTGCACTCACTGACTCCTCAAAATTTTCCCCAGCAAATGAGGTTTCGACAAGTTCTGCAGCATCACGATAGACGTTGAACTCGCTAGCTTTTCGAGAACGCTTTGTATGCCTCGAGAAGTAAATGCTACCCCTACATGCTGAAGCACCAGTTGATATGTGAAGGAATGAATTATACAAGATAGATATTCGGCTAACTGTCATCATAAATAATAACTAGATAACGACCGACCATGAAATGTAACGTACATAGTGAAATTTCCTCAAATTCAGACTTTCGTCCAATATATAATAAAATTAAGTAAGGCGATCGTAAACCAAAAACGTTTCTGATGTTATCCTAGTTAATCGCGTTTTTAATGTCTCCGATTATTCATATATCCCAACCATGATGCTTCCAAAAATCTAGTCGTTCATAATAGTCAGTTGGAAGTGCAGTCATCAGTACGTCCGGTTGAACATCGATAGCAGCTTCTCCATTATAGAAAGCCACACGATTTATTGCAGCTGCCAAGAAGACATAGTGTCCTAATTTCTCCGTTCGTTCCATGCATTCTGATTTGCTACCGACAAATGCTTGGCAGCGAATAAATATTCACTTGTTTGCCCCAAAAATTTTTATTTATGCGTGTGTGTAAAAATGTCTATACCTTTGAGTTAACTGCTTGTCTATTCACTCACTGTATTTTGTACAGCATAATTTTAGCTACAATGAGATAGCTGATAAGCCAGTTATATAGTTGATCTAGTTCTTCTTATGATTTAATTCATGAAATACAAGAGTTTTTTAGTACCTTTCCCATTTCAGCTTTTTAATAGGACTATTTGAATGTCATCGGGCACAAGCCAAATCAATCAGCAGTCGGGTCATTTAGTATCGAACGGTTCACCAATCTTTGTCAAAGAAAAGGACAATCAAAACTCATCTGTTGATTGCACGCCGTGAACTGGCCCATTCGATGATGGAGCACTCTGTTTCCTGTGCCTGCTCTAGCTAATATATTCCTGAAATAACGTCATTTGTATTGTACGGTCATGAAAGAAGCTATAGTACCTGGATACGAAGAAAGGGTATTCCACGTTAGATACTTACCTACGGATGTGAATTCGACGTTATATAGTTTTTCCACACCGTTCCTGACCAAAGTCAGTAAGCCCACAACTCTACGTCGCAGATCACCTGCTTTGATGACCTCCAAGTAAAATTTAATAATGGTTAATTACGTATTTAATATAGATGACTTAAATACACACAATCACAAAAGGATTAAAATGTTGACCACTCAGTGAGACCCTTGTTAGTTAGGAGTATCGGTTCATTTTTAGCTTCTAACTTGTCTGCCCTATTTAGTTAGCTGACTTCACACGATCAAATTGTGAGGATCTATAGGATTCAAAGCCATCTCATAATATCCGGTGTGTTACGACCGAATCATATCCGAATCTGCATCGGAACGGTTAAGGTAACTCTGAGTTTGAAGCCGCAAGGTGTTTGGTAAGCCTTTGACCTTAAAAAATGCCTAAGCGGTTGTCATATTTACGCTTCTCAAGACAATTAATGTCCGAAAAATTTTCAAAACACTTGTCTTAAACTAGGTGGCATTGAGCAATTGTTTGATTATAACGTCCTGTTATCGTTATAAGTCATTATCAGAGACATTTGGATTCCCTCACTGCTAAAATTACTGCCATCGGCATGTCTAATATTCATTTCGAAACATTTGGCCGCGTTTTGCTTTTGGTCTAGTTTTTACGACACAATGATACAAAAAAATGAGACGAAACAAATGTTATGTCGTGTTTTACATGCAAGAGTCGTTCATGTGTTCCAGAAATCCTACCCTTCTTCCAGAACGCATTATTTTAGTCCGGCTGTCAAATGGTACTGAAGTTTCGTCCTGACTGCTTCTTATCGGGTGAGGTATCGTAATTGTGGGGATTCTATCGTTCGAGTGTGCCGGAGAAAAGTTAACATTATTAGAATCTATTTTTTAATACGAGGCTTTGAGATGATTGAAGCTGATTCTTTCGTTAGTTCCGTTCTTATCGATGTTATAGTACTCAGATTTACGACAAAGAAAATAAGAGGATCCTTCGCATGTCGTTCTGAGAGGTCATCGAAATGAATTACGATGTGCAAAAACGTATGTAATGTATTGCGGTGCAGGTTGGCTGCGGTCATGTGGAAAAAATGTTAACTGAACACAACAAAATTATACTGCTTTGATGTTTGCTCGAACACCTGGATGAAAAAGCTTGTTCAATGCGTTGAAGACGTTGAGTCGTTAGTTTCGGCAGGATTGGACGACCCCTAACTGTCGATGTGTCACATAGTATAGTTTCCTTACTTGTTCCCATCTATTCTATCCGTAGTTTGACGATAATTGAAATTATTCATGCTGAAGTTTAGTGTCTTTTTTTCAAGAGCTGAGCGAGTTTTAAAATTTCGATTTGAACTGTCGCTAGGCATACCTAACTGCCTAACTGCAGTCGGTTCTGAGTAATTTAGGATGGTCGCCACTTGAATTTTCAAAGTTTGGATGTCTTGAGCATCAAAAGTATGTCAAATATAATCGATTCCAACCTGAAATTTCTGAATGTTTACAACCATGCAGTGTTTTGCAGTCGTTAAACACGACAGCATAACTTTTGTGCTATCAAAAAGTGGAGTCCAATCTCACAGCAGGGTGGAGATGAGTTGTAATTCTGATAACTGCTCAATATATCCCCTAGCTGAACGCCTCTGATTAGCACATCAATAAAATAAAAAAACCTGAACTTTGTAGTAAAGTTTCGTACTTTAAGTCTGGATCACTGAAAATACTGTATAAATTGCAGTTACAGTCAGCCTTGAATGTTATTCAAGACTAAGAAGCTCAGCTATGCAACTCTCCGAAAACTGTTTTTCAAGCCACAAAACTGAGAAGAAAGATGGGACTAGTGGTTTTTAGGATCCTTGTGTATTCCCGAATTTTCTAATTTTTGCTACTCTCTATCGAATGACAATAGAGGTAACGAAATACTAATCAAGGTGTTTGAATGTTTTCTTTTCAATTGAAGATGCCACAGGTATTCGGAGTTTGACAACGCTTCAACCAGTAACACCTTCTAATATGAAGCGCACCCACCAAGTAAAATCAAAAGATAGAAGCGAGGGGATCAAAGATATATTTGATAAGCTATCAATATATCGAGGATCGTTTGCACTAATCTGGCTAGCGATTGCGGCAGATGTTGAGCACGGCGTTCCCACACGTGATCTGGTGCGGATGCTTGACCGAGCGCCTTCAGCTAGATGAGTCCACTAAAACTGTGGTCAGCATTCAATCTCGAAAACTTACAGAGCTATTTGATTTTGGGGAATTATTTACCGCTACAGTTCACTCCCCCCCTAGTGGGGTAGTGATGACCCTGAGACATGGCCAGTCAGAAGTTTAAACCCAACGAGTTTTTCGTTGGTAAACACTTTCTGATAGCTTGCTAGGTTCAGCAGTGTCTGATCGTCTTTCATTATTATAATAGACCACGATGTACAATATAGTAAAAAAAAGGTACAATGCAGATTTTCGTTTCTCGCAACTTCATCGTTCTTTTCATCGTCTTTTCCAGTCGTCCTGGAAAAGAAAAGAAAAATATGTAAGTGCATGTCGGAATACACTCGTACGCGCGTGAAAACACAAAACGGGCGAAGAAAAAGGAAAACAAACTCATGCTCACGTAATGGCGTAGAAAAAGGATTCTTATAATATCATTTTTTGTTTTTTCTATTTTAAAATAAAAAATAATAAAAATATAAGCACATTAAATTCGGGTATTTTTTAAAAAAATATAAAATTATATATAGTACAAGGGAAAATCGAGAGTATATAAAATGTTAACTTGTGTCTTACGTGCAGTAATCGTTCAAATGTTCTGGAAATCTTACTCGTCTTCCAGAACGCGTTGTTTTGAGTTTATTTTCGGATACTGTCCAAGTATCAACGTGTGTGTCTACTGTCGATTGAGGTATTATAAGGGCAGGAGTTGTGTCGTGCGATTGTATTGAATGAAAATAGACGTGAATAGGATTTCCTTCTAAATACGCTGCTTTTAGGCGATCGATGCTGATGCTTTCGTTGGTTCCGTTCTTATCGATTATATAGTACTTAGATTCTCGTTGAAGAACTTTGAAAGGTCCTTCATATGTTGATTCGGGAGGTCGTCGATGCGAGTCTCGACGCACGAAAAAGTGTGTACTATGTCGTAAGTCAGGTTGAACGAAAACATCAGTTGATTGTGGTCGAGTGGAAACAGGTTTAACTGAACGCATTGCGTTTGTAAGCCTGTTCGCGTGGGAGGTTAGCTCCATGTCCATCGAAAAGGATGAAGGATCCACGAACTCTCCTGGAAGTCGAAGGGTCGTACCATAAACGAGTTGAGACGCAGTGTATCCAATGTCAGCTTTCACTGCATTGCGTATGCCTAGTAAGACGAGTGGAAGAGCGTCAGTCCACTGAGCAATGTTTGAGGCTGATAGTGACGCTTTTAGTTGTTGGTGGAAGCGTTCTACTAACCCGTTTGCTTGTGGGTGGTAGGCCGTCGTTCGGAAGCGAGTGATTCCTAATATTGCGGTCAGACAACGGAAAAGTTCAGATTCGAACTGGCGTTCACAATCTGTAGTGACGGTTGTTGGGCAGCCGAAGTTTACTACCCATCGTTCGACGAAAGCGCGGGCCACTGTTTTAGTAGTAATGTACTTGATGGGTACTGCTTCTGGCCATCGAGTAAATCAGTCTACGCAAGTTAAAAGATAAGAATATCCATTTGAATCTGGTAACGGTCCTACCAAATCCAAATGAACATGATCGAAGCGAGCATCGGTAGTTTTAAACGAGCCCAAGGGACATTTGTTATGTCTAATCACCTCAGATTTCTGTCAGCTTACACAGGAGCGTGCCCACTCCCTCACGTCTTTATTCATACCAGGCCAGCAAAACCGTTCTGCTATAAGCTTGATGGTTGCACGAACACCTGGATGAGAAAGTCTGTGAAACGTATTGAAGACGTTGCGATCCCTACCTGTAAATGTGTCACAAAGTAAGGTTTCGTTACCTGTTCCCATATGTTTAATGCGCAGTTTAAGTGATGTTGAGGCCAACTCGTGCTGAAGATCACTGTCTTCTTTTTGAAGTTGGGCGAGTTTTAAAAGGTCGATTCCTTGGGAACTGTTCAAGGAATCTATACGAGACAAGGCGTCTGCGACTACATTGTGTGCTCCAGAAATGTGTCGAATATCTGAAGTAAACTGAGAAATGTAGTCCAGTTGTCGAGACTCACATGTTGAGTACTTGTCTGAAGATGAGCTTAAGGAGAAAGTAAGTGGTTTATGGTCGGTAAAAATGGTGAATTCACGGCCTTCGATATAGTGTTGAAAATGCCGGACAGCACAATACATAGCTAAGAGTTCCTTACCGAATGTGCTGTACCTCGGTTCAGTGTCTAGCAACCATCTAGAGAAAAATAACAAAGGTTGCCAGGAGTGGTTAACCCATTGTTGTAAGACTGCTCCGATTGCTGAGTCGGATGCGTCTACTGCGATATTAATGGGCGCTCCAGGGTCCTGATGAGCAAGCATTGTTGCTTGAACGATATGTTCCTTAACCGTGGAAAATGCTTTTCGTGCAGTGTCATCCAGATTGGTGGATTTCGCATTTCCACGAAATTGGTCGGTAAGGGGTTTCATAAGTAACGCGCGTTTCGGTATGAATCGTCTATAAAAACCTACCAGACCGTTAAACGTGCGCAATTGCTTGATGGTGGTCGGTTCTGGGTAATCCAGAATGGCCGCCACTTTTGTTCTAAGGGGTCGGATGCTTTGCGCATCTATAGTGTGGTCTTAGAAGTCTAAGGAGTCGCTTCCGATTTAGCATTTCTGAATGTTTACAGTAATGGCATGTTTTTGTAGTCAGTCGAAAACGAGACCCAGATGCTGGAGATGTGATTCTCTGTTCGGACTTGCTATTAGGCAGTCATCAACATACGCATGTACGAAGTTGAGACCTCGAAAAACGTCATCTATGAACCTTTGAAAAGTCTGTGCCGCGTTTCTTAGACCGAAAGGCATTCGCAAAAATTCATAGAGTCCGAAGGGCGTTATAATAGCGGTTTTTGGAATGTCTTCAGCGGCCATAGGAATTTGGTTATACTCTTTAAACAAGTCGATTTTTGAAAAGACACTTGTACCTTTCAAGGTAGCTGTCAAATCGTGAATGTGGGGCAACGGGTAACGATCGGGAACGGTTTATGCATTCAATCGCCGATAGTCACCAGTTGGACGCCAATCGTTGCTGTCCTTTTTAGGGACCATGTGCATCGGAGATGCCCATGGGCTATTTGACGGTCGTATGATTCCTAAGTCTATCATATGGTCGAATTCGCTTTTCGCCAGCCTTAACTTTTCGAGGACCAGTCGGCATGCTTTAGAGAATACAGGTGGTCCTGTAGTCGTGATATGATGTGTAACGTTGCTGGTTACACACAGCAATTTCGGTTGCGATTGGTGAATGCCAGAATACTTATCGAGTATTGGATGGTAGAAGGGGTCTATAGTGTGCTTAATAGTGACTGGAGATAACCTGCAACCAGAAAAAGAAGTCAGGCAAACAGATAAACTAGTATTTCCATCTACTAGCCTCCGTTTGCGCGCATTGATAATTAAGTTGTGGTGTTGTAGAAGGTCCATACCAATGATTGGCATAGAAACATCCGCAACAACAAAGATCCAGTGAATGGGTTTGCGTAAACCCATGTTAAGATAAACATACCTTCTGCCATACGTAGCGATAGGCTTTCCGTTTGCCGCCTGTAGATTTAAAACCGACTCGTGAAGCCGGTCGTTGGAATTCGCTGGGAGAACGCTAACTTCTGCTCCAGTATCGACGAGGTAGCGAACTCTCGTTATCACATCAGTGATGTATAATAGACGGCTATGTTCGCCGGCTACGGTCGCCGTTAACGCGTGCCGGCTTGGAAGTTTCCCGAAACATTCTTTGCGTCGACCGATTTCGCGTTGGGAAAATTGCAGGGTTTTCTGCAATTTCTGGCGGACTTTCCGTACTGGTTATGATACCAGAACCAGTCAGGATTATCCGTCTCCGGAGGTCTAGATACAGACCGCCTACGTGATGTGCTTCTTAGCGGGGTAAGTGATCGTTTACGGTCGTTACGGAGTTTGAGATAACGAGTAAGTGTATGACATAACTGTGTTATGTCATTCTGGGTGGTTTGAGGCTTTTCTTTGACTGAAAAATCCTCGGCGTTAGAAGATCAAGTGATTTCAAGGATGCGGTCGGCAGATGCAGCCAGCTCGTCTACGGCGTTGTTTGTAACGCTACCAGCACAGCTCGCACCTGCTGATGAAGTTTTGATAAGAAAAGCTGTTTGAATAGGCCATCATCGAAGGTTCTTCGGCCAATAACTTCTCGCATTCTTCGCAACATGTCTGCGGCAGAGCCGTGTTGCAGGTCGATGTTGTTGAGGAGTTGGTCTAACCTTTGTCGATCGGTTAGATCTCCGCGTTTGAGGATGGCATGTTTTAACGTTTGGTATGGGTCAGAAACACCACTAGTAAACATACTAGGTGTTACGTACCTGTGGAATTCGCGCGGTAGTGCCTTGAATACTGCGAGGAATTGTGCACGTGTATCGTTTACACCGTGCTCGTAGAAGTCGGCTTCTGCGTAGCAAAACCAAGCTTCTATGTTGTCTAGCCAGAAGGGCGTAAGTTGGAAGGAAGGTGGGGACACAGTCTTTAACTTAAATACTTTAGGTGTCTGTTCCGTCATAGTAATATATCAAGTACGAAAATGGACGAGTGGGAAAAATATATATATACCCAAAAACACGGGAACAATATCACAATGTATATAAAAAAAGATAAAAATTAAGGCAATGATGCATAAAATCACAAAAAGGAACAGACTCACAGTTTGCGATTTGGTGTACCGGATCACGTCGGGCTCACCAATGAAGATGCCACAGGTATTCGGAGTTTGACAACGCTTCAACCAGTAACACCTTCTAATATGAAGCGCACCCACCAAGTAAAATCAAAAGATAGAAGCGAGGGGATCAAAGATATATTTGATAAGCTATCAATATATCGAGGATCGTTTGCACTAATCTGGCTAGCGATTGCGGCAGATGTTGAGCACGGCGTTCCCACACGTGATCTGGTGCGGATGCTTGACCGAGCGCCTTCAGCTAGATGAGTCCACTAAAACTGTGGTCAGCATCCAATCTCGAAAACTTACAGAGCTATTTGATTTTGGGGAATTATTTACCGCTACACAATTATCGTGTTTCAGCTTCATCAACTCGCACTTCAGCATGGTAATTAGAAACATTCGAATTGAATCGCTCACTAGGAATTCCCGAAATAGTGCAATTTACAGAGAATAGAACTTGATGAGTACAAATGAACGTATTATATTTAGAATTCGTTGTCACCTGGACATCAAGTACAATGGAATCAATAATTCGTTCAAATACCATGTTCAGTTATGTTCGTTATCTCCGACTCCATGACCGATAACAAATAAATTGGACAGGGACTCAAATAGAAATGTTTGTGAGTGAATATTTTAGTAATTGGGCTAAATGAGATTATAATAGTAATAAATAGAATCATGTTAAAAATGAAATAAATATATACAGTTGGATCGAAGTAAAGAAAGGTGTTGGATTTAAACTAGAATTAGGCTTCGTTGTAAATGTATTGGACTTTTTCCTATACTTCCAATAGAGTATCCAGTAGTTGTGTTATAGTAAAACAAATCCAGGATAACATGTGTTAGATCTGGACTTCACTGCTTTGAAATGCTTTAAAAGTCTCACTTGGTCATCGTGTCTCGAATATTCACAGATTACTCCAACAGTGATATGCGACTTACAGATGAATAGATAAACAGGAAAACAAACAAATGTAAATTATGAGGATACGCATATGGAGCATCCGAATAACCACTGAATATTGCATGAATGACCTAAAAGAATTGATTTAATGCATTTTGTAGACACTTGCTAGATTAGATCATCCATTCCAAAACGTGTATATAACTGTATGTATTTGACATCTGCAATAAATGTCAGTTTTCTGGTCAGGATATTTCACCATGTCTCCAATTTCAGCCAGCTTATTTTTGGTGTCGCGATCCCTGTAACAGCCAGGTTGTTTCTAAGTGTCGTTTTTCAATCTTTAATGTGTTCGGCATCAAGCATTTAAACATTTTTCCGTTCATCCAGTGATTAAAAGCTTCACATCTGAAAAGAAATTTCAAAGATTTCAGTTCATGCCCTAACGTTTTCTGTTCTCAATTCTCTCATGGTTAACGTTAATCATTGCTCTCATTTCGAATGAGTGGATCTACTTTTAATCAATAAAACCTAGTTAAGATACTTGAAACCACAGTATGAACATTGTCCTCACATTTTTTTCAAGGAAAGACCCATTATTATAGTGAATTGTGTACATATTATCTAACTGTGAGTTTAAAACCTTCAAGTTCATCATTAGTGTCCCTCTAACAATATTGTGTAATTTTTTTCAAATACATTACAACTTTGGCAGAAAACAGGAAAAATGAAGTCTTCATTTCAAAAATCATATGTGCATACCTATTCGTTCTTTTAACAGATAAATAGGTAAACCAGATATTCAGCAAAACAGTATGATTTAGATTTTGGAAATCGGACATGAACAACTAATAGTAATACAATGAGAAGACAAAGTTTATCATATGGTTTCGATTAACGATGTCTTCTTGTTGCATTATTTAAATATATTAAAAAGATTGTAAAAACGGTTAATACAAAACCAGATCTGTAAAAATATCTTGTTATTATTCACGTTTTTTTCTAATTAAAATTTCGCGATCATTGTTATTGAACATAAATTGTTGTTAAATTTGGGATTTAATTGACACTACTTATACGTTACATTGATTAACTACGAGAAAATGCACCACGTCAAATATTACTTCTCGTCCCTACTTATTTTCCTGTCACATTAACAGGTTTATAATATACTTATTGTATAAACTTATGGATTGTGATTGTGAACATTACATGGTTATCATACAACATCATCTTGGATCATATTCTTCACTTTAGAATTACCGATTATCTCTAAAAATAGCAGAGTTATTTTCGGACTGATTAGTCACGAAGCCACTAACAACTTACAAGTAACTCCAGTTATATATATGTAGTCTTTGTACACTATCCTTTCATTCTATAAGTTGATTTTGGCATAAAATGTTTACTAATTAAGTAACTGTTAAAAGACACCACTTTGTATTCCTTGAAATCTTATTTCACCGACACTAAGTACTTATAAATCTCGTTGTATTCCTTGAATTCAATCTTAGTAGAAATTCTGATCACTGAAATTGTTCTAATCTATTTAATATTGTAATATTTATTTGAAATACTTCAAGATAACTAAACTTGATAATGAATCATTGATTATAAATTCAATGTTCAATAATTACGTAAATCATAACTCTGAACTGTTCATAGGTTATATGAATTAGAGGATTTACTATAAAGTAATAATAGAAAGAAATCTTTGAAAAATCTATTTTTTTAGCCCTATTATTACTTTCTGAAATAAATGAATGAAAAAGTATAATGAAATTATCAACAACATAAATTATTTCTAATATACATGAATAGTTTATTTAATTGCTAAAAGAAACATATGAAAAAGAAATAAAGTGAATTACATAACATACATAGACATCCATAGAAAATCTTAAAATCATCATTTTGACACATAAAACAATCAACATTTTTCCATGAATGATTAATTCATTCTCACCAGTAACTATTAAACAGAATAAAAAGAAAGTAAAAATAGAATAATGAAAATGAATGATTATTTCTACAAGAGAAAAATACCTGGAAAGTAAGTAAATAAGTAAGTAGAAAGTGGATCAAATGTATGTAATTTTAATGAATCTATTTACTTATTATAAACAAGAATTAACTACAATATTTGCAAAATTAATGAAAAATCAATTAAGAATAAAGTTAAATTTATAAATAGTATTTAATTAAATGAAATTAATTATAAGGTAGAAGATGGTTTACATAAATTACTTTTTGTAATATAAGAATATTCAAAAGATAACTGTACATAGTGAAAGAACAAATAAACATAAAACATGATCAGATAAACTATAAATTATAACTACATACAAATGACATGAAAATAAAATGTGTTTACTTGTTTCTTCTTATTTTGATCAACAAATTAGAAGAATATGAATACTTTAGACTATGTATGCATATGAAGACAGGTAGAAGAAGAAGAAGAAGAAGTGAAATCATTGAGTAAGGTGGAAAATAAAGAGTATGTGTATGTGTATGGCTGCGCCTAATTCATTTATCATTATAGAAAGGAAATAATGAATAAGAAGTTTGAATAGACTGAAATAGATTTATTCGGCACAATCTATTTTCTTTATAATAAATACACTAATTTTATATTGCGAAATAATTGTTGATTTTGTTTGAAATTAATGTTTGTGTATTGAAAATTGGCATATATGTGTATATATTTGATGAAATTAATGAAGTGTATAAATTACACTGTGAAAGACAGTAATTTTTCGTAAAAAACCTAAAAAAATGCATTAACTGAAGACAGTATACTTATTGAAATTTGAATATCCTTGATGATAAATATGATTCATAAATATGAAATTGTATTCTATGTTAACTAGAAATATGTCTGTTGATTAATAATAGAGAGAAATGAAGAGAAATACAAAATTAGCATGATTTTAGAGAAGGTTGTACTTTAAGTTTTACAACAAACAATTAACAAAGTAACAGAAATATACACCTATATTTCATTTATATATAAAAATCTAATTGAATTATTTATTACAATAGTCAATCGATCAGTAAGTTGTTTTATGTTAATCATTTAACGATGAAACTAAAATGTAACTAATGTGGACACTGATACGTAACACGTAACTCAACTATTAGTTCATTTATTCGACTGTGAGCAGAACAGTCAAGGGTATGTGTAGCTAGATAAGTTGAAGATTGAGTTATTTACCTATTAAGTCAACTGTTGACTGACTAATAGGATCCAATACACTTCAAAGATGATAATCACTTATAATATTAGAAATCATCTTAGCGCAAAACTCAATGGCATAACAAAGCAAATTTAAAAATTCTTATCAAAAGATTTGTTGTTTCAATGGTTGAGATCATGAGTCAGTTGAAGCTAGACTACCATGGAAAACCTGGAAGCACTGGACGGCCGTTTCGTCCTATTATGGGACACCTCAGCAGTGCACATCCACGACCTCGCCCCCTGCGAGATTTGAACCCGGGACCTACTGTTAATAATCAACATATGCTCACTAGTGACTGGCTTCAAGAGGTATATCCTGAAGTTCTAGTGAGAAGTAGTGACTAGTGGAGTTCAACCAGGTCTATTGTGAGATAGTAAGTCGCTGAAAACAATGGTGGATGTGTCGCTCAATTTCGTGGATTAGTTGAAGTTAGACATTAACACCGTTAGATGCCGGCTCAGTGGTCTAGTGGTTAAGTGATCGCGCGTGAGACCAGTAGGTCCTGGGTTCGAATCTCGCAGGGGGCGAGGTCGTGGATGCACAATGCTGAGAAGTCCCACACTAGAATGATACAGCCGTCCAGTGCTTCCAGGTTTTCCATGGTGGTCTAGCTTCAACTGACTCATGATCTCAACCATTGAAATTACTACAATCTCCACAAAACCCATTCTGAGATTTGTTGTTGTTTGTTCTTAAGGCACAGCGGGCAAACATTTGATGAATCAGCAAAATAAACCGATAGAATCATTAAAAACAATGAAAAAATTTTGGAGTAAAAAACTTTATATTTAACGATATCATCTACGAGAACCTAACAGTCATATTTTATTTATTTTTTTGCTCATAGTGATCTATGATAAAATATGGAATTTTCGCGTCATTATTGGAGATACCAAAGTCATTTAAAAGTAAACACGATTTAATAAATACTTATGAAAAATGGTTTTCTTACCAGGCTCATTGACTACGAAATTAAAATGCTTAATTTCAAAAACCATTACTGTAGTGAAGGAAATTTTATTTATGTACATTGAGTTCAAAGATGATATGGTTCCAGAGATCTCAAGACACCGACTATCGAAATATTCAGAGAAGAGGTTTTGTTCAGACGAGTTGAGTTTTATTTTCCAGCCGATTCTTGATTTGAGAATTTATTAGGGGGGAATTTCCGCTCAAGGCCACATCACTGTGTATCTTCTAGTTCACTTGCTCCTATGGAGCATATCATATTGACCATATAAAGTGTTTTTTACAAGCCCACATTCGAACACCATCAAGTATGGTCATTAAACCGTAAATAAAAATCAGTTTACATCCCGATTGTAGAACATCTAGTTTCCAAAGAATCTTAACGATTGCATAGGATTAGAGCATACTACAAAGCAACTAGCACCTTTGGAGATGCTTTAATTAGCACAAAAAACAAAAATTCCTCTTTCAGTCAACAAAACCTGAGTCTACATAGTAGGTTGTATTGATTGTGATTCTCTCTTATTTTAAGAGTAATGGAATCCAAACCCCAGCTAAATGACATCTACTTTACACAAGAACACTACCTTATAATCCAGTGGAACTTAAAAAAAACCCAATTTAAATCAGTAATAGCTGGTCATAGCAGCTTCAATTACCATCAAATATTAATATCGATTTTAAACATATCGAAATGATTCATAAAGGCCTTCTTAATACAATGAAAGGCGAGTGGTTCAAACCTTCATTACATTGTTAAATTCTACTGCTCATAATAAAAAAATGCCTTATCATACATCCAACTTGAACCATTTATCCAAACTACCGTAACTAATTCTATTTACATCTTACAACATTACCACGTATACGAATTTAATTTTACGTTTTCAAATGAGAAATATCACATTTTTACCCTGACCAGAGTGACATGACATTATCTTAATCAGACTTGGTTTCTGATTGTACTAAATATTTTTATTTTCTCCTTTATATTATTTGAACTTGTGTTAATTTATTTGGTTTACTTAATTACTCTCTGAAGAAATACTCTACACCGAGTTATTGAACATCAGAACTTTCATTTAACTACTGTAAGGATTCAAAGTTCTTTCTTAAAAATTATTATTCATGAATATAATCGTATCTATTTGAGAGTACAACAAAAACATCGGCATCATCAAAAAAATTTGTGATCACTTGTTTTTTAACTATATCCTAACATAATATCTGTACTTGATTGTTAAATATTATTCTAAACAAACTATTTAGATAAATTTCTCTTTTTAAAGTTATGACACACTATAGTCTCAGTTGTCATGATTTCTCATCCAATCAATTAGGTAGTGAATTTTTTTGTGATAATGACATGAAACTGTCAACATTAACTTAGTCTTAACTACATCTTTGATACTTCAGTCATATTCAAATTCACTAACTGTTATTGAGCTGAGTCGTCTTCATTTCTTTCACTTTAGATATTCCCATAAAAGGATTTTAAAGAGAAGAGACTATTTTTAGTCTTCTGAAAACTTCTATACTTTATAGAGTAAATTCATTTAAATTTTTACTTACTTCCTTCTTATTTGATAAAAGGGATTCACGTCTAGCAGCTACAAATATTTTACGAGCTGTATTCAAATCCTCAACTGATGGCGTATTACTTGTTGTCATATCTTTAGGCTAGATAAAAAAGTAAGATAACGACATGTAGATTGACTTAGGGAATGTTCTAAAATATTTTTAAATCAAATTAATCAAAATTATTTAGTGTGAAAATGTCCTTAATCCTAGGACAAGAGAAATGTTAATCACTTAGTCTATTTAAACAAATGATAATATACTAATACAGAATCACGCGGTGATAGCTTACTCCAGACAGCCCTTCACCTACTAGATAGTAATCAGAAATAATCTAGACAGGTGTAGACTATCATTAGGATGAGGCGAAATTACATTTCGAAATCCAAAATTCTATTAAAATGAATGTAAAATGAATTTTAAGATCACATAATAAATTTTTTCATTTGTAAAAAAAACTTACGATTAAAAGATAGTAAAGATTACAGATACCAATATGTCTGTCACCACTTAATCTTCTCTTTTGAAATTATTACCAAAACGAAAGAAATACAAAAAGTAAACTCATTATATACGTTAACAAATGTTGTATAGTGGTGTGGGTTAATTATATCCACACAAGTAGTATATAACGGTGGTCAGGCATAGAATGTATTTCAGTAGAAGGTCAATGAGGAAAGAACGGGAACGGAACGCAATCGGTATGAAAGCGCATGAATAATAAAATTTGAGACATTGGGTAGATGTTTGCAACAGGAACAGTCAAGTTTGATATAATGGATTTTGCAAATTAACGATTCACTATATGGTTCTCAGTTTTTATTAAGATGCTCTGTAATGTAATTCATTATCAATCACATCTGATTGTCCCATTGATGATCTTGTTCACCACAATCTGAGTTGAATGATACGTACCGATTAAGTTTACAAGAATATTTTTTTGAACAACAATAAGAATATTCTTCAAGAGTTTAACAACAAACGTTTTTATGCCACAAAATGAGTTACACTATAACATATGGTCATTTTGTAGCTTATTTAATAGACTATATTATGTCTGTCATTTATTGTGTCTAAAGGCATGTTTTACTGACATGTGCTAAGTAATATAAACCTCGAATCTGATGAAGTATAGCGAAAAAATAGACAACTGATATGGGTTTATTTGACCGTGGAAACAGACTAAATGACATATGCATAGACTACTGTTTATATGATTAGTACACAAACAGATTATTACTCAGATTTTAATAATTTGACTGAGTAGTATTTAGTATCAACTAACCAATTACCTACTGTCTGAATACAATATTATAATGGTTGATAATAAATATATCTTTTGTTATATCCTAATGAGTAGAAAATTGTTTTTCTGAAGTTTCATGACTTAATGTAAGCCATTTCTTGAGAGTAAATAAATAACCGAATTAAATTAACACAAGTTTAAATAGCTCATAAGAAACAATGCAGAATATTTTTAGTACAATCACGATCATAGTCATAATGATTGACTTTCGCCCTGATTTGATTTTTCTCTTTAAATCCTGTCACATCGGGTTGTACTCGCAAACCCATATTTTGTGAAATGTTTATTCCACAACTACAGTTTACATGGTTTTCTGCTATTTCCCTGTAATTTACATTGTACTGATTTTTTTTCTACACTTACCCTAGAAACATTTAAGTAATTTGTCTAATAAAAAGTTAGAATCAAAGTTATCTATGTGACTGTATTTTGAACAACTTTACATTACCTATTCCTTTAAAAACTCTTAAAGATTTATGTACTGACATTTAAAGGTAATTTCGCTAGATCGGTGGGGTTGTTATTGATAGTCCATTAGCAGGATTATTAGCTGACGTGTTTATAGTACGTGTTGAAAATCTAGCTTAGAATTTAATCGAAAACATATCCCTTTATAACAGGTATGTGGATAACATCTTATTTATCTGTGAAAGAAAGGAAGGTGTGAATTATTTAATGAGTAAACCTAACACTGAATAAAAATAAAGAGAATTCAGCGAAGAAAATTTTCTTTTCGACGAAGTCATTTACTTAAGTCGTACATTCGTATTTATAGCTGTATAGGAAATATATGCGCATCGCAACAGATGAGATTGATGTAACACTTGATGTGTTGTCTAATGATAATAACTGGTGACATCAAATGTTTTGACTTACTTGATTTGAATCAGATGACCGATAATTTCCTGAGTTTAAAAATCCTAACATATTACCAGCTAAATTAATCAGTTTGCCAGATTCTGGATCATAATTCGCCTTTGAAGAATCATTATGTACATCGATCAGATGATTTATGTTTTCCATATTTCTAAAACAGAACAATTTTTTGATAGTAACACTAATAAATTAATAGAAAGGAAAGTATTATTTGAAAATACCTAAAGTCAGTGTATGAATAAATAATTTCCTATAGTTTTACAATAGTTTATATAGATGCTACTAGAGTTGTTTTATGAGATAATGAGCTGGAACTCATGTAAATCTGTTAAAAATACACACGATAAAATAGCTTAGTAGTGATCTTGTTGAAAGCTTATGTTGATTAAACAGCAAGAAGATGAATTCTTATTAAAGTATGCTCTGAATACGATCTGTATCAGGATTCGTAAACGTTTAGGATCACAATATCGTTTGCATTGTACGTAGGGATAATCACCATTTTTTCTATGAATCCTGAGTGATTTAACCTCAAAATGAAGTTTTTTTAAAAGTATTTATAAGTATCATTAATTTTCGAATTTCTCACAGACAGCTAAGATTATCTATCTTGTTTGTCCTGGTACTATAATATAGCTACACCTTATCAGATAATAGCAGTCATTAAATAATAATTTAACTTTTACTGGTGCGACTGATATCAATTAACTGATGAAAAATATCCATATCCTGGTTTTAAAACGAAGGGTTAACTCCTATTGGTATAAGTTATCTCCCAAAGCTTAAGAATCAGCATTCTCATAAGTGAATGTTGTTCTATATTTAATATTTCTCCAAACGAAAAATACATTATGGCTTATTTGGGTGAATTACAGAGATCAGTCTAGTTTTTATATAGTCTTGTTCATGAGTTTACATCATTCAGCTAGACAATAATCATATGAACCCTATTAACTGGATTCAACATGAATTTACTGAAGTTATAATAACAGTCATAAAACAACGAAAATAACTGAGTTTGAAGTGAAACACAAAAATTATTGATAGAAATAGATGAATATGGTTTTAAAGATCCTTTAGACCTAATTATTTATTGTTTTTACTTTTAATGTTCAACGATTCACTTATTGTACTCATTCAATGAAAAAAGAACTGACCACAAATATGTTATACTCATTCAACATTTCACCAAAAATGAAAATTTTCTCACAATAAAATATTCATTATACCAATTTTTAGAAATTCCATTGTTCCAACAACAGTTATTTCTCTCTCTCACTCTCTTAAATACTATTTACACAAATATACATGCGATTTCGAATACATAACGAAAGTAAAAAAATGTTTTTTTTTACAAATCAGATTATTCAAAACTAGGTAAATTAGTAAAAATAAAATTTTAATTATTTATAATAACTAATCGATAATAAATTGTTACTATGATAAAAATATTGATAATAATAATAATAATTTTTTTACTGTAAGAAACTATTTGCTCTAAGTAAATAATCTAATCTTTCTGGTGTAAACATATAACCGGGACAAAATAAACTTGAATCCCATTGATAAGATAGATGTGGATTAATTTTGTAATTATTATTACTAATAAAATTGGTATTTTGCATTTGTAATTTAACATTATTATTATTATCATTATTATTATTATTATTTATTGAATATTGAAATAATGATAATTTTGGATTTGTAGAATTTTGTTTAATTTCTTTTGATATCCATTGATATTTAGGTTTTAAAATAATTTTTTTTAATTGTTTATGTTTTTTATCATTACACATAGAATGATTTGAATGAATTCGCTTTTTTAGAACATATTTATGATTATGTAATGAATTCATTGTATTATAATGAGTATTTTGAATAGATTGTAAATAATTATTTGTTGATTTATTATATGATTGATTGTGTACAAGTAATTTACTATTTGAATGTTTTAATTTCTTTTGAATGGATGATGATATTAATAATGGCATGCTAAAGCAAAATAAAAGAATATGCAATAAAACATTATAAATTATTTACATGCAATAGATCATTTGATATTATTAGTGTTTCTATTTTTGGTTTAGAGATTAGTGAAGATTAATTGAAGCTGAAATCATATTTTTTAAAATGGATAAACCAGACAAATAGAATTCTTTAATAAAACATGCACAAACTTGACAAGGATCTAATTCAGGAACTCTTGTCTCTACATGTCACTGTTAGAATACTGGGTAAAAGTAAAATAAACTGAAACCTTTGGGTGACTTATTGGCCACTCAACAAAAACTAAATAGTTATAAAACAATTAACAATAAAAAGCAATAAAATAATAGTGGAATAACTTGCTTGATCTGAGTAATTATTCCTCACATGATAAATTATACTTTGTAGTAAAGGAAAAATATCAACTTTATATATTACAAGTCGGGCCAGTATTCTGAATTAAGGTTATCACGCCATAGAGTTTTCATCATTATATGTCGTTGGTTAAAAACGCAGAAAGGCTACAGATAGGTATTCAGAGTAAGGTTACAGTTTTGAGTTGAGTTTACAAATCAGGGTTGGGGTTCACATTACGAACTGATATCAGTTATAATGCGACGTTTTGACGTTCTTTTGTTTACAAATCTAAAAAACCATGAGGTTGATATTTGGAGAAAAAGTTAGGAAGAGAGGATATTTTATAGCTTCACTAAACACTCTTGACTATTCA
Source organism: Schistosoma spindalis (assembly GCA_946903255.1). NCBI lineage: Eukaryota > Metazoa > Platyhelminthes > Trematoda > Strigeidida > Schistosomatidae > Schistosoma > Schistosoma spindalis. Next base: position 25,512,248 of record OX336420.1, on the reverse strand, counting down.
ATGAATCACACTAAGCACTTTAACATGTAATCTGCCTTGGGAGTAGGTATATTTATCATTTAGCTTATGTACTATCTTGAATGCTCATTTCGGTTTCATAATAGATGTCTTAACTGATTTCAAACATCTCAAAAATCGATTATTGTCAACTTTCATCTAGTTAATAACAATGTACAATTAATCTATCACTAAAATTCAAATTTCGTACAAAATAAATGAACAGTTATCTTTATTCTGATTTATTATTTCAAGGTTGTCGATATATCATATTACTATAACTAAATTAACTACATTTAAATCTATCCATGTAACAAGGACATTTTATGATGGCCATTATATAGTAGAATAAGTAGATTCTGTTTATTAGTTAACCATTCGAGTAAGAGACATGAGTTATGTGATAAATAATATTTTTATAATTGTTCATGATTTCAACTATTACCAAACTAACAACATGCACAAATGAAATGCACGTAAAAATTATCAAGAGACATCACTAGTTCACATGCAAGAAAGAAAAATTAGATTGCACTGTTTCATATTTAATAAAAATAACTTTCAACAAGAACCCACAGGATTCAATGAATTTACTAAAGTGTGGACATTATGAAGAAATTTCAGATCAGTCATTTCATTACACCACTAAAGTATATCCCATCTTTCAAACAATATGAACAACTTCATTAGACAAGTTCTTAGTGCAGTATTTAGTATATTAATTTATAAATTAACGATAGTTCACATCAAGGAATCTTTATCTAGAGGAAGAATGAATATGGCCAAAAGTTTTATAAGCTCTAAATTTATAGTCACGTGCTAAAACTTTAAAAAGTGAATAAACCGAGTATCCAATTTATTTTGGCTACTTAATGAACTGTATTCCTTAGAACTGGCAGACCACCAAGACACATTCATCATAAGACTTTTGAGGCATTCCAAGCACAATAAGATCCTTAACACCAGCAATGTTACAAAAACTTTCGAGACACGCTCCTATCTCAAAAGTCGGATAATGCTACGGAACATAGTCTCATTTTACAAGTAGTGTGTGGTCTTGGTAAAAACGACGCTTAACAATTGATAAAGTAATTCATCGACAAATAATATGTACAAAACAATCAAGTTCACAAGAAGTTGAATATAGCATGAATATATGCTAAATTCTTTAAAATTCAATAGCAGTAAACATTTTTTACCTAGCTTCAGCATCTTTCCTCTCTTTTTCCATAAGTGCAACAACAGCCGGATGAGCAGTTTTACCTGCTTGTGCATTTAAAAACATATCATTCCATATTCCCATCCCATTCTTTAAATGATTTCCTGTAATATCATACATTCCGTTAACTTGCTGAGTATTCATGTCTCGACGACCCGATGGACGTTTACTACTTCTACGTCTAGTCCATTCACTTAAAGTTCGGCCGAAAATTCCGCCTGATGTATCGCGCTTTAAGAATGAGAAATAAAAAAATTCATAACTTGTAGCAACATTTTGTATTTAGGAAATACTCAATCAATTAAGTAGTAAAGATCGATACCCTTGCTTTTGTTAAGTAAAAGATAGTATTTTAAAAATTGAAATGGAAAAAGTCTCTAGAATTGTGACATTTTTTGAATATTGCACTTAATATTTAAAAGTAGGAATATCAGTTTTAGTTAATTTTAACGAAAATTAAGTGTAATCATTACGCAAACTAAGTTACAGACTGTTTCCATAGATGAAAAGGTGAAATACTGTTTTTCAGCAAACTATAGACATTGTACTCTTAATTTGGACCAAGAACTTTAGGACAAAGCTTTAAAACTCATTAAACTTATACAATAAATGTTTGATGTTAGAAAGTTGCAACAGATCTCCAAAAATGTTTGTAGTAAGCAATGATGGATAGCGGCTGGCAGTGGAATCCAGGACGCGCGTTTCGTCCTATTGGGACTCGTCAGTTGGATCTTACGAAGCGGGATCGAGGATGTGTTGGGGAGTCCCACAACAGGACGAAACGGCCATCCAGTGCTTCCAGGTTTTCCATGGTGGTCTAGCTTCAATTGACTCATGATCTCAACTATTGGAATTACTGTAATATCCATAAAACCACTTCTGATACTAATATCATTTTGCCTATTAGTAATTGTTAATTCAATCCTACTGATCAAGTTTCAGTGTGCCCACTGTTCTAAGTCACTAGCTATCAATTGCTTTGACACCGTAGATAGGTCTTCTTGATGAGTATCAACTAGCTTGAAACCTAGGTACAGTTCTCTCTTCGTCATAACACAAATAAATTGGATAGCAGCTTCAAGTCACTTAGTCAAGTCGGCCACAGTACAACTTGAACAGAAAAAAATTCGATTGAAACTAAAAATAAGACATGACATACTGTGTTGCTGAGTAATCAGTTAGTCTGTTTTAAAGATACATTCTGATACTCTGGTTTTCTTCCACCAATAAAGATTACGTACAAGGATATCCACTTATTCCGTTCAAAAAATATGAATATATTCTACGAGCAATACAAAGAAAATTATTTATTATCCATCGCCCTCATCATATAAGACGTAGCAGATTACCTTCGTTTTTCAAAGGCAAAATATTATTTGAGGTTGTGACTTTTATTAGATTTATCAACTCTGCAACAACGAATATGTTAATCAAAAAAACTAAAATGTTAAAAATAGATGGTTTGTTGTGAGAATATAAATACCACCCATACCTTATCCACGCCACGTCTGCGCTGAATCTCATCTCCAGTGAGATCTGAAGAACAACGCCTGGGAAATCCAATTATTGTAGGTTGATGTGGCATTGCACGGTCACCGGCCTATCAATATAAATAGTTATATGATATTTCTTTATCATGTTATACTGTATAGATGTTAGTTGAGAAACATGTTAACATGTGTTTGATTTTTTTATTAGAAATAAAGATGAATGAAATCCATCAATTAAGTTTTTGAACAATATGTTAAATCCAGTTAACTATCAACCCCATTCAATATTACAATTATAAAATTTGTCAGATTATGATTGCAGAAATATATTTTCCTGTCTCGTTGGTCAGTAACCACGCTTATGAAATTAATCATACAAAATAACTAAAGTTGATAGGCCATTTTTAGCATTTAAAACAAGTTATAAGATCAATAACAAATTCAATTTTAAAATAAAATTTACAAATTCAGCGAAAACAACAACGGAAAATGAATGGATATAATTAATTGATGTAAATCATACCATTATTTGTGGAATATATCGTGTATCTTTTTGTATCATTTTACGTTTCTGCCATTCACGAAACCAATTTTGAATAAGAAATGTGGCATAGAATTTGCCTACTGTGACAACATCACTACCTATATGTAACGGTAACAAAAATAGATGAGTTTTATCTTTTTTTAAAAGGTATTTATAGCAAAAACTGTTGAACTCTAGTAACTGATTATGGATTCTGGTCAGATAAGAAATTATTTTAAAGAGTAAGAATGAAGGTTAGTGCAAAATAGTATGGATTCATTTTATTTCGTTAAACTCTCATCAGCCTATAATATTTGAAAATCAACATTATTACTGATATTGACATACTTATAAATACAAAGGTGATTAGAAGTGAATATGTGTATCATTATGGAGCTAAAATTCCGACATAGTTAATACGTTAAATAAAAAACCTATTTTCATTCAGTTCGAATTCAAAGGTGATAATGTCACGATCTAATTGGACTCAGATCTACGGGCCACTAAAGTGAAGAGCCTTTCAGCGAACATCGTCTGATCTAAATGACGACAAAAATAGCGGGCCTCACAGGTATTCAACAGTGCCTTCTCAAAACATCTTGACACAGGACGTCAAGTCGATACAATCAAATCTTCAAGATTATTAACAAACAATCAAACTCCAACCTTCTGAAATTCGCCGAAGCGACAGTGAATAAATGTCTAAAACGAGATCTATGTATACAAAAATAAACGGTAATAAATTTTTGCTCCGGTAACAATACACCCCTTTTTATTTATGACATCATTCATTAGTTCAACTGTTTCTGAAGTTTAATTATATCATTGTCATTTTTCTTGATTTCATAGTCGATTGATTTTAATTCATATCTTTCTTTTTTACCATTACTCTATTTTCAGTTGCTCCATTACACAATCATCTAGTGTTCGTTAACTCCATGAGTCCTGACCACTATTTCAATGTTCTGGAACTTTCCTTCACAAACTATTTATTCCAAACGAAATTTTTCATGACATTAACCCTATCGGAATCTTAGCTACATCATGATACACATATTCACTTCTAATCACCCTCGTATTTATAAGTATGTCAATATAAGTAATAATGTTGATTTTCAAATATTATAGGCTGATGAGAGTTTAACGAAATAAAATGAATTCATATTATTTTGCACCAACCTTCGTCCTTACTCTCTTTATAATAATAAAGTGAATTATGTGTATAAGAAATTATTGATTCACAATTGTAAGAACAGGTTTTGCCACTCTGAATAAAAGAGTAATTTTTAGGCAACTTACGATGAGCAAACTATGATGGATCTGATAACAAAACATCATAGATATATCGGATCTCACTTTAAACAAGAACGACAAAAATATAGAGTAAAGTTATGTTTTGAGAAACATGATTCAACTAACGTATAAATTGATTTTTTAAGAAAACTATGCTAATAAATAAATAGAACATACCTTTCGGTGGTATGATTTGATCTAATAATTTCGGACTAGTACGTTTCCAGATACGTTTAATCACTATACGTAATTCTTCATTCAACTGATCTAACGATTTTTCTTTTTCACCGATTTCAGCTACATTTTTTTTAAAAATAGAAAAAAATATTTTTTGAAGAAAGTTTAGAGCAGTAAAACAAACAGTCAAAGATCGTCATCATCACCATCATTATTTTCTCCGGAAAACACAAAATAAATCTGTCCGTATGTCAGAAATAGAAATATTCAGATTATTTTCATTAGGTTATCAATTATGCATTATACTTGTATTATTGTTTGGTACAGGTGAGTACACAAATAGTAGTGTATGTAGTAAGATAAAAACAAAAATGGAACATGACAAGTTATAGTAATAAAAAAGAACCAACAAAGAAGAAAATGGCAAATGAAAGTAAATGCAAGTGGTTTTTTGCATTCTCCTTAAAGCAATGTAACATGTAAATAAACTAGTTATAAGGAGAATCAACAAATCATATGATCTCTTAAACAATAAATTATAAATATAACTTTCCAATGAAAGTTTAGTAAAACAACTCACTTATCTATTATAAGTGAACGGAATGTACAACAAAGCTACGAAGAAATTTTAGTGCAAAGTATAGCATAGCTTGATATGCATAACTAGTGAATTATTTAGTCAAAGAAGCTTATGTTTGTTAGTCAGAATATGCTGATATGGATACCCGTATTTCAAAACTCATAAGATTTAACAGTTGTTTATCAGCTGCTTCCAAGTTAAATGCTTAAGTAAAATATGCTCGAAGTAGTCCGATAATTCATGGGTAAATACTATTGTTAATGTAAAGTCTACAGCTGTATGACTTAAACATCATATAAGGGTACAGGTCTCATCTTGAACAAGATAACTTTCAGAGTGTAAGTGACAAATACTTTGAAAATATTTCAATAATAAATAATACTACACAGCTGGTTTTCCAAGTTGTTTATTCATTAAGGTCTAAAATAATGTTGATAATAATAAATGGATTCTTGATGCTTTAAAATCCCATCATTAATAAAACCTTGTGCTTATACTGAATAAGAAATTTAATACGCTTAAATCTCAGATAACTGATCAAGATCAGTTGACTAAGATTGATACTTTTGAATAGTAATAATAACAAAGAACACTGTGGAATGAAGTAAACACAATTTACTGTACAAAAGGTAAATATTCCAATTATTCGCCAATCGACTAAATTTATTTCTTGCTTTCATATTTTTCATGTCTGTCTGAGACATTTAAATAAAAAGCCATATTTCTGTTATAACTATGTCAACAGAAGAATGATTAAAAAATGTGCAAAAATTCATTGTTTCAAGTTGTCATATCTAATGGCAACACATTGAAAATATTAAAAAGTCTATTTAATTTTGTAAAACATAAGTACGAATAGGTTACTCCCAAATTCAAAACAATAGTATAGTCAGTCCGTGGTCCAACACAGGCATCTACCTATTTCATCTAAGGTTGCAAACCACTTCGTTCTAGTGCTTTGAAAAACCAAGAAGATACAATAATACAGAAAAAAAAGTAGTCGCTATTTATTCAAAAAGAGAAATTTCCCAAAATATTTTTAAAACACCATCTATGAAAATCAGTTCTGTGCATATACGACAAAGGTTTTGCTGAAATTCTGAAATTTTTTCCAGACAACTTTCTAATATTAATTAACAAAATCGAAGTAAGAAGTATACGAAAATATTAGGTTTATGCTACGAACGGACTTTAGTTAGACAAATACGTCAGGCTTGAAATAGATATAACCTATGAAAATGAACGATGTGTGTGCGATATCGTAAATTTACTAATATTGAAAATCTAAACCATCGATCACAATTCATTAGTTTGAAAGTAAAGCTCCCACTGGAAGATCTGAAAGTTTCAGGTTCCATCGTTGGCTGAATCAAGTATCCACAACTCTGAGTTAGTCCACTGTTCCTGGATTTTAATGGTTTTCTAACTGTGGTCAATCTATGGTGATGAGTTTCAGATTCAACAATCTCCACAGCCATTTACATGAATGAGGGTTCTGGATTTTCGGTCAAATATATGCACTATAAGATACATAACATTCAACAGAGTGATGTAAAATTGGCTGAAAGACAATCTACATACGTTAGTGATATTGAGAAAATATTTCGAGAAGACATAATTAAATGAAATGAATATTCATATAGCTTAATATCAGTTCTAATGTCAATCAACAGGCATCTACTCATTACATGTTATTTGTACAAAGATCCTTTATCAATATCTCAGTAAATATGAACAAATAAAAGAAATTCAAAGAACAGAATGTTATCGAATGTTATTATTACCTCCAGGAATTTTAATTTTGAGATTTCTGCGCACTAAAGCAAAAAGAGTCGCATTGAAAAATACAGTTCCATCACTATTCAAAGGCATATTCATTCTGACCAGTTTCTATTTGAATTAATAACAAAGAAAGTAATTAATGGTTGACACCTCAAATTTCATATTATGTAATTATAAAAACTAGGGATATATATATCTTGGCACACTAATTTGCAACCATTCATTTGCTGAAACCTGTTTCGTCCAGTAATTTTTAAGTAAAAATGCAACAAAACTTCGAAATAGAAAAAAAGTGAATAACTCTTTCATCTTATGAGTATCAAGCAATTCGCATTCATTTCCAAATAACGAAAAAATCGACATCACAAACCGATCAGTGTGAGATGCCATGACCAGTGAAGTTTAACCGTGTCAGGTGTGTTACAGTTACTCACCGAAGACAATGGAGGATGGTTGCGAAATATCGTGGATCGGTTGGAGTTAGACATTAAGACAGTTGAGTGTCGTTTCAGTGGGCGCGAGACTGAAGTTTATGGATTCGAATCTTGCGTGCAAGTTCATGGATATGCACTATTGAGAACTCTCTTTCTAGGGCAAAACAGCCATCCAGTGCTTCCAGTTTTTTTGTGGTCTTACATCAATCGTCTCATGGTTTTAATTAAAATTCAACAATCTCTCTAATCCTATACTGATAATGAAAAAGTCGTTAAAGCGCTCTTGTTGCAGTTGACGCAGATAAGTGTCTTTATGATCTTTCGAACTTGCCTTCGTAGCAAAAATATTAATGTTGTAGACTTTCATACATCTCAGTATTACCGATCCTTACGATATGACATATTTATATATGTCATTGACAGTCTCAAATTTTTCCAGTTGTCATTAGTTCGTGATTGTCAATAGTCAGTCAGTCAGCTGCAACGTAGGACCAGGCACATATATGCATCGGTTCAAGTTGCCATACCGCATTAGCACAACAAGATGAACACCAGATTCATAGAAGTAGTTAATTCAGTGGTGGTAATATAAAGAAGAAAGATTGTGTATAAAGAGATAGTAAAGGAAGAAAGAATTAGTTCGTAAAAAGTAAGATATGAAGCGATTTTAATCTCTTAGTTTAAGGGAAGACAGAGAGTGTATACACCTACACCATTGTGATCGATTCTGGGCCATGTCACCCAGTCTCCAACCATTGGTTAAGATAGTCACGCGGACCCCAACCAGGTAGTCTGCATCTACCGACACGGCTCAGGCCAGAAGTTAATGACTTCAAGCACTGATGCTTCGTTTTGGTTTGGCCGCCTCTAACTTTCTTCCAACCATCCCCTACATTAGTCAGCATCGCGCGTCGTGGTAATCGGTGTTCAGGCATACGCAACACGTGGCCCAACTCTCTCAGTCGATAAAGATTCACAATCTCATCAACTGACTTACCATCATTTTTTAATACTCTGAGTCTAACCTCACTATTACTTACCCGTGGATCCCAGCAGATACCCGCAATATTTCTAAGGTACCTGTGGTCAAATACTAGTAACTTACGAGTATCTTCTACTCTTAATGGCCATGTTTCGCAGCTGTAAAGTAGAACAGAACGAACTGCCGCATAGTATACTCGTCCCTTAATTGATAGACCGATATCTCGCCTTCGCCATAGGTGACGTAAGTTAACAAAGGCCAAACGAGCTTTCTGAATCCGTGCAGAGATTTCGTCAGACACCAACCCATTAGAGCTGATCAGAATTTCAAGATAAGTGAAGTTGTCGACGCGTTCGACTACTTCACTCCCTATCCTTAGTTCAGGTGTTGACGCAGACCAGTCCTGAAGCAACAACTTGCATTTAGAGGGAGAGAAGCGCATCCCAAACATTCTGGCATTGTTGCTCAGTGCTACCAAAAGACTCTGCTATTTACCAGCGTCTTCACCAAACAGGACTGTGTCATCTGCGTATTCTAAGTCGATAAGTGGACCTTCTGTAAGGAGCGTTATTTTCATCAGTAGATCTATGATGAAGTTAAACAAAAAAGGAGAAAGTAGACAGCCTTGACAGACACCACTTGAGGTTGCAAAAGCAGATGACAGATTTTAGCTGGAATATTAGTCACCTAATCGCTAGAATTGGACCACCATCCTTGAAGACCTCTGGAACCAATCCATCTGGACCAGCTGCCCTTCCTCGTTTTAGATTAACTATAGCCTTTTGAACTCCAGCTAGAGTTGGAGTGCCTACTTCAATGTTCCATTCACACTGTCAGGGAATGGTGGGATTGTCAATACTGAAAGCACCACCTGATAGTTTCTATTTGGAACACAAATAAAATGCAAACGTGATAAAACTTATTTGAAAAATTCAATGACGTGATAAATACGTAAATAAAATAATCAACGCAATCCAAATGGAGTGTAATCTAAGTAGAAACAAGTAGTTAAACATACTACTAGATAAAATTGTATTTCAGTCTATCAGTGATTCAAATAATGTTTTTCATACTTTAAACAGACAACAAATAATAGTTCTCATCTTGAAATCCGATAAAGACGGCATGTATTTACAGTACTAGCATGTGGATCGCTAACCTATGTGGATCGGTTTTTCTCATCTAATTTTTCAATCTTACTGATTCATGATACCAATCACGCTGAGTTTATTCATTTTAATTTATTTCTTTGACAGGCTTTGTAAACGTTTTCCAAAGTGGTTAGTATTCGCATGATGATTCACGGATCAAGGTAGTCCGAAGTAGGTGACAGGAGACTCTGTAACTAGTTTTAGTACTCATTTGAAACTCATTGAGAAGGTATACCTCCAATCTTGAATGAACTGATACCTTGTGGGGTTCAGAACCCTTATACCTAGCTTTACTGTCAGAGATATTACCACTAAATTATCAGGGCCGCACGGGTCATTAGTTTCCTTATGACCGTAAATATACCTTGTTTAATCGTGCTAACAAACACGAAACCTAGGTTTTATAATTTGTTGCCGACTATTTCCGACCACTAAATATAAAGATTAGTAACCATATTGGATTTATTGGATCGCTACCATGGATAGACAAACACGAAATCTGTCAGTACACAGTTTAAGACCAATGTAGATTTATAACGTTTTAGGATAAAGCTCATTTATAAATCAGATTCGATACGAATATAAATTATAAAAGCCTCATGAATATTTTTTCACCAGAAAATAAATATTTTAGTGTGCTTACATGACATGCTCTGGTATGTGGGCACATGCTGCCAAAACCAAGTGGTGGACTTATTTTCCCAAGCATAGTAACAACATCCAGATGTCGAACCCTTCCCCTGTACAAAGAAAAACAAAGTCAAATGATGGCTAAATAATTTGTTTTGTGAGATTGACAACAAACAAAAAATTACTAGTCAACTATAAGTGCATAGTTTTGAATAAATGTAATATGCACTAAACAACTAAAATTTCAATTATTCAACGAAGTTACAAGGAACCGCAATGTATTCAACATTTGATGCATTTCATCAATTATGTTTCGACATAAATACACAGCAAAAGTTATGACCTTTATGAAATTTCTGTTTAGTGATTCGGTGCATATATATTATTACTGACCAAAAATGTTATGTCTGATACATTTCCCCATGCAAAGCCTTTTTACCATATTGCATATTAAAGTATTAAAAATGGTGTAACAATACCGTCATGATAAAATCATATTGATTACTATCCTTTGACTACTTCAGTAACCTAGGGTGTCTTTCTAGGTTCAGTTAATTCAAATGTTACACTGGGGCCGTTGCTTGTTGATTAAATCATAGACTTTCAACTAATAAATCTCGAGTTTGAGCTTTGCTCCACCTACTTCTGTTTGGACAACCGGGTTACATTATCGACCTCCACACTTGGTGTGTGTGTTATATTCAGGTACCTTGAGAATTAGTTGACCTAGTGGTAGATATTTATTTTAAAAAATAATGCTGAATAATTTCGCTTTGAGTTATTGTATGAATGTGGTTTTCGCGAAGCTCAGGAGAAAAGTGATGAGCATGGAAACACGTAAAGCATAAGTCTAATTTATATCAATTACTTCCAAAAACCCAATAAGTATATCTTTCTTTTAGAAAGAATAACTTGATTGAAAATTGTATGTTCGTTACAAATTTGCTCAAACTTGGATGCTGTTGTATTTAAAAATTATTTTTACTCACTTTGCTTCTGGATCATAATCTGCCCATTTTGTTATAAATTCATCCAGATGATGTGGTCCGAGAATTGACCAATCACGTGTAAGATAGTCAAAGTTATCCATTATAACAGCTACAAACAGATTGATAACCTAGAAGTCAAGTGATATAAAATTCTGATTATGACACAGAATGGTAGTCTAAATATGAAATGGAATTATGGAATTATATTTTCGAAATTGTCTGAAACACTACTTAAAAATTGAGTGTTAAAAATTATTTTTGTGAGTTCTTATAATAAATTAATATGCAGTAAAAGAATGAACAAAACATGAAACACTATGGCAGATGAATCAATAAAACGGACCCTTTCCCAGCAAATATAATATCAGTAACTGATTGAATTTAGAGATATAAACTTGAGAACGCGGACTCAGTGGTCTGAAAGTTATGTGCATATCACAAGACTTGAAAAACTTGGGTCCGAACCATGAAAAGGTCGTAGATTTACATTTATTAAGGTTCGCATGTTAGAAGGAAATAGATGTTCAGTGGTTGTGTAACTAATATTCATGAAAACTACAAAAAATGATGTTGTTGGACAAGAAACAAAACAATAAAATAATATTTTAAACATACTAAAAATGCACTGATTGCATGAAAACTAATAAAGTAGGCATAGGCTAATTTTGATCCACATCCATTGACTTCTGTTTCATCAGAATCTTTTGAACACTTTTGACCTAATAGTTAAAATAAAAGTTATAAAAAAATTACAAATAACTTCCTTGTCTATATGATAATTTCTTATCACATTAACCATCAAACAAGCAATTAACTACACTAAATTTGCATAATGATTTTAGAAAAAGCGTTTGTTTTTGACTTGAATGTTCTGTCACATTTCATGAAACAAAATGTTGGCCAACATATCATGTATATCTGATATGTTTTACGGATAATTGGTATGGATCTAAAGTCAGTCTTTTTAAAAGTTCCATATGCATCTAGTGAATGTTACATAGATAATAATTTTCTTCGGAATGTTCCTGAGTCTTCTTGACAATAGCAAGTGAGAATATTGATGAAATCAAATTTGTGATTTCTTGTCATACATATATCATTTTAGAGTCTAACAGATATTATAAAGGTAGGACATATGTAAATATTGTTTTGATAAAACACTTGTTTGTACTACAAACTAAAACTAAATGTTAACGTAAACAGACAACAAAATTATTATGTGATTAAAACAAAACGTATTCCACATCTCACCTTCTCTACATGCCATCATTATATCCTGCCATGATTCACCAGTTGCACATCTAAACAAAATAAAAAAAATTTAAATGTGTTAAGCCCCTATAAAACTTCTCATAGAACACTACCGAACCGAATGATGTTCTGTGAATAAAGTAGGTTTATCATACAACCTACTATTCTCCACAACCTAGATAATTAGACTGAATGGACGCGTGCCGATTTATGATAGACTAACTAAATTGTGATTTGCTGGTGAAATGTCACTTTATAGCTTCAGCTCATGAATTAAGCACAAGATTGATTTCCAAATATCACACTCCAAGAAGTGGTCAGTCGCACCCCGAAATGTTGAATATTAACATTTCTAGCTATGACACCGTGTGACACGAGTTAAAGTCTCACTTGGAACACTGCTTAAGATTATAATTACGCCCAGTTGACGAGTGCTAACTTGTACGAAATGAGAATAAATGTGAGTTCTCCTGACCAGAAATCTACATTAATTTTTCACCAGGTAAGCTAAGTCAATTACCTTACTTTTAAACGAAAATTAAAACAAATAAATTCTTAAATCTTTTTTACTCAAAATTAAAAGTTTTTTCACTAGCCTAAATAATACTAAAAGAGCGTAGAAAAAATTTTGAAAATTATTATTTCTGTGTAAAGTAGGCCATTCTTCTTCTTCTAATGGGTTTTCTTCAATGGAAATTTGTCCAAATAGTTGCATACCAATTACCGCATAAATAAAAAATATCATTGCAATTAATAATGCAACGTATGGTAATGCCTAAATTTCATCCAAAATAAAAAGAAATGAGAATGTGTATTACAATAATATCCCAGTACAAATTAAAGAAATTCAAATTAATTTGTTCAAAATATATTAAATGCATTTAGTAGCAAGTATTTTAATATATATGCAGAAAAAAACCATTGAGTACGAGCCATTTGTGGAGATAAAAATTAACTAATCGTTGTCCACACGATGCCTATTGACTATGGTTGACATTCATGAGTTATAGGACCGAAGACCTTAATGTGTTTATTCTAGTTTCTTCTGTTTGTGGTGAAATGAATTAGTTATTAGAGTACATTGAAGAACGATCCATAATAAATGATCTTACACTTAATGTTTTTAAGTGTCATAGTATGCGCTTTACTCAAAGACGAAAGTAACATAGAGTCTTAGAGGAAATTATATGATTTTTAAATTACTGTCACATTTAATGTATCTCTGTTTGAGTTTTTCTTTTGATCTTGTTCTGTCTTTCCATGTTTTCTTAATGTTGTTCTTAGCAATACAGACATTTACTTTAGAAATTTACAAACCTTCGTTCATTACCTATTATCCTGTCATGTATCTCGATATTTTTTCAAGCTATCAGTAGAAATGAGTGGTCATTGTATTTATGTTATTGTAAGTATGGTTTTAAATAGACATTTCATTTAGTGCAAGCAACTCCCTAGTGTTCTGTCAAATACAAACCATCAGAGATTACACAATGTATAGAAATTTTATGACATTAACTTATATCTAATGTGTCTTATTCATTCATTAGTTTTCTAATCAATATTCATGGTATTTTAATGTAAACAATTTTATTAAAAAAATGGCAATTTAGAAAATAAATTGATTTAAAGAGTATATCAACAGAAAAAAATTTTAGATGCTTTTAAGACAGAGACTTTTTTTTAAATTAACACCAATGAAATATGTAGTTTTTTTGTAAAACATTGATGTAGGTTTATTTCTATTAAATAATAAGCAACCATGCACAAAGTTTCCTTGAGATAATTAAAATAACCCATAGTGTCATTGAATAAGAAAAAGAGAATTCAGCGAAGAAAATTTTCTTTTCGACGAAATCATTTACTTAAGCTGTACATTCGTATACATAGTTATATATATACTGAGGCACTGGCAATTCACGAACTCAAGCCCGAACTTTGCGTGCAGAAACGATCTGTCCAATCTCTCATCCTTCCTTAGCCCTAATTTCCTTAATGGGTATGTTTTTGTTTTTTTTGTTGTTTCGTTTTTTCTGCACTTTTATTTGATTATTATCGAATTTTTTAAAATTACGATTTTGAATTTTAAACTCTAATCCATTATTATTATTATTATTACCTTATACAAGTTTTCTTGATTATTATTCAGTCTATTATTGTGACCTTTGTCGCTTTTCTTCATATCTGTCAAGTGAACTATTATCTGACCTATAAACGATTTTCTTCCTTACCCTTTGGTTAGTACGTAACCCCATTTGTTATTTTCCTCGAATCCATTTTGGTGATGCAATTTTTTCTATCCTCCAATATAGATAAATTTTCCAGATAACTATATATACGAATGTACAGCTTAAGTAAATGATTTCGCCGAAAATAAAATTTTCTTCGCTGAATTCTCTTTTTCTTATTCAATAAAGTTTCCTATGATATTAAACGTGATTGATAAAGATCATTTATTTAAAGAAATGTGAAGATTAATCTTATACATAAACAAAACAAAATTGTTTAAATTAAATTTCATTAAGTTTGTAAATCAGTTGAACTAAATATTCTAACAGATTATACAACGTTGAATACAGACTAAAGATTAGAAAAAATAATTTTTTTAAAGGTTTAGGGGTTGTGGAGATTGTCAAGTTTTTGATTGAGATCATGAACCGATTGATGTTAGACCACCATTGAAAGCCTGGAAGCACTGGGCGGCCGTTTCGTCCTATTGTGTGACTCTTCAGCAGTGCGCATCCACGATACCACTCGCGCGATTCGAACCCAGGGCCTTCAGTCTTGCGCGCGAACGCTTAACCTACTGGACCACTGAGCCGTCACCTAGTGGTGTTAATGTCTAACCTCAACCAATCCACGAAGTTGTGCGACCATCTACCATTGTACTGAGGTATACACCTGTTTCTACCCGACACGGATTATCTCCACTGGTCATGACTTCTCATCAGAACTCCGAGAATTTTCTCACGAAGCTAGTCACTAGTAATGGACCCCACAAATTATACTTGTTCATCAATACAAACATAAAAACTCATTGGAATCATGTTATTGTAAATTGTTACTATTATTAGCTCGTGATATAAATTATTAAAGCAAACCATTAATGAATATACTTTATGAAGAGTTAAATAAATTACTTGTATAGATTTGATAAATGTCCACAATAATTGACGTATAGATTCTTCTTTGCTTAACAATTTAATCAATCGCATCACACGAAATAGACGGAAAAAATTTACACTGAATTTGACTTGACTTATATCAGACTAAAAAAATTAAAATAAAGATGAGACAAGATTTAAAAAGAAATTAGTCAGTAAACTAAAGTGTTCTTTTTTGCATATATAATATTGTAGTTGGAATTACGGTGAATGAGTATCAACTAATAGTTTTAATAGAAACCATTCACATTTTAGAATTTATTGTGAAATAATTAACGATTCTTATGATGACTAGTAGAAATGTAGACACTCTAGGATATCAGTTTGCAGTAGAAATATAGTAGAACATATATATAGGGAAATTAAGATTTATCTGCGCCTAGTAAACAATAAATAGCCCATTCGTCACAACCTGAAACACGTTAAATACATTTTTAATTACATTGATAATAGTTGACAATTTCAGTTTTTTCCTAATTTTTGTATCATGACAGGAATATTCATGTAAATTAATAGATACATCAGGTATGGATAAACTTAGTTTAGATGAAATATATATGGAAATCTCTCATTCATTTGTTCTTTTAAACAATATAATGGACTACTATCCATGATCTATTTCTGAGAACAATGTTTTCCGTTGATGGACCAAACAAGAATTCGTGAACAGAATATGAAATATGAATAATATAAATTTATCAAAACGGTATTAAAACCCTGTTTGAATGCAAAATAACTAACAAATTGACTCTGTGTTCTCTAATACAAAGTATTATAAGATGTACAAGTTGTAACAAGTTGTTACACAAAATGCAAAGTTTACAATTGTATTTTACTGACGACTGTTTCATTGTCTTTAAATATGAGACGTATCAACATTTAACAGTTGACAGTATTTTAAAACTGTTGTACAGTTTTAAGTTTTAGGATCTTACCAATTAATGGTTTGATACATTATAGATGAAATCATCTATATGAATATCATTAAAAATTAAAGACAAATGTAATCAGAAATTATTATTGTCGATAATGAAACTAAATATAGAAAATATGTTTATATATAAGAAACGTCAACTGGTAAAAAGCAATTCGTATAAATATTGTTTTACCTGTGTAACAATGATATCTATATAACTACCAAGGACCAAGACAAAATCAATCACATTCCAAATATCACTAAAATAATGCTGATAAATTTTTGGAAAGAAAAATACAAAAAGAAAACATCAATATGTAGAAGTGATAACCCTCGCAAGAAATGAAACAAAAATAGGAAATTTTATTTCACAAACATTTCATTATATAATTTGTCACTGTTATTGCTATCTCAAACCCATGCACAACAAAGCGCCACACTGATTGAGTTATTACATGTTTCTCCCACAATCAGTACCACAATATATTTACACACATGTCATGATTGCAGATAAAGTGTGTCGTTGTATGCCACTCAGTCGGCAACCTGTGTTTACAGCTTTCAGCCAATTAACAAGGATGATCATACAACAAATTTATTCAGCTAGATGGCATCCAGCTAACGGACATTGAGTATTTTGAGTAAACAAAAGTTCATAATTGCTTGTATTTTTTAAGATGGTTGTAGTAGTTCCTCACGTTTCAGCTCCATACAGTAGAACTATCTTGACATCCGTATTGAAGATTCTCACTTTGATGTCAGTTGACAGTTGTTTTGAGTTACATATGTTCTTCAGTTATAGGATTGCTGTCCTTGTCTTGCGAATCCTTGCTTTGACGTCTCCATCAGATCCTCTACATCTATCGATTATACTGTCCAGGTACGTGAAAGTTTCTAAATGTTCCAGAGTTTCTCCATCAAGTGTGGTTGGGCTGCAGTTCATCGTGTTGTATTTGAGGATCTTGGTTTTACCCTAGTGTATGTTTAGGCCTACTGATACAGAAGCTGCTGCTAAACTAGTCATCTTCACTTGGATTTGTTGGTGGGTATTGGATAGAAGGACTAGGTCATCTATGAAGTCCAAATCGTCTAGTTGCATCCAAGTTGTTCATTGTATTCCATGCTTCCCTTCAGACTTGGAGGTTTTCATAATCCAGTCAACCACCAGAAGTGAGAGGAAGGGTGAACGTAGGAAGCTTTGTCCTACTCCGGTCCTCACTTAGAACGTGTCTATCAGCTCTTCTTCATGAACGACTTTGCAGTGCAGTCCGTTGTATGAATTCCGTATGACGTTGACGATTTTCTCAGGTACACGAGTGCAGACGAAAGTTCCTATCCATATTGTCAAACGCTTTCTCATCGTCAAGGAAGTTGATGTATAGGTGGTTAAGTTTCATGAATAAAATGATGTTATAACTGGTTTGAAAAATATTGTTAAGATTATACTTAAATTCAGAAATTATTTTAAATGACTTTTTATCACAATAGTAAACTTAGAGTTGGGCTGGGAAAGAAATCGTACAGAAGAATAAATAATGGTAATTACTTTAGAAAATGTTACTAAAGAAGTATCATTGATATCCTTTGATTTAATATTTCCTATCAGCTGATGTTTCGATAATTACCATAATTTTCGGAACTTAAAAAATTCCAAAATACCATTTAAATACAAAAGTGACATGATCCTTTTAATTGCGGTTTTAAACGAAGAATATGAACAGTAGGTAATGACAACACTGAACACAGTCCTTCGGTTACTAATTCATATCTAAGTCATTATCATCTCATAAAAAAAGTTTTATAAACACTTGTCAATTTATAAAGTACAAGAATATAAACTATCAATCATTTTTGAAAAATTCAAAATGAATTAAAATGAAAATTCACTTGTTCTTAAAAATAGATACATAATAAAACACAAAACTCACCCGAAAACTGAATGCTGATAAACGAAGTATAAATTCTACTGTAAATACAGCAGTGAAAAAATAATTGAATGAATCTAATATTCTTGCTTCAAGTTTACCTTGTTTATCATACTATGGAGATGAAATAAAACATTTATTAACAAAACTTTATTTTATGAAAATGAAACAAATGACAAAAAAATTTGAAAATATACTCCGTGGCTTTTATTGTAGAGATTTAAAAATATATATTACATTGTACATTATAATCTGATATCAGTTTGAAAATCATTAAACGTTAGAAAGTCTTATACAGATATATTTCACAAACTTGAGACTCATCACTAGTACGTGTTCATAACTTCGTACATATCCCAAAGTAAAATCAAATAGTTTGTTGAATTTTTTTAGTATTTTTATTTGTTCTTATACTGATAAAAAAAGTTATACTAGAAAACTCTCCTCATGTTTGACAGATTAGGTACATTTATTGACTATAACCTTATTGAAAGTATCATTATGCAATTACTATACGAATGTAAAGCTATTTGGAATCATTTATAAAATAAAATCTCTAATGTCAAAAATATTCCCTATTCAAATAAGATTAGTGAACAAATAACAGTAGACTTTCAAATTAGATCAAGTGTATAACCGAATAGCTCGACTATGTATGCACTAACTTTAACAATAATTTTGTTAATATAAAATTTAAATATCGATTTTAATATGACACGTATGTATGTATTAAAATGTCGTTTACGTATCAGATATAATTCATCAAGATTTTACCATACCGAATATACGAGAACAAAATGTAAAGATCACAGAGTTTTACAAGCTATAAAGCCAGATTAATTGTAAGGATTACAATAATGATTACAAATAAAACATGGCAATGATCAGTTAACTTCTCGATGGAATCATAATCGGCAAAAATATCCATAACACTTATGAAATAAAATGACGCATATTCTCAGAGTAACTCATTTTTCAATGATCATTTGGTAGACATATCTTTAAATATTCATCAACCAATATATATTAAGTTGGGTAAAATTCGGGTAAATAGTTTAAAATATGATAAGACATTATAATTATTAATGTTATTTGCTTACTTTCAACATCAATGCCACAGTGTTTATAAATATGAATATGAAAATTAATATTTCAAACCTTTTTGATACAACTACAGACCAAATCTTAAACTGTAAATGTCCTTTAGGAATGTAACGTCGACGTGGTCTAGCTTTCAAGGCATATTCTATACATTTACGCTAAAGATTAAAAAACATAGCAACAGTGAAAGAACGTTTATGTAAAATACATTGTTGAAATCGATAAAATAAAGGGATAATGTAATGAAATGAGATACAAGTAGCAACAACATTTGTTGATGAATGTCTAAACTAAGTTTTGTGATTTAGTATATTTACGTCCATAAAACACAACTTAATAATATTTCTATTCACTTTGGTAAAACCTACTTAATCTCAGATTACTAAGATTTTGAGTCTTCAGTTACATTTGTTGGCTTTTATTTAAATATGCCAGATAATTAGCAAATTTAGAAGTTATGCTATGTAGATAATATCCATCATACCTGATGGTTGTTCTATCTGGTGTATTATGATTTAATGAATTTAGAAGATAACGGTTTACGAGTTCCACTAATGAAGCAATACACCAATGTTTATCAATCACCTGTTATTATACTGACTTTGGAATCATAGAAATCATTCGAGATTCTTTTGTAACCTGCACCATAAAATTATGAAAATAAAACTTTATTCAACAAAGCAAATGCCAGTTATTTTGTCTAAATTATAAATTGCAAATTAGGACTTATTCTTCCCTTTTAATTTCGAACTAACGTTTTGTAATAATGTTTGTCATATTATACCAAAGTTTACTACTGAGTTTTAGAAATCACTCAAGTTTTTGTTTAACCTATCGGATCAAGACAACGTAATGTCTTCCATGTTCATCATCTTGCTTACTGTCATTTAAATGTCTGGCGTAACACACTTGGTAAGAACCAACGTCAAATTGTCTAGTATTTAATGCTGATCTAGCTGTATCGATATAACTCAAAAGCAATTTAAGCTCAGCACAAAAAAAGTTACTTCTATAGCAAATAACTTATCGCCAACATCAAGGAAAGGGACAGCAGGTGTGATAAGTATAAATCCTATAGAAGGCACCAAATTCTTTCAAGATCGCAAATATGCTGTCTTGCCGACTGACAACTAGCACAAAAAAGTCAGACAGGCCTTTCGATCACTTATCGCCAATCACCACACATCATTCGGTTAGTTATTCAGTACTTTTCACTCTAAATAATTCACCATACCAGAATTACGAAATTCCTTACTTGATTTTTATTTAATTCACAATTTTTATATTCTGCTTCACCTTCTTTTTGAAATGTCACAATAACGAAACCAACAAATATATTAATCATGAAGAATGGAATGAGAATAATAAATGTAATGTAGAAAAATGCGACAATTGGTCTATAATTTGTTATCGGCCCATGATCTTCTGCGTTCGAATCAATCGATCGGTATAATAAACTGAATAGAAAACGTAAACACCCAATGAGTGGCCAAGGTAAAAGACTGACATGATATTACTTAACTGTATAAGTTCCATTCAAAATTATATAAATATAAATGTTTTAATTTTTAGTTATTGAAAATAGGTTTATTGGGAAACTATTTTGGGAACCATCTTACCCCGATAGTAGGTTAAACTAACAGTTCAATCGAAAGAAAACTATATCATGAATAGATAAGGTGTTTGTTTAACATGGAAAATATTCTTTTCATTTAATAAGATTTATAGATGAATGTAATAATAAATGTTAACTAACATATAATACGTGGTATACACAAATCTCGATAGTTCCTACTTGATATTAACAGAAATACATTAAAAGTGAGGCAGATAGAGCTGACAACACTAGATGTTCGTTACAACTAAATGGGAAATATAGACCACTAAATCTCGGCTTGATAATTTACAGTTAACGTTACATCACAACTGAAGATTTTGTGTACCAACTTTGTTGTGATAGAGTGTACAAACAGCCAATGAGTTTCAACCCATAAAAACTGTCTAGTGCCCCCATCAGTTTTCAATGATTTATTAGGTAAAGAAAGTTAGTGATAATAACTATCTCAACATACATATACAGTTTTCGTGTTTTTTTTTGTTTTTGAATTATGTTTTCTCAGTATTCAGACAAATAACATGCACTCAAAACGTGAGATGTAAAAAGATACGGGGTTGGTTTTTCAACGTTTAAATTTCCTTGTCATCTTTTAAAGAGCATTACACTACCTTAACAGAAATGGAAACGCGAGTGACATGAATTTTTACTCAACATTCTAAAAAAGAAATCATCGTCAAGCGAAAGATGCATAGTAAACAAATTCATTTTTCTCTCAACTTGACTAAACATTTCATCGGATAACCCCAGAACATATGTTTCAGGGAGTATGAGTATATATGTATAAATATCATTTAAAATTGCACAATAAACAAAAAAGCGAATTAACCGTTAATTTACTATAAAAATTACTTAATTTGATTTATAAATGTGATGTAAATAATTGTTGTCGTCATAAAGACGTTTAAAAATAGTGTTATATATAAGGAATTGTTGAAACAGCCTACACTTACCTTGGCCAACCTTCAAAAGTAGAAACAGCGAATAGAGTTAATAAAGCATTTGGAACATTATCGAAATTAAAGTCAGCATTTTTCCATTCTCTTTCACTAAGAATAGGATCTTCTAAACTCATATCTTTATACTCAATAAATTGACCCCTAAAAAGCATTCAAATATAAAAATGTACTATGAACTTCCATGTTTACAAATAAATCGATCGAAACAGTTCTACATATAATGAATATGGCCTACTAGACTGTCCTGATCTGTGATATTTAAAGACTTTACCGACTTCAAAATGAAATGAAAATGAGAACAACACATATAAGCGAACAAATGTTTTCAATTAGATCGTCATCAGGCTTTACTCTAATATACAGTAATATTTATACGAAAATGTTAAACCAATCAAGGCAATTTGGGTCCGTAATTACAATGAAATAGAATAAGTCATCACACATAATAGATAAATTGAAAAAACTAATTTCAAACAATGTGACGTTACTCAGTATTTTTAAATATCGTCTTCAAGTATTCAAGAAGTTGTTTGAAGTAAAAATCTTGAAATTATATATGATGATCAATGTGTTCAATAACACAATAGTAATTATAAACAAAAATGATTTCTTGATTTAGTATGAAATGGTACTTCTATCGATTTTTTTATAAACTGACAGTTAAATAGTTGGCTATCAATGATCTAGTTCTATGAAATAGGAGTCAGAAAGAAATTTGCATTATAAACTGAAACATTCTGTTAGAACAGTAATTTAATTTGTTTAAACTGGTCTTATTGACGATTATTCAATGGTTATATAATATTCTCATAGTTTCAGTAACATTTTATCAAATCATATGTTTGAAAACCAAGCGAATTACTATGATTTTAATAATCAAAACTAACGTACTTGCAATCTTCTTCAACATGTTTTGATATATCTGTACATGAGTAAAATTTACCCTTGAATAACTGTACACCAATAACTGCAAACATAAATTCCAATAAGAATGTGACGAGTACGATGTTACCAATACTTTTAATGGCAATAATCATACACTGGACAACATGCTATAGATTATAAATTAAGAAAAATTTAACAAAAATCTATTATTTAGTAGGATTTATAGCTGAAACCTTTCAAAGCAGATAATGTTGTTGTATATCGATTCATGTTTTGTTGAATGATTAAGTTATTACATACAAAACGTTAAAGAAATGTTTCAAAAATCAAAATAAAGTTTCTATTAAATTGTCAAAACAAATGGACTTTCTATGCACAGAATAAATAACTTCAATATATTTAAGATGATATCTTATTTCTTAACGGTTATCATGATGTTTGTTATCTTTCATGACAAATGTACGAGAAAGTAGTAATGCCTGTGTATATTGTTATTCGATAAACAGAAAATAACGTTAAATGATAACATAAACATCACTACTTAAAATCTCAATATTTATTTTTCAACATACTACCTGTAAGTGAAAAATATGTATAATACTTACTTTTAACCCTTTGGCTCGATTAATAGCTCTTAAAGGTCGAAGCACCCGAAGAACTCTTAAGATTTTTACTGCAGAAATTGTTTGATTCCTATAAACAAACAAAATACAGCATGTTAAACCTTTAATGTAATCAGATGAATCAAGATATTGTACAGAAAGAGTTTGTTAAAAATTTAGATTAAAGGGTTGTTTTATATTTTATGTTCATACTGTTGTTGTAGAGTGAATCTAATTATTTTTTTATGCTAAGAGGTATAAAAAGCCTTATCTTATTACCATTTTAATTATTTTAAACAGTATAGTTTTGCAAAATAAACTGAACTAATGAATTGTATGCCTAGCGTAAATAACTTACTGTAACACGAATGAAACTAATGCTACGCAGACAACAATAAGATCAAGCAAATTGAATACACTACGACAAAATGCTCCTTCATGAAGTACAAATCCATAAGAAATCATCTAAAGTAAGATAAAAGAATATACATATATATACAAATGTAAGGAAAAATATCAATTTATAGAAAATATAAATAATGAGAATTTAGCAATCCGAACATTACCAATAACTACTCTTTGCTAAACTTCTTGAAGTATATCGCTAACGAGTCAACCAGTTATTCTTTGCCTCATGATACCCTAACCGGGATAAATCTGTCATAAATACAGCTTACCAATTTGGATTAATCTTGAGGGAACCTCTTCGAATAAAAAGATATTGGAATTTTAAGATAGTTATATAACTTCAATCAAATGCAACTAATTCTTCGCAAAATTACGAGACGACCTTTTATGGAGAATAAGATGACAGCCATTCATCTTTTGCACAATGTAGTAGCCATTCGGTTCATAAAAAATAAATGATAACGTTATGAAATTAGTGAAGATATTCAGCATTATTTAGTGGATCAAAATCCGTTAGCCTATGTATTCACATATTTTATCATTTATTCTAATATGTATGTATTTGCTATTTGTTAATGATTATATAACATTATTCCAGATTTAGTTTACTGCAATTTAAAATGAAAATAATTACCGAAAAACTGTGATGAATAGTACTAACTAACACGTGATCAGTAGAATATATACATATATATTTATATATGATGGAGAAGACTCGAAAATCATGTGTATGATTTTGGTTTTATTGATGTCTCCGATCTAGAAATTTTAATATAAAGGCCTTTTTAGTCGTATTGGACAAAATCATCCGCGCTTGCTTCAAGTAGAAGTCGTCGAAACTCACCTAGTTCAGAGAACTCAATAATATTCAGAGATGTACATGTACATGTGCATAAACATTGACGTAGAGTGATGAGAATAATTTAAGTGGAAACGTCTTTTTAAGCGCAAATTTTATAATTTATGTAATTTTACAAAACGAAAGTTGCATATTAGTCTCAATCTGGTTTAGATAAACACAGTTCGTCATGTTAATGACATTAATCACAATATATGCTGAAATTTTAAATTTTCCTTAACGACTTACTTTCAAAGTGATTTCAACAGTGAAAACGCTAGTGAAAAAGTAATCAAACATGTTCAGAATCTGAAAAGAATTATAGTTTAGAAAGGGAAAGAGAGATTAAAGAGATTCATTGTGTATGTAATGTATGAATAGTTACTGGTTGTTTTGTAGATATTTGAAAATGTTTATTTATAAAATAACAAAGCTAACAAAAAAAATTCAACGTAGTTTTTGTCAAAATCGAGTATATAATATTTGTCAATGCTGTCAAAGAACAAATAATATGGACAATTATCAACTCATTCAACAAAATGTACGAGCTAATTTCAGTATTCTTATACATATTTCAAAACGTATTTATTTCCTCATATAATAACAAAATTATAATTTACAACAGAGGCGAACTGATAGTAGTTAGTATAAGAATGATTTACTTAACGTTTACCCAAATCCAACTTTATTTGAGGAACTGTATTCACTTTCATACGCTCAAAACCTAAAACTTATGTGGTAAATATACAATCAAAAAGCAAGTAATGGAGACGATTGTATGTGCTATTTTAAACACTGAACGATTCAGCTATTAAGTCATCGTTTATTTCTAATAAGTCATTTGAAAAAAAACTAACCCGGGACAAATTATAGTCCGCCTGAGTACCATATTTTACGAAATAAAACCAAATATTTATTAGTCAGAAAAAATTCGTTTTTTCACCTATATACCATGAATATATGTACAAGATGATATTACCTAAAGAAATATGTTACCTTCTACAATAAGGCATCATCCGTAGTAAAATTGCGAAAAAAAATCGTTAAATAGCTTTTCAATTGACTCAAATAAGACAGAACAAAAGGAACAACAAAGTCATTTGAATTAATGTTAAGTAAAAAACTTGAAGGATGTGAATAAATATATACACATAGATTACCAAATAAGAAGTTATATATATATATATATATATATATATATATATATATATCCGGAAACGTCTTCAATAAAAGTAAAAGTGTTGACTTAGGCTATTTGACTGATTTGGTGATGCGTTTAATTTTGTAAATTAACCGGTAGTGTATTTATTTACTTTAAATAATAATTTTCATGCATTCGGTTAAAATATTTTAATTGTATTATAAAAAATAACAATGGAAATAATCCGTACTCGATTTCTTGGAGAGTTTGCATGTAATGGATCTTCAGCAGCAAGTAAAATACTGCTCACCAAAATACAAACCAATACAATATTTCCAAAATGGGAGAAACAGACCACATTATGACAAAATATACGAAATCTAAATCGTAAAATAGAGACATGGTTAAGATAAATTTCAAATATATCGAAAATTTCTTTAAAAATTATTCATACATTACAGGTTTTTACTAAAATATCATTTTATTCAGTATAAGATGTAAGATAAATCTGTATGATAAAATAAACAAATTGCGGACTGATCCTTTTTACAAATCTGTATTAAATCTTCTGTTTTTGATTTAATCACCAAATCGAATTTTATTGGTCATTTATAATCTTTTTCTAAAAGCTTCCGCCTTATATACAGTCATTTACTGTGTCAAAATATTCTATCCTTTGACCAGTTAACTATGCTGATGTTTATTTAAAATGATTATTCTGTTTACTTTAAAAGGTTTTATTTTATTTTATTTAAACGCATAAATATTGGTACAAAAGGGCATCAGATACATATACACCACACAAATCTCATTTGATTTGTGTGAGGGCTGTGATACTGCCCGGGTGCTCAAACCGAAGCAGGTCTTTAAAAGGTTTAGAAAATTTATAAAAGACAAAATTTGGACAGATTCACGTTGTTGCCAGTCTTACAAGTATTTATATTTTGAAATAAAAAGTGAAAATTACAAATAAGAGATATTTTGATATTGAGGGGTAACTTACTCTTCTTAAGTAATTTATGAACAGTCGGAAAAAATTATTTTTACAAAGGTATAGTGTACAAATAACAGACTTCAGAGGCAATTATTTCAACAAGTTATAATCAGTTTGTGCAAAAATGTCATACATATTTACTCAGTATTGTTTATTGTGAAATTCGCTTTATAAGCGAACGTTTTCCTAACGAAACTGGGAAAGTATCGTTGGTTAATGAACCTGAGATAAAGATTCACTAAACCGTTAACTGGTCAGTCACATTAATTGTGTATTTTAATATCTTTGTACAAAATCTTTGAATTTTAGATGAAAATTATACTTAACTGTATTTTCATAATTATTTTCCAAATTCTTTATATCATAAAATCTTGGGATTCTTTTTCACTTTTAATTAATCCACCACAATATTACTTCAAGAACAAACTACATATTCATATGAAGTTATATTGATGAATTAAGTGATGATAAAATTTTTGTTTTTTTTTAGTGACTGTTACTTGACATAATGCCTAAATGAGAATTTTAAACAAAAATATATTTTATATATCCACCAAATGATTCAACAGAATGTTATGACTAATGTTATTATTTTCAAGAACAGTGTATTTATTATTGATTTTCATTAAATAAAATTTCACAGCCGATAAGTTCGCATGATTTTATGGAAATATTTACAATTTACACTGTCTTGAAATTTTCGTGAAGATAATGATCTAATGAAGTTAGAATTAATTGAAGAATGCGCTTCAAAAAGTCTATTAATTAACATTTCTTGAGAAACGTATCCAATCATGCTACCACGATAAAAAGTTAACCTTATTTATAATTTGATACGATTTAATCACAAATTAGATTGTAAATTAATTGTTTTAAAAATCACTGACAACATAGGAAACAAAGATTCATTTGAATTTTTACTTGTTCGTATCAGCAAATATAAAGAATGCTGAATGAGGTGGCATTGTTCGACTATCTTGTGGTGACATATCTTTCTGATCGTCTCCATCTTTACCACTTAAATCTCCTTCTTCCTCAACATCTTCATCTTCAGCAAACATTTCTTCATATGTTTGATCTTCATTATCTAAAATGAGAAATGATTCATGCAGCTAATAAATACCGACGAGAATAAAAACAGTAAATTATCATGGTACTGGGTGGTAAATTTTAATGAATCATTATATCAGGTCTTTACAGGTGCTTCCAGTACATCGACAATTCAAAGCTGTTTACAACATTGACAAACAAAGATCACCGTTACTAACTTCTCCAATACACACACGTAGAGTGTGGCGCGAAGCTATGTCTACAAATCTGTACTTGGTAAACGAGTAAATATATATATATATATATATATATATATATATATATCAGATCATTCAATGTATCATTTGACTCTAAATCTTTGAAAAATAATTTTCAATTATTATTGAATGTGAATGCAGTTTATAACTCACCTGTTCTTTCATATTCTTTAATTTTCATTCTATAAGTAAAAGAGTATGATAAAGGTGTTTTAATTCCAGTGGGGATATTTGGAATTAGATACATACTACTTGGTTGGAAGATAATAAATACTTATGAAGTTTATGCTAATGAAGAACTTCAACATAATGCAGATTTACTATCACGTGGAAATGTGTATCAGTCGAAGTATTAAACTTTTCAGCAGCATACCAACATGGAATTAGCAAACATAACGATAATACAAAAATAAGAATATAAGGAGACCATTGAAAAACTAAGGACAAGGATAGAGATCAATAGATGCAAATAAAAGTTTAGAGTAAACAGTCTTGAATAAAACTATATTCAAGATTAAAAATTATTTCCGAGGGAATCGTCATGAAATTTCATCAACAGATTATGAACAAGTAACTAGAAGCCCTAAGTTCGTCAAAATGGCTCAAAATGTTGATAAACAATAGTATAGAACGATAAAATGTCTTAGTCTGACCAACTCTAGCCATCTTTCAACTCCTTACAATGTTAATAATTATAACAGAACAGGGAAGTCGTTTACTAAGCAAGCTTAATATGTGGTTGAACTAGATAAATTGGTGAAAGTTTATAAATTCTAACTATTAATTTAAGCCTTATAAAACTATGACTTAATCCTCATTTCCGCCAAACAAAGCGTTTTCCAGCAAAGTCATCTAATATCTTCAGACATAAATCCCAACTATTGTGTACGTTCTAACTGGCTACTTTAAATTTCACTCTACTGTTTCCGTTAAGATTAGTGATTATTTGAATCCTCGATAGAGTTTTCGTCCGTGGAAAAAATGAACTGGTCGAATAAATACATAATCCAAGACAGTAAAAGATATGATTACTTAATAAAGATAGGTTGATATATGTCATTTTTCACCTACAGATGACTAGAATCGTCAGATGAATATTCATTAAATAACGTTCCCTTGAAAAAAATAATTCAATAAAACATACACTGAAGTTAATTCATTTTCTTGCTGTTCTGGAGGTGGTGCAGTTGGTTCAACAGTCTCTGTAAGTTCTGGTGTGTCATTTTGTTTTTTTTGCGCATCACCATTTCCTTCTTCTTCTTCATCTTCGTCTTCGTTTAAATTATCCACAGCAATAGCCAAGAACACATTCAATAAAATATCTGATAACATACTGTATAAGAAAATATTAGCTTTATTCGTGTAACAAATAATAGACCGCCAAAAATCTAGTGTTGAATATATATGCTGACTTATACTAAAGTAGTGTGTCTCTTTTTAATATTTTGACAAATCAAAATTAATAAAATAAAACTGAGTCCATGGGGGCTCATTAATCTAATACTTTTTCTTAGTATCGAAAAGCTATTCAAATTGTAATTCTGAAATGTTTTATTAAACTATAATCAAAGTATTAAAATGATTCCATTGAGAATTATACAAGTACATTATTAATTACATTCGCTATGACTTTTGAGATCCAGTCTTAAACAGAAAGCGTTATCGAAATAAAGAAAACAAGAAACTTATACGTCTGATGAACATAAAGTAATATCGAGTATTTCTGAATTAATTTGAATGATTGAATGACTTTATAGACACTTTATGTGGGGTATCATAGTATTCATACGAATTATCAGTTTTTATATAGTTTAAAACAGTCAAAAGTGCTTTTATTTTAATTTCGACTTTTTTCCCAAATGACAAAATTTACATATATATTGGGATACTAATAGTTTCATCCATCATAAGAATGAACACTTACAATAAATTTTCACATATACTGTGGATTCGGCATTGGTTATTGTGTCAGACGTACATAATATCTATTTCAACAAATTCTCCTAGGAAATATACAACCTTTTTCTCAAAACATTTAAAAAATTACAATCATACAATGTCATTTTACTACCAAAAAAGAATCAAATGATTTTCAAAGGATACAATTGCCACATATGAAAAGAAATATGAAGTAGATAACTACAACTCCGTACCACGGACTATTTTCATATGCTCTCATTCCATGATACATAACTTCATTCCAATCTTCACCAGTAAGTATCTTCATTGTGAGAAAAAAAATAAAATGAAACAAGGAACTAAACATGTTTGTACATGAAGAAAATGAATGAATTTACATATTCAACAATGTAAATTATCTATTTTAAACAAATCAGTTCATCTAATCCAGCCTTGATTAGCAGTTAAATCATTATATGCGTACAATTCATTGTGAACTATTCAAGTAATGATCATCTTTTATAATGCTCTACACATACAAGATATCTTACAATCAAAGTAGGTCGTTTGCTGACGTCTATATGGCCTAAAACACAACTAACTTTGTGACTAGTAAAGAATCTGTCCTAACTAACATTATCATAAGGTGAATATTTTCATGATAACTAATCATGTAACGCAAAATATATCTGTTTTGAGTTCTTTTCAACAATAATATAACAATAAAGTACTGATAAAGTTCAAAATCAACCATTTAATCAGTTTGGAACGGAGACATACTAAATTGAAAGTATGTTTGATTCGTTTATTTTAAAAAAACAATTTTATGCTGAATAATATAAGTGATTTCCATAACTCCAATTCCAATACACATTTATTCCCTTTTCATACATTAATTGGTATGCCAAGATAAGACCTAAAATAATTTTAAAATAATGCTTTGTATTTTTTCTGGTGATCTATAGTTAATGTCAAGTTTTAATTAAATTTTATGGCTTACGTAACTGACTGGTCTTAATTAAACAGTCACTGAAAAACAGTAAGTATGAATCAACTGCTTCATCGTAATACGATACACCCTACCAGTGTGCATCGGAGACTCTTCTAGAAAGAGTCCATGACCTTCAGGTTCCATGGCCTTTAGACCGTTAAGGACATATCCAGAAGTGAGTTTGATTTTAATCAACTCGAGATTTTGCATAACAATCTCCTAGTATCTGACGTGAATAGCTGACTCATAAACGACATGGTCAAATCCTACTGGTTACATTGCAATTACTTGTTTTGTTTTTATGCCCATAATTAAGAATATATCATTTGTTTCTACTCGAATCTTGCTTCTAGTATTGGTTTCAGTAAAAGAGATCAATTACATGTTATTGAAAGAAAACAGACTTGTAGAATATCCTAATATAAACAAAATTTGTGGTACCATAATTAATTACGTCAATAAATCTGACTTTATACCGACCTGAAATACAGTAAGCATAGCTTGCAAAATTCCATCGAAATTAGCACGAGGTTTTTCATGTGCTATAAAATTGAATCGACCGCCGAATAATTGCATACCAAGCAAAGAGCAAATAAGAATGAATATAGATAATAGAAGTAATAGACTAGCAACTGATCGTACAGATTTTAATAATTTCCCTACTAAACTTCGCAAACTTTCCCAGTACCTAAAATTTCAAAACGAAACGGAAAAAAAATGCTTGATTAGTAGGATAAACCCTATTAAGGCAGTCAAACAAGATAAATTTTTCAACAAGTTATAGTTTGCACAAGAATCTGTTTTATTATTAACTAAATTAGTGTTATGGTGTTTTGAAAAACAAAATTAATTCGTATTATAAGTTCTAACTAGACATCTACTTTCATATATATTGGATCAAATACTTAATAGACAATTTGTAACAAGGGCATTTTTCATGCTTTGAGACTTTACAAATATTTTAATTCAGAATAACCGATTATTTCCATCTATTTTCACTTTTAGCTCTTCGTATAAAGTAGTGTAGGAATTAACAAAACGTTTTACAGTACATCTGAAGTTCGAAAACTTATTAAAGTAATTAGACAGGAGATTTCTAATCAATAAATCACCTTTGTGTAAAAGTAAGATTGGCTCATGAACTATATGATTGCTTCAAATGGTCAAATATCCAGTTATTTTTGTTGAATCTTCAGCTGATAATGTTGTCTACAAAGACAATGAAGTTTGGTAAACAACCTATCCAGCTTAATAAATCAAATATGAACAAAATCATTATCCTGATTTACGAACCTATCCAGTTTTGTCAAATATTGAGTAAAAGAGTTTGAAGCAGTTAAACATACATAGTGATGAAATGGTAAACCAGGAAAATATAATCGATATTTCATTAACGCTAGAGTGTTTACTACAATTATCTGAAGTGAAATCACTCTATTTTGCATAATGTGAATCATTCATATTTGCAGTAATTTTAAAAAAAGTAAGATGTTTCACATAAGTGATTTTCCACGTAACATGTACGGAGTGATTCGGTCTACTGATGAGAATTAATTAGTCATTTCTTACAAAAAAACAAGTTTATTTTACGTAAGAACAGAATAAGCGAGAGATCATGGTGTAATCAACGACAAGTGTGAGCTCCTACTACTTGAATAGAATAAATTATAAAATTGAGTGATAATTCTAAAACAAATAGTAATCACAATATTTCTCAAAATAATATTGATACCAAAAATAATAATAGTTCAGTAGTGACATGAAAGTTCTGAAAAGGATTAAATACATGAATGGTTAGTTCGATTGGCAGTTGAACGGTTTCTATATAATGACAGATTTAACAATACTAACTAAAATAATGACTAGGAACTAGAAACGAATAAACAATTTACTTTTCCCAAATGAAAATTGATGTGAAAATGAAGTATATTTATAAGTCGTAGATCAAAATAAGGGATCAAAGACAGAAGTTTAAAAATGGAAAGGATACTAAACGATCACAGTTCGATGTGCTGACGTATACACTACTCAACAAAACAGAATATCTAACAAAAAATAGTTCTAATTACCTGAATGACCTTTCTAAATGAAGAACCTCAGTTTATAAACCTTTTTGAGAGACGTTATCCTGAGATAAGCCTCTTTATGACTTAGTTGAACTATCATACTAATTAGAACTGTAAGATAGCTGAAATTGACGTATTCTAATGTAAATACTTCATAGTGGAAGCCACTTATCAGGTCGAAACATTGCACCGTTTAATATGTAGTCATTATTTTGACAATTCCTAAGACTTTTTTAGTAGAACAATTACGCACATACAACCTATATTATTTTCATCCTTTTGATATTGAAGTTCGATTTCACAAACTTACTGAGTCAATTTAAATATTCTGAGAAGTCTTGCACAGCGTAACACAGAAACACCCATCGGATTGAGTAAACCAGATTTCACAAAAACCAATTCCAATATGGAAAATATAACTACAAAAAAGTCGAAGCGATTGAACAGTTTTGAAATATAATCTGAGAAACCAGATGCCCCCATTTTAATTACCATTTCCATTGTAAATAGCGTCACAAATACAACATTAGCAAAATCTGAAATAAAAGATGTACACAACACTTTTTTCAACTGTAAAAATCTAGGTCTTTTGTAAAATTTCACTGAGATAATGATTTTCTTTCGACAATTACTAAACTATTAAATTCTAACGATAAGAAAATGAATGCATTCCTCTGGTCTCGCCGAAAACCGAAATTACGTCACGTAACAAACAGTTATTGTACATTATTTTTAACTAATCCCAAACTCAATAGTTGAAATCATGAATCAATTGAAGCTAGACCACCATGGAAAACCTGGAAGCACTGGACGGCCGTTTCGTCCTAGTATGGGACTCCTCAGCAGTGCGCACCCACGATCCCGCCCTCCGCGGGATTCGAACCCAGGACCTATCAGTCTCGCGCCAAGCGCTTAACCAACTAGACCACTGAGCCGGCATCTAACGGTGTTAATGTCTAACTTCAACCAATCCCAAACTCTTTACACTTTTATCTTCTAATTAATATCAAAAATCGAGTTATGCAGTGGATTGTCAATGACATCCACATCCTAACTCATTTGATCGGTACATGTACACAGTTTCTCCAACTAAGTTGCCTACTTTACCAAAAATTGTAACATCAAACTTGATAATCAAGAATAAAGTTTATTCAACCACTAAATATTGTCTATACTTCCATTTTTAAGTTAACATGTTAAACAAACTATTTTGTGTTTATCCGTTTACTCTCACCTATGACATGTTCATTCTTTCAGGAAAGTTGCTTCCCTTCGTGAGGTATACAGGTCACTTAGTATAGGAATACTAAAGATTGAATTGAGAAATACAATAGGATACTATGCTCTTCAACAGCAATAAACTGATTAAAATGATCTATAAGAAAATAACTACAACTTTGTTAACTCGAAATAAACTTGCCATACCACACTAGTTATATGAAGTTTTTTGAAAAGACAAATGAATGCGAAAAGTTATACCGGTATGACAGTAAAGGAAAGAGCACTTTATACAACACTGAACTTACTGTTCACAAACAATAGTTAAAACGAAAATAAAATAACAGTTGCACATTTCAATTAAAATCAGTTGACAAACCTTGGAATTCGTCTAACCATTCCGGTTGATTGTGATGCTCAGTGGTTAAAACTACTGTGTTAAGAAAAACCAAGATAATAACTAATGCAAAACATTGACGACTGTTGATAAAAGCAATCACAGCTCTTCGTGTTCGTTTACGAAATTTTCTTAAACGGCTAAAATTTTTCGAGTGAAAATTAACAGAAAAAGGGTTTGGTTCAGCTCATATTTAACATTTCTACAGCTATTATTTCATATATCATTTTCCAAGTGTCTTCGTTCAAACTAGTTTCTGTAATATATGCAGTCAAGTTTTATTATTAAAGAATAACAACACTTCAAACTCCTCAAACATCCCACAAAGACTTCAGTGGTGAACTGAGAAGAAACATGTTACCCAATAAATTTGTTTTATACGTGATTGATGGAGTCTAAAAGTCAGATTTGAACTCATTTGGAAAGAAATAGTGATTAACTTGGTGCATCGAGTTTGTTCTGAAGATATAATTTCAATATGAAATAAAGAACTTCGCTTTATGCGACGCGATTAATTTGAAATCATTCTGTGTTATTTATGTATCAGGGCAAAGTGAGTTGGGATTGTCCATGACTGTAGATTTACGTATCCAGATATATTAAATGTAAGAGGCATTATATATAACACGTTATTTCACTATGAACTACACAGGAGACCACCTATGACTCCTAAACACTTTTTTAAAACAACATTATTGTGTTATATATAGTTCTCGATCAAATCACTGGAATGTTTGGCTGAAATCTAAGACTATACTTTCCGAAACCGTGATTTCACTGGACTTCTAGTAATAACAGTTTTCAGCACCTTTTTTAACTATTCTAAAGTCAGCATACATAAATTGTATGGTGTTTTTCGCCGCAGATGAGCATGAGCTGAAGAAGTATAAGGAGCGATGAAAAAAACATTTGTCTCGTCTTTGGATGGTACTCTTCAGCAGCACATGCCGAAAACCCTATAAGTGACTGAATCTGAGGGGAGTAACTGAAAATAATTCATCACTGGCAAGATTAAGATATCCATAACTGATGAAAGCATATGAACATTGCAATACATCACTAACTTGAGTTTGATTTGTTGACGATTAATTTCTGTATCACTGACCTAAGGATACCAGGAACACTCCTAGACCTGAAGGTCCTTGATTCAACGTTCATTATAATGGTAAGTGAATACCTCTGTTGAGCCTAAGATAGATCGAAACAGCTGTTCAACTCTTTACGATTTTCAACGATTCTCAGATTGTTTCCAGTTTGTGATAAGTATCAACAAATACTAAACTAAACTAGATTTGTGTCAAAATAAGTGTTCTGTCAAGCTTTTGATTGTCACAAAAACGATGCCAAATCTGACAAGCGAATTAAATAACGATAGGATAAACAAAACATTTGATAAGTTTACTTCTACATAGAATAAAAGACGAGTTGAATATTAAATACCCCGCCTATGTTTAGATTAGAGCTTTCTGAATTATCTAAAGGTCTTGTAACAAACTGACCGAAATTACACAAATAATAGTTTACACCATCTAGCGATTCGACCTAATCATTCAAATAAAATGTAAATTGTCAAGTTTTATTTGTTTTTATAGACCTAAAGTTGATATATTATTTTTTAGTGATAGGTTTGACTAATAACCACTTTCTAATATACAGATTTTATTCACATATGTTCTCGGGTTACTAAGATCATCTATTAATTAGTAGATTACATCAAAGGGAAATATTTTGCATTATCGAGCCTAAGGTAATTGTCTTAAATTAACTAACTACTAACAATTCATGTAAAATACACTGGAGGGCTCTGAAAGTTTTGTCACTTATATTCAATTCAAAATATTAGGGCAATGAGAATAGTTTTAGACAGATTATATAATTGTCACTTACCGAAGTGTGCTATGACAGTGTGTTTTAACTACCTCCTCAACATGCATCTCGGGTTCCTCTTCAATCAGCCCATCACCACCATCAACTAAAAAATTAAAATATTTAACCAATAATTTCAGTGAAACAATTTAAATCCAAAAACGTATTAACTGTTGTATTCAGAACCCGCTGACCAATATCACGTGTCCTATCACCATTGGGAATCATAATTGTAATTTGGTCTACTATTAATTCTATAGCTTAGTGTCTTTGACTTGATCAATTACACGCCAGACCAGTATTATTGATTTTGATCCAGCAGCCAAGTTACTATTGGTCATCTATTCGCTAGCTCCTCTGTATGCTAAACGTTTGATTTCAGAAGTAGAAGCCAGCCCCTACTATATTTGCATTTCAAAAGAATGTATTTTATGTACAAAAATACCAGACTGTGCCTCACCATATGATGGAAAACTAAAAATTATACATAAACAAGCTAAAAGTGTCTATGAATCTGGGAGGCAAGGAGTAATAGACTGGTAATAAATTATGAATAGTAAATCGTATTGCAGTAATTTATGGATTAACCAATAGCTTATAATAAAGGGAATAAATACACATGGAAAACTATTTATTCAGTAATTATACAATACAATTATAATTAATAATTGATCGATAATCCAATTCTAGCTTCACTAATATTCGTCCTGTTATAACTTGTACTCAATAATTGAACTAGACGATGATTATTGATATGAGAAATAAAAGTTTTTTTTAAATAAGAGTTACATTATAATATTTCCAAATGAAATCGATTACAATTACCGTAATTAAAATGAATGATTAGTTATTAACCAATAAGAAAATAAAACATTTAATTTATTAAATAAATCTATCTATTAATTTTAATTATGAAATTAATAATACAATTAAAATTGAATTTCTCTAAATATTAATGACAAACATAATTTATAAACGATATATACAGAATAGTATACAGATATCCTGTTCATCTAGTTTCAATTCTAATAAATCTGAATTGAATAACCATTTATTTCTTAAATTTTAATTGCTAGATATTTTTTAATTTTTTGCAAATTATGAGTAAAAGAATAAAATTATTAGTTATCAAGTATCATTTTTGAAATAGATAAATGTTTCATTTCAAAAATAACTGTTATTTTGGTGAAGTTTTGTTATCTCAGCTGGACAGTTTGGTCGTGGAGCTTTCATCGTTATTCTAAACAACATCATCAGCACAAACTTCAGGTAGAAGTCTTCTACTCCACCAAAATCATCCACCTGAGCTACAAATCTCCTCCACCCCAATTCAAAGCAAAGAAAAGATGGACCTATCAAACAGCGATCAACTCTGATAAATGTCACTCATTGTCATCAATCACTGGTTAAAAAATCGCTCGAACCTTGGCCAGACTGTTTGCATACGCCTACATGCTTTAGTTCGCCATTCGATGGTTTCATAGACTGATCTAAGTCCTTGGTTTGTCTCTCTTTATATTTCTTCTACCCTATCCCCATAATAGATAATACCTCCCGCCAATGTAGGCGGTAGTTAGGTATACATACGCATGTCCCAACAAAAAGATGATGAAACTTTACAACGTCATTAATTGATTTCCCTTATTTACTTAGTACCCTATACCTAAACTCGGTATTGCTCACTCAGTAGTCCCAATATACACCACCTACCCTTCGAGTAAACCTATCGTCAAATAATAATAACTTAAAAAACATCCTTTGCTTTTAATTAGCCACGTTTCACGTCTATAAAGTCAAACAGAGTAAACTGGTGTACATTAAACCAGTACCTTGACTGACAAACAGACATCTAGTCTACGATTCAAGTGAAGTAAATTAATAAAAGCCAATCTGGCTTTTTGAATCTGTTAAAAGGTTTTGTCAGACATCAACACACGACGACTGATGCGACATTCGAGGTACAAATATATTCTATCGACTGATAATTATCAAATGATATAAGAAAACTAACCTGATTCTATATCTTGACTTTCTTTATCATCACCTTCAGAATCACTTAGTTCCTCTAAAATGAAATTTCAAGAGATAGAAATCAGAAGAAACATGGTGAAAATTCGATAGTGAACACATTCAACATGGATTGCTTTTCGCTCACAGTTAAAAAACATTGTGATAATCTTGTAGTTAATCCATAAACATATTATACAGTTGTAGTAACAACAATAACAACGATAATAAATAGTGAAGGAGGTTGACAACAA
Organism: Schistosoma spindalis; assembly: GCA_946903255.1. Taxonomy (NCBI): domain Eukaryota; kingdom Metazoa; phylum Platyhelminthes; class Trematoda; order Strigeidida; family Schistosomatidae; genus Schistosoma; species Schistosoma spindalis. The sequence goes on along the minus strand of OX336420.1, from coordinate 25,473,200 downwards.
TGATTTACTTATTAAAAATGAATAAATGAATGAATCATACTAACAAGAGAGCAATATATGGAGCACAAAACTAAGCTTATTAATTACTGATGTGTTCATCTTTTATTTTGCATACATATATACACATACAAAGTAGATTTTCAACCTGAATGAGTATACATGTAAAAATACACACATGTACAATGTAAATCACAGTGACTATTCTTTTTTAAATAAAATACACAATAGGTAATGAATTGTTTATACAAAAACAGCATTTTCTAACTACTATTTTACAAAACATTTTACTTTAAGTTTGAACAATTTTGTTTCCTGGTAAAGAAAACCAAAAAGTTAGGACAAAAAATTGAGCAAACTAAGACTGAGAAGAAATCAATAGGAAATACATCATTGAATTACTAAATAAATAAGTGCAATGTGAAGATGTTATGTAAAAGTAGTGGTAAATATTTTTTTATCCGAGTAGAAATAAAACTGGATTTGAAGGAGCCCTGATTAAGTCATTTATTATAAAGAGGTTTGCATCTTCTTATTAGTCTAAGTAATATGATAATCTGAATTTTTACGATTTCATTTCACATTATACAATCACTACTAATCTCATTGCTTCATTAAACGTTTATGTCTTCTCAGCAGGTTGCCATTAACAATAAGAAGTGAATAAGATAGTTGTTCTCGTGAATGAATAAACTTCAGAAAAAAGAGAAAAGTATTCTTGATAGGGTCACGTTTTTCAGAATTAATTCTAAGAATGGTGGAAATATATGAAAAACATATCATAGCCGTTCAAATATAATTTAAATATTATGTATATTGATATAGCTACGCTGTTTAACAACTGAATAATGATTAATAACGCGTCTGTTTAATCCTTAATGCTGGTCGAATTCTATAAATCAAGCTACCATATTTACTCCTTTGGTGTTGTTCAGACACTACAGATTTGTCGAAACAACTCAAGTTGTAGAGGTGATTCCACCAAGAGTGATGGTGTACGTTGTTAATGGATCCCTAGTAGAACAAAATGTAAACCCACAGTTTCCTACCAACAACCTAAGAGATATGAACATTTTATACAAATAGTCCCATTTATCATCTTGAAGAAAGCAAGAAAAAAGATTCCGACAGTTAGAATCTTTGTTCTTGCTCTCTTCAAGATATGAATGTGTCTATACTTTTATATATATTAGCTCAAAAATGTGTCTAGTCGTATTCTAAAGATGATCCTTGGGATCAACAACCTAAGAAGTGTAACATTTAATACCATTTATTATTAATCTGAATAATACATGTGCGGAAACCATTCATATAAATCCCTTACATTGTTCTATTACATTATACTTCGTTACACATAACAAAGGCTTGCAGACTTTCATTAATCAAACTGTTTTCAGTTCTCCAGAACTAAAAGTATTCAGTTTGTTGTGTCGTGAATATGAGAACCACATGAGGACTTTTACGCAACCTAGTTTTACTGTATGGGACTCTTTAGACATTCCCGATGGTCTAAACTTACAACCTCTTTGGATAATTTATATCAAATTAAACCTAACTTAAGTAATCTATCAGTTTGTTTTAGTATCAAAATCAACAGTCGTTTCTTCCAACTGTGAACAAAAAATTTTTCACTTAGGAAGATCACGGACTATAACAGAAAAGTGAAATATCCTTGTATTTACGAGATAATTACAATGTCAACATTACTATGATTTTAAATAATATAGAATAGTTGGAATGTTTTTGACATTAGAATCTGCGGACACACATTTCGTCCTATTTGGGGCTCGTCAGATAATGTATTTACATCCCGAAGTTAATGTCTACTTTGGGATTCACATTCCGCCTATTCTATGTAAACTTATGAAAAAACAGCTATATCGAGGCGATCTATACAGTATGAACATTAGCAGTCTAAGACTAATGAGAATTCAGTCAAAATATCAACAGTGGGATAATCCAAATCATTGCAAATTAGGATTCAACTTTATTAATGTGAAAATGATCAATTGCTATCAATAATTTACGTATTGCTTCTCACATAACACTTTTAACCGTTAAAAGATTTAAGCACTGATATAATTTGTATATCTCGAACTATATTACAATGTAACTAATCAATATTGATAATCAGTGAATTAATTTACCAGCTAATTCAATCCATTCTTTATAACCCATATAATCCTGCTGTTCACGTTTTTCTTGTCTTTCTTTACGAAACAATAAGGTACGATCTATTTTTTCTTTTTCCTTACTGAATTCTCTGGAAAACAGAAATATACAATAATATGGGAGAAATAAGCTTACTTAGAGTATTTTGAAACTGTCAATACGATATTAGTTTCATTAAAAGCAATTAGTCCCTTTTATAAATTTCGATAGGACAATGAGAAAATGGAATTGAAAAATGTGATGTATCTGCGCCATACATTTCCAACAATCTGGTCATATATATATATATATATATATATATATATATATGTATATATAAATTCAAGGAAAATTCAAACCCCCCTTATGTGTACAAAAAAAATTTGTCGTAATCTTGAATTCACCTTGGTAATCCTTAAATAATTCTATGGTCTAAGATGATGCGACAATTTCTTATTCTTTCTATACGATGTAAAATTGTTTCTCCCGTTTGTCACTTTTTACTAGAACTTTCATTTAATTGACCTTTATTAATTTTCATATAAAATGCCTTGACAAGTACATGTGTGACCAGATTGTTCGGAATGTATAGCTCTAATACATCACATTTTTCAGATTAACTCCGTTTTCTAATTGTCCTATCGAAATTAGCTTCATTCATTACCAAATGATATTGGCAAAATATATATACAATAACGTTGAAGAAATAAGCTTACTTAGAGTGTTTAGAAAAATTACTGAGAAACCAAGAGGCAGTCAAAATCTGTTTCATTTTACCTTGGCACTATACAACAGTGAATAATCACGATTATATGCAAAAATTGGAGTTCAAATTATTCATGAATTGCTCGAAATGAAATTTTATGTTAGCTTAAAATTCTGAAAAAAATCAGATTTCCCACTTCAATTGATTCATAATAACTTTACAGTCAATATACAATGCCATCTGTGGTATTTATCTTATGAAAATGTCGTTTAAAAAGTAATAATCATGTCAGCATAGTAGCATAGTTTCTATTTAGTTGTTTGTCTACAACTGTTGTTTTTTGTTTACAAAAAATTGGTCAACAAAAGGATCTATGTCAATAATTTGTGAATATTTCAAAAGGCTAAAGAATATCCACATTTGTTTAGATTGAATAACAACATTTCAGTGATATGAAGCAGATTTTGTTCATTAAATAGATTTTTTCATTCAAATAAAGCATTCAGAAACGCCCATTTTTAGGTTTGTTTAAAAAGACAACTATTAATAGTAGTCAGACTATCTAGCTAATAATGTGTCGTAAAGCGATTTGTAGAAAAAAGCAAGCTCAGTGATTTGATGTAACCTATGACAAATGTAGGCTTTGTAAGGAAAATTTTATACATATGTATATACATTTACAAAAATGAATTCAGCTTTTAAAATCGAAATTGAAATCCATCTAAATAAATACAGTCAGACTAGGAAGAATGATGTTGCCCGTTTCATCAAATATTATCCTATGTGATTATAAGCTTAGAGTACCCCAAAACGATTTTACTTATTTCAAGATTATTATTTTTAAAACAAAACTTCAATATCTGATTACTCCATTACTTTAACACACAAATCCCGGTTTATAAGACAGAAACTAATTTATGAAGGAAACGTAATATTGTAAAAACAAGAGATTTTATAATTAAACTAGATATGAGATTTGTTAATGATTTAAAAGATTTGATGAGACATTCAGAAAAATTAAAATTATTTCATTGCCAGAAATGTTACTCAAACACTGACTTCTAATCGCAAAATTTTATTAAGACACTATTTTGAAACTCTCTATGTAAGATCAGTGATATGAACACATTTATAATAAGCTAAATTAAGTAAAGAAATAAAATTTAAATTGACAAACAACCTAACCTCAAAGTGATTATTATTCACCTTGTTCTCAGGTGTTACCTTGTATTAGTCTTTGATGATTGTTTACACATGTTTCACCTATTCGCATAACGATCACATAAGGCTTTATGTCAAAATATACCTGCAAATATATTGAACTTAAATAATTTTCTGAATCAATTCTTCTATGTTTTAAAATGTACGTAGTTCTTAAATTCTGTCAATGTTGTTCACATTAAAAATCATATTTACTTCTATCTTGAATCAAAACGCCATATGATACAAATTTGTCATCATCTAATGACAAATAATTGTAGATATATAATTAATTACAATTATGGAAATTTCGTAGAATTTTTTTAACTTGGTTGTGCTCATAAATTATGAATACGTACAACCATTTAATTGGTATAGACGATGAATTCAATATTAGACTGATAGGTCCCGAGTTCTAATCTCGCAAGGAGAGATCATGGGTGTGCACTGCTGTGGAGTCCCGAAATAGGAAGAAACGGCCGTCTAGCGCTTCCAGCATTTTCATGGTGGTCTAACTTCAATTGACTTATGATCTCAACTATTGAAATTGCTATAATATCCACAAAAACCCCTTCTGATATTAAAATATAATTTTTTGAAATATACTTGGTAGTCGTAATAAAAATAAATTTTATCACATTAATTACATACCCGCTTAGTACACCAAGAACAAGATTCATAACGAAAAATGAACCAAGAAGAATAAGGGTTACAAAATAAATCCAAGGCCACCAGGAACCAATAGCATCAGATACCTATCAAATTAATTTTACAATACATTTAGATTATCTAACTATAGAATAGTAATTCAAATACAGCATGAATACTTCATTTATAATAATTATTTCAACTTGTCTTATTAATTATAAAAAACAAATATTATAATTTTATGAAAAATAAATTAAATAATTTGCTTCCGATTTCTCATCAACCTGATTATACATTTACTGTGTGTACAACTAAGTGTAATCCAAAATGTTTTTCTCTTGAAATTACACAATACCTGAAAAACATAATTATATTATTTTATATCACAAAATAACAGAACAAACTATTTATTAAACTATTCTATCTGATTGTTATTCGTATTAAGCATGAGAAAATATTTAACTTACATAATATCCAGTACTAGTCCAACCTTCCATTGTAATACACACGAAAACAGTAAGCATAGAATACAGAAAATTATCAAAGCTAACGATACCACCTTCAGGACCAGTGTATCGTTCTCCTTCCTTGCCATACATATCTGCACAAAAATATTCCGGCCCAAGTTCACTGCATTTAAATCCCATTGATGATGTTTCAAATGTACATGGTCGAGGGTTCGGCATCATCTCAGCTACAGGAATTTGTTGCACAAAAACTCTCATAAAAAGCTTGAAATATATAATTTGTTTAAATTAAAATAAATCATTTACTGTCAGAAATAATGTGACAAGGTTTTACCACTCTACCTGAAAACATCAATGTAAAAACTTAGGATTAGCAAATGTCAGTGTTGGTGAACTTGAATTTATTTGAACTATTCAATTTTGATTATCTAGACAGCAACTTGATTCAAAATAGCTTATTACTCTTCAAAATCCCTTAGTTATCTGTATTTATTTTGTATACAACACATGACACAGCTAGCAAGTACTTTAATTTACCTTCACTTGTGAATACGGAAACCCTAGTTAAATGATAGATTTTATTGATATTGGACTGTACAATGCTGAACACCTAATTAAATCATGTCATAGAATCATCTTATGTCAAGACAAAAGCAGCTGTATTGCCAATTTTGAAAATGCCATATTGTATCATACCAAAAAATCTATTTATTTGTTTATCTATTAAACGTGAATAAGCGTTCGACATTCACTGATATCGACGATTTTCAATGAATTTTTACAAACGAACGGATTCAAAAACATCAAGCTATCAGTCATATAACGCAATTCTATTAAAATAATTTAACGTAAAAATACCATTCCTTCCGTTATTATGTTGGTTTTACCACTTAATTACAAGCTTGTATTAAGGTTGAATAGTGGCTAGCAGTGGGATCCAAGGCATGCGATAGCTCAGTTGATAACGTTTTGACGTTGAAAAGCGGAAGGTATTGCGTCTAAATCTCTTTGTAAACAATGATGCTGGGATGAAGGGACGCCTAGATGTTGAGTTTCAAATAGAACTAGACCCTAGTCCTGTGTTCTACCACTGGTCAGTATCTAACTTTTATAGGTAAATAATATGATACAGTAAAACACGAACTTTTGAGAATATAAATTACAATATTTCTTTTATACTGCACTATATTATCTATAAAAAATGGCTTCGTTTAGAGAGAGTAATGCATTTTTTATAATTACTAGCCACTGTGTAATAAAATGTTTAGAATACACTGAAAATTATCTCAATCACTTTTCCTCAAATATTCGCAATGCAAGCGTACATGGCTGCTTTATTTTTGTAGTTTTATAATTTCAATTTTCATTAAAACTGTGGTCAACATCATTATCACAGGGATTTTATTTATTTTCACGCCTCCTCAAAACCAAAGTGAAAATCTTGTTCAATAAGATGAAAAACAAAAATATAACATCTTGTCCACTAATGAAACAAACTTCATTGGTTTCTTTTTTTGTAACTTAATGATAAAAAAATAAAATACTTTGATTGGTCATCAAGTAGTAACCTTTGTCTCGTTTTTCTAGTCTTCTGTGTTGACTGAATTTTGTGAATCGGTTTGAAATATGGTCACTTGTCCCAGTGATTCGAAGCTGGACGTACTACATTTTGGCGTTATGTGTCTGGAGATGAGAGAAATATTCTATGTGGCGTCTAATAATACTAAATGTTTCTAACTTAACACCACATGCTGATATATTGTAAAGGATTTCAACTTTAGTTCCAAAACTAAATAATCTTAGCAAAAAGTGGTGACTTCTTTTCAAATCTCCCAACATGGTTTTACTCACTAAATAATGTGTAATTTGGATGTTTATGTCTACAAACTTCGGTGCGACAACCACTGTATTATCACCACTTGGGTTCAGTAGTATTTGTATCACGAGAGGTTTTGAACTTTGCACGAAAATTAAAGGGCAAGTAATACACAGATTAGATATGACTTATTGGTCAAAACAAGTATAAAAGAGTGGACCGTACGGTATTATTCACATATTTTAAAAATACGTGACCTAAAAAGACGACTAAAGTGTTTATTTCTTAAGAGGAACATACGAATTTTATGTGTTGAATTTTTATAACAGGTTAGGTGTAATTTGCTCTGAAATAATTCAAGGCCAACAATCGCATAAACAATAATGACAAAAATCACAAGCAGTGCAATATGCAACAATGGAACCATGGCGGTAATGATAGAGTTGAGCACAACCTGAAGGCCTGAAAAAAATCAATGGAATTAAAATATTATTAGATACGGTAAATATGATTGAAAAATCAGAAAGAAAAATAAAGTGGTTTTGCGACTAGAATGAATCAACTGTGAAACAACACAAATTATTTATGAACAAAACAAAAACAGCTAAATTTTGTTCGATGAAAGTTTCACAGTAAGATCATTTCAGTGAAATTCGTATACTTTTCAATAAACCAAACTACATACAAATTTAGACTTGTAAAATCTTTAGACATTTTTTTCTAACATAACTCTGTTGTGAAACGAATTTCTATAAAATTGTCCAGTGTAAAACAGAACTATTATGTTTAAAAACGAAAGAAATGAAATATTTTGAGGTTGAAAAGTTAATGTCTTAATAAGTCAAACATCATTTGAGATTGTCCGGAAGTATAACAGAAAGCTAAAAGCTCTTGGTAACGTTTAATTTTTAAAAATCCCATGTATATACACCAGATTAATCACTTACTAGGTAAACCAGAAAGTAGTCTCAACGGTCGTAACACTCGAAATGCTCGAAGTGCTTTTACATCGATATTCATATTTTCCAATGCTTTCGATGATAAACTGAAAGAACAAAATATTCGATAAGTTATTGTTACTACATCTTTTTTCTTTAGAAAACTATAAACGAATCTGCTAAACTTGAGTACATTGTTAAGAACATTTTATTAAGTAATGAGTTCCTTTGATTTAATACTAGTAACACAGTAGCTTTAGATTCATTTCGATTAAGAACATTTCAGCTTGGCCTTTGAAACGTAAGTAAATCATCAAATACATGAGTATATTTGTAGATCATATTTTGTAAAACCCTAGAGAAAAGTTATCAAGACTTATTTGGGTACCGATCTATAAATTTCATGTTGTAGTTCAGAATCGGCCGAACAAAATTATATATATATATATATATATATATATATATATATATATATAAGCCTTTCTTCGTTAAAATATTTTAAATTCCAATTAGAAACTTAAATTACTTGATTGTTAAATAAGATTTTGTTGAATCTATATTTTCCTAATTTTATGCTTTCATTTAACCGTTAATATATGTTTTACTGGTCATTAATTATTGTCAGTTAATTATACACCTATTACTAAGCTTCTCATCACAGATGAAGTAGTGATTTCTTGTTTGTCGTGCCCAGTGGTCTTGTATATGATGCACATTATTACATTAGTTTTTGATGTTCAATTGAGAAAAGATTTATGCACTTCGTATATGATTTCTTTCAATAATAAGATTTTTGTCAAACTAAAGACTTTTAACATGATCATAAAGGTTCTACAAAATAAAAAAAAAACAATTGAATCAGGATAAATTGCTAACATACCCAATTAAGACTATACTGAAATCTAAGACATTCCAAAAATTTCTTAAATAAGCATCTTGATGGAGGACAAATCCATAGGCAATAATTTTTAAAGCAGATTCAGTTGTGAAAATTATAACAAATGCAAGTTCAATTTTTTCCTACAAAAAAGCGAAATATAAGAGTCCATTTATACAAATAAATCCACTAAACATGCTTAAAAACGAATGTTAGGGTTATATTTAAGGGGTATTTTAGACATTCAGTAGTTATATCGAATCTCTAGATGTATAATCATCGGAAAATTTTCTTAACTGAATGGATAATAACTATACTTGTTCAAGGAAAACTGAAAATCATATACACTATGTGAAAGTAACATAGTAAGCTTCAATCTGAAGCTGTTTATACATGATATAATTCAATAATACGAAAAGATCATAGTATTGATAATAACAATCACTTTTCATATAACCATATGCTCGGTCACATTCAACACATAACAACCAATTCAGAAGAAATTTTAATCTTATATCCATTTTATTTATGTATTTTTGATATCACTTGTTTTTATCCTATGATTTATTTGAACTCCAATATGGTTACATTTCATTTCTTTAAAGTACGAAAGAGAAGTGAAGTACTGTATATCACCGTGATAACTTGAATTTTGTATAGATTAGCCCATGCAATATTTTGCAAGAGAGTGTAGTTATTATACGAAGTTAATCAAACAAAACAAGTTCGAAAAACATGAAAATTGTTTGCAATCCTTACAAAGTTGGAAAACGTTAACCTAAAAGTTTGAGCAAACAGAGTCGTATCTTTGTATTACAACACATTATTTCATTCATGTGACTCGAAAATAATTAGTGTTTAAACTGATTTCAGATAGACGTTTTTCTGTGTGTGAGAGAGAGAGTAACATGTTCGCTTATTTCAATAATAATATCAGATCTACATATAGTGATTCGATCATTTCATATTTAAGCACATAGACGAAAACATAAACTATGATATGATGACAACTTATTTGTCACTTAGTTACAATTTCAAAGTATACTGATGACAATTAAAGCATTCATGTAAATTTCGGCAGTTTGCAACTTAGATATTTTCAAGAGTCTCAGTAATAAATTGAAGACTACTACTTCAGAACAGTCATAATCAATACTTATCGTTCACCTTACTTATTCCGCTAAATAGGCAGTACTATGTTGTTTTCTTTAAATGCATATAAAAAGGCTGGCACTTTAACTTGGAAGTTAAAAATCAAATTACATGCTTGTAAGTAACAACCAAAACCATTTTACAATTAAAAAAACCATACTTACCAAAACCTGATTTACGGCATTCGAATCTTCTCCAGGATAAGGATGATTGAATGCCAGTGCCAAACAGTTACATAATATCGTTGCCAATATAAAATATTCAAATGGTCTAACCAATATATATTATTAAGGAGCATAGTCTTATATATATATATATATATATATATATATATATATATATTGAGTAGTCTAGTGGGGACCATTTTAATTTCCAAAAGGTATCTGTCAAGAATCGATTATAGTACCATCGAAAATCAAAGAGTACTGGACAGCTACTTCGTCTTAATTTGAAACCCTTCAGTATTCAACACTTATGACCCTACAGGAATTGAATTAATAACATTAAAGTCTCATTTAATTTACGATCATCAGAACCAGTGACTTAAATAAAGGTTATGACTTATCACTCGGGACACTGTTTCTTTGTAGTTTGGAAAATATCACTAAAGAATATTTGAACCCAGTGATTTACAAAAAGCAGTGTAATCTATTTAATTACATTGTTAGATTTTGAATTAAGAGTTTGTTTAGAGAAAATCGGAAAAGTGAGCTTATATCTGTCAAGAAATCGAAAGCATCTGATATCTGAGCTAATTGATCATTATTATTATTTTGTCTAGTCGACAAAATCATTTACTTAGGGTGTATATATGTATTTATTGTTGTTTTATAAATACATAAGTCTACAGGAAGATAGGAGAGATTGCATCATAAAATGATTCAAGATTCAAAATATTAAATGCAGGTTGTATCCAAAAGAGAATTATCGCTGAATTTTCTTTATTTTTATTTCATGACACTGTGTTTATTTAATTGTTTTGTCTAGTTCATAATACCTATCAGGTTTAAATATGATTTATTCACTGCAGTCTTAGAAGATATTAGTTTTCATCTGAATATTTTGGTGGTGTCTCCTCTGATTTTGATTAAAGTGTGTTCGAATCCTTTAAGGAAGCATCAACTACAACAAGATTGTAAATGCATTTTGATTCATTAACACTAACTTGCATGAAACCTAGTGTATTAAACTTAGTCTCTAACCAGGTATCATTTTCAATGTCATTTATTTCTTAGCTAAGTGGAATGATTTTTGTTTTTCAACGGAATATAATTAAAGCACTAAAATTAATCGGACTCATTTCTTTGAAATCCGAAGTTAATAGATAGAAATTATAGAAGATGATGTGTGATGTGATCTAAGCATTATGATATTTTACCCAGTACACCTGCAGTTGAAAACACATTTACCTTTGTGTTAGTGAAAATATTGTTTTATAAACTTGCTTATTTTCCACCATCTGATTTGCAGATCACTAGTTACACATGGCGCAATGCAGTATGAAAATACTTCACAACTTAACGTGTTGGCGCAATTCTTAACGTGAAGACTGTAACTTGTTTCCATGTATGAAATAACAGGGGAAACGAACGTAATTTTGATTTCTTCAGTTTTTGATTCGGTATTTCGTTTGTAAATTCATGTTTGTATCGGTTGCTTTAGTCTTCCCATTGATGTCTCTTATTGACATATGTTCATTCTTTACAGAACGCCTTGATGTTACCATAAATCACAAGCGTTGTAAGCGAAAACAGATGGTGGCTAGCAGTGGAATCCAGGACGCGATGGCGTTTAATACGAACAACATTAGGTTCGAGTCCCGGAGTGAATATCAAATCAGGGATGCAGGCAAGCCCAGCTAACGAGTCCTGAATGGAGAGAAAAGCTCTTCCTGGATTCCACTGCTAGCCACCATTCATATCGGATTTCATTCACAAATTTTTCTGAATAAAAATTCAAGAATAAATTTTTCCATAATTTGTAAGATGTTAAATATTCCATCTTCACTTAAAAAATGTATTTTTTAACATCGATCGGTGCATAGATGAACAAATCTGTTGATGGGCCTGTTTGCATTTTATGTATCCCAATAGTAGATTCCTATTGGCTTATTATTATACTAAATCTTGTTTCCTCCAAACATACCTAAATGATTAATGTCCGTAATTGCCTAGCCACAATCGTTGCTTGTAAAAATCGATTTGAAAGGAAACATGATTGAATTTGTTCACATGTGTTTAGTTCAGTAAGTGTAGATCACAATAATATACATATATGTATATACCAGCACACAGGAACATATTTTGAACAACCTCATTTCGTGTTATACATTCTGTGCACCATGGGTAAAAGAATTATTTCCATTCACCAAACAAGATTATTGATTTATTATAACAAAAATAGAATGAAATAAGCTTTAATTTTATAAGACAAAAATAATGACATGGATTAACAAAATATTAAAAATCTCTGATCCCAAGAAGTTTAGATAATGCTAAACAGATAATCAATTAATAGGATATTTGATCAAAAATATAAAATGAAAATATTTTGTCTGGTGTAAAAGACTTTCAATAAACATATTGATTATTATAGAATCTTTTTGGAACTAAATCATAAACAATTATTTGTACCTGAATAACTAAACAATGTGCAGTTAAGCTCCAGACAAACTGACATGTTTTTAATCAGAAGGGTGTTTATGTGTATTTGTTCACATGCAGAAAATCCAACAAACAACTCCAAAATAAAGCTTTTCAAAACACAATAAGGAGTGAACTAGCTTACGGGATAATCACCAACACTGAATAGTCATACGCTGGCTATAGCGTAGTATATATTCAACTGACTAAAGTGAAGTGATTATGTCAATTCGTCAAATAATCAAACCTATAAATCACATTATTCAAATTAGTCAAAATTAGAAAGCAAAAGTCTTAAGACACCATTAGCTTAGACCAGCCGAATGTGAAAAGGTAAACCTTATCACTGCTCAACACGTTCTCATTTTAAACATTACATTTAATCTCAACTACCTCTAAACTATTTATGTTCTGGTGAAACCGTAAGAAAAATACTATTTACACTACACCGGTTGAAAAAACTCTATTAACATCATGACCAACTAGTGACTTATTGAGCGAATCCTGATGAAGCTGTAGGACATGATTTGTTTTCTCCAATATGAAACTGTCGTTATACCTAAATCTGACAATTTATTACACAAAGTTATCTGAACACGACTAAATAGGTGAGAAATGTAAAACTATAACAAGTTTATAAAATTTGGGTGAATTTGAACTGTGACCACACTGGAATCCAGGAAGCGCATTTCATCCCACTTGGTACTCTTCAACTGCATACATCTGAATCCTAGTAGTCATAATTACAATCAGACTCGAACCTACTATCTGTATGCTTAAATCCGATCGTATTATCTACTGACCTACTAAGTCGAGATGTCTGAAACAAAATGTAATAATCAGGCATCCATAGAGGATGCGATTGTGCCCAGAAAGACTGGCAAGATTTCAGTCATGAATCTCAATAATAGTATAATACAATCCTCTGCGAATAAATTTATAAAGTTGTTATAGTTTATTAGTTTCAACTATAATCTTTTCCACTTCGAACTGGATTCAGTGTTATTAAATAACATGCATGGTAGGTGTATACCAATAAGAAGCTGTACAGTTCATATAACATTTAATATATGGATTAGCTAAAGACAAGTCCTTTTACATCTATTGAGAACAAGTGTATGAATTATACCGTAATCATAAATCTACAACTTGAAATGAATTTTGTGTTATCCCATAATATAATATCAGCATTGAAACACACAACTAATACAATAACGATTTATCACGTATTCATGTTTTGATGAAATTATATTCAACTACTATCCATTTACTAGCAAGATACGATGATATTGATAAAACAGTTTTATAAAATCCAGTAACTTCTCCATATATTTAACGAGCAGAAATAAAGGTTGAAAATTTACTTAGTAATGTGAAAGATTATCCTAAATACTGTGATGAGTAATTCGAAATGCGTAGTAGAATTGAAACAAGTAGAACATTCTCATATCAAGGTAGACGATGGTAGTGTTCCTGTCAATGAATACACAATATCGTAGTTATTAGGACCTTTGTCCAAATTTAAATTGACTTTTAAACTAACCAGACACTGGTACATAAAAAGTATGCGTCTATCAAGAGTTCATCTGTTAGTATTAACGGCGACAGAAGACAAACTTCACAACCATATATATCCGTTATTTGATAAAAAAAACCATACTTAATCCATTAAACAAATTCAAATCTACTGAAACAAAGGATACCGTGCATCCACTATACATATACAAACTCTTCTAAGAGGATTCTTCTTTGTCATCAAACATAATGAACGATCTGTTCGAAATTGTGGACAAAGCTTTTTCTTCTTCACCTCACCACGTTCTTTGAGAGCAGCAAGCGCTAAATCAGCTATGAGAGGTTTGTTGCTCTGTAGAAATGCATTTCCTCCTGAACCTGGAGTGCCCCAAGGATTTTGCCCAGGTGTTGGGATCATGTTAGTGAAAGTTTAAAGCTCCGATTTCAAGTTGACCCTACGCAAAAAGCAGATAATATAGAAATATAAGGAACTTTTCATAAAATTTTCTTCTAAGTTAACAGAATAGAAATACTTGTATACGTTAGTAAATATGACACTATAATAAACCTTTAATATGTAACTAAACTTAATTAAACTTCGTTGAATAATCTAATTGTCTATATCTGTGTTTCACCCATAGTAAAACAGTTTAATAATTATTATTTAAATAAAAGCTGATGGTAATCGATTTGTTACTAAAATATTAAAAAACGTATGGTACTACTTAAACAGTAATTTACAAGAATTTATTTAGGTTTACCCAAATAGGTAAGTAAATTATCAGTTAAGCTAGTTATCTGTAGATTAAACTATTACATTAATTTCCCTCTAAATATGTAAAGTATTTTGTAAGAAAACACAAATTAGAATAATGATTTTCTCTCACATTTCAGTCTAAACAAACAGTTATGTGGAAAAGGTCGAATACATGACATAATTTAGTTTTTAATTAAAAATTTACACGTCGGCGTTTAATAACTTTGGTGTATGGTTCACCAAAAGATGGACACTAGAATATTACGGCCGTCCAGGTCATGTTAGTTTATAGCGGTTCTCCCAGTGAAATCACTTTTGTATGTGAACTTTTAAAAAATGTTTTGGTCGACTGTAGATGAAAAAGATTGCTTCAATTAATTAGAACTCAAAAGTCAATTGTTCTGATTGTTCTGTCACTGGATATTAAACAACATTTACTTTATGATAATCATATTCAACAAGAAACAGTAAACTATTTCCAAGCACATTGAATTTTAAAATGTTGGATTTACACTGACGATCGGTCATCATCACTCTCCACAGCTTACAACATGAAGTAAAATCTCAAATAATTTGCAAGAACAGAAATCTAGCGAAAATCTTTTTATTTAAGCGGTAAATAAAATTCACCTAGATAATTACATTACCTATTTTTATTTACAGTTAAACATGTACACATTGGTAAATACATTGTTTTACTAAACATAGAATACACAATCTATCGGGTAATTCAAAGTTCACCACTTCAGGATATTATGATTACAGAATAAGGGTTATCTAATGAATCTAAAAGGTGGAAAAGAATTTGATACTGACCACTTTCAATTGTTAAAATTTTCTCAAAGAGACCAAGATAATGAATTCCAAAACTATACAGTGCTTCGAGAAACAAAACTATATTTAATTTTTGTCATTCAACATTATTCGTAGTATCATTTAGGCGTCAATAATGGCTTGCTTCTTTACTGATTTTTATCATTTTAAACAGATTCGCTTGAAGACTTTATGATAGTTACTTCTCGGAATTTTATGCAGATTTGTAGCCTTACAACCCAAGTTTTCCTAACCGTTCCTGCTGTTGTTTCAGCTCGCATTATCATCACTTTAATTTATCTTTGTCTCTCCACCAATTCTTCTCGTTAAGTTTCTACTTCTTGGCTTTTTTAGGTATGATTATTCAAATAGACACACTCCAACGATACACTGCATGAAACTTTTCTTGTTTTAGGGAGTGAGTAAGCAGAAAAAACTAGGTTTTATGGAGTCTTTGAAGCTAACTCAAACCTATCGGAGAAATACAAATACAAGAACCTACTAAAATCTCACGTAATAGACTCCGAATGGTGTGAATATAGGTAGCTGAACCGGAAAAATCATGATAAAGCTAATGAATAACAACGTCAAACCAATTTTGTAGCACATGAAACCTATTAGAGCAAACTACGCACGCAAAAACGCTCAACTCAGACGACACAATAGTTGACAGTTATGATAATCCTTAGAACCTTCTACAGCAAAGTTTGCTGACATTTCTCTACAATTTCGACCACTGTACCCTATAATTCATAGCCAACTAATAATAGTTGCTTTAGTACTTACAGTAATACCCCTGCAGTCTCAAACGAAATACCTCCTCAAACAATAAAGATACGCTGTAACCTATTCTTGTTGTTAGAAAATAGTATTTAAATCCCTGTTGCTTTTGCTCACTACCCGTCCCAGACTTATCTACCGATGATACTCCTAATAGGCTTGAAACAAATAAGTTTTGACAATAAAGGCGCACGATAAAGATAAAATAACCCTAATCGTATTTATCTGAATATCATCAGTTGATAAAATCACTGCAAAATTATTTCACACTTTATACACACTAAAATAAGAGATTATTCCTGATCATTAATGCGGAATATTCTTTGTGCTCAGCTCTAATAATAGCACCGTTTTGCTTGCTTAAAAACACGTATATTTAAGCATATTTGTGGACAACGTTCAACACAGGACAATCTAAGCTTTTTATGGTGTAGATCAATCAGATATACGTTATTCGACACAACTTGTTGAATGCTTCATCACACTCCAACACTAATTTAGATGGTTGTCCATTTTTTTGGACATTATATCAATTGACTTAGTTTAAACGGAGAAATTATGATAAACTAAAAACAATCAAATATCCCTATCATTCAAATGTGCTTTTCTCTGTATCAGGTTTTACTTATAGTATCGACATGGTGCAAGTACTAATGGGACCTGTCAACAATTTCTGTTTCGTGATAAACTGGATTTTTTAAACTGTTTCTACACTAAACTATCGTTTCAATCAAAACGGATAAAAATGGCGCACAGCAGCGAATGACAAAAGAAATTTAAAATAAAAACAAGCTCTTGCTATAAGTTGTTGTTGAAGAAAGATGGGCTGTGTAAGTGATTAGCAATGAATACTGCTAGATAAAAGAATTATATTAAGGTCAACCGCACGTTATTTACCCTTCATTTTTAGGCCACTTCATGTACCTCTGATGCATACAGTTACGTTTAGCACCATTAATCGACAAATCAACCATCATTTTTTTATTCATTTTGTCTTCAAACAATTACCATATCAGTATGATTCACTGCCTTTCCATAAACCAAGTAATCAATATCAACATTCTTTAAAGTTTCAAAGTGCAACAAAACCATCAGTCTACTGTTGAAATTAATATTTGATTTCATCATTTACAGCTTAAGGTCAAGGGTTGCAATGCACCATAAACGTGTCATCACTAAGACATTCTGGTTAACTTAACTGGCAACACTTTCCTCCAGTTTCACGGCAAAATCTTCTGAAATATCTTTTTGAATAACATCAACAAACACTTCACTAGCCTAAAAATTTTATCAGATCGTTTAATACAAAATAATTTATAGAAAAATATAAAAAATAGCTGGTGCTCATCAAGTATTGTAATCCACTTTGTAGGTTTTTATCAAGGTACAACAACGAAAGATCACAACTGAATATCAAAAGTTTAATGTGTTATAAAGGCTTAATATAAAACCATCGCAATAAAGTTCCAAGTTAAGATATAAATATTTTGAGTACTCAATCTACACTTCCTTTATCATTACTTCCAATTATATAGCTACAATAATGACATAAAACTCACCGTAACTCTTCTTTAAATTGAAATACACATGTAAATATTAAGTCTGAAATTTAGCTCGAGTAGTTGTTCAAAGACGACCACAGCGTTCTCCTTTCATACAGACCGGGTCATCGATACCTAAAATTTCAGAAGAATCTCATATGAACTGCACATTTTGCACAAACTTCTAAAGTGCATGAAGTTGCGTTTTATAGTACGTATCTGGAAATTCAAGGTTTATCTTGAATAAAAGATTTCAATTTTCATACTTCTACAGTATCAGACAACGAGGAATTACCTAAATGGATACTAGTCTGGGTAAGCATAAACACAACAAGTTGCCATAAATGAATTGGTTTTAAATCAAATAATTCAATAGCTTGGTGACTTTACATATTAGAAATAGTGAATTCAACACCACTTCTCAACCTAGACATAATACAACCAAACAACAAAATGTCCTGTGACCTCCAGGCTAGTAAGGGGTATTAATAACAAAAACCTTTATGTGGATTGGTTCCATAGTTGAATAAATCTAAGTACAATTTCTAAACAACCATAGAAAGTACGACACAAAGTAAAATTCTCACTGAATTCCACAATAGCAAAAACTGATGTGACAACACCCTGATACAAAGATTCTGGGAAATTACGTTTCTGTGGAAAAAGACGGATAAAAAAATCGGTAACCAACTCGTCTAGTTTTAAATTAGAAGAAGACTGATCGAAGGCGTAACAAACTTCGAAAGCGGTGTGTGAATGCAAAACAAAAGATTAACCAAAAAATTAATGAAAATTAATAGACTACTAATGAGGTCTGTTGTTTGAATGTAACACCTCGTAGCTACTCTTTTTGTGTTGCACTAGGAATATGGTCGCCAGAGAATTTTGTAATGAAATCGAAAATAAGAAACCTGACTCAAATATAACAGTATTCCTTAATATTGGAAGTGAAAAAGCACTTTCTATAAAGAAATAAAATAAAAACAAAGAAAAGTTTCGTTCCTCAGGCCGTAACTATACCAAAATGCTAACCTCAGGTCCTCAAAATAAAGCAACTACAGTATTTTGTAGCACTCTTATAAATCATGTTAAGTAGCTCAAACACGTTTCATGTCATGACATTCACAGCTTATTAATTACAAAAGTTCCAGAACATATCCATAGGGTTGACTAAACGACAATGAATTAAAAAAATACATCATAAGTATAAAACGCAATTAATTTCATTTGTGCTGCAAAAAATAAAATTTTATACACATCTTTATGTTACAAAAACTCTTAAAAGTCATCTATATATACGAAAAATAGTTTATTGAATCCCTATCTTCACGAAAACTCACATTTATTTTAGGATTCGCGCTGACAAAACATTCAATATTTTGGAGTATTAAAACAGATTCGGCAGTTCAAAAAAATGACTGGGAATGAGATGTACCATAAAATATGTCATCCATTGAGAAATCACATTTTTATAAGATGTTCATATTGTATTTTAGTTCTTTTATTGATGCTGTCAGAAGAAACTTAGATATAAATGTCCTAAACACATGTTTACGTATTAGCAAATAAAGTATTATGATTACCCTCTATATTGACCACATTTGAATCAAAGGGCTGGATAAACTTTGCCACTGTCCTCGTTATAATGACACACAATTATGCAGATGATCACTCACACATTACTTGATTTCGTACGCCTAATGATCTGCGATCATATTAGCTGGTAGACAACCTTAGTTATAGCAAGCTTGTAAGGCAAGAAAAAAAGATTTAGAATAGGCGTTTTCCCTCTGATATATGGTTTTTTAGTTACTTTCAGAGGGTGTAATGCTGAGCTTTAAGTAAAGTTAAATTATTCAGGTTTATTGAACCACTTTGCATGTTGGATTAGTCAGCTCTTATCCTTCTATAGCCAATAAAGTATGAAATCACATGATGACGTCTGTCTACAACCTTTTAATTTGTTATTGGTAAACCTCTAAACTCAATTCAGGATATTAACACTCTAAAAAATTTATCATATATTCCAGTTCTAATCATTTCTTATATGAAGGTTTATTGAAAGATTAGCAACCCACAGGTAAACAACGCGGAAACCAACATTCATAGTCTCAGACAGCTATATGTTATTCAAAGATTACAAACTGTCTAAACAGTCTTCATATTTTAAACTTCTAGCACGAAAATGAAGAATACTTAATCAAAGTCCAAGATTAAAGTTATGTGTAAACCAAGTTCAGAAGTTGGACGAAGAAAACAGATTAAAAGCTCTGGTTTGCAGTCAAACAAGTGCTTTGAGTTCTCCCGTAACAAATGTGATGCACTGATATGACGAGTTTCAAGATATGGATGGATGAAAATTAAAAGAATCTAAGGACTTAATGGGAGTTA
This sequence comes from Schistosoma spindalis, assembly GCA_946903255.1. Classification (NCBI taxonomy): domain Eukaryota; kingdom Metazoa; phylum Platyhelminthes; class Trematoda; order Strigeidida; family Schistosomatidae; genus Schistosoma; species Schistosoma spindalis. The sequence continues at coordinate 25,452,809 of OX336420.1, read as the reverse complement.
GTGAGATGTCTATGAACCCTAGCCAAGTCATTATTCAATGGATTACTGATTATTCATCGGGAATCCAATTCACCTAGTAAGCCTGACAGAATAAGCCGGGTTAGACATTAACTTCTAGGCGTTGTTTAGACGCTTCAGCGTTCCAATCCAATCACAACACAGTTCACATTCATCGATAAACTACAATTTTTTGGAATTTCTCTGCCATCTTAACCACCGATGTCTATGTTTATTCACAACAAAGCCCAGAATACGTTATATGCTAGCCGTTGATAACAATAGAGACGGTAGGCGTTTACCTACAAATATTATAATTTCAGGGTGTTGCATTCTTCAATTCTTCAGTAGCAATATCTTTCATCGAAGCGCTGATTACAGTCACCTTTATATACAATAACCCCATACATTTTATTTCCGTCTACGTACATAAGGACATGCGCGATAAGAATTTCTATGTGGCGATTAACAAACATGCGAAATCGTAGCAGTCCTCGCAACCCTATAGTTAATGCCCTTCAGATTATACACGTGTTGATCTTGACAAGGAAGTGTCAGTTATTTAGGCATTTTTTAAATTAAAACTGCGTGTCTGAATCTATTTAATTCTACTCATGACATTACATCAAATCCTAATGGATCGTTCAGCCAATAAATAAAATTGCATCAGTGAGTTCTAGATTGAATCCTCAGTCACAGTGACGGCAGACAATGTCAAGTGATAGAATGTGGCACCATCGCTGCTCGAGTCTCTTCCACTGAAATGTCCATATTACAATTGAAGTATTTCGGGGTAGTTGGGAGGAGAGATGTGTTTGCATTATAAGGGGAGATATCGTAGTATATAAATTTTACAAAGTATTCGGAAGAGGTGCGTTTCACGATGAGTTGGGATATGCTCTGATGACAACACTCATACGTTCGCTTATTTAAGTTCTACTCCATGCACCATTAAGTCAATGAACTTGATATAAATAAACAACCATCATCAATAATTTCCAGTGATTTACTTGCTACTATGCGTCCGTTCATAAAAATAATTTAACATGGACTTCAAGTTACCATGTAAATGATCACGTGAGAGCAGAGAATGAAAACTTTTTGACATTTCCTTAGTCAGTCGCTTGAAAATCAAAATAAGATAATAGATCAATTATTGTTTTAGCAAGTAAAAGATTACATGATTCTCTATACAATGAGATTATTGATAACAATGCATTATGAAGTTGTCATGAACATGATTTTGTAGTATTGCAGCTCCTACATGTTTTGAAGGCCCAAATAAAGTGGGCAAAATAAAAAACAGACACAATATGCATGTTGACTAATACCAATGTACCAACAAGTATATACTTCACTTTTCAGAAGCATGCTTCTACATTCACAACCCACCGACTTCTTCAGTCTCTTGATTTTTTAATGATCTCTACAGTATAATTATTCCGGGATTAGAATACAATTCGAGCACTTTCTTTCTCATCTCCAATGCCAAAGTGTCGACAAAATAAATAATACTCACAAAGGTATATACTGACCTTCACTTATAACACCGGTGTAAATACTCCTACCACCAGAAGCTGGAAATCAATTCACTCTCGTTCACTACACCTGCTTGAGACCGGTGTGATAGTGATTTGTAATAACCATTCGAAATACAAGACATCCAACTCATTATATGTGTGTAATGAGAACATGCTATGCACATTCCTGCATTTTTCATTAAAAAGACGATGTAACTAGCACTAAGCGCCACGAAATTCACTCCATAAAGTGGCACTGAAACTTAAGAGGCTAATAATAATTTATAGAACTTGTTAGAATAATGCCACTTCCAATTGTCAGACTTCACATCAAAACAACGGAAGCAGTGACCAGCAAGTTGAGAAGCCATAAAAATAACAGTATCTCTTGGAATAGAAAAGTAAACATGATGGTCGCCCAATATCGTAGATAGATTTAGATTGGAAATGTATAAAGTTGAATGCCAACTAAGTTCTTTAAAAGTTAAGAGCCTGCCAATATACCTCAGTGATATGAGCCTGACACTTAATAGCGTCATGAATGCGCATCCCTTAGAAGCCCCACAATAGGGTGAAACAGCCATCTGTTGCCTCCTGATTTTCAGGTGTCAAGCTTACGATTCAAATTAAATAAATTATGGAGAACGGAAGGTTGGGAGTGATGTTAAACTCAACATTTTGAGGCAGGTAGTGAACACAATTAAGCCACTTAACGGTAATGTACAACTCCCGTAGGTTATTGAAACTGATAAAGAATGTTCCAAGCGCCTTGCAACAAGGATGTTTCCAGCGTATTTACATAAACAAATTGTCACATAAACATGAACAAGTACATTATTCAACGAAGCCACACTAATCCTATAAATGCAGAATCCCAACAGTAGCTGGTCTAACTTAGGGACGACTTGTTTAGACCACCCTGTTAGCATCATACCTATTCAGGTACCTACTACTCATAACCTTTTATTACTGAGAGTAGTAAAAGAGTATCTTGCTAACTAGTTTCAGATCTCCAATTACTTGCAGTGGGATTACTGTATTTGGAAGCTAAACAATCATCTTTGAAATATCTATCAAGACCATTTCGATAAAACGGTAATTACTTGTTTTTCGGTAACTAAAGCCCAACTATGAAGAAATATGTGTAGACAGGAGCTACGTGACAGACTTTAAAAAGTTGGTAGTAAACTGACAAGGTTAAAAATAGCATGAAACAAGGAGGATTACTTGCATAGCCGACAAAATAAGTCAAATAACATAATAACGCAGACAGAAGTTATTATTATTATTATTATTATTATTATTATACACTAACAACGTAAAACATGGGAGGATAGTGACAAAAAGATACAACGTTGCATCACCAGTCAATGATTTTACACTCAAAATATTTTACATTCATGTACCTTTTAGCCTTAATACTGCATAAGTTTTAATATCAGTACTTCAGTTTATATTCATTGGTGTATAACATGATATACACAGTCTCCTAATTAACACAAACTAATCATAATGTTCTTTTTGTCAAATCCATAATAAAAGCAAATAAAGCCGAAAATTTATAAACTGGTTCATGAGAGAAAAAAATTGAACAAAAAATATTACCATTTATAAACTGAATGATGAATACGGATTATCTTTAAGAAAAATCACACGGTAATCAAGAAAAGTAAATGCATTTTGCCTCTTGCAACAAAATAATAATGCAGCATAAAAAAGAAATGACTAGTTAACGGATGCATACAGATTCATTCACACATAAATTCTTTTTCTCTTATTGAATATCACCATATCGAGTATATAATGTATATAATAAACGTAATGTTGCTTTTAAGTCGTGACGTAATACACTTTCAGGTTGATTATATTCTAAGTCAATACCTTCAACATCGTGAGCCAATTGAAAGGCAACCTGAAGATTAGCCAACTTTTGAGCGTCTGTTGTTGGTGTGATGTGATAAGCATGCAGTGGAACAAAATAGTTGCCAAGTAAACCAAGTAATAAAATGAAGTAGACACCATCACTCATCTTCGAAAAAAAAGTATTAAAAAAAGAGGATAGATAGAAAATTAATGAAGCTGAAACGAACAAACATTAATTATCAAAATAGATTAAAAAGGAAATTAAGTTAAATTTAGTTTATTGACTTTTATACCTGGGATATTATGTCTTATGACAATAATATGGATTTTACTCATGAAAGAGATAGTTGAAAACCGGAAAGTTCTGGACAGATACTTTTTGTTCTAATTAAAATACTGTCAAATGATACATACATAAAACACCTAAGGTCATACTAAGACACAATTAAATTATCGATATATCCAACTTTAATCAATTTCAATGCACTTAAGTTATAATTTTTAGTAGTGATACTCGCTACTATTACAATCTGAACTTTATTGACAGGCAACAATAAAAACACAGCAAACAGTCAACTTTGTTTACATAGTTCAATGCTATTTTCAAACAAATAATTCTATGAAAAGAAATCCTTGCTTAAAAATAAAATCGATGAAAATTGTAAAACTTCTATGGTATGATAGTTATCAATTCATAAATCAGTGAAAAAGCATTACTTTTAAAACTGGACTCGTGATTTTGGTATGATCAAATTAAGTTTTAAAACCACCTCCTTTTTGTCAAATCATGACTTTAAAACATATTTTAAAAGAATAGTAAAGCAAAGTTAAGAAAACGCTAAATTTTTTTAAGACACAAAAATATCAATCGCAAAAATAAATAACTTTTTAGGTAAAATTTATTAATATATTAAAATAAAATGTTTGTTCCAATCCCAAAAATTGTATCAATTCAAAAGTCCCCAAATGCCCTGGTACGGCCGAGAGTGGAGAGAGTTCGCTTTCTCTTTCACAATGCTCTCACATAGCCACCTGCATACGACCACTACCAGGGAAGTTCTACTCATTGCCTTCTCGTGGTAGGGGTGTTGTTTACGAAATTGAGAGGACGAAAAGCCGATGTCTGGCGGTTTAATCAGGTTGGTAGATACGGAGGATCCACCTAGGGAAGTTGGAAAGCACTGATTCCAAACCAATGGTGCACATGGGCTCCAGGATCGTAAGGAAACAAATGGCGTATGTACCTATTGTTGGTCACATGCTATCATGGGACAACGTCTCCTAATGTTCTTCCACTGCCTTGTGGATTGGACCTTTAAACTCGAGGTGTGGTTCTCTAAGAGAACCACCTGCTTCGGTCCGTGCACCCTGGCAGTATCACAACCCTCACACAAGTCAATGATAACTGCTACTGGTCGCATTGTTATTGGGTGGCGCATATGTATTTGCTACCGCCTTGTACCAATGTTTATGTGTTTAAATAATAATAATAATAATTCAAGAAACGAATTTAACCAACTTAGAGGAATTCACAAATCACATTCCAGTATTGATATAAAAGGTAAGTTGTAAGTAGTAAGCAGTCTCTTTTCTGACTAATAGAATCATGAAGATAGTGTATATTAATTTTAGAAGGTCAGATATTCTACATAGACCCGATATTTTTTGGTAAATACTCTGCTAGTACAAGCATAAACGATAAATCAATGTGATTATTTATTTATAAATTTTTATGTATGTTTTCCATATAATCAGTTTTGGTTTAGTTAATATCGAAGAATTCTCGGTTAACTTCAAAATTGATCGATCACTGGGTGGTGATCAATGTCATGTGTGTCAAGTCCTTCTTAGTGCAGATCGAAGGCTATCGACCAAGTTGCAATGTGGCCACTAGTCTAGGTGAGTTGACATTGCGTGCACTATGTTCAATGGTAACGTCTCTGACTATGAAGCTGGGTGATACGGGGTCGAATCCGTCAGGGAACACCAGTTCCCTCAAGATTACAGGTACACCTTGCTGACGAGTGCCAAGTAGCACGAAACCCGGGTCCAGGGTTTCCGGTTGACTGCCTCCAACCACCATCTAACCTCGGTTAACTTAGTGTGTAAAAAATGAATTTCACTTATTACGCAACTCTTGGTTGCATAATTCATCAATTTATGTGTATTACTTGTTCCTCTATCCATTCCTTTCCATTTTTCCCTGGACTCTTGAAAAATATTATATGAAGTATAAGCTTTTGAAGGTAACCAGGAGGATTAGTGGTAATACACATTTAAACTCTATCAAAAACGTAATTGTAGATTGGGACCTTACAAGCAATTAGTCATTGATATTTCATCTCATGCAAGTTATATGGCCTACTATATATATATATATATATATATATATATATATATATATATATATATATCAGTGACTTACTTCATTTTCCAAGTCAGTAACATGTAGATTCAGTTTATTTAAATTACGATTAACAAATGTCTTTAAAGTTTGTTGAAATGAAGCCAGTTGTTCTGGTATGGCACAATCGACCAATGCACCTATAGCATCATGATCAGTTTCTGTATTATCTAAAGTACAAGAAAATTATAAGAAGGACTGAAGGAAGTGGATCTATGAGATTTTACGAACATATTCCCCGAAAGTTATGTATGAAAAAAAAGTAAAATATTTAAAAGTGCAACCACTAGATGAATAGCGGACACAATGTGGACATAACAAAAGCATTTAAAATAATTCATAAGCAACGAATACCACTTTCACTCCGTTTCTCATAGGCCACTCCCACATCAAGCGACTTCACCATGAACTTTACCATCGTAAGATAGTTACATTATTTAGATCTTTGTCAATTAAATAAAGAAAGAACAAATAACTTACTTCATTCAAGCTTATAAATGGGAAATGTTGCGTGAAACTGTTAATTACCTCATCTCTTTATTGTATTTTGTAACTTGAATGAAAAGATTCCACCGACATTTACTCATAAAGCTAACTTGAATTTATATCACTTTAGTGCCTTGATTTATTACTATTCCCTTTTTTTTATCATTTATCACTTCAATCTCCTTCTTTACATATCTTCATATTCAACATATATATATATATATATATATATATATATACACTAATTAATCTTAACTGTCATTTTAAATATGTTGTTTTCATTTATTGTTTCTTATCTCGTTTCAAACTTGTATCATTAAGTCTCATGAAGAAACACATACCTGATAATTCTATTGAATAATATCTTCGGAAAACAATACGTTAAGAACTAGAAACATGCATATATAAAATTGAGTTACTCTGTCTATCGCTCTATCTATCTATCTATCTCTACCACTGAATAAAGGCCATAATTAGTACACATGCTAGACAAATCCAGGTTAAGAAGTATATAAATGAATGAAGGATTGAAAACTACTTACATTTAACAAACAAAATAATTAAATAACATGCGATCCATGAGTCTATTTTCAAAACATTGTAATGAAATACCTTACTCTACTTTGTTAAAAACACATGTAATTTCATTCATATATAAACGGCGAATTGAACAACAATCCAAACTGAAAGACCTGAATACATTTTAATGTTTAGAAAAAAAATTTTAGAAAAAGAAAAGTAAATATCAACATCTTTTGCCAGTACCCGAATATATATCCTTACCAAATTCATTATAAAGAGTTATTTCTTAGTATTAGGTTAATAGTAATTCTCAAACCAACCTTTCACATATATGGTATTTTAGACAAACATTCATACATTAAAATATTATTTGAATAAAACAAATCATTTATCAAAATTTGACGATATATATATATATATATATATATATATATATATATATATATATATATATATATATATATATATATATATATACCTTGTTCATCTCCAACATCAGTAACTGGTTCAATTTGACGTCTATGTTGTAAGATACCATTGATTTTCCGAACTATTAAAACAGTAAGTTGAACTTTACGTGGTAGAATTATGGTTGGAGAAAATTTATGAACTAATGCCACCAATAAACGTAGTATAGCCACTAAATCCCGATTATACACAGCAGAAACAGGCCATAGTTGGGCAGCACGAACAGGTGATATGCCTAAAGCACCATTAATTTCATCAATTACAATCTAATAAATATAAATGAAAAGATATTGAAAAATTATAAATAATTATGATTGCATTCATCTACACAACTACTTTTAGTAAACTTATATAAATCTACCAGTATAACTGTAACTATAAGGATGATCTTGAATAATTCTTAAAATAGTTGTGTTATTTCGAAGTCGTTTTTCAGTCAGTAACTGAAGAGTTTATATAAATCAAAAATATTTTGCAATAAAAGTAATGAAACCTGTTTTAAGTTTTTTTTTTTTCATAATCTTATCATCTTGGAATTATTTCTACACAACTTTAATTATTTCGAGTGCGAAAATATTCACACTAAAGATTACTCTTTGAATTCTTCACACAGCAACATATAGTTTTATAGAAAATAAAACATTCTTTGAAAAATTTAAATTGCTGAATACCCCGAAGAGTTTTTTTAAGACAATAATATGAGAAAATCAGTCGTCATAATACTTATCGATTTTAGCATTGCTACTTCATGAATTGATCAATTATTCAGTGTATCATTAATAAAGTAATCTGTTTGAGATTACCACGGAAAACCAAACCAGATTAAAGCAAAATCTCACTGATTCATTTATTATTAAATGCAGTTTAAATAAAAAGAAATAGGCATTTAAAATCTTCAACGCAGTCCTTTTTCCACTATGTTATGACCAAAAGATTGTTTTCTTTGAACGTTTAGAACACTGAAAAAGCATTTTCATTTGTATTGCAATTTTTACATAAACCTAGATAACAACCCTTCATGTTATTTCACTACAAATAAAAACTCGGAAGTAGTTCTTGACTTATCCCAACTAATTCACCAAACTATAGTGACGTAATAGAAGCAAAGTAGGTTACCTGATACAAGGTATAAATAAAGTTAAAGCCTGGAATATTCACAAAAATAATGATCTGGTTAGTACATTTCACATTCCTGTTGACGTAATTTACGAAACTTACAACCTTATCAGTTCAAATTCAGTCGATAAGCAGTTTATGAGATCATAGTAGTAAAAATAAAAGTCCACAATAATAAATTTTTATCATATTGGGTGTGAGGTAGTTGGTCACTGAAGACAATGGAAGATGGTTTTATGCAACCTCGTAGATTGATTAAGGTTAGACATTACCACCGTTCATTACCGACTAAGTGGTCTACAAGTTAGGCGTTTGCGCGAGAAACCGAAGGTCCTGAATTCGATTTCTGAGTGAGGGATCATGGACCATCTTCCATTGTCTTGGGTAGATGCACACTTCTGAGTTGTATACTAGGAGGAAACGGCAATCCAGTGCTTCCAGACTTCCAACGGTGGTCTAAATTGGGTCAGTTCGTGATTTCGATTTTACATTGGGTTTAAATCCAGTTTTCCGCTTTCAATTATCCTAATATTTATTAGGTTTGTTTGATGACTCTTAATTATCTGTATATTAGCAGCTTAATTGAGAGTATAAACACACTGCAAATTGAATGGTTCCCACACATTTTATTTCGTTTCTACATTTTGCAAGATCGTTTACCGAAAAACACCTTATTTATATTACAAGGATTGACACAAGTCTACCAACTTATTATTCCTATAATTGAAATTTGAGCAAACCTTGGTGTTAGATGATAATAGCTAATTAATTGTCGGTAAACCATGTTACAGTGACAACTAAAATAACATTCAACAAGGAAAATATGTCTAAAAATGACAAATCATTTTTGGTAGAAAAAGAATATGACTTACTTTTAAACGTTGTTTTTGACCTATTTCAGTCTGAGCTACTTCTGGATGATTAATTTTAATATTTAATAATTTCTCAATTAGTTTTTGCAATACTTGTCCATCATATAAATCTGCTTCTAGATCACGTACTAAAATTCTGTCGTCTACAAGTTCAGTATTAATCCATTCAATAAGTGAGCATGATAATTCATGAACTAATGGATGTTCCTAATAGAAGAATTTTTTAAAAGAAAAAAGGATCTATGTAGATGCATATGCAAATCCCAATCAATAAATTGTTAAGAAGCCAATTGTATAGTATTACAGTAGGTTCTGTCTGTAATTGTTTTCTTTGTTTTCGTCAACCCACCAAAACAGAATACATATATTTGAATAAAATTAAAAGGTAATGGAAACAAAAATTTTCTATGATCAGTATCTCTGTTAGAAAGGAATAATATAACTCAAGAGTCAATACGTCAGCCACAACGTAGGACCAGACACATATATGCATCGGTCCAAGTTGACACACCTCGTTAGCACAACAACATGAACACCAAATTCATAGTAGTTACTTCAATGATGGTAATATATAAACGAAAGATTGTATATAAAGATATAATACAAGAAGAAATAATTAGTTTGTAGAAAGAAAGGTATATAGTAATTTCAATCTCACAGTGTGAGGGAAGACAAAGTGTATACACCTACACCATTGTGATCGATTCTGGGCCATGTCACCAAGAGTCTCCAACCATTGGATACGATAGTCATGGGGACCACAACCAAGTAGTTTGCATCTACCAATATGGCTCAGACCAGAAGTTAATGACTTCAAGCACTGATGCCACGTTTTGGTTTGGCCGCCTCTAACTTTCTTCCAACCATCCCCTACACTAGTCAGCATCGCACGTCGTGGTAATCGGTGTTCAGGCATACGCAACACGTGGCCCAACCATCTCAGTCGATGAAGATTCATAACCTCATCAACTGATTTACCATCATTCCCTAATACCCTGCGTCTAACCTCACTATTACTTACCCGGTGATCCCAGCAGATACCCGCAATATTTCTAAGGCATCTAAGGTCGAACACTAGTAGCTTACGAGTGTCTTCTACTCCTAATGGCCACGTTTCGCAGCTGTAAAGTAGAACAGAACGAACTGCCGCACAGTATACTCATCCCTTAATTGATAGACAATATCTCGCCTTCGCCATAGGTGACGTAAGTTAACAAAAGCCAAAAGAGCTTTCTGAATCCGTGCAGAGATTTCGTTAGACACCAATCCATTAGGGTTGATCAGACTTCCAAGATATTTGTCGACGCGTTCGACTACTTCACTCCATATCCTTAACTCAGGTGTTGACGCAGACCAGTCCTGAAGCAACAACTTGCGTTTGGAAGGGGAGAAACGCATTCCAAACATCCTGGCATTGTTGCTCAGTGCTACCAAAAGACTTTATAAGCGTCTTAACCAAACACGACCATGTCATCTGTGTATTCTAAGTCAATAAGTCGGCCTACTAGCCCACCACTGCTTACGACCGTTCTTTAGACTTTTGGTTAACCTAGATCTGATTTGTTTTCGCTCGTTATCGTGTTCGGGGCCAGATAAGATGAGTTTACGAAAATCTGTCAGTGCAATAGACTTAATAAAAATCCACTGGTTTTTCGTTACCCTTTGGTTTAAATCGCTAATAGATGTCGCTGCTGCTTCCACAGCTGTTTGTATATCTTTCTAAGCAATATCTGGGTAAGCCTCGTTTTCAGAACTGACTAAGTATGACCTCAGTTGTTCCTAGAACCTACTTTTGGCTTCTTCGTCACTGAGTTCAACTCTGACAGGTCTTCTTAATGTGGCTTTTCTGCGTCCAATGAGGGTCAAGTAAATGCGTGCTTGTATATGAGTCCATTGTTGGTTTGGTCCAGGGGATCGCCATGTTAGACGATGTCTCTCCTGATGCTTAAAATTAGTGCTTGCTAAAAATAAGCGATTGTCTGAACACAGTTGCAAAGGACGGTCGCGATTATCTGTTCGCTGAGACGGAATACTGAAATACCCACCTAAATGTCTTTTTGCTTGGTTTAAGCTACCTACTTGGGCATTAAAGTCACCTGCTACGAGTACTATGTCTGGGTGTTTAGCTTAATGAAGAAGTTCAGAAAGCTTTCTGTAAAAGTCATCTTTCACTTTATCCGGGCTGCAGTCAGTGGGAGCGTAGGCAGAAATGACGAAAAAGCAACGACGTGTATTCCTATCCTTCCAAGTTCTTACGGAACCGTTTAGCCGAACAACACATATGCGACTGTTAACGGAAATCCATTATAAGTGTTTGTTTTGCCCTCGTACTCAGTGCCATGCCTACACACGCCAATTCACGAGAACTAGCCATCGGGTCACCAGATAAACGGAAGGTGTATCTCTTCAATTGGTTCATCGCCCCCAAATGCCCTTGTATGGCCGAAAGTGGGGTGAATTCGCCCTCCCTCTCGAAATACTCTCACACGGCCACGCGTATACAGCCTCTACCAGGAAAGTCATACTCATTGCCTTCTCGTGGCGGGGGTGTTGTTTACGAAAATGAGAGGACGAAAAGCGAATGTCCGGCGCTTTAACCGGATCCCAAATCAATGGTGCACATGGGCTCCAGTATCCTACGGGAACAAATGGCGTATGAACCAATTTCTTGGTCACCGGCTTCCATGGGACTGAATCTCCTCACGATGCTCCACTGCCTTGTGGGTTAGACCTTTAGGTCGAAGGCTCGGGGTGTGGCCCCCTAAGGAAACCATCTGCTTTGGTCTGGGCACCCGGGCAGTATCTCAGCCCACACACAAATATAATGATAATGAAAATGATGATATTCACTGAAAACTCTATTCTCGCCGCGATTTGCTGTCAAACAATTCATATTATTATTATTATTATTATTATTATTATTATTATTATTATTATTATTATTATTTACCATGTCATTTATTCACTCTCTTTTATTCCCACTCTGTCTATCCTTATTTTTCGACTTATACAGCAGCTCGCCTATGGTGGACATTCGGCTATATCTAAACGTTCTCAAGTCGCTGCCTGGTTAAAAATTGTATGTTACCATCGAATACGAGTACTGAGGCAGTTTTTCTGGAACCACGCGCACCATTCAAACTGACTGCCTTTAACGTTCGCACACTTATGCAAGTCGGACAATAGATGGGGATGGCTATGTCTTTAGAAAGTCTTAATATCGACGTTTATTGTCTATCCGAGACTCTGGTGAAGTACTACAAATTCAATCTTCATCTTTCGCTTCAAAAAGCTTGTTTTACGTACGTTTATCCGGGGACCGTGTGGCATCTTCGTCTGGTCTTACTGGCGTTGGTGTCGCACTAAGCGCTAGAGCTGAGGCAGCACTAATCGACTGGATCCCCATTAACAGTCGGTTATGTGCTGTTAGATTAGAAAGTTCCATCAAAGTGAGAAGAAATAGGCGTGAGAAACGATGTCTTTTCGTCATCTCCGCCTATGCAGCCCGGATGCAATCAAGGATGGATTCTGCCACCAGTTGTCTGTTCTTCTCCGGAAAGTGCGTTCGAAAGATATTGTAATACTAGCCGGAGACTTGAATGCTCAGGTCGGGCGCCCAGGCACAGAAAAGAGTCGTTTAGGTGGCTGATGGGGACTTGTTGGTCGCAGGACAGATAACGGGGAACGTCTATTTCAAATATGCACAGACCACAACCTGTTTCTGGATAGCACTAACTTTCGGCACAGTCATCGCCCATATGCCACCTGGCATCCTCCTTCTGCATCTCAAGCCTGGACTCAGAATGATCACATCGCGATCAGCTACCGCTGGCGTGGTTGTGTACAAGACTGCCACTCCTTTTGGAGTACCTATCTGGAATCTGATCATGCTCTGGTCTGCGCCAATCTTACTTTACTTTTCTTGCATTTTCATACAAATTGCATTCTGTTTTCATTCTTCATTGTTCGATCTTCTCGTCTCTCTTCTGCCAGACATTCTGTTCACGACTAACATCATATACTACTTATGTCCACATAAGTAGCACACACCACACGAGGAGCAGGCTGGGTTTCGTTCTGGTCGAGGATGTATTGATCATATCTTCACCCTCCGCCAAATGTTAGAACACCGCCATACTTATCGAAGGCCAACAATCGTAGTGTTTCTTGACATCAGGGCTGCCTTCGATTCGTTGGACAGGACTGTTCTCTAGGATTGTCTATTGAAGAAGGGTGTGCCTGAGAAGTTTATTAACATCCTAAAAGCCCTATATACAAACACCTCAGGCAGAGTGAGGGCATACAACCACCTTTCTCCACTATTCCATTCGAGCAGTGGGGTTAGACAGGGTTGCCCAATCTCACCATTCCTCTTCAACTTTGCCATCGATGACATTCTGGAAACAGCTCTGATGGATGTAAGTAATGGTGGTGTGGATCTATTACCTGGAGAAAGACTTCTCGACCTTGAGTATGCGGATGATATTGTCTTACTGTGCGATAATGCCCAAGCCATGCAATCCGCACTTAATCAGTTGGCAATCAGTGTCCGTAGGTATGGTATGTGCTTTGCACCTTCGAAGTGCAAAGTTCTTCTACAAGACTGGCAGGATTCTAATCCTGTACTCACTCTGGATGGTGAGCAGATTGAAGTAGTCGAGAAGTTCGTGTATCTAGGTAGCTGCATAAGTGCTGGTGGTGCTGTGAGTGATGAGATCAATGCACGTATAGTGAAAGCCAGAGCGGCTTATGCCAATCTGGGCCATCTTTGGCGCCTTCGTGATGTTAGCCTGGCTGTAAAAGGTCGGATCTACAACGCGTCGGTGAGAGCAGTTTTGCTCTATGCTTGTGAAACCTGGCCTCTCCGAGCTGAGGATGATAGACGGCTCTCTGTGTTCGATCATCGCTGTCTCCGAAGGATTGCTAACATCCAGTGGCAACACCATGTTAGTAATGCAGAGGTTCGGCATCGTGTGTTCGGGCACAGAGACGATAATTCCATTGGTGTCACCATCTTGAAACACCGACTTCGGTGGCTTGGACATGTTCTACGAATGTCGTCCCAGAGAATTCCACGTCGTGCATTATTTGCCGACTCTGGGACTGGTTGGAAAAAGCGGAGAGGTGGTCAGTATATGACATGGTGTCGTGGTATGAAAGAAAGCTGCAAAGGGCCAGCTTCTGTTGGTCCTTCACGACTCCCTGGCTGGGGTCCGAGAGATGGTGTAACACAGTGGCTAGAGACGTTATCAGATATGGCTCAGAATAGAAGCCAGTGGCGATCCTGCTGAAACCTTCTTTTACCTTTTTCATAAAAAGTGTTTGCTTCTTCCTTAACTGCAAGATTTCCTCTGATTGTACCTTTTCGTTTCCACCATCATTGTTCTTCTTTTTATAATTCCCTACATTCCTTACCTTTTTTCCCTTCTCTTTAAATTCTCACTGTTTTGTGTGGTGCATATATATTTGGTGCCCCCCTGTACCAATATTTATATGTTCAAATAAAATAAAATAAATAAAAATACAATTGGTTCATTGGGCAAGCCCGACCACTACGTCAAGGTATCAGCAATGGTGGGGAAATAACTCAATAAACTAATTGTATTCGTTGGCTGTAATTTTATAGTACTGTAAATTTTATTTTATTCATGCATGATTAATTAACATCAACTGCTACTTACTTCAATTTATTCAAAATCTGATTATTAGTCAATTTAAATAAGTGGAAATTATTATATTCAGATATCAATTTACGTGAATAATAAATCTTTATGCATCAATTTTATCTCCTTCCTTGCACTGAACCATAATAGTTTTTATCTAGTTCATACTCTCCAGCAGATGTATATACAAAGCATGAATAAAAGTGCTGTACTGTAAAGAATTCAAAATCACATGCTACCAACTTCTAGTTTGATCACCAAACTGTCTTAATTTTATACATGTAATTGCTAATTATTATTGATTGCTTTTATTATTAAAGTGTAAATACACTCAATATTCGTACCACTGAGTCACAATGCTTCTTTTCTCTTGTTCTCTTTTCAAGAGTCACACACACATGTATACTAAGTATCTCAAAGCTATATGGAAACCAATCAAAGGATGGTTACAGCACTACATCAAGAATAGATAGAAATTAAAAATGCGAAACACTGAATTTCAATTCAGTGGTCTAAAGACAGTACATTCCACAAAACCTGAACCTACATATAAATAAAAATAATATATTTGTAATATCCCAGTGGGTCCAAACTTGGTCAGACCTGTTTTTGATTGATTGCACCTGATATTCTGGCTGTCCCTGTGTACTATCCAAACGGGCTAATCTAATTTGACTATTTATTCTCTAAAGAAGTGGCTTATACTGAGTCACGAAACGTCAGAAAACTTAGAAAATTAATTTTTCTACTCATTGGGATATTACAAATACTTTATTTTTATTTACAACAATCTACTCAATGTTCAGTTTATTCGAAATTGTCAAGTCAAACATTGACAAAAACACCTACTGAACCTACATAGTTCAATCCTGTTTTAATTTATGGTTCCGCACTGTTGAAGAGTCTAGGAGAAGTAAAAAACACCCTTTCAACTGATATCGATTCGTGATAAAAAGTAACCTGCAGACAGAAGCCATCAATTTCTTGTTAAGTTCAGCTATTAATAACATTGATGCAAACATGGAGGATCTGGCGCCGATATAAAAGAGAGGATTGGCAAAGCAAGAATAGCATTCCTACAGTTGAAGAACATATGAAACTCAAAACAACTCTCAACCAATATCAAAATTAGAATCTTCAATACGAACATTAAGACAATCGGTTCCATTGTACGGAGCTGAAACTTGGAGAACTACAACAACCATCATCAAAAAGGCACAAGTATTTATAAACAATCGAAACTAAATTTTAAACACCAAACTTGCTCTGCTAACGTCATTTTTTTCAGCATACCGTATTTCAAACGGGAAATAAATTAGCAAAATGAAAAGTGATAAATAATATACAAATAAAAATAAATTTCCGCATTCATATATGATATGACTAACTTTTGACTGAGGTTCTATCATAGAGCGTTCTTCACCCTCAGCCAGCTGATAACCATCAGTACCGAGGTCGAGTGGAGCTGGAAGTAACGGGTCCTCCATAGCCTGCCGCGCTTCAGCTGCCAACTCTTCAGCTTCTTGTTTCCGCCTTCGTGAACGTGACAGAGTGTTTAATTTAGCTAAGAAACCAGACTCTCGTGAATCAGCTCCGCCGCCAACATTTGGACCATAGATCCCACCCCCAAAATTTGAAGCTCCTGGACCTACACCACGTCTGGGAGTCCCAGGGCTTTGAAGGTTGCCTGATTGTGGCTGCAGGATTGTTTATAAGAAGTGTGCAAGGAAATCAGGTTAAGTAACAACTAATTAAATGAACATCAAAGAGATCCCTCGTCGAACAATGTTGGTCACCAACTATTTTTAATGAATGAGAAAAATGTAATTCTGTATTGGTTCACTAGAATCCTACTTAATAGTATTACTTTCGCCGTGAGAACTTAAACTCTCTAATTTGGTTTCACGAAGACTATGGGAGTGTTGATGCAGAAACCTGCATCATGATAAAACCGTTCCCACATATATATTATAAGCACTAAATACACGTTCTGAATTGCACTCTTAGTCAACATCCAACATACAATGGGTTTTTCAATAGATATAATATTGAAATACTCCTATACACAAAGTTCATATAATAACAAATTGATTAAGTTTAATATGTCCCCAAATGCCCTGATATGGCCGAGAGTGGGGTGGGCCCACCCTTTCTCTCGAAATGCTCTCACACGGCCACGCGTATACAGCCTCTACCAGGAAAGTCATACTCATTGCCTTCTCGTGGCGGGGGTGTTGTTTACGAAAATGAGAGGACGAAAAGCGAATGTCCGGCGCTTTAACCGGATCCCAAATCAATGGTGCACATGGGCTCCAGTATCCTACGGGAACAAATGACGTATGAACCAATCGTTGGTCACCGGCTACCATGGGACTGCATCTCCTTACGATGCTCCACTGCCTTGTGGACCAGACCTCTGGGTCGAAGGCTCGGAGTGTGGCCCCCTAAGAGAACCACCTGCCTCGGTTTGGGCACCCGGGCAGTATCACAGCTCTCACACAAATCAATTGAGATTCGTGTGGCGCATATGTATTTGGTACCTCCTTGTACCAATACCTATGTGTTAAAATAAATATAATAAATAAAAAGTATAATTTAAATAGTGAGTTAATAGTTTAAGTATAATGAATAAATGTATAGTATTTCCATTAGATTAATTCATGCATAAGTTTCATAGTTAAATAAACAATAAGGATAACCAAAGTAGTATGTGTGAAGTAGATAAAAAGACTTGAAACAATCAACTAAGGAAAGTATTAGTATACAGATACTTGAATTCATGAAAATTCTTGATAAAAACTAACACAAATATAATGAAATTGATTTAAAATTCAGATTAGAGTAATTTAATGTGTTTAGAATTACTTATTTAATCTAGACAAAAGAATGATCACAGTCTAGAAAACTTGTAAAATACCAAATCAGAGTCCCACAGAAGTATTCTAGTTCATACATCATATTTGTGTGTAAGCCATTTCTATGTAAAAGGACCAGAAACAGTTATGATCTAAGAGCACCCCCAACAAAAATATCACAAAACGAGCAAGTTGTCAACTAAGCAGAAACGATAACAACTGTAGTTTTCGAAAGTCAAATAATCGTAAGACTCATATATTGTCATAATAATCATGGGTACCATATAGCTTCTTAATCATACTATGTACCTTAAAAAAGAACAAAGTCATTTCATCCTGGACATGCATATGTTATTCAGACGAACAGTAAGACAACACAAATCAAATAAATATGGAACATTGTATGCAAGATTTAAAAGATGTAGATTCAATCTATCTGTTCAAATCAGTTTCTATAATATTTCCAACCAATGGTTATCAAATCAGTGTTAATACCACTTATTCACAACTAAACTTAGAGATGTACATAAGTGAAGAGTAGTGAAGAAGGGAATAATATCACCGCATAATGTATGCTGGACATTACCATCAAACTATTGAAAACAAACGAACGAAAACAAAAACCTCAACTTACGACTAAAACCTGGAAGCATTCCACCTGTTGTATTTACATAATAGATAATTTTATCTTGAAACTTATATTTATCGTTGACGATAATAGACGCATGTAGCTCTATTTAGACACAACCCTTCAAAGCAGAAAATAACCCTTATACTTTCGTGACCCGATGAAAAATAGTGTTAATCGTGTCCTAATGAGGATATGTGAAACGTGATGATAAGCATATATTTTCCCATCTTAGCATATAACGTTTTCAAGTATTTTGCCTTTCACAACCAGGGATGGATTAATCAGATAAAATTAACCTTGAAGTGAGTTAAAGGAAGTCCCTAAAACCTAACACTTTCTACAGGGAAGTGTCTGAGTCTAGAAGCTATTCCTCGGACGTTTTTATCATGACAGTACTAGGGTATTTGCCTCATCAGGAACTTCGTCAAGATACTACCAATCCTCTTACATTTCATTTCTTTCGTTGTGATGGTTAAGCGTTTAATATACTGACGCTCGCACAATCTCCCCGAATTCCTACAAAAGTATGTCTTTCATAAACCACGTTCACTTAAACGAGTCAAATCACCCAAACCCCAAACTCTATATTAGGTTGGATAAGAAACACTAGTTTCCTAGACTGTATTATGTTAGAAAACGAGCAAATTTCATATTTCAGACAAACATATGAAGTACGGTTTAAGATGTTCATTTAACTTTCACGCGGTTTGGTGACTTCGTATAACTCAATAAACACTTATGACTTTATAAGCAAACAGAAATGATTGCACTTTCACATTTGGGAACTGCAGTATAACAGCTAATTGTGTACTGTTTGACTGAATAGTCCTAGGAAGTCCCAAAGAAATCGCGAGCTCCACTAGCTTATCAATTGTCCTTGACAACATTTTCGGAATATCATACTGAAATGAAAATGGTAGATGATATCATAATTAGAGAGTAGTTAAAAAATCGGTAGACTGCCGTTCCTCCTGGAACAAATAAAGAAAAATAGCCCCGATGCCTGTTTTTATAAGACACGATACATAAGAATTAGTAAGACAATTATTATAGCAATCCACACCATTTGTTATATCTGAAGGCAACAGTTGTTAACCTTTGGTAAGGGTTTAAGAAAAACAGGTCGTTCAAAATTCGTTTGCAATAAGGGATCCATAAAGGTTCATTTGGTATGGTTGCGAAAGCAGAATACTTGGAGCATTTTAAAATGCCCAAGGCAAGCGACAGACACCAAGGAAGATGAAAAAAGTGTAGAGCTATTTCTATTTACAAAACAGATTGACTTGGAAACAATCGTATTTAGCACTACCGAGGTTAAGAGAGAATATGATACCACACTGATTGGAGGACCGCTTTTGATAGTTCACTTTTAGTAATTAGCTAGACCCAAAGTGCAATAATAGCATAGATCTTCAGACTCTTATCGAAGGCTAAGATAAAACTAAAATAGCAAATAATGAAGAGTCCTGACCGCCCTTTGGACACGTTCTGAACGTGATAGTCCGTAACCGACAGTTTACTGAGTGAACTGTGTACAATATGGTAATAACAAGAGTACATTTCAAGTGTGCAATTCTCTGAACAATTTGTAGGATTTAGGAATATACGATATTAGCTATATATCTGTAGAGTGAATAATCCCGTCAATAAAACCAAAACATGTCGTAGCGATGACAAAGTGCACCAAAAATGACCTCAAAAGCAAATTTATCCAACCACCACATAATGGTATACAAAAGCATGAAATCAGCAGTCACATAACACATGCCGCTAAAATATCAAGCTACATGCGAAAAAGCACAATTACGAGTATAAATATAAGCATATATTTAGATAATACAATATATGCTTGGAAAGAATTATTCAGTTTACATCACGTGGGTCATGTGTGTTATACACAAAATACCAGTTAAGGGAAATGTTTTCTCTACGACTGAAGCCACTACATTCAAAATTAATGCGGAGATTTAGAATCCACATTTTCATCCACTTTTTCAGCAGGAGCTTTATGTAAAACCCTATCGACTATTCCATATAAAACTGCTTCTTCTGCGGTCATGAAGTAATCACGGTCCATCCACTTTTCTATTACCTGTGGTAAAAAAAACAAATGTGAGAAATGAAGCAGGTACCAAGTACCGTATTTATTTCATACAATAAAAACCAAATATTAAAAATACCTATATTTGTATGTATTACGAAAAGCATGTTTGCAATTACTTAGTCTTTAGTGTTATTAGAAAGAATCTTATTCAAACACATTAAACAACGCAACATAAGAAACAATCTTAAATAGGCAGTAAACAACTTGCAACATAAGCCAACGGAAAGAGATTGGTTAACTTGTTTCATACTAAACTAACATTTATCGAACTAACATTTTTACACGTCGACTGTGGACAAGGTTCGAAAACAAAACTTAACTTTCGAGACAGGTGGTTTTTTATTTGGCGTTCATCCAATATACATCTATTAAAGGTTGTGTACATTGTTTAGCTTCCTTATACTGGAAAGTTAGATAAAAATTCATGTGATGCGAATCTTAATCTACTCACCACCTTGTAACTAGCACTTGGAAGAATAGGAACTGGGTGAAAAATTTGAAGTTGGCAAGCCAAAGTATTAAACTAGTTTGGCAAGTAGTTGATTATTCTCACGAGTACTTTCAGAAACCGCAGACTTTTACATTAGGTGTAATAAAATAGGATACATTGGCGCCTTAAAATAAAGTGAAGCAACAAGCAATAGTGTTGAGTTGAACACTTATCCTGAACTCCTAACTTTTGTTTCCTGTCACTATTTTTTTCGGTTTTCCGATATTGATAGTGTTCCTACTTCTATGCAAATTCCAAATTATATTTCCTTCTCATTCTATAAAATTTAGGTATGACAACAAACTACTAATATTTGTCAACAGAAGAGTCCGACTATTCAGGTAGTTTTGTTTTTAATACTTATGTTTGACTGGGTCGCTACTTAACTCTATGTTCATAGTTTTAGATGAGACTGAATGGAAATGAGTACAAACACGGTCCAAATCGGTAGTTATCAACGACCATATAATCAAAGACCACAAAACTCATGTGATTTATTAAGACGGTTTGACTGCAAACTTCCATAATAATAATAATTTCTAATCGGCATCATAAGTAAAATGTAACATACATCTGTCGGTAGCACAGATTTTATAAGTTAAAAATTAATATGTTCAATAGCTTTGTCTGTAGAATCATTATAAAACGTACAAAACTACAAAATATAACTGCACGGTTGAGATTTGATCACTGACAAACCTACGAGGAATCCTAAACAAAAGATGAAAGATATTGGTCGTTAAGTGAATCGTTTGGTTCCGTACCGACAGAATGCGGAGCAGTATCAGAGTAAACTAATGTTTTTCTTTACATATATGTATGGAGAGAAGGCTCAGAAGTTAGAGTTTGATCTTTAGCCCCTGGGTCGTAGGTCTGAATACGACCACACCTACTTCAAATTAGGCAACCAGGTAACATCACTAGTTTGAACACATAGTGTGACTTTAAGCCAAGTGTACGAATCTGCACCTGGCAAACGAGGTGAATAAACATTAGTATGGCTAAGTACTTCACAGAAAAGGCATCTCTCGCCAAACAAAAAGCGATAACATATGCAGTGTTATCAGCTGCTAACATTTAAGACGTTATCCGGAATATTCTCAGACTTATAGTGCTTACTAGCTAAAAGAATTAGGATGGATGGATATAAAAAGGAATTAAGACATGCTAATCATAGATATATTCATCCAAAGATTCATCCCCTCATTTAGGCTCAGATACGTTTCAGATTGGTTGATATGGCTTCAAAACAAGTTTAAACATCATCACTACAAAATGAGTCTGTGACGAAGCTTTTAATAGCTTGTGAATAACAAAGAAACGGAAATTAAGTTATGGCTAAATAGTTTAGTCACTATTACTTATCCACTCCTAACAGTGACAGGTTGCGCAAAACCGTGATGCGACGTCAACCAGCTCCTATGATATTGACCCAAAGTACAGACAAAGAACCAACTTCCACATTTATATCAGTCACAAGTACACTGATGCGACGATTCGACCAATAATCGAGAATGTCACAGATAGATTTTGCTAACAGTGAAACCTAATCTTAAAGATAAGTTTCCCTATATGAGTCCAGTCTTTAGACAAAGAAATTTTAACCTTTAGAAATAATACTTATCAGCCATATTGGTAAATTACGACTGATGGCTAGCCTAGAATAATAAGGCCACTTCTGATATCATCCTTGGACAACTAACAGTATTATAGGTCTATGTAATTGTTTAGTGAAATTTCTGACAAACAATCCTGAAACTTGAAATCAGACGAATTTTAGGGAAATTACACAGAAACATTTGCCGGCATAGCTTACTTCCTGAGACTGTTTTGTGTGTCGTTCGTATATAGTGTTTATAACACTACGCGTCCTAATTATCTCCTCTGCTTGAATTTTAATATCCGATGCTTGACCTGAGAGGAGTTAATATTTTAAATAAGCTCACCATGAGCAGAGCCAGATGGTTGGTGGACCATTATACGAGAATGAGGAAGAGCAAATCGACAACCAGGTGAACCAGCTGCTAGCAACAAAGAACCCATACTACTAGCCTGACCTATGCACAAAGTAGCAACTGGTGGTCTAATAAACTGCATAGTGTCGTAAATTGCTAGACCTGCAGTAACAACGCCTCCTGAAGACAATGTGGCAACAAAACCGCTTTACCTGGACTGTTAATATATAAGTGTATAGGAATTTTTTTGTCCTCTGATTGTAAGAACAGGAGTTGTGCAATAACCGACCCAGCTATTTCATCGGTGACTGCGCCCATAAGACATATAATTCGGTCCTTCAATAAACGGGAATATATGTCATAATATCGTTCAACATTTGTAGTTTTGTCTAATACCATGGGTATGAGGGGCATGTAATTCTGAAGGCCCGTATGAAAGCACTTTAGACTAGGATTTTTTATAAAGCGACATTGGAAAAGAGCATAACGCGTTAATGTTCTAGAGAAAGGAGAACATCGTATATACTGCAAGGCCATTGTAGCGTCAATTTCATTCTCAATTTCCAATACTTATATGATTACTTTTCTTGCTTCTCGGTGTTCATGATACGTTTCAAGGTCTTCATCATCATCTATGAAAAGTGAGTTAGTATGGTATTTGTACGAACTATCTGTATTTGAAGGACATCTGATAACGAGTTTTAAATACAATATGTTCGTTTGTGCTTATCTTGTTCTAATTGCTGTAAATTTTATTATTTCAGGAATTCATAGTTAGTACATCAATTTGAATACTTCTAGTTATCATAACTCGCCAACCGGTTCTATAAGCTTAAATTCATGGGACTGTTTTTAAAAACGAAGAATTTCTAGTTGACAACCTCTCAATTCTGGCTCCCCTGGAGAAAAGTGATCAGGCCGTCATAGCCTTCAGTTTTGTCAGCGAAACTGAGCTAAGATATCTCAACAACAACAGGCGCTGGAATTTCAAACGGTTGAATGTGTCAGCTCTACGGAACTATCTACAACAGGTGCATCGGTATGTTCACCCTCAACTTGATGTGAATGCTCATTGGGACTTCTTACAGTACACGCTCTTATGTGCTACAAAACAGTCAGTTCCTCAAATGGTCCCCAAAAGCCACAAGCAACCTACAATCATCAAAAACCGCACTCTTCGTTTGTTAAGCCGTAAAAGGCACTGTTGGGTAGAATACAAACGAACTGACATTAACAGCTCGTACAGGCAATACAAACATATAAGGAACATATGCACGAAGGCGATAAGAGAAGACAGGCTTCAGTACCAGTTAAAGCTTATGGATAAATTTATTTCCAACCCGAAAAGCTTATTCCGTCACGCAGCCTCTCTTCGTCAAGCCAAAATTGGAGTTTCTCAACTGCTAGGTTCCTAACGACCTGACCTATAACGACGGTGATGCCGTTAACCTTCTGGCTGAGCAATAGTCCCGGGCATTTCAACCGACCCACATAAACTATACTGATGACAGCATCATCTGCAACTGCACAGGACTTTCCGAAGTGAACTTGAGCGCTGACTTGGTGTTCCGAAAACTGCAACACCTAAGAACAGACACTTCTCCTGGTCTAGATATGGTCCATTCTGCTATACTGAGGGAAGCAGCTTCAATCCTGGCAACACCGCTTAGCGTGATGTTCTCACACTCGATAAGTCGAGGCAAACCACCGGATATTTGGAGGCTGGCTCATACCACACCAATCTTCAGAGGAGGTCGACGCAGCGAACCTTCAAGTTACTGACCGATGGCTCTCCTCTCTATACCTCCAAAGATCATGGAATCCCTGGTATACGATGGTATACACAACTATCTGCTGTCCTTAAATTTCTTCTCACCCCAGCAGCATGGCTTCAGGAAGGGTTACTGCTGTATGACGAACCTGCTGACTGCGGTGGACAGATGGACAAGCATCCTTGATCACAAGTGGAAGGTGGATTTCACTTACCTTGATTTCTCTAAAGCTTTTGATAGGTTTAACCACATATATCATATCAATAAGCTCAGAAAATTGGGGGGAAGATCTGACTCGACTTCAAAGTTGGGCAGACGACAACGGAATTAACTTTTAACACTTCAAAGTGTAAAGTAGTCCATCTGCGACACGTCGCAGATTACAGTTACAACTTAGAAAACTCCTCTCTAGTAGTATCCCGAGTCGAAAAAGATTTAGGGGTTCTGGTGCCCTATATTTGGAAAGCTATCAGTTTGTCGAGAAGCGTCTGGTTTAAGCTGGCTAGTTGTTACAAGGTACGTGTGGCACAGTGTGCCCACTCGACATTTGGTGCGGATGCGTGCCCGAGCACCTTCACCTACTTGAGTTCAGTAAAACTTACGCAGTCAGCATCAAGTGCCGAAGACTCACAGAACTATTTATTTGGGGGATTCGTTTACAACTACAAGTACCTGACAATGTTGTTGTCGCACGGACTTTTTATTCGAGGGTCCAAAAGTCAGCCAAACCAGGAGACAGGAATAAAGAGTACGAAGGTGATTGATATGTCGAGAATTCCGTAATCTAAACTGACTGATTGTTATAAGAAATACCCAACACAACGTATTAAAATGTGATCTGGTACAAATGTTTAACCAAGCTCCTACGGCTAGGGATCAATGATAATATTGAGGTCTTGTTTGGGGGACATTTTTACAACTGCATCTCATCCCCTCTAATTTTATAGTGGGGACCCTAAGACGTGGTCAACAGGACATCCAAATCCAATAAACTTGTCAGTAATATACATCATTCTTTTCCTACTTTAAAGAGTAGTAGTTTACATAAAACTTGTTATCAAATAGTATATTCCGTTCGGCGTTTTTTCAAACATGAAAGCTGTCTTGCGAAATAAACTGAAGAAAATCTGAATGCGTGTCGAATACACTTGTTTGACCTTAAGTAAGTGAACTGCGCAAAAGAATGTTGGCATGTATATGTTTATACATCAAATGACAGGAAAAAGATTACATAGGCCAAGAGGTTGTATTTTGGCTATTTACAAAAGGAATGTGTATACGCATGAACTGGCTGAAAATATCCTGATTTTCGTTTTTTATTATAAACATGTAAAGACACTTAAAAATTATACTCTTTGCGTTTTTGGCACCATTCCTAAAAATCTAGTAGTGCTTAGGTTTGCGGTAAAAACTTTGTTGAGTATTCCAAATGTAACTTCGAGGAGTCTGTGTTATGAATCACGACCGACGTAAAAACTAGCGTAACAAACCGCAAGGCAGGCTGAAAGAACATATCCATTGATTATGGTTAGATTGTGAAAAGTTTAAGTGAATGAATCGCATATGTAAGCCTGGTCGTGTAAGAGCTCAGATCCACGTTTATTTCAGATGGTGTTTGATCTAAAATTAATAGATTTGCAAGTCTTTGACATTTGATGACGGCCACATTAGTTTTAGTGGACTGACCTAGCTGAAGGCGCTCGGTCCCGAATCCGAACCAGATCACGATTTGGAACGCTGTGCTCAAATTATCCTGCAACCGCAAGCCAGTTTAAATCAGTCACTTCTCGGTGTATTGATAACCCATCAAATATGTCATCGAACCTTCTGATTTCATTGAGTGGGCACGATTCAATTATAGGTGTTACCGGTCAGAGTGTTGTCAAACGCCAAATACTTGTGGCATCTTCACTGATGAGCATGATGTGATCTGGCACATCAATTTGTAAACTGCATGTTTGTTCATTTTTGGAACTTTATGTATCATCGCCTTACTCTGATTTTTATACATTGTGATATTGTACGAATTTTCGGGTATTTTTTCTTCTCGCTCATTCATATGCTTTATATTCATCATGACGGAACAGACTTCTATGTAACTTAATGTCAAGAATCTTACACCACCCTCATTTCAATTAATGCCATTCTGACCTCCCAACATCGAAGCCTGGTTCAGTTACTCAGAGTCTGATATCTACAAGTGCGGCGTGAACGATCCATGCGCACAATTTCTCTTAGTAGTAGAAACAGTATTGCGTGAATTCAACATGTACGTCACGCTTAGTATGTTTGATAGTGATGTTTCGGAAACTTATGAGACTAAAACGGTTCAACCGAATAACAGAGGTTGGATCAAGTCAATAACATCGACCTGCAACGTGTTTCAGCAACGGACATGTTCATACCAATGAGAGAGAGAATTAAGTCAAAGGACTTTCGACGATGGTCTTGAAGATGCCACAGGTTCGGCAACGCTTCAACCAGTAACACCTAATATGAATCGTACTCACCAAGTGAAATCAAGAGACAGAAGCGAGGAGGTTCGAAGATATATTTGATAGGCTATCACTATATCGAGGATCGTCTGACCTAATGTGACTGGCGGTTGCAGGGGTTGTCGAGCAAGGCGTTCCCACACGTGATATGGCGCGGATGCACGATCGAGCACCCTCAGCTAGATGACTCCATTAAAAGTAATGTGGTCAGCATCTAATTTCGAAAACCTACAGAGCTATTTATTTTGGGGATTTATTTACTGCTACAGTCTGTCTAGACAGCTTTTCTTGTCAAGCTTCCTCAGCAGATGCAGGCAGTGCTTGTCTCGTTTCAGATCAACGCTGTAGACGAGATGACTACATCTCCTGACCGCATTATCGAGGTCACCAAAACTTTTAACGCCGAGGATTTTTAAGTCAAAAAGGCCCCGAACGACACAGAATGACGTTACGGGACTTTGTTATACATTACCTTCATATTCATAATGACCGTAGAGTATCATAAACCTCTCGGAAGAGTTCACGAAAACGATCTGTCTCCAGAACACGAGAGACAGATAACCTCGACTGGTGCTGGTATTACAGTCAGTACGGAAAATCACGAAAATGCAGAAGCCCCGGCAATTTTCTGAACTCCAAATCAACCACCACGATAAACGATACAACTGCTTTTTCGAAAATCGACTTAGTTAACCAAATAACCAAATTCTTATAGCTGCTGACAACGATAGCAACGAACTGGACGTTACTTTCAGGTCGATGCCTTCAGTTTTTGTTTTCTGCGACTCTCACAGAGGTGGGTGAATTATGTTTTGGAATTGTGGAAGAAAACTGGATTCTGAATTAGTTACATATAAACTGTAAATTTCATAATATGCGGTAATATCTTAGTCTAACATATTCGTGGTATATATGATTATATTCATATAATAATTTACAATCATATAACTTTAGAACAACATATATATGTTGTTCTAAATTTACATTATGGGAATATTTCAAATTTTGAAATCATATAACTGCACATTATTTTTGGCTATCCGATAAAACCATGCTTTATTTTTAAAACCATATATAATTATAAGCAACAAAGAATTGTATTTCATATTTGCATTATATTTCTTATATCATGTTTGAATGCGATAACCCAAGTACTTTATGCATTTACAGGATCTATTCAGACCACTACTTAATATTAAGAAATACATATAATCCTTTGTAATGAAGCATTATACACACTATTTTATACACTATTCTTTAAATTGTATTTGGTTACTATAACTCGTTTAATTTCCAAAATCACTTGTTCAATTCGGTGAGCTTGCCATAGTTTTTGGTCAGTACTTCTATTCAGAAAGATATTCTATATATTTGGTCATAAAGCACCATAATAATCTAAGACGGTAATAATCTTTTAAACTACTCATCTCTGCACCCTCCAATTTTACCTAATGCAGGTTTTCAGTTTATATATGTACCACATGCTGTACCCACTTTGATTGTTTGATTCTAATTATCGACAGTTCTAAAGTACCTTATTATATAAGGCTATCTTTCCGTGTAACATGTATGTTAAATCCTACATAATGTTCTATTTTGCCTTCACTCATGTACTAACATACATGCCACATCTCTACTACGATCTTTCTGCCATTTTCCTCTCTTGATTTGACACCTTCACTAGTCCTCACAAAACATCTGGCCTTGTTTTAAACGCAGGTTTTGATTTTTTCACCCATTTCTATTTCCAACATCTTATTCAATCCATCTGCTATCTATCACTTTCTTATCATTCCACAAAAATCGAAGGCCCCTGCTTCTACGGCTTAAGCCAAACGTAGTGAAGCGATACAATCTAACACTAATGCCGACACTAATTCCGACAGATTCAACGAAACGAGCTACTCTGTTTATTCGGAAGCAGACAAGCATATACCATCTGTCTCGATTTCAGACAAGTTGAAAACTCTATTGGTAAACAGTGATGATAACCACAACTGCAACCACATGGATGATATAGGAAAATTGCAAGTTGATATGAACATTCTCAATCCGCTTAAGTATCTCATCAACCTCAACCTTTCAGAGATTCCAGATCAGATGAATGACATAGATAATTTCCTGGAATAAGTTGCTTCAGAGGCATTTGAATGAATAAAACGATCTATCAATGCAATTGTGTTTAATATACCGAACAAATATGCCCTTAAAAGTATCGAGTCTAGTATGCATAGAGCCGGTAATAAGACGCACGTACCATGGGCGTGCACAAGATTAAAAAGAAATCACTCGGGTATGCACTCACCGATCTTATTCAAATTCAACTCGTCTGTAGGCGCCAGTGAGTTTCTAACTTTCTCCAATTCTATGAGACAAATACAGATTTACAAGGATATTAGGATTCTTCCAGATAGAACACGATGCCAGCAAAAGCAGAAAGATTTGGTTATAGACCACCAGCGTCAAACTCTCAAATGCATCATACTTTCAATGGTTGTAAAGTTAAGTTCTATTTTAAAACGGCATCTAACTCTACAAATACGCTACCACTGTTTAACTCTCTTGGATTTCCTAAATTTCAAAACCCAAAAGAAAGTAATCCCGCTGTATGTGGTGTCAATTATCCTAATAATGTTGACTTAGATTTAACGCTAATAGTTGTGCAGACAACAAATGTGATAACACAGTCCAACTTCCTGTGAGTGCAACACCCGTTTACAGTAACTGTGTAACGGATAACGGGAAAACGAGCCATAAAATTTATATAACTGACCACGCACTTAATGTCGAACCTTGCAGACCATCGCATGCATGTTTAACAACACTCGATTCTCCTCAAATTACGAAGGAGCCGAAAGAAACCAAAAACCTCGGAAATGAACGTCTGGAATACGTTACCTAAACATCAGGCATAAAAGGTTATCCGAAATGTAAATAGCCATCTGGTCGCACACAAAGACCTGATAGCTTTCTTGCTCCGACTCTTAGTACGTACACTATACCTCTATCAGATGTTATATTGAATAACAACGAGAAGAGTCCTTTGTAATTCCACCAGCTTTTTTGCCAGTGACGGTAAATATATTACAAATGATTACAAGACTGTCATATCTACTTCCCCAACAAACACATACCTTAACCGGTCCTACGAGTAATAATGAAACTATCAGTTGTGATATATGCTCTAACCAGCTTCACCATGATGATATTCATTCGTTCAATACCTGCTCTCTATCCAATAGAATGACTCATCTCAAAACCCTTTCATTTCTTGTGAATCCAACTATTGTACTTATTTCGGACATTCAGACGTGCAAATATGAGGATAAGTCTCTTGATGCTATAGACGACCCCACTTGGGTTACCGTAAACTGTGGATCTCAAAATTATGTACTGGTGGGATGCATATACAGACCATCTCAAGCTGATACTAACTTTGAAAGATTACTAACAAACATCTTTTCCATTGCTTCTCACCAGGCGATTATGTTTAAAATCATCGGAGGTGACTTTAATCTGTCAAACATTACATAAGGTTCGACTTCGATACCAGGTCGACACAACAAATAAGTTGAAACATTAGAACTTTGTGGATGAATTCAACAGGTTCAAAAACCGACTAGGGGGAATAATATACTTGACTTACTGTTTCCAATCAACATAGACTATCTCAGTGCATATCAGTCATGAATTTTTCAAGAGTGATTACAGTGTTGTATTGAGTATTATTCATTCTCTAAACACTATACAGTTGAGTCCAAGAGCTGCAATAATGTACCAGAGCAGACAGCTTGATCAACAAACCTGGAAGCACACTGAAATTCTTATTCGATGTTTACTGTGGAATCTTATTTCACCGCAAATAATATTGACACTGCACTTCCCAACTTATACCACAACTTGGCATATTCCCTTGGTTGCACTGCTTATAACGCTAACAGGTCCCAAAATACTTTTAAAACTTTTAAAAGAAAGCTGAGTAAATTGAAATA
The DNA here is from genome assembly GCA_946903255.1 of Schistosoma spindalis. Classification (NCBI taxonomy): domain Eukaryota; kingdom Metazoa; phylum Platyhelminthes; class Trematoda; order Strigeidida; family Schistosomatidae; genus Schistosoma; species Schistosoma spindalis. Next base: position 25,421,604 of record OX336420.1, on the reverse strand, counting down.
CCGTTACCATGAGCACAATGACATGTATGCACTTCAGAGAATACTTAACTTAATCGACAGAAGGGTTTCATTTCAACGCAAGAATCTTATGACAATAGAAAATAAATTCCTATGTAGTAAAGGCCCAGATTTACCAATACTTCGACCTTTCAAATCCCGCGTCAAATCGAAAGCTCTTGGCGCGACTAAATCCTTCATAGTTAACAGAAGCATTGTTGACGACCCTGATATTATTCGCGAACAATTCTGCCGGCGTTTCTTGCAATCCTACAACATTGGAACTGAAACCTTTACCGATACATTTCCAACGTTGACATCCTGACATCTATCCAAAAACGATTCCATATCCACTAACATCAAGTAGAACAACACTGCCCAGGAAAAATCCTATGACGGTGGACTTGATGGGATTCCTTCATCATTTGTAAAATATGGTAGTGCAGATTTTTCATTAAATAGTTTAAAACTGTTCGACCTATCTATGGAATATGAAGCCTATCCATCCGTGTTGAAAACATCTTTTATCACCTCTAGATTCAAGCGCGTCACCTGGTAATATTGCTAACTATATGTTCATTAATTTGACATCCGTGCTATCAAGAACCAAGGAAAAATCATCACAAACAGCTACCATAACTGTTACTTCTATCTAGTCTGATAAGTCCATCTCAACACGAGTTTATGAGTAAACGCTCATGCTTCTCATCACACCTGGAATTTTTTGATCAAATCACCCAGAGAAGAGATGTTAGTTAGTCAGTGATAATTCTGTATTTTGATTTTGGTAAGGCTTTCGACAGTACCTCACACGAGCTTCTTCTTCTAAAATTTCTTCATTTGGCATAAAGGATCCCCGATTATATTGGCTCAAATCTTTTTTTGCAGAACATAGACAAATCGTCCGCTTTAGATCTTGATACTCTAAGCGTGTGAATGTAACCAGTGAGTTATACAAGGAACTGTAATTGGTCCATTGCTCTGTAATGTGGCGTCGAGTCGCGGTTGACTATGGACACCACTGCAAGAAGAGCGCGTATCAGAAAATCAGAAGGTGAATGAAGGTTGTGACCAGATTTATTCGTAAGCGATCTTATGGTATCGAAAGTATGCCAAGATCGTGCCAAAGGTCACAGTCAACGGAAGAAGTATGGATGTCTTTAGTACAGTTAAACAAACAAGCACAGTATAACAATCACTGGTAAAATTGATTATAATAGTAATTGTTTCCATTACATCAATCGCGTTCTGTTGATAAAAATAGGTCACTACAGCTCTTTGTTCTTTCCTCTTTGATAACTAAAAGGTGGCTTATTCGTTCTCTTCTCCAACCGAAAAGCTATATTTCAGGTTTTTCGGATTTTTACAATATTTTTTCGAGAAAGAAGCGGAAACAAGATGGTGTAAATAATCAGCGTAGATGATCTATTTCGAAATGACTGGAGGCCGACTCGAGTTAGACGTGAATGGTGTGACAAACTAGATAGCGTCGAAGTCACAACTCGTGGTCAGCACCATACGTGGACTACTCCACTGATATATAAAGGTACTATAGATTCTTTGAAGACTGTACAACACAAAGGACGTTATTAGAGAAATATTTTAGTTAAAGTAGACGCAAGCGAAGGTAAGACCACTACCGCATGGGCTAGTTCATCACATTCAATCAACTGATGCGCGTTGGTTGTCCTTGACATTGACGAGTATTGATGATTTGTTCGATGATCAATGGCTCAACTGTCGGACGATTTAGCTTTGGCTCAGTGGAATTTCATTGGCCCTACAGTGGTGCGTTGTACAGATCAACGAGATACTACTTGCCACCTTTGATTTTCCTTTATATTTCCAAATACGCTAGAAAAACTAAAAAGCACAATAAGCAGACCAAAAATTTGAAAGATCGAGATAAGCAATTGTGTTTGATGTAATATGTGTAGCAGAAATTCCCATATGTATACAACGAATAGACTTATGAACAGAAGCAACAAAACGCCTGTGGACGAATGTTAGTTTATTGTATTGTAAGTAGCATTGGTTGAGTAATAATTATTCACTTTTAATATGAAGTAAATGTCACGAGTATCCATGTAAAATACAGACTTCTAGCACTGATATTCAGTTATATTTTCCTCTTGATTGAAACAATGTATACAGTTCCAGTTAGTCATTCAGGAAGCGCACGAAAAGCATACAGAAAAAATAAAATGAATCTCTGAACCCATGCTTTTAAAATGACAGTGTGAAATAGTGTCTTTCACTTTTGTTGTTTGAACCAACCAACAGGGAAATTTCATTACTGGTCCTATTATGAATGCGTCTCTATAAGAGTTGTCCAAATGGATGATACCAAGATTATATATCACATAGATGACGAAGAAACCCCCTATTTGGTTAAAATTGCTGTATGTCCCAGCGCTGTTACCTTAGGCGACTTTAAAAATGCTCTAAACCGACCAAATTACAAGTTTTTCTTCAAATCAGTTGATGCTGATTTTGGGTTTGTTCTTTGTAAAGACTAATCGTTATGTTTCTCATCAAGAGTCGTGAAAGAGGAAATAGCAGATGATGATGCAAGACTGCCATGTTTCAATGGGAAAGTTATTTCATGGGTATTAACAATCATATATTTTCATGTTTGTCAGCTTGTTTCTGCAGATAGTAGTACAAAATCAGATAACCATTCAACCGGTGCAGGTGAAAATCACCTATCCAGTCAAAATAAAAATTCTGCAAAGTGAGTTCTGTTCATAGTGAAATAAAACAACAACTCACATACAAACCTCTGGGTTTCGGGGAATTCTTGGGTCTTCCCCAAAGTCGTTTGAAAATTTATAATTTCGGGGCTCTTGTCGCGTTTCCTCAAAATTTCTTATTTCAGCTTCCCCGATATTTCCCCGGAATCAGGAGATTGGGATGTTTGTTGTTAGCAGCAGGTGATATTTACTTATTCGGGTCCACTTCCTTTAATTAAACAAACGAAGTTTCGTAGATTTACATTCTTGGTTCTAGCTTTTTACTTTGAAGGTCCTCTGGACATTGCCAGAGAGAAAGCTCGAGGGTCAAATGTTTTATGTTGGACCGTATTATGTTTTTCTGTCTGCCTTGAGAATATATCAGCAGTTAGGGGTTGCGAAACATGTGATTGATTTAAATTTAATATTGATTGGGCAATCAAATGAATCTTTCAGTAGTTAGATTTAACAGATATAGTTAAATCATGGAGTAGTTATGTACTCTTTCTAGTCGCAGCAAATATATCTCCCTCTCGATGTACGAAAGTTTGATGTCAGAGCATTTTATGCAAAGCGTAGGCATTGCCAGCAAAGTGATATGGCTATTAACTGCACAAAAATTGATCACCAAGTGATATTGAATTTTTTTAGTACCTGGCAAACATGTATTTTTATTGCAGTTATATAATGATCGTAGTTAAATTTTCGAAACATATTTCTAAACTAATGCTGTAGGATAGCTTGCCATCAACAAAGCCTAACAATCCAACTGTTATGTTTATCTTTAGTGAGAACGAATCCTCGAAGTATTGACTTTTGTTTATGCTATATATATATATATATATATATATATATATATATATATATAAACTTTCCGAGAATAAATTTATGCCACAATTAATGTTGCTTTGACAGTAATATTTTTTAAGCTGATTCCCTGACTCTTATGTTGTGGGATTAGAATGCTGTTTTTTTTCATAAGCGTTCATCTAAAGGGCAGTTTTTACGAGGTTCGATAACCCGAAAAACTGAAAGCATTATAATGACAGCGATCATTATATTTGACACAGGTTGGCTAATTATTCTCACGAAAATTGTAAAGCCGAAACTTGGGAGCACTACGTTTTACTGACGAAAATAAAGTACTTTTATTGAATTTATAAGAACTCCCGTAACGTTTGCTCTCCTTTAATATGAAAAATAACATACCTTCACTGCTGTTTGAGTAGTAAGTAGTTCACTGGGTCACACATCAAACACGTTCACAGACAGTTTTTAATGTTGGTATCCGGAAAATATAGAGATAGCTTTCCTACCTCACATATGTTACAGTCGCTGTCTTCATATTGTTTTATTTTCCTCTACTTACTGTTTTGTGGCTTGGACCGTGCCTTAATCTATTTTCTACATAATATTCTAAGTAGTAAACCATGAGCTAATTAAAAGAAAATCATTAGCGCGTTCCATTTTAGACTACCTAAAGGACCTATTTTAATATGAGTTATTTTTTGCTGTTTTACTACATTGATCTAAGGTATTAAAAAAGTGTTTAGCATTTCGACAAATGTATGTTTTGCATTATGTTGTTCCCTATAATAAAGAAATTATTTTATTTCAGCTTCAACAAAACTCCCGAAAATATACACAGTGCCTCGAAAAATGAAATCCCCAGCGAACAAGAACATGCCATTGGGACAACAGGGCATGGTCTTGAGGAATGTGATACTTGTGTCGAGACAGACTCAGTGTATAGCGGTGGTTAGTGACGTAAAATTTCGAATTTTTTAAAATTATAATTTTGGTGCCATTTCATCTGTAATATTTATCTGCACTAGTTCTAGCAACTAGACTTTCGTTAAATTGGTATCAGTTAATTTATTAGTCAGGTGTATCACATCAAAAACCATTCAGCTCGGTTTCTTATCTTTATTCGTTTGTTTCCGGTCGGGCCCTAGCCAAAGTGGTGTTGACCCTTAAGGAAAACTTTACATTTCAGTATGCATTGCAAATGTATCTTCCAGGATAAGGCGCTGTATGATACATGGATTGGTGTGTAACCGTCGACACACCGAAATTTATTTCGTCTTTCCTAATTTAGTTACGGCAAATACATCTTGTGATATTTTATCAAAAGTGCAGAATTTATTTCTGTTATCTATTAAGTGTGCATTTTTAGGGTCGACCTTTTCTAACCCCACCCCTCCTTGTGGGAAGGCAGCATCGCTGTCATGCTGGTTGTCTGAAGGAAACACCTTACTGCTGTCACACCTCTGTACAGTCAGCAGTACGACTTCGCCTTCGGACCTTGGTTTTGTTGCTTTTAGTCTTACCGCTCTTCAACCGACCTGTCTGGCATGGTAGGACCTTGAGGAACGGTTGTTCCAGCCAGTATAGCTCAGTTGCTTCATCACGATAGGCAAGCCCGACCACCACGTCAAGGTAGCAACAACGGTGCTAATGCGGTATGGCAACTTGGACCGATGCATATACGTGCCTGGTCCTACGTTGCAGCTGACTGACTGACTGAAATCAACCATGCTTTCTTGTGTAAACTTGACTTCTGATAATTTAATACATGTTTTGTGGGGGTAGTTCTCAATATTTCATGATATTTAAAACTGCTTGGTTTTGTAAGCTAGTTTACCAATAAGCTTAAGTGTTCATTAAATTTTTAAAGGTAATTTCCTGTAAATGGGTTTAAACCTGTCTTGTTTACTTTTATTTTTAATAGATCGGGTCCCTCCTCTGAAAAATTTCCATAATTACAAGCATGGTAAGCGATAAAATTTTAATACAGTTTGTAATATAAGTGTTTCTTAATTCGCTTTAAGTCCCACAGCAAACAGTCAGTGGTAAGTCACTAAGTTTATATCTCAAAATAATGAGAATCATCACTCCAGATTTTGCCTACTGATCATTAAAACTAGTTCATTTGGCCAAACTTCAGATTTCTCTTAAATTTATGCAACTCATTAAAATGCCTAGGATCATGGATATTTGCTTGAGTCTAAATAAGGATATGACTTATTTGTGTGAATAGAACTGTTAGAAATTATGCCTCATGTTTTAATGTCATCTTGTCTTTAGGTCAGTTAACCACATAGCGTAGCCCTCATAGGATTCCCCAAATTCTAAGATATGGACATGTCGTTACATGGTAAGTTGCACATTTACATCATTGGCTGTAAATAGTAAGCACATAATTTTGTTGTAAGTTTTATTTTAGTTGTTGACATATTGTTAGGCGACTTCAAAAAAGGTCTTAGGTTTCTTATCGGTCACACAACTTGTAATTTTGACATAGTGAGTCTAATAGTCTGTATAAATGTATCATTATTGAGCATAATCTCATTCTAGTTATATACATATTCATAGACTTAAAAGCCTTATAAATCTGTTGTGATATTTGGTATCTTTAGACAATGCTTCATTTTAAAAACCTTCATTTCTTCTCAGGTTCGCGCTTGGCTAAACTTGGTCAAAGAATCCAAAACTATGAAACATCTTCATCCATGATGAGTTCAGATCTGGAATCCACAAGCTTTTTCGATTCAGAAGATGAATCAAGCAGGTATGTCAGCTTAGTTAAAAAGGTGTTAGATTTTTTAAAAATAGAAACAACTTCTCTAGATCTCTGGCTAAGCACTAAATACACCTTTCCGTTACGGTTGGAAAACATTTTCTGGGAAATTACTTCGGAATAGGTTCCTGAACAAGCATCAAACTCCTGGCTAGTCTTATTATTATACATTATAGTTGTCACTTTCGGAAGATATATTTAATGTAGTGAAAGTTCTTAACTCAGGATGAAGATTGTTGTCGTTTATCATTCTTTGAGTTTTCCGGTTGTTTGGATTTCATCTAGTTTTTCGCAAATATATGAGTGAAATCTTCCTTCATTACTTGGTACAGTTTTGTGCAATTAAGATCCTTCTTATTCGTTGATTTGTTTGACCTTGATTTTCGTTGTTTTATACAGGAGAAATAGGTCTCGTTAGTAATAATGGTTAGTCTTCGTCATTTACATAATGGCAGTTCATTGGATCAAACAATCCTTACCTCTGTTCAGTAGGTGGAATTTTTTAAGCAGCGTACATATTCTACAACTATATATCTTTTGAAAGGCATCTCAGCTAAATACTATCATTTTTAAGGGTTTGCGGTTTTTTGAATCCTCTTGTTATATTTTTTGTATCATCCCCCATAGAAATGGTGATTATAAACCTCTATATACATTTAGATCAGTGACGCTAGTTGACTGCTAACTTAAAAGCTCCTCGATATATCCGACAACCCGGTTAATCGAACTGATAGTGCAGCTAATTTACTGTTGGTTTTGTAATATATATTTGTTTTTCTTACCTGTATCATTGTAACTTGTTATGTAGATATATCTTCTTTTTTATTACTTTCATATAAAATCTGCTATGAGCTAATTGGATTATTCTAGATGTTCTTAATATGTTGAATAAATGATGGTTTTTCGGATGTTAACGTGACTTTTGCTTTTTCTGTCGGTAATTAAATGATAAAGCTAACTGGAATACTCATTAACCATGAATATTTCATTAATGTGGTTCATTTAACTCAATCAAAGTGACCATACAAGCTTTACACGACATTTTTATAAGCTGTTGAGTTGTTACCAGTGTGCCTCAGTTATGGTCTGCTCATGCTTTATCTTTGTATGTACTGAAGTTCATAAGTTTTCATCATGTCCTCTGTTAGAAAAGAGATTTAAGAACGCCATCACATTATAGTACTCTACTTTTGTGTATTCAAATGACTTTAAAAAGCATAGTTGATATATTTAGATCAAAGTTTAGGTTCAGTAATTGCAGTTATTATGAATTGTAACATTCAAATCAATATTATATAGAATGGACGAAATGTATCTAAGCGTAAAATCCGAAACACCGGTTTCCTTCTACTTGAAACCTGTCAGATGGTCAAATTTCAGTCAAAAATATCAAAAAGAGGATAATCTAAACCATTTAAAATTGAGTTGATACACATCAGTTGTTCTGTTACTGACAAACCCATAGTACTTCGTTTATCCTTCATTTTCGAATCAAAAACTGCTTAGTTCTCTTAAATTTCGTATGTTTCTGAACATCATGTTTGTCGTTCAGACTACCTGTTTTTTCCTTGGCTATATTACGAATCACAGTGTGCAAAAAGGCAACTACATCAAATGGTATATTTTTACTGTCATCGTTTATTTGAGGTATTCTGTTACCGAAGCAAAATCTTTTAATTGACTGTATGGATTATTATCAACAACCGTATATCTTGAGAGTTGCACACGATTCTTTCGACAAGTTGAATATAAACATCTCCGTTTATGCTATTATTTGACGCGGCGAAATATGTTTCCCATTCAATGGTTGACAGTGATGCCTTGCTAGATTTATCCCACTTTCCTTCATTACACCAATTTTTGTTTAACTAACTTTTAATCTCCTCGATTTAGTTTAAATCTGACTGTTTTGGTGTTTGGTTAGATTTCTGCCTAATTCACCAATAAGTTCATAATTCATTGATTCTTGTCCTTTTTGTCGTTTCCTGTTCTGTTCAAAGTGGCTATTCTTTTCTTACCTGCCTCCTCTCAACACCAGTGATCTTACTATCCTTTGATGTAGGTTTGATGGTTTGAATATGATTATAATGTAAATCATTGAAATTTCCACCCTACATAGTACTAATTCTAAAATTGGTATTATCAAAACACTAATACTATAAGCTACAAATATTCTTCATTAATTTTTCAATTTAAAATTAATGGCTTATGAGAAGTGTTGTTTAAAAATGTTTCCGATTTATTTAGTAACTGTAGCGCAATACTTGTATTGTTTAATGATTCATCAGTGTCAGTTTTGTCATATTTTAAGTTTTCATCTTCGTTTTTTTTAATTTTTCTATGTAGATTTTCGACAGCTACAGGTACAACTATGTCTTCGGCTAAATATACAAGACATAGAAGACAACGAAGACACAGACGAATTCTCCCAATAAGACGTACCAGTGAAGATGTATGTTTCATAGTTTTATCATCGCAAGTTTATATTTGAACTGCATAGAGACAAAATAACTATTTCCCCACTTCAGTTTTACCTTTACACCGAACCTATTAGTCTTTATAACCTGAAAAACAACACTGTTCATTATATTATTGCTAGATTTTTTTTGATTAACGTAAGATATTTTTTGCTCACGCCATTCAATGAGTGGTACCTTTTTAAGGTAAATAGTGTTTAATAATTGTGTCATTGAAAGCTAACCACTCTTTGTTTATTAGTCTAGTTTATTCCCTTTTACAACCGTATACACCACTTAATGGAAGCTTACTTAAAATATCAAATGCAACTCAAGTACATTAACCATTAGTACGTAAATACGAAAATGAGAAAAATTGTAATTATCGCAAGTGAGGCTGATATAAGTATCTCTATATTACTAAAAAATGCAGGTAAATAATGAACTTAAATTGATTTCGACAATCCGTTGATTCATGTGATTAATATCTTGAAACTACCTACAGTTTCTGTATGTCATTGACAATCACTGTGATCATCCTCTTACAAACGCTTTACGTTCTCACATTTCATTGTATAACAAAATCAATCAATAACAGAGTGGTAGTGATACCATAAAGTCTTCTAATGTTAATTGATAGTTAATTAATTTGCCATGTAATACATATGCAGAAAATTGTTTACCATCATCATCATTATCATATTCAATTTTTTTTATTTCTATCTGATGAATGGATGTATATTTATAAATTGGCTGTCATCTCTATCATTCCAAAAATATTTATCTCATTTCTACATACATTTTTCTCTGCTGTATTCTAGTCTTATTTCTCACTTATCGAAAATTTTTTTAAAAATGTCATAGAATTTGTTTTTTTCCTATTGTCGAAACCTATTTTTATGTAGATCCATTGTCTACTACTGACATTTCAATAATATGTAAATATGTCATTCATTTGCATTCTGACATTTTCTATTTTTGATCGATAATCTTACAGTTAGTGTTCCATTTATATATAAATGTATATACAATACAGACGGATTTGAAAGATTTTAGCGTACTAAAAGCGTTTTTCTCTTATATCTTGACTAAAGTGACTTCAATTAAGGTATATTTCATGTACATGAAATTATTACTATTGGTAAATAGAAATTATAATGAAAGATGAAATAAAAAAACAGTGATTGTGTGCAGTAAATTTAAAACGAAGATGTTACAACTCAACTCAGCTCCTATGAATTACTAATATACCATTTCACACATATCTAAGTCATAAAGTGTATCTTCCGATTTGATTTATGTTAGGAATTATGTTTAGCGCAAGTTTCACTCTCCTTATATTTCTTGAGTTTCCAAAGAAAATGCTCTTGTAACAGGGTCTGATAGATAATTTTTCCTCAAGAATATTAGTTAAAAATCAAGTTTCTTCACTCTTCTACATACATTTTCACTATATATCAGCATATGTCTTTATCCGAATAAGACTATGTATCCTTTCAAACTTTAACACATAACTTGTAATAGTGTAAAATAGCTACTGTTTGAAATAAAAAAACCTCTACAATCTCGGTTCAACTGTACTGTAGCTGTTGTGTGTCCACATGAACTAGTTCTATGCATACACTCCTCTATCAATCTCAGTATTTTTATTTTGGCATCTTGTTTTGGCTTGTTTCCTATAGAACCACATAATAATGTTTTTATTTTTTAAAAATTAAATAAATGAATTGCTGAATAGTTACCTTATGCTAAAAATTGTGACCTCCAATAATGAACAAAATTGCAACAGAAATATCAACTTCACATACTGGGTCTTCTCACATACACTCTAGGCTAATGAATATCAAGTGGAAGAATAGTTTCTTTTTTTTTTCTGATTTTTTGAATGATTTTTTAATCATTTCAATAGGACTCTTATATGCTGAATATGGAAATATTTTTAAAAAATATACTTTAAAAAGTTCTCGATGCACATTTCTTGTTATAAGTATGGGAATTTGTGGAGATTGTAGTATTTTAACGGTTGAATTCACGAGTCGATCTGGGCTAGACCACCATTGAAAACCTGAAAGCACTGGACGACCGAAGATCTTGGGTTCGAGATCCGCGTGCGGGATCGTGGATACGCACTAGTGAAGAGTCCTATACTAGGTTGAAAGGGCCGTCCAGTGCTTCCAGGTTTTCACTGGTGGTCTAGCTTAGATTGACTCGTGAATTCAAGTATTTCTTGTTAGTTGCCAACTACTTACTGATAGTAATTCTACTTAAGATGAACTAATTGAAGATTTAACAAAAAAACGTTGAATATTTTGTACTTTAAGCTATTCAAGCAACGGTTTGTGCTAAATATCCTCAGAAATAGAGTTTACATATCGCTCATTTTTTGCTTTAAAAATTATGTGACGGATACTTTTGTAAGCAGTTTATTCGGTTGTACGAAAATCAAAGTCAATTAAAACTGGTTACTTTTTCGTAAATAATGACTCATATTTGTAAAAGTGCAATCGATTGAAGCTTGTAGGTAACATATACCATATTTGTTACTTGCACTAAAATGGCAAGAACCGTTAAGTGTCTAGTATTAGAATATAAACTATAATCTGAATGTCTTATGTCTATAAATGTCTTATCTTTTTATTTCGATGAGTAATATCCTAGAGGACTTAGTAAAAACTATGGGACTTAAAATTTATTTGAGTTGTCGTAGTTTTTGCATAGCTACTTATTGCTTTTCCCCATATCTATATAGTATGAGTAGTAGTTGTTATAGTATGATCGATCATTACTTTAGAATTGTTGACATTTTTACGTATATTAAACATATTATTGTAAATATTCAAACAACTAAGAATATATCAACCTAGAAATGACAGTTTGGAAAAATGTTTGCAGCCTATACATTTTCATTATATACTTGTATGTCTGCCCTATCACGTAATATATCCAGCTTCCGGGTGATTAATCTTGCCAGATTTGTATCATTTACGTCTAGTTCGACATTTTTTTCCTTTGGGGAAGCTGTCTAGATGTTTTTTTGCTATGCTGATTTATGGATAGAATTTTATCCTAACGTGATGTCAACTGTTTTAAATAGAGAACTGGAGAGTCAAAATATTTGGTCACATCTATTCGTTTTTTTTCTACTGGAAAGAGTAACTAGATTTGCTGAGTAAACTAGATTCGGTTTTCTATTTTCTTAATTTTCATCGGGTATACATGATTTGAAATATAGATTTTCTAGAGTAATTCAGTTAAACGATCAGGTTAGAAAATCCAGAAAGGAAAGCTACACACGGTTACAGGTGTTGTGTTGTGCATTATCTGATTCGGATACTCAGATACAAGCTTCCAATACACAACCCCAACTGGCTACTTGAATGAAAAGGAAACTCTACTGGCTTAACCGAATCAAGAGATTTTTTCTGTTATTTGTTCGTTAAAGGTAGTTGTACATTTTAATAATTAGCCGGTATACTCATACTACTCACATGCTAAGAGTTAATTTCAGTCGTTCATGTCCATCATAAGCTGAGAATAATGTTCAACATGTTTATTTATTGTGTTTATAATTAATTTGATTTAATTCCCATTTATTATCGATTTTTTCCTAGATATTATGAGGATCAAGCTCGATAACATTATTTTTTTCTTTTCATTCTATTTAGGCTACTTCTTTTAGCAGTGTAACCGATTCCACAATGTCTCTCAATATAATTACCGTAACTTTGAATATGGATTCAGTGAATTTTCTTGGAATCAGTATTGTGGGTCAATCCAATAAAGCAGGAGATGGTGGTATTTATGTAGGATCTATTATGCGTGGTGGGGCTGTTGCACAGGATGGTCGAATAGAACCTGGAGATATGATACTAGAAGTAAATAGAATCAGCTTCGAAGATATGAGTAATGATGAGGCTGTAAGAGTTTTACGTGAGGAAGTTCAAAAACCTGGGTAATTCACGGCATATTTACTATTTGTCTAGTTATCTATTATTTATACTTATTTTCTCACCAAACGTTCAAAAGTAAACTTCATTTCAAGAGAATCATAATAAGGCAAATACCACAACAATGAATGACCATCATAGTTTTCTTGTAGGAGTTAAAGTTTTTTGCATCATAAACTGATATTTAGTGATTAACCACTTGCTAAGGAAATCACAGGCTATCCATTTTTGTCAATACATGAAAATTTCTTTGTGATAACGATAACTACGAGTACAATTTTTCTAGATCATACTTTCGCTTTTTTCTGACTGATTGTTACTACTTTCAGTGTGCTCTAGGGTCATGCTTTTGTTACCTTATATATGCGGAATTTTGCTATTTTGTTCCCTTAATCATCACGTTTTCCGACACTCTCACCTTCCTGTGTTCCTTCATAATCGTGGATTATTGTTGAAGTATGGTGTATCAATTGTCTTTCTATCGAGTCCTCCATAGAACCTATTCGTAGTAGAATAAACTCGATTTTAACGAATACCATTGGACCATATCAAACTTCAGTCTCGAGATACAACACCACAAAAAGCCAAGTAGCATTTTATGTCAATGTTCTGGAAATTGGTAATATAGAGCGTAATCGTTTTTTCTGTGTCATTAGTACCACGCTGAATATAGTGAATTAGTTCTAAACCTATCAGTCAAGTTAAATTTCATCTTGACCAAGTGGTATCGGCGTTTTGCATTCGTGGAAGGAAACTTCAACTGTTCGATCAAAGTTTACTTTATATAAGTGATTCATATAATTTATGTTTTACGTCTTTTTTTATCCTGTGTAGTAATCTAGTTGTTGTGTTAGCTTCACCTAACCGCTCATACACAAATAATGGTGATCAGTTTACGTTTGCATAGAATGTTTTCTTTCATTCTTTCAGACACTGTATTTATTCTGTACTTACTGTGTAATTTACTTCGACCATATATATCTTTTTCAAACACGTTACTGTTAATACTATTGAATCATAGTTTGAGCCTAACTAGCTAAAACACGTAATGTGTTCTCCTTAATACATTTGCTTTTTCTAAAATTTAACTTTAATTACTATAAAAATGTGAAGTGTAGTTTTATCAAAAAGAGACAATCTAAATCAATGAACAATAAGTGCATACTGATGAGTGATTATGAGTAACAGTCATATTTAGAAGAAGAGTACAGTTTCCATTGATTGATAGTTAAATCAGGATAGTCCACAAGAATGGTAGTCGTTCAAGCCAATATATGATTTCCAGTTTAATTATAAATAATAATAAATCTTAAATCCTTAACGTTTTGTGATCGGAAAAACAACTAATGAAGTTCTTTCTTGTAATTCAATATTCAAGTACAGGATCTAGTAATATTGTAGTGAAGGAGAACACAAGTGGGGACAACCAATTATATTTAACACAAAATTACAGAGCTATTTGATAAAATAGAAGGACCAAACTCCAATAATTTATTTGCAAAATGCTCATTAATTGTCTCAGACTTCATTGTTCCTGCATTTCCATAACAATTGCTTTCTGTTCTTGTTCTTCCCTCCTCGATCTTCTTAACCTTCTGCTGCCAGACATTCTATTCTTGACTAGTGTTATATACTACTTATGTCGACCTAAGTAGCACAAACAACAATATTACTCAGTTGATCAAAGGGGAATATGTAGGGGGAACTCGAAGCTGCAGCTCAGCGGTTGAATTTCAAACAATTCATAAATCACTAGACCATCAAATGAGGATATAATACAAGAAGAAATAATTAGTTTGTAGAAAGAAACTGTGAACTTATAGTTTGCACCAAATGTATGTACTTCAGAGGTACAATAGTTTAGTCAATTTACTTTTATTCTATAGGCTACGGATCCTCATCTTTACTTTTGTTTTATATTAGGTAGCCTGGTAAGCTATAAGTAAGCCTCCCAATACGTTAAGGCTGAATATAAGTATTTACCCTACAACAGAATTTCGTTGAGACTGATAAATTCATGGATGAAAGTGGAAATGTTCAGTGTTTAATGAAACAAAAATAATGTAATATATAATCTTAAAGCTAATTAAAAAAGATAGAGCTTAATCATCTTTAGATTGTATGAACGCACTGTTTATTTATATGCATTCCATTCCTTTTTTTCTATATCGGGGTCATTTTTCCATTAAGAATTGTATTTACTTGTATAATTTATCCAAAATGATAAGTCAGTTGGTAAGGTTGTAAGCCTGTACCGACTGGGTTGTTTAGAAGATGTTGTAGACATTCATAGCTTGGAAGAAAGTAGTCAAGAGAAAATAACATGACATCGACTCACGAGGTCTGTGACCATAGATCCAGGCTATGTGGGTGAGGGGGACAAAATATATGCTTGGAGTCCATAGAATTGTCGTAACCTGTGGTTGGGAACCTTAGGTCATATACCCCAATACCGGTTACGGCCCGCCATTTTCAGTAATGTTTTATCTTCAAAATACTAAGCGTACAGTCATTTCACACTGTTATTTATTTTTAAATCTCATTTGTTGATTCTAAACTTGATTTATTATGATCAGGTTTCCACTACGTTTCTTGGATATTATTGTTTCAAACCTGTTAAATACCTACTATGTCACGTAAAACTAATAAACAAAATATTCGAATATAAAAGCTAATAATGTTAAACGAATCTTAAAATATTAAACGTCCTTTCTTTAAAGTTTTTATATGTAAGTGCATCTACAGAATACAGAATGTTTCTTTTTTTAAAGTTATAAAAATTCTCTTACTTGCGTTTTACTGTAGTAAATATCTATAAGCTTTCCGTGAGCAACGTTTTTCGTACCAGGGTAAAAAATAAATAAATTAATAAGGATAGCATATTTTACTTAAGAATCTAACACTCTTAAATTTCTTTTTAACGTGGTACACGATAAACTTTAGAAACTGATTATGAGCTATTGAAGCGTGTTAAATTCTTGTATGTTTTTAGTAGTTTCAAGTTCTCTGAGCGCCTAATAGACTGTATAGAACAACATTGAAAGCTCTGCAATTAAAAAGGCTTGTTCGGAGAGCTTAACACAACCAAAAGCAATCACCTGAGGTGCACAGTTTCCCCATCTATCTATCTGCTTTTACACTGTCAAACAATTTCAAGCTATTTCCATCTTACACATAACTTTAGTATTCTTTTTTAGCTACGTTCTGGCGGTGTTTTCAGATATCTGATCTATTCAAGTGAACAAAATTATTAAGTACTTCCTGTTTACAACTAAACAAACTAAAATATATCACTTTATTTTTTATTTCACAGTCCTATCACTTTAGTGGTGGCAAAATGTTGGGATCCCAGTCCAAAGAACTACTTCACAATTCCTCGTCAAGAACCAGTTCGCCCAATTGATCCTCGGGCTTGGGTCTTACATACAAATGCGATGACTGGAGCACTTGGAACACCCGGATTCGATGGAAATACACCTTTTTTCGGTTCCGGATCACCTGCTTCTGGAATGGCAATGATTCCTGGTGAGAAATATTCCCTTACTTTGTCTTGCGTTAGTAGTATTTTGATTTTGTGCAATCTAACATCTTGTCAAGTCACTCTGAAGGTGATGGGTTTTTTTAGTTAGGGATACGGTAGGAGCTATACGGCGATAACTGTAATTACTATACTTAATAGCTCTAGTTCAAAAGACCGTGCTTGTTAGAAAGACTTGTCGGACAATGTCAAAGAAGATTGAATCTACATCCAAGCTAATTCAGCTATACATCATCCCGATGATTATCAATTGGAGAGTTTTATTAACTGTGTAATTGTTACTAAATAAAAAATCGTAGTAAAATAATCGGTACAGGGAAAATTCATTGGGAGTCAAACAACTAAATAAAATTGATATTGCACTGAAACTCAATTTATCAAAATTGTGAAAATCGACTGAATAAAAATCACCTTAAATAGATATACGAAATTATGGTTGGACTTCGCTCTCATATGTTGAATCTATGCATATAGCATTCCCAACAATAGGACCCGAACCTCAACTAATGAGAGAGTTGGTGACCAACCTCAAAATCGTGGATAAGAAAGTCAGGTAGAGATTAGTATCTTCCTCAGACAATCGAAGATGGTCTCGCAATTTCGTGGATTGATTGGAGTTAGACATAAACACCGTTGGATGTCGGTTCAGTGGTCTAGAAGTTAAGCGTTTGCGCGCAAGACCGAAGGTCCTGGGTCCGAGTCCCACATGCGGGATCGTAGATGCGCACTACTGAGGAGTCCCATGCTAGGACGAAATGTCTGTCCACAGCTTTTAGTGGTGGTCTAGCGTTGATCGCTTAATAATCTCAAAAAAATCATGATCTAGGCGGTCACACTAATGAAATGATTACTGGCGACGACATTATATGTTTCATATCGATAAATCAAATTATTAGCTACTTGTCTGGGAAATTTAATGGTTGTTGCTTAGAAAGACATTGGAAGTCTCACGATTAACCCAACACGACATCTCTAAGATTCCTCTGTTGAGCTGCAAACCACCATCTTCCTCAGTTTAATGATTATTAGTCTATATTTCTAAGGCAGGTGTTTATGTTCAAGTTTTCACCATGTTTTAATCTATCCATTTACCTTTTAGGCCATTTTATGGGTATGAATCCATCTTCTGGATTGTCCGTACCATCTATGCCTCCTGGTATGCCTCCTTTAATTTTACCGCCTTCAATGGCTGGAATCAATGCAATACCTTCATCTAATATGACTACTAAATCATTACCAGAAGTTTCTGACGGTGATGGTTTAACTAGTGGGTATCATCGCAGTAGAGGTCCAGCGAGTAGTGGAGTTGTTGGTGGGCCAGGAAGTACGAAAACAAACGGTTCCCGATCAGGAGGTGAGACAACCGTCGATGCTAAAGGTACTCAGTCACTTCTGTCTGGTGCGAATGGCAAATCATCCACATCACTAACTGTAGCTTCTGATATGGCTTCTGTAGTTCATGATATGTTGATGTCTGATTCTGGTCTAGAAATACGTGATCGAACGTGGCTGAAAATAACCATTCCAAATGCTTTTATTGGTGAGTTTCGTCCACTTATTTTTGACTTGTGTACACTTGTATTACATAGATTTATTTGTCTACCAATCAATACTTGCAAAGTTTGTGGATATTGGGAAATTTTTTGGTGTCTCATTTGTATTCACAATCACGTTTATTATTTTTTTGTGACCCTTAACCTGAGGTAATATATGTCAGAAAAAATGGAACTGTATGCATGAATGGTTAATCTAAACTTTTAATCGCACCCCACATGGATGTTTGCTTACAGGAAATAACTAGACAATTTGAAAATAGGACCTTCAGTCGTGTACGTTTCTCCCTATCTTTTTTGACTCATGTACCGTAACCTATTTTACATTAATACATCAAACCAATATTAGAATTGTTTGTTCTAATTAGAAATTCCATAGTCAACTGTTAAGTATTCGTCACAGATTTATCTCAGTTGGGGTGGCAATCAAAGTCAAGGAACACCGGACAGCTTCTAGTACGGGACTCCTTAATAGGGCATACTCATAGCCACGCCCCGAACCAAGGCTTTCAGGTCTCTGGACGAACTCTGAGCCATATTTAGTAGCTTATTTAAAAGTTTTATGTCCGAAATAGTGGGATTTTGGGAAAGTTTTTATAAGAGACGTGTAGATCAAGTTGTTTCAAACCTCTTTTAAAAGTACTCATGTTGCTTTTTTTCACATTATTTTCATCGACACTTATAAATAAAAATAAATAATTTTTACAATCAGTTACTCTGTAAAGTTTTAAAATCAAATCCTTCATTAACTCCCTCTTATTTATAATCTACTTTGCCAGTTTACTACAAAAGTATATATATATATATATATATATATATATATATATATATATATATATATATATATATATATATATATATATAACTGACTTAAAGGTGTAACAACAGAATTAGAGCAATATGTATGACAGTTATACAGAATTGATTGAAACTTGTCTACTAAAGCGTTACTTTTAAGGACCAATAAAATATAAGATTATTATTATCATCTAATGCACTAATCTGTCTAATCTAGTAGAAACAGAGAAATCAAATAAACGAAAGTATACGCCCTCCCGCCCCTATTTGATTAAAGACTAATAGTATCCAGTCGAAGAAAAAAGTATTTTTTAGATTTTTAATTTGTTGTATTTCGTTTTGTCGATAGAATCAATCATTGTGTTTATGTAGTCAGTATCAATATTTTGTTCCCCTATTTTTACTTTTCATCCAGAAATTTAAATTGTCTCGCTTGTAGATATTCTTGATTATTATAAATTTAAGGAGAGTAATAATGGTTTAGAATCGTTTTTCAAGTATTACATATCAATATATTCATTGGGCAAATCGTTCACGTTTCTAATATGGAGCTTTTCGTTAATGATTCTTCAACTATGTATTGGTTATCAATTACTCTAATTGTTTATTAAGTCTACGGTTAACATGTTTTTTTTGCAATAGATTAAGTTTCTAGAAAACTTTCTATCAATCATCTTACTTACTCCCCCAACGAAATCCAATTCAACACGTTTTTGACATTAATATTATAATATCATAAATTACATGCTTCACTAGTTAATTAATGTGTATAAAGTGGCGAAAACAGGCTCAACTCGATATAACTTACGTATAAAAATTTAACTTTGGTGTCAAAATGTTACTCAGGAAAAACACAGGTATATTGATATATACACATAAAGAATATCTGTAAGTAGTAAGCGTACTTTCTGGAATGTATTAATATAAAAACTAATTCTCACTCAACCTTTATGGTATAGAAGAAGCAAACATAGAATCTAGCATGTAAAATCTGTATTCTTTGAGGTTGGAAGGGCTTGGATTATCACCACAACATTTCTAAGATTGTTATACAAATTGCAGGAAAAAAGAAAAAAGAAAATAAGAGGTTACATCTGAAGATATTCGAATATGTGGTGTTCAAAGAATGAATTGATTTCCACCACTACTGTCAGCCTTTAGTCTTGTCGTTCAAAGCTTAGTACTATAAATTTCTGTTATGTCTGGAATCCTAGACAAGCAATGTACACTACTCCTGATCTGATCATTTTCGATGTTCTAACACAATCTTACGTCATCCAATAAAGTGTTGAAAGTCGTCGAGAATCTCTAGAAAGAGTCTTTAGAAACCAGGAAAAGGCTAAAATCTGTATCATTCGATCAGCGGTCCATGGGAGCTTGTCAGAAACATCTAGATAAACGACAGATTGTGTCACACCCTTACTAGATCATTATCTATTATATAGTTAAATTCAGTTGTTTTCATAAGTTTTCAAAATGTTAAAAACATCTATAAATATCCTTGTTTTCTGCATGTGAACTAAACTGAAGTCAAACTTTTCATACTTTCCACTTCTCAATCATTTGGAGCTCAAGTGTAAGAGTACTTTAGAAAAATAGCCAACAAAAGGCCACTGTCGAATGTTTCACAAAACTCACTGATTTAGTCGGTAACAATGCATAACACACAAGTGCTTACTATCTCCCATTAATTAAAGATTCATAGCTCCATCAAGAAACCTAAAACATTTACATAATACCCTTTATCTAGCAATTATTACAATTAATTATTTCCTATATTGGTAACATTAATTTTTAGGTAATATTTT
Source organism: Schistosoma spindalis (assembly GCA_946903255.1). Lineage (NCBI taxonomy): Eukaryota > Metazoa > Platyhelminthes > Trematoda > Strigeidida > Schistosomatidae > Schistosoma > Schistosoma spindalis. The sequence goes on along the minus strand of OX336420.1, from coordinate 25,401,195 downwards.
TTTTAAACAATCATAAACCACTATTCAAATTTGCTAATTTCTTGTTTATAAAGATGAAATCTAAAACAGTATCTTCTTTATAAGAAAAATAATATTTTGAATAGTTTCACTTCATTATTACTACAATTTTCATAATGAATACAGTATTACGTCATTTTTCTATCTTATTTATTTCTTCACTTTTTTAAAAGAAAGTTAACGTTTACTACTTTTAACATCATCATAATATCTTAACGCTTCATTCTATTTTAACATTGTTTATTATTATTATTATTATTCCTCTTTCTTTAAAATTCTCGTGTTGTTCTATTTGTATCCAAAGAGCAACTGTTTTTTGTTTCCGTTTAAAAATATTTTGCATTATCTTTTATATATAAGTTCAAGAAGTTGTCATTACTTGTCGAAATTTGAAATCGTTGAAAACAAAACAAAAAAATAAATACTTCCAGTCAGTGTTCACATTCTCATCATTATGAATAATAACGTACATGATTATCATATTTCATGATACGTTTATTATTATTTTTTTCATGTATTTTCTTATTTGTTTCAATATGGAATTTTGTTTCCTTTTCAATTGACTGTTTGTCAACTTATAACTAATGTGAACGAGTCTTTTTGGTTCTCTTCCAACTTGTATAACATAATATTATAAATGTTTTAAACAGTATAGTTCAACGTACTCAATATCTCTGGAGATATATGTATCGTTTATTATATTTCAATGCAAAGATCAATGTAGTACTAATGACGTTGTTTAATGAGCTTACCTATTTTACATTCGTTTTTCTTACACATTAATAAACTGACATTAATATTACTATTATTATGTCGTTACTAGATTGATTGACAATCATCTTTTGTCGTTGTTATTATTACTATTATTATTTTCCAAATGTAGTTTCTTCTTTTCTTGCTGCACTTTCTCACGTTTATACTTTCCAGTCACATTTGTCTTTTTTTGTTATACAATCCAATTGAATAATGACATTGTTGATGATAACCTGCTGTGTTTTGTGCTTCACTCTTTTTGTATATTGTTATTACATTTTATGAAAACCTTAATCGATTGATACATATATATTCATATTACCTTTTTACTGTGTTACTATTTCTAAAATGATTGTCATACTAGATTAATTCGATGCATTTTTTCCTTTTTTTAATTCCTAAGAAAAACTTTTTATTTGAGCATTTATATTGACTGATTTCTCTAACTCAGTAATTGGGGGTACCATTGTAAAGATTTAGACAGAAGTTGTAGTAATAGTTTGCCATGTTGTAATATTTCTTTATGTTACAAATAAGAGAGACAGTCAACAATTAACATAATAAAATAAAACGAAACTTAATAATGTAATAAGATATCCAATATGTGCTGATTAGAATTCGCGCGATTATTATAATCAGTGATTAATGATGGTGAGCGATACAGTGGCTCATAATCTGTTGCTGTGAGGCAGATGCGGTCAGTCTTTGTATTCCCTGAGATCTTGAGTCCTAAAATTATTTTCAAATTTCTATTCCACAAATTCTTTCTTCTTAAATCATATTGTTTATCCCTAATGTTTTTGAATATTACTGATATTGTTACTGTGGTGTGTGCTACTTATGTAGACATAAGTAGTATATGACGTGAGCACTGAACAGAATGTCTGGCGGCAGAGAGATAAGAAGATCGAACAATAAAGAATGAAGACAGAAGGCAATTTGTATGAAAATGCAAGAACAAGGGGATTCTGAGTGATTTGAGGCAATTGATGAACAATTTGCAAATTAACGATTCAATATATGGTTGTTTGATTTTACTAACTAGTTCTGTAATTGGTTGTTAAGTACATTGGATTGTCCCCACTGGTGTTTTATTCACTACATTATTACTTCCAATATTTTGATATTTATCTTGGTGATTTGATTTCACTGTGCTGCTATGATATACCAACTTGAACCAACGTACATACGTGCCTGGTTTTTCTCTGGTTATGACTGACTGACTGGTTTAATAGACTAAATATATCTTCACCAGTCACATTTAATGTAAACAATCTGTGTCACTTAAATTGATCACCTAAACAATGTTATTTTATGCTAATTTAAGATGTCTCTGTAATTACTGTGCTTGCACTGCTAGGATGCTGGGTGTTTTTTTTCGAAAAATTGGTGAGTGGGTACAAACTGTGTTTAGTTCTCCAGTTACGTCCTACCTTTTTTTACTGTGAATTCGGCATTTTATACCGAAATATAAAACCCCAAGCACTTTCCGTTTCTTTCTTTGCATAATTGGTAATCGTTTTCGATAAACGGTTTTCATGTTGAAATTTTCATAATTCTTGAAGTTTGACTATCAGTGATTTCTTTCAGTTTTTGTTATGTAGTCGAGCCAATAAAAAACTTCGTTGTTAAAAATGTTGAGTTTGCAAATACATAACTTTTTCCTTAGTTTTTGCACCATTTTCATTTACCTACTGTCTTCATTTCATTACAGGCTCCGAATTAGTTGATTGGTTATTCACACATGTAGACGGTTTTGCAGATCGACGGGATGCTCGGAGGTATGCATCAAACCTACTGCATTATGGTTATATTTGTCATACCGTTAATAAGAGTACATTTTCCGAACAATGTTACTATACTTTTGGAGATATAGCCACAAGTAAGTTCTTTACCTGCTTGAATACTCCTATTTATAAACACCTTTCAATAATTGAGTTTAATGATATTTAATTTTTTCACTTTTTTGTCCAGCGTTGTCTCATCTCAATTTAGACGAAGTAGATTCGGTTTCTGAAATCGGTGCTAATTCTTCATCTCATACTGGTACTCATCCTATGATGCCTCAAATGTATCCTCACGTCCACCATGTGCTTCCTGATGCTCCTGGTGGTGGTTCAGCTACAGGTCTATCATCAGTACAAAATCAAAATGTCCCATCTAATCCTAATCTAGGTTTAATGTCATCTCCTATACCTGGTGAAGGGAATTCACTTGCTCAAACTAACTCTCATTATCCCTACCCACCTGTACTTTATCCTATTCCATCAACAGCTCCTGTGTCTTCATCTGGTCCTTGTAATGTTGATGCGAATGGAAATGACTGTAGTTTTGCTAATCCGAGCTCATCTGCTCTTCCTGGTCTTAGAAATAGAATGTCAAATAACGGGTAAGTTTAAAATGACTTTTTGTTCTGTGAAGTGTTTTTTTACACCAGATTATATTATCAATTTAAAGTGTTTGATTCTTTTTATTTGAAATGTCTCATACCTTTTTATTCTTAGACATCTCCGAGATTAAAATGTTGCAACAAAGGGTGTTAATGCTGTTTGATTTAGTTATGTGAATTTGTTGCCAGTTTACTTTGTGTGTCTCTTAATATCCACATGTTTATAATCTTCTATAAATAACTTGGATTTAAATCCAAGTATTTAATGGATTCGTATATTTTTAGGTGTTTTTTCCTGTTTTTTTCTTCAAACATTATCCTACGTCTTAGTTGTTCAATTTTTATGTTTGGAGATATGTTTTTCTTTTTACTTGCCTTTGTTTAGTTGTATATTTCCTCAGTAGTTCTGTTTCATCTATTATTTTTAGTCAAATGGGTGTGGATTCTGCCATGTATCCGGTAAATACCACTACCATGGCTTCTCATACACGTTCTGTTATTCCTAATCAGACACATGTTACTACTATGAATGCTACATCAAATCAAAGGATACAACAGCAGAAAGTAAACAACTCTTCCTCGTCTAGTTCATCTCGTTCTTCTGCATCTTCAACATCTTCCTCTTCTACCGGTTATTCTGGTAACAGACGTCCAGCTGGTCTATCGGCTAATACTACTACTCAAACACTTAACACCAATGTTCCTCAAAATATGATCACACCACTAGATACCTCAGCTTCTAAAGGCCTTCCTTCCTTAAATAAGGGTATTCAACGACGTACTGATCCATCAAGTGTACAAAGTCTTTCCGGTTAGTTTTTATTTCAAAGTTATGTGACTGAGAATTCACATGTTTATGCATGAGGCTGGTGTGTTTTTGCAATAACCATGTATGTCAAATATATATGTACACTTCAAACTCCAGTTATCTATAATGAATGTTCAGATCTAATTTCTGTCTGAATTGGCTTTTTGGTTGACAAACATAAGTAACAAGCTGATTATTCCCATCCATGCAAAAGTATGTGTTAATTCTCATCGATGTTGAGATTTATTTTCGAGGTTTAAACTTGACAAACAAAAATTCAACTCATTCATGAAATGATTAAATGTATAACAGTATTTTGGTTGCATGCAGTGATAAATTACATAATTGATTATAAATACTTAAGAGTATTAACGGATAACAGTAGTATATTAGTAGTTGTATTAGCAATAGCAAACAATGAATCAGTCCTTTTTCTGTGCTCATCTGAGGAAGAATAAGTTTTATCGTATTGATGCTAATTATTTCATAGTATAATTGAAATGTGAATGTTTTTCCCTCTCTCTCTCTCTGCGTGTATGTATGTTAGCTGCTGAGGTGTCTAAAACTCGTATATTGTTAATCATAATCCTCATACAAATGTTTGCTTTCAATCAGTTCTTTTGTAAACTCTATTACTACTACTACTACTACCATAATCAGATTTCTGCTTCAATAAATTTATTTCTTTTTTTGACCCAAATAACCATTTTAAAGAATTTAGTTGTTTCATCTCAAAATAATTCTATCACAGTGTCATTGTATGTTTGTACATGCTTTTTGTACTAATCGTTCTTAAATAGTAGTTTCAGTGTCTTAGGCATTTCACCACTTAAGGTGTTACCATTAGGTTTCAAGTTGGAATCACATCATGTATTTCACTCGCTTTGGTCAACCAGAGAGTATCAACAAGCTTGAAACATACATATGAAGTTTAGCTTAAAAACTAAAGGTATAAGCTTGACTATAAAAGAAAAAAACTACAGATTTGATCTCCTCTCTTTCTTGTAACTTTTACGGTTATACCGTTAATAATTGTTATTAATTTGTTTTAGCTTTGCAATAATTAATTTATAAATTTCAACTTAATATAGCATATTAAATTATTAATTATAAATGAAGCGAATGGGATACTGGTTTAATTTTGTTACACATAAATTGATTGATCTAAAAAGTGATCACATGAAATGAATTATTTTTCACTAATTAAATAAACTTGCCATCTCTATCTATACTTTTTTTAACTCAAGTAATTTTTATCTCTAAATTGATAGTATAAGTGTAGTGGTTGCCTAATAGATAGTAAAATCAATTAGTTGACCGTCAATTGTTGAGTCACAGGTCTGGTGAACACACCCGTTTTTTATCTTCTTTGGTTTCAGCAAGTCGATAGTATCAGTATTCCTTACGATAAATAAAATGGCTTAAATTCGAGCACTATAACTGTGTACTACTTGCTAAATAAGTTACAATAAACAGATAATTAAACATTCAGGTTGGATATCAACTTCAGGATAGTTGACACTTAAGTAATAGCCTACGGAAGTCTTTTCTCTGATTTAAAACAATTTGTTAATATGAATTTACAAGCCCTATCTATAAAACTTTAATGTTAGTTTTATAAATGTTTGATTGCGTTTTACTTCAGTTAATTTTACCTTCAAGTAATTTGTGCTATCAAAGTATTGATTAGTCTTCAATGTAATCTATTAAGATTCACTGCTATCGCAGGATACAAGTGTACATTATATCTCTAAAGTTTTAAAAAATTCTATCAAAATCACTGATCATCGGCACATTGATCAATTCCACTGAACTGGAAAATAATATGAATTGAGTAACTGCATTAATTTGTAACACGATACAATTTCCTAAAGAATCATTAATTCATTTATAGTGGAGTGGTAACTTAGTGGTTCTACCGCTTGGTTTTCAACAAGTAGGTCAAAAAGTTCGAACCCTGTTTCAGTTATTTTGTGTTTGGCCATGGTGGAGTGTTTCGTTAGCCGTCTTACAAACAAAGTATAACCCACAACTCAATACATAAAATCTTCACACAATACATGGATTAATCAATCTACAAAAAGAAGAATTAAGGTTTTTCTTTTCTATCTCTCTCTCTTAAACATTGTTTTGTCCTTAATAATAAGCATGACAATTGTGTAAATCATATTGAATCTGTGCCATTCATTGATTGATTTACTCACTAGCCTTTTTCAATTTTTGTTCTTTCATTTCTTTTTTTATTTTACCTCGGCAAAACAACAACAAAATGTGGACTACTTTCTAAATGAATGTACAAAATGTGATGTTATACACATATGCGTGTATGTTTGTGTGCTTTCACCGCTTGCTTGTGTTTACCAATACGATTTTTTAAAATTTTATGTCTTTGTAATTACTTGTCTCCTGATTTGTTTGGGTATCATGATTTTCTTGCTTTTACTATTTATCTTCGATTCGGATTATTATTATGTTTATTATGAATATAATTACTACCTGTATTGTATATGCACATATGTGTATATATGTATGTTTTTACATCATTATTGTTGTACAATACCCTAATTCTAAGTCCCGGTTACTCTCGTCATGTAATAATGACAATACCAATGATAAATTATATTTATCCTAACACTAATACATTGTTTAAACCTTGAATCGTTATTATCATCGTGGATAATCATGTGTTAACTGTTGTGTACATTAAACATACTGAATCTGGAAATCCTTCATCTCAAAATCAACTTACCCAATCAAATTTTGTTGGAAATGCAATATACCCATTATTTGACTTTCGATTTATATGTACATATATGTGCGTGTTTAGTCTCATCTCATCCATGTTTTTGTATGCCATTCATCCGAAAAACTCTTAATTCATCATCGCATGCTAGTAATAATAATACTAATAATGCATGTAAAAAAGTAGATACACAGCAGAAGCAACAACAAGAAGAACGACAACCATGTCAAACTAAAAATGTTGTGCATGATCACCATTCTGATCTGCATGAACAAGATTCCGCAAAAAACTCATTAATAATATTATCCGATGAGAATGTCAATAATAATAATTATAAGATAGTTGATAATTTATCATCAGTTGCCATTACTAATACTACCATATCGACTACTCCTACAAATGGTAATCGACGTAATTCATACTCAGTGAAATCATTAAACCAACAATTAACGAATAATGTTATTGATAATGACCGCACAACAACAATAACCACTACTAGTGATAGTTACAGTAATAATAAAGAAATAGATCATAATGACAGTGATAATAATAATACTCAACTATCTTTGTTGACAAAACATGACAGTATCATTAATAATGATTTCAGTACTGAACATTTATCATTCATGGAAGATAAAATACATGAATCAGGTTTGATATCATGCATATATATTTAAGTATATTATTATAGATTATTACTATCAATTCAGTTATATGATTTGAGTAGCTTTAGTGTGTATTTAGTCTGTTTTGTACTATAGATAAATAGTCTCAAACAATAGGCAAGTATAATGCACACTCACTGTATAATCACTTTTATTATTATTATTATTACTATTATTATTAATATTGTCTAGTTCTTACAATAAATCAAGAATATTTTTTTGTTATTTCTTCACATATCAAATACAATAATTTTTGATGCATTAAACTAATGGTAATTTACTGCACTTTTCTTTTAACAGCTCATGGTTTATGCTAGAAGGCATTATTTATTTGTGTTTTTTTCCTTTACCAAATGTAATCATAGTTCCACGTATGATATATACATATATATGTGTTTTTCCTATGGGTAATATGTTTAACAGTTTAATTCTCCAATTGGATAATCCTACGCTTTTAACACGTTTATTTCATTTCTTTCAATTTTAGGCACAAGCAGTACTAGTTCTGCAAGTCGCCAAAATGGAACTGGGGCAAGTGCTGCTGGGAGTGGTAGCGGCAGTGCCGTAACTACACATGTACTCAAAAAATTTAACACGAATAATAATAATAACAGTGTATCTAATAAGTCAGAATGTCTTGACAATGTTCAACGTACACAGCATGGTATGGATTTTACCAATGCATTTCGTCAAACTAATTGCAATTTAGTCAAAGAGTCAAATAATAAACCAGAACTCAATCAACCATTTAATCATACAATGACAACTGGTGGAAGTAATGTTACCACTGGTGGAATTCACAATAATCAAAGATGAAGTAGTCTATGCGTTCATTCATTCATATACATAAACTGACAGATTACTCTTTCTATAAATAGGTAATCATTTCATTTATTTATTACATAATACTTATTTATGATGTTTATTTATTCACCACCTAGAATACATTAGTTTCATGTAGATTTCAAATGATCTTATTTGTGTTAATTGAACATTTAGGTGTATAAAATTTCCTGGAAGTTTATCATCCATAAATTAACATGATAGTCACTAGTATTCTGTTGAAAGTAGACAATAAAATATGAATTAACACAGACCATTGATTTGTGTATGTTCAGAATTTGATTTTAAAAAATATTGAAAGTGGTTGGAAATCCTGTATTGACGTTCGTATTGAAGATTCTCATTTTGATATTGGCTGACATCTATTTCGATTAGCAGATGTTGTTCAACTGTAGGAATGCTATCCTTGCTTTTCCAATCGTCGCCTTTACGTCTGCATCATATCCCCCTTGTTTATGAATAATACTCACATACGTGAAAGTTTCCATCACATACAGGGCTTCTACATCAAATGTAATTGCGGTGGTGTTCTCCGTTTTGTATTTGAGGATCATGATTTTTCCTTTATGTATGTCGAGGTCTACTGATGCCGAGGTTTGTGCTACACTGGCTTTCCTGACGTGTGTTCGTTGATGTGTATGGGATATAAAGGTCAGTTCATCTATGAAGTCCAAATCGTCTAGTTGCGTTCAACCTGTCCGTTTTATTCCGTTCTTTCTGTCAGATGTGAAGATTTTCATGATCCAGTCGACCACTAGAAGAAACAGAAATAGTGACAGTAAGTGGCTTTGCCTGACTCCGATCCTTACTCAGAATGCATTTGTCTGCTGTCCTCCATGCACGACGTTGTTGTATGGTCCGTCGTATGAATACTGTAGTAGTGTGATCCGTAGTGTGGCGTTCTGGCCTATGCATGACCAATCATTACAGAATCCAGTCTGTTGAAGACTTTCCTAGTACTGACAGTAGTGTGATGCCCGTGTAATTTTCACTCTTGCTCATTTTTCTGTCTTTGTAATCTTGATGAGGTATCCTGCTTTCCAGTCTTTCGATACTTATTCTTCCTCCAAAATCTTACTGAGTAGAACGTGAAGCATGTTTGCAGTTGATCATATGTCTGACTTTAATGCTTCGGATTTTATGTTGTCAGGTGTTTCGATAGAGATCCATTCTTTATGGCGATGTCTATTGAGGCCCAGAACTCCTTGCCACCATGAAGTTAATGCTTCTTTGATAGCTCACCAGTTGTACCGCATAACAGTTTCTTCTTTCAGTAGATACCGTAAGGCTTGGAACCTGTTGTTGAAGGCTATCTTGAATTCGTTGAGTTAGTCAGTATATTGAAGGATGGCTGTATTGAAATTTTGTAGTGCTATTTGACTAGTTGTCCAGCGCTTCTTTAGCTTCTGTTTCGTCTTGGCAACCAGCAGGTGATGATCTGAAGCTATGTCAGCTCCTCTCCTGGCTCTCACGTCTTCCATTGCCCTTCGAAATTGTTTACTGATGCAAATGTGATCTATCTAGTTTCCCATGTAACTTTGTGTATGCTTTTGTGTAGGAAAATTGTGACACCTATAACCAATTTGTTGAATGCATATAGATTTGCAAGTCTCTTGCCGAATTTCGTGTTCGTCTAAAGAGATCATTACACAGTAATCAATTAATTGCAAATATCTCAGTTCTACAGTAGGCAAGTCGTTGCTCAACTAGCTCAGTGAGAACACCTCAGACTGAAGCTGGGTTAAATATGGAAAAAGTATCCGCAGGAAGCACCAGTTCGGTAAAGATTACAGGTACACCAAATAACATGAAACCTTGGTTTAGGGTTACGTATCGACTACTTTTAACCACCCAACTTCTTATATACAAATTTCTACTATCACTATGATTAATACCACTTATTATCATGATTATTAAGATTATAAAATGCAACTTTATTATGTGAGATTTAAGCATTTATAATTCAGAGTAATTTTCTTTATTGTTTCTTTTCTTATTTATCGTAGCAAATTAAAGACCTTCAGCTTGCCGATTAATGGCATGATCATTTGTGGATCTGTTTAATTTTCTATCTAAGAATCCGACAAAGAATATAATGTTACAGTGGAAAAGACATTCATCTTATTATTTTCAAACGGTTTGGTTTTTTCAGTAATATATATATATATATATATATATATATATATATATATATATATATATATAAATTACGTAACAAGATGACAATACATATGTATATAAATATGCATATGTCCGTATGTATTATTCTTCACACTTTCACCCGGTCTTTCTTTACATAATATTGTTTTGAGTTGTTTTTGTCTAGTATCCGCTATTTTTTCTCTGACATTCACTTATTTATCTGTTTCACTTTAGTAACTTTTCTCATGTTACAAATGTAAACTTTATTTATTCATAGTGTGTACACTGACCTATTCAGCGTATACGGAGAGTTATCTTTGCTCTGTCGTTGATATGAATATTGTTTTTAATGAAACTTGTATACGTTGTGCGAAATCCATCCACAATTCCTACTTTCAGACGATTAATTTGCTTTACTATATTGCCCCTCTTCCATCGTTTCTCTAGGCTACACCTTGTTATATCAGTCTTAACTACATATGAAAAGCGTGTGATGGATGCATTGGAATCTATCTTATTTTAATTTTCTTTGTTATCCGAAAATTAGAGAAAACTCACCGTATTCACAGATTTTTAGTCCGATGTTGCTTTTTGTTTTTTCCCTGTGGAGATATTCGGGGTTGCTATGACTTGTTAAATTCAATGACTAATTTTTGTTTTGAAGATAAACAGTTACGTAGCAAACTCATTATATGTTCATCGTAAAACAGCATTTTCTTCCTCTTTAATCACTGATATATGAACATAAAAGGCAATTTGCTATGATATGAATCTATTCGTCTTTTTACTTGATGTGTGATATAAACATTTGTTTCATTTCTTAAAGCGCCCCATCCTCGTTCATGTAATCATGTATTTTTATTCTGTTCCCTTTCTTATCTTTCTCCCTATCCATGAATATTCTATTTATCGTTTTTGATTTCGCTCTCCCTATTTTTTCCTGTATTTGATTTTCTAACTTGAGAAAATATTGATTTTATTCATAGAGTGTGATTTTTCGATCTTAATCCAGTGTGTATTTCGCTATCATAATTTTCAATCGGATCTTCCTTTTTCGTTTTATCAGTGCTGGACATGATTTCATTTTATTTTTTGTTTTCTCTTGTTGTCTTATGATTTATTCTTTTTTATTATGAACTTATCTATCTGAGTTTTCTCAAATAGATATTTTGCTCTTAACTATTATGCCTACATGCATACAATTAAGTAGTTCAATTCATCATATTTAGTTCTTTCTCATTTTGTTTTTCAGTCCATCTTTTATTAATTATATTCAAAACGTTAAGATATTTGTTGTTTTGTCTTTATCTACTCACATTTTTGTTTTTCTTTTCACAAAATAGTTGTCAATCTAGGAAATACTGTTTTTTCCTCAACTACAAATATATATATATATATATTTCTATGAAAAAAGACAACTTGAAATAAGTAACCGAGAATGTCTTTTTTTCTATTATTATCGTAGAAATTATCATCGATATTACTCTTAGTATTATCATTGTTGTAATGTTTAATTATACTTGTATACTTGAGATCAGTTGAAAAAGCGTCTAAAGTTATGTAAGTTTGTTCTGAATGTTAGTGCTACAATTTTTCACTGTATTATTCAATAATCATGCTATTATATGTAATAGTATCAGTGATCCTAGTAATATTTAAGCACAGAGAATATAATCCGAGAAAAAAGAATGAATTCGTATAATGGAAAAGTGTAAGACAATCTCAGAATCTAAAGGAAGACATATAGTAAGTGAATCTTTGCGTTACGGCCGATTTTTAGTTATATTATCCATCTTTTTCAACTATTTGTTGTGATTATCTTGAATACTCTAACCGGATAGTTTCCACCTACTACCACGGCTCCATCCATCAGATAATTATTTCATGAACTGATACCAAGTTTTGATTTGGCTGCTCCGAGCTCTCTTCGAACTTATTCCTACGCCAACAAACTTCATTAACTGAAGTAGGCAGTAGTTTGGCATATGTTCCAACCACCTCAGTTAATGAAGATTCACTGTCTTTCCAACCCGTTGTCATCTTTACTTAGTACCCTGTAACTAATCTCACCATTGACCAATCGATAGACCACACACGCGTTCATTTATGACCAAATACTAATAACCTATACATATGTCCTCTATTTTCGAAGGTCACTTCATAACCACAAAGAACAAGTGAAACTACCGTTCAGCATACTCGTCCTTCAGTTGTCAAACGGACATCTATCGTACGTCCCAGGTAACGCACGTTGGAAGAAGCCAAGAAAACTTCCTGCCTAGGTTTTGCTCAACATCAACCCACTAGAACTGATTGGACTTGCAAGATTAGTGAAGCGGTCGCCGCTCTCAACTACTTCTCTCCCTGTCATCAGTTCAGGCGTCGATACAGATAAGCTCTGATACAACATTTTTCATTTCGAGAAAAGGAGAGGAAATGACATCTCTAAAGTTTTGAGATTGTTGCTCAATGCTATCAGACTTTTTCTTGAGTCTTCGCCAAACAGAACCATACCATCTGCTGATTCTAAGTCGATATGTAAAAGTCATCTCAGGAGATCAGTGCCTGAAAAGTCATATGATTAGAGCATTATCTCCAAAAGATTCTTAGATAGAATTAGGTAAAGCGGGTAACTAACGGATACTGCTTGTTGCTATCAGCTGTGATAGCACTTCATAAGTTCTCAACCAGTAGCTCTTGAGTAGAGAGAGCCTTTATAACGTTTATTCACTTTTTTGAAACATCTTTTGTCAACAGTACTTATCGCTGTCAGTGGACCCAACAACTCTTACCCAAGCAACACATGATGGAGGGTGAAGATTCAATGTATACAAGGAGTTCCCACCTACCCTCTATGCTTGTACACGAATTTACCATAACCTATTCGTTATAATAGTAACCAAAATTTTATCAGCTACTGGTACCCATGTTATTAAACTCCGACGTAGTTCGGTAATCTTTATGAAAGCTGTTTAAACACATTTTTCCCAATCGGTCATACCTTTTTGAGCTTTATCTAGGAAATGTCAGTAAAATATTTTGAACTGACGTCCTCATAACAATAGGCATGATTGTTTTCTTGAACTAAGTAATTATGTTCGGTTATCTAGTCTGTTGGATGAGCTGACATTATTCCTAAAATAAGCTGTTCGGGTAAGAGATTTCATACTCCAAACAACGCGTGTTTCTTTAATATCTTGTAAGATCGGAACAACTTTCAACGGGGACAGTTGCTGTTTCTATCTCTTTGCATTCAACAGGTCTTCCTACTCCATGTCTAAATTTAATTTGATGTAACACAATCACCAAACTGCAGACATATCCAACTTAGATTTATACATTATTATACGATGGGCAGTGATATCATAGATAAATACCTAAACTAAAGTCTGTGAACATGGTATTCAATGATCTAACCTGAAATTTCTCGACAACTGATTTAGTTAACCACCTAAATCAATAGATAATGAAGGAGAAATATTTCAAGTGACTAATTTGAAACGAGTAGTAGAAGGATGAAATTTAATTTAAAACCATAACAATTAGCGACTAATGTTCTACGTAGTTGAAAAAGTGAATGAATTGCGTAATCTCTTGACCTGATTACCAACCGTGACACTTGGATGAGCAAAAATCACACAAGTTGGCAGAAAATAACAAAAATGAATCGGTTGAAAAATACTTGACCTTTTTACCAAGTGCCCAACCTTAACAAAATGTGTGAGTATTCTAAATGCGTGGATCAGACCACATTTTTCTATCCAGCTGACCGTTAGCAAAAACTGACTCAATGTTTAGGGAAACATATCGCTTTATACATATCTATAACAAAACTACACCAATCATCTCTCAAAAAATCACGCTAATGCTACTCATTCTTGATTTCTCAATTTTCATTTACCTGGCGTGACACTCAGAACTCAAACTGCACTATGTTAAACTCCAATTTCCATCATTATTACAGCGTCCACATTATTATCATCATCACCATCACTTCGATAGAGTGATTGAAATTGAAACACTTTACCAATTTATTAATTTTCCATTTCAAAATATTCATGTTCACTTTTCCAAAGTGAAGTGAATTACACTGGTTCACACATAGTGATTAAATTTGCTTATGAATTAAAAACAATGAACAGGTTGCTTGTATCCATATGGCATGAATCAGTCAAGAAAGATATGCTATGTAGTTCAAATATTATAGATAATATATGTAATAGTAGTCTTTTTGACGACCTTTTGTCAACATTTCACTTTCTATATTCTGTTCCATACATGGCTACCATATCTAGTCATTTGATAATAAACAAAAAGAATCATTTTCCAATCAGTCACTTCATATTCAACCATGTGAAGTAATTGATTAAGGAACAAACATTTAGCTGATTTAATGCAGATTTTATACAATGTGATGGTGGATTTGAGAAGTTATAATCATAAGCTTTAATCGGTGTATTCTTTTGAGATATCCATCGGTAGAGTTGGTTAGATAAGAAACAATTTGTACAATAAGTGGATTGAAGCAGATGATTAAAAACCACCATTCGAAAACGACCAAGCAACTAAATTAAGAGTTATTAATTCAGTCGAAACTCATTTTTTAGTGAGAAGATTTAATTTGTAATCTTATCTAATGTAATAATGTGAGTAATAGAAGTCTAAAAGACTTTCAACCATAATTATACAGTTAAATTCGTACAAAATTTCTTTTAAATGATTTATAAATGAGGTATCATTCGGGATTTATTATACGATATTCCTTATTAATTCAGTTCTTGAAAATATTTATCCAATTGATTCATCTTTCATTTACCTGGCGTGACACTCAGAACTCAAACTGCACTATGTTAAACTCCAATTTCCATCATTATTACAGCGTCCACATTATTATCATCATCACCATCACTTCGATAGAGTGATTGAAATTGAAACACTTTACCAATTTATTAATTTTCCATTTCAAAATATTCATGTTCACTTTTCCAAAGTGAAGTGAATTACACTGGTTCACACATAGTGATTAAATTTTCTTTTCGAATTTTCCTAATTACTGGCAAAGTAATTAGCTGATGAACGATTTATATTGATGCATCATAGTGTGGATTAAGTATTTTCAGTAGGACACTCCCACTACTAATACTGGTACTACTAGTTCAACTGCTAATTTTACTAATACCATCACTAATATTTCTACGATTTGATTTGTCAGAACAAGCATGTGGGATAACTGCATGTTGAGCGGAATGAAACACTGGAAATCGTTCACTGATGGAACACATTACTATCTCCATTGTCATCCACATCACCATCAAGACCATAAGGTTCGAGATGTATTCCAATTATCACGACATGTGAGTATCACTTAAGATAATCTAATATATACTATTGATATTTATTTTCGATTTTGTTTTTCATACAATTGTCTATACATTCTCCTACTTTTTTTTAGTAGAGATTTATGTGTGTTGTAAATTCGATGTGCTGATCTGAAATTTAAGTATGTATAAGAAACTTATTGTTCAGAGGAATTGACATAAATAATTTGCCATATAACTCTTTCTTATTCTATGTAATGACGTGACGAATTTAATATATCTGTCCGTTTGTAATAATTATGTTCTGTTAAGAAACATGATTGAAATCAATCAATAGGAAGCCCTGACTCTATGATGTATAGTGGTTGGCTTTCAGATATGGACGAATAGGTGATGAAACTTTGAGAATTATACTGCAGTAGATTATTTTCATTTGTATATATTCGTAATTATATGCTTTCGTATAAATCATTAACTGTCAACATATATTTTACTATCTATGAGTTACGGTGTCTGCTACTCAGTTTTGTACCACAGATGAATTAGTCATGTACATATTGTGTTTTGTCATTTATGATACATCGTGATTTTCCAATTAATATATGTTATCATGTAAACTGGATTAGAAAATATACAGAGTCTATAGACTGGGTTTTTTTCTGTTTGCTTCCAATTCTCAACGCAGTGTGTTCTTCAACCTTCCACTTTTCTGTTTTCCTTCAGCATTCCGACTGAGTGCATCCATCTAGATGCATTTTGATGATTCCCGAAATGTGTGTCCTGTCCACCTACAACATCTTTTCGCAATTTCCTCTTGAACTGGAAGCTAGTTTGTTCTCTTTCTCACAGTAGGCTATTGCTGATGATATTTTGCCAACAGACATTTGGTATCTTGATTAGACAACTATCTATAAATACTTATACTTACTTGATCATGGTTGTGGTAGTTGTCGAATTTTCAGTTCTATAAAGTAAAACTGTCTTAATGTTTGTATTGGAGATCCTGTCTTCGATGTTGGCTGACAGCTATTTCGATTAGCAGATGTTGTTCAACTGTAGGAATGCTGTCCTTGCTTTTCCAGTCCCCGCCTTTACATTTGCATCAGTTCCTCCTTGTTTATCAATAATACTTCTCACATACGTGAGAGTTTCTCGCACTCCCTGGGTTTCTGCATCAGATGTGATTGCGGTGGTGTTCTCTGTGTTTTATTTGAGGATCATGATTTTTCCTTTATGTATGTTGAGGTCTATTGATGCATAGGCTTGTGCTACACTGGCTATCTTGATCTGCATTTGTTGTTGTGCATGGGATAGAAGAGTCAGGTCATCTATGAAGTCCAAATCGTCCAATTGATTCCGAGCTGTCCATTGTATTCTGTGTTTTCCCTCAAATGTTGAATTTCAGTGATTGGCATTCCTTCTATTTCCTTTACCGGTCTCTCTGTATACTATATCTCTGTGCCAGTTTCTTCGTTGTATCGTAAAGTTGTTTCATATTTCCTTCTCTTGCAGCTTTTTCCTCTGTCGTTGCTAGTTATTACGCTTATTTCTGCTTGTCGGCTTTAATGCTCTTCTTTACTTGCCTGTTTGCTTCTGCGTACTCACTTTGTGTTTGGACTTTCTATGCTCTTGTTCGGTTGTTGTCAGTTGCTGTCCTCCTGTTCTTACTTTCTTTGATCTTGTCCAGTGTTTCAATAGAGATCCATTCTTTATGGCGATGTCTATTGAGGCCCAGAACTCCTTGCCACCATGATGTTAATGCTTCTTTGATACCTCACCAATGAATGACTCAAGTAGTCAGAGTAAGCATTCAGTCGATCATAAATTATGTAATATTAACAAACTCTTAGCAGTGTTTGGATTCTAATCAATTATTATAAATTGTGAAATGAGTAATTAGGAGAACGTCAGTATCATCAATGATGTTGATTATCAACACCAACACAAACATAAATCAGACATAACCCCTTTTTGAATTCGCTTAACTGTGAAAAATCAAATAAGGATTTTCAGAAGAACACACCATTGCATTTTATGGTTAAATGGAAGATATATGGAGTAGAATTTAAACACCACTGAGGTATATAATACAAGGAACTATTCAGAATATCCTACTTTCTTATCGATTTATTGTATCGGTACATTTCTCCAATACAATATTGTTTTAACTGATGTGGCTAAACTGGTAATCCTGTCTCTTGATGCGCTTCCAAATTCTAACGAACCATCAGTCAACTAACTGATCAAATTCTAATTTTAGAGAACTAAAAATGTTAATAATAAGATATATAACAAAAACCATGACTGATTATCTGATTAGATAATGAATTATCATTCAAAATAAAATGAAGGTCGGAAAATGAATTCAAAATTATTTTACACGTCCTCAACATATCATAAGGATGAGCACTATAAACGTATTATTGATTTCTAGGTGCCGATTCTATTTTTCAGCCGAATCATAGTTTTCTAATTGTGTTTATCATTAGTGAATAAAATCCACATCGAATATATTTAACAGTGACACATTAATAGTTTAGTAATCAAATCGTGTTATTAAGGTATGTTACGTTTTATTGGACACAACAATCTTCTTTATGAATAAAAAGTTTAAAAAATCCCCTCTGGTTTAGAAATGAATTTCATATCCTGATGAAAAAAAACTGATTCTAATGTATTCAGTAGTTGGTTAGTACAATCACCAATTATTAATTGCTTTTCTAACCTTTGCGTCTATTATGAAATAATTTTAAGTAAAATAATTGTTTTACTACTAACTACATAAGTAATTAGTATCAGATGGGGTTTTGTGGATATTGTAGCAATTTCAATAATTGAGATCATGAGTTAAATAAAGCTAGACCACCATAGAAATCGTGGAAGCACTGAACGGCCATTTCGTCCTACTGTGGGATTCCTCAGCTGTGTACATCCACGATTCTACCTCGTGAGATTCGAACCCAGGACCTATCAGTCTTGCGTGCGAAAGCTTGACCTCTAGACTACTGAGCTGACATCTAACGGTGTTATTGTCTAACTTCAATCAATCCACCATTGTCTTCAGTGAGTTACTATCTCACTCAATTTCGTGGGTTCGTTGATGTTAGACATTAACACCGTTGGATGCCGGCTCAGTGGTCTAGACGTTAAGCGTCCACGTGCGAGACCGTTGTTCCTGAGTTTCATTCCCATGTGAGGGATCGTGAAAACCCACCGCTGAGGAGTCCCAATACCAGGACGAAACAGCCGTCCAGTGCTTCCAGGTTTTCCATGATGATCTAGCTTCATTGTCTCATGATCTCAACTATTAAAATTACATAAGTAATTGTTAAGACATTTCAAAAATATTAACAATTTAAAATAGATAATTATATTAATTAGGCTTAATATTGTTACTGTTAAAGTGCCGCACACAGATTATGTGTTCATTAAGTTGAGTAGACAGTTACTAGTTATCAAAATTCATATAATTTCACATATAAATCGTTTATATTTCGTTTCACTTTTTAAAAAATATATCCCAATATTATTTACTTCGATTTATCTATTATATTGTTTTTATCCAGGAAAAAAGAAAATGCGTTTCATTTTTGTTTGTACGGCTGCTCTCCGTTTTGCTGAAGCGATTGCGATAGAAAAACTTAAACCGGATTTATGTATTCAAAAAGAGACAGTAATAAACTTATTACTACCCTGGTAATCCTCTTTTTATGTGTGTTTATTGTTTTTTTGTTCTGTTTTTGGTTATTAGTTTTATTTAGTTTGTGGTATATTCCACTCCCATCCCAAAATTCTTAAACCACCCTTTCACCCACACATTTCCGCTCACTTGATTCTCTTAAATTGTGTGAACTCTTCAAATTCTATTCGATTATTACGTAACCCATCTTACCAGTTTTTAATTCCATGAATCCTTTATTACCTCAAAATTTATTTCATCTGTCTCTGAACTCCATCGCCTTGATTCTAACACATAATAACCTCTGATAACCTTTGTGATTCCAATCCTTTACATTCATTTATCTCAATTGTTCCATACTATTTCTTATCTTTATAAAATTCTAATATGTATTTGGTTGTAAGCAGCTGACGAGAAACCACAAAATATGATGAATTCATATCATTCTGCATCAGTATTTGTTCTGGCTTCGAAACAGTTACTTTTCTTTTGAGAATTAAAAAAAAAACTCATTTCAGTCATTAGCAATATCATTATTCTATATTTTGTGTTACAATGACAAAATCTACTGATTTTTCACCATTACTACTATTACTACTTTTTATATAGTAGTATCTTGTCGAGTAACAATTACACTATTTACAAAATAATCATTTCACATTAATAACTTACCACTAAAAACTAATTGATAAATGATTTTTATTAGCCTGTTAGGAGCAGCATGATATATTATTGCTCTATGAATACAGACATCATAATGTAGTTTTAATCCAGTTTTATACATAGCCATAGGAATTTATCTTTACTTAAAGAGTATAGATAATTTGTATTAGATTTACCTAGAGTACCCATTAAACCCAGTTTAATCGTCACTTATATCTTACTTATCAAGTGTGAAGCGAAATTATTGATCGTTTAAGGTCATAGATTTATTTGTTTATTTTATGCTTGTCATTATTATTCACAATTTTGACAGTTCAGTTTATATAAGTGTGGATAATCAAATCAGTCATTTGACAACTATTGAAGTATACCTCAACTCCTTATTACTGAATGACAATAGTAACGATAAGTTCGTTATAAGTGTCCAAAATAACCAATATACAATTAGCAAAATGGTAAATCTCTAGATTAGCAAAGATATCATTTAATCCATGGAAATCTAACTATTTATGATTGTTTATTCACAATAAAAAATTGTAATGGCACCACAAATTCTTGTCTTATGTCCGTTTGAACTGAGAAATATATGTGTTCATCCGCGAATGCTTTTGATCAGATCTGCAACCACATGATTTTGTTTACTAGCACAATCTATTGTATGCATGAATTCTGAAGCCGACTGCTCTTTGTTCCTCAAAAGATAAATAGAGAAAATATATTAATCACTGTGACATTTTTTCCAATTTTTGATCATTAACCATTGAAACAAGTTAGAAACTTTTCATTTACCACTATACATTTAAATCATCAAAATGTATTGTCATGTTTACACACTTGAAAAATACATAATTCAAAGGTTTGAGCAATGTACCATCTAAAAATATAAACAAATTATTACAGTGTTTTCTAACACATGAGTAATAACCAAAATATCTTTCAGGGTAGAGTGATGTAAATAACTTTCTAGAATTTAAAAGAAGATAATAATGAAATGATAGTAATGCATGATAAAATTCCTGAGAATTTAATCTGACGAACTTACAAAAGAGGAATAAAAAACAGACATTTTAGTGGTTTAATTACCATACACTATCAAAACGTGGATCAGTATTCGGATAATAAAATAAGAAAGGAAAGAAGAATGAAAGGTATTGTATATAAGAAACTATTCTGTTGTTTCTGTGGTGTCCTCGCTGTGAATGTGAGTATCACCTCTATCGGGTCCGCAGTTTTACTGCTCATACTTGATAATCGATGACCACTGCGAATCCTCGATCCTACCACTTATACTTTGGAACGAGAATCACTTCAATTCTGATGACCCAAAGTATGTACACTAAAGACTGGTGCAATGAAGATTTATTGACTATCCAAAAATACTTCCCAAATCGGTCCCAAAATCAAATCGTGATTAAATCAAAATACAATCATTTATGTACAAATTTTTTTACATACATTAAAGCAACATATACAAAGGGAAATATATGATGTTATTGTAAAAAAAACACTGAATACATTTCACTTGAATTGATAAAGGGAATATAATTGTCATATTGACCGAAGTTTTCATCTAGTACTCTGGCCAAAAATTTTTTAATAAATTGATACAAAAAAAATATTGACCTAAATAATATCACCTTTTTCATTTTAATATATCAAAAGGATTATATCTTCTTTTGTTCATTGAATTCCGACACAAGGCTCTAGTAGCTGGGTAATCATAATGTAAACAAATATTATAGACAGTAATTTTTTAAAATGAATATTTCTTATATTATAAATTACATTAATTTTTGTTAAAATTTTTAAATCCATTTTCGGTGTACAAAATTGAGGATAAACTGAATATATGAGTTGAATAAAATTGAATAAATATATAATGAATTTAATTGTATTATCATATAATTTGGTATTTTATTTCTAAAATATATTTCTTAATGTAATTGGTTATTGAGTAGTAACGGTTTAGTTATGACTGAATTCTGTTAATTAAGTTTGTGACATAGATACCAATAGTGCACGGTTGAAAATCGATACATAAATATTTCGATACTCGTGTCAGACTAACTCCACCTGTAGTTCTTCTAGAGTTACTGCCGGTCCCAAACCCGGGTAAAGGATGAGAATTAAGCATGGAATTAGCGACCTTATCCCGTCGAAAACTAACTCTACCCTAGGAGTTAGGTCATCATCTAGAAGATGAGATGCTGATCTACTCCTGTCACGAAGAGGAAAATGCTTCACACACTCAGGAAGTTGCTCTGCTTCTGCCCAAACAAGCACGGAATGCACTTGTAAGATGGGAATCTCACGGATCCAGAATCATGAAAACATCATTCAAAACAAAAAAGGAGGAAATCGCAATGAATATTATCCAATATTATGCACCCACCAATGATAGCAACGACGACAATAAAAAGTAGTTCTACGATAGGCTGCAATCGATCATAGAAAAAAGATCAGGAAAGAACCTAACCATCCTGATGAGTGGTCTAAACGCCAAATTCGGAATGGACAACATCGCTTGTGAATATATCATGGGACGATATTAACTGACTGTGAGAAAGGAACGAGAATGACAAGAGACTTGCAAATCTATATGCATTCAACAAATTGGTTATAGGTGTCACAATTTTCCTACACAAAAGCATACACAAAGTTACATGGGAAACTAGATAGATCACATTTGCATCAGTAAACAATTTCGAAGGGCAATGGAAGACGTGAGAGCCAGGAGAGGAGCTGACATAGCTTCAGATCATCACCTGCTGGTTGCCAAGACGAAACAGAAGCTAAAGAAGCGCTGGACAACTAGTCAAATAGCACTACAAAATTTCAATACAGCCATCCTTCAATATACTGACTAACTCAACGAATTCAAGATAGCCTTCAACAACAGGTTCCAAGCCTTACGGTATCTACTGAAAGAAGAAACTGTTATGCGGTACAACTGGTGAGCTATCAAAGAAGCATTAACATCATGGTGGCAAGGAGTTCTGGGCCTCAATAGACATCGCCATAAAGAATGGATCTCTATTGAAACACTGGACAAGATCAAAGAAAGTAAGAACAGGAGGACAGCAACTGACAACAACCGAACAAGAGCATAGAAAGTCCAAACACAAAGTGAGTACGCAGAAGCAAACAGGCAAGTAAAGAAGAGCATTAAAGCCGACAAGCAGAAATAAGCGTAATAACTAGCAACGACAGAGGAAAAAGCTGCAAGAGAAGGAAATATGAAACAACTTTACGATACAACGAAGAAACTGGCACAGAGATATAGTATACAGAGAGACCGGTAAAGGAAATAGAAGGAATGCCAATCACTGAAATTCAACATTTGAGGGAAAACACAGAATACAATGGACAGCTCGGAATCAATTGGACGATTTGGACTTCATAGATGACCTGACTCTTCTATCCCATGCACAACAACAAATGCAGATCAAGATAGCCAGTGTAGCACAAGCCTATGCATCAATAGACCTCAACATACATAAAGGAAAAATCATGATCCTCAAATAAAACACAGAGAACACCACCGCAATCACATCTGATGCAGAAACCCAGGGAGTGCGAGAAACTCTCACGTATGTGAGAAGTATTATTGATAAACAAGGAGGAACTGATGCAAATGTAAAGGCGGGGACTGGAAAAGCAAGGACAGCATTCCTACAGTTGAACAACATCTGCTAATCGAAATAGCTGTCAGCCAACATCGAAGACAGGATCTCCAATACAAACATTAAGACAGTTTTACTTTATAGAACTGAAAATTCGACAACTACCACAACCATGATCAAGTAAGTATAAGTATTTATAGATAGTTGTCTAATCAAGATACCAAATGTCTGTTGGCAAAATATCATCAGCAATAGCCTACTGTGAGAAAGAGAACAAACTAGCTTCCAGTTCAAGAGGAAATTGCGAAAAGATGTTGTAGGTGGACAGGACACACATTTCGGGAATCATCAAAATGCATCTAGATGGATGCACTCAGTCGGAATGCTGAAGGAAAACAGAAAAGTGGAAGGTTGAAGAACACACTGCGTTGAGAATTGGAAGCAAACAGAAAAAAACCCAGTCTATAGACTCTGTATATTTTCTAATCCAGTTTACATGATAACATATATTAATTGGAAAATCACGATGTATCATAAATGACAAAACACAATATGTACATGACTAATTCATCTGTGGTACAAAACTGAGTAGCAGACACCGTAACTCATAGATAGTAAAATATATGTTGACAGTTAATGATTTATACGAAAGCATATAATTACGAATATATACAAATGAAAATAATCTACTGCAGTATAATTCTCAAAGTTTCATCACCTATTCGTCCATATCTGAAAGCCAACCACTATACATCATAGAGTCAGGGCTTCCTATTGATTGATTTCAATCATGTTTCTTAACAGAACATAATTATTACAAACGGACAGATATATTAAATTCGTCACGTCATTACATAGAATAAGAAAGAGTTATATGGTAAATTATTTATGTCAATTCCTCTGAACAATAAGTTTCTTATACATACTTAAATTTCAGATCAGCACATCGAATTTACAACACACATAAATCTCTACTAAAAAAAGTAGGAGAATGTATAGACAATTGTATGAAAAACAAAATCGAAAATAAATATCAATAGTATATATTAGATTATCTTAAGTGATACTCACATGTCGTGATAATTGGAATACATCTCGAACCTTATGGTCTTGATGGTGATGTGGATGACAATGGAGATAGTAATGTGTTCCATCAGTGAACGATTTCCAGTGTTTCATTCCGCTCAACATGCAGTTATCCCACATGCTTGTTCTGACAAATCAAATCGTAGAAATATTAGTGATGGTATTAGTAAAATTAGCAGTTGAACTAGTAGTACCAGTATTAGTAGTGGGAGTGTCCTACTGAAAATACTTAATCCACACTATGATGCATCAATATAAATCGTTCATCAGCTAATTACTTTGCCAGTAATTAGGAAAATTCGAAAAGAAAATTTAATCACTATGTGTGAACCAGTGTAATTCACTTCACTTTGGAAAAGTGAACATGAATATTTTGAAATGGAAAATTAATAAATTGGTAAAGTGTTTCAATTTCAATCACTCTATCGAAGTGATGGTGATGATGATAATAATGTGGACGCTGTAATAATGATGGAAATTGGAGTTTAACATAGTGCAGTTTGAGTTCTGAGTGTCACGCCAGGTAAATGAAAGATGAATCAATTGGATAAATATTTTCAAGAACTGAATTAATAAGGAATATCGTATAATAAATCCCGAATGATACCTCATTTATAAATCATTTAAAAGAAATTTTGTACGAATTTAACTGTATAATTATGGTTGAAAGTCTTTTAGACTTCTATTACTCACATTATTACATTAGATAAGATTACAAATTAAATCTTCTCACTAAAAAATGAGTTTCGACTGAATTAATAACTCTTAATTTAGTTGCTTGGTCGTTTTCGAATGGTGGTTTTTAATCATCTGCTTCAATCCACTTATTGTACAAATTGTTTCTTATCTAACCAACTCTACCGATGGATATCTCAAAAGAATACACCGATTAAAGCTTATGATTATAACTTCTCAAATCCACCATCACATTGTATAAAATCTGCATTAAATCAGCTAAATGTTTGTTCCTTAATCAATTACTTCACATGGTTGAATATGAAGTGACTGATTGGAAAATGATTCTTTTTGTTTATTATCAAATGACTAGATATGGTAGCCATGTATGGAACAGAATATAGAAAGTGAAATGTTGACAAAAGGTCGTCAAAAAGACTACTATTACATATATTATCTATAATATTTGAACTACATAGCATATCTTTCTTGACTGATTCATGCCATATGGATACAAGCAACCTGTTCATTGTTTTTAATTCATAAGCAAATTTAATCACTATGTGTGAACCAGTGTAATTCACTTCACTTTGGAAAAGTGAACATGAATATTTTGAAATGGAAAATTAATAAATTGGTAAAGTGTTTCAATTTCAATCACTCTATCGAAGTGATGGTGATGATGATAATAATGTGGACGCTGTAATAATGATGGAAATTGGAGTTTAACATAGTGCAGTTTGAGTTCTGAGTGTCACGCCAGGTAAATGAAAGATGAATCAATTGGATAAATATTTTCAAGAACTGAATTAATAAGGAATATCGTATAATAAATCCCGAATGATACCTCATTTATAAATCATTTAAAAGAAATTTTGTACGAATTTAACTGTATAATTATGGTTGAAAGTCTTTTAGACTTCTATTACTCACATTATTACATTAGATAAGATTACAAATTAAATCTTCTCACTAAAAAATGAGTTTCGACTGAATTAATAACTCTTAATTTAGTTGCTTGGTCGTTTTCGAATGGTGGTTTTTAATCATCTGCTTCAATCCACTTATTGTACAAATTGTTTCTTATCTAACCAACTCTACCGATGGATATCTCAAAAGAATACACCGATTAAAGCTTATGATTATAACTTCTCAAATCCACCATCACATTGTATAAAATCTGCATTAAATCAGCTAAATGTTTGTTCCTTAATCAATTACTTCACATGGTTGAATATGAAGTGACTGATTGGAAAATGATTCTTTTTGTTTATTATCAAATGACTAGATATGGTAGCCATGTATGGAACAGAATATAGAAAGTGAAATGTTGACAAAAGGTCGTCAAAAAGACTACTATTACATATATTATCTATAATATTTGAACTACATAGCATATCTTTCTTGACTGATTCATGCCATATGGATACAAGCAACCTGTTCATTGTTTTTAATTCATAAGCATATATTGATTATGTTAAGGCAATTACATTTATCTCATGAATCAGTCGGATCTCTGTTTAGTTATCTATTCATTTTGTAATTTACATCATTAATTAAGTTTAATCAAGCTCCCATTCAGAACTAGAGAGCTCTATACAGCTGTTTCTCTCTGATATGAGACTTTACACTAGTCTATAATAAGTTTACTCCACCGTATTAAAGATCACAACACCACCACCAACACCACCAAAAACAACAAAAGATGTAACCAAAATCATGTTACAAAAATGTTCCAAGAATTTTAAACATTATCAATTTTCTAATTTTATTATCAACATATTTGTCATGAAATAGACATAGAAAGTATACATTTATTATTTATATTAAATTAACTTTTGAATTAGAATACATTTTCCTGTTTGGCACAAACATCATTCATTTATCATTATAATAGGTAATAATCTAAGTGAGAAATCATCCATTTTTATCAGGGTTTTTTGTATTTAATACAAACAGTATTCAATGAAGAATTATGTAATGAAACAATTTATCGGTTTATTGAATGATAACACAATCACATTAGGCGTTTTTTTTTCTGGACCTGTAATGTCTGAAAACTTATCGATTACTTTCTGAATTCATTCTTTATATTTTCTATAATAATAATAATAATCATTATTAACATTTAAATATAGTTATACCTTTAAAGATATAAATTTATCAGTTAATAATAGATGTATCATTAAAATTGTTTATATTGACCACTTGTTTATAATTTCATTAATCACTTACTTGCGCCTGTTACCCCTCGTCAAACGGGCATGGACGGCCCACCATCATACTCCATACGATTTTGTACTGGTTAATTCTTTCCAGTTGCTGTTGATTCTTTTCATGTCTGCTTCCAATTCTCAACGCAGTGTGTTCTTCAACCTTCCACTTTTCTGTTTTCCTTCGGCACTCCGACTGAGTGCATCCATCTAGATGCATTTTGATGATTCCCGAAATGTGTGTCCTGTCCACCTACAACATCTTTTCGCAATTTCCTCTTGAACTGGAAGCTAGTTTGTTCTCTTTCTCACAGTAGGCTATTGCTGATGATATTTTGCCAACAGACATTTGGTATCTTGATTAGACAACTATCTATAAATACTTATACTTACTTGATCATGGTTGTGGTAGTTGTCGAATTTTCAGTTCTATAAAGTAAAACTGTCTTAATGTTTGTATTGGAGATCCTGTCTTCGATGTTGGCTGACAGCTATTTCGATTAGCAGATGTTGTTCAACTGTAGGAATGCTGTCCTTGCTTTTCCAGTCCCCGCCTTTACATTTGCATCAGTTCCTCCTTGTTTATCAATAATACTTCTCACATACGTGAGAGTTTCTCGCACTCCCTGGGTTTCTGCATCAGATGTGATTGCGGTGGTGTTCTCTGTGTTTTATTTGAGGATCATGATTTTTCCTTTATGTATGTTGAGGTCTATTGATGCATAGGCTTGTGCTACACTGGCTATCTTGATCTGCATTTGTTGTTGTGCATGGGATAGAAGAGTCAGGTCATCTATGAAGTCCAAATCGTCTAGTTGCCTAATTTCATTTATCACATTCAGAAAATTGTAAATTACTTCATAATTTGTATTTAAACGCAATAGAATTTATGATTTAATGTTTGGATTAATTTTAAATGATTCTATACTTTTTTACGTCATATAATATTTTCAAGTAGTTTGCAAATCAACTATATCATTCTTTAATAAATTACAGTAGATATGTGACATTGTAAATTGTTTGAATAAATTATCATCTTGATCATCAATGACCATCTAGTTTGTTTAGCTATGTGGATTAATTTGAGGGAAGTGTAATCTAGAAATTTTATTGATCATCATTAATATGAAATTTAACAAGTATGTTATTTATCCGATAATAATCAATTGGAAGATGTTAATAGAGAGTCCTCTACTAAATTACAATACTGTTTGAAAAACTGATGATACTTGTAAGATCTAAATTCATGTTACCTGCAATCTGTACTAAAATTAATTTAGATAGGTTTTTAAATTCTTTCACTGAAATATAATATCTTACAGCATTTCAATAACATACATGTAAAAAGTATATCAAACTTCATTTTGTTTTTTTTTAAATGGTTTTATGTACTGGAGAACCATTCAAAATTAAAGAATACTAGGGAAAGTTATATTGTCCTATCTTTCGGTTACCAAACAGTATGTATTATTGACCATAAAAGAGATAGAAGCCAAAACATGAGTTCAAACTGATATGAAAATATAAACTAAAAAGCATTTCCAAGTGATGTTAGTATATAATGAACAATCTTCATCCCCTCCTTTCATCGACCACCTTAACGTAATTTATTGATGTATACGTATATTGAAAATTGAGTACATATATACACTTGAATGAGCTAATTAACAAAAATGAATCAAATATAGTTATATTATTTTATAACAAACTACAAACCTCTGAATTCAGGTCACAGTTGTTTCAAAACATACAAAACAAAATCTGATTTCATCACATTTCGTTTGTTTTTTGTTTTCAAACAAAAAAAAACAGTAAACAAGCAACTATACAAATTTTCACAAATTATACATTTGAAATAATATTACCTTAACTTACCGTAAACATTTAAAATGATTGAAAGAACATTCAAAGTGAACGATTGTTGAACAGCTGTTATTTTTTTTCTGTTTTATGAATTTCATATACCGGTAGCAAAACAAAAAAACATAAACAAAGAACATACATGTATATTGTTGATTAGTAACAAAATAACCACTTACTATCAGTTCAACATTCAAGTATCATTTTGAAAGCTATTCAGATACTACTGGTTTATTTTTTTTTTTAAATTGATGATTTCAATTGTAAGATATTGTAATTGAAGAAAATAAAAAATGAAATTATTGTTAGCATATTGTTACATGTTTATTTAGTGAAAATTCCCATTTCGATATTTGGTAAATAAAGAAAGAACGAATGGAGAAAAGAAATTTCTTTTCAGTTAGTTTTTCATTATGGCTCTACACTAATATATACATAATTTACAATAATTAAATAATACTCGTCGAGTGGATACGTTAAGTAATAATTATATAATGACATATTGATTATAGACTAACATTGAGTAACCGGCGAAAAAAGGAATAATAATAATCAAAGTAATTATTCGAAAATCAAGAAGTTGCTACGTTACATAATATATAAAAAAGAGAAGGGACAAAATATTTTGATGAATGGTCAGTAGAATAGTAGTTATGTAAGAATCAAGAGATCAATGTTTATTTATATTAATCTCCAGAATAATTATTTTCATTTCAAATAAGTAGTTATATACTCAGCTTTGAACTATGCATTCTATGTAAAAGCTATTAATACTAACAGTCTGTTTAAACTGAAATAAACAATGTAAAATTCAGACTTATAACTCTACATATAAGAACTTCCGTCTAAATTTGTTTTGAATAGTTTCATAGTATTTGGGCGACGAGTTGATGTGAGACATCAAAGAGGAAGGATATATATATATATATATATATATATATATATATATGTAAAATCTCATAGAATGAATTTAAAGTAAATTCAATGTTTTTCCTAACAATCTGGTCAAAGCTTTTTCAAGGAAATATAATGAAACATCAAAATTATTAAATATAAATAGGAATACAGTGAACCGGAGAACCATGTATCTATTTATAATTGATAATTTTGATGTTTGATTATATTTCCTTAAAAAAGCTTGAACCAGACTGTTAGGAGAAACATTGGATTTGCTTCAAATTTATTCTCTACGATTTTACAAATACAATATTTCACCTTATTGTCTTATAAGTTTGCCGTTCAAAGTATTCACTTGATGTTGTTTTACTTGAATCTTCCCATTGATGTTTAGGACTGCAATTGATCAGTCTCTTATTGGCATATGTGCATACTGTGCGTATTGCCTCGATATTGCCTTAATTTACAAGCACTATGAGAAAAGATGAATAGTGGCTAGCAGTGGAATCAAGGACGCGCGTTTCGTCCTATTTAGGACTCGTCAGTATGCACATATGCCAATAAGAGGCTGATCAATGGCGGTTCTAAACATCAATGGGAAGATTCAAGTAAAAAAACATCAAGTGAATTGAACTTCACCCCATCGCACAAGCAAGTGGCTATCAGGAATCAGTAGCTAAGTGGATAACGCGATGGCGTTTGAAGCGGACGGTAATGAGTTCGAGTCCCAGAGTGAACATCAACTCTGAGATGCAGGTACATCCAGCTGACGAGTCCCAAATAGAACAAAACGCGCGTCCTGAATTCCACTGCTAGCCACTATCCATCTTTGCTCATAAAGTTAAGTATTGTAATGACCATTCACTTCTGTACAGAATAAAACCATTTGAAATTCAAGCGTATTTATCATTTTTTTTTATAACTGATAAGTACTGAGTACGATAAAAAACAATTTAGAATTTTGAAATCATATTAAAGCTTTATTAATTGTAGATAGGATTTGTGAATGTTGATTATAATCGCTCGCAACGTTAATTGATTGAAGTTGAAAATTCTGGACTACTGACCTTTAATTAAGTGGTTTTAATTTTATGTGCTGGCTTTGGTAAGTGAACGTTTCAAGTTTTATTTTATGACGAAGTACATTACTGGGCCAGTGACAGCTCAAAACTGAAGAAACCAGATATTCAATACTGCATCATTATTCATCTGATTCTAATCCATGCAAGACACTGACAAAAAAGTTCATTTAATCTACGGTGAAAACACAATTAGATCTCTATAGAAACGGGGATTATGAGATTTACTTAATTGAACAGTAAGTTAATTTTTATGTAATTTACAGGAGTGAAATAATAATATTAAATTTCTTAAAAAGTTTTTGATAAATTACTCTGTTATACTCTATTAGATGCACGCATCAGATAAATTTAAAAAATATCTAATGAGCTAACGTTCAATGAAAAAATCTGTAATTGGTAGAAAGGGGTTAGAAACTGTATTTACTGGTTGGTGTCTTGAGTTATCACTGAGTTAGTGATCTTTAAATTCACTTATCCTTCAACTAATTGAATACAAACTAACTTTTAACTATAATTCATTTGTGCTGTTTGCCTATATACAACATTCATACATATCACCTACCAGTGACTTGGCATCCATCAGAGAACAATTTTATCTTCTATTTTGTTGGTAACCCCTGATAATTCTTCAAAAAAGTCTTTAGAATCTAGAAAAGGGCAGAAAGACATTCACTAAATCAGTGTTTTATAAAACCTTCCCAATGTTATCTCCTGACTAGATAGTTATCATCTTTTACTAAACCTAAGATTGTGCTAGAAGCTTCCAGAACATTACAGTCATCCATGAACCTACAAATATCCATATTATCTGTACAAAAACTAATCGTACAAATCCATTATTCATCTACTCGATTTCTCGGCCTACATATCCTTATCTAGGTCATATTGGCAATCGTATATATGCTTATGATATTTACACATCATGAAACAGTCTTGTCGTTCGCTTAGTGGGTTTTACAGACGTTGAGAGTGAAACGAGTCGCAAAACACAATAGTTTGTGCTGAATGACCCCATAAGATATAAGATGTATACACTAAACAACACAATATTAACATAGATCTAGTTGTATATTGAGGGCTTATTATCGAGAAATTCTTAATTTTCTATGTGTTTAACTAAATTTTGTCCACAATACTAAGAAACTATGCTCGTTTCGTTATTTAATGTTCCTTACACGTTTAAGATCCCAACGGTTTGATTGAAAGTAGATGATTATTGTTCATCTTATTTCTTTAGTAAATCTCTAATCAATGTGACGTTTTTCCAATTCCTGGGTCTCTTTCTTTTTTAGAAATCAAAAAGTGTGTGTGTGTGAGAGAGAGAGAATAAACATTTACAATTATCTTCATTCATGATATTTATGTAAACAGCATGTTGCCGAAATACGTTTAAAAAATTATTAGATTTAAAGTGTCTGAATTGTAGTTCGATCAAATTTCATAGTACTTCACTGAATTAACAACATCTTAGGCATCTGTTATCTAGATTAAATTCAATTGGATTCACTTTCTTCCTTGAATAAATTATGTCATTTACACATCTACAATATAATCAAATGTATTTATCATAATCTGTAAATTATCTTCTTTACTTTATTCTATATAGAATATTTTGTATTTGTTTTTTTTGTTTTTGTCGTTGTTGTTGTTGTTTAAATCTGATTACTTTAAGATTAAATATAAAGCAAATACTTGAAATATTATCAAAATATGAATTATTCCCTTCTTTTTTTACATCATGTCTATTTCTTTTAAATTTTATACTGTTAACTTTTAAGAAATATTAACAGTTGTTTACCTATATATAATATAATGCCCATTAATAGATGTTGTATGCCAGGTGTAGGCAATATACATATTTTTCAATTATATTTACATACATATGAATAAATGATTTATGTATATGATAGAAATAATCATAGTTTATCTTAGATACATTTTGTAATTCAATTTATTATTTTCATTGATTATAAAATGAACTAATGTAATATTATTAACTAATCTGTTTATTATATAATTTAGGGTCAATGTTGATCATAACAATGCTGATTGTTAGTTTATTTTATTGTATTCATATTTTGAATAAGAACAATTGAACATATTATTTAGAATCCTGTTTCGATCTGGACATCCGGGTAGTTCACAGCTCATATACAAATAAAATGAAATGAAATGACGATTTGTATGGCGCATATATATCTGGTTCCCCCCTCCTTGTATCAATATTTATATGTTCAAATAAAATGAAAAAAAGGTATGAAAAATGAAAAAGTTAAACAAATCTACAAGTATTTTTTTTTAAGTGTGAAACTTCTTTTTTTCCAATCAAATAACAATTCTTTTATCGTTAAAGTTCATTTGTGATTTTGATATTACAAACTTTATAAATGAAAATAAAGTTTGAGATGTGAAGTGAACATAAAAAGTTTCTATAGAATTGGAAAAAATAACTGATATTAGTA
Organism: Schistosoma spindalis; assembly: GCA_946903255.1. Lineage (NCBI taxonomy): Eukaryota > Metazoa > Platyhelminthes > Trematoda > Strigeidida > Schistosomatidae > Schistosoma > Schistosoma spindalis. The sequence goes on along the minus strand of OX336420.1, from coordinate 25,367,276 downwards.
TGCATTTTATGACTCAACTCGGTCTGGATCCCCCCTGGAACTACTGTTGGTCCCAAGCCCGTATAAATGAGGAGGGTTGGGTATGGGATTAGTGACCTCATCCCGCAGAGAATTAACTCGCTAAAAAAACGCTACTATATGGGGTGGAAACTTGGAGAACTATAAAAGCTATCATCTAGAAGATACAAATTTTTATTAACAGTTGTCTACGCAAAATACTTCAGATCCGTTGGCCATAAACACTATCTGCAACAACCTGTTGTGGAAGAGAACAAACCGGATTCCAGCGGAGGAAGAAATCAGGAAGAAGCTCTGGAAGTGGATAGGACACACATTGAAGAAAGCATCCAACTGCGTCACAAGGCAAGCCCTCACATGGAATCGTCAAAGTCAAAGGAGAAGAGGAAGATCAATGAACACATTACGCCGAGAAATGGAGACAGACATGAGAAAAATGAACAAGAATTGGATAGAACTAGAAAGGAATGCCCAGGACAGAGTGGGTTGGAGAATGTTGGTTGGCAGCCTATGCTCCATTAGGGGTAACAAGCGTAAGTTAGTAAGTAATTTTATGACTCTAGATTTCAAAGAATACTTGAGAACGTCAAATGAACTTCTATGTAAGTACATAAACCAATTTTAAAATGAAATCTTTGACCGTTTAGAGTCATTTGTTTTGTTAATAGTTAACTGACTAAAAATTTTGGATGTTTACAAATCGATCTAGGAGTTAGTGTCGCTTGATATGTTTATAGCTTTGTTATCCATGCTATCCGTTAATAAACTGTAGTCGCCGCATCTTATTGCATTCTGATTTTAAACACCGTTGAGATTTATGTTGTAACGGTTATCAAGGCGTTCTATTAACGAAGATAAGCCACTGCAAAGTATAGTTTCTCTTGCTTCAAGAATAATGCGCATGAAATATTAGGCTACACCTAGAAAAATAAATATGAATAACTTTGAAGTTCTAGTTTCCCTTCGCATCAATTCCTATAACTATTTAATAAGTTCTTCGAAGTCTTTCTCAGTACATATATACCTTTATAATACAAGATAACTGTATTGTACCTCAGTTGTACATAAAATGAAAGATATGTAGCAGATTTACCGTGACAACTGAATGATCAAATGCATAAATGTCAAGAACATCGAGATTAGAACTATGACAGCAACTGACTACACTATCAGTTAATTAGGATTACTATCTCATACATCCGAATTATTGCTCATATGTGTTTCTAACCAATTTCTAACGTCAATTACAATTGTGAATATTATAGTGGTATATATATATATATCACTTACTAACTAAGCCTAATGAATCATTAAGTGAACTAACGCGCCTTTTTTTATACTGTTTTAATCGACACGCAGAACAAATAACAAGTAAATAATTTTAGCTAGTGAGTGTTCACTTGTTGCCCATCTTCTTACACTGTTACTGATATTTTTGTACACACACCATATGTATATAGTTGTAATTTCAATGGGGAATCCAGCTAAATTCGGTAGAAAACTCTAGATATTTTTTACACATATACAATAATCAATGTGAAAGTAATATACAAATTAGGGATAAACAAATGTAAAGAAAACATTATTGCACTAAAACAAACACTTGAATTACATCGGGAAATATAACAAAGAATTTTTATTATGAATATTATTATGACTAATCTTTCACTTAAGTAAGCATTGATTTTAGTGAAGTATATGGTTCATGTAATGATATTTTCAACTAAACTTGAGTCCTAGCAGGATTTCATTTAAATCACGAACTGATTGAAGTTAGACAACCATTGAAAATCTGAAAGTGCTGAACAGCCGTTCCATTCTAATATAAGACTCCTTATCAATCCACATTTACTATATAACAGGCAGTAATATAACACAGGACCTCTAGGTTTGCGCACGAACTCGTAAACTGTAGACCACTGAGCCAAGATCCAATGGTGTACAAGTCTATGATAGTTCACGGACGTTCTCCATTGTCCTCGGCGAGCAAGTTGTTCGCTAACAAAACCAAAGATTCTCACTTGTCGGATCGTGGATGCGCACTGCTAAGGAGCTTCATGCTAGAATGAAATAACCGTCTAAGATTTAAAGGTTTTCACTGATTATCTAACTTTGATCGACTAGTAATTTCAATGAATTTCACATATGTTTGTGTTACAAGTGTATTCATTCTTATTACTAGTGAATGAAGGTTTGTCATTGTTAACTAGGTAAGTAAATTCTACTATGTTCATTTAAACCGAGTAAACAAAACCATGTATTTACTTGAATGAAGCGATTTCGATTTCCCATGTGCAGAAAGCCTGAACCTACAAAAAAATACAATTAGAACATTAAAGATAATTTAATGTAGTTAGAATGAGTTTGAAAAAAGAGACGAATCACACGAAATGAAACACCTAAAATATAACACTAGACCTTTTAATTGAAATGAATGTATGTTTCTTATGTGTAAAAAAGTTGATCCTTACAGAGTAAAAATTGATTGAAAATGAAAAGATTCATTAAAGTGGAATAATTTCATTTATTTCTTTGAAATTAATTTCTATGGTGAATTTTTCATAAAATTAAACTCTCCTGTAAATTATATATAAATTACACAAAATAATGATATGTATTGTGAAATTAATAAGTAGAGAATTCATGCGAGTTTACAGGCGTGATCAGTTTGATATAGATAGTAGATATGTAGATAGTAGATATGGGATATTAGATTGCTTAAAGAGTTCTAGCCCAAAGATTGCTTAGGTAGTACATTTTTCACTTGTATTACAGTAATGATAGGCGTCAGCAAGGAATTTCTAATTCTTTTTAAGTGGACATCCCATTGATGCATGAACGATGTATTTAAGGTTATAACGAATTGAATATTATCATCTGTAACTAAAGGAAATAAGACGTAAATAGAAAGCACAAAGCAACAAAAGCAATAATTAATTTGATAAATCAGTTAGGTATACCATAAAATATGTGCCAGGCTATTTCATGATATACTGTTCGGGTTACATATTGTTCAAATTAGTTAGTTACCAGGCACGGCGTTTGTGTAAAGCATCGTCAAGTAGGGAGATTTATTTAGTGGTTACAATAATAAAAACGACTAAAGATCCAAAGTTCCTATAATCTCACTTGCAGAATGAGATAAACTTACAGGTGTAAGAATATTTATAGCATTTTCAGAGGAGAAGCAAGCATCGATGCAGCGAACAAAGAATGGGAATGATTTCATTTCATGGACAGATTGTGGTAAATTGTTTGAGTCTGGAAAATTTACTGGTAAAGTAACTCATATGGAGAAAAGATTTAGCGTGAAATTATATAACTAATAACCAAGAATTATGAATGATGTAACTATGATTTTCTGCATATTGAATTGCTTCGTTGAATGTAAAAGATAGTTTATTAAGTACTTTAAAGAAAAAGATTAAATTTGGTTTAAGTCTCCTGTTCCATAAAGGGTCGGATCCAAGTTTATGAAATCTAGACTTATAATTTCAGTTGCAATCATTCCCAAGAATGAGTAGTGTAGATAGTCTATGAACGGATTCCAGTCTTTATTTATCCTTTATGCGAACACAAATAAGAATAAATGTGCAGTATTCAAGGACTGGTTGAATACATGATTTGTACATTATAACTTGTGATTCGCTGTTATGAATTATGCAACCCAGAAGACGTGGAGACTTTGAGGTTTGTTTCAAAACCTGTTCTGAAAAGAAAAAGTTATAGGAATAGCTGAGTCCGAAGTCCACTACTGTATGTAAATTGAACAACACCTTACCATTTGTGGTAAGATCTAGGTTGAGTGAAGTAATACCAAAGTATATTCATTCATATTTAGCTGTATCAAACTCTAACTTCCATTTTGAGCTCCACTGAGCCACCTTTCTGAGATCCATACTAACTCGATTTTTCATATCATTCAGCTCATAAGGACAAAATGAATACACTACTTTAAGATCGTCTGTATATAGAAGAGGATTACCCATATAGAAGTAATAGCGAATATCATCTTTATTAACCAAAACAAGAAAATAACCCAAGACACGACCTCATATTACACCAATTTCGACCGACACTGCATCCGACGAAGAATATTCCATTTTGACTATTTCATGTCGGTGATTGAGGAAATAATTAAACCAAGCAAACAGACGGTTTTCGATCCCGTAAGATCAAAGTCTATCTATAAGAACCTGGTGGACAACCACATCAAAAGCTTTAGAAATGTCAAAGTATTACACTAAAATTACATATCCTCGGTCACATCGACCAAACACTAAATTCAACTAGTCAAACTGGCAGATCATACAAGATCGAGTTTTAAGGAAGCCATGTTCAGAATGAGTGACAAGTTTTTCAATGGGTAAATAGTTGGAGAGCTTGCCATAAATAATTTGTTCCATTATCTGAGAGACAACTAGAGTAATATTTATCGGCTGATAATTGTTCATGTCATTCTTATCTCCAGATTTGTAATGTGCTATGATATATGCGGTCTTACAACGATAAACGTAGGTACCTGTCTCCAGAAAGAGAGTAAACGGTTTTAGAAGAAGTGGTGCAATATCATACCCAACATATTCGAGATAAATCAAAGCAAGCTCGTGTACTCCATAAGCGTTTTGCACCTTGAGAGAGTTCATAGGTTTGCTTATTCCTAGATAAGTGAAAGAAACAGATTTTATGTAGTTACAAGTCACTGACATGATTTTTGAACCAGTGTCATTGAGGAATCCACTATTGTTTGTGAAAATATCATTGAAAAGTATTGGAGTGATTTTAGAGTCGTCTGTAAATGTGCCATTATGCACGATGCACTGTCAATCTGCATTTTGAGATGCTTTAACCCGTTTAACGGAATGGAGAATTAAGTTTTGTACACTTGAGCCATTATTAAGTGCTAATAACACCTCATTCATGGTTTTTAACCTACACTTTTGTTTAATTTGGTTAAAAAATATTTTTGTTTGTGAGACTGTTGTGAAATCATCTGACTTAAAGTAACGTTTCTGTAGGAGTCTAAAATGATTACGATATTTGACTGGTATGAATAATTCGTTAGGCTTACTAACCTTGTACGTTTAAAGGTGTGCACAGGAATCTAAACAAGATTTAGTGATCAGATAGAATGTATTAATTATATTCACGAAACGATTACTTGAGAAGCTATCCCAGTATAAAAATCTTACCAGGGAGTGCAGGAGGTCTCAGTCAGCATGTTTATAATCTCGATACTGACTGGTTTTTGCATAGGATGGTTGTAAAAGAGACATATTGGGAGAGCATCAACTACTATTTTATGGTCACTGTTTTCAAATTCATTATATACATGTATAAATAATGGGATGATATCTCTACAGAATATCGGATCAAGTATATTATCATACCCCATTGCGGTTTGCGCCCACTGTAAACAGCAGTTCACATTAATTATTGCTAAGATTTTATCATAATATGAATGATCACTTACGGTATTCCAGTTTATTCTTACTTACTTACTTACTTACTTACTTACTTACTTACTTACTTACTTACTTACTTACTTACTTACTTACTTACTTACTTACTTACTTACGCCTGTTACTCCCAATGGAGCATAGGCCGCCGACCAGCATTCTCCAACCCACTCTGTCCTGGGCCTTCTTTTCTAGTTCCATCCAATTCTTGTTCATTTTTCTCATGTCTGTCTCCATTTCTCGGCGTAATGTGTTCTTTGGTTTTCCTCTCTTCCTTCAACCTTCAGGATTCCATGTGAGGGCTTGTCTTGTGACGCAGTTCGGTGCTTTCCTCAATGTGTGTCCTATCCACTTCCAGAGCTTCTTCCTGATTTCTTCCTCCACTGGGATCTGATTTGTTCTCTCCCACAGTAGGTTGTTGCTTATAGTGTCCGGCCAGCGGATCTGAAGTATTTTGCGTAGACAACTGTTAATAAACATCTGTATCTTTTGGACGATGGATTTCGTAGTTTTCCGGGTTTCCGCCCCATACAGCAGAACTGTCTTCACATTTGTATTGAAAATTCTGACTTTGGTGTTGGTTGCTAATTGTTTTGAGTTCCAGATATTCTTCAGTTGTAAATATGCTGCTCTTGCTTTGCCAATCCGTGCCTTCACATCTGCATCAGATCCACCGTGTTCATCGATGATACTGCCCAAATATGTAAAGGTTTTTACATCTTCCAAAGCTTCTCCGTCAATTGTGATTGGATTGGTGCATGCTGTGTTGTATCGAAGAATCTTGCTTTTCCCTTTGTGTATATTGAGACCTATTGCTGCTGAGGCTGCAGCTACACTGGTTGTCTTCTCCTGCATTTGTTGTTGCGTATGCGATAGAAGAGCCAGATCATCTGCGAAGTCTAGATCGTTCAGCTGCATCCTAGCTATCCACTGTATCCCGTGCTTCCCTTCAGATGTTGATGTCTTCATGATCCAGTCGATCACAGGAGAAAGAGAAAGGGTGAGAGTAAGCAACCTTGCCTGACACCGGTCTTTACTTCGAACGACTTTGTCAACTGTCCTCCATGCACGATTTTGCAGTTTAATCCATCATAGGAATTCTGTATGATATTGACTATCTCCTGAGGCACGCCGTAGTGTCGAAGAAGCTTCCATGGGGTTGTTCTGTCCACGCTATCAAATGCTTTTTCGTAGTCGATGAAGTTGATATAGAGTGATGAATTCCATTCAATCGATTGTTCCACAATGATCCGTAGAGTTGCAATTTGGTCTGTGCACGATTTATCCTTACGGAATCCTGCCTGTTGGTCTCGAAGTTGGGCGTCTACGGAGTCCTTCATCCTGTTTAACAATACCCTTCTGAAGACTTTTCCTGGTATTGAGAGAAGAGTGATTCCCCTGTAGTTGTCGCAGTTGCTGAGATCGCCTTTCTTTGGTATTTTGACTAGAAGTCCTTCTTTCCAGTCTTTTGGTACCTGTTCCTCATCCCAGATCTTTCTGAAGAGATTTTTGAGTATCCTTGCAGTTGCGGCTACGTCTGCTTTCAGTGCCTCTGCTAGAATGCTGTCTAGTCCTGCTTCTTTGCCACACTTGATTTGTCTGATAGCCATGCTAATTTCTTCAATTGTCGGTGCGCCAACATCAATTGGGAGGTCCGTGAGTGCTGCTTCGATGTTGGGTGGGTTCAGTGGGGCTGGTCGATTCAAGCGTTCTTTGAAGTGTTCTACCCATCTGTTTCGTTGTTCTTCAATGTTGGTGATTATCTTGCCTTCCTTGCTTTTCACTGGTCGTTCTGGTTTACGGTGATTTCTAGAGAGTTTCTTTGTTGTTTCATACAGTTGTTTATGTGGGAATATAGTGCCGCCTATGACCAGTTTATTGAAGGCACATAGATTTGCAAATCTCTCACCATTTTCGTTCCTTTCTCCCAGTCCGTGTCGTCCCATGATCTCTTCATATCCGGTGTTGTCAATTCCAACCTTGGCATTAAGGTCTCCCATCAGAATAGTCAGGTCCTTTGTTGGGCACTTCTCGACGATTGACTGCAGCCTATCGTAGAATTGATCTTTAGTGTCTTCATTGTAGTCATTGGTAGGCGCGTAGCATTGGATGACGTTCATTGTAATGCCCGTTTTCTTTGTTTTGAAGGAGGCTTTGATGATCCTTGGTCCATGAGATTCCCATCCTATAAATGCATTTTGTGCTTGTTTGGACAGCATCAATGCAACTCCTTGTGTATGTGGAGCATTTTCTTGTTCATGTCCGGAGTATAACAGCAGCTCCCCTGAAGCTAGTCGTTGTTGTCCAACTTGCGTCCAATGTGTTTCACTGATCCCAAGCACCTCTAAATTGTATCTCCTCCAGTTTATTCTAGGGTGATTGAAATCTCCTGTAATAACCTCCTCATTGAAATTTAAAGCAGATACATGTATAAATGCATTAATGATAAGATCATTCACATTATCCGAAGTATCAGGTGCTCTATATATACATCCCACGAGTACACTATGATTGGTAATGCTGAATGGTATCCGGACCGATTCGAGTAAACTACTGAAGATACTGTTGTTAGGGGATCCAAGGCATAGGCAAGACAGCCACCCCCTGCATTGTTTCTCTGTTACAGCGATAGAATTGGTAGTTCTGAATAATTATTTAATTTTGAATCAGCCGCTGTGAGATAGTTGAGTGTTTCAGTGAACGGATTTCCGAAGGCTGAAAAATTTCATTAATTCGATAAGGTGAACTTATTTGCTGAAGTTGACTTGGCGAACAATTAGGAAAGTCACCTACGCGTTAGAGTTGGGTTGATAGTGCGTAATCTAATAGTCCATCTTGTCCTTTTAGAAAGTGATGAGAAAATTTCTATTTTGCAGATTTAGTACATAAAAATGTTGTGTGCAACTGTGGAGTACGTTCGTCCTTTCCAGTCTGTCTAATATTAAATATGCTTACATCATAGTTGTGGTGGGCATTTTGTGCATCAGTAGTGCAAAGTATATTTCACTGATTTACAAAGTTGTGTTTTAACAAGTCGACCAGTGTTTTTAGGTTTAGCTGGAATGATGAAATGGTGAACCAACCAGTTCTTGTTTGTATGCCCTTATGACCATCCTCACGATGAGAAGGGTCAAACTTGGTGTTCAGGAGTATATGTGTGCCTGAATAAGTCCTTGTAATATTTTTGATATTGGTTTTAAAGCCAAACACTTCTGTTTATACTTTCTTATTATGTGACGTAGATTTTTTTCATCTTAGCATTGTTTCGAAGAACTATCACGTTAGGACTACATGTTTGAGTATGCGCTTCTACTATTATATTGGGAGATATCAGAAGGCACAAGATCTATGTCTACATTAAGTATACACTGGTTACGAACTTAAGTGGCAAGTTAGCATTTTTCACTGATAAATCAAAGTGTTGATTGATAGGCGATTTTTTAATCTCATGAGTGTATTCTTTTGATAAGGCAACATAATATAATATTGAGTAAAGCCAAAAAACAAGATTCGTAGTAGGTTTTACATAATATTTTCGTTTTAGGTGCGCTTTTGCATAAGCCTTTGATTGGCGGTTTTATCTGCGATTATATGGGCAGTCTTGAACTTCGTGAGTTCTCAGATAAACAGTTCGGATTCCTTCATTTGTTCAGCTGCTAAATGTGAATCGAATCTAAGCACAATAGACCACGAGAACTTCCTGTGCTTTTTATCAAGACGAATACATTAGTATGGACTATCCTGAAGATTAGCTGCTTGAATTATTAATTATCTCATGGATTAAATCGAAATTTCATCAGATATGTAATAGATAATCACGTTATTTTTAGAGATTATTCACTTAGTAACTTCACTAGCAAAAATATCGATAACAGATGCTGCTTTAATAATTTCTTCAAGATCAACAGGAACCATGTTCTTCGACAATAGTAGCTTAAGAGATGATCAAGCTTTTACCGCTTATTTAAAATTACCATGTATTGAAGGTGTAACTGCAAGTGATTTCACCTTAGAACGCATATCGCTTAACTGCTTATATATACCGTTTATTTAACTCTTTATATTATCTATGCTATTGTATCTTGATGAGGGACTCGTAAGTAAATAAGATATTGAGTTAACTAGCTGTATGTATGGCGTAAGCTCGATCCTTACACCAAAGGTTGAAAAAGTAGTCAATGTGCCTTGAGGATAGGTAACAATAGAGTTTCAAATCTCCTATATATTAGGGCTATTTGGAGCTCGTTTTTCTCGGTAGGCAATCCATTTTGATATTGATGTTAATCCTAATGCTATATATATATATACCAAGGGTAATTAATAACTGCATACTTTTTATCAGATTATATTATTGTAACCCATAGCTCAACTGTACCGTATAATAAATGTATATTTACAATGTATGTAGAAAAAAAACTTGATCTTAGCTTTTAAGACCAAAAGTAAAATTAATTAAAAATACCACCCTTATTTTATACTTTTTTTCAATTGAGTAAACTTATCTTGTTACATTTACACAACTTTCTGATAATACATAATTAAGAAAAAAATTAGTGAATTAATTATTCATATCAAGTTCAGTATTTTAATCAGACGAAAATTTATTATCTATTTTTCTGTAGTTTACTCAGGTGAATTAATACACACATACATACATACATACATACATAACAAGACATTAACAGTAGTAACTTTTTTCTGACAATGATTGTACATTGAACTAATATAAATAAAAACTAATTAATATAGTTTGACAATAAGTTGACAATTAGATGGATGATTTTCAGTGAAAATCTATGCCAATAACCCTATATATATATATATATATATATATATATATATATATATATATATATATATATATATTGCCTGTGACTCAGTTCGTTTTTTGTTTATTTTGTAGTTAATTTTGAAGTTTAACTTGAAAAATACTTGGTATTAAAGTACACATTATCTAAACGAAACAATTAGTCAACTTACAATGAGCTTACTTTAATAGAAAAAAAAGGATCAAAAGCAATAGGATAATTTGTATGTTTACCAATAAACATCAGACACATTGAACAAATTAGTGGATCAGCAAATAATGATTTTTCGTCTGAAATGAAGAGCACTAGGTTGGAGTCTTAATGTTAACACTAAGAACCAGGTATATCCAGTTGACGTGTCCTAGATAGGACAAAATGAACGCCCTAGATTTCACTGATAACCATATATCATATAATATCATAAAATATTACTTGTAATGCCAAAAAAAGCTGTAAGAATGATAAATTTCATACTTAGAATTATTCGGTTGCTGACCAATAGACAAAATAAATTACCAATGTCAATTATCACAGTTATGACCCAATTAGTTTTATGATCATTTCTATAAAATATAATTTGAAATTTTTCGTTTTGGCATCTGATTCTAGACCATTTTGAAATTATTGTCAGAAAATTATCAGTCTGAATAAATAAAACCCATTATCGAATTGTATGTTACGAATGCAAAAATAAAAAAAATCTATTAATTGTCTAACATCGTCTGATTTATGATACTTAATTAGTGCAACCTGTGACAGAAACCACTGTGATAAGGAACCGTAATCCTTATTATGTTATTATGAAGAAGAAACATGTTTCTCTAAACACGTTCTTACTTCTATTTTCTTTATTCTATAGATTGATAAGAGAAAATCGGGAAACGTGAGATTGTTTATTCGATTGGAAATTTTTGTCATCTTCAAGATGAATTGTTAATGAGTATCGTTAGTATTTAATAGCATGATGAGTACCTACTATAAAAAGTTTATTCGCAATGATTATTATTATCGTTATTATCTCGATCAAAATTGATTCTTTATTATAGTGGTTTTTAAACGATTGCAGAAAACACTTTAATACACTTATAAACTGATATATTTTTATTACATAAGTCTTATCAGTAATGATTAATCAATGACCAGTAACTAATGTAATTTTTAATTCATTTTGTATTGGTTGTTTGAATCTTCTCAATGATGTTTAAGACGGCGACTGATCAGTCTCTTATTGGTATTTGTGCATTTTGTGCGGATTGCCTAGATATCACTTTAAATCACAAGCATTATGAGCAGAGATGGATGGTGGCTAAATGTGGGATCCAGGACACGTATTTCGTCCTGTTCGCGACTCGTTCAAACAGCCAATACAAAATGAATTACAACTTCACTACAATGTACAAGTTAGTGGCTATCTCGATTCAGTTGTAAAGTGGATCATGCGATGGAGTTCGAAGCGAACGGTACTGGGTTCGAGTTCCAGAGTGAATATCAACTCTGAGATGCAGGTACATCCAGCTGACGAGTCCCAAAATAGGACGACATGCGCGCCCTGGATTCTACTACATTATGATTTTATGTGAGGTCGTCGTAAGCTTTCGTCAGGTATATTGGATTCAATTTGAGTGCTATTTGAGATTTACCAGCAAGGCATACCCGCAATCTAAACGAAATCTGTGATTCCCGTGACATGACAACCCTTCGTAATTACTGTCAAAGGCACACATACCATTGGATTAACCGGAAATGTCTTTCATAGTAAAAGCATAACTCCCCTCATGAGTATAGGTACATCATGCGGACTAACACCAACCACCAAATAACCTAAATTCAAACTGACTAATAACTGTTTCCAATCATTCATACACAATTTCATTGATAAGCTGCTACAACACTCTCAGCTTGATTGACTTCAGACTCCATAAATTCTTCTTTGAATTTGAAAGAGTTTCTCATGAGGCTAGCGATTGGTAAATACATGATACTTGTTACTGGCTAGTTTCACTTTGAGCAGAGATATGTAGAACTTCAAGATAATTTCCGTTTTCGTCATATAGTAGCAGTCGTCGATAGTTTTAAAAGAGAAATAAAAAGCTGAAAAGCCCTTTTGTGGTTCCGAATGCTCTATCAGTTGACGTCAGTTTATTATAGAAAAAGAGTTCTAAGCTGTGTTTTTCACTTCTATAATTTACCAACACTTTGACTAGTCCACATCATATTATTACCAAATTACTAGTTTCACATTCCTCGTAGACAGTTATAAATAAGTAAACTCTAAAAATAGACACCTGGAATGCAGTTCAAGTGACGAACAGCACTGTCATATCATGTGACTTTGAATAAATGAATATGACATCCTTTAATCACCTTTACCCTGGAAAATTAACATTTCAGGCCACACATGTACACACGCAAAAACAAATTATCGAACATTCTACAAAAAACATTTTTCAGGTAATACAATTTAACTGTCAATGGGTAGTTTATTACTACTATCATATATTTATTTCTCAAACAAAAAACTTTAGCTGGTATTGTTTTGTTGAGTAAATCAGAACAATTAAGCCATAATTTACTGGTTTGACACTCGTGTTTCACTGATGACCTTATAGTTAACATTGAAGGGAGATTCAAACAAACAATGTATCATCAAACTAATTTTCAAATATTATACAACACCAAAAAACATTAATTCACACTGTCATGGGTTAAATAATGTCAGTATATTGAAGGGTTCAACCGAACGAATAGTTTTCTGAACTACAGCCTACATATTTAAGCAGAAAACATAATTTAATGATTCATTTGAAACTGAACTAAAACTCAATTTTTCCGAATGTCACTATTCATACATAAATTATCGATATTATTATTATTATTATTTCTACTGAAAAATACTAGATCTACTTCAAATCTCTTCAAGCAATGTGAAAAAATTCCCAAAGTTGAACGTTTAGATTGTCATCCTGATCAACATGCGAGTCGTAGTGAATGCGAATCTCGAGGTTGTTGTTGGATTCCAAAACCGATATTAGATGATGATGCATTGCCATTATGTTTTTTTCCAAAATCCTATCCAACTTATCAAATTTATTCAAGTAAAAAAACTGAACGTGGTTTAATTGCTCAATTGTATAAATCAAATCCAAAATATTATCGAAATGAAATAAAAAATATTTCATTTGAACTGAGACAAGAAACATCAACTAGGCTACGTTTACGATTTACTATACCATCACAATTAAATAGATGGGAACCATCTCTACCGTTAGGACGATTAGAAGATACTCCGATAGCAAATGTGCAATATAATGTTTCAATGGAGAGTTCACCTTTTGGATTAAAAGTAAGTATATGTTTACCCATTAAAGTACTGGTAATATTACGTTGTCTAAAGAGGTGGTTTGCATGGATTAGTTCGATTTCAAGCCAGTTTTCTTAACCAGTTGACATTAACCGGAGAGCGATTGAAATGTAAGAAGTATTTTTTAGAAGTGCGAACCAGCAACAATACACTAGATTGAACCCTAAGATATTTAGCTTTCATACCCACTCACCATGTCATCATTAGACCATTGAGTTAGTATTTTTCAGTAAAATTAAACCGAAATATGTCATGAGAATCGTTCAATGTCATTAGTAAATAAATACCTTATTTTTGATTTGGTTTAATTCCTTTAACCTATTAATTTATAAATAAATATTAGCGAATCCATCTCTTATAGTTTATCTTTTTTTTAATCAGAAATAATAACAATGACAGTGATGTGTTTAATATGAAATTAGTTTGTGAAAACTTATATAAGTTCACAATTTCATTGTATTTTTTATGTACTCTGATTAGTTGCTAGCTCCTTTATATTATTTCTTTAATTGGTAAATCATATTAATCAGGTATTTTAATCAAAGTATTTTAATAAAGGATTTGTTTTATGAATAGCAAATATATAATGATACGTTAATAATCAGTATTTGAGTAAATATATCATTAATTGACAAGCTATATGAGGCAGACTTCGTTGAATGGAGATTGAAGACAGTCGGTAGGTAGTATAGTTACTTATCAGATAATTGTATTTGAAGTTTTAATGAAACCAATGTTCTCCATAGAATTCCAACCTATACTAACCAGCATCAAAGTCAGAGATATTAATGATAAACTACTCAGGATGAGAACTGAAGTCTTTTAAACTTTGAAATGATATTTGTTGATAGACCTACTTCAGTAAAATATCACTTTTATACTAGCAATTAACCAGCATTCTCTTATTCAAATGATTATGATCCGAAATAAGAGAAAAAGTTAGTAGTTCAAGTGAATACATTTGATGATGTTGCCCTGTTTGAGTTAGACTGCCGATAGAATTGAATGCTAATGATGTTGTGAAGAAAGACAACCAACACTTTGTAATATATCTATCCGGCTTAATAATAATTATATATATTTTAAAAATAATAATTACAGAATTCACGCCAGTTTACAGGCACAATCAATTTGATATAAATAGTAACAGTAGATGTAGAGAGTAAATATGTGATATAAGATTGTTTTAAGTATACTAGTTCAGTAATTGTTTAGGTAGCACATGTTTTACAGCAATCCAATGCATCAGCCGAAAACTTTTAATTTTTCTTAAATGCTGAAAAATTCCCATTATATTAAAACACAATTATATGAACGAAGAATATTCTTTTCAATGAATTTCTCTTCAGGTTCTACAATTCATAAATCCAAATTAATAATCTATAAAATTGGCCAGATTTAAGGCAGTGTACATCATTTGGAAATTGTAATATGTGAATCAAGAATTGTTGTTTGTTATATAAAATCAAATCAAATCGTTAATGTTCGGGTTTACTAATATAAAGTGTAAACTCGAATAAGTTTATAAGTGAAATGAAGTTGTGCGATAAATGATCAGAATAAATATGGTCAACATGGGGTGAGAGAGAAAGTAATGGAATAAAAATCAGAAATTACGTAATATGTAGAATAATATGAATTAGGTCAAATATAGTAAATTAAGGGTGGATACTGAATGAATTCCTCAAAAAGGTTATCAAGTGTAATGATAATAATAATAATGATTAAGATGATAATCACAATGGTAAAGATAGTAATATTAATAATAAGATATGTTTGGGACATAAAATGAACAATAATCAAATTACGTCACCATATTATAAAATTGATTATTAACTAGTTGGCCAAGGTAAAAGGAGTGGCTGAACATATTTCTTTTGGATGCAAAGCTCTGGCTTTTTGATCCGAATAGCAATGGCTTGAGCCGTCTGTAGGATTCGCAGTCTGACGGAATTAGGTAGACTTCTGTTAACACGACAGATTATTGCAAAAGATTGCTCTATGTTAGCTGTATGTCTTGTCTGAACTAGATGGTCTAAAATGGAGCTGTTAACCGTTCTAACTTCACCTTTGCTTAACAACACGGGGAGGTGCTCACAAGCCCGAATGTACAAATTCCTAGAACACCTGCCAATATAACTTGCTCCACAGGAGCAGTTGAATTGATAGATACAGAAAGAGTTGGCTAGTCTAGGCAGTTTATCTTTCAACCTCGGAGTGATTATTGATCGTGTGGAGAACATTAGTTGTAGTTTACCTGCATTAAAAGTCCGTTGAATCGATCTGCTTAACTTAAGTCTTGATGGAGTTTTGTTCTCCGAGCTGCTCCATCAAAATCATCCACCTGAGCTACAAATCTTCTCCACCATCTCAAAACTTAAGTCTTTAAATTTCACTCGGTGCATCGCCTCTGAATTGTAAGAGTATATACAGAGGCTTTTTATTTACAGTTAGGTATTCTCTATGCTGTCTTTTATTGGCTATGTTATTATTTATAAATTTTCCGCACAATTTCATTTCACTTATAAACTTATTCGAGTTTACACTTTATATTAGTAAACCCGAACATTAACGATTTGATTTGATTTTATATAACAAACAACAATTCTTGATTCACATATTACAATTTCCAAATGATGTACACTGCCTTAAATCTGGCCAATTTTATAGATTATTAATTTGGATTTATGAATTGTAGAACCTGAAGAGAAATTCATTGAAAAGAATATTCTTCGTTCATATAATTGTGTCTTAATATAATGGACAGCCTGTTGATTTATGAACGGTGTATTTAAGGTCATTTCCTGTGCCAGAACGAACTAATGATAATTGTCTACAACTAGAGAAAGTTAAACGAAAACACATAGAACACGGAACAACAAAGTAATAATTACTAAAATATGTCAATCAGGTCCATCATAATGCATGTGTCATATGACACAGTGGTATACGGTTAATTATTCAAATTAGTTAAGTTTGTTAGGGTGGTGTTAACGTAAAGTGACAACAGGTAGGTGGTTTTAGTTAGGGAATTCACTAGTAATAATGGCTAATTACTTAAAGTTCCTATAGTCTTATTTGTGGAATTTTATCGTACGAATAGATTGTCGTAGATTATTCCAAACAGAGTCTAGAAAATTTACAGGTAAAATAATTCATATAGAGAGGTGATTTAGAATGAGTTTGTTTCATCAGTGACAAGGAGTTACGGATGTCGTAGTGAGAAGTTCCTGCATATTGAATTAATTGATTGGATGTAAAGAATAGTTTGTCAAGTATTTTGAAAAAAGCACACAATAGTATCGAAATTTTGCGGTTCATTTAATAAATGATTGCGAATCTCTGTACTGATGACCAAGAACTCAACTTCTATTTTAAGACTAGTCAGTTGCATTTTTGAATCCAAAAAGCTATTATTATGGCTCAAAAGTATCTTGGTATACAGCCAGATAAAATTGTGTTAAACTTAGTCAGTGGTTTGATACTGAATCAATGAGTACAAATAAACAATAAAGCTTACATTTATTCATCTTCTGTTATTATGTACCAAATCACAAACAACCTATAGTAATCTCTTTATAACAAATAATCTGTCGAACTGTAAACAGCATGCATCTACCTAAAAATGGAGGACCATCCCCATATTCCTTCATATAGAACAGATGCAAATAAATCGTTATTATCATTAGTCTGATTTACAGTTAGTGAATTATGAAACATAATAATATATGAACATTTTGGCTTGATTTACTTTTCATATCGTTTGTATACATTGTCTCACAGCATGTATTTTATCATTTAATAAATCTGTACGTTTCACTTAGTATCCACTATTCTATGGAATATCATTATTTAGATAACTTGTGCATTTGAAAGGTACATACATCCAAGAAAATGGAATCCAGTTTTCTACTCCCTGTCCTTAATCTTATTACTATGTTTAGAATTCATTTAATTGTCATAAAAAGTCGATTCAGATGTTCACAATTCAAAATCAGATTGAATATAATTCGAAGTATATGGTTGTTTATAAAATTAGCAAATTTCACACTGTCAATCATAACTATTTATTTTCATTTAATCTCTTTATAATCATGTAATTGTAGCTATCTAGCACTTGAAATACTTCATATTCTTTTTTCTAATAGAAACCCTTTTAGAAGATTAAGTGTTGGCTACTCGTTGACGAAGTTATTCTAATGATAAAAATGCTTAAATTTTAAACATTAGTTTTCAGGTTCGACTAGTGCATTATTTACCTAGTTCTAGGCAACCAAGCAGTATAACTAGCCCTTACAAATCAAAATTGTTTCTAAGTCTAATAGGTAAATTAACAATCGATTACCGAATTACATTACATAACAGAATAAAAAATGATATGAAGACGATGAATGGATTTTACAAACTAAGACTAACGATACCAGTCTACTTATTACTTAACTATCTTGATGTTTATTTAGACGGAAATTCAAATCTGTAGAGCTGGAGAAAGAATTTATCAAAAAATATCTTTTTTTTTCTATTACTTTGTTGTTTTAATTTTATTGTTCTAATAATCCTGTATTTTATTTAAATGTTAAAATGAAAATGTGTTATCTTATAAAATATTGATGTAAATAATCAACGAACATATGTCTTCGTGATTAAATAAGTTGACTGTTTGTATAGATAATAGGAAATTCATCATCGTGATCCCATAATATTACAATAATAAACTGTTTTACTATATATAGGGGATTTGTGAAGATTATTAAAATTTATAATTTACATCTCAGGAATATCTTAATTGAACAACCAACGAAAAGAAGTCACTGGATAGGGTCTTCGTCCTGATGTGAGACTCCTCAACTGGGTTGTCCGCTTGGGAATCGAACCTGGGACTTTCGATTTTTATGAGGGACCCTTAACCATTTAAAATGCTGCATCAGCATTCATCGATACAACTTCAGTTGATACAGACAGATTCCTCAAAGCACGCTGTTGAGTAACCTTTTACGAGGACAAAACAGCTGTCTAGTGTTGCTTGGTCAACAACTGTAGTTTAACTAAGACCAGTCAGTGGTGTAAACTACGATAAATAGTCTGCGTAGTAGGATGATGTTTGCATTGTAGCACAAATTCAGTGAAGCTAAGAAAATATAAATGTATGGAATTAGACTGAGTGTTTTGTGTAATTGTAGTTCGTCACAAGATTTGAGAATCTCTAATTTGACCTCGTGTGGAGTTATAGCAATCCACTAACGATGAGCACCAGACTGCAACGAAAAATCCATCCAGTTTTTCCTAGTTTTCCATGATAATATTCCAAATACTATCTATTCGTAGTTAGATCTATTTTCTCATAACTAAAATCTTAGCTGAATAATAGATCTAACGACTGACAATAGCCATAAATTTACATACAGATATATGAAACATTGTAATTTATAGTGACATATACAGATTCCTCAAATATTCGCCCAAATGACTTCATAGAGTCAATAAGCTTTCATCACTCATCTCATAAAAATTCAGGGAAAATTAGGTGTGGTCAAACTCGGAAATCGGATGAGTTAATAAAGTCACTAACTGTTGGATTGGTATATGTAGACTATCTGGTTATGGTTGGTGTAATTATCGTGATAAATGTCTAGAGATCAATCACAATGGCGCCGACGCAGGTGTTTTTTGCCTTTCTGTAGATCCCGAATTTTAAAATCATCTTATACTTTTTATTCATCTAATTCATTCTTTTTGAATCACATCCTTTACATGAATATAGAAAATAAATCTATCAGCAAAACTTATGGTTTCTTATATTCATAACATATTCCCAAACCACGAATACAACCCACACAATTACTAAAACTATGTACTAAAAAAGTTCAGTTCAATTTTAACAACAAATTATACTGTCGAGTAGATAGTGTGTTAGTGAGCAGTCCTTTAGGACTTATCTTTATCAATACATTTGTTAAAAATTTCGAAAGAAAAATTACTACCTGTCACTAACGTGACTACTCTATGTGTGGGATGCGTCAGTGGTACTTTGATTTTGAAGAACTACGTAAATCACCTAAACAAAATAGTTAAATCTTTCAAAAAAGTACATCGCAAGATTAAATTCATGATGGAACATCAAAGATAAAAAGAAGGGTTCAATTTCCTCGCTTTAAGTATTTACAGCAGAAATGATGGGATTTGTCAGAAGTATGTATATTGAAAAGAGACTTGGAATAGACAGCATGTAAAATTTCAAGAATTTTACTCTATTGGCTAAAAATATGGATTGATGAGGACGCTTTATCACAGATCCAGGCGCTTAGATTTATCAGAAAAGCTCGAGGAAGAGCATATTGTAATAAATAATTGTCTGAGAGAGAACGGATACCCTTAATCAGCAACAAATACTGAGTTACTATGGAAGGATATAAACCCGAAACAAGAATATTTTCATTCGACTGCCATTTAAAAATGATCAGATAATGAACAGGATTAATCAAACATGGAAAGCAGCCTTAAAAAGTACATTCGCTACTGTAAAGTTGATTCCGTTATACACAACATTATGATCAAGAACACAAATAAAAGCGAATACATATCTGTCACTTGTTACATCCCGATGTATATACCAGTTTACATGTATATGCAAAAGCATGTATATTGTAAGGATAAAAGGACAGAATTCTATTCGTTTCAATGAGCATATTCTAGAGTTTCTATGCCTTCAAGGAAATCGGTATTTGAGAATTTCAGTAGCATACTACCTACTAGATGCAGAATTCAACTCTGGTTTAATGAATTCGTTCAAAGTTATCAATAAAAATTCCAATTTCATGTTAATAGGATTCTAAAAAGCCACAACAATAAGAAGGATTAAACGTGACCTTTAAATTCAGATACAGTCAGTAATTAACCCTCAACTGCATTGAAAACATTTTGACCTCTTTTTTTTCAACGAGTTGTAAGAATAATTTAATGAATTGACCTGACATGGCCATCTTTTCTAAATTTCCAAAAAAGATGTCCGTTATAATATTAACCCATAAAATTATCTTAACAACATAGTAACTACTACTTCATGTAAGTATAACAAGACCGATATTTTACAACTATAATTGTTAACTTTTATCATATTACATACAATTCATTCGTTATTGGTTGGTAATTCATTTTTAATATGATAAAATAATTGAACATATTAGCTTGTAGTTAACTGAAGTGAAAGTAATAAAATGAAATGAATTCATCGTATTGTGTAGATATTGTTGTTCTTGCTTCCTTTTTTTCAAATTTGTGAATGAAACCGATTGTATGAATATATTCGTTTGTTTGTTGTTTTCTTTTTTTGTTACTATCACTAACCCTATGAATAATTCTACTGTTTTAGTATTTATTTCGATATTTTTATCTCATTATATAATACGTTTTAGTAACTTAAACCAATGTATATTTGTGCCAAATTCCTACAACTGATTGACCAATCAAGATTAATGATTACTAGAAAAAAAATAATAATTTAATTTTTGAAAAGTGAATTATAGAATTTTTTTAATCTGAATTTTAACATGTAATGGTAATATGTATTACTATTCTATACATAGTAAGTAATATAAGACAAATTATTAGATTGATATACATAATATCCAATTATTAAAAGTAATAAATAGTGATTTAGATATCAACAATTATTATTATTATTACTATTAATATATAAGACAAGCATAAATTATTCTTTTTGTAAATAATATGAACTCTTTTCTTAAAGTTAATTATCTTGTCGAAATAAATCTGATTTTTAATGTAGATGAATTTAATTGTAAACTTTATATTTAGTGAATTCAATAGGAAAAGAACGTATTTCAAATTCCTTTCTTTTTATTTTTTTCTCTCTTTCTTACACCTATTTTAATCGATTTTTATTGACTTTATGTCTTACTAGGTAAATTAGACAAGTGAAAAGACATTCTATGTTATTCAATTAATCAATAATAATGATAATAATAGTGATTTTAATATTTGATATTATGAGTCAATTGGAACTAGAACACCATGGAAAGCTTGGAAGTACTGGAAGTACTGTTTTGTCCTATTGTGTGATCTTAATTTAAAATATCTCATTTGAATAAATTGTCTTCCCTTTAAGATTGACTTTGTTACTTAAAAGAGTAAAGTTTCAATAGAAAAACTGTCAGTGAAAACATCCTAATATAACTAACATAAAAAATATAAGTAGGATTAGAGAAAATGCAACTAAAAATTATTTGTTAGATTGAGGATATTTCCATAGATCATTACAATTAATTCAAAACTAAGCTTTATATATCGTTACATTTCTGTTATATTTCACAACTCTTGTCGTAATATGCAATAATAGGGTGTCATTAGTTAATACCACCCACTTTAAACATAAATGAACTAAACTAGTTACAGCTTTCCACTAGAACTCTAGAAATTCTTGTTATAATTGATCGTCAATGAGGAACTCATTATTATCAAAATGAGAGACTGAAACATATTACTTAATCTAAAGATAGCTTACACTCCAGAGTGATCAAAACTAGACAACCATTGAAAACGAAGCAACATTGGGTAGATGTATCTTATTAATGAGGGGAGGGTTTTTAGCTTTCCCAACTCATGGTATCACCAAGGTCTAAGACCAAAAATATCAGGTCCTGGATTCGGTTCCGGTAAGGTCATGCAGGCACAATGATGAGGAACGTCATATTACGGCGTAGAACTTGTACAATGTTTCTTGGTTTCCAGTAGTTTTTTTAATTGAGATCAGTTTCTTTCCATATATTGTTAATTCACGAGATATTTTATGGATAATAATATTTGGTGCATTTGTTTCAGCAATATGTTTAAGTGAAAACCTAAATTGCATCAGTAAACAAAGCTGAAAAATTGATTACAAAAATGTTTTCTAAATGAAGAGGTTTTAGTGAACTAAATTGAATACTAGCCCTTTAATTCTGTAAAAAACTAAATGTATGAACAAACTGACTGATATATCACATGCTTAATCTTGAACATTTTACTTATGCTAAATCGATTATTAGTACAGAATAATTAAGTATTCAGAACTGTTTATTATGCATATCTTCTATATCTTCAGTCGGTATGAGTAATATTCGAGATATTCAAATTAATAACATCAATTTCTGATTTTTTGTGTTTCATAGTAGCAATTGACTTGTTTCCAACGGAGAGGACGGCGTGGAACTAAATGAATCATGAACATGAAAGGGGCAGATTTTAGCAACGTGATTTTTTGTTCTTACATAAACTTTTCCATTATTATAGGTATTTTCATTTGTCAGTCTAATTTAATTATTCATTCATAATATCTAATGAATAAATCATTATTCATCATTAATATTAATTAAAATAAGATAGAATCTATCTATCTATATATATAAGAGCAAATATTGACTTGTTGACTATGTTATCTGCCGATTAGTTTTATTGTATTTCGTTCATAAATTAAAATATATTATAGAATATAAATATAATCAGTAAAAGCAATGAGTTCATAAATAACTAATGAACAATAATTCTATTACTCATGCTATTCTTCTAGAATGTTTGTTCTTGCTCTTTTCAAAATGATAAAAAGAACTATGTGTATGAAAATTCTACTACTTATTAGTAAACATTTCAAAATTTTGATAAGAAAATACAATCTGTAAGATAAGATAAATCAGATTTGAAGCTGATCACATTTCTTTTTTTGAAGATATCATATATTACTTACAAGATACTACTTATCAATTGAATATAAAATGTATGAATTATTGAATATTAATTGACTAGTTCAATAAGATTATGTTCATCATAAAATAGAAACTCTATGGATTTAGCCTTAAGTGGAATAGCTTTTAAGAACTACTAAAGAATTCTAGATAAGTATAAATAAAAGACAATAGATCAGCATTCTTTTGGTTTTCTTCAATAGTCTATGATTTAGTTTAACCCTCTTTATTCAACATTCTAAGTGAATAAAGATTGATAAGATCATTATATTCTCCAATACTATTTTGTTTTGTGTAATGGTAGTTCATAAATAATGTTTTAAAATAATTATGTTCGGTGTATTTCTTATTTTCTAAACTATATTATCAAAGCACATATATACGACCACAGTATATAAGATATTTCATCTAAAGTAATGAAAACCTATACATTAATTCGTAACTAATATCAAACATAAATTAGGCAAGAAATCATTTGCAAATATTGGTAGTGGCTAGCAGTAGAATCCAGGACACGTGTCTCGTCCCATCCGGGATTCGTCAGCTGGATGTACCTACATCCCAGAGTTGATGTTCACTTTGGGGTTCGAACTCAATGCCGTTCGCTTCAAACACCATCGCGTTATCCAATTAGCTCCTGAGTCCTGATAACCACTTGCTCGTGCAATGAGGTGAAGTTTAAATTCACTTGGTATTGTTTGTTCACTGCTAGCCACTATCCATTTTTACATATAGTGCTTGTGATTTAAGGCTAATATCGAGTCAATACGTACAGTATGTACATATGACAGTAAGAGGCTGATCACTTGCAGTCCTAAACATCAATGGGAAGATTCAAACAAACAATATCAAGTGAATTTAAGAAGTTATTTGTTTAATTCATCTAAAAATAAAAAGCCTGTTATCTAATATTAGTTTTTTCGTAGTGGTGGTGATTATTAACTTCATGTGAAATGATCGTAAGTAACTAAGACACAATAAACTGGAATGATATGGGTGATTTTTAACTCAATAGGATAATTTTGGTTGTTTCACATTGTTTAAGGTAAATACTTTGATTTTGATGCTTTCATTATTGTTATTATTACTGTCAGCGCCTACTTTAAGTAAAAATAATTGCTGACAATATTAGTTAACATCTTAATAAATTGTAAACATTTTATAAAGATACATACAATTAATATTATTCAGTTAAAACAAATCTAAAATAGGGATGTTTGTTGAAAATTAGGCATCCAAAAGTCTAATCAATCTGATTGTTGATATTGTCACACAAGATTTTGTAATGACGTAACATGTAATAGAACGAATAATATCTATTCTTTATAATAACACTGTTTCTCAATGAAATATTTTTGTAACATAAACACGATAGATGGGTTGTTGTTGATGTTATTATTCAGTTCTAGATAAGTAAACTAACTAATAATAGAATGAATAATCCACAATGATTGACAGTTCACATCAGGTAGAATGAAAACAAACTCTGAAAAGTATCAAATATAGTGAAAAGGAATAACCCCTTGTACGTTGAACTGTTCGATTATTTTAAAGTAATAATATGTCAGTAATCGAATAGGTCAAGTTATTGCATTTCAGACTTTATGACCTCACCGAAAAATTCCTTATTCTATCCCAGGATTAGTCCCATATAACAATGACTAATCTTAAGTAATAATAATAATAATAATAATAATAACAATAAAATTGCTGACCAGGTTGTCTGACTTGCCTTTGGTTGGCAGACCAATATTTCCACACGAATATGATAATTGAAGTTGAAAAAATGTTTATATCTCAATAGAATTTGTATTATTTTCTCATTTTATCTTATTTAACCAAGTTTAGATTCAGAAAATAAATGAGGTAGAACTTAAATGATTGATTAATTCACATCCGAATAAGAATTGATTTACTATTCTTTTTCTTAGCGAATTTGGCAGAAAGTTGAGAAGGTCATGCGAAGATTGTTGAACCGAGGTCTTCTTGAATTTAGATCTTCGTAAAGCCTCACTTATAATTCCTTTGTACAATAAATGGTCTGCGAAAAAGTGAACTGTAAGATGTTTTTTTCAGAAAGTTGTTAAAGTTTTCTGATTTCTATCATTACTATAACTTCACCTGGGCTCACTAGTACCTAATTTCTATATGAAGTTTATTAAATTTACTGGAATCAATGAAATATGAATTTAGCCAGGTTTGAAATGAAATATTAACTGACCGAGTAAAATTTTCATAACAGTGGGTGAAATTGAATATATATATATATATATATATATATATATATATATATATATATATATTACTGAACTTCAATCTACTCAATAGTGCTCCTTGCAAAATTTCGTGATATAACACTGATTTCAAATAATTAATATTAAAGATATGATAATAAAAAAAACACCGTATAAATGACAGTTTATTTGACTTAATAATGTTGACTTGAACAGAAATAGGTGATAATCAATACAATAAAATACATTTATCATATATACTTCCTAAAAATGTATTGGCTCTACCATCTAACTGAGGAAACTGAGAAGAAAGATGTATTTGACTATCATACATATTATCTGGCCAGTAAAAGCCCACTAGCTTACCAAACTTGATTTAGCGATACTAGTTCTTTTTCTATGTAGAACTGTAGATTCATGCAGTGGTGTGTGCTATTTATGTAGACATAAGTAGTATATCACGCGAGTTGGGAACGTAATGACTGGTAGCAGAAGATGGGAGTAATGCCTTGCATACTGTTAGGTGAATTAACACACTCAACATTAAGAATTTACTACAGTTTGTAAATCAGACCAACAGGTCAAGGACTGATGTTATGGTATTATAGTAAAGGCATCGTTAGTGAAGCGATTCTTCATGATATTCAGAGGTAGACATTCTTGTCTACTGTTAATTATTGCCAATCATCTAACATAATCTAATGTAATATCAATTCACTCGGAGTAACAATCACACCACAAATCGCTCTATAGAATCTAATCACCATTAAGAACTATAGAGCATCACATTGGTGGCTATTCAAAGATCGGTTCTTATAGATCCTTTCTGCTGGAAAATCAAACTAAGTTTCATACAACTACTTGTACATTCACATGGCTCAATAACTTAATTGTTTCAGAATCTCTATAAGCTAGTACATATCTCTTATCATCTACTCAGCACTTTACTGACTTTGCTAGTATGTATTCTGAAAATTCAAGTCAAGAAAGTGCTGATGATTTACTACAGCAAGATAATCAAAACTAGTCAATTAATGAAATTTCCCGTAGGAACTATTGTGCCAGTAATCCAATGAAACATGATCAATACGATCTGTTTTACTATCATTTGAAATCTGTTTAGATAAGACTTGTTCATGATAGGCTGTTTGCTTCGATGATACTTAGTCTTTCAATAAAAACAACATTCCATATAGCACCACTAAATTAACGAACATATTTTACTTCTATGAATTCATTCACTTTATAGACAGTCTATTTTAAGCCTTTCATCTATATTGTTCATGACCTCATGTTCATTATTGTTGAACCAACTAATGAACAACAACTATGCTCAAATTGATTTGTCACAATGAAAACGACTGTACAGGGATACCTAAAATGTAATTCATTTCCGTTTTTCAAACTGAATTCCCTTAAAAAAATAATAGTGAGACAAACTTCCTGGTACGGTCGAGAGTGAAGAGAGTCCGCTCTCCCTCTCGAAATGCCCTCACATGGCCACACATACACAGCTACTGCCTTTTTATGGCGGGGTGTTGTTTACGAAATTGATAGAACGAAAAGCGAATATCCGGGGCTTTAACCAGGTTGGTGAGTGAGGAGGATCCACCTAAGGGAGTTGGAAAACCCTGATCCCAAACCAATGGTGCATATAGGCTCAAGGATCCTAAGGAAACAAACGGCTTATGACCCATTTATTGGTCACTGGCTACCATGGGACTGCATCTCCTGATGTCGCTCCACTGCGTTGTGGATTAGACTTTTATGTAGAAGGCTTCCTAAGAAAACCACCACCCGGGCAGTATCACAGCCCACATACAAACCAAGTGACCAATGTGGTGCATATGTACTCGGTGCTCCTTTGTATCAATATATATGTGTTTAAATAAATAAATAAATAAAAATGGACTTAAGTTGATAATTTCCTTACAAATATAGAACTATTTTACTGAAATGTAAGTTATTGCATGTTTTAATCTTTGATGTTATGTAAGACTTATTAACGAAAAAACATAAGTTAAATTGATTCAATGGGTAGAAACACGACAGTCTCTTCTTAATTTTTTAATATATTGTATACTATACAAGTCGTTCAATCATGTCATCAATGTTAAAGTTAGATTTAATGTAATGCGAATGGAATATTTAGTGTAAAAAGTAGAGAAAAGTATGTTAGGATAACAGTTGTATGCATGTTTAAGTGGATCTGATGTGAAGAAAATTACATTGACAATATATCCCCTCTAATCAGTGACTTTTGATGAAATCAGATAATTTTGTATATGATATGAGTCAAGCATGTTACAGCATACATAAAATGAAGATAAGTAAACAAAAAAGGTTTGTGTTATTGTGTTGAACAAGCTTATTGTATTTCATCTCTTCTATTAATACCTTTTGGATCTGCCCATATGTGTAAAGCTTCAGATGTTAGTCTCTCTTTGTATGAACTAAAACATCTTTGGAGGATTATTGTCCCATTGACTTGTTTCCTAGTTTTTTTTCATAACTCCTGAGGATTTAGGAATGTTCCTCAAGCAAAGTTTGTATTCTTTCAACCTTATGTTCAACTGTCGTGATGTCTCGCATGTGCATGTACCATTACAGTCACTATATTCGATATCATATACAAAATTTTGTTATATTTCCTTGAAAAGGCTTGGACTATCCTATCGAGCAAATCGATGAATTTATTTAAACTTAAATCCCTGAGATTTTTTAATATATAATTTTCCACATTTATGTGTTACATTACCTCGGTCCTAATTACTGTGAAACTGTTCATCCAAATTTAGACGAAATTTCTTATACACTAGAATATGATTTTGACCGAAGTTATTTATTGATCGTCAGTATTGTGAAATTTAATTATTTATCTAAAAAACAGTACACAGGAACATAATCCATACATCTAAGTAAATGATGCAAATATAAGTGACAAGTTTTCCCTATTGTATGATTAGTGTTAACAGTGTCTGTTCCTATTCGGAATACAATTTGCTTTTATTTAAAAGAATAATTAATCTGTGATATTCACACTAGATAAATTGTCAAACATACGTAATATAGATTAACTTGTTGAACAATCGATTCCTTATACGTATTAATGCCAAGGTTGGACTTGGTAGTTTCAACTGAATTAAGCATTGGGTAGAAAGTTAATGGTAAATATATTTTTATTATATCGCAATGAGTATAAAAATTGTATTTCTGACGTTTCTTGACTTAGTGTAAGCCACTTCTTCAGAGTAAATAAATAACCGAATTAAACTAACATTAATTTAAATAGCACACCTTAAACTTGTGTTAATTCCACTCGGTTTACACTGAAGAAGTGGCTTACACTATGTGACGAAACGTCAGAAATACAATTATTATACTCATAGGGATAGAACAAAAACATATATATTTACTATTCAATTCCTTAACTCCAATAAAGAAAACAATACTTCAGTGGAAGTAGAATTAAGATATACCATGTATAAATAGAAAAATAACAGTAAAATTACACAGGAAATTTCATACTACTTGAAAAAGTTCTATAAACTATTATTTCATGAATATAATGAAAGAAAAATTAAAATGATATTATCAAAATCATTATAAGATTAATTCTGTTTTACTTCATTTTCTTTACAAAAATATCACTATAGATTATGCGAATCAATCATAAACAAGATGTGATTGTGGATTCAACGGGTTCACTTTCTTCATCTCTAATTATTTCAAATCAATTCTTACAAATAACATTTCGTGTCAATGCACAAAAAGGCTTTGGTCCTGGAGAATTCGAGAAAGTATTTCCAAATCCATTAAGCAAGTGGATGCGCTTAGGATTATGGTCACATGATGGTATACCTCAACCAAATGCAAACCTATATGGAACTCACAATTTTTTTATGGGTTTAAAGTATGATGGCACCGCATTCGGAATCTTCTTTTTAAACAGCAACGCACAAGAAGTAGCAATAACACCTCTACCAGCCATCACATATAGAACAATTGGTGGAATATTAGATTTCTTCGTATTCACTGGACCGAAACCACTAGATGTGATAAACCAATACTATAATCTTATAGGTCATCCAACGATACCACCATACTGGTCACTGGGATTTCATATCTGTAGATATGGAATGAAAAATCTGGATGAAGTCAAAGAAGTCCTCAGGAGAAATGTGGAAGCTGGAATTCCGATAGATGCTCAGTGGTTTGACATTGATTATATGGATGCATACAAAATTTGGTCAGTGGACACGAAACGATTTGGTGGAATGGACGTTTTTGTTAGGGATGTTTTACGTAAGAATTATAGCATGAGAACAGTGTTAATCATAGACCCAGCTATTAGCACGAAAGGTGGTACTGGATATCGTCCATATGAGGACGGTATGAGACTCGGTGTTTTCATTAAGGATAGTCGAACCGGGACACCGATTCTAGGTACCGTGTGGCCAGGTGAAACAGTTTTTCCAGATTTCTCACATCCATCTGCTGAGGATTGGTGGTTCAAGTCAGCGTCTGATTTCCACAAAGTGATTAACTTCGACGGTTTGTGGATAGACATGAACGAACCGGCCAACTTCAATTGTGGTTCACTCAGTGGTTGTTCATCGTCGAATACGCTTGACAATCCTCCTTTTGTCCCAAAAATTCTCGGAAACTCATTATACGACAAGACAATCTGTCCATCGGCCTTACATTACAACACAACACACTATAATTTGCATAATATGTATGGTTATGATATGGCACGAGTAACGTACAATGTTTTGACTCGAATGTTTCCTGATAAACGACCTTTCATATTGACACGTTCAAGTTTTGCAGGTTCAGGTTTGTATGCCGCTCACTGGACAGGAGATGTTTTATCAAATTGGGATAGTTTGAAAACGTCTGTGGTTCAAATCATTAACTTTAATATGTTTGGTATTCCGATGGTTGGTGCTGATATATGTGGATTTACCGGAAATACAACGGAGGAACTGTGTGTTCGGTGGAGTCAGTTAGGCGCTTTTTATCCTTTTGCTCGAAATCATAATGCACATGGTTCAAGCAATCAAGACCCTGCATATTGGACTGAGGAAACGATTGAAGCTATAAAGCAGGCTTTCAGTTTAAGATACCACTTACTACCCTATATATACACTTTATTTTATAGATCGTACTTAAATGGAACAACTGTGGCTCGTGCCCTCGCATTCGAGTTCCCTGAAGACTTGGCCACACATAGAGTCGACTCACAATTCATGCTCGGATCATGTATCTTAGTTACTCCAGTGCTAGATGAGGGTCGGACATTCGTTGAGGGTTACGTTCCTTCAGGAGAATGGATTGACCTATCCACTGGCAAACGGTATTTCAGTCGAGGTACATGGAAATATTTCGACGCTCCATTGAATGTTATTCCGATTTCTATTCGTTGTGGCTGTATTGTTCCAATACAAGTTTCTGCTGAAGCTACTGATATCGCTCGTAAGAAGGGATTCGGTTTATTTGTGATCTTATCTTCAACTGATGATGGAAGTAGTGCTGCTGGTCAGAGAATCACAGCATCAGGTGAATTATACTGGGATAATGGAGATGATGCTAATTTAAATTATGTTCACGTCAAATTTGAAGTACATGATCGCACTTTAACAGTGACTTCTACACCTTCAAGTGTTGAAAGCTTAGAGAAAATTGATTTTCAGGAACTGGACCTCAAACTAATTTTTATTGTTGGCCTCGGTAAAATCCCCAGTGAAATTATGTTAAACAATAATCCAGTGAAATTTACATATCACCATAATGAGCAAACTTGTCACCTAAATAGTCAAGATCATATTACACTATCTAAAGATTTCACAATTAAATGGATTTTTTGATTGAAAATTATGCGTGTTTCCTTCATTCATCTTAAGAAGCAGGCTTAAAGATTATCATCTCATCACCACACCATAAATCTTATCAGTAAGACCTTATGACCCATTCTGAGCAAATTATTCTCTATTTAAATGTTTCTTTTTCAAATCTATAATTACATGTAGTTTATGTTAAACTTTAAGTAATTTATTTAACCCTTATCCTTAAATTTACGATCTGGAACTTTTCATACACTGATTAAAATGTATTGTCATTACAAAAATACACTTAAATGAGTAGAGAATCTTTGATTGTCTGTTCGCTTATTCACTTGACTAGATTATGAACATTTTGTTAATTGTACTTTTATCAACTATCATCAGTTATGAAACTGAGTTGTGAGTCTTTTGTTTAAGAGTTATATTATGGTATGTATTTTGAGCAGACTATGACGACATAAACTAACAATCAGAGATTTATTCAGAATAATAGTTAAATTATTAGTTGGTACGATTCATTAATTTACATTTTTATTAAATTATAGATTAAATTAGATCAGTTTAGTTTTCCAGATAGATTAAAAATGGAAACACCTTTGTTTAAAACAAAGCGTAGAGTGCTTTT
Organism: Schistosoma spindalis; assembly: GCA_946903255.1. Lineage (NCBI taxonomy): Eukaryota > Metazoa > Platyhelminthes > Trematoda > Strigeidida > Schistosomatidae > Schistosoma > Schistosoma spindalis. Next base: position 25,335,188 of record OX336420.1, on the reverse strand, counting down.
TCAGGGAAATTCAAATTTCGAATTTATAAAAAAGAGATCATAAAATAGTGAAATCAAGCTCTATTTACGGTTATGAATTGACTTAGGCTAGACAATTACTGACAACTAGCTAGCAATGGATAATATTTTGTCCTTGGTTCCAACTTCTCTGTAATGAAAGCCAACATTTAAACCCAGGAACTTCAGGTATTTTAGATTGATGAGTTGAATTTTGGTGGTCTGTATTTCTATCACCATTTAATGCACGATTTTTGACGGGGTTGTGGATGGTGACATGGGAGGAGACGTCAATCAAAAATAAACAGTTTTCTATTTTTCATTGGTTCTAAATGGTTGTCCAATTTCAAGACATTTCATGATATTAACGATCGTCAAACTGAATAGTGTCCTAATACAGTAAATGGTGTGATTGATTTTTTGTAGTGTAACTAACTTCAACATAAACTTCACGTTTACCCAGTTGAAGAACGTTAACGGTATTATTTTCAGAGTGTTTAACTAACATATGTACTTGGCACATATGATTTAAAAGAACATAGATAAACTAACATAAGATATCACTGCTTTCCAATTTTTCTGAATAAGGTATCTTAATCACTGAAGCATACATCCTAATCCTTACTAGTGAATATTTTATTAATGTATAAAAATCAGTAACCAAAAGTTAACAATAACATTACTGACATAGAAATATGACACTAGTGAGTCATTGAAATCCCATTACATATATTATGACTAATTATAAATTCAACATATTTATATTGATATGCTAATAATGAATTGTTTGTATTGGTGTCTGAATAATTTCATAAATTATATGAACACCTTACTTCAATTATAATCCATATTATCTCTATCCCGATCTGTGTTGAAAATGGTAATGATGATTAATTGTGAATATATATATAATACATATATTCATACTTAGTATATATGTATGTATATCACAATCACTCGTCATCATACACAGCTGACTATCAGGTTCTTCTCTCTTTAACTAGTATGAGAATGAATTACAATCGATGGAAAAATAAACTGTATCATTATACTCCTACATTTTATGATGATCACCTTTGTACATTTATAACCAAATTAACAATCCGTAAAAATCAAGTTTTTGAAATCATTTATTGAAAAGTGGTAATGATAATAAAGTAGAATTAGTTAACCTTAAATGTAAATGATATATGTTGAACTAAATCGACAGTGAAGTTACCGTTCACGTGAGTATATTACATCAATGTTAGACCATCATTGAAAATCTGGAAGCACTTAATGGCTATTTTGTTCTAGTATGCGATTCCTCAGTAGTGCATTTCCACGATCCAACACGCGGGACTCGAACCCAGGACCTTTCGTCTCGCACGCAAACTCTTGGCCTCTAGACCAGTGATTCGGAATCCAACGGTATTAATGTCTAATTCCAACCAATTAAACTTATAAGCCATGACCTCAAACCTACTCAAATCCATCAGGTAATTTAAGCATTTCATTGAGCATATTTTTATCGGACTCTGACTTGTATGACCATTCACCATTCATGATAATAATAATAATAAAAATATCTTGGTAAATAAAACGACATCTAATATTGTTTTTATAAGTACTTTTAATCATTCTGATTGTTACCAAGAGCACCATTCCAACTGTTCATTGATGATTCATTTTCTTATTATACAATTTACTTTCTCCTTCATTTCACATTCACATAGATTATTCTTTCAAATAAATTTTAATGACTGTTATTATAATAGGAAGAGTTAAATCTGTTCAGTGATATCCAAACCAATAGAAGTGAATAACAAATAAATCTAATGAACTGATAATTATCAAAGATAAATCCAAAACCATGAACAATTCAGATACTGCGATTGTATTCAAATATCATAAATATGGTATCATAAAAATAACCACAATTATTACGCTTCACATCAAGAAACCTACCAAACACAAGAAATTCTAAACGATCCACATGATACAGCAAAGGTAGGTAAACAGACTGAGTTAAATCAAATAAAGCAACTGGACCAAGAGCATCTTGCAGTTAAAACATAAGCCAATAACCCACTAAGAGTAAACATTATGACGGCTAGAACATTGGTAAAGTGGAGGATAACCAATCACAAGATAGGTTACCCATAATAGAATAATGACAATAAATTATAGTGATAGACGAGCACGACAAGTAAGAGTGGGAAAAGGAATTGATGAATGAGATAAGAGGATAGAACTTGAAAAATACAAATTATGTACACAAATTGAGAAAAATTAATAAATGGACAGAACACATTCAACAAGACAATTATAGAAATTCAGTTGAAGTTAAGCTTATTTGTGGCCTGATGTCAGATAGAAAATCATTGAAAAACATTTGTCTATGAATAACTGTCTAACCCTAGTTCATAACCCAACTAAATACACATAAAACCATAGTAGAGATCGAACAAAATTAGCCCTCAATTACACAGTACCATACCTTCAGGTCATTGAGTCACAGTCCAATGGTTCACACCTTCAACTAAAATCATATAAATACTTAAATAAAAATGAGGGTTAACATTAATTGCACGGCCATTTTTTTTATTTTTTATTCTCAATCCCACTACTTCATATAAGAACTTTCGTTTAAATTTGATCGAACATTTTCACAGTATTTGGGGGCCGAGTTGATGCGAGACATTAGGGAGGAAGAATGTATACATTTTCATACCCACATTCTGACACACAAATTAATATAATGGCATGTCATGCAAATTCAACTTGACCAAAATTAATTTAAGATTGGCATGTTCAGGCCTATTATGATTTTAATTGTACCAAAATATTGTTTTCTAACTTGTGCTAATTTAATGTCGGTAATTTATTTATTCTGAAAAAGTGGTTTACATCAAGTCGTGAAACGTCAGAAATATAATTTTTCTGTTTATTATTAAATTTCTACCTGATGGTCAATTTATTTGAAACTAACAACTCCAATCTTGGTATTGGGATAACATTAAATGCACGGCCATTTTTTAATTTTTTTTTCGCTTTATCACTTGACCTTTACTATGGAAATAAGGAATTGAAACAAATGAATTTAAATCAGTCAGTCAGTCAGCTGCAACGTAGGACCAGGCACGTATATGCATCGGTCCAAGTTGCCATACCGCATTAGCACAACAAGATGAACACCGGATTCATAGAAGTAGTTAATTCAATGGTGGCAATATATAGAAGAAAGAGTGTGTATAAGGAGATAGTACAGGAAGATAGAATTAGTTCGTAGAAAGAAAGATTTGAAGTGATTTTAATCTCTTAGTTTAAAGGAAGACAGAGAGTGAATACACCGACGCCATTGTGATCGATTCTAAGCCATGTCACCAAGAGTCTCCAACCATTGGTTACGATAGTCACGCGGACCCCAACCAGGTAGTCTGCATCTACCAACATGGCTCAGACCAGAAGTTAGTGACTTCAAGCACTGATGCCACGTTTTGGTTTGGCCGCCCCTAACTTTCTTCCAGTCATCCCTAACACCGGTTAGCATTGCGCGTCGTGGTAATCGGTGTTCAGGCATACGCAGCACGTGGCCCAACCATCTCAGTTGATGAAGGTTCATAACCTCATCAACTGATTTACCATCATTTCCTAATACCCTGCGTCTAACCTCACTATTACTTACCAGGTGGTCCCAGCAGATACCCGCAATATTTCTAAGGCATCTGTGGTCAAATACGAGTAACTTACGAATATCTTCTACTCTTAAAGGCCATGTTTCGCAGTCGTATAGTAGAACGGAACGAACTGCCGCGCAGTATACTCGTCCCTTAATTGATAGACGGATATCTCGCCTTCGCCATAGATGACGTAAGTTGGCAAAGGCCAAACGAGCTTTTCGAATCCGTGCTGAGATTTCGTCAGACACCAACCCATTAGGGCTGATCAGACTTTCAAGATAAGTGAAGTTGTCAACGCGTTCGACTACTTCACTGCCTATCCTTAGTTCAGGTGTTGACGCAGACCAGTCCTGAAGCAACAACTTGCATTTAAAGGGAGAAAAGCGCATCCCAAACATTCTGGCATTGTTGCTCAGTGCTACCAAAAGACTCTTCATTTCATCAGCGTCTTCACCAAACAGGACTATGTCATCTGCGTATTCTAAGTCAATAAGTGGACCTCCTGGTAGGAGATCAATACCTGAGAATTCAGTCGATGAGAGCGTTATTTCCATCAGTAGCTCTATGATGAAGCTGAACAAAAATGGAGAAAGTGGACAGCCTTGACGGACGCCACTTGAGGTTGCAAAAGCAGATGACAGTTCGCCATAGGCTCTGACCCGACTAGTAGTGTTCGAGTAAAGAGCCTTCACAAGGTTTATTTACTTCTGAGGTACGCCTTTCAATGACAGACACTGCCACAGAACCTCTCGGTCAACAGAGTCAAACGCTGCCTTTAAATCAAGGAAGACCACTATTGTCGGACGCCGATAAGTATGCCTGTGTTCTAGAACCTGACTAATAGTGAATATGTGGTCGATGCAGCTACGACCAGGTCTGAAGCCAGCCTGATTTTCACGTGTTTGCAGCTCACGATTCTTAGTTAGGCGTCCGAAAATTATCGAAGCTAGTATTTTAGATATTATTTTAGTTAAACTAATCCCTCTGTGGTTGTCACAGGATGATTTTGACCTTTTCTTAAATATTGGGACAAGTGATTGTGACCAGTTAGATGGGATAACGTCTAACTCCCAGATTTTAGCTAAAATATTAGTCAACCTAATCGCTAAAACTAGACCACCATCCTTAAAGACCTCCGGGGCCAATCCATCTGGACCAGCTGCCCTTCCTCGTTTCAGGTTAACTATAGCCTTTTGAACTTCAGCTAGAGTTGGTGGACCTACTTCAATGTTCCATTCACACTGTCTGGGAATAGAGGGTATTTGTAGAGTAGCTGAAGGCCAACTGAACTGCTCCTTAAAATATTCCGCCCATCGTTCTAAGCGTCTGGACTGGGAGCAGATGAGTGTCGTCTTTTTCCGAAATAGTCTGACTTACACTTGATTTATTTATTCCAGTTTCTTTTATTTGTCTGTAGAGTTGTCTTGTGTTCCCTATAGCCGCCGCCTTTTCCATCTCTTTTGCTTTCGTTGCCCACCACTGCTCACGGTCGTTCCTTAGACTTTTGCTTAACCTAGATCTGATTTCTTTACGCTCTTCATCGTGTTCAGAACCTGATGGGATGAGTTTACGCGAATCTATCAGTGCAATAGACCTTGAAGAAATCCATTGGTTCTTTGTAACCCTGTGGTTTAAATCACTAGTAGATGTCACTGCTGTTTCCACAGCTGCTTGTATGTCTTTCCAATCAACATCGGGGTCAGCCTCGTTTTCAGAACTACCTAAGTGTGACCTCAGTTGTTCCTGGAACCTACTTTTGGCTTTCTCATTACTCAATTCGGTTCTAATGAGTCTTTTTTGCGTCCAGTGGGGCACAAGCAGATGCGTGCTCGTACTAGGGCATGGTCGGAGTCCAAGCAGGTACTCCAGAACGAGCGACAATCTTCAATCGACCCTCTCCAACGATGACTGATGGCAATATGGTCTATTTGAGTCCATCGTTGGTTTGGTGCAGGGGGTCGCCATGTTAGACGATGTCTCTCCTTATGCTTAAAATTTGTGTTTGCTAAAAATAAACGATTGTCTGAGCACAGTTGCAGCAGACGATCACCATTATCTGTTCTCTGTGCCGGAATACTAAAATACCCACCTAAATGTCTTTCTGTTTCGTTTAAGCTACCTACCTGAGCATTAAAGTCGCCTGCTACGAGTACTATGTCTGAACGTTTAGCTTTCTGAAGAAGTTCAGACAGCTTTCTGTAAAATTCATCTTTCACTTCATCCGAACTGCAGTCAGTGGGAGCGTAGGCAGAAACGACGAAAAGGCAACGACGTGTGTCCCTATCCTTTCGAGTTCTTAGGGAGCCGTTTAGCCAAACAGCGCATAGACGACTATTAACGGGGATCCACTCTAATAGCGCTTGTTCCGCCCTCATGCTAAGTGCTATGCCTACACCTGCCAGTCCACGAGAACTAGCCATCGGGTCGCCAGATACACGGAGGGTGTATCTCGTCGGCACTCCGTTTTGCCGAGGTGAGGTCAAGTGAATGACCACACTAGGATCCTGTATGCGTGTTTCGGAGACACAGCATACATCAATCGTACGAGATTCTAAGGTTTTAGCCAAGGAAGCCTGCTGACCGATTTGGCATAGTGTGCGTACGTTCAAGGCTCCAATGTGTAGTTTGGAGCGGGGTTTCAGTAGACCTGGGACAGTGTTTTGCGCACTAGAATCGTTGGCTGTGGTGACATTTGAGGAGGAAGCCGAAAGAGGGAGTTTAGATTTGAAAGTCGATGTAAGAGGAATAATAGGAATAGAAGAGGTAGGTTGATTATGAATACAGTGGTCTTGAGTGCTGTTAGAGGTATGAGGGCGGTTATCACTTCCCGGTTGCCCACAACGTGGAAGGGTTCTGCTGGAGGTACCTGAAAAGGAAATTGGATTAGAGGTGGTCATAGTGACCTGAGAGCGTGACCGCAGTGCCCAAGGGACAGCTGCTTGAGGTCGGTCACACACGACCTTTTTATGAGTAATTTTTGTGTTAGCTCCGTACTTGTTGAGACCTTACCGCCGGAGACGGATATCCGTGGGATAAGGCGAGGCGTGCTTTTTAGGGTCGACCTTTTCTAACCCCTCCCCTCCTTTTGGGAAGGCAGCATCGCTGTTATGCTGGTTGTCTGAAGGAAACACCTTACTGCTGTCACACCTCTGTACAGTCAGCGGTACGACTTCGCCTTCGGACCTTGGTTTTGTTGCTTTTAGTCTAACCGCTCTTTACATTACACAGGCGATTACTGCGGTTGGGAATGTACTAGATAAATTATATTAACATATGTCTTAATAGTACTGGATCATAAAGTTACTAATTTCCCATAACATTATTCTAAAATACTTTTACATCATATAGAAGTTATTCCCAACATATTTTTCATCTGTATTAAACAGGATATTTAAGTCAAAAATTCTTTCGAACAGAAATCGGTTAACGTGGTTATCACATGTGCCCTTGTGCAACATGTGAAAAAGGCAACTAGTTTCGACCCGGACTCCAAACCATCCTTACTAGATCTCATATTGACCGATTATGAGGATGACGTCACAAAAACTCGTCATATGACACCCTTAAGTAAGTGACCATGCAGTTGTAGTATTTAATTTTCAACTCAAGCCAGACTAAACGTCCGGAAAGCGAATATACAAGGAACTATACACTCAGCATCCTCAGTAGACTGGACAATAGAATCAGGATTCTTCATTGAAATGGCTTGAGAGGTATTCAGAAATTTGTACATGAAATTCACTACATCACATAGCTCTTGAACTACACGAAGGGGTCCGAGAAACCTACCACTGTGGTTCAGTAAAGAGGTTCTCGCGCATCTACCTAAGAGGGAACAATGTAGGAGAGATTTAGGTTACTGGGTACTGACAAGACACAGTCTCAACATCGAGAAGCTCGAATTATTTGTTCCTTAACCCTCTGAAAGTCGAGAAGGATATACGAGGAAAAACTTGTTATGGAACTTATAGAATGTTCGTACACAAAACAAAGTACTAAGAGAAGAGGAAATATTCCAACATTATAGGAAGACAGTAGTACTGCATCATTAGTGGAAGACGACTATGGTAAAGTTCAGGTGTTCTCAAATTACTTTAGCAATGTTTATACCATAAAGATTCCCTCCATTTCAGTTAGCACACACACACTGGGTACTGTTACCATTGGAGAACTCGATATCTTTGATCTACTAAATGAACTCCTTTTAGGCAAATCCATAGGACCGGATGGAATCCGTCGTAGATTACTGAAGGAAATAACAAATTTTGTCACGAATCTGTTAAACATGTGTTTTAATCTACCTGTAACCCAGGGTTAATTACCGAAAGACTGTGAGAATACCATAGGAAGTCCTTTCTTCAAAACAGGTACAAGACAAAAACCTGAGAACGACCAACCTGTAAACCTAGACAGAGTGGTTGTTAAAATCTTAGAAAAGATCATTCGGAAGAAGTTGTTTGATTATCTAGACGAAAATCGGATTCTTTCTAAAAAGCAGCATGGCTTTAGAGCAGGAAATTCACAGTCAATATTGTAGAGCCTTTTTAGCCATGTCGATGCTTAAAACATCTTGACTCTATATACAGTATTCGTTCGTCTTAAACTCGAGTACTGAATACAAGCGGCTAGACCCTGCCCAAAAAGAGACAATGAAAGGTTGGAAAAGGTTCAAAGAACTGTAACTAAGCTGGTACCAAGAATAGCATTGCTCCTGTATAATCAACTAACCAAACTAAACCTATTCTCATTATTATACTATATAGAAAAAACAGAGGCGACTTGATCAGTTTTTTGATTACTATCACTTGTATCTGATATGTCCTCATTTTTCTTGTCTTTCAAAACAGAGAATTTATGAGGACACTCTTAAGAAGTTCACTAGCTCAGAACAAATTACTTGTCAGTTGACTATCGACTTCCCCGTCTAATCACCAATGTATGGTATTCATTACCTCAACACATGACTGAAGCTACTCTGTCAGTTGAGTCAATTGAGAGATCACCATTCCCAAGACTAACATAGACCACAGGCCTCCTGTTTTTTCAAAACTGAAACTGTAACATCATCAATTCAAACACGTATCTCAATGAGTGAAAAATATTTCATTAAGTTGTCCTTGTTATGTTGAGGATACTCAAAATGCTCAGATTATTACATAATAGTAATTTCACGAGTGGTTATCCCTCACAGAAGTTACAATAATGCCGACTCAGTAGTCTAGAGTTCATGCGCGAGACGGAGGGCCCTGGGTTCGGGTTCCGAGCGAGGGATCGTAGATACGCATAGCTGAGGAGTTCCACGATGGGACGAAACGGCCGTCCAGTGCTCCCAAGTTTTCCATAGTAGTCTAGTTCCAATTGACTCATGGTTTCAACTAATAAATTACAAAAAAACATGACTAATTGACTACTACATGAAATTACTTCTCATGATATAATCACATGTCATAGATGATTGAAAAAAATCACTTTCATATGTTATCTGCATTCTAATCAATTTAGTAATTGCTTACCGGATCAAATAATAATAATTTAATGGAATTCAGAATTACTGAAAGTTAAAAAAACCTAATCAATTAATTAGTTGACAATGTAACGTTTATGACAGAAATATTTAATAAATTTGACTTAAAGTTTTATTTCACAACTGTAGCTGCTACCTCGATGTAGTGACCGAACTTGTCTCTCACTATGGCTCAGTCAAGTTATATTGACTGGAACGCTTTTTCATTTAGTTCCTGGTATACAGTAATGGTTGTCTGGGAAACGATAAGACTAAAAGCAGCAACTTATTGTCCAAGGACAAAGTCTTATTGCAGAACGTATTAGAGAATGACGTCAATAAGGTGCTTTCCTCATACAACTAGCATCTCTACTTTCTCACAAACAGAGTAGAGTTAGAAAAAGTCGTCCTAAAAATATTAAAATTTCTGCCGTTATCTGTAAAGCATTAAAAAAACAGAAATAGCACATCAATAACTGTTCATAAGAAAGACTTGTGATCGGTCTGAAACAGTTGTCCTTTGGCTTCTGTGGTTATACTTTCAGGTTACCATATGCTAATATTTCATGTAAAAAATTATTTACTTATTGGTTATTTAAAAAATATTTATTTAAATAAAATAGTCAGTATGGGGTTATGGAGATAGTTAAGTCTTTGATTGAAATCATGAATCGATTTCGCACTGTTGAGGAGTTCCATAGTAGTCCCATTCTAGGACGAAACGGCCATCTAGTGCTTTCAAGTTTTCAATGGTGGTCCAACATCAATCGATTCATGATCTTAATGAAATAAAATCAACCAGAGAAAATATTAAATCATTGAAAAAGCGCATAAATATTTTGAGGTTGTAAAATACTATATGCTTTTTAGTGTGAATTTTCCTTTTCAAACCAAATATATATTATCTAATTTAGTAGTTGAATTCATGAGTCAATCTAAGCTAGACCACTATGAAAAACCTAAATGCACTGGACGGCCGCTTAGTCCTAGTCTGAGACTCCTCAGCAGTGCGCATCTACGATTCCGCCTGAAAGATTCGAACCAAGAACCTATGGGCCATTCAGTGCTTCCAGGTTTTCTATGGTGGTCTAGCTTTAATTGACTCATGAATTCAATTATTAAATTACCATAATATCTACAAAACTCCTCTCTGAATATATTATCTAGTTAGAAAAATCCCTTACAAACTGATCACTTTTGTTCTCAGATCTTGTAATAGTTGTACAAATTTACTGATTAAAAATGATTCAGTAGAAAAATTTCGTCAGTGACAGTGTAGAACTTTGAAAATAAACGTTATTTAAAGCGTAATTTCGACTGTGATGTTGATAAATGATATTCAAGTTTTAGTCCTTATATAAATTTGATATTTTAAGAAATAAGTACTTATCAGTCAAAGTTGTTCCGTTAAATAATATCCATTTTTTAGAGTTTCAGATCGTGAACTCGATTTTCATCAGTAATCATCTTCTGTTCACATAAGTCATATCAGTACCAAATAATCAATACGCAGTCTAAGCCTAATATTTATTATCACAGAATAACTGTAGTCTTCGGTCACGGGTGTTATTTTTTGACACATACGTATTTTAACTAAATTCTTCCTGGAAAATCTGATGTATTTGCCGAATTTCAAATTCGTTTGGTCTTATTCTTCATAACATAAAATAGTTACTAGATAGATTGATAGATTTAACGAATTTTTTTATATCCATATCGTTCATTATTTTATAATTTAATTCATCATTGTTTTTCATTGTTTCAAATGTCCGTAGGATAAAATCATTTTGAAATTAAAAAAACAGACTAGCAACTATTCGCAATTTTATAATATTTTTACTGAAACAATGGATTGTTTCCATGACCATTCAAGTGAGAGCATATGCTTAAGTTTCAACCCCTGCTTTGTCTTTTGGACAATTTATTTCGTTTGCTTACAACATTTAATGTAATTCCTGTCAGTAATACTAAACGGTCCGATTACTAAAACTTATAATTTCACTGAGGCATATAAAGTGATTAGCTGTTGCAAATTAACATAAAACTACTGAATGATATTGTAAGTGAGTAGGAATAAATCAAAAAGTGTTTACACATGAACTATAAGACAGTGGTTCGGAATATTCAACAGAAGACTCTATTTGGAACTCATCAGCTTGCCTGTAGTTCTGAAGGAACTAGTGCTCACCAGTATATGTAATCATTCATTGCTCGGCTTTACTGTCACACAAGCTTCCACTGAGCTAATCCGATGACGACAGACCTCCCATACGACTGAAATGACGATTACATCTTCCTGATAAGTTCTAAATAGCACGAAACCTAGGTTCAGGGTTTACTATCGCCCACCTCCAACCACCACCTAACATTTCAACATATTCCACCTGATGTCAAGTAACTTAGACTGATGTCCACATTTTAATTTTATCGATAGAATTTGAAAAGCAATAAGAAGGACTTGACATATATGACATTGGTCATTACTCAATGATTAATTAATTGTACACATAAGCTGTAGAATAAAATAGCTTATGAACAAAGACTGAGTTTTAAAGCGAATGACTTGACATTTACGAATCATTAAACATGATAAAAGAAATCATGAAGTAGTCATTAAATTAAAAATAAATAAATATTTTGATAAAATTTGTGGTTTATAGAAACCGAATTAACTTATCAAAAGTTTTAATTCCTAACTGGTATTACTGAAAGAAAATGTTGTCAAGTCACAGAGCACTGAAATAGTCACTAAAAACAACCATTCAATTAATTATTTGTACATAAATAATTAGTTTTCGAATGAAATCGTATCTGATGGAGTTTATTCATGTTAAGAGTGAGATAACTGTGACTTGCAGTACTGGATAATTTTTCTGATATCGGATCAACTTGTAAATATAAATAATTCGGTTTTCTAGTGAAACCTTACTTACAATCAAACTTGATGGTATGAGTTATATTCTGCATTGAGGGCTGAATTTCATTAGTGAACTTGAACAAAATAGCTATTTATAAGTCTAGTCGATATCAGTTCATGATGGCTATGTTTTTTAAATACGTCGATTTTTACATCAGTCACAGAATATTACAGAAACATTGCCATGTATATGATTTTAATTTGGGAAGGTGTGTAATATCACTGATTACTTTGCATACATTTATGTTTTGTTCTTGGTTGTTAGTCTGTTAATTGATAACTAAGTTAGAGTCATACTATTTCAGTTAGATATTTTATATGTAAATAATAATAACATCACTTAATCAATGTATATTCAAATCATCTGTCAGTTGGTTAACAGTACTGTCTCATAAAATCTGCTTAGGATTTTGGGTTCCATTGTTTAGTAACTTGTCAGTCTAAGGCTATAGTTAGTAAATTCATGAAAAAATAATTAAACATATGCTTGTATTATTTTATTGAGCTTATCTGATAACTGATGATATATTAAATGTTTACAATTGATAAGAAGCTTTGAAATAGTATGAAAACCAATTCACTCAGTAATTCATGCTATTTTAGTTTTTTTTTGTCGGCAATTGTATACAGGTGAACGAAATCGATTAAACCTAACAAAGTCTACTAGATGGAGCTAATGGCTATTGAATAAAATTCATTATTTAAATACTTAGTTAACCGAGATTAGGCTAATTCGAAGATTGATTGCATCCCAAACCGATGTAGGCTTGATTGTTCTTTTCTGATTCTTATCAGTCACTAGAGAAGACTATTTATTAAGTAAACGCATATTGAAAAATGACTGTCATTTACACATAAACAATTCACTCCAAAAATTGTGATCAATCAGATTAGTAGTGACTAATGAAGAATCAAAGTGAAGGTCGAAGAAATAATCAAATGATTTTTTTACTTCTATCTGTCTCCTAAGAATAAAATTTGATCGATGACTATTCTATGTTGAGCAGTGAAATATTTTGTAGAATGCATTGAGCTACTTGTAAGTAGTTAAATTTGCTTTTATTCAAAATAGTTTTAAATGATGTACAACATCTAAAAAATATTTATTGTATAAAACTAAATAATACTATTGTTTAAAGCAATTTAATGAACAACTTACGGTCAGCTTTATAGTTCGCTGAAGCCATACAAACTCTAGTATTAACCAATATATATTTTGACTTATTTAAATTTGCGAAGGGGATCAAATGCACGTAATTCTCAAAGTATTATAGCTTCTACACAATTCACAAACAAAATTATTTGTGGTCATTTTTTTGTATGTATTATAACAACACGAGAATTACTGTCTGACCAAGGTATCCCAGAAGTTTTACTACTATTCAATGAGGGTCAAATAAAGATTACGTTGTACAGTCACTTAAATTATATGAAAAGTTTCTATGCTTATATCTAGTACAAAGAAACTTATTTCATGAGCAAGAATCTCAAAACGACCTCAATCTAATAAATACTATACGAACTTAACAAACATTTTCTTCAGTCATTTCATCATCGTCATTACACTACTTACTAATTATAAGTAGTACGAATGTAATTTCAATGTACGTAGCTCTCCTAATGTTACTGCCTGCCTGTTCAAGCCCTAATAAAGGAGAAAAGTTAGGCATCGAGTCAGCAACCCCGTCCCGTAGAAAACAACCTTGCTAAAAATATGCTAAACTTAATAGACAATTTCAACCATTTAAACGATCTTCATTCAGAATAATTATGATGCCTAATGGTGAAAGCCGAAGTTCTTCGCAAATTACGAAGACCATGCTCTTTCTAACAACCAGACAAAAATTACCATAGGTACATGGAATGTCAGAACAATGTGGGAGACCAGCAGGACCAGTCAAATACCTACGAAAATGCGGAGATAAAACTTGATGGTGATTGGAATCAGTAAAATCCGCTAAACCCAAGCTGAACAGCAAAGGTTACATTCGGGAGAGATAATGTTGTACACTGGTCACAAAGAAGAAAATGCTTCTCACACACAGGGAGCTGCTCTGATGTTGCTCAAAGTGGTACAAAAAGCACTTATAGGATGAGAATTTCATGGACCCGGAATCACTAAAGCATCCTTCAATACAAAAGAGGGAATTACAATGAATGTTATCGACTGTTATGCACCCACAAGCCATAGCAATGAAGACAATAAAGATCAACTTTACAACAGGCTGCAACTGATCGTGGAAAAATGTTCAGGAGAGCACCCGACCATCCTGATGGAATACCTAAATGACATGGTCGGAGTGCACAACACTAGATATGAAGATAATATGGGACGACATGGACTGGGAGAAAAAACGAGAATGATGAGAGATTTGCAAATTTATGTGCATTCAACAAAATGGTTGTAGGTGGTTATATGACGCGATGAAAAGATAAAATTACACCCTTTTACTCATTTTATTGTTCAACATTACTTCTAGTTTTAACTTAATGCAATGATTGCTCAATGTAGTATTTGTTTTATTTTCTACTGTGATATTTCATTCGGCATAATATTAGTTTATTCGAGTATAATGTTTGTTCAACATACGATATTCCTGTATAAATTAACATGAACTACGCTCAGCATGACCAGCACGATGTGATTTGTTATAACTTTGGGTATTTTTCATATACGTGATTTCATTCTAATTATCAATCAAAATGTGTGTAAAATCAATATACAAATGAGTGTATATTTGACTGGGATCGTAGTGTCTTTTGGGTTCATAAATCCTCACTTGTACCAGTCACGATGTTCTTACTAGCATCGTGAGAATTGTAGTGGTTTCTCGTTTCGCAAGCACAAGTAATATGTGATTCCGACATAAGCATTAGCGACGGCCAGTCATAACACGTGGCACTAATTTCCCACACAAACGCATACACAAAGCTAGTTGGGTCTCTCTATACCACACCATCGGGAACCAGATAGATCATATCTCCATCATAAGGTCAATGGAGTGTGCGAGAACCAAGAGATCAGTTGACATGGCTTCAGATCATCACCTGCTGGTTGTCAAGATGAAACTGAAGCTATAGAAGCAATGGACAGCTGGGAAAACAGAATTGCAAAGGTTCAATAAAGCCATCCTTCGATATTCTGACTAACTCAACAATTCAAGAGAGCTCTCAAAAACAGGGATATACTATGGAGGACAATTGGAAAGGGGTGAAAGAAGCACTAACTTCAAAGTGTCAAGGGGTTCTGGGCCTCAAGAGGCATCATCATAAGGAATTGGTGTCTTTTGAAACTCTGGGCTAATTTCAAGAGAGGAAAAACAATGAGGTAGCAATTAACAATAGCCGAGATTCAAGAACAGATAAAAAGTGAGTAGAACACTTTGACGGACGATTTCGTAGGCTAGTTCCATTGAATCCACCGGACATCGAACCAGAACACTCGGACGCTCAAATAGCTGTCACTTCACCAACAATCAATAGAATCAACAAGAGAATCAGACAAATCAGCAGTAGAAAAGCAGCAGGATTTGCAACAAGATAGATGAAGCACTGAAATCAGACATAGCAGTAACTGCAATCACGCTCCACGTTCTACTCAGGAAGGTTTGTGAGCAGGAACAAGTGCCACCGATACACTGGAAAGAAAGACACCTCATCAAGATTACAATGAAAGGAGATCTCAGTAAATGTGAAAACTACACAGGCATCACACTACTGTCAGTTCCAGGAAAGGTTTTCAACCGAGTGTTGCTGAACCGGATGAAAGATTCGGTAGACTTCCAACTTCCAGATCAACAGACTGGATTCCGTAAGCATCCGTCGTGCATAAACCAGATAACCACATTACTGATCATCGTTGTACAATCAACTGGATGGAACTCGTCACTATACATCAACTTACTTGACCATCAGAAAGCATTTGCCAGTGTGGGTAGGAGAACATTATAGAGCCTCATTCAACACTATGGAGTCAGTAGCTGAGAAGATCATCAACATTATACTGAATTCATACGATGGATTACACGATCAAGTCGTCCATGGAGGACAGTTGACAGATGCATTGCAAGTGAGGGCCGGAGACAGACAAGGCTGTCTAATCTCCCCTTTTCTCTCTCTTCTGGTGGTTCACTGGATTGTGAAGCCCTCGACATCTGACGGGAAGCATGGAATACAATGGACAGTCTGGATGCAACTAGACGATTTGAACTTCACAGATGACCTAGTCTTTCTATCCAGCACATACCAGTAAATCCAGGTGAAAACGACCAGTGTAACAGCAGACTCTGAAACGTTAAGCTTCAACATACACAAGGCAAAAAATAAAATATTCAAATGCGACACGGAAAACACCAACCCAATCACACCTAATGGGGAAACTCTGGAGATGGTGGAAACTCTCACGTACTTGATAATATCTTACAACGTGAATCATCTCCTTTCTTGAACACGTTACCAATATTCTATGTTTATTAACAAATTTATTCAATCTCTCAAATATTATGTGTCAGTAAATCAATTAAAAGTTCATTATATTGAGGTCAACTTGTAATTTTAAATCTGAATTTGGTAAATTCATATCAAACACTTGTAATTTCAAATTTTGTCATCTCAGTTCTCTCTGTAAGTTTTAAACACAATTAAAGTGATAACGTTTATTATATCCTGTTTTCAGAATGATCGATTCGACCAATTTTAAATACAGGAGCATTTAATCAAACCTGGACAAGTCGCTCCGAAAGTGTTTTCCTTTAAAATAATCTACAAAATCAAAGGAACTGGGTCGAAGTAAGGTCGAATCAAAAACTTACGCACTACTGAGGCGTTGGAGATTCACCAATTTAAGCCCGAATTTCTCATGCAAAAACGATAGGTCCAACCTCACATTCTTCCTTGGCCCCAATTCTCTTCTGTAGTATGTTTTAGTCTTGTTCATTTTAATTAGTTTTTGTAATTTCAAACCGAAGTCAGTTATTATGTTTATTTTTCAATTATTATGACATTTATGTTTTTCGTTATTCTTCATATCTGTCGAGCGGACAATTATCTTTCATAATTCTGACACACAAATTATTTCCATCCTTCTATTCTCCTCTAACCTCATGACTATCACGCAACTTCATTTGATATTAAGAGTCTCGAATCAATTTATGATGCAAGCTTTTCTATCCTTCTATAGACATACAACTACAAATACGAATGTACATTTTAAGTAAATGATTTCGTCGAAAAAAAAACTTCACCGAATTCTCTTTATTTTTATTCAATGACACATTGATTTATCCTAATTATCTAAATTTATTCTCATGTGAAAATGAACAACTGGAAACCACTAAAAACGTGTAATTAAATTATGTCAGTTGCAGATAATAACCTAAAGAATGAACGGTAAGTAGGTGTCAGCATTGTTGATTTAATTAAATGAAAGTAAATTCATAGATCTGTGTAAAGAATGGACCACAAATTTTCATACCAATAAGCCGAAAGGCTTGGTGAATAAGCCCCATCATTTGCTTTGTTTGAGAGCAGTCACTACAAAAAGCAGTATACACTTAAATAATGTTTTATCAGATAAATACTGACAGCACTTTGAAGGTCTAGATCATCAAGATTGGATAAAGTGTTACATATTCACGAAAATCAGGACGGTTGACAGCTTATTAGTGTTCTAAACGCAACAAAAGCTTATGTCTTACCTTTAATCCAAAGGGTGATTTCTCCATGTCGACTTTGTATTGAACATTTTTTACTGGAGTATCATCTGGACTTCCCAACTAGACGATTTGAACTTCACAGATGACCTAGTCTTTCTATCCAGCACATACCAGTAAATCCAGGTGAAAACGACCAGTGTAACAGCAGACTCTGAAACGTTAAGCTTCAACATACACAAGGCAAAACACCAGACACTTAAAACAACTGTCAACCAATATATCGCGGTCAAAATCTGAAATACGAACGTCAACACAGTCCTATTTTATGGAACTGAAACTACAACAACCATCATCAATAGTTACAAATATTCACATACAATTGTCTACTCATGATTCTCAATGTCCGTCGGTAGAATACCATCAGCAATAGCCTACTGTGGGAGAGAACCAACCAGATTCCGACTGAAGAGGGGATTGGGCGAAGACGCTGGGATTGAATATGATATGCATTTTGGTAATCATCAGACTGCATCACGAGAAAAGTGCTAACTTGTAATCCTGAAAGGGAAAGGAAGAGCGTGAGACCCACACTCTCCTATGAGAGTTAACAGACATGAGTATGTAAGGAAGTACAGACACTATTTGGTCAAATATTGACTTTGACAACACTCTCTTCAGATTTTCTCTGTTATTTCCACAAGACACTGTTGAGATTATTGTTTGGTATGCAAATCATCTTAATGAATAATGATACTTTGAAACTAATTAGAGTGTTAATCCTTTTCTATTGATTTCTTAATATTCACATTGGTGTATAGGTTTGCAATTGATCAAACTCTTATTAGCATATGTGGATCTTGTGCGGATTGACTCGATATTGCCTTATATCTTAAGCATTATTAGCAGAAATGAATTATAGGATTAACGTATAAAATATGTTTCTGACTGGTACATTCATACATTTAAAATATCTAAAACCCTGTGTTAACCATTCTGAAAATTAAACGGTAAACCTGTTACGTTTACTAAACCTGTAGAAACTGAAACATATGGTATATGGTTAACTTGCTGAAAATGCAATAATGTTCAAAGATCCTCATCATATTAAAAGACTAATATTTGAATGAAGAATATTCTATTCGATAAATTCTCTTCAGGTTCTACAATTATACATCCAAATTAATAATCTGAAAAATGGACAGATTAAGAACAAAGTGCATCGTTTAAAGTTAAAGCATGTGAATTTAGGATTGTTAAACAAAACAAACAAGATAGAATAAAATTGTTAATGTTGACATGATTCACATGGAATGTTAACTGGAATCAGCTCATATGTTAAGTGGAAATTTAAAATCCATGATCAGAATAAATATGGGTCAGATAGGATGAGAGAAATAATAGTGCGATTACAATTCGATCAAATATTTAATGGAAGAATATATTGTGTAAAAAAGCTATTGTTAAGATATAATCAGGCGGGATGAATGAGAAGTGAATGAACCATGTATTGGAGAGATTAATAATCATGTTTAACTAATAATAATAATAATAATAATAATAATAATAATAATAATAATAATAATAATAATAATAATAATAATAATAATAATAATAATAATACAAAGATTTGTGAATAAAGATAACAGAGTCAATTACATCTGACCACGAAAGGTCGTAAGTACAGTAGTCAAACTAGGTCATTCAATAGCTAAGATTACTATTGATTAATCGGTATTGATGTTGGCCAGGGGAGAAGTGGTTGGAAATATCTTGTACACACAGCTCCGGTTTCTTAATCCGGATGGCCGCTGCTTCAGCCATTTGAAGGACTTTAAGTTTGACAAGCTTTGGTTTATATTTCCACTATGACCAGTTTGCGCTAAATGGACCAATATCGAGCCGCTCGCTTTCTTCACCAGAACTTTACTTAGCCTTGCTGGGAGATGTTCGGGAGCATGAAAATGTAAATTCCTAGAACTTCGACCAATATAACCTGCTCCATAGAAGCAGTCGACCTAATAAATACAAAATGAGGTGGTCATTCTAGATAATTTATTTTATGGCCTCAGTGTCACTATTGGGCGCGCAGAAAACACAAATTGTAGTCCACCGACATTGAAAGATTTTTGGGTTGTTCTGTATAACCTCTGAGTTAATATTTCGCTAGCCATATCCCCTCTGAATTGTAGGCGCATGAATAGGGATTTCGTAGTTAAATGTAATTGTCTCTGTTATCTTTATTCACAAATCTTTGTATAATTATTATTATTATTATAATTATTATTATTATTATTATTATTATTATTATTATTATTATTATTATTATTATTATTATTATTATTATTAGTTAAACATGATTATTAATCTCTCCAATACATGGTTCATTTACTTCTCATTCATCCCACCTTATTATGTCTTATTAATAACCTACTTTTACACATTTGATCGAATTGTAATCGCACTATTATTTCTCTCATCCTATCTATCGTTTCAAACGACATCGCGTTATCCACTTAGCTACTGAATCCAGTTAGTCACTAGCTTGTACTGTGGGGAGAAGTTTGATTCATTTTAGTATTGGTTTCTTGTATCTTTCCATTGGTGTTTAGGACTGTAATTAATCCGTCTCTTATTGGCATATTTGTCCTGGAGTGGACATCAACTATAGGATGCACATACATGCAGCTGACGAGGATGAAACATGCGTCCTGGAATTCACTTCTAGACACCATCATCTCATCTTATAAGCAGCTAATCATTAAACCAAATACTGCAGTTGTGTATCATGGCCCTAACTAAGTATGTAATGAACCGTTGTATAGATGTTACAGAAATTAGTGCGATTTGTTGTCAAACATAATTCACAATACTATTGATTCTTTTGATTATGGTGATCTAAGCTGTAAGACAATGTCTTTTGTTAGACAATGTCTTTTATCTAT
Source organism: Schistosoma spindalis (assembly GCA_946903255.1). Taxonomy (NCBI): domain Eukaryota; kingdom Metazoa; phylum Platyhelminthes; class Trematoda; order Strigeidida; family Schistosomatidae; genus Schistosoma; species Schistosoma spindalis. Next base: position 25,314,513 of record OX336420.1, on the reverse strand, counting down.
CGAAGAATGTTTTGGTCATTTTAGCTTAGTCATATCAATATTTCAGTTTACACTAAGCCTAAGAAATTATTATTGGACATAAGTAGCAGTAACAACCAGAATGAAGTTTTATTGATTATATTATTTATCGCGATATAATTGGTTGATTAAGTATGTCAAGTGAATATATTGTTCCACCAATAGGTAAGATCACTATTAGAACTTCCAATTTTCGTTAATCTACGTCTCGTCATAAGCACCAGACGAATAAATATCATGCAGGCTATAGTCGTTGGATTTACCTTATCCTTCATTAGTACCTTCAAATCTGCAGAATCTTATCCTCAATGTTCAAATATTACCAATGTTCAGCGTTTAGATTGTTATCCAAATTTTGGTTCTAATGAAGGTGGATGTATCAAAAGAGGATGTTGTTGGGTGCCTAAAAGTGGACATAATGAATTACCATACTGTTATTTTCCAAAAGATTATTCTGCATATATTGTATTATCAACTGAGAAAACTAAACGTGGCTTTATTGGACAATTGAGCAAACCTAGTCCAACCTATTACCCAGATGAAATAAAAAGTATTGTTGTTGAATTTAGAGAGGAGACTTCCACTAGATTTCGTATACGATTTACTGTGCCTTCACAGCCAGACAGATGGGAACCACCTATTCCGTTGGGAAATCCAGATGATACTCCAGTAAAAAATGTTCAATACAAAGTCGACATGGAGAAATCACCCTTTGGATTAAAGGTAAGACATAAGCTTTTGTTGCGTTTAGAACACTAATAAGCTGTCAACCGTCCTGATTTTCGTGAATATGTAACACTTTATCCAATCTTGATGATCTAGACCTTCAAAGTGCTGTCAGTATTTATCTGATAAAACATTATTTAAGTGTATACTGCTTTTTGTAGTGACTGCTCTCAAACAAAGCAAATGATGGGGCTTATTCACCAAGCCTTTCGGCTTATTGGTATGAAAATTTGTGGTCCATTCTTTACACAGATCTATGAATTTACTTTCATTTAATTAAATCAACAATGCTGACACCTACTTACCGTTCATTCTTTAGGTTATTATCTGCAACTGACATAATTTAATTACACGTTTTTAGTGGTTTCCAGTTGTTCATTTTCACATGAGAATAAATTTAGATAATTAGGATAAATCAATGTGTCATTGAATAAAAATAAAGAGAATTCGGTGAAGTTTTTTTTTCGACGAAATCATTTACTTAAAATGTACATTCGTATTTGTAGTTGTATGTCTATAGAAGGATAGAAAAGCTTGCATCATAAATTGATTCGAGACTCTTAATATCAAATGAAGTTGCGTGATAGTCATGAGGTTAGAGGAGAATAGAAGGATGGAAATAATTTGTGTGTCAGAATTATGAAAGATAATTGTCCGCTCGACAGATATGAAGAATAACGAAAAACATAAATGTCATAATAATTGAAAAATAAACATAATAACTGACTTCGGTTTGAAATTACAAAAACTAATTAAAATGAACAAGACTAAAACATACTACAGAAGAGAATTGGGGCCAAGGAAGAATGTGAGGTTGGACCTATCGTTTTTGCATGAGAAATTCGGGCTTAAATTGGTGAATCTCCAACGCCTCAGTAGTGCGTAAGTTTTTGATTCGACCTTACTTCGACCCAGTTCCTTTGATTTTGTAGATTATTTTAAAGGAAAACACTTTCGGAGCGACTTGTCCAGGTTTGATTAAATGCTCCTGTATTTAAAATTGGTCGAATCGATCATTCTGAAAACAGGATATAATAAACGTTATCACTTTAATTGTGTTTAAAACTTACAGAGAGAACTGAGATGACAAAATTTGAAATTACAAGTGTTTGATATGAATTTACCAAATTCAGATTTAAAATTACAAGTTGACCTCAATATAATGAACTTTTAATTGATTTACTGACACATAATATTTGAGAGATTGAATAAATTTGTTAATAAACATAGAATATTGGTAACGTGTTCAAGAAAGGAGATGATTCACGTTGTAAGATATTATCAAGTACGTGAGAGTTTCCACCATCTCCAGAGTTTCCCCATTAGGTGTGATTGGGTTGGTGTTTTCCGTGTCGCATTTGAATATTTTATTTTTTGCCTTGTGTATGTTGAAGCTTAACGTTTCAGAGTCTGCTGTTACACTGGTCGTTTTCACCTGGATTTACTGGTATGTGCTGGATAGAAAGACTAGGTCATCTGTGAAGTTCAAATCGTCTAGTTGCATCCAGACTGTCCATTGTATTCCATGCTTCCCGTCAGATGTCGAGGGCTTCACAATCCAGTGAACCACCAGAAGAGAGAGAAAAGGGGAGATTAGACAGCCTTGTCTGTCTCCGGCCCTCACTTGCAATGCATCTGTCAACTGTCCTCCATGGACGACTTGATCGTGTAATCCATCGTATGAATTCAGTATAATGTTGATGATCTTCTCAGCTACTGACTCCATAGTGTTGAATGAGGCTCTATAATGTTCTCCTACCCACACTGGCAAATGCTTTCTGATGGTCAAGTAAGTTGATGTATAGTGACGAGTTCCATCCAGTTGATTGTACAACGATGATCAGTAATGTGGTTATCTGGTTTATGCACGACGGATGCTTACGGAATCCAGTCTGTTGATCTGGAAGTTGGAAGTCTACCGAATCTTTCATCCGGTTCAGCAACACTCGGTTGAAAACCTTTCCTGGAACTGACAGTAGTGTGATGCCTGTGTAGTTTTCACATTTACTGAGATCTCCTTTCATTGTAATCTTGATGAGGTGTCTTTCTTTCCAGTGTATCGGTGGCACTTGTTCCTGCTCACAAACCTTCCTGAGTAGAACGTGGAGCGTGATTGCAGTTACTGCTATGTCTGATTTCAGTGCTTCATCTATCTTGTTGCAAATCCTGCTGCTTTTCTACTGCTGATTTGTCTGATTCTCTTGTTGATTCTATTGATTGTTGGTGAAGTGACAGCTATTTGAGCGTCCGAGTGTTCTGGTTCGATGTCCGGTGGATTCAATGGAACTAGCCTACGAAATCGTCCGTCAAAGTGTTCTACTCACTTTTTATCTGTTCTTGAATCTCGGCTATTGTTAATTGCTACCTCATTGTTTTTCCTCTCTTGAAATTAGCCCAGAGTTTCAAAAGACACCAATTCCTTATGATGATGCCTCTTGAGGCCCAGAACCCCTTGACACTTTGAAGTTAGTGCTTCTTTCACCCCTTTCCAATTGTCCTCCATAGTATATCCCTGTTTTTGAGAGCTCTCTTGAATTGTTGAGTTAGTCAGAATATCGAAGGATGGCTTTATTGAACCTTTGCAATTCTGTTTTCCCAGCTGTCCATTGCTTCTATAGCTTCAGTTTCATCTTGACAACCAGCAGGTGATGATCTGAAGCCATGTCAACTGATCTCTTGGTTCTCGCACACTCCATTGACCTTATGATGGAGATATGATCTATCTGGTTCCCGATGGTGTGGTATAGAGAGACCCAACTAGCTTTGTGTATGCGTTTGTGTGGGAAATTAGTGCCACGTGTTATGACTGGCCGTCGCTAATGCTTATGTCGGAATCACATATTACTTGTGCTTGCGAAACGAGAAACCACTACAATTCTCACGATGCTAGTAAGAACATCGTGACTGGTACAAGTGAGGATTTATGAACCCAAAAGACACTACGATCCCAGTCAAATATACACTCATTTGTATATTGATTTTACACACATTTTGATTGATAATTAGAATGAAATCACGTATATGAAAAATACCCAAAGTTATAACAAATCACATCGTGCTGGTCATGCTGAGCGTAGTTCATGTTAATTTATACAGGAATATCGTATGTTGAACAAACATTATACTCGAATAAACTAATATTATGCCGAATGAAATATCACAGTAGAAAATAAAACAAATACTACATTGAGCAATCATTGCATTAAGTTAAAACTAGAAGTAATGTTGAACAATAAAATGAGTAAAAGGGTGTAATTTTATCTTTTCATCGCGTCATATAACCACCTACAACCATTTTGTTGAATGCACATAAATTTGCAAATCTCTCATCATTCTCGTTTTTTCTCCCAGTCCATGTCGTCCCATATTATCTTCATATCTAGTGTTGTGCACTCCGACCATGTCATTTAGGTATTCCATCAGGATGGTCGGGTGCTCTCCTGAACATTTTTCCACGATCAGTTGCAGCCTGTTGTAAAGTTGATCTTTATTGTCTTCATTGCTATGGCTTGTGGGTGCATAACAGTCGATAACATTCATTGTAATTCCCTCTTTTGTATTGAAGGATGCTTTAGTGATTCCGGGTCCATGAAATTCTCATCCTATAAGTGCTTTTTGTACCACTTTGAGCAACATCAGAGCAGCTCCCTGTGTGTGAGAAGCATTTTCTTCTTTGTGACCAGTGTACAACATTATCTCTCCCGAATGTAACCTTTGCTGTTCAGCTTGGGTTTAGCGGATTTTACTGATTCCAATCACCATCAAGTTTTATCTCCGCATTTTCGTAGGTATTTGACTGGTCCTGCTGGTCTCCCACATTGTTCTGACATTCCATGTACCTATGGTAATTTTTACTGCGATCGAAAATACTAATTTCTAGTTTGTCGATGGCTCTTTCAATACACCGAAGTTTTAGTTTATTCATAAGTTCTTTGAACAAATATTCATAAGCGTATGCTCCTCAAGTTTTTCGATCTACCTCGGTTATTACCAATACTTTTTACATATGAGATTATTTCTCCGGATTAGCTGGCTGTATGTGAAGTATGGGACTATACTACCCACGTACCAGAATTAAGAGGACAAGAACAAAGAATTAAGCAGAATAGCATGAATTTATTTTATTTCTTTATGCTTATATCATCTGCTTACAATCTGTAGTATCTTAAAATCAAACTTGTCATAACGTTAACAGAAATATGACAGTGAAGTTAGTTAAATGGGGATATTCGTTACGAATAAATGTAATGTGATTGTTATGATATAAAGTGTTGCAAATAGCTTTAATATGCGGGTAGCGGTTTTGGACCATCGAATACATTAACAAGAGACTATAATGCAGAAAATCAGTTGATTACGTGATGAAATAACCAAACACAAGTAAATGATTTAGAATAACATGAATTCAAGCCAGTCAGTAACGAACAAAATTATGAATTTGAAGTAATGAAAATGAATTTTGTAATAAAACAAGGGTAACGTCACCATGTTAACTAAAGATTTTCATTTTGGGTACATAAGTCCGCCTTAAGATGTTTGATAGCTATACTTTCGGCAAATTTAAAAAGAACAGAGTTTGATTGCTGATCGATAATCTTGTGAGCTCTCAATGCATCAACCTAATGTGTTGTCAAATGTATTTTGAAATACCACTTTTGGAAACCTTTGATTTCTTCTGACCTAAACATTTTTGCGATGTGTTCTTGAAATCAATCATAGTCCGTTCTTTCTGTCCTACTAGTGCAACTATTTGGGTAGATTAATGCAAATTTGTGTTTAATTGAAACTTACGTAAAAGGTATAACAATCTATCCTTGACTGTAGTAAAGAACATGTTTTGTAAAACATAATCAGTTTGGTTATAGGACAGGTTCTGGTCAGTGTGAGTCTCCATCTTTTCTAGTGTTTAAACAAAGTCTTGCATTTGAATTCAAGTTAAGTAAAAATAGGTTTTTGTCTTATATCGTTACTTTAAGTGTTTTATTTTTATATTTCCCATATTTTCCAGTAAATTTCTGTGGATACTCATTGTTCTTTAGATATTCTTTAAACATTAATTAGTCCTCCTTCTATTGTGTCAGTAGTACATACCCTTTCCTCTTTATGAAATAACGTATTCATAAGTGATTCTTCGTAACTTATTTGACGAAAGATATTAAGGTTAAGATCAACTCCATTCAATGTATTCTTTATTAAGCTGAACCTTATAGCATTCTCCCTGCATTTTAAGAAGATATCGAGAAATTGGAACTTGTAATCTTTTTCATATTCTATGGTAAACTGAATAATTTTATGAACGACATTGAAATCGATTAGTAAGTGTTTTACTTATTGTTGATTATTTCATATAGTAAAAGTATCATTAGCATACCATGCATAATACACCGCTAAATTAGTCACTTTTTTAGGCTTGACCATTTCAAGATCAGCCTCGAATATATCAGCTAGGACATTATTAAATGAACTTTCCATTACTATACTATAAGTTTTATGGTACATGATGCTGACGAACTGAAACTGAGCATCTTTCGTACACATAATTAGCAGTCTTTTGAGTCCTGATACGGGTAAATGTAAAAGATCAGAATACTCTCAAATTATATCTAGGATTTCAAGTGATGGTTTGGTAAACAAGGAATTCCATCAAAAGAAACCATTGAATTACTGGTAATGTCTATATAAGTGAAACTGTCAAGAAATTAAAACTAGGAGTTATTGCTGTCTGGTTCAATACACGTCACAGTGTTGTACAATTAATTTACTTAATTGTGTGCAAATTGTAATCAACGTCTATGATATAGTAATCATAACTCGTCATGTATATAAAAGATGTTTATAATAATTATCATTTTATGTTGAATAAAACATTGGCAAGGTTCGCTAAAAAACAAACTCAATGAATCGAGATTCGCTCTTGCACTATAATCGTTAAAACTGTACAAAATAGGGATATTACGATTTTCTAACCACAGGAATCATAGGATATATAATTGACATGCAGTGCGGTCACCGAGTATCAAATGTTGTATGTGAACAGGTTGAAAAGGAAACCTGAAGGTTACTTAGATCATGACAAACTAAATTCTTAATTACATTTATTATTTGTCTAACATTTTCTGGCATTTGACTATTACTGTCATAGGATTTTAATGACGGTGAATTCACCGTTTCTTAATCTTCCTCTACATTTAGTCTATTTGTAACATTTACTATGCTAACTTAGTTTACTAGTGGTATTAACTTCCTTTTTTCTTAGTTTATTTCACTATTCAGAAATATTAATAGTCAAATTTATTTAACTAGCTTTTTAGATAAAATTACCTTTTTTAAAATGACTTTTATTTTATAAAAACTTTAGATAATGAGAAATACTAAAGAGCAAGATGTACTTTTGGACTCAACTGGACAGTTGGCTAGTTCGCTTATATTTTCAGATCAGTTTTTGCAGATATCATTTCGTGTGAATGCTCAAGTAAGTTTTGGTCCTGGAGAAATAGAACAAAAATATCCAAATACCTTTGATACGTGGATGCGAGTAGCTCTTTGGGGTCACGATGGAAATCCACAGTCGTATGCAAATCTATATGGAACTCACAATTTCTTCATGGGTTTAAAGTATGATGGCACTGCATTCGGAATCTTCTTTTTAAACAGCAACGCACAAGAAGTAGCAATAACACCTCTACCAGCCATCACATATAGAACCATTGGTGGAATATTAGATTTCTTCGTATTCACTGGACCGAAACCACTAGATGTGATAAACCAATACTATAATCTTATAGGTCATCCAACGATACCACCATACTGGTCACTGGGATTTCATATCTGTAGATATGGAATGAAAAATCTGGATGAAGTCAAAGAAGTCCTCAGGAGAAATGTGGAAGCTGGAATTCCGATAGATGCTCAGTGGTTTGACATTGATTATATGGATGCATACAAAATTTGGTCAGTGGACACGAAACGATTTGGTGGAATGGACGTTTTTGTTAGGGATGTTTTACGTAAGAATTATAGCATGAGAACAGTGTTAATCGTAGACCCAGCTATTAGCACGAAAGGTGGTACTGGATATCGTCCATATGAGGACGGTATGAGACTCGGTGTTTTCATTAAGGATAGTCGAACCGGGACACCGATTCTAGGTACCGTGTGGCCAGGTGAAACAGTTTTTCCAGATTTCTCACATCCATCTGCTGAGGATTGGTGGTTCAAGTCAGCGTCTGATTTCCACAAAGTGATTAACTTCGACGGTTTGTGGATAGACATGAACGAACCGGCCAACTTCGATTGTGGTTCACTCAGTGGTTGTTCATCGTCGAATACGCTTGACAATCCTCCTTTTGTCCCAAAAATTCTCGGAAACTCATTATACGACAAGACAATCTGTCCATCGGCCTTACATTACAACACAACACACTATAATTTGCATAATATGTATGGTTACGATGAAGCACGAGTAACGCACAGTGTTTTGACTCGAATGTTTCCTGATAAACGACCTTTCATATTGACACGTTCAAGTTTTGCAGGTTCAGGTTTGTATGCCGCTCACTGGACAGGAGATGTTTTATCGAATTGGGATAGTTTGAAAACGTCTGTGGTTCAAATCATTAACTTTAATATGTTTGGTATTCCGATGGTTGGTGCTGATATATGTGGATTTACCGGAAATACAACGGAGGAACTGTGTGTTCGGTGGAGTCAGTTAGGTGCTTTTTATCCATTTTCCCGTAATCACAATGAAGATGAGGCCATGGATCAAGATCCTGCATATTGGAGTAAAGAATCTACTGAGGCGATCAAAGAATCCTTGAAGTTAAGATACCACTTACTACCCTATATATACACTTTATTTTATAGATCGTACTTAAATGGAACAACTGTGGCTCGTGCCCTCGCATTCGAGTTCCCTGAAGACTTGGCCACACATAGAGTCGATTCACAATTCATGCTCGGATCATGTATCTTAGTTACTCCAGTGCTAGATGAGGGTCGGACATTCGTTGAGGGTTACGTTCCTTCAGGAGAATGGATTGACCTATCCACTGGCAAACGGTATTTCAGTCGAGGTACATGGAAATATTTCGACGCTCCATTGAATGTTATTCCGATTTCTGTTCGTTGTGGCTGTATTGTTCCAATGCAAGTTTCTGCTGAAGCTACTGATATCGCTCGTAAGAAGGGATTCGGTTTATTTGTGATCTTATCTTCAACTGATGATGGAAGTAGTGCTGCTGGTCAGAGAATCACAGCATCAGGTGAATTATACTGGGATAATGGAGATGATGCTAATTTAAATTATGTTCACGTCAAATTTGAAGTACATGATCGCACTTTAACAGTGACTTCTACACCTTCAAGTGTTGAAAGCTTAGAGAAAATTGATTTGAAAGAATTAAATGTTAAGACTATTCTTATAGTTGGTTTTATTAAAAAGCCTGCAGAAATTCTTGTAAACAACAAACCGGTAGATTTTATGTTTGACAATGATTTGGAAACTTGTCAAATTAAAAATCAATCCTTTTTAACTTTAAGTAAAAAATTTATAGTCAAATGGAGATTTTGATTATCTTTCACACTTCCTTTTTTACATTGCTCTTTATCATTCAGATTATTTTAAATAGAATATGTTATTTAGCTACCAGAAGTTATATCGATAATTGGCGCCATTTTATAAATATAACTTCGATTAACTGAATACATTGATTCTCTCATTACTGTTATAGTTATCAAAATGTCTTGTTGTTGATCGGTTTTTTTTTTAAATCACGGTTGCCTTGTTTTCTTTTCAGTAACTTATTTTTAGGAAGTGATTTTGATTGTTTATTAAAATTTTGGTTGTTAATATGCTAAATTAAATTTATTCTGTTGATAATTCTAGTGTTTTAAATAATATCAAGATTTACATCAGTCTCATTTATAGTATTATTAATTACCAGAGAATAGTCTAGAAATTCTGTTGAGGTTAATACAGTTCTCTCTAACTTTATTGACCTTGAAGACTTTGAATTTCAGAGATATTTTAATCATGAGATAATAGCTGATAAATAACCCATAGATTACGAGGGTAAAATGAATAACTGTTGCGTTCTAGCTTGTGACTTAACAGAAGTATGCACCCGTGAACTCTCCAGGGATCAAGGCATTATGTTGTCCGGTTGTCTGCGTCTAATACTGATATATGTGCTTCTTATATTCGTGGTCAAACCAGCTGAGTGAGAATATCTATAGTTTATGTCTATTATCTTAGAAAAAGAGTCAAATCTTGATCAGTAATGTCCACATGTCAACATCTGTCACTTATTGTTCGATCGGTGCCTGACTGGCCCGGTGTATCATAAAATCAGGACACTAAATTACTACGGGAGCACCATTCTTTTAGACTGGTAAACTAGAATTCGTTGGTTTGCATTTTCAGTGATAAAGTCCTGCACATGGTCTACAAGCCCCTATTTAAGTCCCAACAGCTCTTCTTGTTGTTCTTCTAAATTTTTCCAGCTGAAATCAGTCTCTGTTCAGTTATATTTTCCAAAATATATTTCCTTGACACGACTCAGTTATTAAAATACGTGTAATCGTCTCTACTGTAAATACTTCTGCCAGTTTAATTTTCAAAGCTACTTGACACGGAGAGCATAGTTGAGGTATTTCGGGTTGATGATGGAACCTCATAATTAATGCCCTATGTAACTAACTACATACTTGTTATAGCATCTGAAATATCCATAATAAAACACTTATACTAGCTTACGATAATGAGGCAGCAATAATGAGACATGTCTGCTCCATAGGAAAATTTCTTGCCAGTAAAATTAACCATAAATTCAATTGAGAATGTATAAAATCCTTTAGAAATCCCAACGTCCGTACAACATTCGGTAATATATGGGAAAATAAACCCAGAAATAACTGGGCGTAAAAGAAGATCAGGCATCAAGCAGTACTTACATACATAGTCTTTCACATCCTGAAAACATGAGCATTCGCGACATTTAATAGATGGACAGTGTAATAATGATTTGTTACCGGTAAAGTTGTATAATCAATTGACTTACGTACGTTGGGATTAAAATCACACATAATGATTCTTCACATTGAGTAACCCTAATTTTGGGAAGAAATCCTCCTACTCTCTTGAAACTTGCTAGTGTACATGAGTAATTACAACCAATATGTCTCAGTGGAGGTTGAAAAACTGATAAGAATATGTTTCACTGTGAATATCATAGACCAGTATATAACTCCTTCTAGCACCCACTAAGTATTCTTAATCGTTTTCTTCCTATAACATAAGGAATAGGCTAGAGAAAGAACTGGCTACCGAAAATTTATGACATTATTTTTAGTAATCCAAATAAGTAAAATAAACGATCAAGTTATAAAGTTTATCGACAAACGGGTTGGTTTTTATGACACTAAACACATTTTAATAAATATCAGAGGTGAACATTACGGATCTTTCATGTACATGGGACATGGGAGAATTTTTTAAAATCAGTATCTGATTTTGAATGTATTGTCTTAGCATTTCTCAAAGATAACTAGTCGGATCACTAGCTCCTGTTTGGATTCCTGTGCACACCTTTAAACATACAGGGTTAGTAAGCCTAACGAATTATTCATACCAGTCAAATATCGTAATCATTTTAGACTCCTACAGAAACGTTACTTTAAGTCAGATGATTTCACAACAGTCTCACAAACAAAAATAATTTTTAACCAAATTAAACAAAAGTGTAGGTTAAAAACCATGAATGAGGTGTTATTAGCACTTAATAATAGCTCAAGTGTACAAAACTTAATTCTCCATTCCGTTAAACGGGTTAAAGCATCTCAAAATGCAGATTGACAGTGCATCGTGCATAATGGCACATTTACAGACGACTCTAAAATCACTCCAATACTTTTCAATGATATTTTCGCAAACAATAGTGGATTCCTCAATGACACTGGTTCAAAAATCATGTCAGTGACTTGTAACTACATAAAATCTGTTTCTTTCACTTATCTAGGAATAAGCGAACCTATGAACTCTCTCAAGGTGCAAAACGCTTATGCAGTGCACGAGATTGCTTCGATTTATCTCGAATATGTTGGGTATGATCTTGCACCACTTCTTCTAAAACCGTTTACTCTCTTTCTGGAGACAGGTACCTACGTTTAACGTTGTAAGACCGCATATATCATAGCACATTACAAATCTGGAGATAAGAATGACATGAACAATTATCAGCCGATAAATATTACTCTAGTTGTCTCTCAGATAATGGAACAAATTATTTATGGCAAGCTCTCCAACTATTTACCCATTGAAAAACTTGTCACTGATTCTGAACATGGCTTCCTTAAAACTCGATCTTGTATGATCTGCCAGTTTGACTAGTTGAATTTAGTGTTTGGTCGATATGACCGAGGATATGTAATTTTAGTGTAATACTTTGACATTTCTAAAGCTTTTGATATGGTTGTCCACCAGGTTCTTATAGATAGACTTTGATCTTACGGGATCGAAAACCGTCTGTTTGCTTGGTTTAATTATTTCCTCAATCACCGACATGAAATAGTCAAAATGGAATATTCTTCGTCGGATGCAGTGTCGGTCGAAATTGGTGTAATATGAGGTCGTGTCTTGGGTTATTTTCTTGTTTTGGTTAATAAAGATGATATTCGCTATTACTTCTATATGGGTAATCCTCTTTTATATACAGATGATCTTAAAGTAGTGTATTAATTTTCTCCTCATGAGCTCCATTAACTTGACAAAATATCGGAACTTAACTAGTTACTACTGAATATTCTGAGTAGTTAAGTTTGTTAAGCAAAACTATTATGTACGCGGTTAGACTATTTTGCTTCATCCTAATATACACTATTATTTATTAAACAGTATTATTATTAAACCAATCAAAACAGTTTATGAATCAGTGATAGCAATGAAATAAATTATATAACTAATCATGATAAGTAAAAAGTACGAACTCATCGTAATATGATAGATGTACTAGTAGCGATAAGAATATCCTCTGTTTTAGTATAGAAAGTAGGTCAGAACTCGGAAAAATAGACATTAAAACAACAATACTTTGAAATTACTGAAGTTGCGTGATAAGATGTTTCCGAATAATTAACTAGTAAAGGATATATACGGAAGAGAATGCGGAAAAACAAACGAATGAGATATGGATAGTAGTGACAATGAAAAGTTGTTTGCCAAGCCTCGTGTGGTAAAGGAAGCTACAGGATGTTGTACTTTGATGTACTGTTCTATCTCTCACGACTGGAACTGTTGCTAGTTTAAATATATGGTGTGCATGAAATCACATTTTTGGTAATTGTAGATGTGGGATAAAATATTACTAATAAAACAATTTAAATGATAAATGTACATTTAAAATCCATTTATCACATTACTAATTCCGCCTAGAGTCCCTCCGGGGTTACTGCCACCTCAAAACCCGGATAAAGGAGGAGAGTTGGGCATGAGATTAGCGACCTCATCCCGTAGAAAACTAACTCGCTAAAAAATGCTAACCAGAAAATATTATTCAAACCATTATCACATTGCTGTCAGAAATATTTCCAAGTTTTTACTGTATAAATCATTTTTATTTCTTAAATTTCCCTGTGGTATGCAATCGTGCATATATTCTTTACTATTTTTTTCACGCATTGTTGCGAAAGTACAGTTCATAAATAATCATTCGTTATTTTGTTGTCTCTATTCCCTTTTTTTCATTGGTATCATACTGTTTTAATTAATATTAGAATGAGCATAAATGTTTGAATACGAATTGATTTATACACACACATGTATGCAATAGACCAATATTTAAGGAACTATTAGTGGCTTATTATCTGACTCCAGTTATATCGTGTGATTAGTCTTAACGACTTATACATGTCACCAATCCTCGTACATAATTATCGACTTAAATCTCATTGGTGAATAACGGAATTAAACAAGTCAAATACGAGAAAGGATTTTTGAATACGTATATTTCATACAATCATTGATCAGTACAGACAATCAGAGGGATGGAGTGAAGAAAGCGAAACGAACCGAAGAAGGCATGTTAGCCAACTCGATTTAACCAAGAATCAATAGATATTTATATTCATAAGTTACAGACATTTGATAAGAAAGATACGAAATGCATACACATGTGCTTACACAAAAGCAGTCATAGTTGATAAGCGAATTAGTGACAAGGTCAAAATGTGACTCAAGAAGAATGAATAGATTAGTCTGTCCAGAAACTGGAATAACCTATATGAGCTCGACCGGGCCAGCCACTACAAGCTTAACGAGAAGATAAAGTTGGTCTGAAAAAATTTACTATAGATTCTCAACACATTTAGAATAAACAATTAACATAATCCATTGAGAAATCTTATTTATGTTTGAAGAGTTTTATCATAAAATAAATACAAAGTGATAATTAAAAATATAAAACAGAGAGAGGTGTATCGTGATACTACATTATGTGAATAAAAAGTTTTCACATCACTCATTGTATTCAGGACCACCGGTGTAGATTTAAAGTGAGAAAAAAAATGTTTCGGTATACATAAAAGTGGCTTATAATTTTTTGAGGGTTACTCGAAAGATTTAGTTCGCCGTTGACAATTTCTATATAAAGATTTATATGCTGTTATAGGATCAATCCTATGATTTGTTTTAATAATATTTTTTGTAATTAGAGAGGATATTCTTTGACTCAATATATCTGGAAATTTTTAGTTAACTGGTGTAGAGAAGAGTTTATTATGAATGAAATTCTAAAACATTTTAAAGGATAACTTTTCACCTTCAACAAAATGATACAAATTATCAGTATAGGATTGTGGAGATAATTAGGTTAGACCACCATTGAAAACCTGGAAGCACTGGACGGCCGTTGCTTCCTATTGTGAGACTGCTCGGACGTGCACATGCACGATCCCGCTCGCGGGATTCAGACCCACGGACTTCAGTCTTTGGTTTATACTGCTCGAATCATACACAAGCATTCACTAACAGATCAAAGTACTAATAACATGATGCAATTACTTACTTACTTACTTACGCCTGTTACTCCCAATGGAGCATAGGCCGCCGACCAGCATTCTCCAACCCACTCTGTCCTGGGCCTTCTTTTCTAGTTCCATCCAGTTCTTGTTCATTTTTCTCATGTCTGTCTCCATTTCTCGGCGTAATGTGTTCTTTGGTTTTCCTCTTTCCTTCAACCTTCAGGATTCCATGTGAGGGCTTGTCTTGCGACGCAGTTCGGTGCTTTCCTCAATGTGTGTCCTATCCACTTCCAGCGCTTCATCCTGATTTCTTCCTCCACTGGGATCTGATTTGTTCTCTCCCATAGTAGGTTGTTGCTAATAGTGTCCGGCCAACGGATTTGAAGTATTTTGCATAGACAACTGTTAATAAACACCAGTATCTTCTGGATGATAGCTTTCGTAGTTTTCCAGGTTTGCGCCCCATACAATAGAACTGTCTTGACATTTGTATTGAAAATTCTGACCTTGATGTTGATTGCCAATTGTTTTGAGTTCCAGATATTCTTCAGTTGTAAATATGCTGTTCTTGCTTTGCCGATCCGCGCATTCACATGTGCATCAGATCCACCGTGTTCATCGTTGATGCTGTCCAAATCTTCTCCATCAATTGTGATTGGATTGTTGCATGCTGTGTTGTGTCGGAGAATCTTGCTTTTCCTTTTGTGTATATTGAGACCTATTGCTGCTGAGGCTGCAGCTACACTGGTCGTCTACTCCTGCATTTGTTGTTGCGTTTGCGATAGAAGAGTCAGATCATCTGTGAAGTCTAGATCATCCAATTGCATCCTAGCTATCCACTGTATCCCGTGCTTCCCTTCAGATGTTGACGTCTTCATGATTCAGTCGATCACAGGAGAAAGAGAAAGGGTGAGAGTAAGCAACCTTGCCTGACACCGGCCTTTACTTCAAACGACTTTGTCAACTGTCCTCCATGAACGATTTTGCAGTTTAATCCATCATAGGAATTCCGTATGATATTGACTATCTCCTGAGGCACGCCGTAGTGTCGAAGAAGCTTCCATAAGGTTGTTCTGTCCACGTTATCAAATGCTTTTTCGTAGTCGATGAAGTTGATATAGAGTGATGAATTCCATTCAATCGATTGTTCCACAATGATCCGTAGAGTTGCAATTTGGTCTGTGCACGATCTATCCTTACGGAATCCTGCCTGTTGGTCGCGAAGTTGGGTGTCTACGGAGTCCTTCATCCTGTTTAACAATACCCTTCTGAAGACTTTTCCTGGTATTGAGAGAAGAGTGATTCCCCTGTAGTTGTCACAGTTGCTGAGATCGCCTTTCTTTGGTATTTTGACTAGAAGTCCTTCTTTCCAGTCTTTTGGTACCTGTTCCTCATCCCAGATCTTTCTGAAGAGAGTTTCGAGTATCCTTGCAGTTGCGGCTACGTCTGCTTTCAGTGCCTCTGCTGGAATGCTGTCTAGTCCTGCTTCTTTGCCACACTTGATTTGTCTGATAGCCATGCTAATTTCTTCAATTGTCGGTGCGCCAACATCAATTGGGAGGTCCGTGAGTGCTGCTTCGATGTTGGGTGGGTTCAGTGGGGCTGGTCGATTCAAGAGTTCTTTGAAGTGTTCTACCCATCTGTTTCGTTGTTCTTCAATGTTAGTGATTACCTTGCCTTCCTTGCTTTTCACTGGTCGTTCTGGTTTACGGTGATTTCCAGAGTTTCTTTGTTGTTTCATACAGTTGTCTCATTTTTCCTTCTCTCGCAGCCTTTTCCGACGTCAGTGCCAAATCTTCCACATATTTACGTTTGTCAGTTCTGATGCTCCTCTACACATGCTTGTTTACTTCTGTGTATTCAGCCTGTGCCTTGACTTTTTCTGCTCTTGTTCGACTGGTATTGATTGCTGCTTTCTTGTTCCTCCTTTCTTGAATCTTATCCAGTGTATCAACCGTGATCCAATCCTTGTGATGATGCTTCCTTTGGCCCAGAACTTCATGACTTGTTGAAGTGATTGCCTCTTTTATCTCTTTCCAGTTGCTCTCCATAGTAGTTCCTTCTCCATTGAGTAGATCATGAAAGGCTTCGAACTTATTGCTGAGGGTTATCTTGAATTTATTGAGTTTGTCATTATCCCGAAGAAGAGCCGTATTAAATTTTTGTGATATTGTCCGCCCCGTTGTCCAGTGCCTCTTGAGTTTCAATGTCATCTTGGTGACCAGCAAGTAATGATCTGATGCTATGTCAGCTCCTCTCTTGGTTCTCACGTCCTCCATCGTCCTCCTGAACTTTATATTGATGCAGATATGGTCGATTTGGTTCTGTGTGGTGTGGTCTGGTGAAATCCATGCAACTTGGTGTATGCGATTATGTGGGAATATAGTGCCGCCTATGACCAGTTTATTGAAGGCACATAGATTTGCAAATCTCTCACCATTTTCGTTCCTTTCTCCCAGTCCGTGTCGTCCCATGATCTCTTCATATCCGGTGTTGTCAATTCCAACCTTGGCATTAAGGTCTCCCATCAGAATAGTCAGGTCCTTTGTTGGGCACTTCTCGACGATTGACTGCAGCCTATCGTAGAATTGATCTTTAGTGTCTTCATTGTAGTCATTGGTAGGCGCGTAGCATTGGATGACGTTCATTGTAATGCCCGTTTTCTTTGTTTTGAAGGAGGCTTTGATGATCCTTGGTCCATGAGATTCCCATCCTATAAATGCATTTTGTGCTTGTTTGGACAGCATCAATGCAACTCCTTGTGTATGTGGAGCATTTTCTTGTTCATGTCCGGAGTATAACAGCAGCCCCCGCTGAAGCTAGTCGTTGTTGTCCAACTTGCGTCCAATGTGTTTCACTGATCCCAAGCACCTCTAAATTGCATCTCCTCATTTCTGCAGCAATTTGGAAGACTCTCCCAGTCTCCCACATTGTACGAGCATTCCATGTACCTAAATAAATGGTTGCTTTGGTTGTCAGAAGGGCCATCGGCCTCGTGACTTCCGAAGAAACCCGGCTTTCATCATGAGGCGTCATAATTCTTTTAAACAAGGATCTCCTGACTCCCAGGGCAGAGTTTAAATGGTTTGAATAATTTTTTCTGGTTAGCGTTTTTTTAGCGAGTTAGTTTTCTACGGGATGGGGTGACTAACCCCATGCCCAACCCTCCTCCTTTATCCGGGCTTGGGACCGGCAGTAGCCCTCTGAAAGGGACTCCAGGCGGAGTTATGATGTAATTACATGAGTCCTTAATTATTTGAAACACTCATTACTTTTAACCATAAGAGAAGCTTTTAAAAATTATTAAAAAGTGCTCCGGAGCACTTAATGATGCATGAAACAGAACTTAGCATTTTAATTAATTCGTTAGTGATAAATCATGTATTATCCCAAATTAGTTGCATTTGTAAACTAAATAATACAACATAATAACAAAATACAGATTCATGTACTGAATTTCAGAGCACACTTTATATGTGGGAGACGCTCAAAACAGAAGTATAAGGAGCAAATTTTAAACCTGTAACTTAATGATTAAAAGTCCACTTTATCGTGCCATTTTTCAAATGGAGGACTTCCCCAGGACTGTGACGAAGTTATGGGGCTTAAATTGAATATGAGACCGAAAGATATGTACACTTAGATGCATCACGATTTAAACTGGGGATATACCACTCGTACCCATTACTTCCCATTTATGACTGAAAAGTCCTTAAATTTCTCTACACTAACACAAATTAATAAAGTGTATCGATGATTGAAAATGATTCATTCTGTTTTATACAGTCAAATTCTAATGGAAAACACCAAAAGATCTGTCAAGTTTTTTAAAATGTATCTTTTTTTACATGTTCTGACTTTAGCTACTACCTTGAATAGGTAATCCAGAATAATTGTGATGAATAACTCAGGCTTTATTTGATAAAACATATTGTTTAAAATTATATCATCTCAGGCTTTTAGTTTGAGAAAGATTACACCAAGATTAGGCAACAAATATAAGATTCGAGTATGGGGTCATACTATCGATTCTACTGAATTGTGATAGCTTTAAGGATTTTTAAATTGATCTCTTCTTGCAAATGGAAATAGGGATAGAGCTTAAAAATACCATAGCTCTTTTTATCCCATAAATTACTGATCGTGACAATAGGGTTTAAAGCTCACGAAAACAACACAAGAAAAGCTACATGCAAAGACTTCTTATGAGGCTATCATCAAGCATCTGTAATCTATGTGTATTTATTTCACAGTATAAGGTCTATAAAACTAGTGATAGTTCTTTTTTCAGGCAGCATAATATAAAGCATCTCACAGTGTAGAAAACCTAAAAGCATAACAGCTCACAAATAGACAAAAGCTTGAATATGAACATAAAAAATCTTTCCATGTTCTGACATTCATTGGCATTAATAGCGTAATCAGTTCTGTTTGTATCCACCATAAGAATAATTCAGATTGATTTATGAAAAGTAATATGACTTTGCGGTGCGTGCTACTTATGTCGACAGACATAAGTAGTATTAACACCAGTCAGAAATGGAATGAATGGCAGTAGAAGGTTGAGAAGATTAAACTGAAGAGAATAGAAAGGGGAACGTAAGAGAATGGAGAATTGAAAGAATCATAAAGAATGCAGAGAATAATTAATTGAAGATTTGCAAATGAAGTATTAAGCGTACGGTTTTCACATTTTAGTAAAGAGCTCTTCACTTTTAGTGTTTAACAATAAATTGGTCATCCCCACCTGAGTTCTCGTTTACTACAACTCTTGACTGTTTAATGTTCACAGCTTTGAATAAATTATTTGCAAATAAATAAATAATAACATTAAAGATATTCGCTACACAGAAAGTACTGTTCCTAAACATATCCTACAGCTATTTATTATAGTCATTGAAAAGTGAAGAGTACAGATCATTAAATAACTCGAGTGTTGATCATCTGTTCAAGTCTTGTGATATTTCTCCACTAGAAGTTTTGTTGAAAATATGATTTAGTAGACAAAAAATTTCTTTCCAATGACATCACTTACTACAGCTATACAATAATGTTTATAATTATTTATGTTTACATGTTAGTGACCATTATGGACATGCTTATTTACGCCTGTTAACCCTCGTGGGGGAGCATAGGCTTACCACTATCGTTCTTCAACCAACTATATCCTAGGCAATCACTTCCAGTTGCTATTCATCTTTTTTATAACTGCTTCCGGTCCCTGGTGAAGTATGTTCTTTAGTCTTACGCTCTTCTTTTCCCTTTCAGGATTACAAGTTAGCACTTTCCTCGTGATGCAGTCTGATGATTACCAAAATGTATATCATATCCACTTCCAATGTCTTCGCCTAGTCCCCTCTTCAGTCGGAATCTGGTTGGTTCTCTCCCACAGTAGGCTATTGCTGATGGTATCTTGAGTAGACAATTGTATGTGAATATTTGTAACTATTTGATGATGGTTATTGTAGTTTCAGCCTCATACAATAGGACTGTGTTGACGTTCGTATTTCAGATTTTGACCATGATATATTGGTTAACAGTTGTTTCGTATTCTATGATTCCCGTCAGATGTCGAGGGCTTCACAATCCAGTGAACCACCAGAAGAGAGAGAAAAGGGGAGATTAGACAGCCTTGTCTGTCTCCGGCCCTCACTTGCAATGCATCTGTCAACTGTCCTCCATGGACGACTTGATCGTGTAATCCATCGTATGAATTCAGTATAATGTTGATGATCTTCTCAGCTACTGACTCCATAGTGTTGAATGAGGCTCTATAATGTTCTCCTACCCACACTGGCAAATGCTTTCTGATGGTCAAGTAAGTTGATGTATAGTGACGAGTTCCATCCAGTTGATTGTACAACGATGATCAGTAATGTGGTTATCTGGTTTATGCACGACGGATGCTTACGGAATCCAGTCTGTTGATCTGGAAGTTGGAAGTCTACCGAATCTTTCATCCGGTTCAGCAACACTCGGTTGAAAACCTTTCCTGGAACTGACAGTAGTGTGATGCCTGTGTAGTTTTCACATTTACTGAGATCTCCTTTCATTGTAATCTTGATGAGGTGTCCTTGTTTTTAGGCTTTCGATACTTCTTGAACAGGATGTGGAGCATGTTTACAGTTTATTTTATGCCAAACTTCACTTCTTCGACTGGTGTCGACCACTGTGCAAATTAATGAAAGATATCTCTATGTGATGTGTACATTTTATTATCAATAAAATCAAGATATATCTTACAGACTACAAGGTCAAGTCAAACGCTTTAAGAAACGCAAATAAAATGAGAAGAACAACATAAAATACAATTAAATTATAAGAAAAAAATCCACTTGTTAAGTTTTATGCCATAGAGACAAGATTAGAAGACTGAACTATTTCAAAATTACTTACGTTATATTTTACTTTGTTGTAAAATTAATGGGTTCTTACCTAAACTGTGAAAACTATACAATTAATAGTTCATTTACAAACCCTACATAAATGGTTTTCAACTTTATCGTTCCTTCATTCCCATTACAATCGCTCTATGTTCCCGTTCTCTTACATTCGACTTTACCAACTTTCTACTGCTAGGCATTCCACTTTTGATTGGTGTTATATACTATTTATATCGACGTAAGTAGCACACATCACAACAAAAGACGTGACAAATTGATTAGTATTATAATTGAAGTGATATGAAGTACTATGTAAATCTAATAAAAAACTATGATAAGATAAATATTCATTAAAATATTAAACATTGATTCCAATTCAATCATGTACTATTCAAGCGATATATAGCTAACTAACATGGTGAAATATCAATTTCCTTTGGTTGTTTTTTTATATTCATTTACTTATGTAAACATTTACAATATCTACATTATGTGTGCCTTCAAAATAAGGAGAAGAAAAAGAAGAACTAACAATTATTTCATACTATTAATCGAATGCATATTTGTTCTTTTAAAGAGAAAATAGGAATTAAATGTTATAAAATGTATTTACAGTAGTACTGTAGTGAAAAAAACCATGAGTGGGGAAGAAATTAAAGAGCATCTCAATATAAACTGAGAACCATATAGTAAATGGTTAATTTGCAAAATATCAATCCATCGTCTCAGACTTCATTGTTCTTTTTGCAAATATCAGTTCGTTGTATAAAATTTCATTGTTTATGCATTCACATACCAATTATGTTCCGTTTCCGTTCTTTCCTTATCGATCTTCTACTAAAATACATTCTATACCTGACCACTGTTATATACTACTTATGTGGATAAAAGTAACTCACACCACACTACTACTAGTACTACTAGTGTTGTATGAAGTTTATTTTATCAATATTTAAGATGATAATATTAAAATTTGCATTACATTCTATTTTATTTGAAAAAAGAAAGAAAATTTTTATCAGTATTTTCTTTTTTTTGGTTATAATTTGATCATTCATTGTCAATAATACTGTAAATAATAATAATAATAATAATAATATAGTAATAAATAATAATACTGGCGTTTTGTTGTAGAAAAATCATTTTTGATCTTATGTTTATCATAGTTGCCAAATATTTTAATAATAATGGTAGGAACCATTTCGAATTAATATTGAATTAATTTTTAGTCGATTAATTATGATTATTTAAGATGTATGTATGATTAGATGGTTAGAGGTGGTTGTAAGAATACTCTGAACCTACGTTTTGTGCTAATTAGTACTCACCAGGAAAGTGTACCTACAATCATTATTGTAATAATACACTATGTAAGGTTTAGATCCACTTTAAATAGTTTCATAGTCTGAGAGGTTGCTAATGAGCTACTCAGGTTCCATCATAACTTTATCGATAGAATTTTATTATTATTGAAGTGGGAGACAAACATTACCTTTGGTCATTACTACTTGATTGATCTATTGTATAGTGTTTACAAAATATGATGTGCTTTATAAGCATCCTCTTAATTAGACAAACTTTACAGTCATAACATACTGAACATCTACAGGTGATAAAAAACAATGAGATATTTATGTGATCACTTGGATTCATCAATACCATTCTGGTGGAACTGACGATCCTTTGGAGATCCAAACTCTAATAATTCAGTTCCGTTGATAGAAATGTTACCATAGAGTTATGTGAGTTGTTTATAGTTTTGATTTTGTAGTGATCTTATTTTAATTCTAGTCTTACAATTATAATATTATATTCACACTTGTTTTTCATCTCTTAAATTCTAATTTACAAAGAAAGTTACTAAAATAATTGTAATTTGCGCTATGTATAGCATGTATTATCATCACGGGTGTAAATGTCGGTGTGATTTTAATAACAGACATAACAATGTACAAATTGAATCATAATAAGTGCAGTTACCATATACAAAAATGTTTTGATTATATGTTTACCATAAGTATACTTTCGATATGTTTTTTGAATTACTGTTATCATCATTTATTCGATATATCGGGATAGTATTTTATACTTAAAAACAACTTAATGTATAAAATTAGTGGTTGATGCTGATTAAAGTCTGGATCATTATAATCTTCGTAACAGATTTAACTCTAAATAACTAAATCTATGAACTAACAAGTATATTACAAGAACCAATAGCTAATTATTGTGTACTGCCCACTCCCCCTTCATACATCAATAACAATAATCCTATGAAATCATCCAGAGTATTTGTCAATTACCAATGAGAAAATTTATTCATTTCTATAATAACAGTCAAAGTGTCAAAAGAGCCAGCTAAGAATTTGTGGTCTTTTTACTCTTTAAACTCAAATACTCATGTAACTCTATTCATAAAATGAAAGATTATAACTCTCAACAAATAATAAATATCTATAGACAAGTACTTTTTTAGTAATTACTGGTAAGTTCTAGTGTAGTGAGCGAGAACACAGGCAGGGATAACCAAATGTATTTGAATGCGAAGTTACAGTCTCTTAGTAACCATACAGTAAATACTTCATCCGCGAAATTTCAATCAGACTTTATTTTTCCTTCATTTTTATATCAATCACTATCTGTTTTCGTTCTCTTCTCTTCGATCTCCTCATCCTTCTATCTCCGGGAATTCCACTTTCAATTGGTAATACATACTACTTATATCTGTCGACATCAGTAGCACACGCCTCAATAGCAGTAATTTGAACTGCTATATATCTATTGTCTGCTTTTATTGATTTAGGTGTCATTCAATATATACTGACATACAAGCCGTTTCAAAGTAACAAACTTCATTTCTTATTGTTTTGATAAGCTAACACGATGGTCGATATACTAAATATCGACGAAACTAGTTGTAACATTCCATAAACTTCAAAAGTAAATTGAACGGTTATTACTAATTAAGTATTCAAAACATTTTTGTATTGTAACAAACTTACTAACCGCTTGCAATTTTTATAAGAAGTTTCTAAACAAAGTTTTCAGATGAGAATGTTTTAAGTGAGTTTCAAGTAAATGACAGTATTGCTTACTTAGTCAATAGTTATAATAGCGATTTAAAAATATTACGATGGAAAAATAAAATGTAGTTAGCTCACAAATAAATGGATTTTATCCGGTAACTCAAATGGTATACATAACATATACATTACAGACTAAATATTACATAACAAAACTTTACTAAAACATTTACAAATCACTATTCTCGTAAAGAGATAAAAAGTATTTTTTTAAAACATTTATGTATGTGTTACTCATTTACTTTCAGTGTGTAAAGAAACATTTCCCCATAAGATAAGTCAACATCTTTAAACTATAAACGTAACATCTAAATTAAAGTTGGTAATTCGGTATAATGAATTATTACGGTACAATAAATGTAAATTTTACAGATTGGTGAGTCAGTTTTGCTTTAAGTAGTGAGATAAATCTCTTCTTTCAACTAAACATCTAATGAACTTAATATTTATGTCATACTACTTTTTATTATTACTATTCTCATTGTTACTGTGTGGGTATATGTGTTTAGGTGTTCGTTTAGATTTATGTTACTAACTGTAAAGTTACTTTATAGAGATAAGGTATAGTAATTCATTCGAGTTTCTTCTTTAAATTATAGATTGATAATTTACATTAAGATTAGATTATTCTTTTCTTAACATGTTTGATATTTATAAGAAATCAGTAGTAAATTAAATTCTGTACAGTATTACTAAGATTCACCATATAAGATTCGCTAATATAAAAATCTTAAATGTTAATATTGAATTATTATGATTGTATCCAGATTGTATAAAAAAATCAGTTGGTTAATGTTTATTAAAGTATTTATTTTTAGTTCTAGGTTTTATATGTAACGATGGATAAATGCCAAAAATATATAGTTCTGTATGTCTTCAGCATTGATGCTGAACTTAATAGTTTTACTGGACATACCTTAGCTAAAGGCTCTCGGTTACGCATCTACATCATATCATCACTGGGTACACTATTTTGCACGACTCTCACAATAGCTAACCAGTTTAGACTAAACAGTTCTCGACAAACTGAATACCTCACGTGCATATCGTAGTGAACAGAACACGGGTGGGGACAATCGAATCTATTCAGGATCCACAAATACCAACAGAAACTGGTTAATTACAGTACTTAACATCAACAATAGTAAAATCCAAACCTTTACACATATGACTCTGGATAAGACAATAAGAACTTGATGAGAACATGCTTTCATTCGTAAACAACTGATATGTTTCCCACAAAACACACAGCTAAACTTTGCTTTGGAATAGTACAAGAATTGCGATTCAACATAAACTAGTAATGACGTTGCTCATATAAAATATATGTTTAATGCTTTATTAAAATCATAGTAAATTTTGTAATTGTTTTTAAAATGAACATTCCAATCAACTGTTCATAGTTTAATTCCACTAATATATTAATGGAAATATAAAATAACTTAATTAGTGATTCAACTTTTATTTGAAACCTACTGAATTGATTTTTAGTATTATGAGGCTTCAAAGTCCATTTACAAGAAAAAAAATTGAGTTAGTAAGATTTTATAAATTGTTATCAAAAACAGGTACCTTTCAATGATGAGTTCTAATACTAATTACACTCTCAAGAAATAGTCTATGATAGTTGTAAATTCACATGGTATTGTTTACTTGAATCTTCCCATTGATGTTTAGGACTACAGTTGATTAGTCTCTTATTGACATATGTACATCCTGTGAGTATTGCCTTGATATTGCCTTAATTCACAGGCATTATAAGTAAATAAGACGAAACACGCGTCATGGATTTAACTGATAGCCACTATCCGTCTTTGCTTAGAATACTTGTGACATCAGAGGATATCAAGACAATACGCCCAGTATGCATATATGCCAATAACAGACTGATCAATTGCAGTCCTAAACATTAATCGGCAGATTCACGTAAAACAATATCAAGTGAATATAAACTTCACCTCATTGCACAAGCGAGTGGTTATCAGGACTCAGTAGGTAAGTGGATAGCGCGATGGCGTTTGGAACGAACGGTCCTAGATTTGAGTGCCAGAGTGAACATGAACTCTGAGATTGAGATATACCTAGCTGACAAGTCCCAAATAAGACGAAATTCACGTCCTGGATCCCACTCTCAGCTAGCACCTATCTTTGCTTATGATAGTTCTGTTTGTTTACAACAATTCACGAATTATAACATTTTAAAAAAGCTCCTACAAATTCATTTAGTGGATAAATATTTATTTTCTATTTATTTGTTCTTGAGTGGGTATTTTGTATTATACAAAAGTTGTTTTCATCATAGAAAAACATGATATGGAGAAATGCAGTGAAGTGGCGAAAATAAATTGCTCAAGAATAATAATTGTACTCTTGAACTCACTTTCATAAGCGATTATGTATTCAAAGAATATGTGTCAATATTTTCTAACCTATCAGTATTCATGTTAAATTTTATGTTGTTCGCTTTGAAATCTTTGACAGTGATACGATGAAATAATTTTGTTTATTAAAATGAATTAAGTAATCAATTTCATGTATTATGTAATTCAATTTATCCTTAAAGAGAGATAGTTTAAGTAATTTGGAGAATTATTACACAAAATTGCAATTTATACATGATACCTACAATTATTACATAACTTGATGGTTGTGATTAATCTCCGAATTTGAAAATAATCTTTATAAACAATAAATGTTGTTTGAATTCATTTAATTCATTGACCGTTGAAACATTATAAAAGTTATTTTTAGACCCCCAAATGCCCTGGTATAGCCGAGAGTGGGGTGGGTTCGCCCACCCTCTCGAAATGCTCTCACACGGCCATGCGTACACAGCCTCTGCCAGGGAAGTCCTACTCACTGCCTTCTCGTGGCGAGGGTGTTGTCTACGAAAATGAGAGGACGAAAAACGAATGTCCGGCGGTTTAACCGGATCCCAAACCAATGGTGCACATGGACTCCAGTATCCTGCGGGAACAAATGGCTTATGAACCAATTTCTTGGTCACCGGCTTCCATGAGACTGCATCTCCTCACGATGCTCCACTGCCTTGTGGGTTAGACCTTTAGGTCGAAGGCTCGGGGTGTGGCTCCCTAAGAAAACCACCTGCTTCGGTTTGGGCACCCGGGCGGTATCTCAACCCACACACAAAAACTTGATGAACAGTCTACTAATGGAAAATATTCTTTTCGCTTCGATTAACAATCAAATAACTCGCATTACTTTTATTATTATTATTATTATTATTATTATTATTATTATTATTAGTAGTAGTAGTAGTAGTAGTAGTAGTAGTAGTAGTAGTAGTAGTACTATTATTATTATTATCATTATTATTATTATTATTATTATTTACTACATCATTTATTCACTCCCTTTTATTCCTACTCTATCTGTCCTTATTTTTCGACTTATACAGCAGCTCGCTTATGGTGGAAATTCGGCTCCATCTAAACGTTCTCGAGTCACTGCCTGGTTGAAAACTGTATGCTACCACTGAATACGAATACTGAAGCAGTTTTTTTGAAACCACGTGCACCATTCAAACTGACTGCCTTCAACGTTCGCACACTTATGCAGGTCGGACAACAGATAGGGCTGGCTATGTCTTTGGAAAGTCTTAATATTGACGTGTGTTGTCTATCCGAGACCCGTATTCAAGACTCTGGTGAAGTACTACAAATTCACTCTCCATCTGTCGCTTCAAAAAGCGTGTTTTATGTGCGTTTATCCGGGGATCCTGTGGCATCTTCGTCTGGCCTTGCTGGCGTTGGTGTCGCACTAAGCGCTAGAGCTGAGGCAGCACTAATCGACTGGATCCCCATTAACAGTCGGTTATGTGCTGTTAGATTAGAAAGTTCCATCAAAGTGAGAAGAAATCGGCGTGAGAAACGATGTCTTTTCGTCATCTCCGCCTATGCCCCGACAGATTGCAGCCCGGATGTAATCAAGGATGAATTCTACCACCAGTTAACTGTTCTTCTCCAGAAAGTGCGTTCGAAAGATATTGTAGTACTAGCCGGAGACTTGAATGCTCAGGTCGGGCATCTAGGCACAGAAGAGAGCCGTTTTGGTGACCGATGGGAACTTGTTGGTTGAAGGACAGATAACGGGGAACGTCTACTGCAGCTATGTACAGACCACAACCTGTTTCTGGATAGCACTAACTTCCGGCACAGTCATCACCAATGTGCCACCTGGCGTCCTCCTTCTGCATCTTAAGCCTGGACTCAGAATGATCACATCGCGATCAGCTACCGCTGGCGTGGTTGTGTACAAGACTGCCACTCCTTTTGGAGTACCTATCTGGAATCTGATCATGCCCTGGTCTGCGCCAATCTTACCTTACTTTTCAGAGGCCAACGAAGTAACCGCCACCGAAGGATTGATGTTAGCAGACTGGTTGCAACTTCTGTTGCTAGTAAGTACCGAACCAAGCTAGCTTCTAGGCTAGCTACCATTCCACCGAAAAGTATAGATGAGCATTGGTTGCAATTGCATGACGCCATGAAAATGGCGGGTCAAGTCTGTTGTGGGTTCGCGAAACGTCCCGCTTATAAGCACTGGGTTTCTTCTGGTTCCTTACAACTCATTGAAGCCACTCAGTCTACTCAGGGTGACTGTGAGTTTGACCACAGACGAAGGATGTTACGTAATAAAATCGGGCAAAGCTTGCGTAGGGACCGAAAATCCTGTTGGTCGGAGCGTGCTAACGAGCTGGAAGCAGCAACTGCATCTGGTAATTACCGAGCCACTGGCAGCAAGAAGTCTGGTGTGAGCGAAACAATCTGCGAGAATGACGGAACGCCAATCACTAACATCCATCAACGTCTTGACCGATGGGCAGAATTTTTCGAAGGGCAGCTCAACTGACCTGCTGCTCCGGCAACATCGGTCAGACTGTCCTGCCCTCCATGGCCGTTGATGACTGATCCACCAAATGAGGCGGAAGTCCGCAAGGAACTCCAACTCTTGAAACGTTACAAATCACCGAGCCCAGACGACTTACCTCCGGCTCTTTTTAAAGATGGTGGTGACTTTCTGACTAAGGGACTGACGACGCTGTTTGCAAAGGTCTGGGAACTAGAGAGTGTACCAACGTCATGGAATGAGTTGATAGTTGTCCCTACCTTTAAAAAGGGATCACATCGTTCCTGTAACAACTATCGAGGGATAAGTCTACTTCTGATTGCGTCCAAGCTATTGGCTTCCGTCATACTTAGTAGGTTGTTCAAAACCCGAGAAGGACTGACTCGCGAGGAGCAGGCTGGGTTTCGTTCTGGTCGAGGATGTATTGATCATATCTTCACCCTCCGCCAAATGTTAGAGCACCGCCATACTTATCAAAGGCCAACAATCGTAGTGTTTCTTGATATCAGGGCTGCCTTCGATTCGTTGGACAGGACTGTTCTCTAGGATTGTCTATTGAAGAAGGGTGTGCCTGAGAAGTTTATTAACATCCTAAAAGCCCTATATACAAACACCTCAGGCAGAGTGAGGGCATGCAACCACCTTTCTCCACTATTCCATTCAAGCAGTGGGGTTAGACAGGGTCGCCCAATCTCACCATTCCTCTTCAACTTTGCCATCGATGACATTCTGGAAACAGCTCTGATGGATGTAAGTAATGGTGGTGTGGATCTGTTGCCTGGAATAAGACTTCTCAACCTTGAGTGTGCGGATGATATTGTCTTACTGTGCTAGAATGTTCAAGCCATGCAATCCGCACTTAATCAGTTGGCAATCAATGTCCGTAGGTATGGTATGTGCTTTGCACCTTCGAAGTGCAAAGTACTTCTACAAAACTGGCAGGATTCTAATCTTGTACTCACTGTGGATGGTGAGCAGATAGAAGTATTCGAGAAGTTCGTGTATCTGGGTAGCTGCATAAGTGCTGGTGGTGGCCTGAGTGATGAGATCAATGCACGTATAGTGAAAGTTAGAGCGGCTTATGCCAATCTGGGCCATCTTTGGCGCCTTCGTGATGTTAGTCTGGCTGTAAAAGGTCGGGTCTACAACGCGTTGGTGAGAGCAGTTTTACTCTATGCTTGTGAAACCTGGCCGCTCCGAGCTGAGGATGTTAGACGACTCTCTGTGTTCGATCATCGCTGTGTCCGAGGGATTGCTGAGATCCAGTGGCAACACCATGTCAGTAATGCAGAAGTTCGGTATCGTGTGTTCGGGCACAGAGACGATAATGCAATTAGTGTCACCATCTTGAAACACCGACTTCGGTGGCTTGGACATGTTCTACGAATGTCGTCCCAGAGATTTCCACGTCGTGCATTATTTGCCGACTCTGGGACAGGTTGGAAAAAGCGGAGAGGTGGTCAGTGTATGACATGGTGTCGGAGTATGAAAGAAAGCTTCAAAGGGCTGGCTTGTGTTGGTCCTTCACGACTCCCTGGCTTGGGTTTCGAGAGATGGTGCAACACAGTGACTAGAGTCGTTATCAGATATGGCTCAGAATAAAAGCCAGTGGCGATCATACTGTAACCGTCTTTTACTTTCTTCGTAAAGAGTGATTGCTTCTTCCTTAACTGTAAGATTTCTTCTGATTATACCCCCATTATTACTACCATTACACTATCTTACACTAATCTGGTCGTTATTGTTTTTTTTCCTTCTCTTTAAATTCCTCATTTTTTTTGTGTGGCGCATATATATTTGGTGCCCGCCTGTACCAATATCTATGTGTTCAAATAATAATAATAATAATAAAGGAAATCAAGTCGGTTTTAGATAATTCAATAATCTTACTGTAAAAAAATGAATGAACGTGAAGATCAGATGTTAAATTAAGAATGCATCACAGTTCAAGAAGTTGAACATCATTTACTTTTATTTATTTTTGCAATTACTTGTAAACTTATATGTGCTCTACCAGACTCAATATGTTTACAATAGAATACATACCCGGTAGGCGTTTGTAATAAGACTTTATTATACTAAGTTTCATTATAAATTCATGTTACCTAGAAATAAAAGACAAAATTATATAGTGAATTTACTGAATTTCCATTCATATTGTTGAGGATGTTAAATCACCAGAAATCACTTAGAAAATTTCTTATTTTTGTAGTTTATTTGTGGAAATTTGAATTTTTCATTTTTGCACCAAAACCGTCTATTATTACCTTAGGTTTGTGTTATTCACCTGAAAGGATCTTAAACTTTATTGGTTCATTCTTCCTCTTCATGCGCTATTTTGTGACGTCTTACAAGGACATTTTTGTATTGTACATATTACGCATGAGTTGAGTGCTTATTCTTTGTTCTTCTTGGCTGCTTGTGAAATTATATATTTCTCCTGCTGAATCTGGTCTTCTTTCTCTAGTTAGATAATCTGTGGTACAGAGGAAAAGCTTAGCTTTGTGATATTATTGCGCTACTGGTTTACGTGCAAGTGATATCTTAATCTCTTGATCATAGCACTTATTGCTTCATGTATATACAATCGATTTTATGACATCCATTTCCGTTCATTATTTATGTTATTTTTTGATTACTTCACTATTGTATAAATGTTCTAACTATGTTGTTCCATAAGCTGAACAAATTTACTATTTTTTTTATTTAAGGTAAAAGCAAAACAACAGAATCAACGATACACTGCGTTGAACGCTTGTAATTTACTATTTATTGTCAGTGAAATATAGTCAATACATACAACCATAAATATCAGTATGTATATTGACAAGCATAAATCTCCTCTTTATTGATAAACATAAGATAGATGATTAATGAATGTGTTGAACTTCTTTCCTGAAACTGTTTTTTCTAATCTTTAGTTGTTTTTTTTGTTTTATGTAATACATGGCAAACAATTTTCAATCTCTTATAACAGAACACTTAGTATTATGTTTTATTTGGAAGAAAAAATATGACCAATATTGTTTTTAACTCTTCAGAGAACTATTATGCATAACAACAATCAAGTTTTTTAATGATTTATGGACTACATCCATGTGGAGATTTGTAGATTTTAGTTAGATAACTAGAGGACAGTGGAATAAATTGAAAATGTGTTTGGTTCTACTAGCAATCATTATCTATAACAGCCTGGTATTCAGTTGTTGTCTAGTTAAAGTATAATCAGAATGTAAACTTTTCAGTTTATTTTTATGATTAGTTTCCTGTATCATTCGTAGATTTTCTTTGTCAAACGTATAAATATATAGTGTGAATAGAAATAGAAACTATGCTGATTAGTGCTATTATTGCAACTCAGGTGTTTGTTAAAACCCAATATGGATACTTGAAGCATCCTCTTGACAATCATTATGAATTGTAACGTTTTGGAGATTCTCCATCCTATCAGGTTTGTGTTTATTTCTCACAGAAAATACGATCAATTCAATTTATTTTGTATTGTTTATAGTTAGTTATAAAGTTATTCGAGGACCAACATAATCACATTACTAAACTTTGATCTGTGTATATGAACTAACACAAAATTTTATTGGAAAGTTTTATTCTTCTCTGCCGAAATTACCTACGAAGCAAAAATGCAAGACTGTTATGACTTAACACATTATTCTAATTGTCATTCTAATTAGTATTCGTTGATGATTTCGTTTAATTGTTGTAAAATTCTTTTTGTAAGAATTCGAACAACTACGACTACGTATATGTAATGCTTCAACAGATAATGTAATGTAGATTTATTTTTGAGAAAATAATCGAAACTATAAAAAAGAAAACGAATAAGATTGAAAATTCACTTCTGTTCTAAAAAATGTTCAGTCACATTCACATTTTGATTACGTTTAAAATATATATATGAAATGTATTCAGACTTTATACTTGAAGCTTGATTTTAACAAAACTATAAGTTTCAGTATAAGCAGAGAAGAATGATGGCTAGAAGTTGAATCCAGGAAGTGAGTTTCGTTCTGTTTGGGACTCGTACCTGTACCTGCATCTCAGAATTGCTGTTTATTCACGAACTCCATTGCAGTACCGTTCGTTTCAAACAATTGCGTTATCTACTTAAGTACTGAGTCCTGATAGCCACTAACTTGTGCAATCGGGTGAAGTTTTACTTCATTTTCGTATTGGTTGTTTGAATCTTCCAATTGATGTTTATGACTACAGTTAGTCATTCACTTTTGTCATATGTAGATCCTGTGCGAACTACCTCTATAAAAAGCAATATTAAAATAAGATCAATGTAGAAATATCATTTCAATTAGATTAAGTTAGTTTTATTGCTAGTTTTCTTCTTTAGATCTTTACTAGTTTACTAATTCTTTTCATGACCAATTTTATTAATTAACGAATTACATTTTAATTGATTCTCATTTCGTATTTAATCTGTACACTTACAATATTAATTAATTTGCAATTGACAGAATGTAAATACAGTTGACTGATATCATATAGAATTATTTCAAACTACTATTTTTATTAATATGGTAAAGGATACGCCTTTATTTATCTTTTATATCCCACCCATTTAAGTTTATGTTTTTATTTGTCCTGTTGTTTTACTATAATTTATTTATAGAAGGTTATATATATATATATATATATATATATATATATATATATATATATATATATATATATATATAACATGACGACAAGTGTTTAATTGTCAAATATAAATTCAATTTGACCCATAATCAATTTATTATATTAACACTGTTGTATTTGTTTCTGTGCTTAAATTATTAGTCCGTTACTACGACTCAGTACATAAAATATCGTAGTTTGGTAATATAATGTAATTTTTATTGATTTATTTGTGATGCATTACAGCCCTGTAATTTATGTAAATCATAATGTAAATTTTACGTACGAAACAATATTATTATTCTCGTTATTTGAATGATGCTTAGGGGAGAGAAATTCTATGTAGGTCATCAGCGTAAATAAATCAGAACTATTTAGTTGAGTTGTGAATAATACAATCCACAAAGTCAAAATCAGCCATGACAGATCAATGTCATCTCACAGATGAATTCTCATGTAAAACAAACATTAAACAGTATTTTGATGACGTTAACCAAAGATTAAAAAAGGCAGACCATGACTGGTATTTATATGATTGGATGGATAGACATGTTGAGATGTCCTTCATTATTATGATTAGTCAGTATCAAAACAACACAAGGAAGTACGATAATTTAGAAAAGCATTTAAATAGCAATTTGAAGTTGTTTTGAGAATCACATTCAAAACATGAAGCCACTTTCTAACTTCACAACCGCCGAAAACTTTGATTAATTACGTAGTAGCTTCCATTCAAACTTTAGAAACTGTGTAACGCGTTCAAAACATTATACTACTAACTTCTAATTTCGATTATAAGATTGTCTTCATCTCACACTTGTGTTATTTCTGGTTATTGTTAGTTACTTTCCTTATTAAATGTAAAAGCGTTCTATGTGCATACTGAGCCAAGAGCTAATTTCTTCTCTTGTTACTCTTTATTCAGGTGACTTCACATACTGCTCCTTACACTCCCTCAACACGCAGGGTACCTTCAGGCTAGACTAGATACGTCAATATTTTCATTTGCATTTACCCCATACTTTGAAATATATTTCCGATTTTGATTGGAATTCAAAACGTTGTAGGTTTAAAAATTAAATTATTTTAGTTTTGATGAGTGATGTGGAAAACCAAATGCGATCAAAAAGTTCAATACTTTTTACTTATTGATTTTGTAAAAATATCCCCAGTACATGATTGTTATAGCCATCAACGAGGTTGGAACATGTGTGCATTGTACGAATGCATCATCTCGTAGTGGCTTGGCATCGACGTAATTCCGTAGGTTTCGTATATCAATAACTCTGATAACCGATGTTCAATAGATACCAACGGTTTATGAATTCAGAAGGTAACACAAAGCGTCGACTATAGTTTCTTATTGGTTATTGGATAGAGCAGATCACAAGGCTACACCACACCAGGCGAATTCGAGCAGAAAAGCTAATATGAGAGAGCAAGAGAATACAGAAGCGAATTCAGAGTCAAATCAGTTAGTAGAATTCAAGCATATATATAAGAAAGTGAATGATTCATCGAGAGATCTTTAATCAACTAATATTTAAGCTAATGAGAAGGATATGTGTATGGACTGTCACATGTTCGAATAACATTGTCTGTTAAATAAATCAGTTGAAGGGCTTAATAAAACTAACCGTAAACAAACCTAACTGTAGGGGGTACTATGATCTAAGGTTAGAAATCTCGAGCAAATTGAAATTCATGGGATTAGTTCAATTCAGTACGGTGGAATGGTAGAGAATGTAGTATTTTAACTGTTGAAATAACGAGTCGATCTAAGATAGACCATCATTAAAAACCTGGAAGCACTGAACGACCGTTTCGTTAAAGTGGGAGCCTGAATGCAAACTACTGAGGAGTCCCATACTAGGACGAAACGGTCGTTCAGTGCTTCCAGGTTTTCAAAGATGGTTTAGCTTAGATTGACTCGTAATCTCGGCTGTGCAAATAGTTTAATTCATTAATTATAATTTCATCAGTTTATCATGACATCTTCAAAAGGTTTACGTTTTAGCATTATGTCCATCCATGGTTAGAGCACTTAGGCTGTGGGGTTCTGATTCTGAAACTGATACGCAAACTTCTTATATCCAAGCCCAACCGGCTACCTTAATAAAAAGACCAAGAGCTAGAAGAAAGCTTTATTGGATAAACTGAACAGAGAAATAAATACGCTCGTATATATATATATATATATATATATATATATATATATATATATATATATATATATATATATATATATATCCTTTGGAAATTTAAACTATATTTTCCCACCAATGACGTAGGTCTCATTCTATAAAAAGAGAGTCAATACTTGGTCACCCGCATGTACTTGTCATTTGACCGACGTCCGATTGGCTAACTGTATTAAAACCTTCGATCATTCGAAAATAGTCACATTAGCTCATGTGATATAATGCACTTTATTCATTTCCGGAATGTATTAAATATTTTTCTCACTCATTACAAACATCAGTCATAGATCGATAGGAAGTACTAAACAAAAGTACGTAATGAAGATGTCTATGGTAATTTATATCATATGTTCAAAATATTCTAGACATGAATAATGTTATTTATCCTGGAGCTATAACTTATGGAATTAAGAAAAGCACAAAATATGTGTAGTTTTAAATATCCACCTTTTATTATATTACGTCTCACTACTTAGTCAGTAAACCTCGGGCATCAAAATTTGATGCCACCGAAGATGAATATCCTATTTTTACGATATTTGGTTTTACACGCTTGGTCTTCTCTGTGGAATTTATTGAAATTCACATTAAGGTTATTCACCAGTGAGAACATTTAGACGCACGTAGAACCAAGGTTCACTACTGAATATCTTCCATCATCAACTAACAAAGTGTGCTCATATTTTATCTTAATGACTAGACAAAATCATTTAAGTGATCGGGGGTATTTACATAGATGGTTTGTAAAGATTATCGAATTCCACGTTAACATATGAGACAAATGATGTTAGACTATAGAACAAGAAGTTAGAAAAACAATAACACTATTAAATGTTTCCTACTCTTTTCAAAGGTTGACTATGTGTTGAAAGGTTATGTTTCACTATGTGTGGGTGTTATATGTTACTCACATAAAACTAGATGGAGTAACCACGTAGTTAATTTACTTAAAATTGTACTGCGATCGTTTGATTATTCATTTTTATTAAAAAACGCCAATTTCATAGAATAGATGAATTGTTACTAGTAGAAGAGTCCAGTATGCGCGCTTCGTCATATTTATTTGTCGTCAAGTGGATATGTCAGTATCTCAGTTCCATGATCAACATTGGGATTTGAAGCGCACCTTCCTAATGCTACTGTTAGCCACAGACCATCCGTATGTGTTACCAAATTACTATATCGAATGAATTCACATGGGATACACATATGCTTACGATGAGTGATTGAAATTCAGTCCTGAATATCAATAACAGAATTCAAACCCTCACAAATAGTGATATAAAAACGACCATTTATAATTAGGATTCTGTTAGTCTCTCAGGAAAATAACTGTTTAACTCCACCTAATTTTAAATAATGTATTTCCCAAATATGTTTTTGTATGTATTCGATTAGATATATGTTTGCTTTTATAATGCAATGCATAGTTAACTTTAAATCACAAAAGTAATAATCATTCTTTTTAGATAACCATAATCCTTGTGATGAATCCTTAAACAAAGTTTGCACATCAAATATAATGAGAAACTTAAATAAAATAGACCAATCAACAAAATACTTTAAAATTGGTTTTATGTATGTCATGAGTTATACTAATTAATTAAACTTTATTTTGTTAAAACTGTACTTGTTTCACAAATTAATGTAATCCGCTTCTTCAGAGTATATGAATTGCCGGCTTACATTAAGTCACGAAATATTAGAAATACAATTTTTCTACTCAATGGGACACAACAAGGAATACATCCTTTCCTTACTTTCTGCATAATGTTCAATTTATATGAGATTATCAAGTCCAACCTTGGCATTGATACTTATGAATAAAATTTGTATTTTGAGTCACCAGCTTTTTTTTTTTCGAAAAACATTTTATAGAGAATATTTGTATAACGTAAAACATTAAACCTAGGCTTTGATTTCGTGGAAAGATTTAATATCTTTGACCGTATTTCAATTTATATAAGAACTGTTATAACTTGTGGCCTGTGTGCCTTGTTAATGTATAACGTAACGAATTATCGATCGGACCAGTGACGCATAAAACCCGTACGAGCAGTCTAGAGTCCTTATTGGTCCTGCTTTCTGCCTAACCCAGTCAGTTAAGTTTAGAACACCACTCTCAGCCTCTGCAATATGAATCATTTATTTCAAGCATACTGGGTTTATATACCAACCAGACAGACCACACCATACCATAAAATAGGAAACAATATTTGTACAAGATTTGGCCAAATGTGGCTGTGAATGTTGGAGGTAGCGATTAATAGACAAGGCGTAATTCAAGAATGGTAAATCGTAAAACAATAGTTCATAGATCAAAATAACTCTCATAATAAGAAGGATATGAATATGAATAGTTTAGTTAATTAACAATTATACGACAAAATATATATGTATAGTATTGGTCCATAAATAGATCCCAAAAGTTACCATTCATTACGCTGATCGCGACATAACAAGAACATATAAGTGAAATGAACACTGGTAACTTCGCTGTTAAACTGTGAAGAGATAGAATCAAAGTTAAATCGATCAACCTTCAGTGAAATATTGACATGTTTTCTAATTATTTATTTTACATGTGAGTAATTAAAACCTGTATTGAATTCTATTTCTATCGACTTTCATAGGTATCCTAGAGTTGTTCAACGATTTGTTCTATTATCAACAACTGTTTCAATATCATTAGATGATAGATAAAAACAAGCGTTAAATTCACATTGAAAACTATTTAATCAATCATTCAATGAAGTAATAATAATATATGGTACTTTTCTTTGATATTTTCACTAGTAATCAATAAGTTTAAAATAATAATCAATCAAATTGAGATGAATATAGAACATAAAAATACAGAATAACAATATAAACTAAATAAAATCTAACGATGTAATCACAAATTATTTTAAGGACATGTTTCTTTGTGAAAAAAATGGTAAAATTGTATGTACCTTGTTTCTTTTGTCTGTTTTTTTTATTTTTGTTTCCAACTAAACACATAAAAACTTATTTTTCCAACAATAAAAAAGGTATATCGTTTACTGTGAAAATACTTTTGATGTATCTTTTAATGTAAGTAAATGTATAGATGTATATGTTGTATGTTTAAATGAAATAGTGTTAGTTGTTGGTATTTTGGTTTCTTTTTGGCATTTGAATTTTTTTTTACCGACAAAACAAAAGTTATCTTTTAATATTGAATATCAGTTCAGTAATCGAGGTACATTTCTGATAGATTTAATTCAAAGATGATTAAATATTGCATCGTCAACAATGAAATTTTGGTAGATTCAACTGTTCAATCTCATTCAGTACAAAACTCGCATCCTTGTTCCCCTGTTAACTTTATATTATATACTTTCCAATAATAATAATGTGTATTTTACTCCATACATGTAATTAGTCCAATATACTGAAGCAGGACAAAAGGTTTGTTTCTGTAAATTAGAATTCGTACTCCTAGAATCAGTTATTTGTTACAATAAAGAAAATGGTATTTAGAATTGGTTTTATTATAAACAAATTTTGGTTACCAATTTATTACATTTATGTCAACAACCAGAATATTACCGAATAGATAAATCACACTGTAACTTTCTTGTATCTATGAAGAAAGATAATGTAACCAACACTAAACAATAGTTTCGTTCTAATTTGAGATGGATTACTTGAAACTGAAACTGTGAACCATTTTAGTAAAACTCAGTGGTTTAGTGATAACGGACTATCAATAATATCTGGAAGTAGTAGTTTCCATTTCTATCAAAGATCTGAGTGAACATTCACAGAAGTTGCAAACTAGGACAAGAATACTTTTCAGTTTGAGCTTGTGGAGATTATTAAATTTCATTCAAATCATGAACCAACAAATAGCGAACCATCAGTGAAAACTTAAAAGCATTGGACGGCCTGTTCGTCCCAGTATGGGACTCCTCGGCAATGCGCAAACACGATCGCTCGCGGTAATGCTTAACCTCTAAACCACTGAGCCGAGATCCAACAGTGTTGATGTCTAATTTCAACCAATCCACGATGTTGCGCAACCATCTTCAATAATCTCCACAACTCCAAACTGAACATTTTCATGTACTCACTAGTGACTAGCATCGAGAGAGAATTCTTGGAGTTCTAGTTAGAAGTTGTGACCATTGCAGTTCAAATTTTTCTGGTTTGAGGAAGTCACCTGTCAATGACAATGGAAAATGCTCGCGCGACATCATGGGTTGATTGAAGTTAGACATTAACACCGTTGGATGCCGGCTCAGTGGTCTAGAATCTAAGCGTTCATGCGGGAGATCGTATGTGCTACGTTCAAATTCTGAGTTCGGGTGTTGTGGATGCGCACCGCCAAGGAGTCCCATACTAGGACAAAACGGCCGTCCAGTGCTTTCAGGTCTTCATTAGTAGTCTTAAATTGATCGGTTCACAGTTTCAATGAAATAGGTACTACTGAAAACTAAGAATCAGGTATTAATTTATACCAGTGTTTTAATATGATATGC
Source organism: Schistosoma spindalis (assembly GCA_946903255.1). Classification (NCBI taxonomy): domain Eukaryota; kingdom Metazoa; phylum Platyhelminthes; class Trematoda; order Strigeidida; family Schistosomatidae; genus Schistosoma; species Schistosoma spindalis. Next base: position 25,274,065 of record OX336420.1, on the reverse strand, counting down.
GTTTTCAAACAGTGTAAATGTTAAGCTCTGAAACTTTCCTGCTTACTTTCTATGTGTACACTTTACCGAAATACAGTATGCGCAATTTTTTCTATACGGAAGTTGTGGAGATGATTGTTCTCCTTCTCGAGGTATGAAGGTCGTGAGTGCTTACTTTTGAATAGTCATGATCTAGAACGAAGCACTTGACTTTTGTTTCTCAATGGTTGACACTGACATCACTTGATGGACATATGTAACTGAAAAATAGTCACGCCAATCAACCTGACTCATTGATTGGCTCTAAATTTGATATCATAAAATTTAAAACTACTAAGATCATTGATGACAAAGTCAGAATAAATTTAGCTTCAAATAGGTGGGTTTTTTTCACAAACCCTGTATTAAATTAACAAAAAAAGAGCTAAGCCAAATATAGATTTTCTTATAACAATTATCTAATAAACTGACCAATCAATCAGTTGTTAATGATTTCCTAAGTATGTAAAAATACAATCGATCAACTATAAAAATGGTAATTAAAGTTTATCTAAGTAACGTAACAAAACATGTGATTCATTATGATCTGTAATGAATATCCTATATCGTATGTTTTTATTTCTAAGTGTATAATTAGGTAGGTAGAAGTTTTTTCTCTCTTTTTGCAATTCAAGATATCATAGTTCAATGATCATTTTATTGTATTTCTACAAGTTTTCTTAAGGATTTATTACAGATGAAATTATTTCATTTCATCACTCAATTTCTTGAAATTAAGTCTATTTGAGTCTCTTCTTTATCATTATCAATAAAAATGGTGTTAAGATGATATATTCCTATTAAGTAACTGTATAAATAACATACATTATAGTGAAGATTTGTAGCTCAGGTCGATGATTTTGATGGAGTTGTATTCTCTGAGATGGATGGTTTGGTCGTGGAGCTTTCATCGTTCTTCTGAACAACATCATTAGCACAAACTTTAGGTAGAAGCAAAGTGTTCGAGGTGTACAGGACAAGCTGTGAACCACATGTGGAGAAATTCGAACACTTCACTTCTACCGGAAGTTTGCGCTGATGTCGTTCAGAAGACAGATGAAAGCTCAATGACCAAACCATCCAGCTCAGAGAACAAAACTCCATCAAAATATACATTATAGTTATTCGTAAATAAAATGTATAAAACATAACATTCGTTTTAATCTTTTAAGGTTCTCATATAAGTGTTATCAAAAAAAGAACTAGGTTACACTTTACTTGCTTGTTTTATTCATTTATATGCTTTTCATCAACAAATTAGTTAATGCACATTCATGTGTGCATTGATGTTCATGCTGTTTGCAAATTTTTGTTGTTGACAAAAGAACGTTATGTAACGTTAAAAGTCAAAATCCATCAACTTATTCACTCATTAGTATGCTATGGAATATATATGTCATTTGTATGTAATAACATCGTTGAGCTTAGTGACAATGAAAATATACATTTTTGTAGTACAAAATTTGTTTACAAATTCTTAAAGAACATTTGATTGTGTTTGAAAATCACACTATCGACTGAATTTGAAATACATGGAACGATTTATACTTGGATTTTGATAGTTATTGTCTAGCCGGTTATGAAAAAGCATTGATCGGAACATTATTTTCTAGAGTAGGAAGAATATAAACCACTAGTAAACCGGAAGATGAATTGATGAACATTGGAAAGTCCCAAAGCGACAACTATTATCAACAAAAATTCATCAGTAGAACCAATGTTATTTCCACTGAAAATGATGGCATTTATATAATAATGATAACTTGGAATAAGGAAGTATATTTTACTATTAATAGTTTCTCTATACAATGTTTAAGTTACCTTTGTTAAGGTTTTGGCCTAAAGGAAAGGATGGCATAAAGAACCTAGGCAGCTTATCAGTTCTATTCATATGAAATATGGAAACTTATTAATGCTATAAAAACGAAGTTGAACCCGTTGAAAGGATCTATTAAGAACTTGTAAAATGCATACAAACAGGTAGTAGAATGCATTAAAGTGGTTGTTGAAAATTATGGAAACAGATAGTTACCAAGTCATTCAAGCGGAATAGCATACAATTCGAATGCGTACATTTAGACGTATGCAACTCTGTTTAAAAAAAAACTTAAAAAAGAACATTAACATCTACATTACTGTTATATATTGTGACTTTGTGCCCAAATAATGTATAACATAATGATACCGCCAATTAGAGGATAGTGAATTATCTACCGGACCAATGACTCAAAAAAACCGTACGAGCAGTCAAGAGACTTTATCGGTCCTTCTTTCTGCCTAGCCCCGCTTGTTAAGTCCAGAACGCCAATCTCAGACTCTGTGATATAAATTATGTATTTCAAACATACTGGGTTTATATACAAACTGAACAGACCAATTCGTACCATAAAATAGAAGATAACATTTGTACAAGATCTAGCCCAAAGTGTCTGTGAATGTGGGAGACTGTAATTAAGAAACTGGGTATAACTCAAAAACGGTAAATCGTATAATAATAGTCTATGGATCAAAATAAAGCTTATAATAAGAGGAATATGAATATGCTTAGTTTAGGTACGTAATAATTATACAACAAATATACATATATCGTCTATAAATAGTTCTCAAAAGTTATCATTCATAATTCTCTTCGGGATATAACAATTACATTAATAAGTCACACATTTTAATCCTTGCTCTTGATTAGTTATATTTAATCATTCAATACATTAGTTATATTAACCTATAAGCTCGATTGTTCAACACTTACCTTTATTGTAGGATACAAATATTTTAAACTAGATTCACTACCATTAACTTATATCTTTTAAGTATATTAAAAGACTATCATAAATATTTTATATTTGTTTTGTATAATTATTAATTGAAATTAGTACAATATCTATTAGGTATTATTCACTTAACACTTAATCACTAAGATTATCATTAATTACTAGATGAATGAGTAATTACATAATTGACATAACAATCATAGTTAACAATATTTAAATATTCAAAATTTTATCACGTCTTCTCAATAAAACAATTAAAAAGATAATAATAATAATAATAAACAAACACAAATCAATTATTACTATAATTAGTTTTCATGTTAAATTTATATATGATATGTATTATATTAATTTATAATTTAATTAAATACAGTATAATAGTTGACAGGTTAGATACTGGTATTTATAATTAATCTCTAAGTATATTATTTTGTTAATCCATTCTACTTTAAATGGTTAATTTGACAAGGATCAGAGAGGGGTTTTTGGTTATTATATTAATTTAATAATTAAATTCATGAGCCAATTGAAGCTAGAACACTATGGAAAATCTAGAAACATTGGACGGCTGTTTCATTCTAGTATGGGACTCCTCAGTAGTGCGCATCCACGATCTCTCTTCGCGAAAATCGAACTCAGGACTTACCAGTCTCATGTGCGAGTGCTTAACCACTAGATCACTGAGCTGACATCCAATGATGTTAATGTCTAACCTCAACCAATCCACGAAGCTACGCCGCTGTTCACTATTGCTATCAGTGAGTTACTATGTCACAACAAACCCTTTATTTCAAATGGTTAATTTGATAATAATTATTTATGAAGAAATATTAACAACTGACATTTATAATTTCTATTTATCAACTTTAATTAAGCTATCCATTATTTCAATTTTACAGAATATTTCTAAATGCCATTGATAATGGCGTCAATTACTTTTGAATAAGGTATTTACTGGTTAATTAGGGTACTCTATTATCAGATAAGTTTGATGGATTATACAGTTAATAATATATAAGTGATAAAACTAATATCATACAATTATATATCCTAACAAACATATGTATGGATTTTAAAAAAAAAGCAAACATATGTAATAGAAAGTGTTGTAACATTATTTCATCAATGGTTATTCACCATTAGAATATGATTATCATACATGAAGAATATTGATATAAAAACATAAGATAATGGAATTTTAAAATAATAAAAATAAATGGAACTTTGAAATGGATTATTAAAAAAATGTGTTTTGCTTTTTTTTAATTGAAAGCTAAAAACTAATCAAAAATATTAACCGAAATATCTCATGATATAATCAATATTTAACACTTAACAATGAGCACATACAAAAAAACAAACAAGCAAACAAACAGATATCTTGTAAAAATATCTTGCATACAATTAATAGGGTAAAAAAAATCAATGAAAATTGTTTAATTTTCACAAATTTATTAATAATAACATTTTTGACAAAATTCAATACTTCGATCATCAAAAAAACAACAAAAAACGAAGATACTATTTGATCAGTTTCCTTAAACGTACTTGACCATTATAAGCAAAGATAGGTAGTGACTAGCAGTGGAATACATGACACGCGTTTCATTTTATTTGAGACTCGTCAGCTAGATGTACCTGAATCTCAGAGTTGATGTTCATTCTGGCACTCAAATCTTATACCGATCGCTCCAAACGTAATCGTGCTATCCATTTAGTTACTGAGTCCTGATAGCCACTTCCTTGTGCAATGGAGCGAAGTTTATATTCACTTGATATTGTTTTACGTGAATCTGCCGATTAATGTTTAGGACTGCAATTGATCAGTCTGTTATTGGCATATATGCATACTGGGCGTATTGTCTTGATATCCTCTGATGTCACAAGTATTCTAAGCAAAGACGGATAGTGGCTATCAGTTAAATCCATGACGCGCATTTTGTCCTATTTGGGACAGTATGCACAAATGCTAATCAATTACAGTTTTGAATAACAGTGGAAAGATTCAAGTAAACAATACCAAGTGAATTTATAATTGACCATTTCTAATCAGTGGTAGTTTATTGAATTGTTTAAATCACTAGGAAAAGTACATTCACAATTAATCGATAGAATATTATACAAAAAACGAATTGATACACATTTGCATTATTCCTATTTGAAGCTATTTGAAATACCTATGAATCAGTCGATAAAATCTAGTAACTTATTCTTTTAATCAATTTATCTAGTCCAGATTACAATCCAGTTCATGAAATAATTAAAAAATAAAACCAAATGGCAAGTCATACAATAAACATTTTCACCTACATTTAATTCTAGACAAAAATTTCATTGTTTCTGATTAGAATTTTCTAAGTTTCTAAATGTTATAAATTGATTATAACTTCAAATAGAAATCAATGTAATCGAATTTAAGAATGTTAAACTGATGAATTCACATAGAAACTTGTCATAGTGTATAATATGAGTTGAAATCTTGGGTAGTTTAATACTTAATGGTTTATAATTAGTTTTTCAATCGAATATAGTTGGAACTTATTCATTTTTAAATATATTCATATTAGAAAATGGATATTTACATGAATACTTACTGTTGAATAAAGATATTTCTGAGAATTCTTAATAATATTTCTTTGAAGATTGTATAAAGTACGAAAGTGAATTATTTGATGATGAATATCTTACTTAGAAGTACATTTTAAATGAAAATAACGAAGTGCTTTCTTTTTTAAAGTACACTTCATTGTTAATTCTGTATATCGTTGTTTTGATTTGACATATTGACATATAAATAATCAATTCCATTCATTAATAATAATAAAATCAGCAGATTGATTATTCACACTATTTGATTAGTATTGATTAAATTATTGGAATGAGCAGTAAACAGTACATTTCCCCTCCCCCCCATCAACAAAAACCATTTAACTTATGAAATGAGGAAAATGATATCCCAAAATTAAATTAATTAATAAAAACTCAAGTTTTGGGTTAACTGAACAAATCCCCATTATATTAGTTTGTAATGGAAACTGTTTTTCCATCGAGAATCTATTTGACTACCGTACGTTTTCAAACTTTTATCGCTTTTTAAATATTAGGAACGACTGATATTTTATATATGATCAGTAGATAAGTTGACTATTCTAATGTTATTCATCAGATCAAAAGACAATATGATCAATGAGTAAACTTAAAAGTCTAAAGTTAGATTTACAGTGAAATCAGAGCTATGATTGATGACTCTATCATGGTTGATTAAATAATCCAGATCTAAATCCCGTTTGGAATATCAGTTCTCTTAAGATTTCATTATGACGCCGCTAATAAGTCTCAACTAACAGGAAACCTAGGTTTAGGGTTTCCTGCATTGGATGTTTAACAATAACTAAATGAGAGTAGATAATTATGAAGAGAAAAAAAGAAATGGAAAAAATAATAAATTGTATTTATTCATGCGCATACACTCGAAACAAATAATGCTCCATTAGAATGTATATCTTGTTAAACTTTTTCAACAGTTAATAGAAAGAAAACAATAACAACGAATACCATAAAATATCAATGTATTATTATTCTATTTAAAGTAAGACTTAATCCCTTTTTATTCTTAGTTTATATCATTGTGAAGTTCAATTGATCGTACTTTTACTTTCATTTTTTTATAAAATAATATTTTTTCAAAGCAAGACAAAGAATTACACGATATGAAATATTACTATAGGCTAAAACAAAAGTTAACTAAACTTTTCATCTGTCTCCATAGATCAAGGTGAAAATAATTGATGAAATAGGATTCTTTAAAGTTAGGTTGATTTGATCCTTGTTATTTGTCAGACATTAAACTGTTTCAAATATTATTTTACTTTATATTCATCATATGTCTAGAAATTTCACCAGTGAACATAGTTCTTTATTTAAAATAATGGTTTCAATGGATATATTCATATGACGTTGTGGAGATGATTCTCTGTCTTTGTTTTTTCTATATATTTATTTTAGAAACACATGTGAATATTGAATGGAACTAAAAGTGAACTCCAAAAAATACTGAACTACTCTTGATCGATTTAATGGTGACTCAGTGTTATTGACTGAAATCAGTACGAATGAATAAACGGTACTTTATTAGTTCTGAAATATTATCTGCATTGTTAAATAAAGATAGATTTCTCGGTTATTGTTGGTTGAAATTTTGGAATATTTCAAAAAAATCCTCTCTTATTTTTCACAAAGAAATTTGTGCTTTATCCATTTTTGATATAATCATCTACAACAATCGCCAACTTTTCTTTTACTATGTATTCCAAATATGTCATGTTTGCTCCATTAAAAATCATTTTCAGTACATCAGTTACGGAGATTATTAAGTTTTTGATTAAGATCGTGAACCGATTCAAATCCCGCGAGTTAGATCGTAGATGTGCACTACTGAGTCCCACAATAGAACGAAACGATCTTCCAGTGCTTCCAGGTTTTCAGTGGTGGTCTAACATCTATTGGTTCATGATCTCAATCAAAAATCATTATAGTTGGATTACGTTCCTGTCCTTCTGGATTCAAATGTAGCTTATCAGTGTTATCACGTATAAAGAAAACATCAGAATTAACAAAACACTGAAATTACAACATAAGAAAGAGATAATCAGCTTTCAAATAGTAACTTTTTGTTCTATGAACAAACATCTAGATGCAATGAGAATTTTCGAGAAAAAACGACCAGTCTATTGTGTTTAAATTGCTCAATATTGATTAAAATAAAAATGAAATTATATGTGAGAAAACTAGATTGTTTATATTTGTTACATAAAAACATTCCTTTAATATAGATTCATATCTAAAAGTACACATTACATTTCATTATGTACTGATTATAACTAAGATAATGTTATGCTATGTTTTTACCACATTATAAACATAGAACACAACTTCATTAATTGGAAATTTATAAACCTTTAATTTAGAATCCACCTATTTATTATTTGTAAAAAAAATTGTGATAATTAAGAGCATTTGAATTATAATGCGAACTAAGAATCTCAGAAATAACGCGATTGGATCAAGAAGTACTATTACTACATAAGCATGAACGAATGTATTATATTTGGAATTCGAAATCAAGCATTCAACAAGTACAAAGAATCATTAGTTCATTCAAATAGTACATCCACCACAGCCTGAATTGGAGTCTAAGTGTCTGTAGTCGATTGTACGTCTTCTTCTTCACCCTGTGTCTGTCCGACAGTTTATTGGATAAGGACTCTGTATTATTTAGAGTGTACTCATTAGCATCCACTGGATTCCACTGCTAGCCACTATCCATCTTTGCTTAAAATATAATCTCCCTTATTGAACACGATTCATTTAGTTATTGTATGTATGCGAGTAATACATATTACTTTAAATCGATAATCTAAAAACAAAAATATGCATATCCACTTGAAATTCCATAAAGTACTATTTAATGGTTTAAACAATTAAACAAATATTTTCTTTAATTAGTTACTATTATTTGTTTTAATTGACATAAACAAGTATATAAGACATTTTCCTCCTTTATTGATTTTTCTTTTCTTGGAAACTAGGACAAATGTGATCGGATTTTTCAAAAATAAAAACAAATAGATTCGATAATTACGAAAATGTATCATTTTACATTGGATTAATGAAACTTTAATATGAATGAATAATGATAATAATTATTAATGGGACAATTAGGATTCTGTTTTAAAACAAGCAACCTATTGCATACATATACACACACACTAACTGGATCCATTTCTTCGGATAAAATATGTTGATCATTACTATTCGTCTTTGTGTTATTTCACCAAATATTCTTAAGCAGTTTTTATATTCTCTATAGGTTTCTGCAAAAACATATATTAAAGATAACAAAGGTACATATTTCGAAAAAGCTTATATAATTCTATAGAATGGAAGGAATGTGGTTAGCAATGAAATCCACGATGCACGTTTCGTCTTATTTTGGAATTCATCAGCTGGATAAAGCCTCATCTAAGCTATTTCACGACGAAGTTAGTGGTTTATTATTTATATAATTCCTAGTCGCCTTATAAGCTTATTCAGTTTATATCCTTCTTACTGAAACTCAGTTATAGTTGCCAAGTAATACAACCATTTGCAGTGGTTGATCTCATCTAAAAATAAATATATCGAATGCTGGAATAAATTGTAGACTAGAAGCAGTACTTGAAATAAATAGGTAAGCATCAAAATCTTTTATTAAGATACTACATTTTTGAAAATTTCTAAGTTTGGAATTAGTTTTTACTATTGAAAATTACTCTCCACTAAACATACATTTCTTCCTAGTTTCAGGCAATTCAATAAAGGATATATCCAAGTTAACATGAAATCGTACTAACTAACTTAATTCTTTCTGATGGACATTGATGCCTTTAAACCACTGAATTATAATTTAATTATTCATATTTTTAATGTCAGCTTATTCGTGATACAACTCAAATATTTATTTTGTATTCTGAAGTATCCTAGAATAAATCCAAACACCTAATCAGTTCTACCTTATTTTCAATCATTCTACCATTTATTTCAGTTCCTAATAAAAAAAACTTCAAGTCAAATCTTCCAGATTTTGCTACTAAACAATTTACTCCTTCCTTATGATGTGAGATTAATTTATTTTAACCTGAAAGTTTACCATCTTTTAAGAGTAACTTGTCAGTAGTTTTGATACAGATGAACATGAATATATTTTGCATTAATAATGCCAAAAATAAAAAAAATTAAAAAAAAAACGAAAATCCAAACAATTGTTTATCTTCCATTCAAAAACAAATCTCGTTTTTTCATGATAACCTATTTGTTCTACACACTGTTTTTTGTCTAATTGTAGCTCAAAAATTGTAAAAATATCTTCTATCATTTATGCACATTCTTCAGAACTTATTTTCATTTCTATCTAACAAATGAAGTTGAACAAATTGAATTTTATCTCTGCTCATTGTTAATACACAATTCATGTAACTTTCATATTATATTATGAATTTATGAATAGATTTATTAGATTATTTGGTGTGATTATTATTTATGAAGGAACCAATCAGATATAAGATAACGAGTCACGAATTTTGGCGCGAAATTCATTCGTATATTTGGCTAAATAGAGTTTCGGCATTATAGCTGATGTCAGTTCGTGATGAAAACTTTAAATCTAATTTTTAACCCTAACCATCAACTGTAAATGAAAATTCTAACTGGCTTATAAACCTCATTTAGTCCTAATTAGTAGGTGTTCATTCTACAGGTCATTTCAGAGTCGCTCAAATGTCGTCCATAATTTATAGTCTCACCGATTATTTTCAACTATTTTTCGTTAGATAATATTGAGTGTTTTAGCTTCCTTTTCTTAAAGTAAGATAGAGAGATCAAATTAATTTAGGATTTATGTGAATGTTTAAAGGGTATTCTACAGTCATAAACATAGATTTAACATATACTGGTATAAATCGTCAAGGTGTATGAACGTTATGCTAAGTAATAGAAGTTTGTTAAATTTAATTAGTAATAACATTCTTAGGACTGAATGACATTTGCAATATTGTTATAAGATGTTAACTGACCCTAAAGTTATGATGGTTGTTTATGAATGAGCTAACGCATAATGGAATAAATTTAGATCTTGAATAGTAGTGCATGTCGATAATGTTTTATTTATTTTGGGGCTCATAGTGTCGTAGATTTGACCTGGGCTTTTCAACATTATTGCGATCAAATCTTCAATGACCGATTAAATTGAAAATATTTATTTCTAAGTGAGAGAAGTAGTTCAATTCTATTGATTCTATATTCAGTGAATATATTCCAGAAAATTTTTGATAAAGATATTGTACGTTAAAGTGATTATTGAACAACTGTTTAGCAAACCACTTTTATTAAATTACAAGTTGAAACTCCAAGCTTCAATGTTAGTGTCATATCGTATCATCTCTAGATTTCTAACTTAATATGATAGTAAAGTGGTCTTGACAATCAGATTAAATTAATTTGTACAATATAAGCAGATTTTAAGGTTTTATTACTGAGTTGATAGCTATAGCTGAACCAAAAAAACGCAAAAAATATATATTTACATTCATTTTTCTAAATATTTCGAGTTACTACACAATTAACTTGTCATGTTTTTCCTTAAAACTTTATCTGTAAGTTGATACCGACCGTTCTAGTTTCCCTGTTAACGCTGGAGGTATTCTAAAAGCATATAATCTGCTTTTACAACAAAATATGGTATTCAAAAAAACATAAACCAATGCGATTCAGTGGACATTCGTATTTATAGTTATTTTACATGAATTTAGGTATGTAGGTGGTTTTTATCACAGACTGACCTCAGTTGGAGTACTATTGGAAATCAACAAGAACTAGACAAGTGTTTTGTGCTGAAGTAGTTTATTTGTGAAGAATATCAATGGAAAACTAAATTGTTTTTCAAGAAACCCCTATATCAATACTATAATCTTGTGCTCACTGGTAATCCTGAAGTTCAAGTAAAAGGTCATGACCGGTGTTGGGAGTAAAACAGTCATCATCGATGATGCTGTATGATAAGCACACTATATTACTGGTTGACGAGAGTTGGAAACGAGTGAAATTTTATGTCAACATAGTGATCTCATGGTTAAAAGTTTCCTGTGGAACTTGAATGTACTGAGTTCGTGGATGTAAACTTCTGAAAGGTCCTATACTAGTGAGGAATAACCGTCTAGTGCCTCTTTATTTTCAGCAGTACTCGAACTGAGGTTAATCCGTAAAAAAATACTACTGACAAACTCTATATTGATCTTTATGAAAAGTTATCATCAATAAATACGGTGGTTTATCATAAAATAGATAGATATTGCATCACTAGCGGTAATGAAAAAATTACAAATATCAGAAGGAAGCCACACTTTAAAATAAAGCGCTAAGCTGATTTGATTTACTGAATCTATTTTTCATCACACTATGTTTGCAAAGATATTATACAAAAAAATCGTCCTCTAGCTAACTGTACCAAATAAGTATATAACTCTTCTATTTTTAAGTTTCATTCAACGTTGTTACACTATGGAAAAAGTTTAAGAGTGTAGTAAGCGTCAAACCTAACTCCAATCGTTAGTCATTTTTCATCACTACATTATTTTGACTATATTTTTAATCATTTGGCATTTTGTAAATATATTATTGGATTCTGTGAACTTTTTTCAAATTCTATAATGTAATACGTCAATTTAAGGACAAGTTTATAAAAGAAATTAAATTCGACTTCAGTACAAATCGATAGTAAGTGTAGGACATGTAATATTCTTCATCGATGAAATTTACTTGTTTGACAAAAATAAATATTGTAAATTATGGAAAAAAAGGTTTTTTTAAATATTTGACTACCTAATATTGTCTTTTTTTGGCAAGTATTGTTAACCTGAACTTTTAAGTTGTTAAAATGAAGTTACTTCGTTGTGTACCTTAAATATATCATATGATTACAACTTGGTAATATTGTATTGTATATAACAGTATTAAACACTGTCATTTTTATGTATGGTAATCGTAACCTGCAATACTGATTATGAAATGATCCAGGGCCATTCGTAGACCAAGCCCATAAACTTTGGCCTGGAGGGAGTTAGCAAATATTCTAAGTCACTGAATAAGTATTAGAAATTTGGTAGTATTGTAAAAACGTTTATTCCCCCACCGACCCCGAATTTCCACCTAATAATAGAAATATGTCGCTGGTTCCATGAGATTACAAAGTATTTGTTAAGAGATAGTGAGCGTGATTTCTCTATGGGTCAATAACTGTAAATTCTTCGTCTAACATCAATTCATGAAGTGACTTAGCCTTGAATAATTTTAAATTGCTAGAACTACTTTAACCAAATTGGGACTTAATCCTATTATATTCTTCACAATGAAGTTATAATCCTTGTGATAATCTGACCTGTACATAGAAGCATATTCAACTTTTGAAGATTAAACAAGTTTTAACAGAAAATGAATATGTATAAAATTCTGTATGAACTATATCTGTCCAATAAATGAAGTAAAATAATAGAAAAAAATCCTCACATGGTACAATTTGCTGAAGCATCCATTAATTTGAAAACATTTAACGCTATTCATGCTTTTTTTTGATGATTGGTTAATAGTTGGGTAAGATTTTTTTTCATGTTTCCTAAAGACTTACTTATAACATGGTAATGTTGTGATGTACGAATGACAAGAATTTATTGATTTCATCGACTGATTTCTTCCTAAATTACTTGAAGTAAAAAAGTGTGTGTTATGTTTCCAATTACTTTATTGTTCTAATAGTTATGAAACTTGACAGTGAAACGATATTCTTGACTGTATGAAATCAATTTAATTGAATAATTAAATATGATGCTTCTGACTTTCATTAGAAAAAAACTAAACTGGTCAGTTTCTGTGAATAAAGTAATACTGTGATAATATCTTTTAGTTAAATGTTCAACCTTTTGCAGTTAGTAAAACGTGTTTTACTCAAGTAAGAGCTCATCAGTCACGTTTATCGATATTCTAGGGAATACGGACTCTAGCGTTGTAAATAAAGTTTAACATACTTCCAAACTTTAATGCTTTTTAGGTTATGTCAGTTAAAATATAGTAGCAACTTGAGTTTCGTCTTTCATTTTCCATTGTCAGTGACAAAATAACAATTTTTGCTCAACCATGTAGACGTAAGTCAAGTCCAACGCAATAAATTTAGAAATGATTGATTTATTTTCTCCCAATCATGATTTTTAAACTGATTTCTTTATGTCTTGAACGGTGATTAAACTAGGACTCCAAGAAAACCTTGAACTAATGAGAAAAAAATAAACAGAAAATAAACTATTGGACCTTAATCCATTTGATAGTATATTGATAGAACTTCTCAGATAAAGTAACAAATATTTACAACTTGACATACATTCAACAATTAATTGTATAAGTGTTAGTGATAAAGTCATGTGTGATGATAAGTATCAAAGATCAAGGTCAACCAGTGTGATTTTACATGCTGATATTCAGACCTTGTGTCCAATATGAAATGATCAGACCACGGTGAGTTGAAAATCTGCATTGAAAGTATATCTGTAAATAAAATGAGATAGCGTTTTGTTTTTTCCGGAAGAAAGGTAAAGATATTTACCATTTGTTCAGAGTACTTCAGTTGAATTCTTTGTCTTATAGACTTAAATATTATTTCCATTGTATTATTCAAACTTAGGTTAATATAACTTATTTATTCTCCAAAGAAGTGGCTTACATCAAGTTACGAAACGTCAGAAAATCTAAAATTTAATTTTTCTATTCATCGGGATATTACAAATGTATTATTTTTATCAGTAACAACCTACCCGATGGGCAATTTATTAAAAATTATCAGGTTAAACCTTGGTAATGATACATATGAAACATTACAATTAGCAATTTAATAGGAATTTCAGTAGTTGAGATCATGAGTCAATTGAAGCTAGACCAGGAAGTTTGCAAAGACTTGATTTAATTTGACGAGGGTTTTTATGATGGACTGGTATCAGTGAAAAAGCTATCGAAATCTATGGAGTACTGCGAAGCTCGTTCGTCTAAATGAAAGACTGTAACCAAGTAGACCACCGAATTCTGTATCGATGATTCAAAGATAACTGAAAGTGTGTTGTTCGATCTCCTGGTTTGGTTTATTGAGGGGTAGTAAACTTGGGTACAACATTACGTCCATTGCTTCCTGAAGATAAATGATTCTCAACCTGCTTTTATTTCATGAAGGAAACTATTTTTGGAAACGATTATTATTTAATAATATATTTATGACTTACAATAAATATACATAGGGTAATGACCTTTTAGAGATCAACACCTGAATTTTTTTTCAAATTTAATTATCAGATGGTTTTTAGATAATTATTGTTTTTTACAATTCACAGTATGCATCATTCTCCTATTGTTACAGTGTATATTTTCATCAAATGGACTCACTGGTACAATAATATTCTAGACAGGTTACACTTGTTTTTAATAAAGTACAACACTTACATAGGTACTAGAATTCACAATAAATAAAAAATATACACATACTGTAATATTCTCAATTTATACAACGTAATTTACTTGTTATTGTTTTCATCGAGTTCCGTGATAGAGTCTGTGCATAAACGATAAGACACTGAAATTTTGATGAAATGTCTTCAGGTTCATGTCTTTTACTAATATTACATAAAAGAATTATCGAAAGTACTTGCGTTTATGTTTGATATTTTATTGACAGTTCAAATGATTTTTTCAGCATTGAATTTGAGTCGATTTGACGTTACATTCATATTTACTACACATATAGTATTTACGGCGAAACTATAGTTTATGAACGTATCAATCAAATCTAGGATAACAGATCTCGGGTCTTGGTGCGAAAAACATCCACCCACTTGTCTAAATACCATTTTCGCATTATAGCTGATTTCGTGATGAAGAGATTGAATCTTATTCCTAATTCTAACAATCCGTTGTAAATCATAATCTTCTTCACATTGCTTTATAATGGTCATTTAGACCTAGTAAGTAGGTGGACATTCTCATGATTACTTTAGCGTCGCTCAAAGGTCGTTCATAAATTGTAGTCTCACCGTATTTACTTTAGAGAAGTTAGGAACATGTGTAACTTCAAATGACATAAGTTTTTTAAATCTACCATTCTCAAAGTATTTCACTGAACTCAGTAGTATTTTACACACTGATAAATCAGTAGTAACAGTCATCTTTTTCTCGTTTTTATTAGTGCCTATATTCATAGAGGTTATTTAGTTTAGCAGGAACATTATTTATTTATTCTCATTTCATGGATACTTTGAAAAGTTAAATTTATAACATATTATATTGCGTAATTTCGTTGTTCATCATAACCTGAGATAGAATATGGTCAATAAAGTTTCTAACTTCAGATCTGGATAAACATACATTCAATTATCATTATTATTATCATGTCATGATTCCATAGATTTAGCATCAAATAGCTCATATATGTATTGTAATAAATTCCTTAATCGATATTATTAACATAACTAAACAGTTTACCTAGTATATAGTTAATTTATGAACCGTATATTTATATTCGATAATCTTGATGTTTGATTATTTCTTCAATCTAAATGGTAAGATTTTTGATCGGTAAAGTTATTTATATTGAATCAATGTATAATGATAGGTATTCGTTAATTGAAATGATATTTATTTGACTTACCAAGAATACATTTGACACAGAAATGAATCGATTTCGAATCATTTTTGCAAATGGTATAATCTGAATAAATTAACAACGAATTAAACATCTTATTTTTAACTTTACGAAGAATGAAAAGTTATTAATTACAATATGCATTTACTAATATATAAGGGAATGTAAATACATAGAAGACATTGAAGTGATCATGACGAAGACAATTGACTCTAAATGTTTTCTTCTTAAATGGTCATCAGAAAGGGAATAATGAACACATTGTAGTGAGTTAAAAACGTAATTGAAACAGTTGTTCAATACTTTCCTATTTTCACTAATCCCGTTCCTCGTATTCCATATAACGAAAACCAAAAATTGGAAATCTAAACAATTTCGCTTTAAATTAGGAAGAGTTCAGTACTATGGTACAACAGCTATCTAGTACATTTTGGTTTTCCCTAGCACCTCAACCTATCTAACAATTTAACTAAATACCTCGAACTTTTAGACCTGAAATCAATATGCTTATGTTTTTTTACGTGGCTTTGACTGCTTTTAACACTGTATCTAGCCAGTCAGGTGAAATGTACGAGGTAATCTGTTACTATGGTTCTTTACTTTGTTAAATGATTAACCTTCTCAAATTTGTGCATTAGTAACTTAATTTTTAACTTTCAATGAATCTACAGAAAATTGAAATTTAGCCGTATAAATTCTTAAAGATTAGTCAACAGAATCAATTTCCAACTTTCTTCTTCTGTTCTATACAAATGTTTTTGATAAACAATCATCATCTCGTTTCTTTTATAAACAGCATTAGTATGAAAGTACTCAGAAACCAAGTGCAAGTACGCGTCTTCGAGCTACATTATTTGTGTAGAAATCATTAGTACCACTGGGACGTTCACTACAGAGGGATTTTACTTTGACTAATTGTTTAGAATAACAAACTTAAAACCCCATCAGTTTCCCGGATACATTTAGAACTTTGACAAAGTATAAAGTTGTACTATATTGTTTGTAAGGTGGCTGAGTGTTATGAGGTTGAATATAATGAAGAATGTACCCTTTTATAGGATCTAGGGAGTGGAGAGTTAGGTAATGAATAAAGTGCTTAAATTTCAATTATTGAGTGAAAAGCTCAAACGCCAGTTGGATAATGTCACAGTCTTTCACATACAAAGGATAAAGTTTAAAACTGAGTACACCAACATGCATTTTGTAAATGAGTAACATTTTAAAATTACTAGAATGCTTGTTAAGATTTTATCATTATCATCATTTTAAAACAACCGATCGATAATATTTTTTTGGCAACGGACAAAATAATTTCTATGAATTCTTCGCTGAATTCATTTCTAGTTATTATCGGGAATCAATAATCATTTAGACAAATGAATAGACATTCTAATCAATTGTATATGACTGATCACCATCAACAATATGAAACCAGCAAACTGTTTGTACACTGTTTATAATGATAAAAAACATTAGTTAAGTGTATGTAAATCAAAAGTTGCGTTTTACCTTGATCACTTATTACTTTCATGTATATTATATCATTTATTTAATTGATTTCATGAGGATTTTCAGTAAAGATATATTTCATAACAGACTGAGTAGGTAGTGGCTTGATGAAACTTCTGCGCCATCATTATTCCAAACGTTTTGAATCTGTGTTTATTAATTACGTCTGCCAACCAACTGTATTAACACGATTCCATAAAATGTCTATGACTTATCACAAATCAAATTACTGACAAAGTCAAGCAATACTGTAGTGAAAAAGACCACGAGTGTGGACAATCGAATGTATTTGACGCGAAAATAAAGAGCATCTCAATAAAATCTGAGAACCATATAGTAAATAGTTAATTTGCAAAATATCAATCCGTTGTCTCAGATTTCATTGTTCATGCATTTTCATACTAATTGTGTTCCGTTCATTCCTTATCAATCTTCTACTTAAATACATTTTATACCTGATCACTGTTATATACTACTTATGTGGATATAAGTAACCCACACCAGAGTACCACCATGATTATTAGTACACATATATCTTGATCTTTACAGAAACTAGAGGCAGTTAATAAAGAATCTATGCATCAAACATATTCTGTGATGGAAAAAGGAAAGGACTGGTTATAAACATTTTCGGATGAATATACGTGGTACGTGATTATTGTTAAAAAAAATACTTTTTAATAATTATAAATTAAATGCCTTCAAAACAGAACTTTTGTCACAATTTTGAATGTTTTGAGCTAACAACTCTTCACTATAATCAAATATATTCACAGTTATATGATATACCCTTGTGTGCCAAGGTAATTTTACATTGGTTTTCAGGAGAAACAGACACCATCAAGACTTTCATGTGACAACATAAACAGTACAACTCAAGCCCGTTTTACAGGAGAGCCAGACACTGTATGGGCTTTAACGCTATAATCTGAATAGTACAGCTCAATCCTGTGGCGCCACCACACAGGTACCAAGCACCCTAGTAGACCAATAATCAAATATATAGTGCTTATTGAATAGGGTAATAGTAATATTTATCATTTCGAAATGAACTTCAAATCACAGTATTTTGAATCATTCAGCAATGAACAAAATATAAAATTTACATCGCTAAATCACTGAGAAAAAATCGAACGTTTTACATTTCCATTGACTATTCATTTGTATTATAACACCATTGTGTAAATGTTTCAATTTTAGCTTGACTAAATTCATTAAACACTGGTTTACAATATCTTCTTGTTAAATAAACGTTAGTGAAATTGAATTAACGTTTATGAAGCTAGACAATTTTTTCTTCGTTAATAGGTTGTTTTTTTCGTTGTTGTTGAATGACAATAACATACAAATAGATATTTAGAAATTCTTTAACAATAACCTATAAATCATTACACTTTAGAATATTAACCACAAAAGAAATTGTTTCATCACATAGTTTGTTAGTTAGTGTCACAGATTATTTTGATGAATTACTTTTCTAATTTTTTTAAAAAATTATTTCTTGTTTCATTTATTCGTATCAGTGGTATGAAAGCACTTGGCAACCAAATACAGGTTTATATATATATATATATATATATATATATATATATATATATATATATATATATATATATATATATATAACATATAAATAACTGGAAAAACTTGATCTTTTTAAAGCTTAGCCATAATACCTAAGTAATCAGTCAAAAAAGTAACATCTCGAGAAACTAACAATAATAATCGATACTAAGTGGACAACAATGTTTATCGTTCTAATTACTATTATAAATATATCACGTTTACTGTTGATTTGTAAATAAGCGTAAATAATAACATATTTGATTAATTATCCGCCATTTCTTTGTAATTACACCCTTTTTGGTGCTTTATATAACAATATGTATTACTTAGATTTATGATTTTCTAGAATTTGAATGCGCCATGAATCTTGTGACGAAATTCTGTATTTTAAATGTGAACTTGTGTTTCTAACCGTTACAATCTGTGTATGGTGATGGACCAACATTGAAAACCCAAAAGCACTGGGTTAGAATCCAAAGAGCGGAATGGTGGATGCCCACTACTGAGGAGTCACATACTTAGACGAGACGAACGTCCAGTGCTTCTAGGTTTTCAATGGTTATCTAACATCAATCAATTCATTATCTCACTCAAAAAGCGTATGACTAGTTTGCATTATTAATGTAATATTCAATGGAATATTATTGATAAGTGCTGCAAAATATTCAACCCGTCTCGAGATTCTGAACCCAACACTTTCACAGACCACATGCTACAAATATGATACTTTCAAATCATAAACTCGAAGATTCATGATTCAGTTTACGATATATCACTATCTAGTATTCAACACCCGTTAGAAACTAGCCTGAAAATGAGTTCCTTCAAACCCAAACCACTAGTCACCACCTAAAGAGTCAGACTGAATGAGTAATCCTAAATTGACAAAGGTGTAAAATATGATCTTTTGAATTCTTAGCTATTTAATAGATTTATAGTCAAGCATTTGAACATGCGTTCTGCTCGGAGCTGAGAATTCCGGGATGATGATAAGCTGAATTCAACATACCTTGGTTTTCAATGACTTTCTCAGCTGGCATTAGTTTGTTTATCATTTTATTTTTATTTGAACATACAAATATTGGTACAAGGGGGCACCAAATATATATGCGCCCCCAAATGCCCTGGTATAGCTGAGAGTGGGGTGGGTTCGCTCTCCCTCTCGAAATACTCTAACACGGCCACGCGTTTACAGCCTCTACCAGGGAAGTCATACTCACTGCCTTCTCGTGGCGGGGGTGTTGTCTACGAAAATGAGAGGACGAAAAACGAATGTCCGGCGGTTTAACCGGATCCCAAACCAATGGTGCACATGGACTCCAGTATCCTACGGGAACAAATGGCTTATGAACTAATTTCTTGGTCACCGGCTTCCATGAGGCTGCATCTCCTCACGATGCTCCACTGCCTTGTGGGTTAGACTTTTAGGTCGAAGGCTCGGGGTGTGGCCCCCTAAGAAAACCACCTGCTTCGGTCTGGGCACCCGGGCAGTATCTCAGCCCACACAAGAACTTGATGAACAGTCTACTTATGGAAAATATTCTCTTCGCTCCGATTAACAATGAAATGACTCGCATTATCATTTGTTCATCAGAACATTCATCTAAAATTTAGTGAACAGTTTCGCAGTAGTTAGGTGTCGAATTTAATGTAATGCATTAGTTCTTAATGTAAAGTCACTATTTTTTGTAAAAGAATCTCAATATTTGCTATTTCATGTAAAATTTACCTTACAATCACTTTAGTTTTTCAATGAAGATCACTTGTTCATCAATATACACAGTGGCTAGTATAACAATTTTGTTAAAACATCTTTGGACAACTTTTTAATTCTACATTACACACCGACGTTAGTAAAACGACTATTGAAAACCAGAAAGCTTTTGACAACCCTCTTGTTCTATTGTTTAATTCTACAATGCCTTGTCACCTCCTGTACAGGGATTGCGCGCCACACGGCAATCACTTGGCCTTTAGACCACTGAATTACCATTCAACGGCGTAAATTCTTAAATTCAGTCAATTCGCGAGACTGAGGAATCATCATTCAATTCCAATCATACGTAATTTCTACAATCATGATGGACTATACCACATTATTCACAGCCTTTCCCTGGGACTCTGGGAATTTCATTTCCAATTTAGTCACTAGCAAGCATATAATAATTTTTCATACTTTCATATCGTAAATTGATTTTAGTTGGACAGTAACTGAAAACTAGGACAGCTGTTTCGTCCTCGTATGGGACTCTTCAGTAATATACATTTACAACTACGTCGGGGTTCGAAACTAGGATTTTTGCGTGTTCCATCGAGGACTTGAACTTTATACCACTAAGTTAGCATTCAGTCAATTTTTACAAAATGACATTTTAAAGCAAATCAACATCGAAATAGAAAGCAAACACAGATTCTTTTATATAAACCTACGTCCCATTATTTAATAGCACACATATTTCATTAAAAAATTTGTCAGTTCACGTGACCACTGACTAAAGTGAAGAATTTTTTATGATAAGTCGAGAATTCGAATAAACTACTACATCGCGTAATAACTGCCGCAATAATTAACTATTTATTCATAATAAAACTAGAGGATCAGTGTGTTATTGAATAAATCGAACTAATTGTTGAATTAATTGATTGGTCTCTTCGTTTCTTTTACACAAAATTAATGCAGACAACAGAAGATACCTGAATAAAAGTATGTAAGTAGTATCCATGATTTTCCATTAGAAAAACGAGTGTTTATCATATTTTACTGTAAAATTATTGGTGAAAATGATTATTCATAATCTAATGGGTCACAGGTTTGAAACTTCAAATTACCCACTTCAATTCGAGATTTAGTGTTTCATCATAAGCCATAATATACAAAAGTTTATCACAATTGAACAAATGAAACTGTGCTTAGTCACTGAACTGCGATCAAATGTACCTATAAAATTTACAGGATCGTTACAGAACCTAATGAATTAAAATTTATGATGTCATTGGTTACTATTTATGTGGAAATTTCTGTTATCAGAAAGTAACGAATTAGGTTGAGAATTTATTTTCTTCGTGAAATATCAGTTCTAAATAATAAATAATTGGATGCTCTAGCAAAATTAGATTTTCACAAAATGTGGAAGCCAAAACAAGTATTTAAAACTATTTGGGCACTATAGGCTGAATGTACTTACAACCCGGTGTCAGTATTCACACTGAGATTCACATTCAATCAGTTTCTTTTAAAATGTCGAATCCCAATGTGAACATTAACACAAGGAAGTAGGTACATGGAACTGATGGGTCTCAAAAAAGACAAAAATCGTGTCCTAAATTCCACTACTAGACAAAATCCTGATCTAATAAAGCTTATAACTAAATGACAATATCGAAACCATTCGTTCCGGATACGCATACGCCAATAGAGGCTAACCAAATATAATAATATATAATTACACGTAATTTGCCGATAGATAGTGTTATCTAACCTCATGATACATTTTTTTTATCAGCTGCACTATCGAACTACAATTTTGATTTATATTAATTGCATACTGTTTTTATTATAAAATTATCAGGATCAGAAAAAAGAAACATGTGATCATGTTAACGTAGATGATCTTGAACGTACTTTAACTGAGTCGAGGTTGATATTGAGAAATATTCTAACATTAAAACAAACAAAGTAAACTTTACCATTTTATAAGAAACTATATCACTTATTTGGTATTTAATATTATTGACATAAAAAAAATCTATGTAGCTGTATCAAATGGTTCGAACTATTTAGGAGTAGAAACAGTTTATTGAAAATGTGTTATGTGTTGTAACTAGACCAAGTTAGATCCTAGTTAGTTTGTCATGTACAATATATATCTTGTTTTCAGTTATTCTCTTTGTTAATTCCAAACAATGATGAATAACCATTAATTCATATTAAACATTTAATTACTCTAAAGAAGTTTATGTTACGAATTGATAGATAGCTATAGAATTATTGAAGACCATGAAGTATTTGACAAACGTTTTATTTTAGTCTGAAACTTTTAAGCAGAGCATCCTGATGAACTCAAACCAAGGATATTTTTAAACCATTTGGATAGACATTCGCGTTTATTATTTTACAACTTCAGTCAATCCGGGACGATTTTATACCCATAAATCAATCAACAAAACAGAAATAGTTTTGATAAAAATTTTTACAGGTCAGTCGAAAATCTGTTAAACCATAAAAATAACAATAGTAATTACAGAAATTAGTCAATAGACAAAATTTAATGATTCACAAACTGACCGAAATAAATTTGGCAAACGGTCAGGTTAATCAGCATTATTTAGATATTATTTGTAAATTAATTGAACTTTGACCTCTATCGAATACAGAATCCGAATATCGACTCACCACTTCAAAAATGTTAATTAGAAGTTAGTCGTAAATATTGATATTTTTTTTGTATAAATAGGAGCACCCATTTAATTATTTTATAGTACGTATTAAACCACTTAAATTGGCGTCATATAAACCTCCTTCCTTATACAATGCAGATACAATAACTATTGATCCAAATGAACTAACCATATCTAGATTTTTCTTTAAAAAATGATGTGATAGACAATAGTTGAATTCTGTTAGGAATTAATAATAGTTAGAGAAGTAACAAAAACGTAACTGTATTTGAAACTATTTTGACAATTAAACTTGAATAGTTCTTTCACATAGTTCTGTATAATCAAAGTTCAGATATATATTGTCAAATAAATGACAATAGGTCGACATGTTATCCAGTCCTGTTGGATTACACGAGAAATGAAGTTCAGCATGTAAACACTAACAAGTGCAACATATTGATGAACTCAGCAATTTCCAATTACATTTGAAAAACAGAAACACGTCCTTTTAACTAGTTTGTTTTTAAAATATGCAGAATATTAGAAGCCAAGAAAATACATTCAGTCAGAACATACAATGTCTTTGTAAAGTTTAATAAGAGATCGGTTTTCATTGGATGGACAGTTTATACAAATGAAGTCAGAATTAAAAGTATGAGATACAGTGAAAAGTGTTAGCGCTAAATCTTATAATATGCAATATTGATAAATAAAGATAAACTACAGAAATCCTGAATCAACTAAATGAAGCTTAATACTCTAGTCACCATCAGCTATATCAAAGTCCAACCAGAAATTCATCCATATGAGGTTATCAAACCTTTTTCAGTGTTTAATAAAAGTGTTACATCTAGTATTTCTAGTCACTTTTTCATTTGTTTAGTGGGTGGGCACTGTATAAAAACGCATAATTTTCACTGGAGACTTCATCTCGATCATTTAAAGCTGTTTACATGCCTTCTGAGGACATACTACTGTAAAATCCAACATTCCAAATGAAAAATCAATTAAGATGGAAGAGGAAATCGAATCATGTTCATCGACAAGACGTCAGGAACAACTACACTTGTCACATCTTCAAGTATCCAGATATGTCTCTAACAGTTATGTCCACTTATACTGTAATTCATTAAATCCCTGAGTGTAAATTAATGGATTTGTTTCCAAGCACAAATAATTCCATTCTTGTTTTTAAACAAGCAGGTACTACATGACACTAGTTGAAATAACCCAAGCCGAGAAGTTTAAAAGTAAGCATAATTAAACAGGATACAACAAAGACTAACATTAAATGATTATCTTCTCATAAAGAAGTAACAACATTAGTTATGCAATAAATTATGAACCATATCTATTTTTGGTAAATGGTTTCGAATGAGAACACGCCTTATGCAAATTAAAAAACGCTTACAAAAAAGATCGACATTTCACTCAATAATCAGTCGACCAGTCCGTATAACAATATAACATCAATAGTATGTTGTTACTAATGTGTCATTAAATGCTCTTCGCAAAAAACAAGAAAAACGCATTTGAGGGGTGAGTGATACACGGTAAAATAACGAATAACCAAATGTAACTGAAGCCAGCAAAA
Organism: Schistosoma spindalis; assembly: GCA_946903255.1. Taxonomy (NCBI): domain Eukaryota; kingdom Metazoa; phylum Platyhelminthes; class Trematoda; order Strigeidida; family Schistosomatidae; genus Schistosoma; species Schistosoma spindalis. The sequence goes on along the minus strand of OX336420.1, from coordinate 25,248,963 downwards.
AGGAGTGGTAAACAAGACAGTAAAAACTGTAAACAACAACAAGTGGGGTTCATCATAGAGAGAAGTAACGACAAAAGTCAAAGAAATTACGCTAAACTGACTGAATCTGCTTGTCTGCGTAAAGCTAGAAACAAACAATATTAGCATAGGTACAAAGTTTTGCTTAACTATACGAAATCAAAATCCCAAAACACGCTTGAAAATATGATAGGAAGTTTATCGTTTAATGGTGTAAAAAGAAAGAAATCAGAGATTTATTACAATAAATAATAATCTAAACACAGTGGAAGAAAGGAGATGATGATGACGATAAATACTGATCAGTCAAACAAAAGAATGAGCAGTTTTGTAATCCAATTTCCTCTTTCTTTTACACCAACAAATAAACTTGGGGTTTTGAAGGGGAAACCAACTACAAAAAGCATCTCGACAAACATTTATGACAACATAAATTTTCTCTTTATGGGATGAATAACGAGGTTTGAAAGGAGTTAGTTTTATTTAAACATAGAATTATGAAGTATGAAAATTGGTAGAAAAATTTACGAAATATAAAGTAGAGAGAGGAAGAGCACAAAACTATTATACTTCTTACATGCTTTACAGTTTCATTTGTCATATTTATATAAGAAAAAGAATTGTATTATTATAGGTTAGCTTTGGAAAACATTTATCGTTGTTCATAGAACTTGGAACGACTCGGTATGATCATTGTAGTTGGAAAATAGGCAAATTATTGTGTTTTCTCCTTCCGACCACCGCCAATAATTGGTACCTTTTCGAGATGAGTTTTAACCCTGTGAAAAAAAGCTAATTAGTCAAGGACTCACTATGCATATAAAGATATATTTACTTACAAACAATTTATATACGATGGGTATTAGCACATGTCTGATGACGATACATTTAAAGTTACTACTAATAATAGTCAGTGGACTTATTAGTGTTTGATGTAGACAAAAAATCCCGAAAGTTTCAATGAAAAGCCATGACCGGTGTGCAGTTCAACCATGTAGGGTATTGAACAAATATCATCGATGACAACGGATAATGGTCATACAGTATGGTGAATTGATGAAAGAAATGCGAACCATTGGATACCAGACTATCATTAGATTGTAGCTCGTTTTTAAAATGGATTTTGTTTTGTCAGATATATAAAAGAAATGTCTGGTGTAAGCAATTACATTTGAATAATAAACCAAGAATGTTTTAGAACGATATCATATGTTGGGATGATGCAATTAATTTAATTTCTAAGTATCAATCAGAAGCAAGAATAGCGATAAAAGAACTTATATTCAGATGGAAGATTACTCAGCATCCCACTAATCATAGTTATCATATGATCGCTTCAAACTGATCAACTTTACTATTATATAATTTAATTTACTTAATCGATAACTCAGCTAGCTATTCACAAACGTGGATCAATTTTCTTCAAACCAATAGTGAACCGATATATTTATAATACATTGGACATTAATTATGTAATAAACCGATCATTGAAATCACTAAATTTGGCGCAGAATTCGACTACATAACAATTCCAACAAAATAGGAACTGAAAGAAACAATAATTTAAAAATAAAATTATAGAAATATTATCAGTGAAAGAGCGACTTACTGTGATGATACCATATCTATTTTTGATTTCGCTAGCTCGATCATTTTATCGATTTCCGGCTGGAATTCACAAATAAAAAGAGTTTTAATCACCTCAAAAAACATGGAGAATTACTTTTTATAGTCATTCAGTAATAATTAACATATAGCCCGGGAAATATTACCATACCACATCAGAAAGACAGTCAGTTGCAACGTAGAACCTGGCGCGTACGTACATCGGTTCAATGGGCCATGCCCCATAGGCATGGACATATGGAATTGTTAGGTCAAATCCCATAGTAGAGGTAGTAACAGCATCAGCGGTAATAGAAAACATGAAGGATCGAAGATACAATTGCAAAAAATATAAACTAAAGAAATAAACAAACAAACAAAGCTTATAAGGGACGCACAATTTTAGAATGTGGGAGAAGACAAAGTAAGAAAAGAAACAAAATGAAACTAACAAGATGGATGCAGAAGAAATGGAAATAATGTGGAAGTAATTATAATGGGAGGGAATAAACAGCGATAACATGGTTCGAGAAGGGATGAAAAGGTGTGGTAGGACGAAGTACTGGAATATAAAATCTAGACGATGAAGAATTAACGCATCCGGTAAACTATGTTGCAATCAACATTGCAAAATAGTATTAACATAACTTATGTGTTAAGTCTAGGTTCACGTACTCAACTTCGAACTAAGTGCTTTTATGTGTACATGATGCTAGTGATAGTATGTAGCTGTCTAAATCTAAACTAGGTGAAAAAAAATCCTTGAACCTGCAACTATGTTTTGAAAATTACCATTGTACCAATATATAGAAAGACTGACACAAAATGAATTCAAAGTTCAACTTGTTTATATTATTTTTAGAAAATAATACTTCAACTTAAAGACTAAGTCTGTTTCACACCAGAAATATTGTAAATAGAAAATCTCTCAAATGAAACTGATTATAACTAATTAACAATGTAGTATCATAAAAGCTCACTGGCTGGCTTCAGACCTGGTCGTGGCTGCATCGACCACATAATCACCATTCGTCAGGTTCTAGAACACAGGCATACTTATCGGCGTCCGACAATAGTGGTATTCCTTGACTTAAAAGCAGCGTTTGACTCTGTTGACCGAGAGGTTCTGTGGCAGTGTCTGTCATTGAAAGGCGTACCTCAGAAGTACATAAACCTTGTGAAGGCTCTTTACTCGAACACTACTAGTCGGGTCAGAGCCTATGGCGAGCTGTCATCTGCTTTTGCAACCTCAAGTGGCGTCCGTCAAGGCTGTCCACTTTCTCCATTTTTGTTTAACTTTATCATAGACATCCTGATGGAAATAACGCTCTCACCGACTGACTTTTCGGGTATTGATCTACCAGGAGGTCCACTTATTGACTTAGAATACGCAGATGACATAGTTCTGTTTGGTGAAGACGCTGATGAAATGCAAAGTCTTTTGGTAGCAGTGAGCAACAATGCCAGAATGTTTGGGATGCGCTTCTCTCCCTCCAAATGCAAGTTGTTGCTGCAGGACTGGTCTGCATCAACGCCTGAACTAAGGATAGGCAGTGAAGTAGTCGAACGCATCGACAACTTCACTTATCTTGGAAGTCTGATCAACCCTAATGGGTTGGTGTCTGACGAAATCTCAGCACGGATTCGAAAAGCTCGTTTGGCCTTTGCCAACTTACGTCATCTATGGCGTAGGCGAGATATCCGTCTATCAATTAAGGGACGAGTATACTGCGCGGCAGTTCGTTCCGTTCTACTATACGACTGCGAAACATGGCCTTTAAGAGTTGAAGATATTCGTAAGTTACTAGTATTTGACCACAGATGCCTTAGAAATATTGCGGGTATCTGCTGGGATCACCTGGTAAGTAATAGTGAGGTTAGACGCAGGGTATTAGGAAATGATGGTAAATCAGTTGATGAGGTTATGAACCTTCATCGACTGAGATGGTTGGGCCACGTGCTGCGTATGCCTGAACACCGATTACCACGACGCGCAATGCTAACCGGTGTTAGGGATGACTGGAAGAAAGTTAGGGGCGGCCAAACCAAAACGTGGCATCAGTGCTTGAAGTCACTAACTTCTGGTCTGAGCCATGTTGGGAGATTCAGACTGCCTGGTTGGGGTCCGCGTGACTATCGTAACCAATGGTTGGAGACTCTTGGTGACATGGCTCAGGATCGATCACAATGGCGTCGGTGTATACACTCTCTGTCTTCCTTAAATTAAGAGATTAAAATCGCTTCATATCTGTCTAGGAACTAATTCTTTCTTCCTTTACTATCTCCTTATACACAATCTTTCTTCTATATATTACCACCACTGAATTAACTACTCCTATGAATCCGGTGTTCATCTTGTTGTGCTAATGCGGTATGGCAACTTGGACCGATGCATATACGTGCCTGGTCCTACGTTGCAGCTGACTGACTGACTGACTAAAAGCTCACTAAATCTACAATTATAGCAATACCTTCCATTGGATAGACGGAATCATCGGATGGACTGTTATTCCTTACATTTGTGACTACTAGTTCATAGTCATATTAAATCCGTGAGTAAAAAGAATGAAATATGAACATCTCTGAATAATGATCGCGATACATTTGAAACATAGGATTCTGAAGATCTCTAGATACCCAAAAGTTTAACAGATGAGTGCATTATAAACTTTCGGCATAATTTAGGTAACAAAGAGATTTACATAATTTAAATTTAGATAGTGTATGAAAAACCTTTGGGTTAGGTATATTTATAATGATGGGTGCTAAAAATACACTATGATCAAGAGATCATGTCACTGACGAAAAACGTAAATATGATGAATCAATTAAAACTAACAACAGAGTAAAGACGATTAACGTAATATGGGCAAAACGTTGAAATATTGTAAACTGAAGTGGCTACGACATTTGACCTTTAGTTGACAAGCCCCGAGTTTGAAGGTCACTCCACTTAATTCAGTCCGAGCAACGAGGTAGTATCACTGGCCCCATACAGAGTGAGGCCCAAATGAACCTTCTCGCGGCAGGGGTGTTTGTTGGGGTGATCCAGAAAACCTCTCGCAAAAGACAAGAAAGGATCAGGAAAACACTAAGAAGCATTTTATATAATAAGCGTTCACTTGAAGTTGAGCCAGAAACATCAAGAAAGTGAAAAGTCAGATGTAGAATTTCTGATTGGCTTGATTACCATACTGCTACCAAACATAGTAGCCTTCCAGAGTCTTTGGGGAACCCATGGACATCTAAAATACTATAAAAACCCTATATTTTCTGTACTAAAACGAACCTTTGGAGTAAAGTGCTCTCGCATATTTTGCACCTTTTTTCTCGTGTTAAGGTCGCTGTGTAGTTCTAGCTTGGGGGTTACGAGAATAGCTTAGGAACCGAATTTAGAATTCAATTAGCAAGACTTATCAGTGTTGTTTACGAAAAGCGAATGTCCGGTGCTTTAACTGCGTTTGTGTATATGGAGGATCCACCTAGGGGAGTTGGAAAACACTAATTTCAAACCAATAGTGTACATGGGCTCCAGGATCCTAAGGGAACAAATGGCGTATGAACCAATTACTGATCACCAGTTACTATGCGACTGCATCTCCTGATCTTGCTCCACTGCCTTGTGGATCAGACCTTTAAATAGAAGGCTCCTTAAAAAAACCACCTGCATACGGGCAGTATCACAGCCTACACACAAACCAAGTGACTTGTGTGGCGCATATATATTCGGTGACCCTTTGTACCAATATATATGTATTCAAATAAATAAAATGAGCTCAACCAAGAGGGATGACAGTTGTTGAGAAATAAAAGCGAGCGAAAGACCTCGAAATCATAACGAGATAAAGTTTATCCCATTTTTCGATATACGTCGGTTACTAGATTGTAAAAACATATCCAGTCAGTCAGCTACAATGTAGGATCAGGCACATAATAAACATATTAACATGCATAGTCTAGTTAATAATTTCATTACGTGATATATATGTAATTTGTGGAAAAAAACTTACTTGGTAGCGCTCATAAAACTTCGGCACACAAAAGACACCAAAAGTGACTGCGATGGAAACAAAAAGAACCAAAATCAGAAGAACAATGAGTGACAGTAATCTGGTACTATATTGTAAAAGTATAACTAGTTAAAATACCAAAGCAGTGAAAAGAACATATGACTGTGTGTAGATAAATCTATGGACTCAAAGCCATTGTGAACTAGTGATCATTTTGTACAGTATGCGTTTAACATTTCGATCATTATTATTGTAAATTTGCGGACTGTGAAAAATAAAGAGCGAGCATATTGTGTTTATGTTAAAAGGGGTGTCTACATGAAAAGTGGTTTGTGTTTTCAGCAAATCCCTGTCATTAATGGGACGAACCACAATATTGGGCTTATAATAAAACAATATGGGAATTTCCCACTGAGATATGAAAGTATGTGAAACCGATATCAATCTGTGTTATCCTGATGTTTGGAACTTATAAAAAAAATTGTATAACTTTTCGAGATGCATAAAACTGGATTATCATTAAAAAGGAACTTACATAGTATGCATAAAGTTAGGAAGTTGAACTGTGCACCAATGTATGTCAGGAGATATAACAGTACAGCGAACTGAAAATATACAAAAAATATGCATTGTTGGTTTGTAGTAGTATATGTAGTATATGACATGAAATGTCGAGATAATTATGAAAACTAGTCCCGACAAGTTTTGATTCAAATATTTCTGGACTGGTCAGAAGTTTATCCACACATCCACTAATATTTTATTTACACGCCAAGTGGTTGTCTAGATCAAAGTAGGCATAGTATGAGAATATAAACTGAAAAAAATGTTTTAAAATCATACTTATTCCATTAAGTCACAGCTGAGTTAGTGCTTGTATTTAGATTTAATATATAACTGGTTATTAAGTTAAATCATGTATGGTGCACCGAACTTTGAAATATATAATTTAAGAAAGTATCGATATATGAGTTTTGTAGGCTGAACAAATCATCCTCTAGTGGAAAGTGTGATAATCTATGAAAACAAGAAGGTCAGATGCATGGATTTATACAGAGAATTCAATGCAGCTTTAGTTGAATACGTTCGCAGCACAGCGAATAATTGGAAGCCAAAATAATCATTAAGTAATCTAATGAAAAGATTAATGAAATAGACTGAAAGTTATAGATGCTATTTTAGTCAAACTACCATCAGTTTTCAGCGTTATGATACCATTTCGGTCCAAAAGTAATGAAAGCTAATTCGAAAACAAAGTGGTTGTTTCAGGCACGTGTGAAACAAATTTTGTTTAGTCGGCTTAGGAAGATATTTCATTAAGTAACGCTGCAAGGAATTCAACAACGAAAAAGTGAAAATAATCATCAATCATATACTCGTTTTAAGGTTAATCGATATGAAATAAACATACTTTTACAGATGCGGCGGGGTCAGTGAGTAAGAATATTTCTCTAGTGCGTATTAACCCTTTGTTTAAAACTTCAGTGAGACGTCGAGAAACTTTCTCTGCTTTATCTTGTGGCACAGTGATTTCTCGTTCTAGATATTCTCTACATTTAAGTGAAATAAAACAGCTACTTAAGTTGGTTAAGATTAAAATTATGGTATGTGAAATGAAAGGATATAAGTATGTAAAATTTACAAATACCTATTAAGTAAAATATAATTATATATTGTATTCTGACTTGTACCATGTTAAATAAGTGATTCATACAAGTGGTCAATAATCCTTAGATTTATAAGAGAAGCATTAATATTTGTTGACATGGAAACAAACAGAAACTATCGAGAACTTGAAGGTTTGTAATATGTCCAGGTTAGAGAGAAATGAGTAAAAAGCGTATATGATTCAGTTAATCATGAGTATCTCTAAGATCCAAACTAGGAAGCCTATATTTCGCGACAATGCTTAATACTTAAAGATAGACATAATATATGTGTTCGGTCACTACTGACCTATAGTACCCAGAACTTAACATTAATCTGGGTATTGACTGAATATATGTAATACGTCTTTCTAGTATTTCAGTCAGTAAATGATTGTTTCATGAGTCGAATTACAACTTCCGTTTATTTATTTAAACTATAAAATTTAATATTTCGGTAAGCATGAAAGACGCTACAGACGAATCTACGATTAGACACCGACAGTCAATGCATGTTATTAGCCTAAAATCATGCTTAATAGCTGTACAGTAACAAAGTTTGTTCAGATTATACTTTAAGGATTGCTATGGAAATTTAAAGTGAGTAGAAAACTAAAGAATATCTCAATTTTTAGCTAAACGAACCCGATTAGTTTAGCGCTATGGACTTTCTATTTGGGTATGAAAATATCTCGTAAATATTAACAGCAAGAGTAAAACCTCATTTACATATTTTACAAACAACCTCGTTGTTGAATGGATTGTTATACACAAATACAAACTTGATATAAGTAGCTTTAAAACACTAGAACTAACCTGACAAAATTATTTTCTGTTTTAGCCACAAAGTGATAATACATACGCAATAAGTTGACGGAAACAAGAAGGGCTAATCCGATATATGCAATGAAGGAGATTGCAGAAAGACACATAAAACTAAATTCGACAATCAGCAAGACAATCAGTATGACGCCTGTTACAATTGGTTGCCGCCAGTACACGATAGAGCGTACTGTTGAAAAGATAGAATAAAAAAATATGAATGGTATTAATTGATTTTAGTCACATTAGTGAATGGCGAAAATTAGGTTTAGCTAAGAGCAATACCTTTACATCACTAACATTTAGAGCTCGGAGAAATTGATAATTTACTAGATTGAAAACTGTGTACCATGTTTAGTGCTAAAATGAACAAAATATCTTTTTATTGAGCAAAGGTTTGACTGTGATCTCGAACACGACGAGAAAAATATGACTACAACTACAGGGTGTGTTTTACACATTTCACAATTTACATCTCTCATTATCGGCCTTAATATATTGGTGGAAGTATACAAAGGTGGAATATACTATTTGAACTTGGTTAGCCAAAGTTTTCATAACAAATTTGTACCAAAAGTTGAAGTTAACACGATGAATAGCAAAGGAGTTGAAGTAATAATTCGTCTGACAGCACTCAAGATCACTGCTCTAAGATTTCCTAGAAGTTATAAATTCAAGGTCGGTGTTTTACATATTTGGTGGCTGAACTTCAGTTATGTAATTGATTGATCGATGAAATCTAGAAACAAATTTGTTGAACATTCTTCGGAAGTAATTCATAGACTACAGAAAAACATCAACTGTTCATATAAACAGCTGTAGGTTATTTATTGCTAGTCGTCTCAATGCTAATAAGTGGAGCATAAAAACCTTCCTGACCTGGATTTAACTAATTCAGGGAATGATGAAAATTTGTTCAAAAGAGATGCATCTACCGGAAATTTACAGCGAAACGAGCGATGGTCTACTTAGTTACTAGAAATATGTCTTGCGATGATGAAACTCGAGCTACCTACACTCGTGATTCCTACTTATGTCGTAAAATAAAAACCAATTGGGAGAAAACACTTGACAGGAAGTAATCAAATGTATAGGCACTGCCAAATTTGTTTTGGCCTTATGAAAGCTTCATCTGTCAACAATTAGTCTTACCCTTCTCTGACATGGGGCAACCATTTGAACAATCCATTTTACCTGAAAATATAAATGGAAGAGTAAGACGGCTGTTAAAGTAAAGATTTAAGGGAGTAATTGCGGAAACGCGCCAATACAAAAAAACTCAGATCTCCTAAAGGAACAAATGAACAGCCAAATCATGATGATATCTGAATACTGAGGACTGATTGTTGGCTAAAATATGTCGTATTCCATCACAAAACCGAAGTGACATCATTTACCTGTCTATCATATCTGTACAAGTTTTTTTGTAATGATCCCCTAAATGGTGTTAAAATTCACTTAAAGGTTGACGATACCTTACTCCATATTTCCGAAGATTTATATGCCACAATTTTTAAAGTGTCTAGAAAACATCCTTTATCCTATCTGAAGACACTTGACGTTACTAGTCTTTAAGATAGGTAGAAAACAGGTTCTCAGACAACCTGGGATGCACTTTTTGCCAATTTTTACTCCGAATTTCGAAATATGAAATAGGGACATTTTTGCACGACCATCGTTATGGTCACTAAACGTGCAGTAGTCGAGCAACTTATTACTGGACAAGTGTCTTTCAGTCAGTATTTGATTTTTGGTGAAGATTGAAAGATCCACATTGTTTTAAACAACGCCGCTTTCCGCATAGGCAAGATATACAGATGTCTAGTAAAAAGTGAATACACTGCAACAATACATTGTTTCTTGGTTTACAACGGAATGTATATTTCCGTGGCAACTATTCAGTTTTGTGTGCTTAATGCCTTACTCAGGATAGTGATCCGAAGTTTATCTTACCTCCGCTAAGTTGAGCGAACCAATGTCATAGGGTAACTAGTTTCAGCATAAATCTGACGAATTTCATGACGAGACGTAGCATAATTATCCCCCACATAATGTGATTGAATTAAGCTGAACAGTCTATCCTCAGTTAACGGACTACATTTTCAAAGCTAGCCTACACCTTACCAACTATACCTCCTTCATAAGCAGAATGTAACCACAACTACGAGCATATTCGACAGTCTAGAGAAAACCCCGATAATTAACTCAAAAGAAAAGGGCTTGAAATACACTGCGTGAGCTTTAAATATCTTCACAAAAGCAAAACTATGTATATGGTATCTAGTAGGCGGTTATCGAAACTAGTTTGCTGTCGAATCCATTAAACTATTGAGTACTGACACAGCTACACAAGTCCAATAAGATTATACGAAGTGTGCATTAACAATCATGACAAGTATTATTGATGAGTGAAACTTACACCTCATAACTTCAGAGTCAAAGAAGGGATAGTTTCAGGATGAAGTTAGGATTAAAGGAAACTGAAAGTATTACAGATAACAATAATATGCCCAACAGTTTGAGCTACTCACAGGACAATTAGGAAAGTTAAATGAATATGTCTGATGAATACCATAATCCTGAATAACCGCTATTCGAGAGAAACAGTTATGCGATAATAGCAAAAAGGAGTGATAAACAAAGGATTTAAAAGGATAAAAACCTTTTAGGCATGTACCAAAAATTTTGTTTTCTTCGATTTCACAAAACCCTTGACAGTGAATCAGTCCAGGTGGTAACCCAACGGACATTGTTTAAGTGTACAGTAGCCAACTGAGTAAGATTTCGAAATTTGGTGACCTAAATACAGATTTATTGTCGTTTCACACAAACATAAGTGGATAAAATCAAGTCACTCCGTAGAATGTAACTGGTAAGTCAATAGAAAACGTGAATAATTCGTAAGCTTCTACATAGAGATCTTATAGAAGTACCCAGAACAATTTGAAATGTAAAAGTAAAGTGACGAATACATGTGGATTTGGAACATCAGGTAGATTTAAGGGTCATATGATTTTAAATGGCCAGAAATCAAGATGATGAAGATATAGATCAAACTTGATAACAAAAAAACCAAAGTAAACAAAAAGGCAGGTAAGTGAAACCTCACCTGGGGGAACACCGTCAGCCAACATTACTTTATTTCGTGACTTCAAATGACGCGCCGAACTATTCGATGGCGAATAATGAAATAAGCTCAAGGTTGTAGAGACAAACAAAATCTATCACTCGAAAGATTTTCTGTGCAATTTCTAGTTCTTAAATATAGAAAAACAGTTTTTCACTACTCTTGTTTCAAGATATTTGGCTAAAGATGTTAATTATTCTAAGTTCAGTTAATGTTTATAATGCATATTAACCGAGCATTACAGGTTTGACAATCATAGGCTTCGAGTATTAAATCATAAATAAATAATAAAACATTGACGTACATGCTATCTACACCACTTTTTTATTTGTTTTATGGTGCCACCAAATTTGCAATAAATAATAAATTGTTTATTAACTTATTTTGAATCGAAATAGTATTCACGTAAGTAAAAAGCCGATGTCTGTCTCGAAACATGATGGTTAAATACACCGTTTTGACATTTAATGGAAATTATGAACTAATATACTTACGACGTTGGTTTTTACAATTTTAGCCCATTTTTTAACGTCATTTTCAGTCTGCTGATGTGAGAGAAACATCCCGTGTAAGCACTTTAGACCCGGTTCCAGATAAATTAAATTTAAAATGTTAATTCGCAGTTTATGTGTATTGTGATAACAACCTAACGATGTTCTGATATTTCATCACTGTAATAAACTGTTTAATTTTCCCATTTCACAAATCGTGGTAAAAGACCGGAGTGATCTGAATTATTGGACATATAAAAACTAGTAACATGGAACATTTTATCACTTGAAGACTTCACAAACTTTAAAATGCCATTGAATGCGGACTGATATAAACACATTGTGCGGTTTTGTCATTCTTAAAGTTTGAGTTTCAGCTATACAAACAGTGGAACTCCGAAAGAAATGTCAGGCACTTGAAAACAAAGATGACTGAAATGCAATAAATTTTGGATCTTTCAAAAGTTCAAGTACTAGGAACGCATGCGAATAGTGATTACTAAAAGAGGTCGCCGATTAATTTGACCGCTCGTCTCTTGTTTCTCCAGATGAGTTAAGTCCTACAAAGTGCGACTAATTCTTGAACTCAAGACCATAGCAAACATGATTCTTACAACTATTCTAAGAGCACATTCGTGACGTAACAAACCTTTACAGCACACGAAATGACAAACAGTCTACGATCCATTACGATCAATTTCTTTCGAATTCATTCGCCGATAGTGATAATATGATGATTTCACAGATAGTTTTTTGTGGATTTCATAGTAATTTAATAGTTGAGATTAGGATTTAATTGAAGCCACACCGTCATGAAAAACACTGAATGCACTGGACGGTCCCTTCGTTCTTTTGTGAGACTCCTCAGAAGAGCGCATCCACGATCCAGCCTCGCGAGGTTCGAAGCTAGGACATATCGGTCTGGCACGCGATCGCTTTACCTCCGAACCATTGGGCTGGCATCCGATAATGTTAATGTCTAACTGAGGAATCCTAAACTTTTCCATGGTGGTCTAGCTTCAATCGACTCTTAATGTCAACTATTGAAATTACTAATGGTATTTGTTTATAAATGTAAGTGAAAATTGCAATACCTGCTTAATCATTCTACTTATACGAATAAACATAAAAGACTTATTTTTTTTTCATTTCAAAATGTTGATCAACGAATTCAATTTTTTCAGATTGGATCGCTGTATAAGCATTGCATATTGAACAACGAATTGCTAGTCTTATTGTGGGTAATTTAATTTTGTTATATAATTAACGCGTCTACTTGGGTAATGATTCCAGTTTGTATATTCACATGCGGTTTCGAATTAAAATATTAACTCATTTGATTTGCTGTTTTTGATGGTTTTCAAACTGATTGGGACTTAGCTCTCGAAGTACTTAGATATGTTTTATATAAATGATATAACTTAACAATGCATCAAATACATGTGTATGAAATAGGGAAAACTTTTTTGAAAATGCTAAGTTTGTTCTTAAAACAGTGTTTAGCTACAAATTTTTTTATATTCGTGATTTTTGATACTTGTTTGTTTTACCTAATTAACCCAAACTCATTATGTTGGGGAAATTTTGGGTGAATTCCGTGATTTTCCCGAAAGTCGCAAGAGATATAGTAGCTTTTCCAAAAGCTTAAAGAAATTTTTGTGAGAGTACCCAAAGTGTTACTAGATTCTGTGGGAATATTGCGGCAAACCCAAAAATGTTTTAAACATTATGAGGATTTTCCCTAGTTCTATGGAAATTTTGGGTTTTTTGTGCCGTTTCTCCGAAACGTCCGTCCCCAAGGTTTTCTATATCGGTTTCCTAAAAATTTACTTCAACAGGACAAAATTTTCCTCAAAATAGTGAAAATCGGAAGCTCGTTGAATTTTAGGTCGTAGTAGACTCAAGTGATAAGTAATCAGAGAGGGATTAAGTGTGATACGTATACTAAAGTTCCTCCACCACATTATTCCCATCCTTATAGTTTTTCTACACTTTTCCTCTCCTTTTTCCACAACATCCACTTTGTTTCTTTAGGAGTCAATGAACAAAGATTTCGGTTCAATTATATAGTGTTACGGGGGGCGATGTTCAGAAGGCATCACACAACTAAACTTCCAGTATGTGATGTCTGTGGAGAACCTTCCGGAAAATTACTTATTTATTAGACAAAAAGAATCATATAGCTTTCATCTGTAACACTTCGGTTTTTCTCAAAGTTTGTGTCCCTGGTTTCATTATCGTCAAATTAATCGAAATAACGTTGGATGATGACCCCATCACCAACCATGTGTTTATTTATAGTTAAGTGTATTTAGGTTTTACCCACAAATTATAATACTCTTTGACTATTCAAACTAAGTATGGTAAGGAAGAGCCTCGCCATGTGACCTTGTGGCTAAAAGTAAATTGCCTTAACCACAAAGTCACTCCCATAAAAAGTGACCACGCAGTCAAAATGCTAAGTTATAAATGCTTCTACACTCAATTGTAGCTTTTAGCTACCCATTTGGGCTGATGTATTTTACAATAGTGAATACACTGACTAAACATTTAGTGTTAAAAAAATCGCTCACAAATGAATTCGTGTAGCTGGTTGTAAGATAAACTAACAATACGAGAGACAATCCGTATTGTCTAGTCGCTCAAAAGGCTTAAATAAACAGTTTACGAGCGTCTCCTACAAACCTTAAGTCACATCTTAAGTTATTGTTTGGAAGTCATCCTTAAATAATAGAAACGTTCCTATTATTTTAAGCATTTAAAAACATTTAGTTGGGTTGTCTGTGAACTTCTAGTAGCATTTTGTCAAAGCAAAAATACATGTGGTCAGATTTCATCAAACCGTACTTATTGTGTGACAGTTGTAGTTTTTTCTCAGTTGCTACTCAACAGCTATCGTATTTATTTTTCATTAAGCCTAAAATTTGGATAAAATTAGAGTAGAAACTAATTGCGTAACTGGATATTATTGACAATATACAGGTTATTACATCCAATAGTTGAAATAACAGTTGCCAAATATTTCTCATTCGCGTTTATTCATTTCTATGTCTTCATGTAAAAGACTGGGCTTTCATATCTACTGAAAAAATTGTACCCAAAAATCTTAAGTTTATGATCATCATTTTGAAACTGTTCATGATATTTTTGAGCTTCCTTTTTGTTCTTCAGTTTTCATGTCCTAGATTATTTTCAAAGTGAAATGGCTGTAAAGGCTGAATCTTTTCTTCTGGAACGAACTGTGTATGTCGGCATAGCTTTAATTGTCCCAAGTTATTCTATTTATAAACTTTTTATCTCTTCAAAAAGTTCAGGTGAAATATTTTTTAAACTTATAATAACAAATTCAGTGAATCTAAATTTATTACGACTGAAAAATGTTAGTTTAACTCAAAATTTGGTGCTTATGCAAGATGCAGCTGAATTACAGTGGACGTTACTTCCGTTGTGGATGAGTTTTGTACCTTATCTCTTACTCTATTCAATCGTATCATCATTTGTTTTTACGTTGATGAACAAAAAAGTACTACATGCTTGTTTCTATTTAATCAGTGTAGATATTCAAATGTTGTCGAATAGTATTATCAATTTGGCTAATCAGTTATTTGGTGGGTTATAAAATCCTGATAGACGTCTTTTTGAACATATTATGCTTTTCATGCATAAGTTATTTGGTCTCCGGAAATCGTCTCTTGATATGGGCGTTTGCGGTTTTAGTGTTTCAAGCATCTGAATTCTTTGTAAGTTCAACGAACTATAATATTAGTTAACTTTTTAATTCTTTTACTAGACTCACTATCGTATGCATTTTCAACTCTTAACCCATATAGGAAACATTTAAAGTGTATATGCTCTCACTTAGTTCGTGTTGATTTTACTGAAGTAACAGTTTTCTGCAAACGGTGAAAAGACTGAATCTGTCTATATAAAATACTGGCGACCACCCAAATTTTGGAGGTATTGTTGATACTTTGTGTGTTAGGACTCAAACTAAATAGCACTAACGACCACTTAATCTGCTACAAAACGCTTCATCAAAAAAATGGAATTATTTAGATTTAATGTATAGCATATTGAAAAGACTGAAATAACTATTAAAATAGATTGAAGCATATCCAAATGTAATCATTATAGCAGTTGATAAGAGTTCAATGATTTCTCAGATATGTCCATTAAGCAAGTATAAAATGTGTTACAAAGTAGCTCACAACTTATTATGGAAGTTTATGGTCATTAAAATACAAAGATTTTGTTCTAAGGCACAAATTATCATGAGTGTTTTCAAAATATTCATTTTTACTAGAAACCAAACCACTTATCCTTACATTTTGCTATGGAAATTCCTAAATCATCTAAAATTACAAAGCACTTAGTTCTTATTTTCATATGTAATAGTGATAAACATCAATTACAGCTTCCAAACAATTTCAATTTTAACTTTAATCAGATTGATATTTCAATGGTTTATGATAATCTCTTATTAAGATTAAACTCATATTGCTTACTTTGTCTCTTAGAGTTTATTTGTGGAAAAGTTGTAGTTACAGATAGGTTTTATCAAATCCACCAGAAACCCTTTCTTATTAAGTTATCTTCTCAAATTTCGATTACTTGAATGGAAACTAATTTGTCCAAAATCCTTAAAATTCCTAAATGTAAGAAACAAAACGGCAATCAAATTTTAAGAGGCAAAACCGAGGCGTTTTGTTGAAAACTTTTTTATTCTTTAATAGATAACCGTTTGATTCATTAGATGTATCTTCCAAATTGTGGATTGATACAAATATGTGAACATACGTAAATATTTTTTATGTTTGTCAACAATTATTATTTCCATATAACTATATATACGAATGTACAACTTAAGTAAATGATTTCGTCGGAAATAAAATTTTCTTTGCTGAATTCTCTTTTTGTGTTTTATATATTGCTTAAACCAGGAATCAACGTTTAACCTTGGATTGGTATCATACGACTGGTATATGATCTTGTATGCGGCACATTTTTATATAGTTCTACGCAGTTTAAGTGTGGCGTTATCGTTCCATAAATGTTCGAACAATTTTAAGTCATCTTTTATTAAAAAGACAGAAAAAGAGGAATCAATCATTAACTATACCCCTAAATCCTCACTAGAAACTTTATTGGATGTGTTAGACTATTCTTTATACCCTCATTCATTGCTGTTAGGTCCACTTGTCTTGTATTCAAATTGGCTTAATTTCTGGGTAAGCATTCTCAGAAAAATATTATTTCATTGTTGTATAATTTTCCAACTTCTGTAAACGATCATACATGTATATTAATGAGAAAGATCCAACATATATGTTAGCACTTTAGTTATATATGTTGGTCAAAGCAGTTAAATTTATTGCTCTTATAAAGTATATACAAGTACTAGGCTAGTGAATAATTGACGCCAACGATCGCCCAGTTCAATGTATTTAGATTTGGTTATGAATCTACAGATTTATTTTCGGTAAATTATGAATCCAAATCTCCATTATTTTTCAGTCACAAATGTAACTACCAGTTGTTCTACAGTTAAAACAAGCAAGCATACTGATTTTCATCAAGTCTCGGCATATATATATATATATATATATATATATATATATATATATATATACTTATTGATTACAGTAAATAAAGAAGCCATTTTATAAAAGGTGTTTTTGCCGAAATATATCACTAAAACGAGGAACGGCAGATTTTGAATATCCCAGTAAAAAGTACATTCGAAATCCATGTTTATTTACAGTGTATCTTATTATCGGTTATTTAAATTAATCCATCAAAAGATAAATTACCAGTATACAATAAGTATACATTGTAGCACCTTCTATTATACATATATTTAACAGAAATATTGGTTATACTCGCGTTACTGCATATGTATTCTTAGACTGTTTAACTGCACATTTACCATAATCGTTGTTGAAGAGTGGTTCTGTGGGCTGAAGTACTTCCAAAAGTCTTGATGCATTTATATTCAATCTTATATAGTCGTTAAATACGTGATAGTAACTTTACTCATGAATACTGTTGTATATGATAGTCAATCTTTCATTTATATGACACTGAAATATTTTTCGTCTGAATTATGATGGCACTAGAGAAGTAGTTTTAAAAAATATACCCGTTAATATTTTTATTTTAGTAAATGAACGTATTACTACTTGTACTTGGAATCAATTCGTGAAATTGATGATGCTTTACATACTAATTTGGCGCTAAACACTGACATTTGCTTTCATCATTACATGCAAAATTTTAGCGAAAAACGTATTCGTCAAGTTAATATCTTGGTAAAATAACAACGACGGAAGAAATACGATCTTTTGAATTGATTTTCCACCAGCACACTTGCCAAAACTTCACATTACAATGTGAACTGTACTAGTGACATTGGATATATTAGAATCTCACGCGAACAAAGGGTTTTCTTTAGAAGCTATATTTCTAAATGTAATTCTTCATTCGACTTCATTACTGAAAACTTTGTTGTAAGATATAGTGGCGCTTTGTATCTGATTCCATTTGGATAGTATGAATTATTGTTATTGAAATATACATGTCACCAATCCTCGTATATAATTATCGACGTAAATCGCGTTGGTGAATACCGGAATTAAATAAGTCAAGTACGAGAATGGATTTCGAACACGTTTATTTCGTACAATCGTTGATCGGAAGCGAAGTAAAACAAATTACGCGCAATGGTGAAGGCGTGTGAGCCAACTTAATTTAACAAGGCGTGAATCGGAATTTATGGTCAGACAGAAATAAGTTACAGACATGTAATGAGTAAGATAAGAAATGCATACATAAACGCTTACATAAAAAGTCAAGGTTGATAAGCGAATAATTGACAAGGTCAAAATGTGATTTAAGAAGAATGAATAAATTGGTCTGTCCGTAAGCTAGAATATAAGCTATGTGGGCTTGATATAGCGACCGACACTACGAGGAATTCCATCCGAATAAGGGCAAAATAAAATGATTTTTTTCGTATGTTAAATGACTGATTAATGTCATATCATCAATCATCTTTATGAAAACCTGGAAGAAACAACTTAAACAACCCCTTGATTATCTATTCCAACAAGAATCATCATACATCGACAATGAAATATTATGCCAAGTAGATCACTGGAATATTTAACAAAACACTTCTGTTATATAACCTCAGCTTTCTACTTAATTTAGTTGTTCATATTTACCACTCGTTATTGAGCTAATATGCTAAAGCGATTCTCAGGATAGCATATTATTTTGATCATACTGGAATCATTTAATCGAATGCAAAATTTTCACCCTATTTAATTAATATAAATGGGATAACAGAAGTGAACTGTGTTCTTTTTTTAAATTACAGGAAAATCTTGATAGTTTACATTCCAATCATATGTTACCCAGTTTTAGAACATTACTCGACACACTGATATCACTTGTTTTCAAAGCTATCCGGTTGATATTCTGGAGCTCATTTTGGTCATTATGCCTTTGTATAGTTTATCCGAATTCATTCGGTTATTTGATTCCTTATGCACAAATTAGTGACTTATCTATACAAAATAAATCAAATCAGTATAATCTTATTATTGATCGTGGTACAGTGGGTGCAAGTATTTATTTACGTAGTTTGCATTTATTCATTATATATTTACAATTTTATGGATGGCCATATATACTTTCAAATTTTGAATGCCTACTCATAAATTTGTTACACAAGTTATTGAATATTCTTAAATCATGTCAGCGAAGCACCAGAGCTACTACTACTACTACCACTGTCACTGATCAAACAAGAAAATCTCATAGTGACCCAAGCCTAATTCAAGTGTCGTTTATGCCTGAACCACCAGCATGTCTTTTACATTTCCTTCTGATTTCTGAATGTTGGCGGTTAGTTTACAGTGTACTTCTGTTCTAATCATGTGATTTTTCTGCAAGTCGTTGCATCTTTTTTATATAATAAAATCATTCGGCGTTTGCCATGATTCCTTCGAAACCTGGATCTGAAACAGATATATCATTCATGTATTAGTTTTTTAACTATGCGCTTCACTCACTTTAAGGATAATCCATATAACTGGTGGTTGAGATTCAAAAGGACTTTATACTTAGTGTTTCAGAAAATATTTTTCTATATAATGGAATTAAACCAACTATACACATCAAATCCGTGAAAAATTCACCTCATTCGTTGAGTATTTTGCTTCATTGTATTTTGAATGGGATATGCTCTGATATCTCATCGTACTGATTACTTGCTCCGTGCTTTTCGTCTAATTACATATTGATCATAAGTGGATAGGTTTGAAGTAACTGAGCAATCAGTTAAAATCCTAGAACAAACTATCATCTTCATACAAATATATGGTTGGTTTCTATGAGATGTACACCAGAACGCCTATTCATTTTTATTGGTTGTTTGAATTTTCTAATTGACGTTATGGACCTGTCTCCTTTGGCATGTAAGCATCCTGTGTAGATTGCCTCGGTGTTTTCATTATTAAGTCACAAGCATTTTTAGATTGTGGATAGTAGTGGAACCTAGGACCCACGTTTCGTCCTATCCAGGGCTCATCGGCTGGATGTTTCTGTACTCATGATAATGTTCGCATCGGGATTCAAGTCCAGGACCTTTCAAACAGTTGATAGTGTTGGAGGCGTTTGAATCAGAAAGCACTAGGCTCGAGTCCTGATGTGAAAATCACGAGTCCAGGCACATACAGCTGACGAGTTCTAGGTGGGAGGAAACCCGCGTTCTGGACCCCACTGCTAACTAATATCCGAAACTTTATACAGATAGGATGATTACTGGTAAAACTATCCAACATAGTAACCACATACCTAACGAAGTTGAATAAGTGCGGAAACTCCAAACTGAAAGACATCTTGCATCATTTGTCATTTCGTTTTATTTTAAACATTTTCCTTCTAGATACTGGCGGTTCTGTCAACATGTTAAATGTAACCATTTAATTCTTGCTTTAGTGACTTTCAAAAAATTTATGGCCAGTCTAATTATTATATCTAAAAAATCTCGATAGTGTAACGAGAAGATGGAGTTGATGTGAAAAATATGGTGTATTCGCGTCATACATTTCTAACAATCTGGTCACACAAATGCTGTTCAAGACTTTATACGCAAACTAATAAAGATTATAGAGGGGGATTGTCAAGGAGTTCCATACTGGGATGAAACAGATGTCCGGTTCATGCTGATTTTTAATGGTGATCTGGCTCATATCAGTTCATGATTAAAGCCACGAGAATTCTACGACTACCACAAACCCCTGTCCTATACTAATTAGATAAAATAAAAAGTGATGATTGGAAATAAGAGAGATGGTGTAAAGTAAAAAGAATAAGAAGTTTTCACACTGCCCTAGGGCGTAAAAATGAATTAAAAATTGCCAAACCAAATTCAAGGTTAGAACAACTTGTGTTTGTTCACAAATTACCTTATAGTTTATCATCAAATACTAACTTCACTTACTCGTTATTCTGATACAAAATGAAAATTAATAACCAAGGATTTATCCTGTGTAAAGTTTATATTAGCCTTACCAGACATCCTTCTGTCTATCACGGTCCTATGTGACACGAAACATATCGCTTTTCAGTACAGAATACCAATTCTTTCGACTTTTTTTAGATTATGATAGTTATATCCACATTAAGTCCGACTAACACTCACTTTAAACTTGAATACGGTACCCTAGTTTATTCTAGCGTTCATAAATACATACTGACTGACATCTACAAGAGAACCTTTGAAAATCAGAGAACATTGAAAACCTATTTTATTTTAGTTTACGACTCAGTAGTCTGAACCAACTAACGCACGTAACACTAAGTTCTATACCATTAGGTCCTAAGAAGAGTATCACTTCTTTTATGTCACCAAATCCATCATTTTATCTTTTCAACTTAAGCCTATTTGTTGTATAATACAATTTTCATCCAATTTTATTAATTTGTAATTTTTCAATTCCACAGTTCATAGTAAAGTCGTTCACTAAACAAGACAGTTGCTTCGTAGGGACTTCATATACATAACGTTCATTCAGTCTTTTAACTCGCTTATAATCTTATTTCTTATGTTTCAGGTCATTCGATCGTGGATTGTACAATTTCATCAAATCGTAAGTTGGTGCTTTTATTGCTCGAATTTTTTTCTGATAACCTTCTTATCCATGTAATCCAGTTGACCTTTTATTTTGTCAATATTATCTCCACGTTTTTTAATCCGAAACAACCTAAATAATTCTTATTGAGTTTCAGCATATTTTTAAACCTTGGCGCATTAACAGCTTAAGTCATTTTTCATAGGTAAATAATTTACAGTTAATTATATTGATAATTTAGTGAAACTTTTGACATCAGTAAATCACCTATGATAGTCGTAACTTCATATTCTTATATGTATTATTTTCATCTAGTAGGATATATCATTCATGTAGTAATTAATCCATTTACACTTTATTTTCGATGAGACTATGATTATTCTGTGTTGAGTAACAGAAATACTGATCACTGTTACTAATAATTTACTTAATAGTTTAATTACTAGTTAGATGATTCTCATATAAATAAATTCCCATGTATTGGGTGGTTGAAAGCAGTTATAATCAACAAAGCATACCTTCAGTGTTAAGGGAACTGATGATCCCTGGTATATTCTACCCAGGGTCACCCACAATTCAGGACTCTTCTGCTGAGCTATTCCACCCGCGACTGACCCAAATCAGATTTTTCGAAGGTATCTGTGGTCAAATACCCTTAACCTACAAATGTCTTCAACTTTTAAGGTCATATTTCACAATTATAAGTTCTTGTTTAGCATACGCACCTGTTAAATGTCAGTAGTGGATATTATGTTGATTCATAAAATTTTTAGTACAAATATGCGTATTATGTCAAAATTGAAACATTTATTAAAGTATACTTCGCAAACGTGCATACATTCATTCTCTGTTTATACTAGTAAATATATTACTGAAATTAAGCTTTTTAATTTGCTGTAAATTACTAATTACAAATGTAGTAAGATTATGATCAACTTTTCATTTATTTTTTAAATCTTTTCCAGTTATATTTTTATACCTGTAATGAAATTCGATTTATCGTCAAATTATAAACATCCATTACTATTAATTGTTTTTCCTATCGTTAAAAATTGGTTAGCA
Organism: Schistosoma spindalis; assembly: GCA_946903255.1. Lineage (NCBI taxonomy): Eukaryota > Metazoa > Platyhelminthes > Trematoda > Strigeidida > Schistosomatidae > Schistosoma > Schistosoma spindalis. Next base: position 25,226,043 of record OX336420.1, on the reverse strand, counting down.
CTTACTTTATCCTATTCATTTGTTCTTTTATATCATGGGATTGATAAAACAAATGGTAAATGCCTTATTTTTTTAAATTTTGTTCACTTTTAAATGTTTAGAACAAGTTTTCACAATTCAGAGCTGACAATGATCTATATTGAAAATCACTGAAATTAAAGTTGTTGTCTTATTAAAACGATTTTCATAGAAAGCTTATACTTAATAAAACAGAAAAATTATTTAAGTTAGACATGTAAACTACTGGATGTCAGTTTAGTGGTATAAAAGTTAAGCGTTCACTGCGAGAGATGAAGGATTTGAAGTCGATTGAATATGAGGTCGGTGATATGGACTATTGAGGAGTCTCATACCAGGACGAAACAGTTGTCCACTACTTCCTATTGTCCAATGATCGTCTAATTGGGGTCAGTTCGTAATGTAAACTATCAAAAAAAAATATGTAGAATCAACAATTAATTTTCATTCTATGTAACAAAATTGTATTGTTAAATATTTTCATTCGGTCCCAGTTATTGAAACAAAAATGAAGTATCGTTACACTGAGGTAAAACCTTTATGGTAATTTCAACGTAGAGAGACACTAACTTGTTACCATGTGTGTAATCGTATACGTTCAGTTCCTAATTGAATATTCTTATCCCAGTTCAAATAAGCTAAACAGTTGAGTTAATCAATGACCTTATTTTCTAGACAGTTTCAATTGTTAATTTTAAAAATTTGAGTTTCGAGTACTTGTCTGTACAGAGTGAAGATATAAATACACATAGATCTTCCTGAACTACGCGCAATAATGACTTCATTCCTATGAATCTATGCAGTGCTTACACTGAAGTGATCTCATTTACGCGAAATAAGATATTTGATACTTCAAGAACGAATTCATTTGAACAGAGTACAGTTCATTTTGCTTGAAAATTTTAGTAAAAGATTCTAGTTATCGTAGAATTAAACCAATTAACCAATCTCTATTTACTTACAATGCGTTTACCAGTAATCACCATTGATTTGTGTCATATTATAGTTTGAAAAATTGGAACGGATGTCCTCTATCTTTCATAACTGACATAAAATTTTAAAGATGTGTCGCCTCTGGTTTATGTAGAGCTAATCTTAATGTTTTTAGAAACCTAAAGCTTCAGCCTCAATGATTTCTTTATTTAAGATCTTACAATCGCTTTTGACGTAGAAGATCAAAAAGACCACATAATATGGTAACTATCACTGAATAATTCGATTTAATCACTCTAAATAGAAAATACAGGTTGTACGATTATCAAAATGATTAAAATTGATGAATTCCCCACTTATTTAATCATCTCCAGTCATAATGAAGTGTGAATGTAGACCAATTTTCGAAAGTTCAATTGAAACTTCGAAGATAATTGGAGTATGGTTGATATAGGTTATTTTAAAAGTTCATCCGAATATTTGATTTACCAGTAGTCCACAGACTTTAGGTAGACAAAAGAATTTTTAAGCAAAATCACAGAATATTGTACACGCATTATCAGCATATCCAATATGCCCAAATGAATTTACATAAAAATCTCTGAATAAAATTAATTTATTCAAAAATAATTCATTATAAACTGAGACTAGTTTAAGAACCACTGAAAATCAGAGTGTTGAACACCTGTTTTGTTTTCGTCCGAAAGACCGTGGCAATGCTCAATCTCTCGTAGCTCAACTGTAATCAAGCCTAGAGCATCCAAATCTTGTGGTGATCACAATGTTTTTAGACCTCATAGTAAGTCAGAATCCAATATTCTGCATTTCGTCGATGAGAACTATCTTTGAGTCGAATGAATCTCTACAAATAACCTAACTAACTAATCATTATAAATGCTTACAGATGAGTTTTTCAAGTTCCGGTAAAAGCTATGGCCCCTGTGGAGTCAACAATGTTAGAGGTTAAGCAGATACTCACCGAAGCCATTCGGTATTTGTACCATTATTTCACTAATTTTAGAAGAAGTCGAAAGATGTAGACTACAGAATTTTAGATCAGTGATCTAAAAACAGGGTCGTATTGATCACCAGAACTCAATCTTATACATCTTTGGTAAATTCCAACCTTTGACAATCCAAATGTCTAGTGAAACATGGTTCATCATTTTATGTCGGTCTGTAATTAGAACTGACATCATACTGAAAAAATCTATAGAAAAGTTCAATCTATCTGTACATTTTCTTTAGAGTTAAATTGTTGTTAAAAGGTTTGAATTCATGGTTACGTAAATATTATATCACAATAGCGTATATGCTCATAATTGCTGCATGTAAGGTGAATATTTTTTTACAAGCAACAGTGTGAATCCTTAGACTTTCCTTTTGATTATTTTTTCTTCATGCAAAGCAATTTGGTTGTCGACAAATCTACTGCTTTTATTTTCTGAACGTTCTGTGAAATGGATTTATCGATGTACTAATCTTGGATCAGAAATTGTACGTCCTTAGAAAGAAAATAACCATCATTTTTCTGTGATTAATATTGAGTAATTTTGCTTGATTTGTTAGAAGAGTTTACATTTGCAAAAAATATTAATCATTGAACTTTTGTTCGATCGTAAATCCTTTCATCCGAAATATTTGATTGACTAGCCATCTCCATGAAGATTATACTGACAGTCATGCTATTTTTCGAAATGGTATCAGTGTATATTTTACTGAGTTTGCACTGTTTTGACTATTTTTAAGTTTTATGAGTGCGAAACTTACTATGTGTAAGCTACAAAAAACTCAGATTTCTCAGTAATATAAACGTTAAATCGCTGTACTAAACTATTTTCAGTATAAAGGGACTGGAGATTGTCTAGTTTGCAGTTTTACATCACGAATTGACTATAATTGGACAACCACCAAAAATTAAGTAGCACTCAATGAGTGTTTATTCTAAGTGTGCGGCTCTTCATCAATGCACATCCACAAACCTAACAGATTGGTTCGAGCATTGTAGTGAGTATCTAAACTAACTTTAGTCAACGAGAAATAGGGGGCGGATGGATTCTTACGGTCGTAATCGGTTTCAAAATGTCACCTAGGTGGTCATAAAATTTCATTTTGCTCTATGATTTGGAAATCCTTCAACCGTGTCTTATAATCTTTTACTTTTCAAACAAACGTTAATTTATCCGATAAAGTTTTCATTTATATTCATATCATATGCACTCAAATTTACTAATCACACTAGAGTTGGATTTTTCTCACGCTCCCAAAAGATAAACTTGTTCAAGAAGATGAGAAATCGAGAAAATATAGAGGAGAATTTGTATAGGAGTGGAAAATTAATGCCATAGATTACTCACAACGGTCACTGGTTGGTATTCAGGCATTATTTTGCCATCTCAGTCGTGGAGGCCATTTGCGTACCGAATATTTCTAACCTTAAACATTAGAAAACACAGATCTACATCTCACAGAGAGAACCAGTTTACTCGATATTTACAACATCCCTTACTAATAAGTATCGACTATAACAAAACTTAGTTCCAGGGATTCTTGTCTATTGTCTCTAACCACCTAAGATTACCCAATCATAACAAAATAGGCTCATATCACTGTATTATTAGTGCGACGTCAAGAATTTAGTCTGATTTTTGTTGACCACTAAACTCTGATGGTAAAAGCCTTACAGTGATACACATATCATCCAAAACTTGAGAATTAACCAAATTTTGTTGTGGAAATTTTTTTATAAATAACTATTTAGCATCATCAGCTGTCTGATAGATGGATCCGACGTCTTTCACTATTACTTTGTGCAACCAGTGGAATTTTTTCAGTTTTGGGAAATTTGCACTTCCTCTTCGGTTCGAAAGTTGCAAACCAACTAACTGTGTGGTTAATACATGATCCAAGTTAGTTTTTTATTTCTTAAATTCCATTTTACCGACTATGGTGACATATTAAGACATCGTCAGTAAGCGTAAAACATGCTTAGTGGCAAAATCTCATATAAAAAATTGTACAAAAGTCCGTTTTCTAAAAAATATTTTTCCACGTTTACTTTCAATGATGATTTAAAGAATAACTAGCTTATGAATAAATTGTTTTTGTTTCTTAATGTGTACAATGGGTCGCTCTGTCAGTAAGTCACCATTAGTATACGTTAACTTGTAATGTATGCCTTGTTTCATACTAGTCAGTGATTTTTGGAAAAATAGGCTTGATCACGAACTGGAAACAGAATAAAAACAAGATGTAATTTGACCTATGTTCTGTGAAATTTAAAGATGAGATATTTGTTCTATAACAAATTTTTGGTATTTCCTCTTCTTTGAAGAAGGAACTGAGGTTGTAATCTAACGTCCTAATCGTAAAAATGTGAGCAGGATAAAAATTTTAAAAACTACAGCGATTTACTAGGTAGATTAGTAGATAAGACATACACAATTAAAAGACATGTTTTAGATGGACAAACTAACAGGGTATCTATAATTCGAATAACTTAAAATGAAAGTCATTCACAGTTGGATTATTCTGGCACACTGCTCCTCCAAATTTTGACGAATGTTTATATAAATGAATAAGTAGTGAGCTTTATTTCTTCTTAGTAATACACTCTCTGAGGTCAATTATATCCGATCACGTTTTCTGTATTATGGGCTAAAGAAAATTCACAGCGTAAAACATCATTAATGTTGCATGATTAGGTGATAATCCTTGAAAACTGTTATTCACACAAAATATCAGATTTGTTGTACAAGATGTTTCAGCTTTCACATACAATTCAATCCAGTTTGAGAGATAACGTAAAATATGATGATCGATAAATATGAAATAAATATTTGCACAACTTATGCAAATTTTGTTTAACAAGGATGGTGGTTAAGGTAGAAGTGCGACTGTAGAACTATACCTTTAATCATGATACATATTTTTTATTGTAAGCCCAGGACAGAGTCGGTTGGAGATTTCTGGCGGGCGGCTTGTGCTGCACGATGGGTAACAGGCGTAAGATAAAATGATACATATTATTGCAATAAACAGTGTTACACTTAATAAAATGGTAGTTCACATCAAATACATATTAATGAATTCATTAATTTTGTGTAAATTTATTCACCAATGTTTAGGCCTAACATTTAATCTGATATACCTTTATTAACATAGTTAATGACTTGATCTGTGCTTATAAATATTTATTTATTATTCTATTTTAGCTCTACGTTTCACAGTATTTGTGTATTTTTATTGCCAAATGAATTTTGTCATCGATTTGAGAAGTCTATTCCCATCGATCAGACCACATTTTGAGAAAAAGATTCAATGATATACGAAAATAATAATAGCTACACATGGATTACTGTAAGATAAACGGAAATGCAACAGTTAATGTCAATAGTTTGTATATTAAATCCTAATATTTTTTAATGGATGATTGATCTAAGCATTTCTTAATTTTATGGTTCTAATCTGCACAATATTCATAGAAAGCAAATTCTGGAAATATCGTAGATGTATGGGAAGGAGAGTTTTTTTTCTGACTATGCATGGCACATATCAAGTGGTCATTGGGTGAGACCTCTACAAAAAAACTATGAATTTGTGTACCGAAAGCAAACCAATCGACACAACAACGAAACTCATTTTAATGTAAATTTTGTGCCATTCACTACATATACTTAGATGTTGTTAACTGGAACAATATGACTAAAAAGGCTGTGATAAAGAAATATACAAGTGCTATAATCTAAACGACAATGCAGTGATATTCATAATAGCGCCATTGAGTTATCTGGAAGAGTTCCTAGAAAAGTGGAGAACTTTCTTGCTTTAACACAGATAACTTAATGATAAGCCTCAATAATCACTAAATCTCTTAATAATTTGGCATTTTGAATGATGATTCCCAGACCAGGTGGATGCTTTTACTAGTGTTTAATATGTAAATACTGTACGTCAAGTTATGTCAGCATCTTGATACATTTTAATCAACAGTAAGAATTTAAAAAAATACGATGTAAATGTAAATATTTTAGCCTATCTACTTCAAAATTACCTGATGCACTACATTTCCAAGTTGCTTAACATTAAATGAAAAATGCACCTTCCATGTAAGAATCAAATGGTAATAATAAAAAAGGTGAGGCATATCAATGTATAATCTTTAATTATACATAATTCAACATAATAATTTACACTACACTTGTAATTTACATGGGATTTACATATATGGACAAAGGGTATTTAAAAAATGGAAGAAATCGTTTATATAACTAAAGTCATTTCTCAACAGGTAGTTTGTCTTTATCTAAAGTTGGTGTTTCGATGATCCATCTAAAAAACAGTTAAAAAGTTATGATAAACATGAAAATGCTTTACATGAAAGAATTGCACTTTATAAAAAGTGCACAAATCAAGGGTTGAAGAATGGATGAAAATAATCTTAATCAAAAAACATTTCCAATACAAGTGTATTATGATCACGAATAAAAGTACTGAACATCTTAAAATGTAATATGGGGTTTTATCTGTAACATTGTTCAAGGATAAGCTTCCACATATAACTTACGGACATGAAAGTAGTTTAGAAAGCGCCTTTGTTCCCCAAAAAGCAGAACCTTGATGCCATAAAGACCTACAAAATCCCCAACGCTTAGATTTCATTTCTTCATTTGTGGTTTGATTCGAGGAGTGTAAACGAGACTTCATTGGATGAAATTGCACTATGCGATAAAATTGTATAGCACGGGACATTGACTTCGGGGGTTGAATCTAATAAAAACGTTTACCATATAATCGTTTGTCAGATGATAAAATACACATTAATATTTGAAAAGCATAAATATGCTCTGTAAATTACGTGCAATATTTAAATGTTTTACTTGGCTTACATATGAGAATTAAATAATTATTTTAATAGAAATAAACTTTATCTTTGATGACCAAACTATATTAATGACAGTAAATGGATGTAGGTTATCGGCTAACGCATAATATTTATTTATTTGTTTGAACATATTTACACTGGTACAAAGTTGAACCAAATACATATGCACCATACAAAAATGAGGTTGTGAAGAGATAGAGAATCAGGGTTTTCCAACTCCCCTAGGTTGATCCTCCGTACCCACTAATCCGGTTAAACCTCATGACATTCGCTTTCTGTCCTCTCAATCTCGTGAACAATACCTCTACCTCGAGAGAGCAATGAGTAGGACTTCCTTTATTTATTTATTTGAACACATAAATATTGGTACAGGCGGGCACCAAATATATATGCGCCACACAAAACAGTGAGAATTTAAAGAGAAGGGAAAAAAGGTAAGGAACGTAGGGAATTATAAAAAAAAGAACAATAATGGGGGAAACGAAGAAGCAAACACTTTTTATGAAGAAGGTAAAAGAATGTTACAGCAGGATCGCCACTGGCTTCTATTCTGAACTATATCTGATAACGTTTCTAGCCACTGTGTTACACCATCTCTCGGACCCCAGCCAGGGAGTCGTGAAGGACTAACAGAAGCTAGCTCTTTGCAGCTTTCTTTCATACTCCGACACCATGTCATACACTGACCACCTCTCCGCTTTTTCCAACCAGTCCCAGAGTCGGCAAATAATGCACGACGAGGAATTCTCTCGGACGACATTCGTAGAACATGTCCAAGCCACCGAAGTCGGTGTTTCAAGATGGTGACACCAATTTCATTATCGTCTCTGTGACCGAACCTCTGCATTACTGACATGGTGTTGCCACTGGATGCCAGCAATCCTTCGGAGACAACGATGATCGAACACAGTGAGTCGTCTAACATCCTCAGCTCGGAAAGGCCAGGTTTCACAAGCATAGAGCAAAACTGCTCTCACCGACGCGTTGTAGACCCGATCTTTTACAGCCAGACTAACATCACGAAGGCGCCAAAGATGGCCCAGATTGGCATAAGCCGCTCTGGCTTTCACTATACGTGCATTGATCTCATCACTCAGGCCACCACAAGCACTTATGCAGCTACCCAGATACACGAACTTCTCGAATACTTCTATCTGCTCACCATCCACAGTGAGTACAAGATTAGAATCCTGCCAGTTTTGTAGAAGTACTTTGCACTTCGAAGGTGCAAAGCACATACCATACCTACGGACATTGATTGCCAACTGATTAAGTGCGGATTGCATGGCTTGGGCATTCTCGCACAGTAAGACAATATCATCCGCATACTCAAGGTCGAGAAGTCTTATTCCAGGCAACAGATCCACACCACCATTACTTACATCCGTCAGAGCTGTTTCCAGAATGTCATCGATGGCAAAGTTGAAGAGGAATGATGAGATTGGGCGACCCTGTCTAACCCCACTGCTTGAATGGAATAGTGGAGAAAGGTGGTTGTATGCCCTCACTCTGCCTGAGGTGTTTGTATATAGGGCTTTTAGGATGTTAATAAACTTCTCAGGCACACCCTTCTTCAATAGACAATCTCAGAGAACAGTTTTATCCAACGAATTGAAGGCAGCCCTGATATCAAGAAACACTACGATTGTTGGCCTTTGATAAGTATGGCGGTGCTCTAACATTTGGCGGAGGGTGAAGATATGATCAATACATCCTCGACCAGAACGAAACCCAGCCTGCTCCTCGCGAGTCAGTCCTTCTCGGGTTTTGAACAACCTACTAAGTATGACGGCAGCCAATAGCTTGGACGCAATCGGAAGTAGACTTATCCCCCGATAGTTGTTACAGGAACGATGTGATCCCTTTTTAAAGGTAGGGACAACTATCAACTCATTCCATGACGTTGGTACACTCTCTAGTTCCCAGACCTTTGCAAACGACGTCGTCAGTTCCTTAGTCAGAAAGTTACCACCATCTTTAAAAAGAGCCGGAGGTAAGTCACCTGGGCCCGGTGATTTGTAACGTTTCAAGAGTTGGAGTTCCTTGCGGACTCCCGCCTCATTTGGTGGATCAGTCGTCACCGGCCATGCAGGGCAGAACAGTCTGATCGATGTTGCCGGGGCAGCAGGCCAGTTGAACTGCCCTTCGAAAAATTCTGCCCATCGGTCAAGACGTCGATGGATTTTAGTGATTGGCGTTCCGTCATCCTCGCAGATTGTTTCGCTCACACCAAACTTCTTGCTGTCAGTGGCTCGGATGAGTTGGAAGAGCTTCCGGTAATTACCAGATGCAGCTGCTGCTTCCAGCTCATTAGCACGCTCCGACCACCAGGTTCCTCGATCCTTATGCAAGCTTTGCCCAATTTCAGTATGTAACATCCTTCGTGTGTGGTCAAATTCACAGTCACCCGGAGTAGACCGACGGGCTTCAATGAGTTGTAAGGAACCAGAAGAAACTCAGTGCTTATAAGCGGGACGTTTCGCGAACCTACAACTGACTACCCGCCATTTACATGGCGTCATGCAATTGCAACCAATGCTCATCTATACTTTTCGGTGGAATGGTAGCTAGCTCGGTTCGGTACTTACTAGCAACAGAAGTTGCAACCAGCTTGCTAACATCAATCCTTCGGTGGCGGTCACTTCATTGGCCGCTGAAAAGTAAGGTAAGATTGGCGCAGACCAGGGCATGATCAGAGTCCAGATAGGTACTCCAAAAGGAGCGGCAGTCTTGTACGCAACCACGCCAGCGGTAGCTGATCGCGATATGATAAGTCTGAGTCCAGGCTTGAGATGCAGAAGGAGGACGCCAGGTGGCACATTGGCGATGACTGTGCCGGAAGTTAGTGCTATCCAGAAACAGGTTGTGGTCTGTGCATAGCTGCAGTAGACGTTCCCCGTTATCTGTCCTTCAACCAACAAGTTCCCATCGGCCACCTAAACTACTCTCTTCTGTGCCTAGACGCCCGACCTGAGCATTCAAGTCTCCGGCTAGTACTACAATATCTGTCGAACGCACTTTCTGGAGAAGAACAGATGACTGTTGTCCGACCTGCATAAGTGTGCGAACGTTAAAGGCAGCCAGTTTGAATAGTGCACATGGTTTCAGAAAAACTGCTTCAGTACTCGTATTCGATGGTAACATACAATTTCAACCAGTCAGTGACTCGAGAACTTTTAGACAGAGCCTAATGTCCACCATAGGCGAGCTGCTGTATAAGTCGAAAAATAAGGATAGACAGAGTGGGAATGAAAGAGAGTGAATAAATGACGTGGTAAATAATAATAATAATAATAATGTGAATTGTTTGACAGTAAATCGCAGCGAGAATAGGGTTTTCAGTGAATATCATCATTTTCATTATCATTATATTTGTGTCCTATTATTAAAATATAATAGGACTTCCTTAAGTGACTGCTTACTCTATACGAATCGGGAAGTAGCTGGATGAGAGATAAATCGGCAAAACAATGAATGTAAAAGGATTTTACTGCAGTGATATTTCAATAAATGGGGAAATAGTCGGTAATGTTGTGGAAGTTTACAAAACAGGCTAATTAGATTGTGATTATTAGCGAAAGATAAACAACTTGTAAATTTATTAAAGCATAAAAGGTTGTGTTGCCTGGTGCTTAAAGTAAAATGAGACTAACGAAAAAATTTTCATCACAAAATAATTTGTGGAAACCGACACCAATCATCTGAGATAGGTAAGCTCTCAAAAGCAATCTTCAAAGAATGGTATAAAAAAGCTTTTCCAGTAGCTTAGCGTGACTGAATTTTCATATTATTTTCTCTAAGTTTAGAAACTTTCAGAGCTTATGTTAACCATTAAAATATTTGATAAAAATCCTGTCATTGTTGAGCGCAGTCAATTTTTGGTTTGTTTTTTACCAGACCATTGAAATAATCATTATTTTAAATAATCGAAATTCTTAATAAAGAAAAAATCACCTAACATTACCAGGAGTAGCATACTTGACAAAGGTCTCTTTTATGTTTATTATCAGGATTCGAACTATCATGTCGATCTGTAGCTTGGACAGATTTACCATTCACATTGGATTCATGTGGACAAACAGAATCAGGGGGTGGAAATCCAAGGCATAAATTAATATCATCACCACGAAACATAATACCCCGGGGATAGTGTTCCAGTCCGAAACAATGACCTAATTCATGCCAAACAGCACCCAATCCTGTAGCGAAAGCTGCCCAGTAAGTGTGTCTGACAAAGGAATCAGTGAAAAACATCATGTAAAATACGGACTCAGAATCATGAACAAGGTTAAATTGATTTCGATTTATCAAAATAAACAGTTACAATAGCAACTGCTATGAACTCCCTTTGAATAAGGTTCAGAAATGGCTACAAAAGATTACCCTCGAACAATGGTGCAAATCAAGCTTTTTCATAGGTAATGTTTGTATGACAAATACAGTTCAGCAAACTATCTTTGTACTCACTAATCTGAAGTAAAGTTGTAAAATGATAAAACTTGTTCAACAGGATGTACGTGGAGAATAAGACTTAGATCGGTTTGGTTGACTTATGTAAATAACATCAAATGTGGAATCAGGTTGATTTTTTTCAAATATAACAATGCATACGAATATATGCTTTGAACAGCCCATTCAGACTTGGTTCAACAGAACCAAGTAAACTGTAATATGTAGAATAACAGCTCTTATCGTACCTGAACGAAGTCTGTTTTGTCTGACCATTAAGTGTGTTATTCTAACCTGACCAGATATTCTATGATCTTCCTATGTACTTTGTTCACCATGTCATGTGCGTGCCTTATGTGTCTGTCATTTATACTTTAATTAGACTTCTGTAGTTTATATACTATTTATTTTAGATCAGGTGCTCATTATACGCTGAGTTGACTATTTCTGCCAATCTAATTCACATCCACTTCCTTTCCCCACTTGCTGTTAATCTGCGTTACCAAACTCCAGAAATATGTGTTACTCAAATGCTTTTGTATTCACATTTTTATATCTATTTTGTTATTAACAGAATTTGTCGACAGAAGTAAATAGGATCAATATTTCATCAAGATTATTATTGGAGTTACATAACGTATATAACAGTACAGTGGTTCCATTATAGATAATAACTTATCGTTTAAGAAGGAAATAATTTACGTACGCATCTCACGACTACAACTCACCGATAAGCAGTGTCATCCATCAATGTTGGATCAACAAATCTTGTATTACCCAAAACTACCTGCAAATCATTAAGCTTTTCTGGCCAAGCATGTAAAGTCCCCGTTCCAAGTAAGGCTAAACCCCCTGTTCCTATTCATAAAAAAAACGTAAAGTGAGCGTTTCACAAATAAAAATAAGTCTGATACTATCAGATAGGGATCTAACCCACAATTTAACAAGACAAGAATATTTAACCAACCAAAAAAATCTAAACTGAATCATTATGTATGGATCAACTGAATATCAATGAAAAAGCTTGGTACAAATTACTTTATGCATTATTTTGACAGTTTCATGCGTCAAACTTAATTCAATGAAGCTAGGTGGTCAATAAAATCATTATTTTCGAGCAGGGACTAGTGATTGCAGCTGGATTCCCACATCTGATTTAATGGAGTGATGTGGATTCTGTATTATAATTTAAACTGCCATCCTGTTAAGGATGTTAAATTCCTAAGTACAATTTGGTATGAAAGTAAGTGTAAAATCATACACTGACTTAGTAAGAAATTTTTCCATTTGAATTTCACACTAACTGGGTGTGAGTGTGATTCGGTATAATATCCACTTCTATTATTTCTGGGTGACAGTTCAGTGTGACGACTTATTTGTATAATAATCACTGCAAGTAATCTTCACAAGTCTTATATTGAAAAATGGACACTAAGCTTATAACCGTGGTATTTATCAAACCTGTTAAACTCGAGATAACAAGTATTATTAGTGCTTTGTCACTGGTATTTATATTCGTGAATGTAATTTTTTTCTCTTTTTCAAACTGGGGAGTAGATTATTTATCATGTAAATTACTGGATCATTAATTGTTGACTTGCAACTGTAAAGCTCTTGAAGTGTATATTTGTGAAGTTCAGGAAAATACGTAACCCAATTATCGACCAGTGAGTTTTGAGAAATCCATATTTACTTTCTTTTGCGTATTCCTTTTCAAATTTTTTTCTTCAACATTACAAACCATAAAAATCATTTCAACTTTTCCTAATGTTCCAGTGATCTATTTTGCTTCAACTAACCAATGACGTTATACTTTTTCACCGGTTCAAGTTAACCCTTCTTATCAAACATAAAAATTCAACAGATAGATATGCTATTTAATAAATATAACTAGGTCTTAGAAATGCTTGTAGGAAATGGATTGCCATACATATTTGAAGGCGAACTAAATCAGTTATCAGTCAGTATCAAACATTGCCGGCTGTCACGAATTGCAGTTTCAATTGATTAACAATCCACTTAGACAGTTAGCTCATTTCTAGTTTTCACTTTACTTATATACAACTAGTATAAATGGTGATCAGCTGAGAACTAGGTTTATTGCTGAAACTATAGCCAACTTTCAGTGTCGGTCGCGTCTATTCTAATAAATCAATCTTTCCTATAATAATGATAGTTTCTTGGTTTATCAACCCAGTAAGACCAGAAAACTTCCCTTCATATACTGTCCTGATCAACACATGCGCCTATCAAGTTTTAATGCGCAGACTGGTTCGAGTGCTTTCCTTTACTTAAACTTTATCTCGGGAATCACTTTGATTTTGGATTTAAATCAAACGAATATAATTTGTAAATCCTTTCGGTATCGCTGGTATGTTCTTTTCACTAGGTCATTCCATAAGTTGATGATTTCAACTATCAGCACCAATAAAACGGAAATCCCACAACAGGTAGGTCTAATGTTAATCTTACACTACCAAGAATTGAAGCAAACCAGTGGTGTATTTTAAGAAAACCGTCAAATAACATATTTGATTTAACAAAACAATATAAACAAGTATCCATGTTTGTCTTCCTGTTTCGAATGGATCGAAATATATGCCCTCCATCCAACTAAACGACAATTAGTGGGAACCTTCAAAGACTAGATCCTCTAGAACTATGTGTCTCATTTTTAAACAGTGATTGTTTTAGCCAACAAAATTTTAGGAAAGAATAATTTTTCGGAGTACATTATGATAAAAACATAACCCCAAGAGGATGCTTACCGAGAGCGAAATGAGCTGTTGTCCGAAGAAGTATTTCATTGTAACTCAGAAATTGGGAATTGATGTTCTTTGGGGGGTGATAACGTGTACAAGCCATAAAAGCAATCCATTTAGTGTTCTCGAAGTTATGAGGATATTTTTCGTAGAGCTCGTATGCCAACTTCTGCCATACATCTTCGGGAGTATTACTATTAACAAAAGTTTTACTGAGACTTGAGTAGTGACAACAGGCTTCGGAAGACCAGTCTGAAATATTCCGCGATGATTTACGACTGAGTTCTTCCTTAGTTAAAAAAGTGCATCTCATTCCAAGTTCAGACAGAAAAGCTTCTGCAGTCAAAGTTTGCAACAGTCTAATTCCTAATCCAATACGTTTACAAGCACTTTCTTTCGTGGGAACCATTCCCTCAGGAGCTTGAAACCACCCGGTATCATCACAGCATATTACATAAATAGGCCTGACAATATATGGAGAGTCGGGATTATGTACATACACTATTCGAAACTCGGCGAGGTAGTGTTCACACCTTAGTTGCAAGGTATTACATCCTATGGACAATGGGACAAATACTTTGAACATTGATTCGCATAAAGTCCACTTCATTTCCCAATCTCTTTCATGATCATTGTGAACAGAAACGAAAACTGACTGACATTGACAATAAGGGTCAATATTTCCCTTTAACTGGAAGAGTGGGTAATTTACTGTGAGTAAATCATAAGCATTGAATATATTGAACATTGATAATCTTAGTGGGAATTATACCGACATGTACAGTAATGATGTTGATTAATAAACCATTTCTGCATACAAGCATTTGTTTACGATTGCATTTGAAAGGAACCATATGAAATATTTGCAGTGGCCTCTGAGTCAAGAAATCATCAATAGCGGTTTCACCCTAAATAGTTGGTAGCGAAAAAAGAAAATTAGTCTAAGGGCATTGAAAATATTTGAGTGGAAACATTTGCGCAAAAAGCTGTGCAAGTAAATTAGATAAACTGAGGTGTTTTCTAATAAGGAATAAGTTCCAAATTACGAAATGTGTATGTTTTCATTTGAAAACGATCCAAGCAACCAAAAGTCTGATGCTAATTCTAGCAGGTGAAAGCAGACCCAACAGTATTTCTGTTTACACAGTTGATCCTCTCAGAGAAGTCCAAAATCAACCCAAGAAGTTATCTTGAATTTGATTAAACAGTTGGCAAAATATACCTAATACTATTGAAACTGTACAATGAAATTGACAATTCGAAGTAATCGAAAAAGATTTTTCGATTGTTTCAGAGGCATTTTCAGTAGCACTAATAAAAACTATCAGTCTTCCGATCCCAACCTTTTGAATGATTCTGGACGGAATAGATACTTTCGCTTAACGGGCTTTTGGGTCTAGTAGCAATGGGTCCCCGATGCCTTCAGGTAAGAATCTACATATACATAATGATAAAATAGTAAATTACAGTGAGATACTGTCCCTACTCCTTAAGAATATGTCAGGTTTCCTCTTAAAGTACTCCTGAGAAGTTGCTTAGACTAGCTTAACCGGCAATGAATTCCATCATTTCACCACTCGTAAGTAGAATGTGTGTTTACAATCCGTTTTTCTGTGGTGTCTCCAGTTTCTTAGTGTTGGGACTGAGCTTAAATAAGTGTTTAAGGGGATACTCGAAATGTTAAGGATGCTACAAGTCATTAGGTAACCTCTGAGACACATTCTAATAGGTAAAGATTCAGTGATTGGAGGCGCTCTTCAAAAGACTTAAATTTGAGTCCCCGAACTGACTTTGTGGCTCGCCGTTGGATAAGTTCCGAAATGTCCTAATCCTTTGGTCGTGAGATAGAATTGATGAAAATTATGTGCGAAGTTACCATTCGACGGATGACTTCGTCCGTTAAACTGGACGAAAAAAGGTTCTTCAACGTTACAGGTGCAGAGTCGGCACGGAAGGCGTTTTTGTTGCCGTTAGCGGCAACGCTAAAAATCATGTACGAATCAATCAGACATAAAATAACTAGTCTTAAGCTTTCGCGTGAGATTCACTCATTTTAGACATGTACATGTACATGTCTAAAATGAGTTTCGACACTGCAGTTGGTGTCCGTACGTGATGAAGAAACACTTAATCTAATCCATGAGCCTAACCATCGACTGTAAATCGCAATTCTAATTCCTCACACTGAATTGTAACTCTCATTTAGTAGATGGACATTCTCAAGGTCACCAAACGGTCGCCCAAATGTAGCCGATAAATTATCACAATATCGGAATTGCGCGATTGAACAAAACACTACGCGTTAACATATCACAAATATGAGAAAAATACTGAAGTTTCTATTTATAAACAACATGCAAGATATTTATTTGAAGTTAAGCTCACCCTAAAACATAACGATTTGAAACAGACAACGCTCTACGACCTTGCGGATAATTGTAGCGAAGAACTTGAATTTCGTTCAGCTATTTTCAACATCGTACAAAGATCTTCAAAACTATTTGAGATTTGATAATAAAAATTATGTATTATTTCCTCGTGACTAGTACAGAGTACAATCGTATCAACTAGTTCAGCAGTAGTATTTAAATTTTGAGGTGTACATCACCTCTAGAATACTTATGTACGTTTTTGTATTACGCATTTATTTCAATGAGTACTAGTGTTATTAGGGTCAAATTTAAATGACTGATTGTACCTAACTTACGTGAAGCAGTCTGATACTAATATACTTTTATTCAGATAAATCATGACACTTTTTAATATTTAATAATTTTTCTCTGAGTATCTACTAATGGTTGCCAGGTTAAGCCATCGCTCATTTCATTTTGACCCAAATTAGTCAATTTTGCAGTTTTCCAGCAGACATTTAAGAACTCCAGGTTTCAACAGGTATTTTTAGTTTGAAAACACTAACCAGTAACACCTATAATGATTTGGGCCCACCCAATGAAATCTCAATTCAGGAGCGAGTAGGTTCGAAGACATATTTGATGGCTTATCAATATATCGAGAAGCGACTGATCTAAAATGGCTAGCGGTTGCAGGAGAATTCGAGCACAGCTTTCCCACTTGTGATCTGGTGCGGATGCATACACGTGAGCCTTCAACTAGCTGAGTCCATTAAATCTAATGTGGCAGGCATCAAATGTCGAAGGCTAACATAGCTACTGATTTCAGGGGTTTATTTACCGCTAAAAACCAAAATGAAAATAATGTTTAATTAGCTTATTATTAAAATGAAGTCATCATAGTACAAATCAAGATTCATTTGGTCTTCTAATTACAAGGTATATATTTTGTTTTTTCTACTTAATGACTGAGAGACCTTTGTGATCATTAATGTGCCTTATTGCAATCTATACTTTTGAGCATGTACTTATCTTCTATCTATTTCATTGAATAATACATTCAACACTCTGCAGAACACCGAAATTTCCAAATCTTGATCACTCAGGACTCCTAATATTTTTGTAGGGCCAGTAAAATTCCACTGAGCCGAAGATTAATCATCCGAACAAATCATTAATCCTCGTCAAGTTCGAGGATAACAAACGCGCATCAGTTAATCGTTCGACATGGACTGATCCATAAGGCAATGGTCTCACCTTCGCTTGTATCTGCTGTAACTGATATATTTCTGAAATGACGTCCTTTGTGTTGTATAGTCTACTAAGCATCTATTGTACCTTGATACGTCAATGGGGTAATCCACGTAAGCTGCTGACAGCGAAGTATGACATCGACGCTAGCTAGTTTGTCACAACATTATTGTCAAGTAAGCCTCAAATCATTTCAACTTAGATCATCTACTTTGATAATATACATTCCGCTAAATAATCACTTGATAAATAATATCCACAGTCAAGCGTGAAATGGTTTTCATTATTTCTTCAAATATGTAGATTATTTCATACTGTGGTTTAAAACGATACATGGCAAGGATTAAACTAAAGAAACTGTTTTATACTTTCATGCGCAACACGTTCAATGACGTTTAGCCATCCATTAAACAGTGGCGTATTACAGATCTCGAGTGAGTACGCCTCACTACGCATTCTTTACAGCCGAAGTTCACCCTAGATCAAACGCTTTTCAAGATATAAATGACCTTCTAAATATGCCTTCGTACAACTTTACTTCTGACTTCTTATTTGACAGGGTTGGCATGCTTCTAATATGAAGGTGTTACGTGTAAATGCGTTGTTTAAGTCCGAATAATTGTGGCATCAGTAGAAAATCTGAATTCGGAGCAAAGTTATGGGTCATCGACAGCAACATACATGCATGTATTGACACAACATTTCCCGTAAAACATTACGTATTTTATGTCCAGCATTTTGCTTTTAGATGCGTATATACTCCTTCTCACTAATTTTTTTTCACCAGCGTAACCTCCGGAACTGTCGGAGGAAGCTATTTGCAGATAGTTAGCTGCGCTTTTTGTGTGAAATAACGATTTCTTCGTACTTGTTGAATGCTTGGTTTCGAATTCCAGATACAGTAAGTTCGTTCGTGCTTATATAGTACTTCTTGATCCGATTGCGTTATTTCTGAGATTCTTAGTTCGTACTATATTTCAAATACTACTAATTATGACACAAACGTACTTAGTTAGCAAGCAAATTATGTTATTATTGACATTCTGTAGAGTTTCATGTAACTTGTACAACTACGTTTTGGAGGGCGAAATGGCTACTTAAATTTAACAATGACCCTTCGTTAACGTTTTGGTTCTCTCCTAACATGACTCACGGATTTTCGCCAATGAATACACTGCTGCCTCTTGTTATTATTTATCTGTTGAGGCATCAAAAAACTAAAATATATTTGCCTCTTGCATTTAGAGATCATATTGATGTGCCAGTTACTCTATTATTATTGATAGAAATAACCTTGAATTATAGTTATCATATTTGGAATAATTGACAACTTGTCATTACGGAACACGATACCGGAATTCGACACGCTTCTTACTCAGGATCTGCGTAAATTTCCATGAATTTCGTCATGTAAATTCATATCAATGTATTTCATTCATTGTCTCTATAATATTTTTAGAAACTCTATCATTATTTTCGTATCGATATATTTTATACTCCATACATTCGTCATCTCACAAAAAGCTGACATGAAAATGTTGTAGAAGCTTTTGGCATGAAGACGAATTTGATGCGCATTCTAAGCTACTATAAACTCCGCCGGCTCGAAATCTATTTGGAATTTATGTACTGGTGTAAAAATTAAGTCATTTTGACTCGGAAGTTTCAGCGAAGACTTTAAATCCCGATTTTTCACAGATCACATTGGTCCATTACATATTCATTTTGAAGGATTTTCCTTTGCGAAATGATTGTTGGTCTTGAGGAACGAAGGTTTGACTGAATTTGGTCAAGACTCCTCCAACTTATGTCTCTCATAATAGCAAAGTTCACATATGATGACGGCTAAAGTAAATCAATTTCGAATGTAACATAGAAGAGACAGAGGTGACTTGATCATGGATTTTGTATTACTTTGTGACAAGTCTTTATTCGATGCGCTGTCTTTTTCCATGTCTTTCAAGGCACAGAATATACGAGGACACTCCTAAAATGTTCAAAAGCACAGGACATATAATTTGTCAGCTGATTATCGAATTTCCAATAGAATCATCGACGAATGGTATTTATTACCCCAACACGCGATTAAAGCCCCACCTGTCGACGTTTTCAAAAGAAAGTTGGATCAACTAGGAGATCGTCACTGGCATGACTAACACAGGCCACCCAGCCTCCTGTTCTCTTCAAAAAGAAAATGGGTCTCTAGTTCCTCAATTCGAGTAATGGATTTATGAAGTTCTATGACACTTAAAACAGTGTAAGCAACTGTCCTAGGAATTTTCAGCAGTTATATATCAGTGTTCTGTAAATTCACTAAGTATTTAGACGACATGAAATTCAACCTTGAACAATTAGGATTGCATCTGAAAATAAACAGGAGATATTTTCTAAACTTGCGCTACGATCAGCTGATGAGTTAACAAATTTTAAGTAACTGCTTACCACAGTGCACCTTCTATCCGAAAACCTCATAGATTCTATGTACTTATAAAATTCAATTTTTCTCAATGTAAATTGACCATTTTGCTTTGAAAGTTAATGTATACAATATGATGTTAATTGCTCGGAACGATATATCATGATTTACAGTTGATGGTTAGTGTTAGGAATTAGATTTAGAGTTTTCATCACGAACTGACATCAACTATGATGTTGAAATTCTATTTAGTCAAATGGATAAGTGAATTTCGCGCCGAAATCTAATACTTGTCGTACGATAACAATCAGATTTACGTAAATCTGATTTGTTCGCCGCTTTTTAATATATGTGCGCACGAAGTCTTTTGGTTTCCTTGATGAGTTTCTGGACACATGTCCTATTTTATTCTTTTGGTACGCTGCGATGAGTGGTTCCAAGTAGTTAGAATCCCTTGTAATCTGGTCTCTCTCCATAATTTAGTTCTTAGATTTTCTGTAGGTATTTAAAACCGACTTTTTTTGGATATTTCTGTTTTATGATAAATTAAGACTTTCGGAAAAGCGAATGTTGAAGCTTCGTGGTTCCAACCGCTTTCACTGATACTAGAAATTCAGTCGAGACATGTACGTACAAGTATTTACAGGTTTTTTTTTAATTTCGGACGATAAAAGCCTTCTCCCTTCAAGTACAAGCCTCATTTTCAACGGCTCAGTTATAT
Source organism: Schistosoma spindalis (assembly GCA_946903255.1). Taxonomy (NCBI): domain Eukaryota; kingdom Metazoa; phylum Platyhelminthes; class Trematoda; order Strigeidida; family Schistosomatidae; genus Schistosoma; species Schistosoma spindalis. The sequence continues at coordinate 25,205,258 of OX336420.1, read as the reverse complement.
GTCGTGTTGTCTGTTTGTTAAGTCCTTGGGAAATGCGTTAGTTCCGCAATTTGTTTCTTAACAGCTCTTGGCTTCCTATCTTGTTCTCGACATTAAGATAGTTAATCAGTTTTCTACTGGTTCATCATAGGCACTGCAAATAACTGTGATGAACGTAGCCTAATAATATTTGTTGTTGTTGTTGATAGAAAGCAGCTTTTTATGATATATTTTGCCTTGAATAATCCCGTAATTTCTTACATCAAATGTGATTCAATGGCAATTTAGTAAATTTGCCATGAATTTTTACAGGCTTATGGCGGAATTAGAATTTGTATAATATCCGAGAAGTTTTGTCGTTTTAAGGCTGACGTTTCTCATTCCTCAATAAAATTTACTTTTTGTGATTTTACATACCTCTGCACAACAAAATGTGACTAGTCACTCTTGGTTTTAAAAAATGTTATTGATTTTACTTTAAAAATATTAATGTAGCCGTTTTTCCGACGTAAATGCTGTTCAGAGTTATGAGAAAATCTGAGGATCTGTCTAAAGATCCTCTGTTGACCAGTCGAAAACAAATTTATCCCACGGGTTCAAATAACCTGTTGAGACTTGCTTGCAACTCATGGATCGAACCTATCGAGATATGCGAATTTTCTAAAGTAAATACAAGTATGGAGACTTCGTCCGAAGGTAAAACGATACTGTTTTTCTCGATATTTTTCTCTACCTCCTGTTTACTGGCAAGGATACTTTGCTAATACTTTTAAAATGCCACAGATTTTCAGGGTTTGACAACGCCTTTGTTTGTAAGACCTGTATAAGCAAGTGAAACCAATGCAGTCAAATCAGAAGTCAAGGATGGATAAATTCTCAGATATAATTGGGAACTGTTTGGTCTAAGTTGGGTAGTAGTTGGAGGTAATGCGTAGCATAGCGTACCCATTCGCGATCTAGTTCGGATGCTTGACCGAGCGCATTCATCTAAGGTGTGCAGTAAAACTAATGAGGTCAGTATCAGTGTCGAAAACTTACAGGACTATTTAGTTTGGAGATTTATTTACCTCTACAACTTTGTTCTGGTCTTATATCAATTGATTTTATCTGAAAGTGCTCGTAAAAAGAAAAATTTTGCTCATCACTGTAAAAAATCTTACGTATATACTGGGATTTCATCCAAAAATTCATCCTTTTGTACAAAGCGGACGTTGGACAAAAGTTATTCTCATCTTGCTTTATCCAAGTATCATGTGCTTTCCATTTGGTATGTTATTTAGAGGAGTTATATTTCATGAACCTGGTCGTAATCGAGACATAATTACTACTATATTCCTATAACATCCACTCCAACATATACCAGCCTGTCAAACACAACGTTGAACCTGGTGCATATGTTTAGTTACAATAACCAATTAGCACGGGAGGGTGAAACTGTAAGCGCAAATCTTAGAGTATCAAAAGTGGTAACAGTATTAGTAGTAATAGACTTGTGTTTATCTGTTAGTTTCAATGTTGTTATATTTAGCTCATTAAAAAACAATACTTTGTATTTAAGACCGACAAACGAGTACTTTTACAATAGATACATGTCAATAATAAATTAACCTAATTATTTTATAGAAATGATAGAATATTTTGTGATCTTATCGGAATCATTAAAAATTACTCCCTTTATTCAATTTAACTTTGGACTCAGCGTGTGAACGAAGTAACCAATAGTACTGATCTTCGTAATGATTTTTAAAATATAGTGTGCTTTTGTCCCATTGTTTACCACAATTAACCATAATTTAGGTAGTAAGTATTTGTGAATCTGTACCGTTGATTTTAAATCGTCTTGCCTACTAGTATTGGTTGTAATATACAATTTTTCACTTGTTTCGTGCTCAAATTTATGTATCGAAATGTTAAGGACAGAATAATTTTATTTAAGTTGTCACACCTATTATTAATACTCTAGAAAGTTTTAAATATTTGTAATAATAAGTATTTTTGTGATATTGCAATTAGTATAAAATTGTTTTTCCGACGTTTGTTGACTTTATATAAGTCACTTCTTCAAAGCAAATAAAATATGACTGCACTTCGAAAATAAACTTAATTGCGAAAATCCAGAGGTTTCACTTGTGAATAACTTAAAATTCCAAATGAGTTCGTGCATTAGATCTCTGTAACTTGATGTCTTTAGGTATGTATTCGTCCGGATATCTGAAAGTTTCTTAGCTCAACCCTGATATACACTATAGTATTGAATATTGTCAGAGTTCAAGAATAAAAGCAAGGCAATGTATTTTAGATAAAAATTTATTGCAGTATTTTCCCACCGAAAAGTTGAGTGACACTTTATTTTTATATATTTTTTGAAATTAAACAGCTAAACCTTCTGATTCAATCACATTGGTTGCAGAAGGGAATACGAATGTATCTACAGAATCTTTAACAAATGAGGTTAGTGAGTGTTAGAATAGTATACATTTTAATCATTGGCACAATTACAAAGAATCCTGATCCGCTATCCCAATTTGGTTTGTATTCTGATATGTGGTAAAATTTTTAAACAATTTCACGCGATAAAATTGTTGTTTATTACAACCAACGTAGCTACATATTTTTGGTAATAATGTTTCGGATGATATCTATATTTATGACCCGTCAATTGCACTGTCTATCTCGATCTAGATAGCTGAGCAGTTTTTTAAACTCACAAACAGAAATGTAAACGATTTTACAAATAATAAGCATAAACTTTTGACCGTGTTGTAAATCTGGATTTACCAAAAGTTTTGTGTTTATCAGGCTCATTTTTTGATTTTTTTGAGTTATCTACGTGTGTTTTGTCTCTGTAGGATTTGTTTAAATCGATGACCTTCTCCCTAGTAATATTTCATTTTTCTTTTCTCTTTTTTGAAAACTACAATTCCACAGGATAACAATTGGGATATAGTTGGTGAGGATTTGTTATTAGATATTACCGAGGAGGTAATCTGTTTGTTATCTTACTTTCGCTTAAACAATACTATGGATGCATAAAATTGTTGTCGGTAGATGAATTGCAATAAACTTTTAAGAAAATATTTCGGTCTGGTTAGGAAACATGATGTGGTGTCCAATTATTGTTACGTTTCTATTTTAACCATGTTGCGCCATTGGATTGTGACTTCTGATAGTTACACAAACAAACGCCCTTTTTGACTTAATTAATCCATGGTGCAGAAATATTTATGATTTTCGTCTCTTCACATTTGAAATGGGGTTTTCTGATTACCATTATCCTTTTTTATAGTTATACGAGACATCATTGTATACAGTAAATTCGCCTTGCCGTGCTAATGAGGTTTGATAACTTGAACTGATGTACACATGTTCCAGGTTCTACCTTGGCTAATTCTAATGATTTCAATTCATGTCTGTCGTCTTCATCCATCATTGTTAGGTACATTTTTATGTACTAAGCTTTAATTCGCGCTGTTTGTTTTTGGATCAGTAATACTACCCGACCGTTCTGGCCTAAACAACTGAAGGCGAGTTTTTTAACTTCGTGACTGAAAGTTACCTTCATTCTTCAGTTTCACCGTAAACAACATCTGATATGGACAAGTGTTTTGTAGGTTCTTATCAGTCCATAATCCTAAACAAATTGATAAAAGTTTATACTATTCTTTTTGGTAAACTAATAATCTGTTGGTGAACGTACAGTTTACAACTGGTTCTCAAAATTCTGTCATAGAAATGAAAAGCCTAATAATAATAAGGAAGTATGTAGATTTTCTTCAATCATCAACATTGACAACTTAACAGTAATTATAACTCCAGATCTTCATAACATAACCCAACCGAGTTTCTAACAAATTTTCATCTTTAAGCACTTAAGTGATTTTCTAAATTAGATTTTATAGAAGTTCCCACCAAATATGATACTCAGTTGTAGCCTCTTAATCATTCTTAGTTTTTGCTTGGGTTTTTATGATTCTAACTATCTATTATACTGACATATTAACGTTCATTGGTGATCAACTTTAATCATAAAATGTTAAAAATGAATTCGCTTTACGGATATTCGAATCCTAAAAGTTTTAGACATCTAATAAGAATCCGATGGGATAAAACAAATTATTGTCAAATAATTATTCTCACTCTCTCCTCCTACATATATAGGTTAGTCAATTAAGAACGTTAATCAATAAAAGTATCTCAACATATGAAATGTCTAAGTTTCATTCAAATTTTTAACATCGAGTCACAGGTTCAAATTCCGTTCCATCATTTTTTTTCTCCAGTTTAAACATTATGGTAATATTACTACTTTTAATATGTAAAGTACTTTTCAAGGCCAAGTATATTAAACCGTATGTGATTCAACAGACAAGATATAATTTAGTTGTTATGTGTTGTTGTTTTCACTCATAACTTAATGGTTTGAATTTAATCAATCATTACCACTCTTTAACATTGGTTTATTCATTTCAATGTGTGATATTTCCATCAGTTACTTAAATAGAACTATTTAGATATCTTGATTTTTTATTCTATGTTAGCATTATTTTTTGTTGTTGAAAACAAAATTTAGGATGTTTCACGGTTGGTTGATATATTTCCTGGAGCATGTAAATTTGAATATGGAAATGGAGAAAACTCTGTGTTCTATGGATGTTGTAAACGTTGTTCCGATCGTCTGAAACCAAGTATGTGCTTAATACTATTGTTTACTTACTGCTCACTAAATAGTTTGTTTTGCTTAACTGGTATTTTATACCAGTTAAGTTTTGTCTACTTAAAATAATAAAATTGACATTCATTTACAATGAGAATCATCAAAATGTCATAATCAACTGTTAATTTTATAGTTTGCATTGAAGATTGACTTCAAACAAACATTGAAAAGCTAAAAGCACTGGACAGATAACTTTCACTAATATCAAACTCGTTAATACTGTGCATCCACGACCTTACCAAAGTTCGAACCTAGGACTTTCATTTACTTTTAATTTTTGATGTTACCACATGATACTGTATAATTTGTAATCTATCAGTTTATCTAATGAACTAATGCATTTTCCAAATTGATTCAACCAGTGAAAATTCTTAATTCTCTATAAATTATACGCACCAGTCCACTTAGAATTCGTACTAGCTGTTCCTATGTCCTATCAGATGTTTAATATCTCTCCCTCTCAATGAATATATATAGCTTTTTATGAATTAATTTAGATCATGAATCGATCAATGTTAGACCATCATTGAAAAACTGAAAGCACTGAACGGACGTTTGATCCTGGTGTGGGACTCCTCAACAGTGCTTATCCACGATCCTGCACGTTGGATTTGAACCATGAACCTTCGATCTCACGTGCGAACGACAGCCGGCATCCAATGGTCTTAATGTCTAACTCCAATCAATCCCATATCGGTACACGATCTCAATTAAAAACTTAACAATCTCCACAACCCCATACCGGTAATATAGTTAGATATATTGATTACCTGTATATCTAACGTTGTTGTGAATTATTCGAGAAACATGGTGAGAAACCCTAAACGTATAGAGTTAAGTCTCCTTTTTTAAGTAGCAGTTTGCACTAAACTTTAGTTATCAATGCTGACTGACTCCTATCGATCGAATTCGCAATGTGACCTCTAGGTCACGTGAATTGACATAGGGATTCTATTTGATGTTAATTAGTTGTTGATATTTGGCGGGAAACCCTCAAATCAAAAGTTATGCTTCTGCATTCGTTAAAGTCTTTGAAAAGGTCAAATTTTATTTTCCATTAATTATGAAACATGTTGGTAATATAATAATCATCAAATGAAGTCATACAATCGTAATGCGTAATTGATTAGTAAAAAACTTTACATAAAATATTGTAAATTAACTTTATTTTTAGTAGTAATCGATTAGGTTAGAATCTAGTGGCTAAATACCTAATTACCCCTCATGAAGTTAGTGACGGGTTATCGTTAAAGATGCGTGCTATTCAAGGAGTCTCAGACTTATATAAACCGACAAACTAATAGTTTCTGGTTTCCATTGGTTATTCTGTTGGTATCGCTTCACATTTAAAATATTTAAGTGAATCAGCTTTATTGAAACATTACTCATATGCATAGACACTAATTCATGGATTTCTAGTCAATGTGGACTACATTAACAATTTTCTTACGATAGTCATTATTCATAACTTTGTTTACAATCACAGATTTATTTCTTGAATTCTTATAAATTTATAGTTCAAATTTGCAACAGCTCGACTCACAATCTTAATCTCACATAGTTCTTTAATATCTCAATTATTCCAATCTTTGAACTTGATTCTTATTGTTAAATAGACAATAGTTTATATCCGAAACTCCATTATGTCATTGTTAGTTTGTAATTCATTTTGAAATTTTATGAGTTAACAAAAACAAAATTATCTAAAAGTTAGTTATTACATAAAAATTCAGTTGTTTCTTTCATATCATTTGAATTTATGTTTAAGTTAAATTTGTTGCCTTTCTTCACTTTTGTTTTAATTATTATCTTCGCTTTCGAATCTTCGCCTTCTTTAATTTATACAAATTTAGATAATGCTTTCCTGGATCATTATGATGCTTGTTTTTATTGTATTAATTGCCATCAGTTACAAGAAGCAATTATTCCTCGTAATCTTATAATGAATTGGGATTTTTCACTTAAACCAGGTATACTGTTGTTGTTGTTGTTGTTCTCTATTTCTTATTGATTATCACATAAAATCAATCTTATTGAAATTGTGTGAATTTCCATTGTTTTTCTTATCGAGAGCGATGAGTGAATTAGATCATTCCTTGGTTGAAATTCTTTGGATCCTGTTGAATACATTGATGGCTAATATAATTCAGTTAGTAGCTCTTTGGTATTTTAAACGATAGGTCACAAGTCCGAGTTCCAGTGTGAAGATCAACACTAGGATGGAGGTGCATTCAGATAACTAGTCTGAAATAATGGTGAACATTATCCAAAAAACATGATTCTATTCAATAATTAATGTCTGTTACTACGGGATAATTAATTTAATATCCTAAATGGATAGCTAATAGAATTGGACTGGTAATTTGCTTATGGAACCACTGGACGATTGATTGAATATGTATTTTAGGTGATAAAAATTGTCATTTCGTGTGTACAAAACAATCAATTATCACAGTATAATCCCAAACAGAATCAAACTCTGAACCTTTAGCTTTTGTCGCAACTATAATATGTCTTAGTCATTGAGTGAGTACATTTCTGACCTTATTTTCAAATTTGATCCTCATTTAGTGTCACTACTAGCGGATATCTGTTTCATTCCCTACTTGATTGACTGTATAGACCATAACTTTAGAAAACTGATCTAGAGGTGAAATAAATGTCACTTTGATGTTCTTATGTAACCTAATATAGATATTTCATTAAAAGTACAGGTATAACTGTTTGTCAATGATTTGTTGACTGCATTGACTGATTGAGGAATATTCCTCTTTCAACTTCCAACTTTGTTTAGATATCCTTATTTAATTGACTAATCGTATAAAATTATCATTTTTAGGTGGAATATTCAGTTGATAAACTTTGTATCTGCTTTATTTCTTAACACAATATATTAATATTGAAAACGTTAACACAATCGACCATTCTGTTTCGTCTTGTCAGACTATGAGTAGTTGATTTCTTTAGTTTTTTTCTTTTGTTTCTAAAATGATTCGACGATGACATGATTTGAAGAATTTAATCTAGTTTCTTTCTACATTGTATAACTTTACTTAAAATTGGCTATGATTTTATAATAAAAAATTAATTATCTAATTCACTTCTAGTAATTCAGTTTGACTAGTTGAAATAGCGTCAATTACTTTATCTCTCTCACTCTCTCACACGTATATATAACGAAAAGCAAAGTTTAAATCTGAGCACATTAACCTATACACTTGACAAATAAGTTACACACTAGCATAAAATCGAATTTTATAATTACATTTTTTTCGCTTGTAATGAAGTTTTCTTAATGTTAACATTCAATTAATATTACAATTATCAGATGGGGTTTTGTGGAGATCTTAGTAATTTCAATAGTTGAAATCATGAGTCAATTGAAGCTAGACCATCATGGAAAACCTGGAAGCACTGAACGGCCGTTTCGTCCTAGTGTGGAACTCCTCAGAGGTGCGCATCTACGGTCTCACCCCCCGCGAGATTCGGACCCAGGACCTATCAGTCTCGCGCACAAGCGTTTAACCACTGGACCACTGGGCCGATGTCCAACGGTGTTAATGTCTAACTTCAACCACTCCACGAAATTGTGCCACTGTACACCATTGTCTTCAGTGAGCTGATATCTCACAACAGACCTGATTGTAAATTTTGTGGATTGGTTGAAGTTAGACATTAACACCGTTGGACATCGGCCCAGTGGTCCAGTGGTTAAACGCTTGTTCGCGAGACTGATAGGTCCTGGATCCGAATCTCGCGGGGGGTGAGACCGTAGATGCGCACCGCTGAGGAGTTTTACACTAGGACGAAACGGCCGTTCAGTGCTTCCAGGTTTTCCATGATGGTCTAGCTTCAATTGACTCATGATTTCAACTATTGTAACATTACAATTGTTTATTCTTCTCCCTCTCCCTTAATTTTTTTCTTTCTTTGAAATTTATCTTGTAATTGCAGTTTGTCAAATCACACATCAATTTCTTAGTGCATTACATAATAGACCAGTTATAAATTTAGCTAAATTAAATCCTATTCTTTATGCTACTATACCAAATTTATATTTAATTAGACAACTTCGACGTACTTTAGTTTTATTATGGGATCAAATAATTAGATGTGATGGTAAAACAGCTGAAAAACTATGTGAATGTATGGATGGTCGAATGTATATGCTACAAAATATCACGGATATTGATATATATTCAATTGAGGTATGTTTGTTGTTATAAATTCCAGTTCACCTCTTTTTTTATAATAAAAAAACATGATATTTAATTTAGCGATATTTCTGTCATTAGTTTATTTTTCTTTCAGCTGTTTATTAGAATAAAGTAGATTTGATTATGGATTGAAGTAAGACTTGTACATCATCAAATCCCTTTTCAGTGGTTTAGGAGGTAAGCATTCTCACAGGAGATCGGAGGTTCTACGTTTGGTCCCTGTTTTTGGGATTATGGATGCGCACTTCTAAGGAGTCTCATACTAGGATGAAATGGTCGTCCAGTTCTCTCAGGTTTTCAATGGTTGTGTAACTTGGATCGGTTTGTGGTCTCAATAGATGCAGAATATCATTTCTCTATAGATAAATTAAAGAATAAATCCAATTATATATGACTGTACTATAAGACTAAGACAATCAGAATTGTGAAAATGGCTTTTGTATCCAAATAGAAAGATCTTTATGTGTTGCTTGAAACATTTAGAATCAGTTGAAAAAAATCCTTTTTATTTTTATCATCATGGTTGAAAATGAAAGAGTGAAACAGGTTAAATGCTTACTTTTTCCTATCGGGATAGTGCTTAACTCTGCTTTGTTCATGGTAGCTTCTTAAACAAATCATTTGATCAGTTATCTAGTGAATAATAAATGAATTAGTAAAGTAGGAATCCAGAAAGGCGATAAGGATTTCTTCACGTTACTTTCACACAGTTTTACATTTCCATCTTCCTAAATATTCTGTGCAGCATATACTGTGATATTTACAAACAAAATCACTTTACTATTACCTTGATATTAGATTATCGAATTTCACAATTCCGTCGTCATTTCCATAACTGAAAACTTTCTATGTCTCTGTTTTCTTTCAAACATTCTGATATATATCATTTCAGTGCAATTTACACTTGTCCGTCTGTAAACTGAAGAATAGAACATACAAATCATTCGGATTAACTTTACAATGATAGTATTGGAGATATGTGGAGATTTTTGAGTTTTGCAGTTTACATCATGGACTGACTTTGATTAGGCAACCATTGTATACCAGGAAGATTCGGAATACCTGTTTCGCCTTATCGTAAAACTTATCAGCAATACACATCCAGGATCTCACTGGAGATCTTACACAAGGCTTTCAGGTCCCATACTAGAATGAAACAGATGTACAGTGCTTCCTAGTTTTCAACAGTTGTTTAACTGAGGTCAGTTCATCATGTAAAATGCATGATTAAATTGCGTCGGATATATTTATCGTATGCTTCACTCACTTACCTATTTTTTGGTTGTTTAATCAGCATATCTTTGTACAATCGCTCATTCCTCTGGTACTACTTGTTATATATGTATTTTTTAGGATTTAATACTTGTACAGTCTTCAAAATTAGAAGAACTACTTAGAAATACTATTGAAAATGTTGCTTTAGCACATGTACGTACATGTAAAGCGTGTAGACGAAGAGCGTTAATCTGTGATTTTTGTGGTGACTTAAATAAACCAATATGGACACATGAATTTACTACTTATAAACGAGTAAGTAAACTTGTATATAACTTGGATAACAGAGTATTTTACTGTTTCGCTATTCTAATTGACAAATTGGCTAGGTGATTTATAGTTTTATCTTCAAAGTATCATACGTTATTGTACAGATTCAGAAATCTAAGATTAAGTAGAGCATCATATTATGCTTGTAGATATCTCGATAATATTGTTCGTTGAGTTTAATAAATAAATTTTGATGTCTATTTAGCAGCTGTCGCCTATGTCATTCTACAAGGAGGATCACTCTCAGACTGATTTAAAAAACAATTATATTTTTAGGAAAAATATAGTAAACTCGTAAGGAAAGAGTTATCAGATTATTGTATGTTGTAGATAACAAAGTGGTAACTAGATAATGTTTCTGGCTAGTTTACTGAAAATATGTTTCCATGGTAGTTTGTGTAATATAATCCAAGTCATTTAATAAATCTAGGTTTAAGTGCTTGATTTCCAGTTACGCCAAGTGTAGATTACTGATACTTCTCTCCCTTCAATTCACGCTAATTGTCTCGTACTTCCCCCTAAATAATTACTTTTTGGAATAATGGTATGGTGTTCAAAGCACTTGACTTTCAGCTTTCAAGTCATGTCTTCAAACCTTGCTTTCTCCCACCTATTACCTCAGTGTAGGAAGCCGTGTAAAATCACAATAGTAGTAGGCCTCAACATTCACAAAGGAAAAGAGAGGATTCTGAAATACAAAACAGCAGGCAAAAATAAACTCACGCTTAATTTAATAGGTGGAAGCCTTTACATACCTAGGTAGCATCATCGATAAACACGGATGATCTGATGCTGATTTCAAGGCAATAGTCGGCGTAGCAAGGGAAGCAGTTCTGCAATTAAAGAGTATGTGGAACTTAGAGGAACTGTCACTCAAGACCAAAATCAGAATCTTAAGCACCAACATTAAAACAGTTGTATTAGACGGGGCTGAAACTCGGAGAATTACCACAACCATCATCAAAAAATTACGGATACTTATAAATAGCCGTTTATACAGGATACTCAGATCCATTGACCAGAGATCATCAGCAGTAACTGACTGGGGCAGAGAAAAAACCAACTTCCAACTGAGGAGGAAATAAGGTAAAGACTTCAGCTGTATCTAAGATATGCCTTGCGGAAATCATCAGACTAGATCACAAGGCACACCCTAACTTCGAATCCAAAAGGGAAAAGGAAAAGACGCAGACCAAACAATACATTGGGTCGAAAATCGAAGACAGACATCAGAGCATGAATCGCACTTGGCGAAAGCGGAAAGGAGAACCCAGGAGGGGTCAGTGACCCATACCTGATAATAGGGAACAGGCTTACTCAAATAATTATTATCATTCTTTCATACAAAAAATAAAAATAGCGTTTGGCTTAATATTAAATTCGGAAGTAAATATATCTTTTTCCTTTATCTAACTATATTTTTTTCTTGTTATGGTATCTATAATATTTGTATTTCTTTGTTTCTTTTGTATTGTAGTGTATCAATCCAGGTTGTTCAAATGTGATGCATATTGATTGTTTGGTAATGATGGTTAAAGATCTAACATCTAATGTAGATTGTTGTTTTCAACGTCAATCCAGTATAATCTCTTCAAAAGATTATTCTCAATTAAAATTTTCTGATATACAATGTAGAACATGTAAAGAATATTGTACATTATTTTCTAGAAATAATCAAATTATTGGACATTATGCTGATCCATTTTGTTTACCTGAAATACATTCGTAAAACATAAACATACATTTGTGTATTTATATGAGCAATGGACTGTCTTTCTATATAATTAAGTTTCTTATATATACCTCTTGTTTTGTAGATGGAAATAATGTCTAATTCATAATGAACATCTTGTAACGTGTTGTATTTTTTATTACATTATTTTATACTTGTTTGAAGTATGTTTCTAATTATCGCTTTAATATTTTGTATACTTATTAATATATAACACGATATGTAATATTTGATTGTGTATTTTTTAAAATCCTGATGTTTTTTAAAATGTGAAACAATCTATGATTTGTAAATATAAATATTTGATTACTGGTTTAAAAAAAACTCGAATCTCACGAGGCAGAATCGTGAATGCGAACTACTGAGGAGTCCTACAGTAGGGCGAAACGGCCTTCCAATGCTTCCAGGTTCTCCATGGTGGTCTAGCTTCAATTGACTCATGATTTCAACTATTAAAATTACTATACTATCCACGAAAACCCTTCTGATATTAATCAACATATGCTCAATAGTGACGATCTCCAAAAAGTATTTCCTGGAGTTCTAGTGAGAAGCAGCGACCAGTGGAGTTCAACCAGGTCTGTTGTGAGATGGTAACTCACTGATGGTGGATGTGTCGCTCAATTTCGTGGTTTAGTTTAAGTTAGACATTAACACCGCTGGATGACGACTCAGTGGTCTAATGGTTAAGCGCTCTCTCACGAGACTGATAGGTCCTAAGTTCGAATCTCACGTGGGGCGGGATCGTAGATGCGCACTGCTGTAAAGTCTTACAGTAGGAGGAGACGGCCGTCCAGTTCTTCCAGGTTTCCCATGGTAGTCTAGCTTCAATTGAATCATGATCTTAACTATTAAAAAAGTCATTTTGTTGAGTAGTTAAAATGTAATTAGGAAAGAAACTTTGAAATTGTTACAAACTTTCAACGAAATGTAATTTTAAGCAACTTTTACTACTTAATTTCTACACACAAAAGAACTCGTTCATATTGGTGATTGTGATTTCGTTTAATTGTTGAAATATTCTATTTGCTAATCACTTGCGATCTGTTGAGCCAACGGAATTATAAGTGGGAACAGATACACTGATTACATAAAAGCCAAGATTTTTCGCGGAAAAACTAGAGTTGTACAGTATGTACCATTTAAATTCTGCCCTCTGATCCTAGCTTATTTACTGTTTTAATCAGAAAGTATTCAGTTTTATTTCTAACAGATTTTTATACTCATGGTTCTCTAATACGACTATGAGAGGAACAACGATTTGGTTGTTATCAGTTGCTCAGAACATGTAATATTTTAGTATTAAAAATCACAAATGAAATTTTACATGCTTACGGGAATAGATTTATTCAGAAGTTAATGTAAAGATATATCGTAGTGAACGAGAACACAAGTGAGGACAAAACTGCAGAATGTCTTAGTAAAATCTGAGAACCACACAGTAAATACTGGATTTGCAGGACATCAGTCAATCGTCTCAGACTTCATTGTCCCTTTGTTTCCACGCCAATCATTCTTTGGTCTCGTTCTTTTTTCTTTGATCTTGTTAAACTTCTGCCTCCAGGCATTTGACTTTAGGTTGATGATACATACTACTTACATCTATCGACATCAGTAACGTACACCACAACATCATTATAACGTAGCAAAGATAAAAATGAAATTAAACATTGAAAAATGAAGTTACCACAACATTACATCCAAAAGAAGTTTGTAGAGACGTTGATTAGAATGATAACAATAGACTGTATGACTAAAATTGTATGGTTGTGTAATAATCATTAACTTGTGTTCATTTACTTCATGACCTAATCACTGCAATCGTAATCAGCGTTTTAGAACCTTTGGTGTGCATAAAATACTTAGTTTTAATGTTTCACTCAACCGTTTTAACTTTATTTGCATTTTACAGTGTTCACACAAATAGTTTGTCTAGTAAACAATTAGGTACATTCTCATGTATTATCATTTTGTTCATGCTTGATTCAGCATTTTTTTCTATCAGTGTACATGTTAGTGTTATGTGACAATGTTTAGAAAATGCATACCAAACGTATTTCGAATAGATCCAGACTTGAAACAATAATTTTTTAAATCACAATAGTAACAAGTATATTTTTGATAAATATTATACACATTTATTGTTTAGTCTGTAGTGATACAACATGTCAGTCGATGAGTTAATTGTATGTCTTTACTTATATGATGTTTAGGTGTTCAGAAAAATGATATTATTTAAACTGCTGTTTGGGTGGCTTTCATGTTATTATTTACAATCCATTAGATGTATTTTAACATGATTCGATCCATCAATAAATTGTAAATCTGTATTGATTGATTAACTGTGGAAATCTAAACAAAACCAAGTATTTTTTCTACTTGTTGAACACTTCTCACTTGCCCATTCCTGTATTCATTCACAATCAGAATAAAACATGTTCACTGCTTTAGGAAACTATCACCATAGTCAAAATTGAATGTTTTCTAGCATATATACTTTAATTACTTATGTTTTATTTTGAAAGGATTCTGGAAATCATTCATTCATCAAACTATCCATCAAATTGATGTAAAATCAGTACAGTAAAAAAATCGCTCTTGAACATGGTTCGAGATTTTGTGGAAAGATATGAAAAATTTTGAAGATAATTTTTGTTATGGGCCGAGACCGGCTGAAGAATTACTGAAAATCAGGAAACCATGGAAGACTGATTCATTTCTGCTTTAGACTCACCAGTTGTGGTCAACTATCAACTTACATGGAAAAGAATCTTGGACCTTAAGGTGTTGTGACGAGGGCGATATTTATAAACCGATTAGCGAGAATCCAATGATTTATATTTTTGACTGTAGTCAATTTATGTTACATTTCTTTTCAGTAAGTTCTGAACATGCCCACCTACTTAAGAAACAGAAGGTTCGAACTTCTTGGTTATTCAACATCTCTATATTTTAGTGATATTTTAATGGACACTTCATTTATATTCATACATTTAGAATGTGGCATTTTTGTTTAGATATGCTCATCTATCATTGTTCTAGTAACATTGATAAACAGATTAACATGTTAATTTATTTGAGTTGCGGCCTGCTGTAGAATATTGGATGCATAACAGAAAGGCTATACTGAGTCAATCTATTCATGATCCCTTATATTAAAAAGATAAATCAATTATATTCTTGAAATTCAATTGCAAACACATATTAAGATTTGCATACTAATTAGGTAGGTAATTTATGAAGATTTCAGAGTAACTGTAATTGGAAAATGGCAAGCGGCCATAAATCCAAAAACAGTGATCATCAGATTTGTCATAGTTGGTGAATAATTAGTGTAGCTTTACAACCCCATAAGAGATTGAACCTGATATTTTTTTGATTTCGTGATGAGCTCCGTTGAATTGAAACTCATCAATCAGAGTTTACGGCTATTTTCAAGTGGTTTACCACCTTACGATTATTCGATTACACCAGCTTTGGTTTTTGGTTAGAACATTCGTACACATATTTTGAGGCTGGTCTTTGGCATTAAAAACAAAATATTACCCTATACTACTTACAAGTAGTGCAATGTATAGGTTTGAAAATTGCGTTTTGGTACAATGTAATATAAAATATGACTTGAAATACATCTACTTACGATTTGTACCAAATCATTTTTGAGTAGAATTTTTTATTTATTCACATAAATCGCATCTCTAATATGTTAAAACTTATCAATTATATATGTGACAATAAAATGGATATAAAGAGGTTTGGCAAACTACATCCGACTTGCACTACTTCGCGTAGTGAAATTACAAGAAACTCTATGACTATATATATTGTGTTCTTTTATTCTTTTGGTAGATACACATGAATAAACCTTGAAATATTAACTGATATCCCATACTGAACCATTAAAAGCTGTTGATCTACATTGAGCAAATCACAAGAATTCTGTCACTGGACGATGTCACTGACGAATTACTGCTTTATTTTCAGCACATTAAATAACTTCTCAATTCATACAATTGAATTATAACTTCAACGCACTATCTTAAATTTATCTACTATCAAACAAAATCACTATCGAAACAAATATCTTTGTTTGAATCTGTTTAATTTAAAAATGGTTTCCGGCTAGTAATGCATACAAACTGCTCCATGAATTTGATTAATTTTTTAACCCATATTTGGTTTCGCACTGCGAACAAACCTTCACAAGTTATTTGCTTCAAAAAACTCAACAGTCAGAAGAAGGTGATGAGATAATAAGTGAAATGAGACAAAATAAGATATGGTGGCCCAGAAAAAAAGAACGGATTGTGTCACTACTGTGTCCGTTAGTATACACATTCCTATCTACAATATTAGTTACTAGAAACAAAATCAACTGAATAATTGAACTAATACATAAATGCTCTAGTTAACTGAAAATAAAAATTGCGTCATCTTATGAGGAAATATTTGAAAGTAATGTGACAATATTATTCGATATTTATTTGTGCTAATTAAATTAGTCTTAAACTTCATCAGTTTTATTCCTGAAAATGTAAGTTGCCTAGAATGAAAAACAATTTTTATTTTTAAATTAAAGACGAAGCTAAAATACGTAATCAGAGGTAATTGTGACTGCTTTTTGAAAAGTAGTTTTAAGAGATTCCGGTGAGACTATAATTTATGGACGACCGTTGAGTGACGCTGAAGTGAGCCTGAGGGTGGACACCTACTGATTAGGATTAAATAAGGATTATAAAGCAGTTAGAATTCTCATTTACAGTTGATGGTTAGGGTTAAAAACCAGATTTAGGGTTTTCATCACGAACTGACATCAGCTATAGTGCCAAAAATTCATTTAGCCAAATGTACAGATGAATTTCGCACCAAAATTCGTGACTGCGTTATCTTATATCTGATTGGTTCGTCCATAAATTATAGTCTCGCTGACATTCCCTTTAGTATCTTTTACTATTGCATAATTAAAATTCCGGATGTTTGATTACCACTTTTATTGTCACTCCAATTGCAATACCAGGTTCTTTTAATGTCCAATCACTGTAAAAAAAGATGTTAGTAGATTACTGTAAAAAAATACCATGGAAAGTTTATTTTACTGAAACTTTTTTTTGTTTTTCTGAATAAATTAATTGTAATTATATTAGTTAGATGAGTCAGACCACCATTGAATTAAGTACTTCTATGAATCCAGTGTTCATCTTGTTGTGCTAATGAGGTATGGCAACTTGGACCGATGTATATATGCGCCTGGTATTACCTTGTAGCTGACTGTCTGACTGACTGGAGATGAATCAAATATCTCAATGTTAAACATTTCAATATAAATTTTGATTAGTGTTAAGGTTAAAAATGCAAGTAATATAATGAATAATACAATCAAAAGTTTTTCTATCATTTTAATTTTAGAGATAATGAAATGAAATAGTTACTTCCTTTATTGTTTCAAAGAGTATAACATCATTACAGACAATTTATTTATTTATTTAGAGAAGAAAAGACGAGTGATTTCTTTTAAATCTAAAAGTAGTTCTACTCATGAATATACCTAAATATCTTAGTTTCAGTCATTGTCGAGATCGTAGATGCTCATTAATGAGATGTTTTAGGATAAGACAATCATCTAGTGCTCTCTCATTTTCTGTAGTTAGATCATCAAATAGGTATAGTGTAATCTATCTCTAAAACACTAAGACATCTACCTATAAATTCTGTATACTGTATTTAATTATCTTCATTAACTTTGATAGTTGGTTAGTAAGTATTGTAATTTGAATTTTTGACTCATAGAATAATAAGAGTTTTCTAAATAAATATTCAATTGATAGTAATTATTTGTTTTCACATTTATTTAATCAGATTAAAGTGTTTCTCATTTGTTATCAGCATACTAATAATGACTTTGTTCAATAAACAAATTTCTTAGTCAATGTAGATTTAGTAAACCAGAGTTTATAATCAAGATAATATCTTCGAACGTTTTACGATTATAGTTAACACATCTAAACGAAAGAAAAAATACATTTTTTAGTAAATTGGTTTAGTGGAATCCGGAAAGTACATTTCGTTCTATTTGTGACTGTCTATCTAAGTGTACTGCGTACATTTTAATTATGATCGGTTTCAGATCTCAAGGATAACCATAGAAAAAATCAAAAAAAACTTACAAGTAAAATGTGTACTTGTTGTACAAAGTAGTGCTTATCTGAATTCAGTAGTGTGTAAGACGAAATACTTTACTGATAATACTTGTGACCAAATGTCAATATGGAGATAATTTACTCAAAATGTACATATTCCGAAAGAGACTAATCAAATATCATCTTTAACATTAACAACGAAAAGATTCAAACACTTACAAATAAAGAATATTGTTATGACTTGTGAATCGAATGCTACTTTGTATCTGGTCGTCGCTGATTGTTATGTCGGAATCGTTGACCACTTATGCTCGGAATGAAGGGACCTCCACAATTACCACAACGTGAAAGTAAGAACACAAAGACTGGTATAAGTGAAGATTTATTAACCCCAAAACTTGACAACGACGATTCTAGTCGAAAATACACTCATTTATTTATTGATTGTACACCCATTTCGATTAATCATTAGGATGAAATCACATATATGAAAAATATTTCAAGTTATCACAAATCACATATAGAGAATAGTTCATGTCAATTAAATACAAGAATATCGCATATTATACAGAATAAAATATCATACGAGAAAAGAAAATAAATACTACATTGAGTAATCATTACATTAAATCAAAACAGAAGTAATGTTGAATAAAACTCATAATGAGTAAATCAATCGAATATTGACTTTCTTTCCATCATGTCAAATATAATTTCTCTTCACTACCTATATATATATATAAATTACGAATTATCTGGAAAAAAGATTTCAATATTTATACCGTACCCTATTAGTTGATATGACTACTACAGTAGTTGAAAGAAATAAGGTATCATCTCCTCCCGATCACACATAATTATTTAAGAGAAAATATAGAAAATTGATGGAAATTCATTTGTTAATTACTAATAACAATTTATTGATTTCAATGAGAATATAATTAACTCTATGTTTAATTCTTTTAATAATTTACCTGTAGTAAATGATATTCTTTGCTAAATTGATTTTAAAATAGTCTTATGTACATTTATTATGACATCATATTTGATTGAATAAAATTATTCCATTTAATGAGTTCATCAAAATGATGGTTTTACTTATGAAACTAATAATAAATCTGAACTAAATAGATTATGAAGAATAAACAAACCTACGAACTAAGTGATTGTAAATGCTCCATTAAGTTTCACTAGTTACTTTTACTCAAAGTAACGAAGTAAAACAATGTGATTATAAATTACTTATCACTTAACAGATAGTTTATCAAGCATGAAAACAACAATATCATAGCAATCAGTGTGGTTTTCCTTTTAAAACAGCCTCATCATTAGAAAAATATCTTAAAATGTTTTCCTAATGTATGTTCAACTTATAGTAAATTTTACGCATGATTTTATCCTTCGTAATTACTATGTAGCTTTATGTATTCATATTGTATATCAGTAAACTTGATATAAACCCATACGTAGAGGTTAACATAAATGACGAGTTTAATCTTTTGTACGCTCACCAAATAATTTCTTGTAAGAAGGACAGTGTGAACGGTTAAGTCCTTTCGTGACTAATATTGGTATCACCAATCATAGTGGATGATGATAGTGCAATATCGAGAAATAAAAGGTAGAAGACCTTAAATACTACATGTCAACAATTTTGTCTGAAGGTAATGCTCTTATTGTAAGGCTCGATCACTCAATTTTCCATTCTTGACAAGATTGTACTTTTGAAAAGTGCCTTACTCTCAGGATTTGACGATTATCTAAAGTCGTTCAAAAATAACTCATTAACGTATATAATGTTTAGCAGCTATAATCCACTGAGACACTATTTTGTCCAGAAAATTAGAAGATAACTATCTTCACTTGTATATCATTGTCTGCATATATATATTAAACTATTCGGAAATAGATTACAATAGTCCTCTAGATGATTGGGAAACTTGAAGTACCGTATCGACTAGAGTAAATTCTCATGTAACAGTTCAAAATATAGTATCTCTTATTTACAGATGTTGTTTTATAGCACATTGTATTACTTCAAGTCTAGTTTATGAAATCAAAAGCAATTAGATTGTTTGATCGAAAAACTTGTCAATAAGCACGATGAGTGATAGAAATGCTCCTAAAATATGTGGAATATTAATATGAGAATCCGATTTATTTTATGTTAAAACTCAGATGTTGCAAGATCTATCAAATATCTGAAACCCATACTCTACTGACAAAAATGATTCATGATTGAAAAATTTCCTTTTTTAAACACCAAAACAGACTATTTTATTGGTTAAATGACATCCCATATATTTGAAAAATTAATATACAATTAATACCATGTTTATTATGATTAACGTTATGCATAATGTAATTACTTAATTTCAATTGACAATGTGATCTTCAATCTATTTTAAACGTTAGGACCTTTTTCAAATATCTAGAACAATTAATTAAGAGTTGATGATTAACAGATCTATGCTTGAAGTAGTATTTTATTTGTTTGATTAATTAGATGTTATTACCATTTAATGTATGGCAATAAACTTCTAACTCGATCTATTTATTACAGTTTACATATTAAATGTGTTTATCTTTGTTTTTGCAAAAATCATTGGAAGTTAGCTTAATTTTGTTTTTATGAACTATGGAAACTATGATCATATCACAAAAACTATTATACACATTCATATATATTTATGATAAGACATTAAGTATAACCTTTTTTTAAATATTAAATCAAGAAGTTATTATGGAATCTAATAAAACTATTTCATTGAAGTCATGATGCGATCCAAGTTAGATCATCATTCAAAATACTCAAATAGAATATGTCGTTCATAGCTATTGGATTTTACATATATATTAATTAAGCCTGTTACTCCTCGTGTAGAAGCATAGACCACTCACCAGCACTCTCCATCCAACCCTATCATGAACAATCCTTTCCAGCTATTTACAGTTGATATGCATACTTTTCATATCTGATTCTATTTCCAAACATAATTTGTTCCTTTGCTTTCCTATTTGATGCTCACATTCAGGATTCCAAATTGAGGCTTGCCTCGTGATGCAGTTTGATGATTTGCGTAATGTATATCCGATCCATTTACATCGTTTTTTACTAATTTCCTCTTCAGCTTGATGCTGGTTTGTTCTCTCCAACAGTAAACTGTTACTGATGATATCCAACCAATGGATGTTGAGTATCTTGCGTAGACAACTATTTATAAATACTCACAACTTCTTGATGATGGTTGTAGTAGTTCTCCAAGTTTCAACTCCGTACAGTAGAACTGCCTCGACATTCGTACTCAATATTCTGACTTTGATATTGGTTGAGAGTTGTTTTGAGTTCCATATGTTTTTCAATAATGGGAATGCGATCTTTGCTTTGTCAATCCTCACCTTTACGTCTGCATGTGATCTTCCTTGTTCATTGCTGATGCTGACCAGGTATGTGAAGGATTCTACATCTCCCAGAGTTTCGCCATCAAGTTTGATTGAGTTGGTGTTGTTCGTGTTGCATTTGAAAAGTTTGCTTTTTCCTTTATATATATATATATATATATATATATATATATGATTTTAATATAATATATTTTAATGACTCATTATATAATATTGTCATTATATGGTTTACTTATTATTATTATTATTTAATAATAATCCATAATAATTATTTCCTGATTAATTTTCCTTTCAAAAGTTTACTTCCTCTAATTATACGGTAAGTTATTTGTAATACTTTTAATGAATGAATCAGATTTATATACTATATAATCTTATCATTACTGTATTGTTATTACTTTATTGTCTAGAATAAATTTGATCTTTTTGGTTACATAATATAATATTACATAACATTTATTTATAATCATTCAATATAATAATAATAATAAATTCCTTTAATTAATTCATATTTGTTTTGTTCTTAACGGATATGAATCATTTCAATGAATAATATAATTATAATATATTGTCTATCAATTATTGAACATTGAAAAATAATAAGAGATACTTATTTAAATAAAATTATCATCATAAATTATTTTTCTTAAAAAAAAAGAAAATTATGTTTACAAACATAAATTAATACATTGTCTCATATTGATATTAAATAATATTCATGTTTTTAAATATTTTCATATTGTTTAAATTCACTTGGTATGGTTTTACTTTACTTGTATCTTTTCATTGATGTTTAAAACTGTAAATGATTAGTCTGTTTTATTGACATATGTGCATCCTGTGCGGATTGCCTCGATATGGCCTTAGATCACAAACAGTAGCGGTGGAATCCAAGAACCACGTTTCGTCCAGTTCAGGGCTCGTCAGTTAGATGCACCGGCATCTCAGAGTTGATGATCACTCTGAGACTCAAACCCAGTACAATTCGCTTCAAACATCATTGTGTTATCCACTTATCTACTGAGACCTGATAGTTACTTACTTGTGCAATAAGGTGAAAGTTTAATTCACTTGATATTGTTTAAGTGAATCTTGTCATTGATTTTTAGGACTTCAATTGATCGGTTTTTTATTGGCATATGTGTATCTTGTGAGTACTGACTCGATATTGCCTTAATTCTTATGTATTTTAAGCAAAGATATATAGTGGCTAGCAGGGACTAGTTCCAAATAGGACGAAAAGCGCGTCTCATATTCCACTGCTAGCCACTATCCATCTTTGCTTATAATATTCATACTTTTTGTTTTTTTAATTATATTTGAATCTATAAATATTTATATTAATTTTTAGGAAAATTTCTAATTTTTATGCAAAAATACAAGTATGATTTGTTTAAGTTAAAAATATTGAAATATTGGCAGTTTTTGAATAAGTGATATATACTAATAGGGTAATAGTTAGTGCTCTAGTTAAAATCTATATCAAGATCCCTGTTATAATAAGATACTAGATGTGACCATTTATTGACAAAAATACACCTTTAATTTGCAGCTAAAAATAAGTGTTAGAATATAAAAGTACTGAAAAATGAATTGAATATCTATTCCAAAATTTAAAAAAACAACGTTGTTTAGAAATGAAATTTTCCAGTGCGACATAGATTACAATGTTAAATTGTGAACTCTAAGACCCAGTCTGATATTTTTATCATTGATCGGTGTATACATGAATAGTTCTACATTTTCTGAACCATAGTAAACAACCTAACATGAGCTAACATGAAGAGTGATTCGATATTTTAGTTTGAAAACGCATATGATTGTACTTGATTCTGTTTTCTATCAAGTGACTAACACTAACCTACAGTTGGTTAACTGTATTAAACACTGATGATAAAAATTAAAACTAAACTGTATTGTATACCCGACAAGGAAATTTGAATTTGAATATATATATATATATATATATATATATATATATATATATATAATCCGTTAATTTAATAATTCTATTAGCATATATTACTATTGTCATTTACTTTTCTGATTATATCTTATTTACTCGGTGAATTCTGAATACTGTTTTCTGTTCAGATTTCATATAATTACCATTAGCGGTGTTAAATTCTTCTTTTTGACTTAACAGTATTGTTATCTGTCATTTATCTTTCTTAACCAATTTCTATTCTCTTTGAAATCCTGTTAATAATAAAAAAATATAATGAATATTTATCTGTCAGCCGCCAAATAATTCCCAATCATGAATAACCTATATATCCGGTATTATAAATATAATTTACATTGAATTTTTCCTTTGAAGCTGGAAAAAAATATAATAAGTGAGAAAAAACAAATAAGTAAAGTGAATGAAGCTGTCATTGTTTAAGAAACCGTTTTCAATAATAAAGTGAATTTACACAATTAATGATCAAAGTACGGCATGTTATTTCTTTAGTAAAATTATTCTTTTCACTTATGTTTATAATTATTGACTCTTACTGTGTATTAGTGTATTTACGATTATTATTATTACTACTATTACTATCAATACTATTACTATCATTATTTCTATTATTACTATTATTATTATTACTGTTATTACTATCATTATTATTGCTACTACTACTGTTACTATTACTATTACTATTAATGTTATTATTCTTATTATTATTATGAATAATGTTACTATTGTCATATTGTTATTTTTACCATACTTTAAAAAAAAATCTAGCGGTAAATGAATAATTTTAATACTTTTGACAAGCGACCCGAAAATCATAATGATAATAGTCTACATTCATAATTTATTCCACAATTCATTTTTATTTTATATTAAATGAATATTTATCAATTATCGTTAGAAAAAAAAGTTTTACTGATGATCTTATTAGATTAAATAATTAGTAAACATTGGGTAGAATAGATAAATTATGGTTAGTAATAGAATCAAGAATATGTGTTACATCCTAGTTGGGATTTATTAGTTGAAGGATTGGTCGTGCACAGACCAAATAGCAACACTACAGATCTTCGTCGAACAATCAGTTGAATGGAAATCGTCATTATATACCAACTTCATTGACTATGAAAAGGCGTTTGACAGAGTGGATAGGAGGACGTTATGGAAACTTATTTGACATTATAGAGTTCCTGAGAAGATTGTCAACATTATTCAAAACTCATACGATGGACTACAGTGCAAAGTAGTGCATGGAGGACAGCTGATAGATGCATTTCAAGTGAGGAGCAGGATTAGACATGAATGCTTATTTTTAACATTCCTCTTTCTTCTGGTCGTCGACTGGATTATGAAGACCTCGACATGTGAAGGAAAACACGGAATACAATAGACAGACCGAAATCAATTTGACGATTTGGACTACTCAGATGACATAGCCCTGCTATCGCATACACACGAACAAGAGCAGATGAAGACAACCAGTGTAACAGAAGTCTCTGCATCAGTAGGCCTCAACGTACGCAAGAGGAAACCAAGGTCTTCAAATACAATACGGACAACACCAACTCAATCACACTTGATGGCGAAACTCTGGGAGATGTAGAATCCTTCACATACCTGGTCAGCATCAGCAATGAACAAGGAAGATCACATGCAGACGTAAAGGTGAGGATTGACAAAGCAAAGATCGCATTCCCATTATTGAAAAACATATGGAACTCAAAACAACTCTCAACCAATATCAAAGTCAGAATATTGAGTACGAATGTCGAGGCAGTTCTACTGTACGGAGTTGAAACTTGGAGAACTACTACAACCATCATCAAGAAGTTGTGAGTATTTATAAATAGTTGTCTACGCAAGATACTCAACATCCATTGGTTGGATATCATCAGTAACAGTTTACTGTTGGAGAGAACAAACCAGCATCAAGCTGAAGAGGAAATTAGTAAAAAACGATGTAAATGGATCGGATATACATTACGCAAATCATCAAACTGCATCACGAGGCAAGCCTCAATTTGGAATCCTGAATGTGAGCATCAAATAGGAAAGCAAAGGAACAAATTATGTTTGGAAATAGAATCAAATATGAAAAGTATGCATATCAACTGTAAATAGCTGGAAAGGATTGTTCATGACAGGGTTGGATGGAGAGTGCTGGTGAGTGGTCTATGCTTCTACACGAGGAATAACAGACATAAGTAACTAAGTAATCTTGACCCCAATATTGATGTTTATGAATTTTTTCTTAACTATGGTTGGTAAGATTAGTACTGTTTTTTTTAAAAACAAATGAGTGCTTATCAAATATATCCTTCAATCTAGATAAATTTAATAAGTCATTAATCATTGATTTTTGTTGTTAACCAAATGTTTAAATAATATCAAGATTATTATTTCTCTTCTTTATGTCATTTATTCGGTGCAAGCTCCAACTAATGTTACACTTGTCATCTTGCTATCATATTTTGCTTTCAACTCATTATCCTTAGCAATGTCATTTAAACCACTGTTATCATTGACCTATAAATCACGTTAATTGGTTTTACATTTTACATATGTGGATTGAAACAATACCATACATGATCCCGTCATTGATAGCTTCGAATGAAATTTGGTTAGTCTTCGACAGAATATTGACATCCTTTGAGGATTGCCTCGTTATAATCATCATGATACAAATTGATATACACTAGATGGAATATGGCTAGCAATGGAGGCGATCCTCACAGTATGCTCATATGTTAATCAAAACTGATTAAAATTCAGTCAAAAATATCGACAATGGGCTAATTCAGGCCATTTTGAATTTAATTAAATCATCATACATTGGTGCAAAGACTGATTAAGATCTAAATGAAACTAATATTGTTCATCTATAGGTGTTTCCATAATT
Source organism: Schistosoma spindalis (assembly GCA_946903255.1). Classification (NCBI taxonomy): domain Eukaryota; kingdom Metazoa; phylum Platyhelminthes; class Trematoda; order Strigeidida; family Schistosomatidae; genus Schistosoma; species Schistosoma spindalis. The sequence goes on along the minus strand of OX336420.1, from coordinate 25,178,673 downwards.
TATTATATTGTTCAACATATTTATAAGGATCTAAGCATAGACCTTTTAATGAAGCAAGAATGAACAGATGAAGTAAGGCTAAAAAAATATTATGACTTACTATTTCGACCGTTGTAAAGTTGACAACGCTTGCGTTCGGTTTGTAATCTTTGATTCTTTTGATGACTAAGATAATACAACAACTTAATAAAGTAAGTATACCTATTGCATGAATGTGGTTTCATGAATCCATTATGGAACTTCAGTTTCTATGCCTGAAAAAATTCTATCTCATAAGAATATATGACAAATGATATCAAAGCAGTAGAAATTGGTTGTAACGATTCTACAAAGAAGCAAAGCTAAAACGTATTAAAAGCAATCTAATACATCATATCCATTCATATATAAGCATTTATAAAAAATCGTTTCCAGCTAACATTCATACATTACCAAACTATACGAGGTACATATTAACTAAGATAAACACTAACCAGTTTAAATTACAAAAACAAAAACCTAGGATCTTTTCATTCATCTTACTGATAGTTTGTTTCATCATGATAGAAGTTAAATTAAGAAAGCTTCCACATCACTGGGTAGTACTTTATGCAAACATTTCTTACTTTGTTGTTAGGGTTCTTACATTATAAATTCGTAAGTGACCTAAAAATATCTTTATTGTATAGTCATCAAAATATTTGAAATGATTTTTACATGTATGTATTTTGTTTGAAATACTTCGAATCAAAATGTGTTATTCCACTTTTTTGTTTGAGATCATGAACCGATTGATGTTAGGCCACCGTGAAAAACCTGGAAGCACTGAACGGCCGTTTCATCCTATTGTGAGACTCCTCAGTAGGGCCCATCCGCCATCCCACTCACAAGATTCTAACCCAGGGCCTTCAGTCTCGTGTGCGAGCACTTAACCTCTAAAACATTAAGCGGCATCCGATGGTGTTAATGTCCGATATCAACCAATCCACGAAATTGCGCGACCATCTCCCATTGTACTAAAGTAGATACATGTCTCTACCCGATATGGATTGGCGCCACTGGTCACGGCTTCTTACTAGAACTCCGAGAATTTCCTCACGAGGCTAGTCATTAGTGAGCACATGATAATTACCAGTATAGGTTTGTGGAAATCATTAAGTTTTTGATTGAGATCATGAGAACATGTGTTATTTAAAAATATTTTCTCTGGCTTGTTCTCTCTTTTAATTTACGATCATTTAGAATTAAAATGATGCATTTGTTTTGTAGAATTAATTATGATGTTGTGACCTTTTACAATTTGAGACAATTGATCATTTACCTAGGAATCTGGCATATTTTAATACTCAGCTACTGTTTTTGAAATAAACTTATTAAAGTTTAAGTTGAAACGTTGTAAAATAGTTCTCAACCTCACAAACTCATATAATTCGACAAACAAAGAACACTGAACAGCTGCTTCATCCTAGTTTTGAAGTCCCTAAAAATATGGACTGATGAAAAAACGATAACTTGACTTGGTCAATAACGACGAAATATATGACTAATGCTCTCAAAACTTCGTTGGATCATCAAAAATTTATCTTGAGATCAAATATGAAACATTAACAGTTCTAAATCGAAGTAAATAGCAACAATCTCTACCTCTTTTTTAAAGCCTGTTTATTTGACAGTATTTACAATAACAAACCTGTAAATGAAATTCAAATGATTAATGGTCCTTTGATTTATCGTTTTGTCATTTAATCCTTGAAAAGAAAATAGATTCTAAATAACACGTATATATGTATATCAGTATGTTCAATCATTTTCTTCTATTAAGTAATTTTACAATGAATGAAGTATTTCCCAGATATATTGACATATATTAATGAATCATTTAGTTTCTATTAAGAGAATGTCATTATTAAATCAAGAATTATTCTATTAATTAAAAATAGGTTTACACTTCATTGATTAAAAGATTAACTACTAATATTAATGTATTAGTGATTTAATATGAACCAAAGTTAATCTTTTTAAATCTTGAATCGATTTCACTTGAAAAATGATTAGAAATCAGTCCTGATTTGATATTCCATAGACTATGAGTATCAACTACAAGATCTATATTTGTATGCACATGTTCGAACATGGAAAAAATTCATCCAAGTCTGTTATCTTGTTTCTTGTGATCAGTCCCTTATATTTTTGTAATACGTACTGTTTATCTTATTACTGTCTGTCTTTTGTATATTGCTTCTTATTCTCGAGTTTGGTAACAATTATTTCCACTATATGATCTATAACTTCTGAATTCTATCTCTCAAATTTTGTTGTTGTATCTTTTATTAACTGTTTTATCTTCGTTTTAATTAATATTGTTTTTATAGTTCTCCCCATACTTGGATTGATACTTTGTAAACTGAAGGCCTCTGTTTCGTGAGGTTGATTTTGAAGTACACTCCCTGTTTTTTAATGACATTTGCTGTTATTCACTGGTAATTAACTGTATTTGTTTATATAATCATCCTCTTCTAGTTGGTTGTTCATATTTGAAGAAAATCGAATTGACCTATTTTTCTGTAGGTAGGATACTATTTTTTGACTGATAGGATTATTTTTCCTGTTGCGAAAATTCAGTTTTATCAGGTGTCTGTATCAATTGGAAGAAGTGCCACTCAAGTACTACTACTCTCTATCTGTATTTACATTATTTATTACAGCACCCCTTCTGTATATCATCAGAGTTGTTTTAAATGTTTGATACGTCATTATATAGAAGTTATAGGCTGTTACCGTTCCAGAATGAACATCAACTCTGAGATGTAGGTACACCCGGCTGACGAGTCCCAAATAGGACGAAACGCGCGTCCTCTATTCCACTGCTAGACACTATCCATCTTTGCTTATATTAAGAAAATCCTTTCTAAAACCTAGATATTTATCTGAAGTCCATTTTAGTGTTCACTTTATTCGTAACATTTTTAAAGATTATTGTGTTACATGGCATTGGAAGCCTAGAAATACATATTTAATGTTACGTGATTAAATCACTTGTTTAAACAATGTTAATTATAATAACATAATTATCATAACATTTAACTTTAGTTTTTTTTAAAAAAAATGATTCACCGTTCTGTTTTTTCAAAAAGCGGAAATTAAACATAAGTTGAAAAAACAAACTTGAATGTTAACTAGTTACCATTGATAAATAAGTGATTTGAGTGATAAATATTGTTAAGCCACCAGTTATCCGTAGAGTGGTTAACAAATGTTTAACTAGAAGTTAATGTAAATTAATAAACTTACCTTCTAACTGTAATAGATAAATAAATGAGATATAAGATAAATGAGATATAACTTGTTTAATAAGAACTTGGCTTTGAACTATGTTTTATTTTCAGGGTCAAATGATACTATATATTATAGGTTAAGCGTTCGCATGCAGGGCTGAAGATCCTGAGTTCGAATATTGCCAGCGGGATCGTGGATACGCACTGCTAATGAGTCTTACAATAGAACGAAATGGATGTCTGGTGCTTCTAGGTTTTAAATGGTAGTCTCAATCAAAAACTTAATGATCTCCACAACCCTATACTACGATTTAGATATGGCCAGATTGGAGCTTGTGATTTAAAAATCAAAAGCCGAACTCTTTAACCATTAAGCTACAGTATCAAGATATAAACGAATGTTATTGGGAACACGAACCAACCTAAGACGATCATTGAGTACTATGAAGTGCTGGACACCTGTGTTTTAGGATAGACCTTTAAGAGTGCACACCTACGATCCGAACCCAAACCACTCAAAAATTTCTTCAAACTTTCTATATTAATCATTATCATATGCTCACTGGTGACTAATTTCGATAGTTTCTCCCCAGATTTATGTTAGGAAGCCATGATGAGTAGAGTTCAACCATACCAGGACTGAGGCAGACATCCATAAGCAGCTATATTGCAATATCGCGAATTAACTAAAGTTGGAAATGTAAACTATTTAATGTCAACTCAGTGATTTGAACGTTGATTACTCGCCGCGTGACCTAGAGGTAATGAGTTTAAACTTAGTAAGACTATGGACAAAAAGTGCTTGTAAGTTCAATACTTCCTGTTTTTAGTGTTTATCTAAGGTCTATTATCACAAGAACTATAATCTTTTTCTGTTAATCGTTAAAATGACTTATTAATTAAATAAATATGTGATTGCAACATGATGTCATCACTGAGATATAAGTAAACAGTTGTATATGAAATATAACTAATTTTTTTCGCTTCAAAAATGGATATTAAGTATTATATGGAGTACAGACGAAATATAATCTTTAGTAATATAAATATCAATGAATATAATCTCTATTCAAGTGACTGATGACATAATTTATTCTACGAAAACAAGATAAATAATCAAACACTGAATTGAAACATACTATTTTTGAATATACTGACTCCTCCATAATGTAGTTCTTTATATTTGATGAATGTAACTTAATTCTATCTATATATGTGATGTATGCTACTTATGTTGGCAGATATAAGTAGTATGTAACACTGATTAGAAGTGGAATGCCTGCCAGAAGAAGGTTGAGGAAATTGAACTGAAGAAAACAGAAAGAAATTCAGAATGTGAAAAATCATGAAGGATGTAAAAGATAATTGATGGATGATTTACAAATGTACTTCATGTATTGTTTTCAAATTGTGTGAAAGAACTTTAATTTTAAATTATGCAATAAAGTGGTTATCTCCACCAAGTCAATACATATAAAGAAGAATAAAGCTTCTAGAGTTCCTATCCCTATCGCTTTTATACTTACTCATTAAATCAATAACATTTACTAAATAAAGTCTATAGACTATAGCTAACCGTAGATTTTTATAAGATCATGTTCTGGCATGAAAATTGATTTGTTCAAAGTTTCGTTCATAAACACAAATTACTTTTCATTATCTAATTAATACATATACGAGTTATAACTATGTGGGTAACATTGATTCACACCTTTCAAAATTCCTACATTTTGAACTTCTTTAAATAAAATACACATATACACAAATAATACCTTGAATCAAAAGTCATTAGGTGTTGTTTTATTTGTATATTCCCATTGTTATTTAGGACTGCAATTGATCAATCTCTTGTTGGCATATGTGCGTCCTGTGCGGATTGCCAGGATATTGCCTTAAATCACAAGCTTTTTAAGCAAAGATGGATAGTCGCTAGGAATGAAATCTAAGTGGCTATCAGGACACAATAGATAAGTGGATAACGTGATAGCAATTTAAGTGAATGTCACTGGGTTCGAGTCCTAGAATGAACATCAAATCTGGGATGCAGGTAAATCCAGCTCACGAGTCCCAAACAGGACAAACGCGCGTCTTGGATTCCACTGCTAGCCATTATCCATCGCTGTTTAAATACTTCGTATCCCTTAATTTTTTTCTCGTAGTAATATTAAATTTACTTTGTTTTCAATTCTAAATGGTAAAGTGAAAGTCATTCATATTGCAATACATTGTAAGCATTATATAATATAGATAGAGTGCGCTTAGTAGAGAAATATAAAACACTTGTTTCGCTTTATTTAGGACTTGTCTAGTACATCGATCTGCATTCCGTACAGAGTACATATATTCTAATAAAGACTAGCCAAGCTTCAGTCAAGAATATCCAAACTCGTTCTAATAATAATGTAAATTTTAAGTATGTTCATTCTACTCTCGTTTTTGTAATTAACACAAATGCTACAAAACACTGGTTGTTATCATATACTTTATTAGATGTACCATAGTAATCTCGATTATTATATAAACACGGTTATTCTTTCCACAAACTTCTTCAATGATCTTCAATTCAAAGTTTAAATTCTAAAAAAATCCCATAAACGTAATTTAAAAATGACTTTATATAACTTGTATCTTATCACAAATGATACACTATATTTACATAACTGTATGATTTCATATCGGCAGATTTAATTAACACTTCAAAAAAAACATTGAAATACATTGTGTATATCTGGTGTTTTTTATTGAAAAAGAAGATTGAAGAACACACTACGTCGGGAATCGGAATTATACTTCAAAAGGATGAATAGCAAGTTGAAAGAAATAGAAATGATTGCTGCTATCTTTGAAGCGATTACAAGTTCACCTAGTCTGAGAACGGGACAAAGATTCTGTGACCAAAGACCAATAAGCTAGCTGTTCTGATGCATCCCAGCCCCTCTAACTAGACAGAGAAGTCAAAGTTCCGCAAGTAGTTAGAATCACGAGCAATAACAACAAGCACAAATTAAACGTATATATACAGCATAAAATTGTGCTTGGAAAGCGTTACTTATAGCATACTAAAAGCAACGATGAGCCAATAAAGCTTAAGATTCTCCTAAGTGAGAAATACAACATGAAAATGCAAATGAACACTTTTGGCGCGAAAACGAGATATTCAATTTTTTAAAATAAAATTACAAAAATACGGTATTTACCAAATGAATTCTGGGGATTAACATCTCTAACAATTGCCCAGGATAGAATTTGATGGAGAATCTCGGTAGGCGGTCTATGCTCCTCTATGAGAGGTCACAGGCTTAAATATGTAAGTAATTAAATATTAATATAATTTTAATAGTTTAGTATAGGGGTTGTGAAGGTTATTATGTTTTTGGTTGAGATTATGAACTGTTGTACCAACATCAAAAACCTAGAAGCACTGGATAGCCGTTTCATCCTATTGTGGGATTCCTTATCAGTGAGCATCCACGATTTCGCTCGCAGATTCGAATCTACAGCCTTCAGTCTTGCACGTAAACGCTTAGTCTACTGGACCAGTAGGTCTAACATCAATCGGTTTATAATCACAATCAAAAAATTTAATATTTCAATCGGGTTCGAATTCTGTGTTAGATATTGTGAATGCATATCCTTAAGGAATTCTATGCTAGCATGAAACAGTCATCTAGTGTATTCACGTCTTTAATAATGATCTCATGAATTCAACTATGAAAATACTACGATCTCCACAAATTCCCATATTGATAATAATATCATTATTAATAAAATGAAATAGTACAATATTATATTTTAGTTCAATTTAGTTTATCCCAGTCAATCAAATCTATAGATCTATCTCTATATAAATAACTTCTTTTTTAGATTAACCACACCCAATTAATAATTCCATATAACCCTTTTTATTTATTTTATCACTAATGTAAATTAATTAAATACCAATGATTCAATTACTTTCTGTTTCTGTGTTTTCCAGTGATTTATATTTTATTGAGGAAAAAAAGAAGAAGAAAACAATTAGTTTCAGTTAAATAGTCATGATATGGCTAATCATTAGCTTTTCTTTCCTTTTCATTAATTAATCAAAAAAAAATGCTTTTATAGTAGTTTAATGTCTATATTTTTTTATTATTACAAAGAATAATGAATATTTACAATGTATACTACTAATATGATTGACTTAATCAAGGAACATTTGATTAATATTAATAATACTTGAAGGGGTTTTGTAGATATTATAGTAATTTCAATCATTGAGATCATGAGCCAGTTGAAGCTAGACCACCGTGAAAAACCTGGAAGCACTATATGGCCGTTTCATCCTAGTATGAAGCTCCTCAACCGTGCGCATCCACGGTCTCGCCTAGGTTCGGATCTCGCGAAAAGCAAGATCATGGATGAGCACTGTTGAGGAGTCCCATAATAGGGCGAAACGGCCGTTCAGTGCTTCTAGGTTTTCCATGGTAGTCTAGCTTCAACTGACTCATGATCTCAACCATTGAAATTAATTGAATTAATAAAATCAAATTAATAATACTTTCTTATGTCTTAACACGGAATGTTTATGAATAAGTACATGAATTCAAAGTGATCAATTTATTTGTTTTTCCACAAACCAAGAAAAAGTGATATAAAGTTCAGGTATAAATTATTCCAATTATAATATCAAGGTGTAAACTGCTATTATTTGGAGTATATCATATAAAGTTGTAATATTACTGTTTTTAATTCTTGTTGAATGTCTGACATAACAATATAAATAGTATATGATTATTGAATAGCGTAACATTTTTTTTGTTTATTTATAACTAAGGTTGCTATGGTAAGTAACACAGTCTAAAAAGTAGGTTAAACTTATAATAATAATATTTAGGCATAATCTAATATAATATAGTTATTGGAAAAAATGTTCTATAAATATAGTGGAGACTTAAGATAGACAAGTGTTTGGTAAAATAGTCATTTATAATAAGATTAATTTTGCAATAAACGAATAGTGTATTTGATGCCAATAGAATCAAATTTATCATGATTCCGTGATCCTGTCATTGTGTGTTCAGTAATCTATATTATGTTTCTGTTACATAATTAATGCCTAATACTAATAAAACATTATTCCTTTAAACTTATTGAATAACAGTGTATGAAAAATAACATTCTTCATTAAAATGATAGTACCTGATAAGTTCTTACTTTGAGCAAAAACAATCTCTTTTTTAATATATATCAATTTAATAGATAAGTTCATGAGTGAATTGAAGCTAAACCACAGTGGAAAACCTGGAAGCACAGGAAAGCTGTTTTGTCCTAGTATGGGACTCCTCAGCAGTGTGTATTCACAATCCCATACGCAGGATTTGAACACAGGACCTATCGGTCTTGTACACGAATGCTTAACCTTTAGACCACTGAGTCGGAATTCAACGGTGTTAATATCTAACTTCAACAACTCCACGGAATTGCGCCACCGTATACTATTGTCTTCAGTGAGCTGATATCTCACAACAGACCTGGTTGATCTTTACTGGTCACTGCTTCTCATTAGAACTCCAGGAAATACTTTTTGGAGATCGTCACTAGTGAGCATATGATGATTACAATGAAAGAGGGATTTTGTGGATATTACAGTAATTTAGTAGTTAAATTCATGACTGAATTGAAGCTAGACCACCATGGCAAATCTTCAATTGACTAATGAATCCAACTACTAAATTACCATAATATCTACAAAATCCCTCTCTGATTATATATCAGTTTGCCATGCAGTATTAATTCATATTCAAAATAGGCACTTTTTCTATCATCCATATAATATTCTTAAAACTGAAAATAGTTTAAGTTACTGTGAATCATTTTATCATTAGGCTTATCATTATGTAATACCATCTATGCACGAAAATTAAGCATATGATAAGTTTGTATTATGGATATCAAACTATAGAACACTCAGTAGATATTTTGTATACATGATTTATTCTTATGAAGTATGTGCTTCTAAACAAATACGAGACTGAAGTCAGGTGATTCATGTATCATGAAGTGCATAATACTAAAAGACCAGTGGAATAAAATTTACCAATGGTTTGTAAAATTTGCTCATATTTTCAGTTTTTACACAATACATCTTTATCATATATCATCATAAATAATATGGTTAAACGATTTTCATGATAAACACTTCTTATCTAATCCATTCTAGTAGTTTTCTATCTTTTTAATTAGTTTAATGATAAAGTTAACTTTCATGAAACATTTACGCATAATTTTATTCATTCAGTTATTTAATATATTAGAAAATTTGTTATTTACATCAAAGATTTTTCATTGAATAAACTAAATTACCCAAATAATTATGATGGACAGTATTCATCTAACATTATAAAATCAATGTGGTAAAACATAGTTTAGAGACATTCATGTCATTTCGATTCATCTTTATGGATAAGATATACATCGTTAAAATAAATGTATTGAATTATAAAGAAACAAACAATTTAATAGATAAGCGGTTTGTGTTCAGTATTAGTTAGCTTGGAAACAAATTCCTGAGAATAACTAAGTATTAAAGTGTCAGATAAACATTATCAATAGAAACAATTTTCCTGTAATACTACAAAATGATTTATGCAGAAAACGTAGATTACTGAGTCCTGAGTGAGACTTATTTACTTGATTACGACTCTTACCCACCATTGACAGGCATAGATCGGCCAATAGCGTTCTCTATCGAACTCTGTCCTGGACAATGCTTTCCAGTTGGCTACAGTTGTTATTCATCCTTTTCATGTCTGGCTCCGTATCCCAACACAGTGTGTTCTTTAGCCTTCCTCTTTTCCGCTTCCCTTCAGGATTCCGAAACGAGGCTTGCCTCTTGAAGCAGTTTGATGATTTGCGTAATGTATATCCGATCCATTTACATCGTTTTTTACTAATTTCCTCTTCAGCTTGATGCTGGTTTGTTCTCTCCAACAGTAAACTGTTACTGATGATATCCAACCAATGGATGTTGAGTATCTTGCGTAGACAACTATTTATAAATACTCACACCTTCTTGATGATGGTTGTAGTAGTTCTCCAAGTTTCAACTCCGTACAGTAGAACTGCCTCGACATTCGTACTCAATATTCTGACTTTGATATTGGTTGAGAGTTGTTTTGAGTTCCATATGTTTTTCAATAATGGGAATGCGATCTTTGCTTTGTCAATCCTCACCTTTACGTCTGCATGTGATCTTCCTTGTTCATTGATGATGCTGACCAGGTATGTGAAGGATTTTACATCTCCCAGAGTTTCGCCATCAAGTGTGATTGAGTTGGTGTTGTCCGTATTGTATTTGAAGACCTTGGTTGAGGCCTACTGATGCAGAGACTTCTGCTACACTGGCTGTCTTCATCTGCTCTTGCTCGTGTGTATGCGATAGCAGGACTATGTCATCTGAGTAGTCCAAATCGTCAAATTGATTTCGGTCTATCTATTGTATTCCGTGTTTTCCTTCACATGTCGAGGTCCTCATAATCCAGTCGACGACCAGAAGAAAGAGGAAGGGAGAGAGTAGACAGCCTTGTTTGACTCCGGTCCCTACTTAGAATGCAACTATCAGCTGTCCTCCATGCACTACTTTGCACTGTAGTCCATCGTATGAGTTTTGAATAATATTGACAATCTTCTCAGGAACTCTATAATGTCAAATACGTTTTCATAATATTCTCCCATCCATACTGTAAAAAGCCTTCTCATAGTCAAGTAAGTTTACGCATACTGACGAGTTCCACTCAATTGATCGTTCAACGATGATCCGTCTGTGCATGACCGATCCTTACGGAATCCAGCCTGTGGATTTCAAGGTTTGGCGTCTACTGAGTCTTTCATCCAGTTCAGCAATACCCTGTTGGTCAGAATAATAGTTTTAAACAGGCTACGGTCATGTTATATCAAAAAATGACCATATGATTTTATTTCATGTTAACCAGTAAATCTAAGTGTGGATAGGAGTAAATGTGTCATTTAGAATTTGATCATTTTATTCTATTTAGATATTTGTCTGTAGCTTGACTTTGATCAGATTCTAAATAGGATTATTTTTAAATAAATGATTGAAATGATTTAAGTATTAAAATGTTTCAATTTACATGCCGTTTTCATCTGTTAAAAACATATCGTTCATAAATAAATTCATTTTCTTTGATTGTGATTACCATAATGAATGATTGTGATTCCCGCAATGTAGATTAGATATACAGTATTTATTTCAATCTAACAATAAGAAAGAAGAGTATCACTTGTGTGAATTATCCTTTCCATTGTAACTATTTATCAATTTCATCTTTAAAAGTGTTTCATAAATAAATTAGTCTTTTATTTTGTTATTTTTCACTAATGAACTATTTATTTATTCCTATATTTTAATGAGATAAATATTTTATTACAATATAGGAATAATATTAAAACATATACAAAGAAGGGATTATCACACTATACTATCCTAGTCTCATTATTGATACGAATTTGGTTTATAAACGGTGCATATTATATTGTATTCGAGTAATAGTCAATACTGTACACCTTTATTACTATTGTGGTGTGTACTACTGATGTCGACAGATTTAAATAGTATGTATCACCAATCGTAAATGAAATATCTAGAGGCAGAAAGTTAAAAACATCAAAGAAAAGAAAACGAGAATCGAGAATGATTGGTATGTCAATGAAGGAACAATAAAATTTGATACGATTGATTAATTGACATTTTGCAAATGAAATATTTACTGTATGATTCTCAAATTTTAATAAAATGTTCTGTAATTTTGTATTTAAATCCATTCGATTGTCCTCATTTCTGACCTCATTCATTATACTACTATTCTGTAAAATAATTACGATTTAATGGAATTTCGATTTGACAAAAACATTTAAAAAAATGGTATTTGAACCAAAAAAAATTTTTTTTAAATTTATTTATTATAAAACTTTGTTGACAACTAAAATTTACTCACCCTAAAGTTTAATGTTCATGTCAAAAATTACATTATCGATTATGCACAAAATTTAAAATAAACAAATGATTCTATCATAGACAAATTGTTACAAGTATAAGTTAATGAATTTTATCAACAAAACTAAATACCTAAAATAACCAACCATCCGACAAATTATTTTTTTTTAGCTAAATGTTAAATAACTAAATTCATTTATTAAACGTCATATAAAAATATGAGAATAAGTTATGAATTGGTTGGTTGTTCGTTTGTTTGTTTGTTTGTTTGCTTCAACTGAATTAAATACATTGATGAAATCAAATGTTTTTTTTTATTTTTAATTATTACAATTTAGTTTGACAAGGTAAAATTATGTACACATTGGAACTTCGGTTGTTTTTTTTTTAAAGTTAATATTCCATATCCTGAAAAAAACGTGTTGTGAACTACACATCATTGAACTATATATCTATCTATATATACAACTCTATCGTTTTATACTTTACATAACTCAGTATATATGGTTAAAATTAAGAGTGAAAATTCGTGATTTTTGTTTTGTTTTTTTGAAAAGACTACTTATATTTAAACTGAGGTTACATAAATATCATTTAATCGGGTTAACTTTAGTGTTACATTACAAATAAGTTAATTTTGAAATGTATTGGATAATGACTATTCGATTCTCAACTTATAATCGAGATTCTATATATGAGAAAATATGTATAGTTTTGGTTATATACAACTAAGAAACCCACAGTTTATTGATTTTTAATTACTTTTTAACAGATATGATGAAATATAAGCAATATATATTGCCATTTAGTAAGATTGATCTTGATTTGATTAATTTCATCAATAATTAAATGAAACCCCTTAGAACTGTGTCATCTACAAAACTTAAAAAAACATGATAAGTTTTGTTTTTCACAGTATTTTATTATTATCAGAAGGGGTTTTGTGGAGGTTTTTAAAAATTTCATTGGTTGAAATCATGAGTGAATTGAAGCTAAACCACAGTGGAAAACCTGGAAGCACAGGAAAGCTGTTTTGTCCTAGTATGGGACTCCTCAGCAGTGTGCATTCACAATCCCATACGCAGGATTTGAACACAGGACCTATCGGTCTTGTACACGAATGCTTAACCTTTAGACCACTGAGTCGGAATTCAACGGTGTTAATATCTAACTTCAACCAATCCATGAAATTGAGCGACACATCCACCACTATTTTTAGTGATCTCACAACAGACCTGGTTGAACTCCACTGGTAACGGTTGATTTCATTGTGTAAATTTATGCATTTAATACAACAGAAAATCTACTTAAATGCTAACAAATATGATTCCAAATATCTTGGAGCCACTAGTTCTATTCACATTTTATAATAACTGAATACGTTTATTAAATAGCTAAAGTGAATGCGGAAGAAGAATTTTCAAAGTTATTTGAAGTCAATCAGGGATATATGAATATGGGACATTTTGTAAAACGTGTTTTTCACTTATATATCTCAAATGTTTGAAAATGTTTTGTTTTAACCCTTTAAGCGATTTATCTTAGATGATGATTACATAGATACTTTAATAAATCGCTGTTGACTGCATTATTGATAGAATAATGTAGTGTTACAAGTACCTGGTAAGATGAGTTAATTATTTTTCTACACAATTATTACTTATAAATTATAAAGCTATTAACCAAGGTTATTATTTTTAGTGTCTAAGCATTTCGATAGGATTCGATCTTCATTAAGAAGGACCTGACATATAAGACGTTAATCACCACCTAGTGATCAATCAATTGTAAATACATCTCAGTCCTACAGGATATCATTTACGGCTCTCATAGCTCAGTGGTAACGTTCCTGACTTTGAAGCTAGATGACACTGGATTGAATCCTTCAGAGAGCATCAGATTCCTCAAATATAATACAGGTACACCCTGCTGACGATTGCCAAGTAGCATAAAACCTAGGTCCAAGGTTTTCTGTTGACTACCATGAATCACCATCTTATCTAAGCATATCTATCTATTATATAGGATGTGTTATCTATTTAGCATTTTTCCATAATCTGGGTTAATTTCTTTCTTTATTTAGGTTTTTTTCTTTTTTCTAAATTAAATATCAATAATTTATTGGGAATATTTTCCAACAACACAGTAAATCATGTACATGTAAACTTAATTGTTCAGTTTTTGTTTTGTTTTCTATAAACCATAGATAAATCTTTAATTCATGAGAAACTAGTTTGAATTTCCGGCCTTTTTTTACGTTAAATTGTTTTTTTTCCTTTTTTATTTTTTATAAACAAAATAATCAACTTAAAGATGACTAGAGCTGATTTGATTACAGAGTATTAGTTGTAAACATTATCGATATATCAAATGTAGGAATGGTAAATTAATCCATAATTAGTTGATGTAATATTACTTGTTTAATGTATGGATACTCTTTAAAAAGAAATGCAACTGAAATAAATATTTAACACTTTAGAACAAAATATGTCAAGTAGATAGATTGTGATTATCAGTGAAATTCAAGTCAAATGTTTCATCTTATTAAGAACTTTTCAGTTGAATATTTCCACTGCATAATGTTAATTTACTTGATGTTGTTTTACTTGTATATACCCATTGTTATTTAGGACTGCAATTGGCACATGTGCATCCTGTGTAGATTGCCTCGATATAGCCTTAAATCACAAACCATTGTACAAGCAGGTGATTATCAAGACTCAGTAGCTAAGTGGAGAACGCGATATCATTTGAAGTGAATGATACTGGGTTCGAGTACCAGATTGAACATCAACTCTGAGATGTAAGTACATCCAACTTACGAGTCCCAAATAGGATGGAACGCGCGTCCTGTATTGCACTGCTTGCCATCATCCATCTTTGCTTAAACAATGTTAATGTTCATAATGAGACTCAAATTTAATACCTATTATCTCAAAAGTCCAGTACATTATCCGACGAGTCGGTTAGGTACGGTATTTATAACAACATTATTTAGCGATAGTTATCTCATAGGAATAAATTGAGTTGACACTTTAAGCATAAGTTACAGGGCTCAACTTTCAATGTATATGTATACACTATGATTTGTGAACCTCCATGCAACGGAATAATCTGTCGTTTACCCAACATGAAAAAAGGATACCATAAAAAAATCGCATAATATTTATTGAATATAAATAGAAAAGGATAACAGAAATAGTAATGAGAGAAATGACGTTACCAATGATTTCTGTATCCTAATTGGTTATCTAGAAGTACCCAATGTTTTGTTAAGCTTTTCATACTCAATGAATGGTAATATCAAAGCTCCTAAATTTTGTTGTCAGGAAGTTTAAAATAAAACGTTTTTTTCTTGTTAACCCTTTCATAACTCTGCAAACGACTAAATCTAAGACCGTCATACTTGGAGGTTTTCGAGATGCATTTAGAATAAAATGTCAAACCTAATACTTCATTCAACCCAACATCGGTATACATCTATCAGTTTTCCTGCTCATGTGGATCAGGTTATTTCAAAATGCCTCTCTAAACATTACCCTTCATGACTCTCCAAAGTATTACAGAAGTTAGTCAAAAGCTTTACCTTACAGCATATAGACAATTTAAGTCATTCCACTTCACCAGAATCCTCCTTCAGAATTATACATAATCAGAAGGGTCGGCTAAATAGGAATGCAAATGAAAAACTTATGTACATCAAAGACTATTGCTGACCACCAGTTTAAACCTAACCTATACGTGCAAAATCAGTATGTTTGGTCCTTCACGCTTTCATGGTCTTAACCTCCCTTTCTCTCTTCCATAATCTGTTGTTTTTGTTTATTTTATCATTTCTACACCTCTCCAATTATTTTCATAATTATTGGTGAATCATTATTACAACTTTTAATTATTCCGTAATTAATAACCATCAAGTAGATAATTATTTTCACCTTACCACATATTCACTAGCTGATTATCACATCTGATTTTTTAAGTCTTGTCAACGTATCACTTCAAGTTTTTTCTTCATTAATTAGCACCTTTCTATCTTGTTATAGAACATTATTTTAGCAAATAAAATTAACTCTCTTGGTATTGTTTTACTTGAATCTTCCCTATGATGTTTAAGAGAACAATTGATTAATCTGTTATTGACATATGTACATATTGTGTGTATTGCATCGTTATTGCCTGAAGTCACAAGCTTTATAAGCAACGATGAATAGTGGCTAGTAGTGGAATAAAGGAAGCGCGTTTCATCGAATTTGGGACTCGTCAGCTTGGTGTACCTGCATTTCAGATTTGATGTTCACTCTGGGACTCAAACCCAGTATCATTCACTTCAAATGATATCGCGTTATCCACTCAGCTACTGAGTCCTGATAGCCACTTGCTTGTGCAACGGTGTGAATATAAATTCACTTGATATTGTTTTGCTCGAATCTTCCCATTGATGTTTAAGACTGCAATTGATTAATTTCTTATTGGCAGTGTAAGGATACTAGGTTCGAGTCCCAGAGTGAACACCAACTCTATAATGCAGGTATATCCAACTAACGAGTCCCAAATAAGACGAAACGCGCATCCTAAATTCCACTGCTGGCCACTATCTATCTTTACTTAAAATTAACTCTGTATACAAAATTGTACAGTTTAAATAAATTAAATTTTACTTCGCTGAATTGATCTATTTCTTTTAAATGTATCTATTTAATCATCATTTAGTTGTTAAGTGGACAACATCAAATTAATTATTTTACTCATATTTATCATTTTATTTATTTAAATAAACTGATTGAAAATTAATTATTTCTATGGCGGATAAATTGACAATTATTGATTACTATTATTTATCATTATTAATCTCAATTTTTTTTAATAAAAAAAAACAATGATTTTTCATGCATAACATTTCAGTTGATTAATTAACAATAATGATTGACTTTGTCAAAATAATTTAAAATGGAACAAAAAGAAAAAATAAATGAATATTTTTTATGTACTACTGATAATATCGCTAATTATAATGATCATTTGGTGTATAATATTACCATTATTTTTTAATATTAAGTTTCAAAGAATCTACTTCAAGGAGCTGGATTACAACTACTCTATATAGTCGAAGCTATCTGGATCAATTCTAGAAAATTAAACTTATGTATCCAGAAAAAGTATATCCAGCCTCTATGTTTAACTTGGCCCATAATTGAATCACTGCATACCTGAACTGAATATTTTAAACTTCTTACTCCATTCCTGATTTTCTTTTGTATTAACTTAACTTAATCTTCACATTCATCATTCTCAATTTACATGAATACTTTTTTAAATTTATTGTAATTACCTTGATAACACTCCTCTTATTACATGCTATATTCAGACAAGAATATTACTATTATTACTATTATTATTATTATTTCAATTGACAAGATGAAATTCTCCTACTATGAATTTTATTCACACGATGTTTTACATTTTCATTTTTGCTATATTAATATTATACTGATCGTGACTAGACCCTTTAATCCAAATTATTCTGACATTTATTAAATGACCTTTCTAATTTACAAATAACACAATTTTGAAGTATATATGTTGTAATAGATAAAAACGTTCACCATTTTTAACATATAACATTATCAAATTCACTAATACATGCCTTATTTTGGCCTTTATAAAATGTCACAATAATTATGAACATATAACTGTAGAGTCTGATGATGAAGTTATTGAAAACAATTGTTCGCTCTAATATTGTTTTTTTTTCAATAGTTGAATTCAAGGGTCAAGTAAAGCTAGATCACCATGGAAAACCTGAAAGAATTAGATGGCCGTTTCGTTCTATTGAGGGATTCTTCAACAGTGCGCATCCACCATTCCACCCCCCGCGAGATTCGAACCCACGAACTAACGCTTAGCCACTAAACCATTGAGCCGGCATCCAATGGTGTTAATGTCTAACTTCAACTAACTAAGTTGAGTAATGCATCCACCATTGTCTTCATTGAGTTGCTATCTCACAATAGACCTGGTTGAACTCCACTGGTCACTGCTTTTCACTAGAACTCCAGGAAATACATCTTGAAGCAGGTTACTAGTGAGTATATGATGATTATAATCAGAGAGGGTTTTGTGAAGATTCTAGTACTTTCAATGGTTGAAATCTTGAGTCAATTAAAGCTTGACCACCATGGAAAACCTAGAAGCATTGCATTTTGACGTGATTTACTTTATCATGATATATACTACTTGCTTTTGTTCTTTTCAAGAATTTCTTTATTAACGTTTTCTTACCTAACAAGTTTCCAACTTATTTCAAGACAAATCCAAGTAATTTTATTTTATACTTGCCTACCTAATCAATCTTACTTTAATGAGTTAGAAAACTTTTTTTATTCACAACTCAATATTTTCTTCTGATTCAAGTAGAATGAAGAAAGTGATTAAAAAAGTTATTTACATTAATTATTAATGTAAATCAGTAATAGGTGTACTTACATTCACTTGTTAGACCACTGCTTACATTAATGAACTAAACTCTAACAGACAAATAATGGTTTATTATTATTATTAATAGTTAACAATTTTCATTTGAATAATCCACTATGTTTTAATCACCAGTTACTTTAGACAATAGGTAGTTCATGAAATAAGGATAAATTGATTAGTTACACCAACTCTACAGAAAATATTTGTTCAATTTTTCAAATTTACTATGACTTACTACACCTTAGTTACTACATTTCTCAAAATGTCCACTCCCATTCAGATTTAACTGATCACTTCCATTTACTTGATCTATCTTATCTTTTATTAATTACACATGATTCGTTTTACCAACAACACTAAACATTCCTATTTTATTACTTAATTCTTATATTTATGTAACAAATTATAATCATTAACCAACTATTATTTTAGATTTAGATCTGTTTTTATATCCTTTGGATTTCTGAGAAATTTATGTCTTAATCTTAATTGTAAAACCTATATATTAGTATAGAACCTTAATGAGGAACTAATTGGGAAGAAATATTCCTCTACTCAACTTGTGTTCTTCAATATCTTGATGGGAATATTCAATATTTTGAAATACATGATTGATTAATTCAATTTGTAATATACTCAATTAGTTAATATACTATCTAATACAGGGTCAACATTTTACTGGATATCTAATTTTTACGTTAACAAAATTAAAAAACGAGACTGGTTAATCACTAAAACTTTTTCACACCATAATGAATTTCATTTTATTATGTCACCATTTGTAAATTCAACAAACTCATCATAAAATATCACAAATAATCCTTTGAAGTGTCTAAAAGATTTGACAAGTATCTTAACTATAATGATTATTAAGAAAAGAAAGATGGGATTTAACTGATTAGTTGGGACTCTAGTGAAGGAGAACACAGGTGAGGACAATTGATTATATTTATAAATAAAGATGGATAGTGGCTAGTTTTAGGACCTAGGATGCGCGAACGGTACTAGGTTCGATTCCCATATTGAACATTAATTCCGAGATGCGAGTACATCCAGCTGACGAGTCCCAAATAGGACGGAACGCGCATATTAAATTCCACTGCTAGCCACTATCTATCTTTGCTTATAAAGCTTGTGATGTCAAGCAATATTGAGACAATTCGCACAGTATGCCCATGTAACACAACAAGACACTGATCAATTGCAATCCTAAATAACAATGTGAAGATATATGTAAACAACACCAAATGAATATGATTATATTTAGCATAAAATTACAGTTTTAATTGATAAAATAGAAGAACCACACTCTAATACATCATTTGTAAAATGTTCAAAAATTATCTCAGATTTCATTGTTCCTGCATTTCTATACTAATTGCCTTCTATTCTTGATCTCATTGCTCTACTATCATACATTCTATTCCTAACTCGTATTATATACTACTTATGTTGATATAAGTAGCACACAACACAGTGACG
This sequence comes from Schistosoma spindalis, assembly GCA_946903255.1. Taxonomy (NCBI): domain Eukaryota; kingdom Metazoa; phylum Platyhelminthes; class Trematoda; order Strigeidida; family Schistosomatidae; genus Schistosoma; species Schistosoma spindalis. The sequence goes on along the minus strand of OX336420.1, from coordinate 25,158,471 downwards.
TGATAACCTGAACAAAAAGCACAACTTTTTTGATAAATTCAAAATGAAGGTATTTTAACGAGATTAATATTATCATTTTGACTAAATGTTTATATATATATGCTTAATGATGCATTCAACTGACTATACTCATTATACATAATATTAATGATTTGTTTATTCAAATGATAAATATAATTAATAAAGAAAAAGTAGCAAATAGAAAACAACAATAACACTAAAAAGGTTACTATATAACCCTCTACTAATAATAATGATAATATCAATATAAAATGGGAATACTCTTAAAAGATAAATGTATATTATGTACATAATTGTACTTGAAATTTGTTTGTTTGTTTTAGTTTTGTTTTTGAATGAAGTTACTGATTTTGATCCTTAATTCATATTGTGCTTGATCATTTTTGAATAAAGTATTGTATATTATAATAGAAGAGAACTTTTGAATTAATGGGAATTTTAAGTGTATTTTTTTTCGACTTTAAAAGTATGTCGATGTGATGTAAACAAATTCAGTTTGAAATGATTAATCACTTTAAATGGATATGTCAATAGTTAGGATTTATTATAGGAAATACCTTTAAAGATCATTATAATTCCTTATACCGTTTTATTCTTAAAATGTTATGAAACATATATCTTTTAGAGAGAGAATGAGAAAGAGAGAGAGGTTAATTCTCGGAGTTCTAGTGAGAAGCCGTGACCAGTGGCACCAATCCATATCGGGTAGAGACATGTATCTACTTTAGTACAATGGGAGATGGTCGCGCAATTTCGTGGATTGGTTGATATCGGACATTAACACCATCGGATGCCGCTCAATGTTTTAGAGGTTAAGTGCTCGCACACGAAACTGAAGGCCCTGGGTTAGAATCTTGTGAGTGGGATGGTGGATGGGCCCTACTGAGGAGTCTCACAATAGGATGAAACGGCCGTTCAGTGCTTCCAGGTTTTCGATGGTGGTCTAACATCAATCGATTCATGATCTCAATCAAAAACTTAATAATCTGCACAACCTCAATACTATTAACTGTAATGCCTGAACAATTTTAAGCACTTTCAATCATGTTCTTATGATTTTAGAAGGTGTTTTGTGGAGATTTTAGTAATTTTAATATTTGAGTTTATGAGTCAATTGAAGCTCAACCACCATGGAAAACCTGGAAGCACTGAACAGTCGTTTTGTTCTGTTGTGAGACTCCTCCGTCGTCCAGTGCTTCCAGATTTTTGATGGTGATCTAGCTTCAATTGACTCATGATCTCAACTAATCTAATTAATTTTATTTTGGGATTTTATTTCTATTATTTAGAGTCATATACAATTGTTTTTCGTGAGCATGTTAATCTTGTGTGGATGTTACAAAATAAGCTTATTGAACTTGATGGTTATACCTATACTGTTTATTATTCTGTGTTCCAATATGAAACACCTGTCTACCATGTGAACGGAAAAGTAGATGGATGTTCTAGGTACTGTATACTTAGATGTTAAAAATGCTGGGGGACAACTATAGCCTATGTTCAGTTGTAAAGTTTCTAAAAGTGTTGTAAATATTTGGCTATTTAATATAAAGACAACAACTAATATAAATTATGGCTAATATAAGGTTTAAGATTATGTTCTGTATAAAAAATAATCGAACAAAACTACTCGATGAGATGTTCAAAATTTTTTTCAATCTCTGAAACTTACTTACTTTCTTACGCATCTTAACCCTCACTTTCATTCTCCATCGAACTCTGTCCTGGACAATCCTTCCCAGTTGGATACAGTTGCTATTCATCCTTTTCATATATGCTCCAAACTCCTGACGCAGCGTATTCTTCGACACTTCACATTTCCGTTTCCACCCAGCATTTCAAGTTAATGCTTACTTCGTAATGCAGTTTGCTGATTTCTTCAATGTGTGTCCTATCCACCTACAACGTCTTTTCCTAGTTTCTTCCTTGGCTGGAGGTTGGTTTATTCTCTCCCACAGTAGGCTGTTGATGGTATTCTGCCAACGGATATTGAGTATCGTGTGTAGATAACTGTTTATAAATGCTTGTAACTTCTTGATGATGGTTATAGTAATTCTCCAAGTTTCAGCTCTGTATAATGGAACTAACTGTCTTTACGTTCGTTTTCAAGATTCTGATTTTCACATTTGTTTTGAGTTTTATGTATCCCTCAACTGTCGGAATACACTGAAAGTGGCGGACGGTGGCTCAATTTCGTTGATTGGTTGAAGTTAGACATTGACACCGTTGGCTGCCGGTTGGCTCAGTAGTCTAGAGGTTAAGCGTTCGCGCACGAGACTGATAGGTTCTGGGTTCGAATCTCTCGAGACGTGATGCACATTGTTGAGAGGTCCTACAATATGACGAAACAGTCATCCAATATTTCCATATTTTCCATGGTGATCTAGTTTGAATTGACACATGAATTCGACAATTAAACTATAGTTTTGTTTAAAACTTGAAAAAGTGTTGTCGACATAGTTCTTATCATCATTTAAATGTGTGAATAAAACCAGAGACATAAAATATATGCCCATATAGTTAATTTATTTAATGCAATATTATTACAATTGATAAACATAATGAAATAAACTGATTAGTGTCAGAATGTATCCTCATTTGTTGTTTTATAGTAAAACAACTAATATATGACGTTGTATAATTGGTAAATGTCAACAGCTTGAACAAACAATAATAATAAAAACAAATAGTTAGATTAGGAGAAAAAGAAAAAGGGAAAAAAGGAAAAAAAGAAAAAGACAGAAATCACCTATTCCATTTTGATTATGAAATAATTTCAACACTATTTTACTATTCTATTCTATTTAATCCAAATCAGTTTAGGGTCACTTGTCAAAAAGAAGAAAAAAAAGAAAGAAATGGATAATTACATCTTTTTTTATTTTTTACAGCAGATGGTTAATTATCTCTTGACATATGTTCACCTTTCATGTATAATTTTTATCACATATACATATATAAAATACATAATTGAATCTAATAATATAAATGTAATTGTTTAGATTGATACATCCAAGTCATTCATATACATAACTCATTCAATATGACAGAAATAATGATAGAAATTATAAACAAAAGTGTATGAATAACCAGTTCATGAGTTTTTAATTATACAATAATATTTTCGGTAAATAAGTTGATTTTAAAAAGATGCACACTTCTGAAGAGTCTCACAATAGGATGAAACAGCCGTCCAGTACTTCCAGGTTTTCTATGGTGATCTAGCTTCAATGAATTCATAAATTCAACTGTTAAAAGATTTATTATCTTGTAAAAGTACATCTCACTAATATTTGACATAACAACAATATATTCAAAATAGAATATTTGATGTTTCTGTGGGAAGTTTTTTCTCTATTCATGATTTCATATTTTAATTTGAGAAAAATTAAAACATGGTAGTGATGTATTTATTGAATATTAAAAATGAATTCAAAATTATCTTTCATTACAAATAAACTGTTTTGTATATAAAGTTATTAGACATCAAAGATACAACTGAAAACTACCGGAAATTTTGATATTTGATTGTAGGATAGTTTGATTACTTATATATCACAGACGGTATAGGTTCTATCTAGTTGATTGTGAATAAAATCACCCTCAACACTTTAAAGGATCACCCAAAGTTTAACAATAATACCAAAGGTTTTAGAATTGATATCGAATGAATGTTATGCATCATATCGTTTAGACGGTTTGTAATTTGTTATACACTGCATTTATCATGTTAATTTAATTTCCATTAATGCACTTAATTCAGTGTAACAAGATACTATCAGATAATGATAACGAGTCGTAACGTAATCATCTTTGAAATATGACGTTAGCCCAAACCAGCGTCAGGAAATATAAGTGTCTGATATTTGCTGGATTATCATCGACCCCAATCTAGCTCAAGAAGTAATAAGTTGGTTGAATAGTAAACATTAGAACACTGAGATAACCAATTAAACTACATGATCAGTGACTATTCATCAAAATCAAAATAGAATTGCCAAAATCAATGAATAAAGATCTTAATATAACGAACTATGATTAGTCACGCTGGTTCTCATCCATTCACTATTTGTCGCTTCCTTGGAATTAAAAACTTCACATTCTCTTATTTATCCATTTCTTTTTTGGACATGTTTTCAGCGATTATCAAAATATTTTTACATTTCGCCCGAATTCGCCTTGCTGTATTAGTAACTAATGGCAAATCGTAACAGATTATCTTTTATCATTTTCATATATCTCTGCTAGAGAATTAGAATTCGCTAAAAAACACCGTGTAAACAATGAATCTCTTGTCATTTAAAATAGACTATTTATTCTATTTCGCTAATTTTCTCTTATTAACTTTGCAAGACAATGACAATGACATATTTCATCTAAAAGTCATTTAAAATCTCATTAATTCATAACTTCATTTTTAAGACTTAGTGTATATATTTTCTGTAATACATTAAATGAAAAACGAAATTAATTCCGGAAAACTTCGGGAAAATCATTTGTAAAAGTTGAATAGTAGAGTATAAAAATAACTAAATGCAATATAGTGAATATTTTCACTGGAAACGTAACGAAATCATATTTGCATCAGAAGGGGTTTTGTGGAGATTGTAGTAATTTCAATAGTTGAAATCATGAGTCACTGCTGGATGTGTCACTCAATTTCGTGGATTAGTTGAAGTTAGACATTTACACCATTGGATGCCGGTTCAGTGGTCTAGAGGTTAAGCGACCGCGCACGAGACTTATAGGCCCTGAGTTCGAATCTGATAAGTCTTGCGATTTTGAACGCTATACTCGATTCCTAAGCTATTCTGAAACCCCCGAGCTAGAACTATACAGCGACCTGAACACGAGAGAGAAGGCGCAAAGTATGCGAAAAGTACTTTACTCCAAGGTTCCTTTTTAATACAGAAAAAAGAGGGTTTTTATAATATTCTAAATGTCCTTGGGTTGCTCGAAGATTCTGGAATGCTACTAAACATAGTAGCGGTATAGCAATCAACCAATCAGAACCTCTACATGTGACATCCCACATCCTTGATGTTTCTGGCTAAACTCCAAGTGGACGCTGATTAGATGAAATGCTTCTTAAGGTTTCCTGATCCTTGCTTGTCTTTTGCGAGAACTTTTCTGGATCATCCCAATAGAATCCCACAGGGCGGGGTCATGGATGCGCACTGTTGAGAGGTCCTATAACATGACGAAACGGTCATCCAATGCTTCCAGATTTTTCATGGTGGTCTTGCTTCAATTGACTCATGATCTCAACCATTTAAATCATATTTGTGAAGGCAACATATCAATGATGAACAACAACTTGTTTCTTCACATGTCTGCTTTCCAGATGAAACATAATGATAAGAATCGACTAAGAGATCATGTTAAACTGAACAGATTGTTGAGCACTGAAAATAGGTCAATATTAAAAAAATGTTTGATTGGATGTTCTACAATACTGAATTAAATGTATGGATAAGTAAAGCTGAAATGTAAATATAGGAGAACAGGTTACAAAAGAAATTGAGAACGGTTAAAAGAAGAAGTGTAGTATTCTGTGATGAAAGGAAAAATAAAAATGCTACAACTTTCTTTTGGTTAAAAAGGATTATGAAAACTAGCCTAAAAATTTAAAGATCCCTAGAATAGGGTGGAATGTTAAGGAGAGTGATATGATGGAAAGAAAAGTCGAAATTGGAATAATTTACTCATTTTCAATATTGTTCAACATTACTTCCGTTCTAATTCAATGTAATGATCATTCAGTGTAGTATTTGGTTTCGTTTTCTTATATGATATTTTTATTCTGTATTAACATACGATATTCTTGTATTCAATTGACATGAACTAGCCTCATCAGGAAATGCAGCATGTGATTTGTTATAACTAAGTATTTTCCATATATGTGATTTCATCATAATAATCAATTCAAATGGGTGTACAATCAATAAATAAATCAGTGTATTTTCGACTAGAATCGTCGTCGTCGTGTTTCGGGGGTTAATATATTTTCACTTATACCAGTCTTTGTGTTGCTGCTTTCACGTCGAGGAAATTTCAGAGGTCCTTTGTTTCGAGTATAAGTGATAAGTGTTTCCGACACAACAATCAGCGACGATCAGATATAACAGAGAGAATTGGATTTTGTAGTTACTATCCATCATTGATATTATTTAGATAACTAGTGTAAATTAGAAGACACTGAACACATGATTCGTTTTTGTATAGGACTTCTCAGTCGCGAGCAACCACAATTCCAACTTAGGTCAGTCTTTGATGCAGACTGTAGAAACATAGAGATTCTGTTTTGTGTAAAAGATACTTTCTAACCCAGATTGAGAAATGCAAATGTCTTTATCTGGTTATGATCACAATGGACTAAATGTAGTAAAATGGAGTTATGTAGTAACTTTACTTAACACTTCTTGACCTGATATGCGCTACTATTTTGCAGATATCTGGAAGAGAGTGCTTGAGGAAATGTGAAACGACAACTCAGTGGACATAGAGAATAAACTTACTTCTATCAATGAGATTAAGTCCCAACAATCAACAATGCTCAAACGTTAATTAAAAGTAATCTGGTAACTATTACTAGCAAAAGGTGAATCAAGGTTTTGAATTTGTTAAATGGTAATTTGTCCTTGCCAGAACATATGCTAAGTATAAGTACTAAGCAAACGTACTGAAACATTTTTAACATTAAAAAATCATAGTAAAGCTAGGTGAATGTTAAAAACACACAACAACTTGATAACTTAGAAACATTTAATTTATTAACATTGAATTAATGTGACAGTATAACACTACATTATTTTAGACAGCTAGAAAGTTTTTGAAAGGTCAATTACCAAATTACAGAAATGTACTTTCTAGTCATATATCCTTTAGAATATGTGTACATATAGCATAACTGTGTGTACTATGTGTCAAAGTTATTCACCATTTTGTCATTATTTCTAGCAAGTTTAAAGTAACAACACTTCATAAAATAATAAAACTGAAATGTTGTACAGAGTCTATGTTGTAGTACTGGGTTTCATTAATTTTGTTGTACAAGAAAGCTATTCCTGTTCACTTAGTTAATAAAAATGTTTACTAGATTCAATAATGAAGTTGATTTAGTTAAAACAGAAATTAGCTGACCCCTGAAGCTGCTAAATCTGGTAGGATAAATATTCTAAGTTGATAAAAGTATCTAATGCTATTGATGATTACACTAAGCACATCAAAGCGGTTAATGGAGTCAGTAGTGCGATAATTTTCGTTTATTTTATCTAGTTAATAGGCTTTTTTTAAAGTCGTTTTTGAAAGTCATTTCCTTCATGAAGTAATATCATTTAAAAGTAATGAATGACCACATTCATTGTCGTTTGTAACTCGTCGAATTGTACACTTCAACAGCTTTGCATAATCGAACTGATTATGATACCATTTAGGCATCAACGTGCAGTCAAACCGTTCTCAGTTTCTACTTCAGTTAACATGTGATACAGAATAATTCTTATAAATATACAAACTTAACATAACAATGCCTAAATAACGAAATTAACTGATTTATTTTGTTTTTTCTGACATATGATTAAAAAACAATTTTGTGATGACAGACAGGTGAACTCAAGGAAGCTCTAAGAAGCTCAGTATGAGCCGGAGATATTCCAGCCAATCACCTTTTAGAAGAATATTCCAGAATCTAGACATGTAGCTTCTTTATTGGTCAAATGCTAAAAACCCCATGTATACGGATTGGATGGCTATAATGATGATTTTGTTTTTACTAAAAACTATAAATGCCTAAGAGTTTCGAACCATATTTGACATCTTTTGGAATAGCGTTCCTTCTACTTGTCTTCTGTATTTTGATTTGCGACTTTGAGGATTCTAGCATTCGAGTGCTCACGTTGTACATGATGTATCAAGAATCTAAGCTCTAGATATAACAATTATAAAAGACATTAATTATCCTCATCATTACACTGAATAAAATACTGCAGCGTGTACATTTGTTCGCAATTGTTCTGAATAAAAACAAATATTATAAAATGATTTCTCATCATATTAATTCTTTCTCCTGTTGTATTGTTGAGAGCTATTACACCTGAACTTGATATACTTGTATGACAGATTCTTAATTGTTTATTACTGACTGACTACATTGTGTTTAAAGTGTTTGTTTGTTTGTTTTTTTTACAATACCGATGAATGAGAAAAAAGAATTAAAAAAATTATAAATACACTATTTATACAAAGCCTAGTTGATTCATTAATTCACTGTTTAACATTGTCTACCGACTAATTAAGCAACGAATATTTAATCGCGATTTCTAACTTATATACAAGTAGTGATTGTGAATGTCTTTTATTTAATGGTTGAATTCATGAGTCAATTAAAGCTAGACTATCATGGCAATCCTGGAAACACTTGATGGTCGTTTCGTTCTAGTGTGTGACTTATCAGTAGTGCGCACCCACGATTCCACCCGTACGATTCAAACCCAAAACCTATCGGTCTTGCGTGCGAAACAATAAATAATTTCATCAAGGCATTATTATTATTTAGCTTTTTCGTTTTATCTAATGACAATTTTTTTCGGGGGGGGGGAGTAATTCCGCTTTCTTTCTGATCTTAACCGTTAAAAAGATTTAGAGAGAAAATTACTAATTGGGTACATCAAAATTGTCATTGATAATTCATTAAATAAACTGTCACAATACCGACTTTTATGATTTTAATCATAAATTGTCATTAGTGAACATTAAATGATTAAATAATATAATATGAGCTTATGTAAAATATTTAGACTACATATAAGTGGATATGTATATACGTATATACATCAAAATAATTTATAAATCCACTTAGTTATTGAATAAGAAAAGAAAGACAAATGATCTGTTTATAGAGTACCGTAACGACTAATAGTAGCCAACTGAAATATGAATAATTTGAAGAAAACCGCTTTTATTTTTGTTACCTATCAAGATATAAAGATATATACATGTGTACAGAAATAAACGATATAATGCTTTGAAAACAAGGGGAAAAACAAATTATGCTTTATGGTTATTTACATATGAATAGATTACTAAAAGACGAATAAGAAAGAAAAAAACTACTGCAAAAATCATATGAATAAATAATAATAATTATTATTATTATACATAAGGTTAAAGACATAATAAACCCGAAAACTAAGATAAATAAAGTTGGTTAGTAACGAAATTCGGAACAAACTTTACATTTTATTGGAGACTTGTCATTTAAATATACCTGTATTCTAATCAAGAGTTTTAAATAATCCACATGTTACCCATTGAGCTACTGAATCCAAGCAATTACCAGCTTGTATAAACCCTAATAAACAGATAATAAGAGATGTGTAAGCTGATAAAAAGGTTATTATTGTTATTATTATTATGCAGCTTAACTGAATATATATTTTGTTACTATCAATGTTCTATATACTGAGTAGTTTGATCATAAACTGTTAATCAACATTGTATAGTTCATTTATTAAGGTATAAATTCATTACTTTTTTTGTAATGATTCTCAATAATGACAACGGTTATTCAGTTAGAATAAATTGATTTTTAAATAAAATATTTTAACAAGTAAATAATTTTAATAATTGAGATCATGAGCTAGACTACTGTAGAAAACCTGGAAGTATTAGGTGGACGTTTCGTCCTATTGTGGGACCTCTCAACAGTGCACATTCACCATCCCTCCTCTAGACCACTGAGCCATCATCCAACGGTGTTAATGTCTAACTTCAACCAATTCACGAAATTGAGCGACACATCTACCGTTGTCTTCAGTGAGTTACTATCTCACAACAGACCCGGTTGAACTCCATTGGTTAATAAATAAATTTTGGAGTATTTCTAATTTCGAAATTTTTAAATTTTATAGAATTTTATAACAGGAATAAAAATTATAGCTAATTTCTGATTAACTGCCTACAAAAGACAGTGTTCAAGATCAAAATTATCATTATGACGGAGAGAAGTTAATAAAATAGAAACTCATCAGTTGTATGTATTTCCTGACAATGGTGAAATTCACTGCAAGAATCGGACGAAGTATTCATCGTTCCGTACACCAACACATAATCCACTAACTTGACCAATGAGAATGAAGTTATTTGTAAGTAATTGTAATTTCTTGCCGTTGACATTCAAGATCGTAAGTGATCACATGAGATCCTAAATTTTAAAAGCTGCTCTTTGATTCTAATCTGTAACGGGTCATATGCATACTAATATTAACAGAACATTTGCCCTTACAGTCTTCTAATAGATTATTATTATTAATCTCTTTATTCGTTTTGGTACGATATAGAATTCTCAGCACAAAATATTTCAACAAATTTTCGTTTCTTATTTCCTGATCGACTTTGATGATAAATATTGGGTGATCGCCGGTTAGATGTTAGCAGTTCAGGAATCGACATACGAATAATGTTCATTCTTTTCGATGTATATTGCAAGATACTACGATGTCTCTGAATGTAGTTTCTGTGACTTTTACAAAGAAAGGTTGTAAACTTTTCGAAAACGCACCTGAATAGGTTATGCGATTAATAGACATAAGGATGTATTAAAAAAATTTGTTCAAATATCTAGATGACAGGAACGGGTAACTCAGATATTCAAGCAGAACATCGTTTTGTGATAACTACTTAGAACTTACTTAAGGTTCAACTAATCATATTTTGAATACATTTTGTAGCATTGTAGTAAAATTACTTTCTTATGGGTGAATATTCGTTTTAATGATGAAGTTCAATGCTCTCTTCTCTGTAATAATATAATGTCTTGAAGTGTAATTAGAAATACGACTTAACAACAGGAATCCATAATACTTTTTATCCATTCTGTTGGTACACGTGTTAACACTGTAGAGATGTAACTAATATATCGTAGAATAATTCATAAAAACAAGTTATATTACACATTCAAAATAAGTAAATAACTTTGAACAATAGTTTACTATTTCGGAACCCTGAACGTGGTTGAAATGTACTGAATAAAAATCATTTAGTCATATTTCGAAAAAATCAAACAAACAGTGGAAAATTATTTTTATATATTTAATCTAATATATGGAAACATCAGAGTAAAGATAAGCATTGAGAAAACCGAACATATCAAATTCTATGAAAGACTAAAACGACAAAGCATTCTCTCAAAAAAGCGTTAGCTCGTGAGACTGATAGGTCCTGGGTTCGCATCTCGCGGACGGGATTGTGAATGAGCACTACTTAGGAATTCCATATTAGGACGAAACGGCGGTCCAATGCTTCCAGGTTTTTGATGGTAGTCCAACTATTAAACAAATATTATAATATCCATAAAATTCCCTTTCTGATAATAACTGATTTGATCTTGTTTTTGACTATGTCTGAATCTACTTAAAGTGAATTTTATCTATTTAGCCGGCCTCTAAATATAGAAATTAACAACTATATAACTAAACACTTTGACTGTCGTATAGAATAGGCTATTCATGCGAACTTGTTCTTGTTTCATAAGATGCTATGTTTTGTAAGATTTGATTTTTAGCTACGGGGTCGATATTTCACTCAGGATGCTCACTGATAGCATGAAATTTTTAAGCCAAATAAAACTACGTTTGTAACCTATAACTTTATACATTTAAAATACAACCAAGATGAATCTATGCCAATTAGCTTTTCAAAGTATTTACATAAAATACATCTGTATAGTTTAAAATTATTAAACTACACACCTACATATTCCCAAATAAATCTTCACAACAATTCAGTAGTTTTGAATAAACAAATTGCTATTTCCTGCAAACAAAATTTAAAAGTTTTCGAACATTTACTTACGCCTATTACTCCTCGTGGAGGAGCATAGGCTGCCCACCAGCACTCTACATCCAACGCTGTCCTGGGCAATCCTTTCCAGCTCTTTCCAGTTGTTATTCATCCTTTTCATCTCTGCTTCTACTTCCCGACCTAATGTGTTCTTTGGCCTTCCTCTTTTCCGCTTCCCTTCAGGATTGGATTATACAACATTTAATATACAATTTTCAATGTTATATGATGTCGCTAAACGTACATTTCACTGATTTGAATGGAGTAATGAATGAATTCAAGAAAATATTTGAGCTGGTGATAATCAGTAAGTGTAAACTGTTTGTTAAATTTTGTCTTCATAAAATACTGATAGAGATTTATAGTTCAGGTGGATACTTTTCATAATGTTATTTTCTTTGATTTCTACTGCTTTATTGCAATGCTTTTATTGGCTTCCTTTGATGACAACATCAGCAAGTGCTTCTTGATTTGAGCTTTAAGGTTATAAGTGTTCAATATCTATGCTTGTAATTAGTTGTTTTTTTAAGTTATATTATCTTTATAAGCAAAGGTGGGAGGTGGTTAGCAGTGAAATCCAGGACACAAGTTTCGTCCTATATCTGCTTATGATGCCTGTGACTTAAGGGAATATCGAAGAAATTCACAGGGAATGCACATATGCTACCTTTGACGGCCTGCTTGAATATCTGGGCTATCTATTCCTGCCATCTGGATATTTCAACAAGTTATCTACTTTGGCTTGTTTTAATACATAATTATGTTTTATGTTTCTAAAAAGTGTATAACCTTTCGTTGTACAAGTTAAAGAAGACCCAATTAGAGATATCGTGGTCACTGGCAATAGACAGCGAAAAGAATGTACATTATTTAGATATTGATTTACTGGATCGCTAACGTCTGACTAGCAACCACTTAATATTTTTCGTCAGGATCGACCAAGAAGTAAGAAACGAAAACTTGCTGAAAAACGTTGCGCTAAGAATACTTTTTTGTACTGAAAATGTAACATTGAATAGAGCTAATAATAATAAATAAAATAAATAGATAACCCAAAAAGAGACTGATTAATTGCAGTCGTTAACATCAATGGAAAGACTCAAACAACCAATATCACAATGAATTATATTGTCTTTGTTCTTGGATCCCTGTTGACTATTTAATTAACCACTGATTACGGATGTGGTCGGTAGTTTACATGTTCAACAATGTAATGTATACCTCAATTGCTGCAACTTTGTATTTGTTATTACCTCTGTCTTCTGCTATGTTTTTATTTTCTTAGAAGGAAATGATTGTGTTGGTTTGTAAGAAAAATTGATTTTAAAGCCATTTGCAGTATTTATGTGGAAATCTGAGATGTTTACAAACTTAGCAGAACAATCTGTTCCCTAGTTTCCATAAATGTTTTTTCTATGATATGTAAATTCGGTAGATACCTTCTGATAAAGTTTCCAGGGTATCCATTTTACAGAAAAAAAAACAGAAGATCAATCCCCATAATTTATCGTGCATTCAAAAAGTAAGTACTTCCTGAGGAGAAAGCTTCACTATGAAAACATCTAGTTCAAACAACACAATACAATTAAATTGTAATATCATACTTAATTTTTTACGACGCAATAGGCTTCTAAATAAGTATAAATATGGTACCTCATCAAATGTGATATATGACATTTGAATAAGGTTAGTGATATTTATAGTTTAATTTTCGAAAACAGACTATTATTTGAAAGTATTCATTACCTATATAAGATTCATTCTAGCTGATGACCTCGTTCGCCATCGTTTACATAGATGTAAAACACTAGTTGTATTGTCTGTATGTTTCTTTAAAGGTTTTGCTAATCGGTACTTTTCTTGTCAACAGTTGACATTAAAATAACAAAATTCCGAGCAAGAAATAATGTGAAAACTGGCAAACATAATTTAATTTATACAACAACAGTGAAAAGTAGATCAAGGAAGTAGAAATACAATAGTGCGTAATTTCGAAAGGTTACGATTAGTAATAAATAAATGACATACATGTATGGTAAATTAGTTGATTCGGAAAATATGGGAAACATTTTATTTTCAACGATTGTTTACAGCCTAAGAAGTACACGTGTCAGTAATCGTGTAATTTATGCTGACCATAAATATTGGATTTATTCGATTGGGACTAAGCAATATGATGGGTAAATAGTGTAACCTTGAAACGAAATAGTATCTTTTTGCTTAAAATGTCAAAAGTAACATGATAGATATTTTGAACTGATTATAACTGCAATAATACATCTGTATGAAAATTAAATGCACATATACGAATGTACGAATACTATAGAATATCTACCGAAAAATTCACTATGTTTACCATATGCTAAGGGGACACAGACTAAGCCTACAGTTTGTATTTTATACAGGACTCTTAATAAAGTATGCACAGAAAAGTAAATAATTTAATGATTCAGAAGCAGTATACGCACATGCCATATCAATTTCTATACACGTAACTTTTGAATGCGATTTATTACCGATCCTGCCAAAACAAAGTTAGTGTTTTTAAAGACGAAGCTTTCATCTATGTCAGAAACTTATCATTCTTCATTAGAATCAGGGATTGTCCAATAATAATTATTATTATGGATTAACATACTAATTGATTGGAATAATATAAGTGATCAATAAGGTTGATGTTTTGAACTGTTAACTACTTCCACTGTATTTTGACAATATGCAGTGTTGGGAATAAACACAAATTATGGTGTTTTTTTAACAAAATCAAATAATCACTATGACCGATTCGATTTTTCAGTATAGTCACTTTAAATAAATATTTGGTGAATTACAGAAACATTTTTGGTCCAAGCGGTTAGGGTAAAGCTCAGCTGGAAAGTAAGGATTTATCACAGACTAATGACTGCTGGAGAACTACTGGAAATTTCATCACATTTTACGACTAGCCTATAGTGTGTACTTACTACTCGGTACGGCATCAATTTCAGGGCAACGAGTTCTCATAGCGATTGAAATACTAGTGACCTGGTAAATCTTAATCAACCGATTAAATTGCCTGAGTGATGCTAATTCACGATAAACCGCTGTCATAGAAATGCCTCACTCCTAATATAGTTTAGAGACCTTGTGGTCAATCTATGGTAACGAAATATGAATCCAGTGATTTTTTTAGTTCGCAGTGATTTGTGTTAAGAATGTTTCATTTATGTTCATCTCCATAGAAAATATCCGAATACAGTACTTTACCTTTACATGATCATCTATCTCTTTCTTACGTTCCATTCAAGTCTTTCCAAAACTTCACGATTACTGTTTATACATAAAGCAAATATATTTCAATTATCACACAATCTTAATAATATCCACCAAAATATGTGATGAAATTAGAACAAATAAATCTCAATTCTAGTTTTAATATCAAATATAACATTAACTGAATTGTACAGTTACTATTTATTTTAGAATAATAAAAGTAACTGTCGAAAAGAAATGGTTGTTGTGTAATTAGTTTGTACTTCTGTAATTTATCAAGTTCAATATCTTATAGTTTTACATTGTCATCTTTGAATCAATAATATACAATAACTGCTTCAAATTAGGTATCATTTACATATTAACTAACTAAAATACAAATTAAAAATTCTAACCACACTATATTTCATTAAAGCAATACAATAAGTACCGACTTTGATTTCTAAGCAAATGGAAATTTGGTTGAGTTGTTGCATATTAACATTTGAACAATTTGAAGATGTTATCAAAAATAAATAGGTCAGCTAAAGAAAACATTCAGTTACTGGGTTTTGTAGTTTTTAAAAAAAAAAAAAACCTTGTATCAAACTGCATGTAGATTTCATTGTTAGTTAATATCAATCTTTGCTTGTAGATTAAAGAAATATCGAGGCAATACTCACAGTATGCACATATGCCAATAACGGACTGATCAATTGCAGACATAAACCTTAATAGGAAGATTAGAGCTAAACAATACCATTGCACAAGCAAGTGGCTATCGGACCTCAGTAGCTGAGTGGATAACGCGATATCATTTGATGTGAATGTTACTGCGTTCGAGTACTAGAGTGAACATCAACTCCGAGATGCAGGTAGATCCAGCTGACGAGTCCCCAATGGGACGAAACGCGAGTTCTGTATTCTATTGTTAGGTACTATACATCTTTGCTTATAATGCTTGTGAATTAAGACAACATCAAGGCAATACGCGTAGTATGCACATGTGCCAATAACAGACCGATCATTAGCAATCTTAAACCTCAATGGGAAGATTCAAGTAAAACAATACCAAGTGAATATAAAATAATTTCTGTTTGAAATCTTTTTCTTTATATGTAAAAATATCAAGATTATTCGTTGTTGTATTCTCAAAGTTCATTAGATAATAAATAACATAATTCAATTGTGTGTGGAGGAATACTCATAGGAAGATACTATTTTAAAAAGGATTTTTCACTTTTAAATGTTATTGTCACTCAGTATCATGAAGCTCTCATTAATCAAGTATAGTTTTGTTATTTTTTCGTTTTATTAATATATTTAGTCAGCTACTGACAATATTGGAATAGTTTTAGGTGTTTCATGCTACTTTATAAATATTTAAGTATTTGTCGTCTAATGCATAAAACATGATGTCATTCATTAATAGTTGGATTCATGAATCAATTAAAGCTAGACCACCATGAAAAACCTGAAAGATGTATTTCCTTAAGTTTAACCAGGTCTGTTGTAAGATAGTAACTCACTGGTGATAACAGTGGCACAATTTTGTGGATTAGTTGAAGTTAGATATACAGTGCTTTCAGGTTTTCCATGGTGATCTACCTTCAATTGAATTCAATTATTAAATTACTTAAATTTCCCCTTCTGATAAAACTATATATCTTGATGTTGTTTTCACATCGTTCAAAAAAGGCATAAAAAAGTCTTTCTACAAATCGATGTTATCAACACACACTTTACAAAGATTTGTACTACTTTTTCGTGAGATTATATATCTGGTATAAATCACATGAATATAGAATTGATCAATAATCCCAAATTCACTTTTTTCAATAAACCAATTCCAATTTTCAATGCAAATTTATTGAATCCAATAAGTAATCAGCTTGATATTCAGTGTCATTAGCGAAAATATTTCTATAAGAAGGGGTTTTGTGGAGATTGTAGTAATTTCAATAGTTGGGATCATGAGTCAATAGAACATAGACAACCACGAAAAATCTGGAAACGATGGACGGCAGTTTCGTCCCATTGTTGGACATCTCAGCACTGCGCATCCACGACCTCGCCTCGCGAGATTTGAACCTAGAATCTATTAGTGTCGCGAACGATTGCTTAACCACTAGACCACTGATCCGGCATCTAACGGTGTTAATGTCGTGGATGCGCACTGCTAACGAGTTCCACAGTAGGACGAAACGGCTGTCCAGTGCTAACAGGTTTTTCATGGTGGTCTAGCTCCAACTGACTCATGATCTCAAACATTGAAAATATTTCTGTTTACTATATCTGCTAGATTTATCTCAACTTCAAGTTATCACCTCGAACATTAGAGCAAAGTACATTAGACTATCAGTTCATGGCGGCTATTAATAATTGTTTAGGTACAGGATATCTTTTTATGGCAGCAGTCTCAAGTATCAAAATGTCATACTCATATAAGTGAAAGTAACCAGTCTATAAATATATTAATTTTTAATGTTTTTTTATTTTCTCAATGTTTTAAAACAGATAAAGATATTTATATACAAATCATAAATGACCATGTTATTTTCCTATTCAATGTTGTCAACTATATATTCATTCAACGAATCATTCTTATATCGTTTCATTTTATTATTAAACAAAAAGTGTTTTTTGTTTAAATCAAAGAAAGATTTTATCAAACAAAACATTATAAACGACAAAAAAATAGAAATACTGATTCAAAAATGTATTATTGTGGTGTGTACTACTGATGTAAGTAGTATGTATTATCAATAGAAAGTAAAATACCTGTCAACAGAAGGTTGAGAAGATTGAAGAAAAGAGAAAGAAAATAAAGAATGATTAGTGTAGAAACGAAAAAACAATAAAATTTGAGATAATTGATTGACATTTTGCAAATGATGTATTTATTGTATGGATCGCAAATTTTACTAAAATGTCCTTTAAATTTGTGTTCAATTGCATTCGATTGTCTCCAATTGTGTTCTAGTTCATTACATTATAAATTGTATTTTACTCACTATAATTATACATTCACTTTCTAAACGTCTCTCTTACCACACAATATGCTTTATATATATATATATATATATATATATATATATATATATATATATATATATATATATATATATATATATATATATATATATATATATATATATAGGGACATGTTCTATTTGTTTGTTAGTCCATTCATATGTAAGTGTATTATGAAATCCACTTGTTCAATCATTTGTGCAAAAATTTCGTCGATATATTGGGAAAACCAAAATTATAATGAGTCATATTTCATATTGTTTTGTGTGAAAGAAAAGGGTAAAAATGAGGAACACAACAAAAATTGCTAATAAATTAAGAAGTTATTGTATAAGTTATTAGTCTTGATAAATAAAATTAATTCTCAATATAAATTGTTTGTTATTTATAATTAACTTCATTGTTAATAAATGTTTATTGTAGATATATATGATTCAATATATTTTAGTACAATAATATCAACGAAAAAATGATATAAACTACCTACGATCACTTCTTTATGAAGGTGTCTTTATGATTCGAATTGTACAATCTAAATCATTATGTTGGTAGACTTATATAGATTCGTTTGAAATAAGTCATATTTTATTTATTGTAGCATAGGTTTCCTCTTATTCTATTAATTATATAGTTAGTTATTATTAATTCAAATGTTTAATTTAATGAGGACATATGTTTTCTGAATATTAATTTAAACCGGATTCAATTATCGTTTTCACTGTGATCTTAATTGACAACCCTTAGAAACAGAATGTCAAGACAGTCCCACTTCATGGAGCTGAAACGTTGATAACTACTGAACCATCATCGAAAAGGTACAAGTATTTATAAATAGTTGTCTACGTAAGATACTGAATGTCCATTGACCGGATACCATTACCGAAAACCTACCGTGGGAGAGAACAAATCAGCTTCTATTTGATTATATTACGGAAATCACCAAACTTCATCACGAGGCAAACCATAACTTGGAATCCTGAAGGGAAGCAGAAAAGCGGAAGGCCGAACAACACATTTCGTCAAGAATTGTAAGCAGACATGAAAAGCATGAATAGCAGCTGGACCCAACTGGAAAAGATTGCCCAAAACAGAGTTGGATGGAGAGTGCTTGTGTGAGGTTTATGCTTCTTCATGAGGGATAGCAGGCTTAAGTAAATAAGTGCTTACTGAATACAAAATTTGCTTTAGCTTAATAATTGTATTTCAATAATTCTTATTTAAACAAATATACTTAATAATATTGAAGGTTGAATTCCGGTATAAACACAAAAAAATTAAAAAATTTGTTTCTAAACTATATAAATCTTAATGAATATAGTTTAATAGTTGAATTCATAAATCAATTAACGCTAGACTACCATAGAAAATCTAGAAGCACTAGACAACTGTTTTGTTCTATAACATGAATTTTCAGCAGTAGGCATCTATGATCCCGTTCGTCTAGTTCGAATTCAGGACGAAACACTTGTCTAGTAGTTTCAAGTTTTCTATGCTGGTCACTTCTAAACTATCTAAATCTTAATAAACATATATTGTTTAAGTTTAAACATTATACTTTTATCCACATATATGAATCAGTAACAATAATCTTTGATCTTATGTATAAATTTAAAATATTTTTTATATTGAAAATAGTAATCTATATCTAGATATAATAGACAATATCGATGATTTCTATTTGAAAAATCATGATTGATTTTATTCTTTATCTCGAATCGTTTGTTTATTTTTTTTTAAATCAGACTAAATAGTTAGATAATTTTCTCTTTTATTTTTTCTTCTTTTATAATTTGTGAATATTTCCGTTTTTGTTTTGTTTTTCCGATATTTTCTCATAATTAAGATTCTTTTTTTCTTTTTCTTTTCTTTTTTCATCAAAAGTTCTTTGAAAAGATAATTTGAAATTTACTTCCTTCTAGATCATAAATTAAAATGAATGTTTTTTTGTAAAATTTCAAACTATACAGGAAGAAAGAGAATTTTTGTGAAAAGTTAAATATACTCACAAACATTTTTGCTTAGGTTGAAAACATGCTTTCTATTTTTGTTGTTGTTGTTATTGCTGTTGGTTAAATATGCATTAAAATGTAATATATTATTTCTAGTCTGTTAAAAGAATATTTCGGTTATAAAGATGAAAATGTCATGATAATTGCGGTAATAATTAATTTGAATGGCGGCATGACTATTAGTGATAATACGGTAGTCTTATAATCATATAGTGAATTAGAATAAAGAATAATAATTTATAAGCAGACATGGATAGTGGCCAGTAGTAGAATACAGGAAGCATGTTTCGTCCTATTTGGCACTCGTCAGTTGAATGCACCTAAATTGATGTTCACTGTGGGACTCGAACCCGGTAACGTCCGCTTCAAACGCCATCACGTTATTCACTTAGCTACTGAGTCACTTTGCATTGTTTTCTTGTATGTTCTCATTGTTGTTTAAGGCTGCAATTGATCCGTCTCTACTTGGCATATGTGCATATTTTCAGTATCGAAGCAATCCACACAGAAGACATATATGTCAACAAGAGACTGATAGATTGAATTCCAAAATAACAATGTAAGATGCAGCCAAACAACACCAAGTGAATATAATAAACAATACGTTCATGGGATATTGAAAAACCTTGTTTACTCTCTTCAAACATTCAGTTCTGATGTATAATGAACAATCGGTAATTTAAAATAATTCAAAATTCACGGATTTTTTGTTAAAAATATCTAACATCTACACTTTCAGAAAAATGACTAAGGAAATTACAATTATGCGTGCATAAAATAGAATGCCCCAAAAGATGTTTGAATACTGAACACATCTTACCACAATAAAATTCTGGACTTAACGCGAGATGTCTTCTAGAATGTAGTTATTCTATAGTGAACATATATATATATATATATATATATATATATATATATATATATATATATAAACTGGAAAGAAATAACATTGTCTGTTCGTTTGTGTTTGTTCGATTCTTTCTCATTATCTATGTGTTATGAAGAAGCAACAATGAATTCAACCTCCAATATAATACTTTAACTCACACAATGAATAGATTTTGAAAACGTTAAAGTAGGCTGTATTGACTCTAGTGACATAATAAGTAAGTAAAAAACGATACACCATTTGATGTGATAGTTGATAGGGGTTTAGAAGAAACAAAAACTATGTTTATACATTAAAATGTATTAATAAAAATAATATATTTGTAATATCCCAGTGAGTAGAAGAGTTAAATTTTTTTGACGATATGTCCTGGGTTCGAATCTTGCGAGGCAGGATAGTGGATACACACTGCTGAGAATTCCCATACAATCCTCTGAAGAGGTGACTTATACTGAGTCACGAAACATCAGAAAATGTAAGTTTTCCACTCATAGGGATATTACACAATTATATTAATTAATTTATTTATAACAATCTAACAAATACTCAATTTATACGAAATTATCAAGTCAAACCTTGGTAATAATACCTACAAACTCATTAATTCGAGTGTATGTTTATGTTGGTAGCTGTGTGGTTGCGCCACAGGATTGAGCTATACTATTCAGATTGTAGCGTTGAAACCTATACAGTGTTTGGCTCTCTTGTAAAATGGGCTTAGGCTGTACTTTTTGGGTTGTCACGTGAAAGTCAAGACAGTGTCTGGTTCTCCTGAAAACCGATGTAAAATTACCCTGGCCAACAAGGGTATATTATATAACTGTGAATATTTATGTTGATGTATTAGAATAAGAATGTATTTTAGAACATTATCATTTTCATTTAAACTTTCATATTTGAATTTCATACAATGTAACATATAATTATAATTCAATATTAATATAAAACAAACATAATGAAGTAAATTCTACTAAAAAAATTATTAAACTAACCAGAATTCATTCATTTCTACTTGACGTTTGTTCTGATGATGTCGTTCAGAAGAACGATGAAATCTCTACGACCAAATCATTCAGCTTAAAGAAGAAAACTTAATCAAAATTTATTTATCTTTGAAGTTGATATTTAAATATAAACTAAAACTGTTAGCCTGAAATTGTTTACCTACTTATTTTTGATTTTCAACTTATTATTTGCTTTAACATAATAGTTTAATAATTTCTATGAATTGTATGTATATTGTAAGTAAAATCTATGTTTCATCCATGTAGGTGGTATTTGACTGAAGACCATAGTTTGACAATTAAAAAATCAGACAGCTGATAATCATTGTTTTGTTCTGTTTTTTTTTCTACATTATTTTAAAGAAATTGTAAGTTTATTTTTTTAAAAAACTTTTGCTTTTATTTATCATAAGACTAGACATTGATCAACGTAGCAATTACATAACTTGATTTATTTGATATTCTTAAGAAGCATAGCAACATGAAATAAGTTTTATTGAAACTTATAAACAAACTACAGTGATAACAGTACATTATTTATTCAATATAAATATTACTTTGATTATAGATTATCAAATGATTTATAGTGTAAATAACAAGAATTTTAGATTATGACCAACCATTTACTTATACTTATATGAACACAATCACAACTATTATGATTCTAATCAAAGAGGAATTTTGTGGATATCATAGTAATTTAATAGTTGAATTCATGAGTCAACGATAGACGGTGGCGCGATCTCATGGATTAGTTGAAGTTAAACAATAACACTGTTGGATACCGGCTCAGTGGTCTAGAAGTTAGTCGTGCGCGCGAGATCAATAGGTCTTGGATTCGAATCCCACGAGGTAGGATCATGGATGCTCACTGTTGAGGACTCGTATACTAGGTCCAGTGGCTCTAGATTTTCCATGGTGGTCTTGCTTTAATTGACTCATGATCTCAATTATTGAAATATGAAATAAACAAACTAGTCAGTCACAATATTTTTCAATATTCAAATTAAACTGTATAAACTGGTTTCTATTGATTACAGTATTACATAATCCAGCCTAGAACAATCTTTTAAGTAATAGTTCCAGATTTCTGAGTTGATAAAGTTATTATTATAAGTTGTATAATCTTTTGTTTAACTCTGTTAAGTAGTAAATTCAGAAAGGTAGATAAAAATAGTTGTGTACGATAAGGAAAGATGTACAGAAAGAAAAACACGTGCCACCTTTACTTGAAATACTTTGAGAAATCCGATTGAATCATGTGGAAACAAATAGTTTGATTTTATGTTATAAATAAATCATTTTCCTATCATATTCTGACAGTAAAAGGAAAGTTTTTGAAAAACCAATGCTCTGAACTCACTTAATTGATAATAAACATTATTTTAAATTAAACAGGAAATTATCAGTAATCAACTATAATATCTTTAGAATATTTAATATGTAGATAGCAGTAGAATTCAGGACATGTGTTTAATACTGCTTAAGCTCATTAGCTGAATTGAACTCTACTCAGTATTGATATTCACTCTGAGAGACGAACACAATACCTGTATCTTTAAATATCAAACAGTTTGCTATCAATAGAGTGAATAATGTGTTCATGTTCAAAGTGTCAGTTACTGGGTTCGAGTTTCAGTGTTACACAAAATTACTGGAATCCATGCAAACTGGAAGAGTCAAGATTTTTAAATCCGACTGATGGTTAAATGTTAGATGAAGTAAATTCGTGTGATTAGAGGCAATCTGGTCAGGATACACATATCGCGACAATGAGTTATCCGATTCAGTCTTTGTTATTAACAACAAGAAGATGCAAACCATGACAGACCATCATGATTTAAATTCAACTTATTATTTATAATGTTTATATGTAGCTTTTTTTGCATCTTACACTGACAAACGGTGTGACATTCGGTCTTTGATAGGTTCGCGTCTAGCCTGAAGGTACCTTGTGTGCTGAGGAAGTGTTAGGAAGAGTATATAAGATTAATTGGAGAAGAAGAGAACAAGAGGAAAAAATGAGTCGACAATGCACTAAGCACATAGAATGAGTGAAAACGAAAGCAACTGACAACAATCAGAAATAACATCAGAGTGAGATTAAGGTGATCTGATAAACGAAACGAGAAATTGATAGCGTAAGGTATCGAACGTGGTACAATGCATTTATGATCAGTTATCTAAAAGTTATATTAGAATTCTAAATTTTAATCAGTTCAGTTTAATAAGCATATATATTTAGAAATAACCTAATGTAACAGCACGTATAAGCGTACAGTATTGTTTCCAATTAGATTATCATCAGGTTTTACTCTAATGTGCTTCAATGCCTACATAGAAATATCAAATTAATCAAGGTAGTTTATGGGTCAATGATCACGATGAAATAGATTGTATAACAACATTCAGTAGTTAAAAAGATCAATTCGATATCAAGAAGACAGGTGAACTGGTAGTGATAAAAATATAAAAACAAAAAAGTTCTAGTCATTGGTACAACATAGGAAGTAGGTTAAACTTTGACAAATAGGATTTAAAATAGTAATTACAAAACATTACTAAAATTACGTAATGAGAAAAGTGTAAACAATTAGATATTTAATAACCTAAACGAAAAAGTTAGAAAATGATAAAGAAATACGACATGTAAAAAAGTTCTGGCTTAAGCAGTAACACAGGTGTCACGAATTACTTTTGGATACACAAACTAGGGTTATAGGTCAGGGTCACTATATGTAGGAGATGGGATTAAATGCCATTGGGAAACGACGAAGGTATGTGATAGATCGCTTGAGAGAATTCAATTGTATCGACTATATCTCCACTGTCAATCAGGTGTTCTAAGACAGAGCTGTGTATTGTCTTTATCTGACCCTTTTCGAACCAGACTGAGAAGTTCACTCATTCGTTGGTTAGGTCGTATGATAGAACACCTAATATAACCGTTTTTGCAGGAGCAGCTGAATTTATAGATGCCCGTTGAGGAGAAAAATTTAGGTAACTTAACTTTTGTTTGAGTAGATATCATTGGCGAACTGTAAAACGACAACGCGATGTTGGCTGCGTAGTATATCCTATTAACCGCTTTTACGAATCTATCATGTGGGACATCGTTTACTACAATGCCGTTGAATCGCAGTTTTAAGAATAGAGCTTCCTTATGGGTAGTGAATATCTCCAACTAATTTGTCCCACCATGCATGTGTCTTTTTTTGAAAAACTTCTGTATAGCCGATTGACAGAATATTATTGATAAACTACAACTATTTTTATGTCATCATCTAAACAGATGTGTTCGCTCTACAAGTGAGACATCTAACTAGATTTCTTTTGTTATTTTATTTCTTATCACTACTAGTTCACCTGTGTCCGTGATATCAATTTGATCTTTTCATCTATCATATGTAGTTATACAATCTATTTCGTTGTAATCATTGACCCATAAACTGCCTTGATTGATTTGATATTTCTATATAAACCTGGCGATGATCTAGTTGAAAATAGTATTTTCTGATAGGTGTTCTAATTTGTTGATATGCGGATCTTTAATAACTTCATAGCCACAATTCCAAAGAACACATTACGCCAGGAAATGGAGACAGACATGAGAAGAGTGAACCACAATTGGATAGAACTTGAAAGAAAGGTTCAGGACAGATTGGATTGGAGAATGTTGGTCAGCGGCCTATACTCCATTAAGTGTTACAGGCGTAAGTAATTAAGTAAAATAAAACATTATTTTCATTCAGTAACTCGTAAACTAACTAATATAATGAAAAAAATTCTAATCGAATACATTTTCTATTTGACATCTTTGTTATGTATGATTTTGCTGTTTAGTTTCTACTCTTTACTAATGTATAAAAAAGAGAAAAACGGCAAGACGAATGAAAAAAAGTTGAAAAAAAGAAAATTAACAAAACAAACTAATATTAAATTAGATTAACATAACTAAACAACTGAAATTTGCCTAAAGGTGAATTAAACAGAATTATAAAACAAGAATAAGGAAAGTAAGAAATTATGGAAAATATTTTTTGTTCTCTTTTTTGAATTGGAAAATTGTTCTAAATTTTCCTTATTTTATTGTTGACTGTTTTGTTCCAAATTAAGTAATCATGCATAACATATATTTAGATACATAACTAGGACTATACTATGATCAACTTACTTATCGTTAATTAGTATCCAAGTGAATAACAAGCTAATATTTTAAATGATAGATATATTTTTCTAGTGTCAATTTAAATATTACCACTGAGCTATAGATTTATATAGTAATTGAATATCAAATAGAATAGATTCTACTAATAATTAGATTACAAAAGAAAGGTCAAATAAATCAATATATCTCGTCACATTACTCATATGCATTTATAATCTTGGATATCAACAACAGGAAAATATAAATCCTCAGAAACTATAATATAATACGCTTGATGGGAATAAGAGTTTCTCAGAAAAACTTCTAAAACAATTTTAAATATTTTCACATGACTTTATTCTATTTCAATTTGACAATAAAGATTAACTTCTATGTATTATAAACGGATTCAAATTTAAGCATATAAACAAAGGATCTGTACCTAATTTTCGACCATACATCTTCTTTTTCTACTTGCTAATGAAATGAAATATTCCAAAGATGGAATAGTTAGCATAGAAACAATTGTAGTAATCGCTTTTTCTCTTCAATGTTAAAATTTTAAAGTAAAATTACTGATTTTGTTGAATGAATTTACACCAAAAAATTTTTTATTATTTATAAGGAAAGACGGATAGTGGCTAGCAGTGGACGCGCGTTTCGTACCATTTGGGACTCGTCAGCTGGATGCACTTGTATCTCAAAGTTGATGTTCACCCTGGTACTCGAACCCAGTGCATTTCACATCAAAACGCAATCGCGTTATCCACTTATCTACTGAGTCCTGATAGCCATTTGCTTGTGTGATGGGTAAAGTTTTAATCCATTTGGTATTGTTTACTTGTAACTTCCAATTGTTATTTAGGACTTCATTTGATCAGTCTTTTGTTGGCATATGCGCATCCTGTGAGGACTGTCTCGATATCGCCTTAGGTCACAAGCTTTATCAGCAAAGAGGTATGGATCGATGGATAGATAAATAGGTAAGTGGATAATTCAATCGCGTTTGAAGAGAAAGGTACTGCGTTCGACTGCATATCAACTCTAAGATGCAGGTACACCCAACTGAGCAGTGCCAAATAGGACGAAATACGAGTCCTGTATTCCACTGCTAACCGCTATCCATCCTTGCTTATAAAGCTTGTGACTTAAGGCAATATCGAGACAGTTCGCATTGGGTGCACATATGCCAACAAAAGACTGATTAATTGAAGTCCTAAATAACAAAGGGAAGACTCAGGTAAATAATTCCAAGTGAATTGAATTTTATTATTTACTCAATTATAATTGAATTTTATCTTATTATATGCCATTAATTGAGAACTAAACTAAGTAAAAAGAATTATTTAATAAGTCATCATTAAAAAGTTCAATATAAATGGATATATATGTTTATTAGTTTATATGGCGCCTATCATTGGATACATGCATTAAAAGTATACAAACTTAGGACCCTTCGTATGATTTACATCTTTTACAATAACCATTCTGGGTGTGTAATGTCTCGTATAATTAAACATATTTAATAAAAGCCTAACAAATAACTTGTTTCATGTGGTATTCATTATTATATACAAAATTGTTATAAATATACTACAGGTTATCCATATATATATAATATCCATAATAATGGAATAAAAGTAAATTGAATCAAAATATGATGACTAATTTGACACATAGATTTATTGTTTCAAATAGACAGCTATACACAAAATATATATAAACTGAATAATGTAATCAGATGAACAATATCGATAAAGATTTTTCTATATTATTCTTTCTGTAATGAATACATTACTTGTTTACATAGTAAAACAATGCTCATAACGTGTGGAATTGTTCGTGCTGAGGCAAGATAATATGATAAACATTATATGTATTCAATAATGATTGACATTATAAACAAAATCTATACTATACTGGTTGACATTAAAAAGGAAGAATGTATTTGTAAAATCTCAGTGAATGAATTTGAAGTAAATCTAACGTTTTGCCTGGTAGTCTGGTCAAAGCTTTTTCAAGGAAATATGATCAAACATCAAAATTATTGAATATAAATAGATACATGGTTCTACGGTTCACTGCATACCTATTTATATTTGATAGTTTCGATGTTTGATTATATTTCATTGAAAAAGCTTGAACCAGATTGACAGGCAAAATGTTGGATTTATTTCAGAATTATTCGCTGAGATTTTACAAATACATTCTTCCTTTTCAATGTTTCACATCAACTCGTCGCCCGAATACCATAAAACTATTCCAAACAAATTTAGACGAAAATTCTTATTTATGAAACTGGTTGATATTGATATATTCAAACTATACAATGTAAACAGTGGTAGTCAGTTTTCATATACTGAATCGCTCCAACAACAAGAACAAAAAGTGTCTAAAGAATATTCATTAAATACAATAGGCATATAATAACTAACTATTGTGCAATTTCATAAATTTACGAAGTTTCGATTTTGAATTCAATGTTTTAATATAAAATAAAATAATCACACAATGTCTTATTTTATGTATAGTCGATTTGAAAACATTTTAATCACTTACTATTGTAGTGAACAGAACACAAGTGGAGACAACCGAACATACTTGAACATGAAATTACAAAATATCTCAATAAAATCCGAGATCCCTACAGGAAATATCAATCGATTGTCTTAAACGCGACTGTTCCTTTGCAAATATCCGTCCATCGTCTCAGATTTCACCGTTTGTGCATTTTTATATCAAATGCTTTCATTTCCCGTCGTATCCTTCTCGACCTTCTGCTGGAGTACATTCTATTCCTGACCATCGTTATATACTACTTATGTGGATATAAGTAACCCACACTACACTTACATAAATGCGATTTTTTATTAAAAATGCTCTATTTCACTAATATGATCAATAAAATATATTCAGGTACTCTTAACTGAGTCAATTTTTAAGAAAGTGATTCCAAGTTTTCCATGGTGCTCTAGCTTCAATTCACTCATGATCTCAACCATTGAAATTACTACAATATCCACAAAACTCTTCTGATATGAATCAATAAAGTCTGAGACAATTGATTGACATTTTGCAAATAAATTATTTAATGTATGGTTCTCAGATTTTACTAAGTTGTTCTGTAATTTTATGTTCAAGTACATTCGATTGTCCCTAATTGTGTTCTCGTTCATTACAGTATCAATAAGATTTATTTAGAATGCATTTACCAAAAGTTTACTTAATTCATCTAGATTACTTTTGTGAAATATTTAGGCTATTGACCGAGTAAAATTATCTTCTCTATTCTATCATTTACCGATTATTTATAATCGTATTTATAGTTGAATAAAATATCGTTTAGGTCATCAGATCCTTGAATTCACCAATATTGTGCTACTTCTGTAATTCAATTTGCAACGTAATCACCAGTCTAACTGAAACAAAATCCTCTGAACAGTATATATTGCTAGACGACAATTCCATAATGCTCTACATATTCATAATAATAGTAGTGTTAATAATGGATAAGAAGTAGTAAAAAGAACTTCATATAAGAAGAGTAAGTGGAAATGTTAAAATTAGTAGAAAACCTTTGAGGTATTATAAACAACTGATTAACAGATAAGAAAATTAAAAATGATGAACTGACAACTGACTGTCAAGTTTACAATATTAATTAAACAATCAGCTAAGTTAATGGCGAAATAAAAAATAAAATATACTGCTTAGTGTATGTAGAACTCTAAATAATTAACATGTTATCAGCACATAATATTTTGAGCGAAACAACTTTAATAGTTGAGATTATGAATTAATTAAAGCTAGATCACCATGGAAAATTTGGAAGCACTGAATGACCGTTTCATCTGATTGTGGTATTTCTCATCAGTGTGCATCAACGATCCCGATACTGAGGAGCTACACAATAGGAAGATTTCCAATGGTGATCTAGTTTCACTGAACTTATGAATTCAACTATTAAAATTACCATAATATCCACAAAAAACTGCTTCTGATATGAAACAAATTTGTTTAACACTTAATGACTTATAAAAATAATAAAACTTCCCCTCTGTTCAGTAATGTTAATATATTTATCACAATAAGTTAGGGAATTAATTTTTTCTAAATTTGATTTTTATTGAAATTTATTTTTCATAAGAAAATAAAAACTATTCGGTAGTTAAGTTACTTTTTTCACTTGATTAATGTCTCTTAAAATGATAAACTGTTCATTGAATTCAGTTCATTCAATATGGAAACAAATTCGATCAAAACCATATGGTATATTACCACAATATATTACAAAATAAACTTAATCATATAATCAATTCATTAGACTATTTATCATATCAAATAAAAATGATAAATTATATCTGTGAGATTTTACAAAATTAAATAATAGTCATGTTGGGATAACATTATTCATAGGCATTTTCGATGAGACTATAATTTATGGACGAGCCAATCAGAGTTAAGAAAACATGTCTCAGATTTCGGCGCGAAATTCATTCACTTATTTGTTCAAATATCGTTTTTGGTATTTTAGCTGATGTCAGTTCATGATGAAAACCCTAAATCTAGTTCCTAACTTTAACCAACGACTGTAAATCAGAACTCTAATGCCTTACACTGGTTTACAACCCTCATCTAGCACTAGTATGTAGGTGAACATACCCAAGGTCACTCTAGCGTTCCTCAAATGTCGTCCATAAATTATTGTCTCATTGCCTTTTCATTACTAAAACTCAAATCTATGTAGTAACCCAAAACATTCTTGTTAATTAACCAAATTCCTGTTATATAACACAAGTCTGTTAGCATGCATATCCCAGTAGTATACAACTTCGAGGTATTTAATGTTCGTATCGCATTAGAAAGATGACTACTTTACTCTACTGTAAATAGGTAAGTCAATTAAGCTAACACTAACATACAGCCAAGAACGTCAGAATTAGTAAAGTGAAGTTCATAGTTCACAATACATTTTAGTAATTTATGGAAATCATATCACAATCCCTTGTTTTCTTAATTTTAATATATAAGCACATATATGTGGAAAGGCAGCTATGATATACAATGGGAAAAAAATTTGAGCAAATAAATTTTGACTAATTAATAATAGCAGGTGATATATATACTTATTCGTGTCAATCTTAAAACATTTGACAAAAGACATTCTTAGCATTGATCTGAAAATATAGTTAGTCATAGTATGTATACAAACGATGAGAAGTTAGAACATTTATTTGTCAAAATGCATAGCTATATTATCATCCAAGTTTTATTTATATGTTCAGCATTACTTTGGCACATCTTAACAACGCATAAATACATAAATAACTTCAATGATGTGGATACATTAAATTTATTGCCCTCATATTCAAACTAATTTCGATCGTTTAGATGTTTTACTGATTCATTATGAAATTAGATTGTCCAAAATTCAGTGGAACAAAATGAATAAATTTTCACCCCTATTGAAAGCTTTTGATTAACTTCAGATATTTATTTGATTTATCTTGCTACTGTTATCACTAAATTTATAATGTTTACTCAACTGGTCACTTCTTTATGTTGTCATTTCATGAAGGCTCCCAGATCCCCTGATATGGCCGAGAGTCGGTAGAGTCAGCTCTCCATCTCAAAATGCTCTCCTACGCGTATACAGCCACTCCCATGGAAGTTCTGCTCACTGCATTCTCGCGGCTGGGGTGTTGTTTTCCAAATTGAGGGGACGAAAAGCGAATATTCGGCGCTTTAACCGAGTTGGTGGATATGGAGGACCCACCTTGGGAATTTGGAAAAACCTGAACATCGGCTTCAGGATCTTGAGGGAACAAATGAAGTATGAATCAATTATTGCTCACATCTCCTGACGTTGCTCTACTACCCTGTGGATCAGATCTTTACGTTAAAGGCTCCGAGTGTGGCTCCCTAAGAAAACCACCTGCTTCGGTCCGGGCACCCGGATAGCATCACAGCCCAAAAACAAACCAAGTGACTTGTGCGGCGCATATGTATTCGATGATCCTTTGATCCAATATTTATGTGTTCAAATAAATAAACAAATATATTTCTTATAACATATCGTAAAATTCCTTGATCATTAAGTAATAATGATCTTTGTTCAACCTTTAAATTATTTATTGAACTGTATACTAAGTAATCATAAGTAAATATAAATATTGTAAAAAACCCAAGTGCAATAATAACTATAATTTACATTTCATTCACTAAATTCATTCATTGTTCTTTGAGCTGGATGGTTTGGTCGTGGAGCTTTCATCGTTATTTTGAACTGCATTATCAGAATAAACTTCAGATGGAAATTTATGCTGATGATGTCATTCAGAACAACCAAACCATTCAGTTCAGAGAACAAAACTATCCAAATCATCCCAACTGAGTTACAAATTCTTTTCACCATCTTAAGACTCATTATTTAATAGCTACTTAAATGGTTTACGGAGAAGATATTCATAGAGGCCTTAATTGTTGAACTTCAATACCAAGATGTCAGAAACAAGATTGATGTTACATAAAATATTGTATAATCTATACAAAATATCAATAATTTACTGAAACAAAACAGTCTTACTTTAATTCAATCGATTGATTTTCAAGTATGTTTATTTATCAACTTCAATATTGTTCCATAATCAAAATATTTATTTACTTTTAATTAAAAGTAATATTTTAATTAAATAATTTCTATGCACTATTGTTTACATTATTGAAAATATTTAATTAAAAATAAAAATAAACTATAAATAAATAAATCAATTTAATTATCCAATAATCAATACAATTGTTAATCAGTTCATATAACAAGATGAAATGGTTCATTCAATGCTTTCTAGGTTTTCTAATAGTAGTCTAACTTTAATCGATTCATGAATTCAAATTTCCCGTTTATTATGATTATAAAACTTTAAATAACAGTTTTAATTGTCAATTAAATCAGGAAAAACATGTTCAGGTAAACTTGCATGGTTAAACTAATTAATGGATAGAAAAAAAAGTATGTTTATTATCATAACTATTGAAACAAAGTAAAGATATTTGACAAAACAAAAGATTTCATATTGTGTACTCGAATTGTCCCATTGATGTTTAGGTACATTTAGCTGACGAGTTTCAAATAAGATGAAACGCAAGTCCTGGATTCCACTGTTAGCCACTATCTATCTTTGCTTAGAATGCTTGTGAATTAAGGCAATATCAAGCCAATACGCACAGGATACGCGTATGTCAATAAGAGACCGATCAATTGCAGTCCTAAACATCAATCGGAAGATACATGTAGACAACATCAAGTGAATTCAAACTTCACAACGTTGCGCAAACAAGTGGTCATCAGAACTCAGTAGCTAAGTTGATAACTTGATGGCATTTGAAGAGAACTGTACTGGGTTCGTGTCAACTCTGAGATGCAGATACATCTATCTGACGAGCGTAAAATAGGCGAAACGCGAGTTCTATATTACACTGCAAGTCACTTCGCATCTTTGCTTAAAAGAAAGAATTGTTTATTTAATTTTCAAATAATTGGCGACAAAATATGGTGGGGAAAAAAACATTTTGACAGATCTTCATTCATTATATATAAAATGTAATCGCTACTGAGAAGAAACTACTTCATACAACTGTTATGCAAATAAAAATGTATTCAGATGTTTAATGTTATTTTTATTGATATTCTTTTGTGTATTTACGTTGACTAAACATATTACAATTAACAAGTTTAATAAATTCATTGTTGATAGTTCTTCAAGTTGACAATTTTGAATAATTAAACACAAAAGTGTTTTACTAATAATAACGTGGATGTCAATAATTGAAGATTTAAATAACTTAAACAAAGTAAAAATGTATTATTTCTCATACGTAATAAATACATATAATCTAGTCATTAAATGATCTTAACGAATGATGGATAGATCATCTTATTTTTTATAATCTATTTAAATTGTTATCAACGAAACGAAATCGTTGATATGGCTAACTTTTGTCATTATAGATACAACTGATTACTTTCTATTGTATATCTGATATGTGAATGCTACTTGTTATATCTGGTCGTCGCTGATTGTTGCGTCAAAAACACTTATCACTTATACTCGAAACAAAGGACCTCTGAAATTTCCTCGACGTGAAAGTAGCAACACAAAGACTGGTATAAGTGAAAATATATTAACCCCCGAAACACGACGACGACGATTCTAGTCGAAAATACACTCATTTATTTATTGATTGTACACCCATTTGAATTGATTATTATGATGAAATCACATATATGGAAAATACTTAGTTATAACAAATCACATGCTGCATTTCCTGATGAGGCTAGTTCATGTCAATTGAATACAAGAATATCGTATGTTAATACAGAATAAAAATATCACATAAGAAAACGAAACCAAATACTACACTGAATGATCATTACATTGAATTAGAACGGAAGTAATGTTGAACAAAACTTAAAGTGAGTAAATTAATCGAATTTCGACTTTTGTTTTCATCATATCAATAGGTAAATAAAAACTGATATAGATAAATGCAAGTAAGGAACCAAAAACTATAAATGAAGATTTTATTATGGACCAAATTAAATTTATAATTCATCTAACCATCGGTCAATAACTAGATCAAAAGTACATTGAATGTTGTAACATGGTAACAATGGTACCATTGTATTATCTGGTAAATAATCAGAATATCATGAACTTGGCATTGGCTTAATGAATGTGCATAATTTACAATACCAATATACTAAAATGTTTTAAATAACAATATCAGTAAATTACTGAACTGTGAGTTTACCTATCTCTAATGGAAATATGTTGTGGTGAATAAGAACATAAGTGGGGACATTCAAATGTATTGGAACACAAATTTACAGAACATTTTAGTAAAATCTGAGAACCAGACAGTGAATAATTCGTTTGTAAAATGTCAATCAATTGTCTCGTAATTTATTGTTCCATTATTTCCACAGCAACTATTCTAAGTCTTCGTTCTCTCTTCTTTGATCTTCTTAACCTTCTACCCCCATACATTTCATTTTTGATTAACGATACATACTATTTATATTTGTTGACATCAGTGAATTTTAAAACTTCACCCTGTTGCACAAACAAGTGATTATCAGTACTCAGTAGATAAGTGGATAATGTGATGGCATTTGAAGCGAACCGTACTGGGTTCGAGTCTCAGAGTAAACATTAACTCGGGTACATCCAACTGACGAGTGCCAAATAGGACGAAGCGCGCTTCTTGTATTCCGCTGTTAGCCACTATTCATCTTTGCTTAGAATATAATAATATAAATATTAATTTGTTTAAATGAAATCTCATTTTAGACTGACATATTGACAATTACTAATAAATAATGAATATAGATTACCGATATAGATGTTGAATAAAATAGATGACTATGAATAAAAAAGAAAACCAAAGAAAGAATAATTGAAATTTAGTGGTACAATATAAAATTAGTTAATTCAAAACTCGTTTCCATTTGAGTGATGATAATAATAAACTTAATTTTTATTTCTTAAGTATTATGTAACAGAGTGTAGAAACAAACTAGCTAATATAAGATTGATTAGAATTTGACCTATTTGATTGTTGATATACAAAAATAAAAAAAATTGATCAGTTGTTGTTGTCTTTATGTGACTAGTTTCATTGTATTGCAATTGTAGATGATTATGAAATTTATATTGATTAAATTCTAGCTTTGATTATTATTAACGGTAATAATGCCATAAATAGGCATTATACGCGTTGATAATGTATATGGTCATTCGGACTTAATGGCCCAGAAAATAATTCGAGGATCTTATTTAAAGGACTACTTACTGTGCCCTAGTATTATTGATGTCATAAATACTAGAAGTGAATCCATACTGAGTAAAATTTTAATTCTTAATTCTAAGAATACTAAAATTAACGCATCACATTGAGCATCTACATCGACTGCAATTAAGAGAATATCCACTCTATTTGAACTAGTCTAACTGAAAATTAATTTATATTCACTGATGAGTAACTGTAAATATCTATGTCCTATAGGAAAACAATTGCACTATTTCCGATTTTGATGATGTGTGGTACGGCTATCAAATGCATGATATGAATCATGTTAGTTACAACCATAGTCACATTTTACAAACGAATGATTACTAGGAAGTCACTTGAACTCAAGGCTTCCAGTATATTACATTCAACTTCCTAATATAATCATGTTACATGTCACATATTATTAATTTATTCCAAACCTCATTTCCTAGTATAAGCAGTTTAGATCGATGTACACTGATCTATTATGCGGTCTGCTTTTTATACTCAGCATTTATTAAACGTGTGTAGTGCCACATAGTGAGTAAGATAATTGACCACTATTAAGTACAATATTTTTATTTATTATTTACATAACCTTTGTAACTGATCTTCTTTTATATACCAATAAACGAATACATTAGCCTGATTATTATAACTGATATATAACTGTTGTTACAGAAATGAAAAGGATATAAATCATAGAAAAAAGGTAAAAACAATTCCCTCAGGATTATAGATATTTTTTGTTGATAAATCAAGAATAACAAGAAACCTATTTATACAACTTTCTGACAACTACCTATTTTGTTCAACAATATCTTCAATCTTTCCCAGTAGAACAATATCTCATAAAAACATTCAAGATGTGAATATGTGATTTACCAATTAATCATATTAAAAGCGTTTATCAAAATGAGAAAAGTTAATTAAACTAAATCGATGTAGAAAAATGCGTGAAGATCATTCGGATATTGTAGTGTGTGTTACTGATATTGTTTTACTTGTATCTTCCCATCGATGCATCTTTTTTAAGCTTATAATCTAAGATAACATCAAGGTAGTTCGCACAAGATGCACATATGCCAACAAAAGACTGATCAAGTGAAATCCTAAATAACAAATGGGAAGATACAAGTAAACAACACTAAGTGAATTATTACATTTTGTTTCTTATCTTCAATGTTCAACAAATAACATATTTACCATTAACCTTAATCATTTAATGGGTGTACAATTTGTCAACTTTATTCTTAATGATAATAATAATAATAAACAAAACACTTTTAATATCTTACTCATTTCAACTATCAACTTAATAGATATAAACATTACTATAGATAATTTCGGTATAATATATTGAATCAATCGAAAATCAAAATAGTATTGTTAAGTTAAATGATTCAGCAAAGGTTTTTTTATAACATTTTTCTTTCGACGTTTAACTAATTTTTTTTCTTTTTGTTCGACATGAAAACTAAATAATTTGTCAATTTGATGAGTAGAAAAATACTCAATACAAATCAATGAGTTTTATCAGTTTTTCTTTATTTTTTTTGTACTTAATTTTCGTCTATCTTTTTCTTTTCTAGGTGTGGTCATTTTAAATAAACTAAATATTTATTAATTGAATTCTTAAATGTTTCTTCTATTTTATTTTTGATCTTTTTCTTTCTAATATTTTCTTTATATTAACCTTAGTATTTACGTAAATTAGTTTTCATGAAGTGATTGAGAAAAAGAGTTAATTTTATAAATGGATACATTTTCTTTCTTTTTTTATATTATCATCTATTTATATTTCGTGATTTATTTTAGATTTGTTACATTTTGTTTTCTTTATAAAAATGTTATTTTTTTTTTTGAAATGACTACTCATTATGATGATGTATGGTGAAATGAATTTGAATGACTCACATATAAAATGACCAATAAAAATATGCTGTTGAATTAGTAAAACAAACTTTTATTCCATTGTACAAATTCATATAAAATAATGTTCGATGAGACTATAATTTATGAATGACCTTTGAATGATGCTAAAGAGATCTTGAGAATTTTCACCTACATACTACGGTTAAATGAGGATTTCGATAATTATCAGAAGGGGTTTTGTGGAGATTTTAGTAATTTCAATGGTTAAAATAATAAGTTAATTGAAGCTAGACCACCATGGAAAATCTGAAAGCACTGGACAGCCGTTTCGTCCTAGTATGAGACTCCTCAGCAGGGCACATCCACGATCCAACACGCAGGACTTGAACCCAGGACCTAGCAGTCTCATGCACGAACGCCTAACCGTTAGACCACCGAGCCGGCTGATATCCAACGGTGTTAATGTCTAACTTCAACCAATCCACGAAAATGCTCCACCGTCACCATTGTCTTCAGCGAACTGATATCTCACAACAGACTTGACTGGACTCCACTGGTAATGGCTTCTGACTGGAACTCCAGAAGTGTCAACTAGACTGGAAATAGGGTAAGACGAAACAAAGATAATAATAATAAGAGTGAACACAATTTTAAACCTAATCACTCTGGATAACAAGTCAATATTACCAGAGTAGGTTTAAGGTGAGAACAAACTGTTTTTCAGTACGCACAAGGTTTTTGTATTTTTGTACGACTAAGGCTTCAAAAAACTTTAAACCAGTGCGAGGAATTAGGACTAATATTTACAGTTCATAACTCTACTCATTTCATCCCTATCAAAGTTCTTTTTAAAATTAGATATTGGTTTTTCATCACGAATTGATATCAGCTATAATGACAAAACTCTATTTAGCCAAATGACTGAATGAATTTCGCACCGAAGTTCAAGATCTTTTATTGTGAACCTGATTGGTTTGTCCATAAATAATTGTGATGCCTAAAGTTTTTGAATCATGGTTTTTAAACTTAACTAAAGGACTATTAAATATGTGTATTACATAACCACTTATTTCTGGCTAATATAGAATAGAATGTAGCTAACAGTGGAATTTAAGAAGTGCGTTTTGTCCTCTATAGTATTCATCAATTCAATGTACCTATATCTCAGTACCTATATCCCAGTACTGTTCGCTTCAAACTGACAAAATTTCAGTCAAAGTATCAACAACGGGATAATTAAAACCATTTCTAATTAGACTAACGCTTATTTATAATATTTTGGCATTTTACCGTTAATAATATTTCACAATGTTCCTTAGCAAAGGGATTTGTATTTCAAATGCTTTATTCAGTTTCTTGATTTTATTTGGATATATGTTGCACTAACCTTATAGATATCGGCATTAATCTCCAATCAAATTTATTTCTATAATCTTAAGTACATTTTTTAATTTTGATTCATGATATGATTTATCTTTATTCAATATAAAACCTGAACATTAACATAGTTAGAAGTAAACTTACAAGATAAATGTTTGCTTTAATAGTAAAGAAACAACGTGAATTCCACATATTAGAATTTTAACCAGATTGTTCACTGTGATTATCGATTTTGTTACAGTTGAATAAACATTGCAAACCAACAAACCCCTTATGACTGTCTTTTTGTAATTAAAGCGACTGATATTTC
Organism: Schistosoma spindalis; assembly: GCA_946903255.1. Lineage (NCBI taxonomy): Eukaryota > Metazoa > Platyhelminthes > Trematoda > Strigeidida > Schistosomatidae > Schistosoma > Schistosoma spindalis. The sequence continues at coordinate 25,118,900 of OX336420.1, read as the reverse complement.
AAAAACGATTATATTAAGATCATGTGGTAAATATGGTCTGTTGGAACTACTGTCTGTGAACGTAATTTTTTATATTTTTAAATTTAGTCAATCTATGATATTGAAAAGTTTAAAACATCCATATTCAACCGTTTATTTTTCCATATTGTTACAAGGTAATCATAATCTTTCATTCAGTAGTATTGTAGTAAACGAGAACACAGGCGGAGATAACCGAATGTATTTGAACACTAAATTACACATCTTAGTAAAATCTGAGGACCATGCAGTAAATACTTCATTTACAAAATGTCAATCATTCAATCAATCGTCTCACACTGTATTGTTTTTACATTTCCACATCAAACACTCTCTGTTTTTATTCTGTTTTTTTTCTTTGATCCTTTTCATTTTCTACCGTTAAATATTTCACTTTTGATCAATAATACATACTACTTATATCTGTCGACTTTAGTAGCACACATCAAAGTGTAACAACTTATATTTCTTTTCTTTTAAAATTCAATTATATATTTATTATGTAAAGAAATTTCACTTCATTTAAACTCTATTTTATTCTGTCAATGAGCCATTTCATTTTCTTTATGCTTTATAGAATAACAAAAGAATGAATTACATTATTAAGAAATAATCCGTTCTTAGTAATTGTATTTATTCATGCATAACCATTACCATTATATGTTTATTACGGAAATTCGGATGAATTTAATGTATATATCAATTCATACTGTCATATCAAGATTTTTAGATAAAAGGAAAAAGAAGGATAGTTTCCATTATTCTAAAGTGTTAAGATTATTTTACTGATTATTTCTCTTTTCTTTTTTATTTAGCCATAATGTGAGTCACAAAAAAACGAAATACAAGTTTTATTTCATTTAGTAATTTAACTCAATTTCACTTATTTTAACCAAAAATGTTAATGAAGTTGAAATAGAACCAGTTTTAGTTAACTTTCATTTCTTATTCAATGAATTTAGTGGTGGTGGTGGTGGTGGTGGTGGTGGTGGGGAGGCATCAATCATTCAAATGTAATATGAAGGGGGGAAGGGAGAAATAAAAACTAATAGAGTTGATATATACTTGAAAAATTTAATGTGATTTTGTAGATATATAAAAATGAATATAGATTGTAATATGTTTCACTTGAGATATAATATTAAAACTTAACAAACATTCTATAGTTTATTGTATTAAATTTAATTTAAAAGCCAGTTATATAATAACATTTTATGTGACAGAATAGTTTCGTAGACTATTGATGATTCATCAGTAGATTTTACTAATGACATCATTTTATTTCTCTTAATTTCTGTATGAATATTTCTTTTTCATTGTTTTAATGTAATAGTTTAACTGAAATTTATACCTTCTAACTTATTTATATATTAAAATAACAAGGAAAGGAATTGATAAGATTTTATAAGGAAATATGATACCATCTCACTTTTAATATTCATTTATTTGCAATAGTATAACATAAAAATAGATCATCGATATACAGAATCTTCTGTCTTGTAATGGATCGTATGATTTGAGTAAATCATTTTATGTAGTCGTTAAAATCTATGAGTTGAATAATGTAGTTCATCTGAACTTATATACACTAGACCGATTTTCGTATTGTCTAGCTTTTGAGCTTATTTTCAGCTGCTTATCCAAATTCATCAGTAGGGAGAGTTGTATAAAGTCATTTGGTCATTTTTTTTCATTTTATAGAAAAATAAATTATATTGTCAATCATAAAAAATTTTTGATTGAGATCATGAATCAATTAATGTTAAACCACGATTGAAAATCTGGAAGCACTGAACTGAACTAGATTCCAGCTCAGTGGTTTAAAGGCTAAGCGTTCGTGCACGATACCAGAAGTCCTGGGTCCGAATCCCATGTGCGAGATCGTGGATGCGCACTGCTGAGTAGTCCCATACTAGGATGAAACGACCATCCTGTACTTCAAGGGCTTCAATGGTGTTCTAACATTAATCAATTCATGATCTCAATGAGAACTTCTATAATCTTCACAGCCCCATACTGATAAACGTAAAAATGTTACTGGGCATATTTTTCATCTATCATATCATATCATAATGATAGGAGATAAATGTTTCCTAAAATGCCGACAAAAAATAACCAGGATAAAATAAAAAGAGGACATTTTTATCATATAAATCCAAGCTTGTAGAAGACAGACTATTAGCACTATCTAATGTACAATAGTAATTTTATCCTGCTGGAGATTTGTAGCTAAGGTGGATGATTTGGATGGAGTTTTGTTCTCTGAGCTGGATAGCTTGGTCATGGAGCTTTCATCGTTATTTTGAACGACATGATCAGCATAATTTTCTACCTGGAATTAAATTTATCATTTCAGCATATACACATTTGAATAAAACATATCAGTAAATATTATAAATGAATGTATTTTAATAAACACTTATGTTATCAATTGAATAAATAAACGCTATAATATTCATCAGATCTATGTGTTATCTAATTTGCAGACAAATAATAATTCTGTTAGTTAAAACAAACATTCAATGTATGAATTATGTTTTATACATTAATAGAAGGAACATTTCATATATGATTATAACATTTTATTAGCAATTATGGTCGATAAGCAAGTAAATAGTTATGAAGAAAAGTGTTAACGTGTATAGATAAATCAAGAGTTTTTAATGGGATACATTTATAGACAATAACATTATAAGAAAAAAACCATAATCAATTAGAGAACTATTGAAAATCGAAGATAATCGAACAGTTTTCTACAGTCTTAGTTTGTGAATAGTTTATAATGAACAATTATGATCCGTAATCGAACCTTTAGTCTTTATAAGAAATTTAAAAACATTAGGCTTCTAATTATATAACCATCAAGTCACAAGCTTTTTAGACAAAGATAGATAGTGGCTGGTAGTGGAATCCAGAATGTGCGTTTCGTCTCATTTGGTACTCGTCAGCTGGATGTACCTGCAACCTAGAGTCGATGTTCACTCCAAGACTCGAACTCAGCACCGTTCGCTTCAAACGCCATCGCGTTATCCACCTAATTAATGTCATTTTCATTTGAGAATATATTATAACCAACTTTAAGGAATGTAATTTCTGTACCTAGCTAGAAAGAATCACAAGATGGCAACTTGCAGTTATACATAGATTAAGTTTATATAATTTCTATGGCTTACCTTGTTTTACTACTTTTGTTTAGTTATGACATCTTTTGTGTATTTGATGTCTTCTTTCTAAAAAATTTATTTCGAAATCAATTTATAATTAATCTTTCCATTAGAAAGTTTCAAACAATTTAACTGATTTTAATAAACCAAGTAAATAGTCAAGAAAAAAACGTTATCTAGTGGATAACACAATCACTACGTATTACTAGATTCATATTTTTTGCGAATAAAATTGATTACATTGGTAGATCTATGACTTTTATTTGTTTTACAATTAAGCTGCTGAGAATCATTGAGATATCAACTTAGAAAGCCGATATAGTCGAACAGATAAATAAGAGAACCGAACACATTGGTGTATATGGATTAAATCCTATCAAAAGATAAACCATTCCAAAACCTGTAATTATTGTAATATATCATTACTGTATGTTTAATTTGAACTCCATATTTTCAACTATACTGCAAATTGATTTGTCAAGGCAGAAACATCCTCATTTATTGATCAAAGTAATTTGTAAGGTATAGAGGATTTTATGTACAAAAGTATAATAAAGATTCCCTGAGATGTGCATTAAAATTACTGAATATGTCAAAACGATCAAAGATACTCCTAAAAAACAACAAACTTTCTTGTATAAAATCAAAATAAATGTATGAGTAGCAATATACAATAATAAAGTCCACTTATAAAAGCTCTTTGAATCCAACTGATGAGTTCTGAGTAGGAAAAAATATGAACCATTGTACTGCTAATCACTATTCTACTTTGCTCAAAATATAATAAACTACAATGAAAATTATCTTCAGCACTCCAAAAGAACCAAATAAATTCAAACCTTTAATATAGTTGTCAAAAGTTAACTATTTATAATCAACAATCCACCACATCTAACCCGATTTCAACTTCAATCAGATGTATATAAATAAACTAAACTTTGTAGAAAGAATACATACACTTATAACTGACAAATCGTGAGAACTTGATCTTCGTCTAGAAATATATAAGATGGTTATTGTACTATTGATTACATTTCGATTATAAAATAGTTGCATTAGTGTACATAAATCTTTTGTTTTTAAATAAATCTATGAAATTTTACTTATCTATCAAATTGTTCAATCATTTTCTTTTAGTCTTTTTTCTATGAAATTACATTATCATCATAAGTAACAATCAATAAGTTAATCTTTTTTTAAATATTCCTCTCTTCATTTCGATCTTAAATTTGATCTTCATTAAAGAAAATATGGTGAATAATAATATTTTTTTATTGGTATGAAAGAAACAGAAACATAAAATTGATAAAGTGAGTGAAATAGTTTCAATATTTTTTTACAGTATCCATGTTGGGTTTTTTTGTTGAAAGGAAAAAACAAACATATTTTATTCACAAGAAAATTTACTTTCAGAAGGGGTTTCGTGGAGATTATAGAAATTTTAATAGTTGAAATAATGAATTAATTGAAGCTAGACCACCATAAAAAACCTGATTGAAGTTAGACATTAACATCGTTGGATCTCGACCAGCTCATTGGTTTAATGTTTAAGCGCTCGCGCGCGAGACTGATAGGTCCTGTATTCGAATCCCGCGGGGAGAGAGATCATGGATGCGTACTGCTGAAGAGTCCCATACTAAAACGAAACGGCTATTCAGTGCTTCTAGGTTTTCCATGGTGATGTGGCTTTAATTGGCTCATAATTTAAACAAAAAATTTGCTTTATTTCACCTTTTTTTAAGAAATAAACTTTAAATGTCATAGTTCTTTTTTTATTATTGTTGTTCTTAAACTAATTTTATTCTGACACTAGAGTAACTATTTCACTCATTTCAAGTTTGTTTTCTTCTTCAGTTTAGTTTTATTTTTTTCTTCTACTGAAAATTTCCATAGAAACATCGATAGAATAGGCTTTATTAGTCACTACATCTAAATTATTACATGACTAAACAAAAAGAGTTTCTATTTCTCTTTTTTTAGAATATCTGAAAAAAAAGAAAGGCACTTGGAAATAAAAGAGAAACTATGTAATAAACAACATTATTTCTTTTATTTTATCCTTTCATGTTGTAGTAAAAAAAACTCATCTAATTAATTTCGGTTGACTCATTTTTTGTCATTAATAAAATAAACTATTCCTATTTCAAATGTCTATTGAGCTAATATTAATTAAGTATATCATTAAGATGGGATAAAATGGCTAGATCATGTTTCAATTCAATGTGATACCTATGTATCATAACATTTGTTTTATTTCAGTATGACATTTATTCAGTATAAATATTATTTATATTAATTTACTGAGATAGTTGTTCAGAATGAAATACAATATGTTTTATATAGCAATACTGTTTAAAGTTTACTTTTGTATTCTATTCTGTTTTAATTTGTTAAATCAAATGTGATTACGTCATCAGTTTAATCTTTTTATCTAAATCGTATGAATCATGTCTTTCCTGTAGTAAATAATAATTTTCCACAGATAAATTATCTATGTTTAGTATTTATAAGCAAAGATGGATAGTGGCTAGCAGTGGAATCCATGACGCGCGTTTCGTCCTATTTGGGACTCGTCAGCTGGATGTACCTGCATCTCAGAGTTGATGTTCATTCGAACCAGTACCCAGTACCGTCCGCTTCAAGCGCCATCGCGTTATCCACTTAGCTACTGAGACCTGATAGTCACTTGCTTGTGTAATGGAGTGAAGTTTAATTCACTTGATATTGTTTAATTTGAATCTTCCCATTGATGTTTAGGACTGAAATTGTTCAGTCTCTTATTGGCATATGTGCATACTGTGCGTATGCCTCGATATTGCCTTAATTTACAAGCATTATAAGCGAAGATGGATAGAAGTATAACAAAATGAGAAGGGAAATCCAAATTTTGACTAGTTGTGATTTTTAGTCAACATTACTTATGTTTTTAATTCTACATGGGGATTATTCAGAGTAGTATTTGTTTTCGTTTCCCTAGTGTGATAGTTTATTCAGTATAACATTAATTTATTTGAGTGTGATGTTATTTTTTGTATGAAAGTAATGGGAAACATGTGCTCAGCATAATGGACAGCATGTGATATATTATAAATCTGGGTATTTTTATATATGTTGTTTCATTTTAATCAATAATTAGAATGTGTTCAACTTATATATATCCATCGAGTGTATTTTCGGGGTTCATAAATCATTTGTACCAGTTTTCGTGTTCTTACTTCACATCGTGGGAATTATAGTGGTTCCTCGTTTTTCTTCAAGTATAAGTAATAAGCGACGAGGATATAACAAGTAGTCAAACACTAAAAGTATACCTTGAAATAAAGATTTCTCATCTTAAATGAACATGAAAAAATCTTTAAAATTTTGATATTTAGGTCCAAGTCATCTTAAAAAGATTGGATTATATTTGTTCTATGGTTATACAATATGATTTGAAGTATCCTAAATATATCAGCTATCAGACAAGTATTTCTCAATCGTATTGGTAGAAAATCTGACAATAATGATCGAACCACTGATACTTGAATAAAACCACCTATAAATGGGGTTCATATAAATATTTTCACTAATAGAATAGCAATAAATTAATACAAATTTAGTTTCAGTCTGTAAATTAATAAATTTATAGAAATCAATCACTCCCAGAATGAACGTCAAATCTGGGATATTGGTATATCCAGCTAACGAGTCCCATTTAGGACAAAAAGCGCGTCCCGGATTCCAGTGCTAAACACCATCCATCTCTGCTTATAATACATTATATTTATTTTGATCTAATAAACTGAATGACATGCGTCTTTACAGAGACTGCTCAAATCATTTCATTTGGTCATCGACTAAATAAACAGATTATGAATCACTGCAGTTCTGTCTGAACGATGTTTACGAAAATTTTTACGATATATATATATATATATATATATATATATATATATATATATATATATATATATATATATGAGTGAATAACTTCAATGAAAAAGCTACTCACTTCTGTCTAATTCATAATAATTCGTCAGCTTGCAGATATTACTAATAACAGGGACTTTCATCCCAAACATAGCTGCATGCTTGATAAAGATTTCTACAGTTAGTGATTTCTTAAAATGGAAGGTCTTTAAACATTTTGACTAATTAAATCCATCTTGCGACTTGCAAACAGAAGTATGTAAATTTATCCCTACTTTGATGTATGAAATTTACTGATGTAGATATAGGTTGAAAGAAAGCTAGGGGACACCAAGCTAAAACAGAACATTAGTCCAAACAATCAGTTATAGTTTCTATAATCCATATTCATAAATGCAGTCCATCTGGCAGGGATTCTTAGGATAACCGTGACCATTAGTTGAAAACGTTGAGTGGTACTGTCAAGAACCAGTCTCAGTCTTTATATATCTCTAAATCTTGAGTTTCAAAATATTTTACATCTTTTTTCGTGTAAATTGATTCCCTCTACTAAAGTTATCTTCCCTATGACGAGTTTTCTCATTAACGCTTGCACTGAAGCCAGTTTTACTACTTTTGTATTCATTCAGAGAATTCGGTCTTTAAGCATTGAATTAGTGCACCAACTTGAACTATTGGAAATATATCTTTTATTTTATGTTGCTTATGACTGACTAAGAAGCTTATGAATATATTTTCTGTATTTATTACATTCTCGCGTTGCTCATTACGATTCTGATCAACCAGAAATGAATAAATTCACAAGTTATAAGTTTTTACGATGCAAAGAAAAATAAAATGAGATCAGCTGTTTAACTGGTATATATTCTCAGTACAGGGATTTGTAGAGATTCTAGTATTTTCACAGCTGAATTCATGGATCGATTTAAGCTAAACCACACTCAAAAGCCTGGAAGCACTGGACAGTTGTCCCGACTTAGCATAGGAGTCTTTAGCACAATTCACAATCCTGCACGTAAGACTCGAATCTAGGACCTTCGATCCTACATGCGAACGCCTAACATCTATACCATTGAGTAAGTAACCAACAGTGTCAATGTCTAACTTCAATCGATCCATGATCATGAACAACCCCTTATCCACTGTCTAATGTGGATAATTTTCTCATACCCAACACGGATTGGACCCCACTGGTCACGGTCTGTCACTAAAACTCCAGGAAATAACTCTTGAAGCAAGTCACCAGTGATTATATGATGATTATGATCACAGAGAGATTTTGTGGGTATCATACTAATTTTAGTAGTTGAGATCAGGAGTCAATTGAAGCTAGACCACCATAAAAAACCTGGAAGTACTGGACGGATGTTTTTGTCTTATGTTAATGAAAAAAAATTTATGTGTATGTAGACAAATTAAATTTTATCTTACGAGTTAAATATATAAATAACTTCTATGTAAAACACACACATGTAAACATTCGAAAAAATTTTTTTCTATTTTCTACCTAATTATTTGGGTTGTTTTTTTTCAATATAAAGAAATAATATCCACTTGAAAATTGTAACATTAAAAAGTTTGTGTGTGTGCGCGTGCGTATATATGTGTGTGTACTGTTTCATGTTCTTTGAGTACTCTTGTTCTCTCTTTAAATAAACGTTTTTTTAACTTTGATATGGTTGAATTTTTTCAATGTTAACTTTATGAAGACAAATGATGTAAAGATTGAAATTTTAGAGAGAAAAAAAGGACCGTAAATGCAATATTGTTGATTTCCGTCTCTATTTTTTTACATCATTTTATTTTAAATCGAAAGATTCTGATAAACTGGTTTAGAAAAACTTTCTGTTTAAATTTATCTTCAATAATTAGACACTTGAAGGAATAGCTATAAAAAGGAAAAGATGAATTTGTAGCTAACGATAGGATGCAGGATACACGTTTCATTTTATTCATGACTTATCTATCAGATGCAACTAATGAAAGAACAGTCTGTTAAGGTTTAAACATGATAGAATACTTAAACTAATCGTTATTATACATTAATATCATAACTGTTGGTTGAATTAGGTGGCAAATACATCATATGTACACCAAATATATCTTATTGTAGTATCTGAACTATAAAACAAACTAAAGCATTAGTGTTTCTCTCCAGTTCCATTCAGCCTTGAGATATCAAAACAAAGTGGACTGTGATGATGACTTACTAAGACTACTGGTTCTATTTCCAACTGATCGCTCTACACTATTGCCCAGATAGTAGAGCATTACTCACCAACACATTATTACTCAATATTTTTTCCGCATAATTAATTTATTATCAATCAAATGGGAAATTCATAACAGATTTTTATCTGCTTGTTCTCATGAACAGAAAACTTTAAAAAAAATATATCAAACATAATTATTTGACCTATTGATGGATATCAGAAAACTCCATCTAAGTTAAATGTTCCTTAAAAGCATATTTGAATTAAAAACAAAATATCAGCACGAAAATTTCTGAAAAGTAGTACACACTGAAAAGAAAACATACTAAATATCGATTCATTGGTAGGGAATGTGTTGGTTTTTCAAAAAAAAAGATAATGTTTCAAGGACATTGTATGTTTAACAATTTATTGTTCACATAATTCGTATATTTTCATATTATATATATGTCACTTTCATTCAATATCTAATACGATTCAATTCATTACACAGTTTGGAAGGATTGCTTCACGATGGTATTTACAAGAATAAGCATCGACAAAAGGGATCTTTCTAAGCATAAGTAAAATAAAAGTTATTATTCATGAACAAATCTGATGAGAAATTGACTTAGTCTATTCAGATATCTACATGGATCACAAAATTTTTGTATCCACAAAAATTCAAAAGACTGGCAAAAACCATCTCTATAACTTGATATATTTTTTTATTTTATATGGAACAAATAATGAAGAAGGATGAATGGAACCTTCTTTAAAAGTTTTAGTTGAGATCTAACTAGATCTTGTTACCGTCAGCTAAGTTAGAATCAGTTGAAAAAAATGTTTTAAGTACACAGTATTTTAATGTTTGTTAATTTGTAATGTACAAACTTCAATGGATCACTGCTTATGTTGATACAAAGCATTCAACTAGCTGATATAACAAATTTAGATATTCATATAAATTTCATTTCAAAACGAAGATCATTAAAAATGTCGCCAAGAATCCAAATGTGATTAAACGTTTTTCTAACTATACTTACTAAAACATATCAGGGAATAAATCTAAACTGTTTCTAATACCAAGTAATTAAAGAACATTTGTAATATCATTCTGAACGTATAAAACAATAAAACTCAATGTGTGATCCCGTCATAGAATTCCTCACTGATTCACAATCAACATATTACAAGCTGCTATTCAATTTTCATTCTAAGAAAACTACTTTCTATGCTTAGTGTTGATCATCTATAAATTACAGGTTAAAATAATAAATCACATTATGATAACCAGAGTGATTATAACATTACATTTACAATAAAATGCTAAAACGTTTTAGTGATAACTCGTGGTACAGCCTTATATAAATGATAATTCTGTTATATTATATATTAATCAATGTTTATTTCACGAATGATTTACAAGACGCTATTGACTAGATTATTTACCTTGACTCATAGGTCTTTTCAAATATAACTCTCTCTAATAGCATAATATATTGGTTCATATCATTTTTTGGAACAGGTATTGAATTGGTTTTATTTTCAACAGCTATTTTTTTCAACAAATGATTGATTAGTACCATACTTGGGTAATTTTTTTATTATTTATTTAAACACATAAACATTGGTACAAAGAGTGACGAAATAGATATGCTCCACATAGATCATTCGATTCATGTAAGGGCTAGGATACTGTCCGGGTGACTAAACCGAAGCAGGTGGTTTACTTAGAGGGCCACATTCAGAGCCTTTGGCCAGAATGTCTAATCCACAAGTCAGTGGAGCAACGTCAGAAGTTGCAGTCGCATAGTAGCCAGAGACAAATGATTGGTTCAAATATCATTTGTTCCCTCAGGATCATGGAGCCCATGTGCACCATTGGTTTGGAATCAAGATTTTCCAACTCCCCTAGGTGGACTCTCCATGTCCACCAACCCGGTTAAAGCGCCGGATTTCGTTAACAACAACCCCGCCGCGAGAAGGCAGTTAGTAGGACTTCCCTGGTAGTGGCTTTATACAAATAGCCACATAAAAGCATTTCGAGAAGAAGAGCTGACTCTACCACTGTCAGCCGCACCACAGCATTTGGTGGCATAGTTGGACAAATATAAGACTATGTATATTTTGTAGTTATGTGAATAGAGCAAATTTATGGCTTAATATAAAATAGCTTTTCTATTCGTTTAAAATGTTTACTTATCAATATTAAGAAATATTAATTGTTTTGACTGAATTTTATAATGTTGATTGAATTCACCGAAATTTTCGGTCGACTAATTAATCTTTATATGTTAAAAATCATTACATTTCCCTATATTTTCCAAAAAGAAAATGGAGTAATGTCAGTGCAAATTTTTTAAAGTTAATCTCAGATAAAACAAAACCTATCACCATCCCATAACTGGTTTTTAAAGTAAGGTCCTTTGTCTTTTTATGAAGCGAATGAAAATTAGAAAATAAATTGCAATTTTAAAAATCTATCTTACGAACTTTTAATGAGGATGAAGCTGTTATGTAACTATAGTAAATCAGTAGGAAACCCCTGACCTAAGTTCTATACTAGTTGATATTTCTTTGCAAGGCACAACTGTAATCGTGAGATGACAGTGTTTGAGGAATTCATGCCTGCGCCACTCAAGTTAGAGTGTCATAAACGATACAGTTGAGTTATTCCGATTAAAACTAATCTCAATATATTGAAGGTGATGTCAATCCACTTAGATGAACGAGTTACATTGCAACTTAACAAGTAGAATACATTCAGTACCAAAAAAGCAGTAGGAAAATATGAGATTAGTCACCATTCAGTGATCACACAGTTGTATGTGAAACTTTCCATATTATCACTTTGGAAGAATCATACGAGAAATAATCGTTTTCGTCTTTTGTTCGATCCTTAATTTAAAGGTATATACATTCCAAAAGTAAAGGAGATAATGCCGGATTCTGTGAACCAAAAGATTAAAATTGAAATTCTTATCAACACATAGTATTAATTGGAGGTAGTTGAAAAGTTTCACCTACCTATTTAAAGACTCGTCTACAGTTTGAAATGTATGCTTAAATTTTGACGGAAAAATATATATCTTTTATAATCGCTTAACCAGAACCAGGTGGTATGTATTTTCAAGTTTGATCAATGTATGGTCTACAGAGTTTATCAATTAACTTGACTTTCCTGTGCCATATCAGATATTTGGACATAAGTATGTGCTGCTAAGACGTTACGAATTTCTATACGAAATTTATTCTCTTTTTCCAGTTTTCAAGGCATTTCGGAATGTGTCATTTGGTGACAAAAGCCATCTTTAATGTATAATAATTTCTGAATTAAATAATATGATAGAAGAAACATTGAGTAAGATGGTCAAATAACATTTGCTTCAACGACATGTAATTTCAGAAGCGATTTTACACTCGCCTATTAGTTATTCATCAGAAGAATATAATATAACATTATATATATATATATATATATATATATATATATATATATATATATATATATATATATATATATATATATATATATATATATATATATATATATATATATATATATATACAATTGTAATGATAGGTAACCTGTATAGCAACTCACATTCAATTGAGTTTGCTCTCACCTAATTCGGTTAAGCCTTTTTATTAACTTATTAAACGGACAAAGTCACCTGCACTATAATAACTCATTGTATCCTTAATACTGTTGCGAATGTATGTACCTTTATTATTGTTATCCTTGTATGAATATGTAAGCCTTACTGCCTACGCATTTATTCACGCTACTAGCTTTACTATTAACCGCTTAATTGACTTGATGATTCATTAATTTCACTATGTATATATATGTCCATGTTATTCATATTCACGACTCGCTCGCTCGATCGCTCGCTCGATCGCTCGCTCTTGCCCTTGCTCTCTCTCGTCCGCTCGCTTGCCTGTTTGCCTTTCGGCACAACTATTTCATGCTTGCTTAACGCATCTGTAATTTTGGATATCTGTGTGTGGTCCCTTAATAAACGTAATTAACGCTTCGTATTCGCCTTCTGATTAATATACCGTTGGAGCATTATTTGGTGACGGTTACTGAGACGAAATGTATACGGAGTTTAAGGAATATATCGAACACCGACCACCACAGAATTGGTGATCCCAACGTGCGAGCAAGAATCAATCTTCGACGACGTAATCCAACTCCGAGAATCCAACGCACTTTATTTCAATTCGAGCTAGCATTTGGATTATAATCATTACTGTGGATTTATTATGTCGCCATTTTAATTATACGTACATTATCACACAAACATTATTGAACATAACGTTAATATTCATAATAAACAACGATATTTTACAAACAATTGATATTTTGGTGCAATTTAGTAAGTCTGTTCCTTGTTATTAATTGTACCATTTTGTATTATCATTGTTTTTATCGATTTACTTCTCTCCGTGACATTTACATTATATACGTATAATTTTTGATCTTTATAATCATGTCTTTAAATAACGACACAATAGACCTTCCACAAATTTCGTCCGTGAGGTCCATGAATGTAACTATTCCTCCCTTTAAGATCACAGATCCTGAACTTTGGTTCATTAGACTTGAAAATTATTTTTTGGCTAACCGCATTCACTTACAAAGAGATAAATTCGGTCTCACAAGCACACTCCTTCCAGACGAAGTAGCAGATAGCGTACGAGAGGCGTTAGTGAAACCAGACATCGAGAAGCCGTACGATGTACTAAAGCAAGTAATAATTAAAACTCTCTCTCTAAGTGATCAACAAGCTGTCGAACAACTTCTTAACCAAGTACGAATGGGAGATAGAACCCCATCACAGCTAAAAACGTATATGAAAAGCCTGTTGGGCGATAGGCAAATAGACAATAACCTGTTTTATCAACTGTGGCTTAGGCGACTTCCGTCAAGTGTACAGCAGATCCTAGCCGTCGGAGATACGGACGCCGATATAGACAACATAGCAAAAATAGCCGATAGAATATACGAAAGAACCAAACAAACAAGCCCTCCATTACACAACGTGACGGTAGATGATAGACTTAGTACTCTACAGAAAGAGGTAGAAGTCTTATGCCACAAGCTGACAAAACTAAATCAGAACGATACACAAAGAAAATGGTCGCGAAGTAGGTCGAGAGATAGAAGTCGATCATGTTCTAGGAGACGCTCAGCTCCTACAATATGTTGGTACCATCAAACTTTTGGCGACAAAGCTCGAAACTGCCGACCACCGTGTAAATTCAAACGATCACACCGATTGTCGGTAAACGCCGCGAAAACTAGAACAGCTCCTAGAAACAGTCGTTTGTTTTACGTTCAAGACAGAGTAACAGGTGCTCAGTTCTTAGTGGACACTGGAGCAGAAGTAAGCGTTGTGCCTCCAGTGAGTAACGAAACGCGAAATATTAATACAGCGCTAACGCTTAAGGCAGCAAATAAATCCGATATAAAAACATATGGCAAGCGTAAAGTAACCTTGAATTTTGGTCGTAGCACTTCATTCCGCTGGGAATTTGTCATCGCAGATGTATCCGTACCTATAATTGGTATTGATTTCTTAAAGAATTTCGACTTACTAGTGGATACGCGACGAAACCGACTCGTGAACGGAGACCATTCAGTAGTGATAAAAGGAGTGACAACCGATTACGTATCCATGAATTTAGTAGTCTCAAAAGACAAAAGCGAGCCGTATAGAGCGCTTCTAAATGAGTTCACTGATTTGACGAGGGCATCATACGATAACAGAGATCTTAAGCACACTGTACAGCACCATATTATAACGAAAGGTCCACCGACCAACGCAAGACCACGGAGGCTAGACCCAAATAGGTTGAAGATTGCGAAACGAGAGTTCGAAAAATTGATGAAGCTTGGTATCGTAAGACCGTCCAATAGTCCCTGGGCATCCCCGTTGCATATGGTTCCCAAGAAAAACGGAGAAATCAGGCCATGCGGAGACTATAGAGCCCTTAATAAGCAAACTATAGCAGACAGATATCCGGTACCGCATATCCACGACATTACTACCAATATGGGAGGTGCCACGATATTTTCAAAAATTGATCTTGTTCGGGCTTATTACCATATTCCCGTGGCGGCAGAAGATATACCTAAAACGGCTGTAACTACTCCATTTGGGTTATTTGAGTTTTTGCGAATGCCCTTCGGATTAACTAACGCAGCCCAAACTTTCCAGAGATTCATCGATCAGGTTGTCAGGGGTTTGACAGGAGTGTATGCATATATTGATGATATACTAGTAGCTAGCGCTACCGTGGAGGAACATCTACAACATCTACGACAGTTGTTTATGAAACTTCGAGAACACGGCGTCACTATTAACGTGGAGAAGTGTGAGTTCGGAAAGGAATCATTGCAATTCCTAGGTCATATGGTAAATTCACATGGCATCATGCCAGTTCCGACAGAAGTTGCTGTTATTCGTAATTATCCGTTGCCTGAGTCACAGAAAAAATTACGACGATTCTTGGGACTAATAAACTATTATAGACGGTTTATTCCAAACTGCGCAACAATATTACAACCATTGACGGACGCTTTGCGAGGACATACTCGGACATTCTGTCTTTCAGTGGATGCTATACAAGCTTTTGAGAACGCTAAGCGAGCACTAGACGAAAAAATGATGTTAGTACGACGAAAGAATAATGCACCACTAGCCGTCATGACGGACGCATCGAACATAGCAGTAGGAGCCGTATTGCAGCAGTTAGTGGACGGTACATGGGAACCACTTTCATTTTTCTCTAAGAGATTAAACCCTACCCAAACGAGATATAGTACGTTTGGAAGAGAACTATTAGCGATTTATTTAGCAATAAAACATTTCCGACATATGATTGAGGGTACCATTTTCACAGTATATACCGATCATAAACCCCTCACGAAAGCATTAAACGCCAAACAGGATAACTACTCGCCGAGGGAAATTCGACAATTAGAATTTATTTCCCAATTTACGTCTGACATACAGTATATCAAAGGCGATAATAACGAGGTGGCAGACGCGTTATCCAGAACGATGGTAAACGCTCTCATCCAATCAGAAATCGATTATCACAAATTAGCAGCATTACAAAACATCGACGTCGAGTTAAACAGACTAAAGTCTGCAAATACAACCTCGTTAGTACTCGAAGAAACTCCAATAAAAAAAGTAAGTATCATGTGCGATATCTCTACGGGTCAACCACGACCATTTATTCCAAAGCCATTAAGACGAAACATTTTCGAAACTATGCATAATATTTCGCATCCCGGAATAAAGGCCACCATTAAACTAATCAGCGAGCGTTTCGTATGGCCAAGTATGAACCGGGATATTCGTAACTGGACGCAAGCGTGTATAAAATGCCAGAAAGTTAAGATAAATCGCCACACCAGTTCCGCAGTAGGTCAATTTCGTCACCCCGACAGCAGATTCGAACACATACATGTCGATATCGTGGGACCGCTGCCAATCTCAAATGGCTTTAATTACATTTTCACTTGTATTGATCGATTCACTCGATGGCCTGTAGCAGTGCCTATAAAAGACATTGCAGCAGAAACTATAGCGAAAACCCTAGTAGATCATTGGATTTCACATTACGGCGTGCCTACTAAGATTACAACCGATAGAGGAGTTCAATTCGAGAGCCGCCTCTTCCAACAACTCACAGAGCTCCTCGGAATCAAGCGAATTCGCACAACATCCTACCATCCGATGTCAAATGGTATGGTAGAGAGATTACATCGGCAACTTAAAGCCTCACTCACAGCTGTCATTAACAATAATGATTGGGCCAGCAAGCTTCCATTGGTCATGTTGAGTTTAAGATCAACAATTAAGCAAGATATAGGATGCTGCCCAGCAGAATTGGTTTATGGAACTACTTTACGTCTACCAGGAGAAATTTTCACCTCAGGTAAAAGTGTTCCAAATGATATAGCCAACTATGTACAACGTCTAAAGCAACATATGGGTGATCTGAGGATAACGCTTCCGAGGCAACAGCAACATCGTGTCTACATGCCAAAACGACTGACCGATAGTACCCATGTGTTTATCAGAAGGGATAATGTGCAGCGTCCCTTACAACCGGCCTACGATGGTCCATTCAAGGTGATTAAAAGAAATGATAAAACTATTACGATAGAAAAAGCTGGAAAAACGGATGTAATTAGCATCGACAGAGTCAAACCAGCTTTCATCGAAACCGACGATCAGACAGTATATACAGATACTTCGAAAACCGTCGAACCACCGAAACGCGAGTTCCAATCACCAACGACATCGACCAACACAAACGAAGAAAATCCAGTAACGACGAGATATGGCCGAAGAGTGAGATGGCCGCAACGATACATAGCTACGATTTTGAATTAATAATTTCTTTCACCTCTTCGAATATAAATTTAATCTTCATTTTCTATGTACAAATCGAAAATTTTAGCTCATCTATTATTATATTCAACATATTTTATGTATTCTTCCGATCTTCCGTTATGATCTTATTTGGCCTCACGACATATACAAACTCAAACTTACACATATTTTTAATAACACATACGATAGTTCTATCATATATCTTAATTTCGTAAATTTCGATATTTCCCATCTTGTTAAATTTGACATTTTTTTTTCGCAAACACAGACACTTTTGTATCTTTGTTTGCTGGGAGGAGCTATTATAGCAACTCACATTCAATTGAGTTTGCTCTCACCTAATTCGGTTAAGCCTTTTTATTAACTTATTAAACGGACAAAGTCACCTGCACTATAATAACTCATTGTATCCTTAATACTGTTGCGAATGTATGTACCTTTATTATTGTTATCCTTGTATGAATATGTAAGCCTTACTGCCTACGCATTTATTCACGCTACTAGCTTTACTATTAACCGCTTAATTGACTTGATGATTCATTAATTTCACTATGTATATATATGTCCATGTTATTCATATTCACGACTCGCTCGCTCGATCGCTCGCTCTTGCCCTTGCTCTCTCTCGTCCGCTCGCTTGCCTGTTTGCCTTTCGGCACAACTATTTCATGCTTGCTTAACGCATCTGTAATTTTGGATATCTGTGTGTGGTCCCTTAATAAACGTAATTAACGCTTCGTATTCGCCTTCTGATTAATATACCGTTGGAGCATTATTTGGTGACGGTTACTGAGACGAAATGTATACGGAGTTTAAGGAATATATCGAACACCGACCACCACACCTGCTTTAGTCATACTGTGGTGTGCGTTTCTAATGAGAACAATATAGATAGTATACAGCTCAGAAAAGTGATGAAATGTTTATCAGTGGAAGATTGGAATGAGTAGGATGGGCAGAAAAACAGAGAGAAATCAAAAGAACGAAATGACCAGAAGAATGATGGAATATATAAAGGAAAGCTCAATGAACATGTGCAAATGATATATTCAATGTATGATTTTCATATTTTACAAGAGTACCATTTCTTAGTTTTTTCCACTGTAATACTTGATAGTCATCATCTATAACTATTAAAACGGTAGTACTGCTATTATTTTCAGGGGATACATACATGTGTTACTTAAAATACTTTTTCTCAAACTTCATGATCTGAATCAATAACAAGGTTCACAAACTACTCATAAGTAACATAGCTATTGCTATTAAAATTGATTCTACAAATTGTAAACTAATGGATTTTTAAGTGAATTACGTCATCACAAACACCTAGTGTAATGATGTGCTAATCTATTTTAAAGCACGTAGTTATAAATTTTTCATTTCGATTTTGTTTTGAAAAGTCACCATTAGGCATTTTACATGGACATTAAAAAACGAAGTGCGCTAGTGAATTAACCAAACAAAATTTTAAATAATTAAGCAGAATAATTTGAACAAAAGCGACTTGAACCTCAATTATTTTTCAACCAACAAAATGTGGCAATAAGTTCAGGGTGAAGATGAAGAAAAAGAACGTCAATGTAGTAGAGAAAATCTACTTTTTATAGGTCCATTCTTACAGATGTTATAACAGAAGAAAATGGAACGTTTTAGATTAATTTCTAGAACATTATCCTTTTCGGTTGGGTAATTAACATAGGTCAGTTAATAATTTGTGAATTTTGGATGTTTCAATAAAGTTTTGAGAAGGTTTTGTTTTAAAAACTGTTTTTATGTATACACTGCCAATAAATTTCCCCACTGTTTTCTGTTCAATCTATGAAATGCCCATAGGTACTCATGACAATTTGTAAGATTTCAAATATCAAAACATTGAAAATGCCTTTTTATAGGCATTGAAATTATGTCGTTACCGTACTTCTATGGTGTGTGCTATTAATGTCGACAGATATAAGTAGTATGTATCATCAATCAAAAGCGAAATGCCTGGAGGCGGAAGGTTAAGATAATCAAAGAAAAGAGGACGACAACAGAAAATGATTGCTGTGATAATGTAGAAACAGTAAAATCTGAGACGATTAATTGACATTTTGCAAATGAAGGATTTACTATATGTATGGTTCTCAGATTTTATTAAGATGTTCTGTAATTTTTCATTCACATACATTCTATTGTCCCCAATTGTAATCTCATTCACTACACTTCATACTAATAAGTGAATACACAGTTATATTTCAGAAAATAACATAAGATTATTAGATATGTCGAAAATATTCAATATCGTAGATAAAAATAACTGAAGTACACACGCTTTTTTGAATAACTAAACGAATAAATTAAATATGAATCATCCATTTGGATGATAATAAAATAGATAATCCTTGATAACATTGGTTAAAGGTAACGTTCAACTACAAAATAAAAGCAGAGAATTAAAACTATTCTCATTAATCTCATGTTCATGAAGAAACCTGACTGTCTTCAGCACAATCTTGTACATAATATAGAATGAATATTGACGATATGTTCTATACATAGATAAATAAACTATTATAATAGTTCTCCAATTATTATGATTATAATTATCTTTCAATTATACAAATATTTTAATAAAAACATTCCATATACCAACAAATCATCATTCAAGAATATTTAAAATTTCACTACAGTCAATATATGTATCTGAAGTTATATTCTACTTTCATATATTATTGTGTTATTGATCAAGTAAAACAATGAATCAACCAAGAAGTACATATTAACTATGAATGTTCTTCTTATAAATGTTTAACCTGTAAAAACAATTTAGCTACCTGAACATATACAATACGATAACTCATACAAAGATTTTTATTCAACTGAGTTGATGACTACTAGTAAGATTCAGAATCTTATATTTTCACCAATATTCAGAACTAGTCAGCTTGATGTACATTTATTTGAGTGTTAATATTCACACTTTTATTTGTAACCAATACCTTCCACTTGAAATATCATATTATTTACTGAACTATAAATTTTGAATACCAATGTAGTTTAAGACAGTTACACTAACAATCCTGTACAACTATTGACATTAATACCAATCATTATGACAATAATAATAAAATAACTTATGACAGAAAACAAAAGTTGACAGACACGATACATGATCGTTTATCAATATCAACCTATTACATTTTCTGAATTTTAAATCTATGATCTTTCCATATGATGGTAGATGATCATGTCCTTAATTCTTTTATGTATAAAATTTCTTTTCTATATTCAATAATAAAAAAAACACTACAAAGCAATTTTGAACAAACAAATAAACAAAAAAAAATAAAAGAGAAAATCATAGATGCTTTACTTTCTTTTTTTCTTCCTTATATATGACAAGTCAAAACTTGAACGCATTTTAATAAATGAAAATTGAATTTGATTTGGCGTCTTTCCGGTATGTTTATTTACTCATTATTTAAAATAATTTGTTTGTTTGTCTGTTTGTTTGTTTTTCTTCTTAGAAACGGAAAATTGAAATACATTTTTGATTATTTTTCAGGTTGTTTCTAATTAAAATAAATTTACTGTTTGTCATATCTATCTAGAACTTACATTCTTAATCTACTACCTACAACTTGAGCATTTGAACGCTAGAACCCTCCCAAGTCACAAATGAAAAAACAGAAGTCAAGCGAAAGCAATGTTATTCCAAACAGTGTCAATTATGGTACAAACCTATCAAGTATTTATAGCTTTAGTAAAAATGAAATCATCATTATAGTCATCCAATCCGCATACAGGGGGTTATTAGCATTTGTCCAATAGAGAAAATATACTCAGGGATTCTGGAATATTCCTCCAAAAGACGATTGAATGAAATATCTTTGGCTCTTTCTGAGCTTCCTCAAGTTCACCGGTGGGCCGTCCTCAAACTCTTCATGATTTAGATAAATTGTATATCATAAAAACTTCAAATTTGAATGAGTTTTTATTTTATTTGACTGTGTACTATCAACAATGTTTAAATTATAGACTGATATTTATTAAGATTTAAAACTGTTATTAAAAAGTACTATGTCTCACTTTCAATTGAAAGCCAACAGTTTTGCGGTATATTGAAATTTTTGAATCAAATTATATGAAACATTGAACTTAATTATACCGTGCATATCACATCCTTCAACTTACCAAGTGTATAAAAAGGTATTTATGGTCAAAATACTTAGATATAAAGTTTGAAACAGCATGATCGTAAACAGTCACGATATCATTAGTGTTCTATAGGTTTCATAAACAGCATTTTGGTGAGTGGAACATTCATACACAATAGTATTGTCGCTGACGTTAATCACTAGAAATGTACCTTAACTTTGTGACAGTCGATTATTTCTAAAATTTAAGAATAGGGATGAGTGATTCGACGACTGTTAGGACTAATAGTTCTTCTTTATAATCAGGCTTGACTTCGTATAAATTTGACTATTCGACTAATAATGAGAAATAATATTTTTTCACGCTAAACAATATACACTTAAAGCATATACTAATTACATTCAATTTACAATATATATATATATATATATATATATATATATCACACGCCTTGATTTTTGTTTCAAGACACCTACTTACTTACTTGCCTAGGCCTGTTGACCCCCTTTTAGAGTAGGTCGTCGAACAGGAACCCCCAACCAACTCTATCCTGAGCTGACCTAAATGGTATAGTTCAATAAATAATGAAGAGCTTATTTAATTTATTATTATTTATTATTAGGTTTTTGACCTGGTACCTGTACTAGATTTCAAAAAATTTATTCGTCATGAAGTCGTATATTAAGAGAACAATACTATTCTAGAAAATACTACTAACAAACTTATTAAAAGACAAACAAATAGTCCAATGTCTATAAACGATAGTGCCTATACATTATAATTGCTTACAAATAACAGTAGATTCAAGTTATGAACTAGATTTATAGTACGACATATATCATGTGTGAAATAAGGAGTTTAATGTGAGAAAATATGGTTTATGTTTTCCAGTTATTTATGCGTATATTTGAAAATCTCAAGTATTTACTTAAACACTTCATGAAGATTTATATAGTTTGAAGACAAATCTCACCACAATATCAGCTAACACCAACTAGTGGACTAGTGTAATCTCAACGACAATGCATTACAAAATAAACTGACTTTTGAAGAGAATAAGAATAAAAATTTGAACAGAATAGCATGAATTCATTTTATTTCGTCTGATTTTAGTCAGCCACTTACAAGCTATGGTATTTATTATCAGTGTTTACTCATTACACAACCACTTGTTTCCAGCTCTTTGAACTTTTGCTACTATCGATATTGTAAAATGTTTGTAGGTATAACACATAGTTGCTTCGATTTCACTTAAGGTGGGTCAATCTAACGTTTCCCCCGTTGCAACATAATAAGCAAATAGATTTTTACTCCGGGAAGTAGGTTTTTATCAATTCCAATCTTTAGACCTCGCCAATTTTGGTAAATTTGATGAAACAAACTTTGTACTAAATTATAACCTATATTACTAGCATGTCAACTATAATTATTTATTTAATTGAGAACAACAGGCTCCATTGTTACTCGTTACTAGGGAGTATCCTTAAATTCATTTCGTAGTAATACATATATATTTATAAGAAATATTTATATTTGTTTTCATACAAATGCCGATTTTCATTTGAAAAGAGGAATTCTCGTACTTATAAAGTTGAATAGAGTTTTGTCTCAAATTTAGTATTGGGCTTCCATTAAATGATACAAAGATTTATAACCATATACTTATTTGAACACATAAATATTGATACAAAGGACATCAAACATATATGTGCCACAAAAGTCACTTGATTTATATGTGGGTTGTAATACTGCCTGGGTGATGGTTTACTTAGGGGGACAAACCCGGAGCCTTCGACCTAAAGGTCTGATCCACAAGGTAGTGGAGCAACGTCAGGAGATGTAGTTCCATGGTAACCAGTGACCAGTAATTGGTTCATACGCCATTTGTTCCTCCAGGATCCTGAAGCCCATATATACCATTTGTTTGGAATCAGTGTTTTCCAACTCCCCAAGGTGGATCCTCTATATCCACCAACCCGATTAGAGCCCCGAACATTCGCTTTTCATCCTCTTGATTTCAAAAACAACACTCCCACCGCAAGAATGCAGTGAGCAGAACTTCCGTGGCAGTGGCTGTATACGCGTGGCCATGTAAGAGTATTTTGAGAGGGAGAGCTGATTCTCTCCACCCTCGGTCATACCACGGCATTTGGGAGCATAACTATATATTATCAAACGACAGTCATTTGTGTCATTATTGCCTTGAGTACACTATAATTGAAAGTGAATATTCAAGGGTATATATATATATACTTCTAAATAATAATTATATATCTACAAACACAGTTAATTTAAGAGTCCATTAAAATGTTAATATATAAACTACCATACTGATTGAAAATACATTTTTCCCATTGACCACCGTTTGAATTACAATTAAAAGAAAATTACATATAACAAAATGTTCATTCTGGATTTTGGTTACCAACACCTCAAGAAAAAAAACGGCGAATATGTATACATGTATAATAAGAACACGTATGTGAATATGAACATGGGATTCATTAACTTTTCCCATTAAACAAGAACAACAAAGATTTATTAATCAACTGAATAGTTTATGGTTTCTATTCATTATATAAATAATATAAATTCATTTTAAATTTGTAAGAAAAAAAGTTTGAATTTTAAAAACTAACACGATTAGGGATAACAAAAAGCGATTTTTTCGACATTTACCAACTAACATGTATAAGGTGAAAAAAAGGAAACTTTCAAAGACTAGATTTCTAAAGAAATAACAAATTGATTACAGAGCTAGAGTGCTAGTTAACCCAAAGAATTCCAAAGTAATAAAAATGACATGTAATATACTGAGTTAATTGTTATTTTAAGCAAAGACTTATCAATTTTATACATTTGTAACCATACACCAGGACAAACCGACGACTTTCATTCATAACAGTATGGATGATATTACTAAGTAACTGACTGAATATAAAAGTTCTAATTTCAAACTTCGATCTTTTATGAAAGAACTCAGTACTCAACCAACATAACTGGTGATCTTTTTGTCATAATTCACAATATTAAATTTTCAATTAGCTTCACGAAGCTAAGAAAATTTATAAGAAGAAATGTCTACGTGGTAAATGAACATCCAAACGTTCATTCTGGAAAGAATCAATTGACATTAATAACAGGAAATTAATAATCAAAATAACCATGAATGTAAAATTGATTAGGATTTACACAATTACAAGATGATTTAACAACTGGGTGGTCAAAAATTAGTTATAAACTCACTTGGTATTGTTTAATTGAATCTTTCCATTGTTATTTAGTACTGAAATTGATCCGCCTCTTATTGGCGTATGTGCATACCGTGCGTATTGCCTCGATATTGCCTTAAGTCACAAGCATTATAAGCAAACATCAATGGAAAGATTCAAGTAAACAATTCCAAGTGAATTTAAACTTCACCCCATTGCACAAACATGGCTCAGTTGCTAAGTGGATAACGCGATGACATTTGAAACGAACAGTAATGGGTTAGAATTCTAGAGTGAACATCAACTGTGAAATGCGGGTACATCCAGCTGACGAGTGCCAAAGAGGACGGAACGTATGTGCTGGATTCTACTACTAGCTGCTATTCGTCTTTGCTTAAAAAGTAGTCATATTTAAATTTAATTGTAGAGTATACTGAAAAATAAAATAACATGATTTTATATGATGACAGATAAAACAGACGTATACAAATAACATCGTTATTTAAAAACAAAGAATATAAAAATGACCAACACGATCATAAACATTAGATTCAGTTTTACAAATACTGTCTAATTAGAAGAAACTGTTTAAAACCTTTAGCTTCTATCTATATGTAGTAGTTTCAATGTTTATGACACTCTTCGAGTTTGAGAATCAATAAATAACAGTTACCGGTGCCACTAAAATCATTTGAATTTTACCTAGAAAACCATATGTTGGTTGAAGTAAATCAAGGAAATACAACATACCAAATCATTAATAAAAAGCTCACTCTATAACATCAAGAACCTGAACCTGATTAATTAAATGACTTCGAAGACCTGATACCAAACGAAAATTTTTATCAAATGTTTTCTAGATCAAATAGTGTAAACAATCCACAATTTTTCTGGTTAGCGTTTTATTAGTGAGTTAGTTTTCTACGGGATGGGGTCGCTAATCCTCCTCCTTTATCCGGGCTTGGGACCGGTAATAGTTTAAGAGGGGCTCCAAGTGGAGTTAAACAATCTACAATATTTACTACAATAATGAAATACAAACAGTTAAATAAATTTTCTTGTCAATTTTTGTGACTCATAAAAACTGGATAAAACAAATAGATTATGAGTCATTAATGAATCGAAATAATACTTTGCTTGTCATGTTTACGAATATATGATAGCTAAAATTACCTTTACAAATAATTTATGGATAAAAGAAAAGAATGTTTTAACTTACACTCATGCATTCAATAATAACTGTTTGTTTAAATGATGCATATTTCATGTCCAAATCATATTATATATATTCAATAGGAAAAACTTATGTTGTTCTAGTTGAATTAATTATCTTACAATGGTTCTATAGTACTTGAAGTTTATAGGCTTACACTATGGTTCATTTTATTACTTACACATTTTCGTTAGAGAGACAGTTCAACTTGGTTGACTTCAAATATCCGTAGTAAGTTAGTGTGAAGCATGATATCTGTGTCTAGAACATACTGAAGAATACAACATATCACTTAATGTAAATAATAATGAATTGTGATTTTATTCTATTTTATGGAGTAAATGCAGTTGTATAGATGGTTATTTATTAAAATATCTTTATCGATAAATTTTTAACTGCAATATTACGAGCGAAAACCAAGTTTTGAACACAATTATAGAAATTTCAATTGTTGAAATCATGAGTCAATTGAAGCTAGACCACCATAGAAAACCTGGAAACACTGGACGGCAGTCCCGCTCCCCACGAGACTCGAACCCATGACCTATCAGTCTCGCGAGCGAGCGCTTAACCATTAGACCATTGAGTCGACATCCAACAGTGTTAATGTCTGACTTCGATTGACTCATGATTTTAACTATTGAAAATACTAAAATCTTCACAAAACCCCTTCTGACAATTATAGTAAGCCATTAAGCATATATAACAGACAATCAGTAAAAAATGGTTAATCATAACACTAACTATCGCTTTATTCAATATCATATTTTTATTTACAATGAAGAATTATCAACTCCCTATCATAAATACATTTAACTTGTGAACATTCAAATAATATGCTTAAATAAAACTCTTTTTAACAGTGATTGATATTCATTTGTCTAGATTTGTTTTACATTTTGCATCATGTTGTTCATGATGCAATACACATTTATTCTGGTTAGTGTTTTTTAGCAAGATTTTTTTATACAGGATAAGGTTGCCGACTCCATTTCCAATCCCCCTCCGTTAAATTGGTTCGGGACTGGTAATGTCTCTAGAAGAGCTACGAGCGGATTTGACGCAATAAATGTGATTAATGTAACTGTTGTGAATTCCATAATTACATTTAAAACCGAGCAGATTATAATTTGCAATAAATCTATTTGAACACATTCTAAATGTACTAAATACATTACATTTTGAATTTCGTGACAAAATAAACTAGAAATGGCTTGTTTCGCTCATCAGTATAATTATATTCTATACAAACTTTTGAAATACTGAATTAACAAAATCAGTGCTCAACATGTTAATAGCAAACAGAAAGCTTTACCAGCAGAAAATGATATCCTCATACTCACTATGACCTACATTAAGTATGATCCTATTTTTTTACATATGCATATCAGAAAGTTACATTTTGCTTATAACTCCCAAATAACACAAAACACTAATTCCAGGTTTGTCTGTCAATTATTTCTAACTACCAAACATCAAAATATGTTTAGTCACTAAATTCCAGTAACTATATTGCAACTTTATTGAATGAATTTTAATCCTTAGAATATAATTAAATGGAAATAAAACTATCCATAACTCAGTGATCAATCAGTCTGAATATCAAAATTCTGTTGAACTTCAGTGGTGCACAAATAAATCAGAGTTTACACTATTAACTGTAGCTTTAGATAGTGGGGGTTTCAAACCCAGTCAGCAATAGTTTCTTGAAGATTAAAGATATACCATAATGATGAAACCCAGCTTTTATAAACCTAAGTTCCTAAACTTTACGCCATTTTCTCCAACCACCTAACACCATACGTCTTTATAGTTTATGGGAGTTCAAAATATAATATAGTTTTAAGTTAAATATGTTTCAATTACTTCCATTCTCAATCCTTTTCCTTTAATTCATTGTAATTTTGACGAGAAAATCTTAAGTCCCGAGACGAATAACCTTAAAATACAACCAAAAATCAAACATTTCCAGCCTTCGAGAATCTACGTTCACTTTCATAATGTTGAAACCACTGATATTAAAAAAGAGCCATGAAACAGGAAATATACTTGCTACAGTCAAACTTCACGTAGTATAAATATAATATCAAAATGTACCACCTGACAGAGATGAACACATATGAAATTAAGTTTATCAGAAGTAAGTTGGAAAACCATTGTGAACTAATAACGGTTATACAATTTTACTTTTCTTTCACTAAATCTAAATCACTCTTATTCCATTGTAGATTGTTAGCAAAGAAATTGTGTTTTGAAAGAGTACATTTATAAATTAATCCATTTGTGTCATAAAATTTATGAATAGTAATGAGCCATTAAATTGAATTAAGGCCAATATTATTTTCATTTTATCATTGAATAAATTTGTTAAGAGAATAATCTAATTAAAATATAGCAAACACTATACTCATATATAAATTAGGAATGTATAGAATAACAATTTACTAGTTATCAATAATATACTTTATCCACTTTGTCATTTATTCTAACAGAGAACTTCTTATAATTCTAATAACCTAATAAAATCTTATCAAGACTAAATTAAACCAATATTAAGTATATGAGATAGCAAGTTATATTTAAACATTGAAAAAGTAAACACACAAATCTTGTCCAATTGTTTGTTCATTTGCTGGTAAACAGTTTTGTTTAAATAGCTTAATCATATTCTAACACTATTTCTATGAAAATGAATTCCACCGTTATAGTATTACTACTATGTACAAACGATATAGTAGTTCTATGTTGGTAAAATATATACTTAAGACTAGCTAGGTTGATGTTTTAGTGTATAAATCATCAAACAATGCAATTTATTAATCATTGAAGCTCCTTATATTTGTACTTTTGCTATCAACAAATATTTCTTCCTCAGCAATTAACCTATCATTAGATTAAAGTATATTCTTATACAACTGTGATTTTAAAGGTATAAAATATTGTATCCCAGACAACAGATGAGTTCATTTCTTAATCAATTATCTCTACTTCTAACGATAGCTTTTCAAATAACTACAAGAAAATTAAGCTTTATCAACTATCAGAAGCGGTTTTGGGGAGATTTTAGTAAATTCAATAGTTGAAATCATGAGACAATTGAAAATAGACCATCATGGAAAGCCTGGAAGCACTGGACGGTCATTTCGCGTGACTGGTAGGTCCTGGGTTCGAATCTCGTGGGGGGCAGGATGGTGGATGCGCACTGATGAGAAGTCCAACACTAAGACAAAATGGCCGTCAAAGCTTCTAGATTTTCCATGGTGATCCAGCTTCAATTGACTTATGATTTCAACTATTGAAATTTCTAAAATCTCCACAAAACCCCTTCTGATAATAATCATCTGCTCACTAGTGACTGACTTCAAGAGACACTCTTGGAGTTCTAATGGGAAGCCGTGGAGTTCAACCAGGTCTATTGTGAGATATCAGCTTATTGCAGACAATGGTGGATGTGTCGTAGAATTTCGTGGATTAATTGAAATTAGACATTAACACTGTTAAATGCCGGCTCAGTGGTCTTTATCAGTTAACCAATTTCATTATGTATAAAAATAAGATAATTTTTATATTCAATATTACATAATACATTTTATGTTGTCTAGTTCAATTATTCTGACAATATATCCGTGTGTTAAGTTTAGGGTTAATATAAATTACAATTTTTAGTGTTTATTGTTTAACAGACGGATTGTTACAAGAATGTTAAATAATTATATATATAATTTTAGTTTAGTGGTTTACAGAAGAAAAAAATTCCATTTTCGACACAGAACCATATTAACTGAAGAATTCTTAGAAACTACAGTTCAATAAATAGTAGTTCACTTTTAGGTTTACAGACGAAAATTTCCAAAAGAAACATTAAACTAAAATAATCTGTCAAATGTTCCCTAATTTTTATTAGGTCTTCAGTTGTTGTTGTTGTTGTTGTCGGTTAATAACGAAAACTATCGCCATGGTATCTATTCTCACGAAACTTTTATTGGTTCTAATATTTTCAAATACATTGATGCAATAATACAAACAAAATAAGATATGGAGATACTTCGAATGAATGACATCAGTTTGAGAAGAGTATAATATTTAGTAAAAATTTCAGTCTATAAAACCTTACCGTTTTTAATAGTTTTCTACAGACTGATCAGCAGCGTCTTATAAAGTCAGGTAGATCAGTATTGAACATTAAATTTTAGTTCTTACAGATCATAAAATGATTAAAGATTAAGATATAATTCGCTCCATTCTAACTCATTTGCTTCAGTGTGTTTTTCCTGATTACATGATATTAAGATCATGAAATATATCCCAGGCAGAATTGAACAGGGATACTTCACAACAGTTTCAAACTAGGAGAAATAAACTGTTTAGTACCCCGTTTTCAAGCAGATATCAGTTTAAGATAAAAACGTATGAGCAAAGTAAATGAGTCTCTACAATAAAATTCATTTAAGTAACGAAAATCATTGCTTACTGATGCAGACATCATATACATTGACAGCATAATGTAATATGTATTGTTATTTAAAATTGCCCCGACCGTTGTTGCTACCTTGACGTGGTGGTCCGGCTTGCCTTCCATGACGAAGCAACTGAGCTATACTGACTGAAACAACCGTTCCTCAAGGTTCTACCATGCTAGACAGGTCGGTTGAAGAGCGGTAAGACTACAAGCAAAAAACCCAAGGCCAGAAGGTGATGTCGTTCTGCTGACTGTACAGAGGTGTGACAACAGTAAGGTGTTTCCTTCAGACAACCAGCATGACAGCGATGCTGCCTTCCCAAAAGGATGGGTGGGGTTAGAAAAGGTCGACCCTAAAAATGCACACTTCGCCTTATACCACGGATATCCGTCTACGACGGTAAGGTCTCAACAAGTACGGAGCTAACGTGAAAATCACTCATAAAAAGGTGATGTGTGACCGATAACAAGCAGTTGTCCCTTGGGCACTGTGGTCATGCTCTCAGGTCAATGAAACCACCTCTAATCCAATTTCCTTTTCAGGTACCTCCAGGAGAACCCTTCCACGGTGTGGGCAACCGAGAAGTGATAACCGCCCTCATACCTCTAACAGCACTCAAGACCACTGACTTACTGATTCAAGATTGGTAGGTAATCATTCTTACACTAAATGCTTCATATTCTCATATAAAAAACTGTGACAAAAATATAGTCATATAACAAATCGATTTGTCATAGCCACTGATGATATTGAAGATTTATGCCAAACACGCGATATATATATAAATATATACAAGGGAACGTTAAGTTGTTAAAACTAACCTTTTCAAAATGTCAAACATATAAATACTTCGCTGAAAAACTTCTTATTTCTGTGTCTGAAATGCATATGAATATATTTAGTTTTCGTAATAACAAAAAACATTATGATGTACATTTTTAGTGGTTGGAGGTAGTCAATAAGAAAGCATGGAAATAGATATTTTGTCACCTAACATTTGCCAGTAAGGTGTGCCTGAAATCTTAGGGTAACTGGTATACCATGTGGAATATAATTCCACCTCATCGGGTTTCACAGTTTGAGACGTTACCATTGTGCTACATGAACCCTGACTGAAAGACAAATGCGTGCAGTGATTGATCATTGTGTAGTAATCAACTTTATCTTAGTTATTTTATATGTTTTTACATTTATGTATGTTACCTCACACCATCCAACAAAAGTTTCCAAAAGATGAAAATAATATTTCATAATAGAGCGTTCGGTAATTATGTTTATCTATCAGAATAGAAAAACATATCAAACAGAAAGAATGTTAGTTAGTCGTTAGTTAAACCATAACAGGTACCGAATATTCGTCAAGATTAGAACGAATAGTTTGACAGATATTGGGCGCCGAGTATAGAGAAGTCATTATATATGTAATTTATATTTGAAACAATCTCAGCGATGGAAATTTAAATAATTCCAACGTTTCGTCCAGCTAACTTGTCTGGACTTCTTCAGGGTCCAGACCCTGAGATTGTTTCAAATATAAATTACATATATAATAACAGGTATCGGTTGATAATAAATAATTGACATGTAAGATCAGGTGAATTTAAATAATAAGCACTCTTAAATGTTCAAAACCCTGGATATATGGTTAGTAATTGGTTTGGACAAAAGGATCACCTTGACATAGAACAGTTGCTAGGTCTTAATATTCGATTTCAGACACCACATTAAATCAAGATCAGAAGAACAAAGTTCTAGAACTATCATTATGGTACTTACCTACTGGTTACTTACTCTTTGTCAGTATTCCCTTGTATTTATATCCCAATTGGCGTTTTCCGTCGATAAAAATGCCTTGAACAAAATCATCCACGACCTTAGTTAATCAATGATCACAAAAGTTTATTTTTACATAAAAATTAGAACCTCTTCATTCTTGTATTCGATTTCTACAATGCAAAAATGTATGACATTTTTTTTTAAAAATTGAGTAAATTCCATAGGTCTACTTACTTAGTAACACGTCATATTATCATATTCACATGTTTGATTATGGTAATGAAAAGTAACTAAACCCATAGATAAAAAAGGTAATCTCAAAAAAAAGTTTAGACATTTTTGTCAATCACTTATCAGTTGTAATAAACTTTCACAAGTTCTGATTTTATCACTCGGATATATCGTTTTTAAGAATAAATCTACATGGAATTATAATCTACGCTAACATGATATTATTCAATACATGAAACCTTGCACAGATTTTTACACTAGTCAGTTATTCAACATCGCTACAAATCCTATTCTCTACTGTATTCATCATAACAGAGAAATTTACTCTGCAAATTCTTCTCAAAGACATGAATGAACAGCTTAAAAATAACCTTAAACACGTAAACCTTCGGTCATTATTATTTGTTGACGACTTATCTTTTTCAATGAAATCTAATGAGTTTATTACAATAAAAGTTGTAATTAAAATTGCATCAAGTTACAGTATACATATATTTCCGTCAGTAAATACTTGTCGATATCACCCGGAAAAAAATTATATAGGTATCGTCCATTTGATTTAACATTGTATATATATAAGGATGTTTCATAAGTTTAAGATGACTGTCTCGTACTGAAAACTGACTTGAAACTCAAAAACTTTTATTCATAACAGCTACTTTGATTTATCAGTATAGGGTTATTTAGATTGTTGAGTTTTGAATGAGATAATGAATAGGTCAGTGTTAGATCGCCATCAGAAACCTGGAATCAATGGACAGCCGTTTCATCTTGACATGAGGCTCCTCAGCAGTTCGCATCCACCATCCCACAAGTCGGAGTCGAACCCAGGGTCTTCGGTCTCGTGTGCAAACACTCAACCTCTAGACCACTGAGTCGACATCAAACGGTATTAATGTCTAAATTCAACAAATCCATGATGTTGAGCGAGCTTCTTCCATTGTCCGCGTTTCCAATAGTGGTCAAATATTTATCGACTCATGATCTCAATCAAACTTTGATGTCGTAATATTAATATCTTTCTATCTAATTTGCCCTAAATTTTCTGTTGCATTCCAAGCAATCATCTCATTCAATAGAATAAATAATTTATTCCAAGGGTTTTCAACAACTTTGTTTTGATAAATCATCTGTATACCTGAAGTTAAAAATTCCTAATCTAAGATTAATACTCTCTTAAAACTATTCGTTTTCTAGTCCATGATCACTTATTATTGAAACTGTCTTCAAATCGATTATATTTACGTTGTTTTTTGAGCTAAATTAAAGTAACATATTTTGATTGTGCTAAATTTATCTGCATTAGATACAGATGTTCATGCTTTGAACATTTTACTGATACACTGAAATAGCTATAATATTTTTTGGATGTCAAAGCAACCATAGATTTGTGTGTATTTACAAGTGCCTTTAGATCAGATGACAATGAATGAAGTATTAATTATTTAATAAAAAAACACTACCTACATTTTATTTTACACCGTACAGCTTCACATAGCTGTCATTCAGACATTAAATTATATGCCAACAGATATATATATATATATTTGTATTTTTGTTTGACTGAGTCCCTGTCTATCTCCGATCAAACGTAGTTACCGAATGTAGTGATTAACTTTTCAAAATTTAATAGTAAGTAACGAGCGAATGACACTTTACCAATACACCCTCAACATTAGGATTATAATAATGACAAAACTAATGAAGCTGGTAGTCAGTGACTCTAAATGTAACGAATTAAGTGAAGAATGAAATGACAAGTTGACATTTTCCGATCACCGGCGACGTTGTACATCCATCTTATCAATATAAGTAAATATTGATATGATTAATCTTATTTTTTTCCAGATAATGACAAGAAAATGCTTTTTGCCCAAATTTTACAAAATACAACTTGTCATTTGTGGTGACTATAGTTTCCGGATTTAAAGGAATTAACTGAAAACTATTTTAAACCTTGATGTCCATATATACCAATGACAATCAAGTTATATGTGCCTCCGTATGTATGTATGGGTGTGTGTGTGTTTACATGGTGAAGCGGTAGAGGATAAACTAGACAAGTCAGCCATTCTCATTTGTATTGTTTGTTTTTTTAAAGAGAGAAACGTACTGGTTGCAACCACTAATTTATAGGAGCATGTCAATGCTGGAAATGATTTGTACAAGAAATTATCCATTAACTAACGTTTAAAAAAATAATGCATATTGACCACTATATCCATCATACGTTCAATACAACAATGACGCATGTACAAATAGATTAGAAGTAGATAATATGAACATTAAAAAGATGACAGTTAACTCTAAGTTTCTTTTATTAAAAAAATAATAGTGAATTTTTGTTTAATAAGCCTGTTAAATTACCAGATAGTACTAAACACTTACGAAAAATATAATGAAACATGTGATTAATACATACATTTGAATTGATTTTTTGTATTAAATTAATATATAATGAATGATAAGGTTTTCATATTAATCAGCTTAATTCTGATTATTATTATTATAAGCTTTATTCAACATTATATTTGTGGTACACTATTGAATTCTCAGCATAAAGTATTTCAACAAGTTTCCTTTTCTTATATCTTGATCGATCCTGACGATAAATATTGAGTGATGGCCAGTTAGATGTTAGGAGTTCGATAATCAACATCTGAATAATGTTCATTCGTTTCAATGCATAATGCAAGTCACCATGATGTCGTTGGTTGTACCTTTTTGTAATCCGTACAGCGAAAGGTTGTAAACTTTTCGTAAACGCGCCTGAATAGGTTGTGAGCTCAATAGACATAATAGTGTGTTAAAACAAACAAGAAAACAGATAACTTGACGAAATATCTAGATGGGAGGAACAGGTAGCTCAGATATTCAAGCAGGCCGCCTATGATATAGCTACTACTCAACTCTCTAAACACTTATTGTCATTCAGTTTGTAAGGGTTTAAATTATCCCAATGTTATCAATCAGGATTGAATTTTTTTCAATCTTAGTTGACATATGTGAATCCTATGCTAAATTATTCTATATAGCCATTTTGTCAAACATTTTATAGAACAGATAGATTAGATCTATTAGTGTAACTGTGAACATCAACATTGGTATGTTAGTGCTTTCTTAGCCAAGAAGTCCCAAATTAAACGATGAAAATTGAGTCCTGAATGCCACTGATAACCATAATTCATCTATTCTATAAAACGTTTTGTAAATAGTAGTGTATGTATTTACATACAATTTGCTATTGTAAGTAAATTAGCTGTGTCTTTAATCTCCATACGGTTATCATGACAGATAAAGATCATTTGGTTGAAACTTTATACATTCAATGTAATTAACTTGATGAAACTAAAACAATGAATTTAAATTACAAGTCCTTTTAATTGTAACTGTCGAAACCAATTTAATAATGAATTATATACAGATTGACGGTGTTTTCATTATCATAACCAAACTAACAAAAAAAATTATCAGATAGGGTTTTGTGGAGATTTTAGAATTTTCAATAATTGAAATCATGGTCAATTGAAGTTAGATCACCATGGAGAACCTGGAAGCACTGAACGGCCGCTTCGTCCTAGTATGGGACTCCTTATCTGTGCTCATCCACCATCCCGCCCTCCGCGAGATTTCATGTCATCATTATTAACGACGGAGGCAACAAATGATTCTAAATAACGTGAAACTGAATATACGAAGTATGATATGAATATTCTTAGTTTATGTATCACTTGGTAATCTAAACTGTTTTGAAATATATGGTACAAAATTAAATGAATTGAATTACAATTCAATAAAATATTTTCATGTATTCATACCTAACGGCGTTGAAATAGATAGTTATGACTAACTGTTATCTGTAATTTTGCTGTCATATTTAGAGTATTGAGATACAATTTAATGTTATTTTTTTTAAATGAATAGATGAAAATTTTGCTAGTTAAGTAGAATATAGAAATTCATTCATTTTGAAAGCACATTTCCTCCTTAACAGACATTGTGTTCATAATCACTCAGTAAGTGACAGACATTTTCATTCTCGATAACCTATTCCAAAATATCATATCCTAAGAAAGAAGCGTTTACTCATTTACTCACTTCATGATTTAGTACGCTTATTAGTGTTATCGATAAGTCTACATATATCTTATTTAAGTAACTAATACTTAAATAAGTGATATGTAGACTAAAGAATACCTAAAATAACGAGATATAAGGTTAATTTATTCAGTTTTTATTCACAGAATACGAAACGAACACTATGATTCCTTGCTTTTAATGAACCTCAACTAAAAAGGCAATAAAAAATATATTCTGAATTGAACAAGATTTAAGGTAGGAAAGGAAAGTTTCTGAACTTTCTAATACGTGAATTGATTGAAATATTTACCAGAAAATGTAATAATTTCAATAAATATCAATAAAATTCATTATTAGGTTCCTTAGATAAAGAAATGTATGTAAAAATACATACACAAACAAGCACATACAACATATGCAAAGATATATTGAAGGATGTAACTGCTGCTATCAATTACAAACAGGTAAATAAACTAAATATTTTTATTATTAATCTATTAACAAACAAACAAACAAACAAAAATAATGATTCAAATGGCTAATTACTTTTGTCTTACAATTACATGCATGATATTAAGTCATATAGCTGTATTTCAGACAATAATGTAGTTAAGCATCAGTAGCTTAGAGAAAATAAGATAAAATTTACAATCATTTATTCAGAGAAAGAGATTATGATTAACTGCCGGGTATTATTTGTTAATCTAATCCAGTTTACATCATCTCATATTTTTCTTTTTAAACTCTGCATCATTTTTTCATGTATATGTGCTTAAGTGCACATAAATCTATTATAAATAAATACAGGTGTGAAGTTAAGTATATAATCAAATTGATCATAAAGGAACAGTTTATGTTTACCATACGTTTTCTACCACTTATAACAGCTTGTAATTCAATTGTAAAGGTCTATGTCTTACCCTAATTGATGTTAGAGGCAGAAATTGACGTTTCTATTGTAGTATATGTTCATCCTAAATGAATTATATCAAAAACGCCATTAGCCACAAGCAGGATTGGGTCGCAGATAGCAGTGGGCTGCAGAAAGTTCGTTTTATCTTATTTAGGACTCATCAGCTGGATGTATCAACCAAATTTCAATGTTAATATTAGCTTCATGGATCGAACCCACTGGCTTTCACTTCAAATGATAACACGTAATCCAGTGAGTCACTGAATTCGCTGTCAATCTCCATCTAACAATATAATAGCCTCGTTTAATGTACTTTAAATATTTAACTCCATATTTTTTATCTAATAATGGAGGGAATATTAAGGGCATTGATTCAACTAATGAATATTTTAATGATTAGTTTGTGGAAATTCCTTCAGTTAAATGATAACTTTCTTCTCAAGTGTTGTAGTTTGAAAACAAAATTCAGAAATGCCTTACATTTAGTTTTTGCAGATATTCAGCTATCCTTTAATTTTCACTGTTTCTCTACAAATAAGAGCTCATGATGGAAACTCGGTTCATTGGAAATTCATTTATATAAATTCACGAGTTAACCATAATCATAAATAAAGATAAACATAGAATTTTAACAGAAAAGAATCATTTTAAATAAATAACTGCAACTATCAGTGTGGAGCTGTGGTGAGTGTTAAGCTTTTGATTGATCCCGCGTGCGGGATCGTGGATGCGAAGCTCTGAAGAGTATTATACTAAAACGAAATGGTCGTTCAGTGCTTCCAGGTTTTCAATAGTGGTCTAAAATTCATCGATTCATGATCTTAATCAAAAAGATAACTATAAAGAAATATTGAGGTAAATCTTGGACTTAACAAACAGACAACCAAAAATACTAATGTAATGGCACAGTTTCCTTATTTCAGTTTTAGTTATCAGCATCAGCAGACTTTACGTATTATGGTCATTATTTATTTAGGAATTACTTTTTTTGAAGATTAAATCAAATATAATATTTGTCATTAATATCTCACTTTTTATATATGCCCTGTTGTGTCCGTCAACCAGAACACGTTATCTAAAGTAAACACGTATCAATACAATGAATGATTTCATGTACTACTTTATGCAACAACAACAGAAAAAAAAAGAAATCAACAGCAAATATGGTCATACCGATGGTGATAATCTACACAATTATTATTTTCATGATTTGTAAATTCATAATGTATTTATTTTAGTAAAAATAAGAATTTTGAAAATTCCAACCTGTAGACTGAGTGGTTTTGTATTTGCTAGAAGTGGAATCCAGTTTCAAACCTTTGCAAATCAATTAAATTTCATTCCTGTAGCATGAGTCAGTGACTATGTGATCTCAGTAGCTGAGTGGATAGTGCTTTGAGAGTTTGTAACTAGGGACACTGGATGTGATTCTCAAAGTGAGCATCAACTTTGAAATGCACTATCCAACATAATATTCTTATCTAATATACCATCACTCGACCAATAATCATTGTATTATTATCAATAAAAGTATATATTAGTGTTAAGGAATGATGGAATAACTAACTAGAAAGAAATATGTCTTCCCTTGATTCGTCTTATTCTGAATACTTAAATAGAATTTTTATTTTGACTGAAATTGAAAGTAAATAGAAAATTTATGAATAAAAGAATGAACGCAATTATCATATCTTACATTGGTTCAAATCCATTTGTAATGTGTTATAACAAATACAAAGAAATGTAGAATAAGTAGTGGGCTGAGGTTATCATATTATTCTAGTCTTTCTTTATTTCCTTTAGTAGATAAATACTCCATATTGTAGTGTATTTTTCTGACGACTTTATTGCAAGCCCAAAGCTTCACTGTATTTGAGTACCCCTATGCTACATTGGACATTCCTATAACAGATAATTGCGGATAACTCTAACCCAAATAATGCAGTGGAGAGCAAATACACAACTATTCTAAAAGTATGTGTAAAAATACGTAATAAATGATGTC
Source organism: Schistosoma spindalis (assembly GCA_946903255.1). Lineage (NCBI taxonomy): Eukaryota > Metazoa > Platyhelminthes > Trematoda > Strigeidida > Schistosomatidae > Schistosoma > Schistosoma spindalis. The sequence goes on along the minus strand of OX336420.1, from coordinate 25,079,164 downwards.
ACTTATAGCAGATTCGTGGATTGGTTGAAGTTAGACATTAACACCATTGGATGCCGGCTCAGTTGTCTAGAGGTCAAGTGTTAGTGTGCGAGAGCGAAAGTTCTGAGTTCAAATCCCTTTTGTTGGATCGTGTAGGCGCACTGTTGAGGAGTCCCATACTAAGACGAAACGACCACCCAGTGCTGCTAGGCTTTCATTGGTGGTTTAAGATTGATCAATTCATGATCTTAATCAAAAAATTCTAAAATAGTTCACAAGATACAAATGAATAATAACACATTTTATCATATTTACAGATAAATTTAGTAACTTTAATTTTTAGCACATTTGCTTATATATTACTTATTGTAAATCTGGATAAAAACTCTCGTATGAAAATTTACTTTTTATCTAAATCATTTGAAATATTTTCAATCTTTTAATAATAAAACATACATCTATGAATAATATTTTCTTTTAAATTGACAATGGATCTACTACTTAAATTCTTATCAGTAATATAACATAGCCAATGATGATTCATATATTAAGCATTATTAATCAATAATAATAATAATTAAAATTTGTGCAAAAAGTATAAATTTTCTTCTTTCATTAAAAGAAATTAATTGATAAAACATCATTTTTTTTCCTTCATTCAACATATAAGTAGGAACATAAACTAACTGTTTTCTATATAGAAATGATTCATTGTTTAAAAGAAGGTATAAGTATACCATTACAGTTAATATATATAAGGATGTATATGATTCAGTTTTAAATTAGTTTAATCGGTAAAAGTGCACTGTAATAATAAATTATTTTGTAGATAAGATGATTAGAAAATTGATAGAATATATGGAAACTTACAAAAACAAAATATGACACATTTATAATGAATATAATTGACTTTAGTAAGCAAAAAGACAACTAGAGTGTTCACTTTCATAGTAACCATATCATAATAGATATATAGTGTAGATTTACTTGAAAATAGAAGATATCATTTGTTGTCTAAAGTGATTATTTATCTAATATATTTCATAAACTTCAGTGTCATGTTTGGATTATAATCAGTCTGATTTTATATTTATTGGTAATTAGGCACATGATTTATTATAACTTAGTTATAATAAAAAAAGATCGGTTTTTTCCTTTAACTAATGATCTTTTTTCATAAATCAAACAAAATAGCATTAAACCCATCAATTTATTTTTAATCAGAAAAGGGTTTTTGTGGATATTTTAGTAATTTAATAGTTGAATTCATGAGTCGATTGAAGCTAGACCTGGAAGCCCTTGTCTAGAGGTTAAGCGCTCGTGAGTGAAACCTATAGGTCCTGTGTTCGAATCTTGCGAGAGGCGGGGTCGTGGATGCACAATACTGAGTAATCCCATACTAGGATGAAACGGTCATCCAGTGCTTTCAGGTTTTCTATGGTAATCTAGTTTCAATTGACTTATGAATTCAACTATTAGATTTATTTTTAGTCTAATGTTTCAAGTCACTAATTACTACCAGCCTACGAAACGATCAAAATGTACAACATGCCAAGAAGCTACTTTAATAAAACTTCTCTTTCTGTACTTTTTTGAGAAAATAATTATAAAAAGGTGAAATATTCATTGAACTTTTTTTTATTAATTTTAAGAAATTAAGTAAAATTGTAGTTGATCATGACAAGTATTTATTATGATTCAAATAATTTTCCCATTAGATTCACTAATCAAGCTTAACAGTGACGTACACACATCTATGAGGAAAATGAAATTTCAATTCCAACAGTTGTTTAATTGAATCTTAAGTAATACTACGACTCAATCTTTTTGATGTGAATGAGAACATAGATGGAAATGACCAATTCATATTTAACATAACATTACAGAGTTCTTTAGTAAATTGGGAAAACCATAAATGAAATACTTTATTTGCAGATTTAGATCATTTATCCTTCACATTCTGTATGATTCTTTCAATTTACAATTCCTTTCTATTTGCGTTTCTATTCCTTTCAACTCGGTATCTTAGCATTTTGTTGACAGGTTTTCCACTTACTACTTATGTCTGTGTACATAAGTAGCATACACCACACTTTTCCTAATATTTTATTTGTAATAATTTAATATAGTATCTTTTGAAGTGATAATATATGCTTAATTGTTTATGAGTATATTGAAAAATATTTTTTTTATTTTTCATGATAGACCTTTATAAAGGCGTCATAAATATTGATCAAAGAAATGATTTGCTAATTCATTATCTGTTAAAATATATTTCATCATAAACATTTTTCTAAAACCAAATATTTAGATAAACACGAAATTGTTTGTGTACACGGTGAGGGATTGATTTTTATTTTATTTTTTCTTTTCAGAAAGATACCAACTGACAATATAGCTTGTAACAACCACTGTCAGGTGATCTTCATCATTAATTCCTATGAGCTTGAGAATAAATGAAGCTTTAGCATTACTGGTCAAACCATAGGCTGTCGGTTTGGGAAATTAATTCCAAAGACACTCGACTTCAGATATATGATTTATGCTAATGAATATGTTTTTGTATTGTTTCCTTAGGCTTGCCGCAAATAGTAAACAAAAAATGTTTGAGATGTTAATGTCCTTCCACAAAACATTTCTGGAAAGGCTATTCATTTCGTTAATCAGAAATAGATTCTAGATGAATTTCATAAAGTTTTATTATTAATTCTTAAATGGTACATGCTACCAAACCGATACTGATGCAATGACTAACTAAGATTTGTGCTACAGAATGAATTTATAATAAATGTGAACCATCAAGTTGAATCCAATAACCTCAAGGCATTATAATACAGTAAGGATCTGAGTACAGTCTTTTATGAGCTCATAGATGCATACTCCTGATAAGTCCAGACCAGAATATGTAAGTTGATCAACAACTTATAGATTTCAGTAATTTTCTGGTTAACATATACATAATACAGAGTTTAGTAAATCCAGTCAAATCCTTCAACTTGTTTCAATTCGAATCCGATACAATTCATTTTATCATAATTATTTTCTGTTTTTATCAATTTTGGATCCTGTTCACAACAATTTTATTACACGATACATTCAACTTCTGAGCTTCCATTCGCCTTAATTCACTTTTGAAGTATGTTTCGGTCCTGTTTTATTTCTACCATTATTTTATAATTTTGAACCGTGGTTAGTTGTTATGGCCTTTACATAATTTAATTTGAATACATTTTGGATGGTCATTTTCAAAGGATACTAGAAATAGTATTTTATTATATTAATTATGAGTAATAAGAATATTAACTAATTTCATATTCACTTGCTGTTGTTCACTTGTGTCTTCCGATCGTTATTTAGGACTGCAATCAACCAGTCTTGTTGGCATATGTGCATCCTGTACGGACTGCCTAGAAATTGCCCTAGGTCAGAAGCTTTATAGACAAAGACAGATAATTGCTAGTAGTGGAATCTAGGACATGCGTTTCGTCTCACGATAGGACGGAATGCGTGTCTTGGATTCCACTGCTAGCCACTATCCATCTTTGCTTATTAACTAATTTCGTTCATGATATTCTTAACACTTTTGTCATTATTTTGTTCTCCCCATTTTTTTCGTCACAACAAAGTGATAAACTGTAAAGAGAAAGTTTAACATGAATGAAAAAACTTTCTATTGATTTGTCTTTATTCTTTTTGTCTGTTCTTGAGAATATCCTATTTTTAATTCATGCATTCATTCATTCATTTACTTAGTTATTAAAATATACATTTATCATTTCATTAGTCTACATGTTTCATCTTATTTTCATTTACTTATTCGTTTGTGTTAATTAACAGTTGAAAAAGGAAAGAGAGAAAGAGAGAGAGAAAGAGGGAAACTGAGTCATCCTGTTTTATCAAGAAACAAATTCTTCTTTATAAATCATCATCATCACCAGCAGCGGTATTAGTAGCAGTATAGACAAAATAAACAAGACGAAAAATAACATTGTTATCAAATTAACTAAATAGAAAATAAAATAGGATAAAAATTAACTTGCTTTAAGTGTGTGTGTGTTTTTCTTTATTTTAATAACTTGGTTCTATCAAATAGAGAATTATGATTAGAAGAAGAAACAGTAAACTAGAACTAGTCGTAAAACGTTGATTTGCCCACATAACTGAACGTATATTGAACGTGTGTGTTTATTTGTATATCTCGAAATCAAATTCATTGTATGTAAATATAGATAGAGGTAATTGTTTTATTTTAGATGAAACTGATGAACTTTATATCTTGATTAAATTTTTAACATATTAATCTTCTAGAATATTCCAATAGACCTTACATTTTTATAATTAGTTTAAAGCAGTTAATATTGATCATGTTATGAATCGTAAGCTTTGAATAATCTTGTTGTTAGTATTAAAGATAGTTTAATCAGATTTATTTGATATAAAAGCAAAAATTGCCATCACATCTTCACAAATCAAATAGAAGCAAAAGGAACTGGGTTCAAGTCACGTGAGAATATCAGCACTGAGATTCACGTGACCAGTAACAAATAGTATGAAATGCGAATACAGGAATTCGATACTAGCCACAATCAATTTATTCTATTGAATAATACTATCCAGTTGGCTCATCATTGACTTATTATCTCTTCTAGAATCCTTGAACTCCAACACCATGTTAAACAATTGTAAAACCCAACCCAACATGATGTAAGTACTCAAGAATTCGTCTATGCAGACCAAAGTATAAATGCTTTAAAATACTTTATATAGAATTTACAGGTAAAGAAACATTTTAGTTAATATTTCTCATCGATAAATTGGAAATACATTATGAAATATTAGTTGAGATAATTTATATTGAATATTAACAATTCCCTATTGTATGCAAATATATAATATTGAACAAAGCGCCTATAATCATTAATCCAAAGAACTCATAAAATCAAATTTCTATGGTTTGTTTTATTGAATGAAATTTCAATAACAGAATTCTTTGTTTGATAAACTAATAAACAAACAACTTTTTTGTGATCTTAACATTCATATTCAATTATTTAATCATAGAAAAGATCATGTACAAATCAACCTTCAATTTATTCCTAACTATAAATAATCATTTTATACCTAGAAATGATATATAATAACACATTAGGTGGTCTTATGGTGAATAAATAACTGAGATAATCCACATATTATATCACAAAAATATTCATTGGAGATTTCAGTTTCCTAACATTTGGTCTAGATTACTTTATTCTTGTCTTAAATCTTTTAAAGCCTGTACAAATATCATATTGGATAAAAATTAGGTCAAATACCTTAGAAAAAAAACAAATAATTAATATATATATATATATATATATATATATATATATATATAGTAATCCACTTTAATCTATGGATACAGAAGAAAAAAAACGGGAAACATACATTAAAATTGAACACAATACATTTTATAAGTGAATACTTAGATGTTATACGTTATGACTATAGATCTTTTTAAATAATCTACTGTCTACTGAAACAAATAATATTATATGATGTTTCAAGAATATTAGTCATATCAAGATTCTATTTTTCTTTTGGTGCGCTCGATTAAGTAAAATTTTTGGTAAAACAAATAATAAATATGGAGGATTTGGGGAGATTGTAGTGGTTTCACAGTTGGAAACATGAGTAAATCTAATCTAGACCATTATTGAAAGCATAGAAGCGCTGGACTGCCGTTTCGCCCTAGTATTGGGACTCCCCAACAATTCGCAACCATGATTCCGCACGTAAGAATCTAACCCAGGACCTTCGATCTTGCGCGCGAACGCTTAATCTCTAGACCACTGAACCGTCATCCAATTCTTGTTGTATGTCAGAAAATTATCTATCGCAGACAATAGATGAAAGGTTGTTCAAGATCATGGGTGAATTCAAACTAAATATAAATATCGTTGGGTGTCTACTTAATAGTCTAGAGGTCAAGCGTTCACTCATGAGACTGGTGGTCCTAGAATCAAGTCTGGCATGCGAGTCTGTGGACGCGAACCATTGAATAGTCCCACACTAGGACGAAACGACCATCCAGGGCTTCCAAGTTTTCAACGGTGGTTTAGCTTAGATAGGTTCATCATTTTAGCTGTAAAAATCTAATAATTATTAATGTTTTTCCTATGTTTGACTATTTTTACCGAATCGTTTATTAGTTCTATTAGTTACTATTGTTTCTCACTCGACGACTTTAGCTAAATAAAAGTCAATTAATCCTGATTTGAGATAGTTTTTTCCGTTTTATATTTTTGATGACGTTGAACACAAGTTTATAATTAAAAATAATTAATTTTACGTTGTCGAGTTGGTAGTTTTTTAGTCTATTGATTTATTTGATCAACAGATTACTGGAAAAAATCTCAAAACACAAAAATTCCATTTTTTTAAAGAGAGAAAATAAATCGGTTTCTAATTACCGATTTTTCTCATCCAAGATCTTAGTTCACTCGTACTTCAAGGCTAGTTATACTTCTGATTATGAGACCATTTCGACTAAATTTTTTGACGTATTCCTGCTCAATCAGTTGAGCATTATTGAAAGCTGGATGATATCATTGATTTCTTCACCATGATGACAATAAGCTTACATGTAGAAAATGTTGTCAAAATAACACTTTTCCCATAGTATTCAAGTACTAGTAAACTTATTAAATTTCTCATTGTATCTTATTTATTTTACATTGATGAAAAGCATCTTTCAATGAAAATCCGAATAATGCCAAAGGCAAATGTTCATTGATGATTTTTTTTTAAAATATAATACGACAGTTTACAATAAGCAAATATAAGTAATTTACAAATTATCGTAAACTCTTATTGCATACATCAATTGTAAATTCAACTGGAAAAAAAACTAATTTCCATTTATTCATTATGTTTCTCCAAAAAAATAATAAAAAATATAAATAAATAAATAAACGGCGAGACTATAACTTGTGGACGAACCAATCAGATATAAGATGACGAGTCACAGATTTTGGCGGGAAATTCATTCACACTTTTGGCTGAATAAAGTTTTAGCATTATAACTCGTGATGAAAACTCTAATTGTCAATCTTAGCCATTAACTGTAAATCATAATTCTTACTGGTTTATAACCCTCATTTTGTCCTAATCGGTATGTGTTCATTCCCAAGGTCGTCCATAAATTATAGTCTGACCAAAAACATGTAATAAAAATAAAAAATAAGAGGAATAAGCTGGAAGAAACATTTCTTATAGAAAAATGTATCAAAAACTTACTTCAAATTGAAGTAAAGGATTATTGTGAAGAATGCTTTAACACTTTCTTTAACATAACAGCTTTCTAGTAGTTGAAAGTTTACCTATACGATACATGCCTTAATTGTTTTTCGATTGAGAGCATAAACCGATTGATGTTAGACCAACATAAAAAAAAATGGAAGCCCTGGACGGTGAATTCGTTCTATTGTGGGACTCGTCAGAAGTGCCCATCCACGATCTCACTCGGGAGATTCAAACCCAGGGCTTTTTGTCTCGCGCGTGCACGCTTATTTGTCAAAAACAATCATGCACATAAATAATCATCATTCTAAATTGTACGTTCGTTTAATAATTCATTGTAAGTTTAAACGCGTACATATTTTATACGCATTTAATATAGATGGTGAACTATAAAATCTAAGATATATTATCCAGTATATCCTTAATTTTATTTGATTGTTCAACTGATACATCTGAATACAGTTTTGTCACGAAATTAATGCAACTTCTGGACAAATAAATCTATGGAGAATCGAGCATAATACAGGGACCTTAAGGGATCATGCCTGTAATCGAACCCACTTTAAACTAATGGGATTAACCCATGTCAAGAGTCATGCGCGTATTTCCGGTAATTATAGATTAACTTAAAAGTCTTATAATTATCTTATTTATGTCTAAAATATACTTGGAAGTCTCTAGACAGAGCGGGTTTCAAATGGTTTACTAGCTGAATTATTCAGCAACGAAGACTATAACAAAACTGTTCACTCTTTTAGTACATTTGTAATATATAAGTAGTGGTGAAATCTCGGTCCTTCGTTTCATTCAGTTCGAGACTTGTACGCCGGATATATCATCATTTCAATGTAAAGACTTGTACACAGTGCTTTGCTTTATAAATGTCTAGGACGTTATCTACCTATTCAATGAGTCAAGAATAAACACTAACTTGTTCAGCGAGCTTAAAGATATCGGTAACGGTTTATGATTTCTCGATATAGTACTATGTTATAATTTCCAGCATATTGGCTAGAAGTAGAATCCAGGGTGCACATATTTCAAAAGAGACTGATAATTCCTACTCAACAGTAGAAAAATGCTTAACTCTTATTAATATTATTTACCATTGTTTAATTCGCCATCAGTTTACCGATACATCAAGACAATTCAAACTTTCAAGATCCCATCGTTTAAAGCTTGGAGATAATCATAAATAATAATGATTATAATAAATATAATCCTAACGGTTCTATCACATACTCATTCATACAATTACAGTGTTATTCACCAAAGTTTCCAAAGAGTGGTAAACAAATTGTTTAAAATTAAAACAAATAATTGTTATTGTTTCAAGTTGAATAATCAAAGTTGTTGTTTGTTTGTTTCTTTTCACTCAGCTTCGAAAAGATTAAAATGTTTAAGAAAGATAAACAAATACAGGTCATGCTGACATTTGTCTTTTTTGTGTGTGAGAGAAAAAAAATTATTTATTTATTTTTTTCTTTTGTTGATCGTTAGGCAGCGATTAAAGTAAATTTGAATTTGCATAAATTGAACACTGAAAAACAATAATGATTAATATCCTATTAACTTTGTGTTATCAATATCCCATTACTAAAGTATGTTCAAACTATTTTTCTACTCAGTATAAGTTTGTTTCTATACTCTATGGTGAGAAATGTCAAAACACATACAAAATTCCTATTAAATAACATATTAAGTGATTAATGTCAAAATACTTTCAAAGAAATCGTATAGCATATTAGCAAAATGGTTCCATTGGTTGTAGGTGAGTTTAGATAGTGAAATCAAGTACCAACTATATAGTATCAATTACTATGTTTAGTCTGAATAATATTATACTTCATCATTAATTGTAAAACAAATTCTAAATACAAGATTGTTTCTTTTAGTTTATTTAACAAAATGATTATTCTAAACATACCAATTGTTAACTAAACGAAATGTTTTTTCTTTTAGTTTACAGACACATACGTCTATCATATAAATGGTTATAAAAACAATAATTACTACCACAAAGCATATGTTTTGTTAAACTTACATTTTGGCCGGAACTAGAATTTATGACGTGTGTTTCATACAATGTACTACCCTTTGGCTGAATACACCAGCATCTCAATGGTGACTTCTTAGCTGATTCAAAATCATTGTTGGGTTGATTTTATATAATTACTAACTTGTTTAACTTAACGGCTTGTGCATTTTGGTTTACATATAACACCTTCATGTTTAAGTTGCTAGGTACTGAGGTAGAATCTCTAGGTAAATATCAACTTTTGGGTACATATACGTTCACTTGATAAGTCTTAAAGAAAATTAAATGTAAGTCATATATTTCACTACTAACTGCTAATCAGAATATAGTTTTACTTGTAACTAAAGACAGCATCAACACATCCGCTCAGGATACAATTATATCAACTGTGACTATTCGAACTTAAACCCAACTATGAAAATATTAAACTCCTATGAATAATTATCATCCATAGCAATTAAACTAACTGTTTTATTGTTCTATACACCGTTGGATGCATCGTGTTGAAATTTCCGTCCAATCGAAGTTTTCCTTACCACTAACATTTCCTATAGATCTAACCTATGGTTATAAGAGATCCTAATTCAAGTTAATTTTATAATTAAATGTAATTTGATCATTTTTTACACAAAAAACTTTAATGTCAAACAAAATAACTACCATATTTCGTGTTTTCTTCAGTTAATTTATACACAATTTTGAAATTTCTGAATACATTTAACTACACATAGTTTGTAGATGAAGTATTTTAGGTCGTAACATCAACTTTAGTCCATCAATCTTCATGTTGAATGACTTGTGTAGTTAGAAGTGATATAGCCACCTGTAAAATTAAATCGTACTGCGAATCACTAGAAAATAACTTAGTAGCTTCATTGTTTTGTAAATATTTTAGATTCTGTTTAGCGTTGTATGTTGAAGAATCTGATAACAAAACAAAATAGTGAAGGATATAAATGAATCTTAAGCTTTCATTGAAGGTTCTTTTTTCATTTTACGCTAATCACCTTTAAGAATGAGTTTCTTACAGAAACGTCGGTAGCAAAATAAGGGAGTTAAAAGAATAAGTTAAAGGATTAGCACTGATCAATTACAGTTGACACTTAGTTATTAGAACAGTAAAGTTTTAACTTTTATTTTTCCAACATGTCTCAGAAAATTTCTTACATATCTACGCATATTTGCTTATGCACATATATAAAGTCTCAAAAAAATTAGAATTATGATAGAGAGTCCAAGTTAAAACTCGAAAAGAAATAATACCTAACACTCATTATGTTTGTTTTTCTTTTATTTCTATCCGTTTAGATTAACCATTTCCTTTTTTGGGGTCTGACTGGTCGTAATGTTGGATAGTTCTGATAAACTCCGTCTTCTCATTGCATTAACTAAATATTAATGGCCTACTGATTGTTGCGTTATGGTGGTATTACATTGATGCTTCAGCGAGTCTGTACATAAAAATTGTGAAAACTGTGCTAAATGGTTAATAAGAATATTTATAACCTGATCAAAATTCAAACATATAGAAACTTCTTTGAAATGAACGTGCTTATACGGTTGACTTTGGGATAGAAAGAAAGCCACTGTAAACCCTGGAAAACCAATAAGCTACACTGAGTTACTAGTTACATATTGATACCATAGTGACGTATGCTACTTATGTTTGAAGATATAAGTAGTATGTAACACAAGTAGGAAGTGGAATGTCTGAAAGTAGAAGGTTGAGAAGATTGAAATGAAGAGGAGAGATAGGGTAACTGAAAGCAATCAAGACAACGTCAGGAATGAAGGAACAATGAAGTTTGTAATAGACAATTCAAAGACATGCAAATAATGCATTAGATGTATGTATGTGTGATTGCGCATTAAATAATAAATTGGTCTTCCCCACGTGAGTGTTCGTTCACGACACTGTCACCATATTAGCGACAGGCTTTTAATTTTGATGATGTGTTTAGTTTATGTATTGTAAAGGCAACAAATATTTCAAAGTCACTTGAGGGTTATCTAGTGTAGGCAACATTGTATAGCTTAATAAGTCACGTTTTTAAACATTAATAAAATGTATAAAGAAACTGGAGGAATAAGAAATCTTTACTAATGGTTAAGTTTTATTAAACGAAAGGGCTTCCTGTCAAATTTGCCTAAACACCTGATATCAAAAAATATCGTTTGCGACATCAGATATTTGGTTTAGCATGCTGTAACTTAGTTGATATTAATCAAACAGGGCTATGCACTACACACAAATGATATTAGTTACTATCTAAAGATCCATCAGTTTACTAAAGGAATAAATTTGATCCACTCAAGTAAACTGTATAAAATCAACTTCATTTTATAACTTTTGTACTAAAAGATTAAAAAACCAAATTTTTATCTGGTAAAATCTTGTTTTGATAACCCTTTGTTTCACTTTTTCGTTTCAGTGACTATACCATTAACAAACAATAAAGTTAGTACATACAAAAATGTCAATGAAAAATCAATAATTTAATAAATTTCTGCATAAATATACATCTTAATCTGGAAAATCTTGAAAGTAGCTTAATAATACCAAAAGTCCTGGATCCGAATTCTGAGATGAATTAATGTTAATGAAAATATGTCTTATGAAATAGCTCTATCTGTTAGATATGTTCGGTTAATTGGAATGAACTTTTCAAATGAAAAATAAATCCCAACATATCATAGATTAATGACGCTGTTTATTTATTGGTTTGCTACTTAAAATATACCGATATTTTTCTTACTCAAATGTCTATTGTATTTCCATTTGATATATTTCAGTGTTTAATTCAGTCTCATACAAATAGACTGATTACGTTGTAACTAGCAGTGAAATCCTAGACGAGCGCTCTGTCTTGCTTACAAATACATATAGCTGGTGAGCCTTATGACCTCATGGCTGTATATATGGATACCATTTAATAACATTTATAATGTATGAATAAACAAGACGTTTTCCAACATAACAAATCATAAATGTACTATCAGAAGGGGGTTTTGTGGAGATTTTAGCGATTTCAATTGTTGAGATTATGAGTCACTTGAATGCCGGCTCAGTGGTCTAGTGGTTAAGTGATCGCGCGCGAGACCAGTAGGTCCTGGGTTCAGATCCCGCGAGGCGGGATCGTGGGTGCGCACAGCTGAGGAGTCCCAAAATAGAACGAAACGGCCATCCAGTGCCTCCAGATTTTCCATGGTGGTCTAGCTTCAATTGACTCATGATCTCAACTACTGAAATTTCATAAATATACATCAAAATCTCTCAGAGTTACATAAAACTATTTACTTATCATTAACTCAATACTAAATTATGAAGTGGATATCTCCTTCAATCTTTCATTTATTCTTACTTTATAGAAAAATATAACATTTTTCATTGAAAGAAAGTGAATTTTAAACAACTTAATTTCTTTTCTTTCTTTTTCTCTTTTTTTATTATTTATTTCCATGTGGCCGACTAATTCAATTTGATAAATGAAAAAAAAAACTAATTTTTTTTTATTATTTTTATTTTAAATATAATAATGATAATCGAAATTATCATTCAATAAAAGAAAGAGAAACTAAACTAAATTGCACTAAACTATTCAGGTCAATAAAGGTCATTAACTGGATATGATAATAAGTGGAATCTATAATCAAACTAATAGGAACATCAATTTATTTTTTTTTCAATTCGTAAAAGAATTTTAAAGAGAAAAACATCCACAAATAAACATAAAATAAAATAAGGCTTCAAACACAAAACGATTAGTTTATTGAATGTAAAGATGAGAAGAAAAATAAAAATCAAATTCTGATTTATCAGTGAAAGTTAATTAATTTTCAATGATCTATTTTATGTTTTATACTGTTGTATATATTAGGAGAGTTGACATTTTTTTAGAGTTATGCCATTTGTTTAGTTTCTTAAAAGATTTATTTTTATTTTAATAGTTGAAGCTAGACTACCATGGGAAACCTGAAACCGCTGGATGGGCATTTCGTCCTAGTGTGGGACTCCTCAGCAATGTGCATACACACTCCCGCCTCGCGAGATTCAAATACTCCTTTGTGTATTCAAAAAAAGTTTGTTCTCACCTTAAGCTTAACCAGGTAATATTGCCTTATTATCTAGAGTGGAGCGGTTTCAAGTAGTTTTCACATTATTTGATATCAGAAGAGGTTTTTGTGGATATTATAGTAATTTTTAATAATTGAGACCGTGGGTCAGTCGATGTTAAATCACCATGGAAAATATGGAAGTACTGGATAGCCGTTTCGTTCTATTGTGGGACCCCTCAACAGTGCGCATCCACGATCCCGTCTCACGATATTCGGACCCAGAAGCTATCGGTATCGTTCGCGAACTCTTAACCACTAGACCACTGAGCCGGCATCCAACGGTGTTAGTGTCTAACTTCAACTAATTCGCGAAATTCCACGACACATTCACCATTGTCTTCCGTGAGTTACTATCTCACAACAGACCCGGTTGAACTTCACAATAGGATGAAATGGCCGTTCAGTGCTTCCAAGTTTTCCATGGTGGTCTAACTTCAATTGACTCATAAATTTGACCATTAAAATTATTATAATATCCACAAAAATTTCTTGCAAGATTTATTTTAGGTTAGATATTTATCATTTAGTGAAGTATACTGACCATGCATTATTATTAGTGATGATCATCTGATCTTTCACAAAATGATAGCGACACAATGTATATAAAAACAGAAAAATATATTAACCCTTATTTATGATCCGGTAAGATTATCCGTTTCATACATCTTAAATTCCTTGTTTTTAAGTATCTAAAAATTTGAATTTTTTTCAAAATTTTAGTTGTTCTAAATTATGACTTTTGTCCGCAGATCCGATTATTGGTTGTTGAATTCTTTATCAAAAAACAATTTAAACAATGGTGGGTGGAATCTAAGACGCGCGTTTCATCCTACTTTGGGCTAGTAAGCTAGATGCACCAGTATCCCAGAGTTAATGTTCACTCCAGGACTCAAACCGAGTACAATTCGCTTCAAATCCCATCGCCTTATCAACTTAGTTACTGAGTCCAGATTCATTATAAATGCAGACAAACGTGTTGGTTGTTCATATGAATTCTTTCCTCTATCTTTTTGCATAGAAACTATCCTGTTCCGTTAGTTGTAGCTTTTGTAAATGAGTTATTTTAGTGAGATGCATTGTAATTTTGTGTCTAAATACATTCGATTGTCCCCACTCGTGTTTTGTTCACTACAGTTACACTATACAAATTAATCAGTTTATATTACCGTAGTTTACGTATATTTGCTTTGGTTGTTAATAGTGTATTTCATCATCGTAAATTATATAATCAGTACCTTAATATTTTATTCTATGAATTATTATTTAAGAATAATTATTAAAGTGGACAACCGAGTACAGATAATCCAAATGATTGGATTTCAATAGCAGAATAGAGTCAAACTGTAACTTTTGGCATGAATTGTCTATGCAAAATTTACCTATTTTTAATTCATGTTACTTGAATAACTATGTTCATTTTACGTACTCTTATGCATTTAAAAATACAAATAACCTATTACTAAGTCAGTCATAACAAAATTCAAACAGAACCACTACAATCGGTAATATGTTTTTTATCTTCCTCTATTCGTTGAAGAAATGAATGGAGATTGTTAAAGAATTCAGGCATCCAGTGTATAATGAAAAGATGATATAGTAAAAATAAAACCTTTCGAAAACGTCCGTGGATGAAAACGAATGACGATTTACATCATCTTTAAATCTTTTCCACAAACTATTCAAATATTCACATGTTGAATGCAAATAAAAAGCGAATTTTATTACAGTATTAAATATTTTAAGCTAAGAATTCATTTAATTTGTTCAAATATACGCTACTGAATAAACCAATTATTATCATTATTTGTAAAAACGAAACTAAGTTATTAACATTTGAAGATAACTATACACAACACCTTAAGAACATGAAAATCAATATCATCAAGGTCGGAAATTACAAGAGGAACATTCAAAATCAATTATCATTTTAAAAATTTGCTTGATCGTAACTTGCAGCTTATTTAATACCAAATGCATATACTTGAAGTCAAATTATTCGTCTAAATTTTAAGCTGATGAATAAGTTGCGATCTAATTGTAGTTAATGAAACTAATTGTTTGTAAGTCACAAAATTTAACAAACAACCTAATTAGATTCACTTGGTATTGTTTACTTGTATCTTCCCACTGTTGTTTAGGACTGCAATTGATCACTTTCTTGTTGGCATATATGCATCCTGTGCGGATTGCCAGGATAATGACTTGAGTCACAAGCCTTTTAAGCAAAGATGAATAGTGGCTAGCAATGGAATCTAGGATGTCCAAGCCTAAACAACAATGGGAAGATAAAAGCAAACAACACTAAGTGAATTTAAACTTCACCCCATTGCACAAGCAAGTGACTATCAGGACTCATTAGCTAAATGAATAACACGATGGTGTTTGGAGTGGACGGTACTGGGTTTGTGTCCCGGAATGAACATCAACTCTGAGGTACAGGTACATCCCAAATATGTCGAAACGTGCGTCCTAAACTCAACTTCTAGCCACTATCCATCTTTGCTTAAAAAGCTTATGACTTAAGGTTATATCGAGGCGATCCATACAGGATGCACATATGTCAACAAGAGAGTGATCAATTGTAGTCCTAAATAATAATGGGAATATACAAGTAAACAACACCAAGTGAATTTATTTACTACTGATTTCGTCCACGTGAAACAGTAATGTTTATATAATTTAAAAGGTTTACTAAAATAAACATGTTTAATCGATTAATTACTTAATTATTTAATATAAGTTTATATAAACTTAAGTAAGTTTGATCATATCCTGTTCAAACACCAATAAAGTGATTACGATTATTGTGGAGAACGGACAATAATGATAGTAATTTTGCATGGCTTACAATATAAATCATTGCAGTAAACTTAATACTGAAATTATTATGACCGAAATGTTCATGGAAATAATTGAAATCAAAGAAAGTTTAACGAATTTTTTTTTATTTATCAGATTGTTGTAAACTAAAGAAATTCGGAGAACTGTTAATTTTACTATGATTACAATTATCTGTCTCTTGTTTCGATCTCGATGAACTTCGCTTGTCGTAACTTATCACTAGAATCTTTAGAAATTCTTCTTGTTTATTATTGGTCGATAATTATACAATATCTTAAACTATTCAAGTTAGAAATGTGAGCCAATGATCGACCTCTGACAGTATCATGAATAAGCACATCGAGTCAGTTTCAAACAAAACAAACGTAAAGTTTATTCTTATTGTTAATAACCATATAGTTGAAGATAGTTCATGATGTAAATTGTCTTTATATTAGAAAATAAATGAATAATATTACTGAGCTGCTTAAACCATAGATGATCTTCAATTAAATTTATTTTATTTAGTAAAGTTGTAATATGTCTACTAGTTTAAATGATTCCACACTGTAATGCACCTTGTTCAACGTTGATTAACCGAAGGCATTAGCAGAAACTGTTTTATTTAAAGCTTCCTCTATATTAACAAATTAATAATGCTATCAAGAATAACTTAATACAACAGATTAATTAATGTAGAAACTTGGATCGGACAAAGCCTAACCAAAGAGCTATATATATATAGGTATGTTACCAACAGTCTCAGTTAACTAGTCAGGAAATCTACCTATCGAAAAACAAATTACGATCTCTTAACATATTACAATTGTTTGTTCGTAGCTAGTTTATTCTGTTGTCTAAATTGTTTAGAAATACATATAAAGCTATCCAACCTATGTTTCACTTTTATTTACAACAAGCCAAATTACATGCATATGGTGATTGATGAATTGATTATTAAACAGTAAATTAAAATTCTTCTCTTTAAAATTTTAATTCAGTCAACTATTTTTGTTTTTTTGTTTGTTTGTTTTTTTCTTTTCTAGAAAATTTTTCGTTCCAATCACTTTATTTACATATTTGTTTCTGATTATTTTTGTTTAATTAACACAATTAAAACATTACATACCTAGTCAAATAGTTAAATAATTACTGTGTTTTAAATTTCTTCTCTTAAAATAAAATGATTGGATTAGAATTTTTTTTAAAAAGAAAATGGTTCCCGTTTTACAAAAATTTCAAGTTTAGTTAATTTTTAATTTTTTTTTCTTTTTTTCAAATTTTTTTTCTAAAAAAATTTTTTTATAATCAACTTAAATAAATAACTAAGTAGTATGTCTGTGAAGTTTTTCAAATTTTTCTTCTTCACTTTCAAAAAATCTAGACGTTATTTAAATGAATACAGTAATAATTAAACTTGCCAAATGTTCATTTCTTTTTCTTTTTTTAATTTAAAAATTTATTTAACTGATTAGATGTACACATTTTGTTTTCATACATTACTTATGTACTTACTTACTTAGTTACTTTTGTCTGTTACCCCTCATAGTGGAGAATAGACCGCTCACCATTTTCATAAATTATTTATTAATAAATTAATGGCTATGGATGAATATAAGAATCACATTTTGACATGATTAATGATTTAATGTTTTTAGTAATTACTTAAACAATTATTGATTATCTTTTTAAATGGAAATTCTTTCATGTATTTTATTAAATTAAATGTTTAGACAGTTTTAAATAATTTCATACATTTACATTCTACTTATTTTAACATTAGTCCAAAATATCATATGATTTACAGAAAGCAGGAACTTTGATTGTCAGTATGGGGTTGTAGAGAATATTTAGTTTCTGATTGAGATCATGAACCGATTGATGTTGGACCACCAATAATAACCTAGAAGTTTTAGACGGCCGTTTTGTTCTATTTTAGGACTCCACAGCAGTGGGCACACATGATCTCTCTCGCGGGATTCAAACCCAGGGCACGAACACTTAACCTCTAGACCACTGAGCCGACATCCAATGGTGTTAATGTCTAATCTCAACTAATCCACCGTCTTTCACTGTACTGAGGTAGATACCTATTTCTACCCGACATGGTTTAGCTCCACTGGTTTCGGCTTCTCACTAGAACTCCGATAATTCCCTCACGAAGCTAGTCATTAGTGAGCCCATGGTTCAGGTTAGACACTAAGACAGTTGGATACCGGCTCAGTGGTCTAGAGGTTAAGCGTTTGCGCGCCATACCGAAGGCCCTGGGTTAGAATCCCGTAAGTGGGATCGTGGATGCGCACTGCCTAGGAGCCTCACAACAGTGATCTAGCATCCATCAGTTCATGATCTCAATAAAAAATCTATTGTGTTTGAGAATGGTTGGATATTTAGGAACGAACAGTTAAGTAGGGACAATCGATTTATAGTTTGATGAATTACGTCTAGTGCTTCCAGGTTTTCCATGGTGGTCTAGCTTCAATTGATTCATGATTTCAACTATTGAAATTACCAATTCTCCACAAAACCCATTCTAGGAATCACAGAGTTCTTTAGTAAAATGTAAAAACCATATATTAAATAATTCATATGTCAATCCTTCATCGATTGTCCTTTACATTATTTATGATTCTTTCAAATCCTTTCTGTTTTCTTCAGTTCAATCTTCTCGACCTTTTTTTGACGGGCATTACACTTTTAATTGGTATTACATACTACTTGTTTGTCGACATAAGTAGCATACATCACAGATATCGTGTTCAGTCAAACAATTTATAACAACGAGGACTCATTGAATATGTGTTCTGTTTACACTCTAATGCTTATACTCCCACTGATACTTCAGTGTCATAACTTCATAATTTATTGTACGTACTCTTTTAGTTAAATTAATATAGACTGCTTTTGTCTCTTTTAATCTTATTTATGATGGCTGGTCAGTTCTAGTAAGCATATCTGAATTGCGTACTTCTTTCTAGTCCATTATGTTCGTTATTGATCATTTTCAACCTTTTACAACAAAGCGATTCATTCATATGGTGAATGAATTGAAAATAAAACATTTTATTATGGAATTAACTATTCGAATTTCCATTCCATTTCATTTCTCTTTTTCATCCAGGTTACAAATATCGTATGCTAGTGTGGATATCCCAACTGATTAAGTAACTAGTACTTAAATAGTTTTATTTAACAAATTTGTAGTTAAATCTGACACATAATTTTGAAAATGTAATGATTTTTCATCCAGATGTAATTGTTATGGAAATATAGCTGATAAACAGTATACAATTACTTATCAATACTTGAAACTAAATATTTATTCATCAAACAAAATAATCAAAGTGACTGTCAGTTTCTAAAGTATAAAAAATCATTAAGTAGGATTCTTTTTTTACTTTTCTTGTAGATAGAAATGAATGGCAACATATTTTAGTTACTTATTATCACCATCAAATTGATGAAATTTTTATTTGTAATAAACAGATGGTCTGTTATCTAACAAAATCAGTATCGGTTTATCACCTAATTTCTCATGTATGAATAAACTGAGGTCAACAGCTGTTAAATATTTACTTGATTTAATTCAGAATATGAAAAAACTAGAGCAACTCAATGAATTATACCATTTCACAGTAAATGTTTGAATTTTCTTGTTGATATTCAGGATCAAGCATCGTGCTAGTTGAAATAGTTAGTGGCAATTTTAACTCAATAGGTTAGTGAATAAAGCTTTAACGTTTGAAGAGACAGGTGGTGGATTCAAGTTTTTAACATAAAAATCAACATCGGGATATAGATGACGAGCCACGAATAGAATGAAACTTCCATCTTAGATCCCATCGTTTGCCACAATTCATTTACTCCAAATAAACTCAGTAAATTGGCTTTAACCTCCCCACTACTATGCGAAAAAATGTTAAAAATTTCCTCTCTGTTTCTATCTTATAGAGGAACTATTTTCCCAACAAATATTGTGATTTTCGTTCAGTAATCTATCATAAGAACTTTTTAATAGCATGATCAGTTTCTTTCCTACAAATATAGTGAAGATGATGTGTATTCATTAGTTGTTAGTACAACAACCTAACAAGTCGTTCCATGTCTTTCCACTACATATTCATGAATAGTGCTGAAGTAAGATATTCTCGAAAGTGATAAATTGTCCTACTTTACACTTTTATTCTGGTCGATTTATGAATTAACGTAATTGGATCAAAGGAAAATCGTGAAAGGAATCATATTGAATTATAAAAAGATTTCACTAAATGATAAAAGATAATCTTCAACACTTGTCGTCCAAACCACATGCTATCTTTTAAGCTAGCAGTGGAATACAGGACACACGTTGATGTTCACTCTGGGACTCGAACCCGAAACCATTTGCTTTAAACACTATCGCGTTATCCATTTAGCTGCTGGGTCCTGATAGCCACTTGTTTGTGAAATGGGGTGAAGTTTAACTTCACTTAGTGTTATTGACGAAACGTGTGTCCTATACTCAACTGTTAGCCACTACACATCTTTGCTTAAAAAGCTTGTGACTTTAGGCATTATCCTGGCAATTCGCACAAGATGCATATATGATCAATTGTAGTCCTAAATAACAATCGGAATATACAAGTAAAACAACAAGTGAATTTACATTCTATCTTATTATTCACTTAAATAATAAAATAATACTATTCAGGGAATAAAAGATACCATTACTGTCGACTGTATTTATAAAAGATGATATGCAATAATTTCAATCTTATGAATTTAGTTTAACTATAGGGATTGTTGGAAATATTGAGTGTTATTTAAATGAACCAATGTTATTATTTGAATGGATAGTGTGACAAAAACTAAGTAAAGAGTATATAGAAGAAATTATGTGTAAAAATTATATGCAAAATAATCTCCGCAGTTGAAATTATTCTATTTATTACGCGTATAATTCTAGGCTTATGTCATAAAAAACCATAACATTTTTTATTATAAAATAGATTAGAAATTCTTTATTGAAAAGATTTTTAACAATTTGCAAATAAAGAAGGAACGAATGGAGAGAAGAAAATTCTTTTCAATTAGTTTTTTCATTATGGCTCTACAATAATGAAATAACACTCATCGAGTAGATAAGTTGCGTAATAATTATATAATGACATATATATTATAAACTAACACTGTGTTAAAACTTTAAAGGACGGCTAGTGATCACGTGATTTATTCGTCAATCTAAATACAACTTATTCTATATTAGTATTGTGCTAAACCAATGACGTTCGACCAGTATGAACAACCTAACGTCCTTATTGGTCTTCCGTTCGCCTATCCCGTCCACTCTAGTTAAGAAAACCAATAAGTCTCCATTATGCGAATCATATATTTCAAACATACTGGGTTTATTTACAAACTAAACAGATCACATCACATCATAAAATAGAAAACAACGTTTATACAAGATCAAGCCAAAAAGTGACTATGAACGTGGGAGACTGTAATCAATAAACTGAACACAACTTAAGAACAGTAAATCGTATAATAATAATAATTTATAGGTCAAAATGAAGCTTATAATAAGATTAATATAGATATACATAATCTAATTACTGAACAGTTATACTATAGGAATATATATATAATATTAGTCCATTAATAGTTCACAGAAGTTACTCGTAATTTAATCTTCACTAGGATATAACACATTGAGTAATTGGAAGAAAGAGGATCAATAATAATCAAGGTAGTTATTAGAAAATCAAACAGCTGCTACGTTGCATAATATATAAAATAGAAGGGAATAACAAAATATTTTGATGAATAATCAGTAGTATAGTAGTTATGTAAGAATCAAGAGACAAATGTTGAGAATAAGTCAAATACAAAAAACGGAAGAAATATGAAAGTAGTTTATCAAAGTTCTGCTACAAACTCCCCTATGCCGATGACCAAGGTAGCGAGAGTGGTTGTACAAACTTTTTTTGGATACAAAGGTTTGGTTTGTGAATATGGATTGCGGTAAATTTGATGGAACATGGTGGATAACCCTGAAAGCTTTATTCAGTTAGACTTGATGACCTGTGTCCACCAAGTAAGCTAGAATAGAATTCTTAATCACTTTTACCTGTCCTTTACTCAACCACGATGGATGGTATTCTGTTATACGAAGGCGAACTTGCCGGATTGTATGCCCAAAATAAATGGATTCACATGAGCATATGAATTTGTAAATACACATGGATGTGCCGAATTCAGGCAATCTGTCATTATTAACCATTCTTACTATGGGGCGGTTTTAGAAGACGACACTCAGTATGGCTGCATTATATGTTTTCTGTACCGCCTTTCTTAGCCTCTGAGATACAATTTCTTAGGTAGCTTCACGTAAGAATTGTAATTTTAAGAACAATACTTTCTTCGGAACGGTAGGTACCCTTATCTTTATTTTCACCTCCTTCATGTGTTTGCCGATGGTTTTCGTTGAGTATCCACGTTCACAGTCACTTTTGGCTAGATCTTGTATAAATGTTGTTTTCTATTTTATGATGTGATGTGATCTGTTTAGTTTGTAAATAAACCCAGTATGTTTGAAATATATGATTAATATCGCGGAGGCTGAGATTGATGTTCTGGCCTCACTAGGCAGAGCTTGGCGGGAAGAAGGACCGATAAGAACTCTTGACTGTTCGTGCGAGTTTATGCGTCATTGTTCCGGTCGACAAGTCACTGTTTTCCAATTGGCAATATCATTACGTTATAACAACATTTGTCACAACGATTCACTGTCAAAATAATAAAAGTCTTTAATGATAAGCACACAACGTGTACAAAGCATGCATCAAAAATCATTTCAATATTAGTTCCAGTTAAATAGGCAAACATTAATTAGCATATTTCTTAGTTCATCAATAATATGTATGTATCAGAATAATTTTAAAATATGTAACCATACGGATCCAATCTGTTTTTCATTATCACTAGTCAAAATGTTGAATCACAATTATCATTCTTTTTTAATTCGTTCATGTATTTTCATTTTCTATTCTTTTGGTTGTCACACTGTCAAATATAAAACTTGTATTTGACTACTAAATATTCTTATTGTTTTTATCCTGTTTTATGGGATCTTTCACTTTCAATACCACTCACATGATATATACATATATACGCATATGATTTGCATAGTAATTTGCTGTTTTAAATCAATAATTGAACAAAATCGAAGGTAGAATTTAAAAGCCATTTTAATGATGATGCTTTTTTCTTCTAAAAAAGGTCTTCATCATGTTCAATATTGGAATGATCTATTTACAATGATTGTTTTTTTTAAATTGTTTTATATACAATAAATTTTCAATGGGTAAATATTTCATTTACTTCAATGAACTAAATTATTAACTAATAGTGAAGTTTTATTGAATAGCGTTTTAGCGTTTTTTTAGCGAGTTAGTTTTCTACGGATGGGGTCGCTAACCCCATTCCCAACCCTCATCCTTTATCCGGGTTTGGGACCGGCAGTAGCCCTAGAGGGGCTCCAGGAGGAGTGACGTTTTATTGAAACACATGATTAAATTTTGATTCTATCAGTATAACTTGATATGTTTTCAGTATTACTTTATGAAATGTAAATGATTTCGTTTACGGATAATAGAGAGATCTATCAAGATCCGTGTTCCTTTGCATTTAATAATTAATCAACTAAATATATTTACATTTAGATTGATGTTTTGAACGAGACTAGAATAAAGTTATTGTTTTTTCAAGCAACTAAATGTTAATTTAGAAGCTATTAAGTCAAAATAGACCATATGTGTATAATCAATGGTTTAGATTTTGAAAAATTTGGTGATCCTACTGACAATATTAGTAGATGTTTCCAGATGAACTGTTTGAATGGACGTCTCAATATTATCTTCATTTACATACCGATAAAATTTTGAAGACGGTATAAATGTGAAATCAATGATGAGCATTTCTTTTTACTTGGGATTAGTCAAATCCATCCAATAAACGATTGCTACATTGATTTGTGAGCGTTTTTAATTTACCGTTAGTATTAAAGGATACAATTTATCATTCTTTATTGGCATGTGTACATTCTCAACGTACTGTCTCAATGTTATCATATATATTTATACGGTTTAGATAAAGTTGGGTAATGGTTGTTAGAGCAATCCAGGATACCTGTTTCATTCTTTTTGGGACTTGTCAGGTGTATGCACAATTCATATTCATGCCAAAAACTTGTAACTATTACTTTTTACTTCGAACGTCAATGAGTTATTGATTAAGGTACTAAATCCACATAACCATGATGTTGTACAGGCCAGATACATAAAGATGACGAGTCTCAAACAGGATGAAACGTCTTTATAGGATCCCACTGCTAGCCAATATAAAACAATACCAAAACAAAAATTCTTTTCGTTTATATGTATCTATGAAAGAGTAATTGAATCATAAACATCTCATATTCATTATTTACTAATCAACTAATTTATCAGAGTTGTATTGTTTGAAACTTTGTAGATTTTAACAATCATTTTATTATCACATGTGTTTTTAACAGTTTTTTGATTACATACTAAAAATGGTCCTAAAGTAACCATTAAATTCCTTAAAAGAAAAATATAATTTAACATTTACCAATGAATAAATGTTTATTTTTAATGTTTATTACCATTACTTATTTCATAATGTCAAATAATTCATTTCATTTATAGCTTAATATAATAACACTCAATCAGTTATCATCTGTCAATGAAGAAAAACATGACAGTTAACCTATTAACATTAGTTAATGAATTAGTAAGGTGTATACGAACAAAATATTGTGTAAACAATTCATAAATCTGACAAGTAGATAGATATTTATTTATATGTATAACAAATAGATTAAAATGTTATGTAAGAGAATATCCTTATTTATATCATATTAATTAAACTCATTTTGACTTGACTAAAAGCTTTGATAGTATAGGAGAAGTGAATATGTTAAAGAATGGAATTTCATTCAAACAAATCATTATTAACCTGTATTTATATGCATGCATGTAAAACTCTCGTGTATTTTTTAGTGTAATGAAAACTTATACCCTTTTACCATAAAAGTTTATCTCTTTAGTTTAAAAATGTTCACCTCTTCTTAATTCAGGTGAGCTAGTTAGTATAATGTGATATGGTGTTATCTTTGTAAAGTATCAAATATCAAGTGGTCAGGTGCAAGCAATAGTAAACCCTAAAGCTAGGTTTCATACTTGTTAACATCATTTATTAATGCATATCTGCAATAATGAGGGAACCAATACTTGTCAAATGATTCACACTAGCATAATTTATTATCACAGTCTGAGACGTTAAGACCGGATAATTAGAAGGCGGCTAATATATTTTATGATTAGTATATTCAGAATTATAGATCGATAAGTAATCTTCAAGGTTATCTACTTTATTTTTAGAGCTACTCAAAACAAACATAAGACGTCACTTAGTGCTATGTTTGAAGAGATTACGAGTTCACCTAATTTGCAAACGGAACAAGGATTCAGTGATACAATAACCAATAAGCTAACTATTCCGATGCATCCCAACTATGCTAACTAAAGAGAAAAGTTCAGGTATAGAAGAGGGAAATGTATTCCACAAGCAGACAGAAGCATGAATAATAATAACAAGCACAACTCACGCGCATATATACAACATAGCGTCACATAGTAGCATATTAAAAGAGACAACGAACCAATAGCATTTAAGGTCAACCCAAGTGGGAAATACGACATTAGGGTGATAATGGGTGCTTTTAGAGCGAAAACGAGAAATTCGAATTTGTAAAATAGAATTACGAAAGTAAGGTATTTACCAAGTGAATTCTGGCGATATAACATCCCCAACACATAGACTACTAACTGAATCGCAACTTGATATATAGAATGCAATCAGTACTATAGACCAAATAAGTGAACTACTGATTTAATTTGTCATGGTTTGGATTACAAATTAAATTTAAATTCATTCTCGTTGCACAAGTGAGTCACTCTCTAGACTCAGTAACTTAGTGGATAGCGCGTCGGAATTTGAAAAGAACAATACTAGGTTCAAGTCCTTGAGTGCGAATCAACTCTGTGATGGTTACATCCATTTGACAGATTACAAATAAAACAGATTACACGTCCTGTATTCCGTTGCTAGCCCCATTCCATCTATCTTACATAAAGTACGATACTGGTTTTAAGTCGGTTCAGTGAAAAATACTATTAAACAACATAGTAGAAATCGTAACAAAGATTTGTGGAAAGAGTGAATATTCTCATTTCAAGATAACTATAGCATTTACCCATGAAAAGTTAAAACCAGTTAAATATGAGTAATAATTATTAACCAATCCCCAATTATTTATCTTAGGATGTAAGCTATTAGTATTAACTAATAGTGCAGAATGTTTGTAGCTCAGTTGGATGATTTTGATGAAGTTTTGTTCTCTGAGCTGGGTGGTTTGGTCGTGGGGCTTTCATCTTCCTTCTGAACCACATCATCAGCACAAACTTCAGATAGAAGTGAAGTGTTTGAATTTTGTGCTGATGATGTCGTTCAGAAGAACGATGGAAGCCACACGACCAAACCGTCCAGCTTAGATAATAAAACTCCATCAAAAATTATTAACTAATATCTAATCTTAGTTGCTGAAATCATGAGCCAATTGAAGCTAGACCACCATGGAAAACCTGGAAGCACTAGACGGCCATTTCGTCCTATTATGGAACTCCACAGAAGTACTCATCCACGATCTCGCGTGGATTAGTTTAAGGTAGACATAACACCGTTGGATACCGGCTCACTTGTCTAATGGTCAAGCGCTCGCGCGCGAGACTGATAGGTCCTGGGTACGAATCCTGCGAGGCGGGATCGCGGATGCGCACTGCTGAGGAGTCCCACACTAGGACGAAATGGCCATTCAGAGCTTCCAGATTTTCCATGGTGATCTAGCTTCAATTGACTCATGATTTCAACAATTGAAATTACTAAAATCTCTTTGTAGTCCCTTCTGGTAATATCTAATCAACAAAATACATAACAAAATATTGTTTAGACTTTAAACAGTCTATTTTAATCAATAAGTTTTAAGTAACTTGTACCCTTATTGTTTAATTTATTTTACAGAATATAATGCTCTATACAACAGGCATTAAATATGAGTACATTGTGTTGTTAACATACATACTAATTAATCAGAAAATGCATTAAAATATACTCAAAATTATAAATTAAATGGTTCAAACGATGTAATTAGGTCGCTATCATTGTGAGTGACATTGAATCTTTCGTTGATATGAATGTTAATATGAATGTCATACAAAATAGCCAGAAACGATTTTTTTTAAACATTCAACTATTCTTTCAATACTTTGTTAAGAATTTAGCTTTTGTGAACAAGACCAAACATTTGAACGCTTGAACACTTAAAGATTAAACATTTATAAACAACTTTAAACTATGAACATCATCAAAGATACATTAATAATTATATGATGATCGGTAAGATTTGCAGCTCAGGTGGATGATTTAGGTGAAATTTTATTCTCTAAGCTGAAGTTTGTACTGATAATGGTGTTCAAAACAACAATGATAACTCCTGGATCAAACCATTCAACTTAGAGAATAAAACTCCATCTAAATTAACCAGTATAAATTTTTGACGAAATTTCTCTATCATATGAGGTAATGAAAATTTATTTAATTTCAAATTAAAATAATTAAACCATTCTAACAATTAAAACCAATTAATACAATTCATTATTGAGTAATTTTACATATTAACACTTATATTTTGATTCATTTACAGTTTTCTTTTTAAAGTTGGTCTTCAATCTGAAATGACATAAATAGGAGAACTAACGAATCATACAAGCTACTCGACAGATATGACTTTCAACTGTGAGATTTGTCAGTTATGCTCATCTATCACCTCAATATGACAGTAAAATCAGGACATCAAAGAAGTAAAACTCTTTTACGTAAAAAAATCACTAAGGTTATAGAGTTTTAAATATATGTCACTTGTTTGATTGATTAGTGGTGGCTGTGTTGGATAAGTGGTTTGACCATTATTTGTTCAATTCTCTATAGAATTGTATGGAGTGGCTTATTGTTGAGATGTTTTAACAAACAAAAACAGTTATTGAGCGCTTTCTTATTGTCGATTGTTTTCAAAATGAATTCAATCCGTGATCAAAACTCATTTCAAACTAAACAATTATCCACAAACATATAAATCTTTAAAATATAATAAATTTGCTGAAATTTCATAAAATATTTACTTATCTGAAAGGCAGTTTGTAGAGATTGTAGTAATTTCAATAGTTGAATTCATGAGTCAATCTAAATTAGACCACCATTGGTGAGGAGTTCCATGCTAGGGCTCAACCGCCGTCCATTACTTCCAGGTTTTCAATAATGGTCTAGCTTAGATCGACTCACAAATTCAACTATTGAAATTTACTTATCTACTTTGCGAAAAGCTTTAAACCGAATTTCTCTTGTTCTATTTCGAAAAATAAATATCCTAATGTATTTTTTTCTTGAGAGCGAATAGATTATAGCTAGCAGGAAAATTCAAAAAGTATATTTTGTCTTAGTTTGACTGGTCAACTAAATGTACCTGTGTTGTGTGGGTTACTTATATCCACATAAGTAGTATATAATGGTGGTCAGGCATAGAATGTACTTCAGTAGAAGGTCGGTGAGAAAAGAATGGGAACAGAACTCAATTGGTATGAAAATGCACGAACAATGAAATCTGAGACAATGGACCGGTATTTACAAAGAAACAGTCAAATTTGAGACAATGGATTGATATTTTGCAAATTAACTATTTGCAAATTAACTATTCTCAGATTTTAATGAGATGCTCTGTAATTTTGTGTTTAAATACATTCCGTTGTCCCCATTCGTGTTCTTATTCACTACACCTGTACTCTAGTAATGATGTTCACGCTGAGACTCAGTCAGAATTCAGTCCTGAATATCAACAATGGAACAACTTAGGCTCGGAATACTTTTCTTTAACTTATCTTTTTGTTTATTGTCATTTTGTTTAATGTTCATCTTAGTGTGATGAAATTGCCGAAGAACATTGATCCCATCAATCGATGCTTTATCGATTACCATGTCATATGAATCGTAGATATTTTGTTTGTTTGTTTTTTTTTCTTTTTAAAAATCATTTAATCATTCAAGTTTTAGTTCATTGACATATTTGATATTGGATAATAGACAACCAATAAAATATTTCTAGAATTAAATAATAAATAATAATTTCAGCATTGATTATCCAAGTTCTAGTTTAGCTAATAACTTTTCAAGTAGAAACAAAATCTAAAATTATTCTCATCAATTTTAAATATTTCCACAAGTAATGGTTGAATGTGTTTACTTCCGTGATGTTTTTAAACAAAAGTCTTATTCTCTCTGACATGCACTAGTGATCATTCAAAATTATGAATATGATGATGAATATGCATATTTCTTTTGGACAATCTTAACTATTAAATGATACAATTCTATCAATGAAGTAATTTCAAATTACCAATGAACTTATTGGATATAAATAATCCCAGAATCTAATAATAAATATTAATTATGTGATATCCCAAGTAAGGGAAAATTGTAAGTCATGAAACGTCAGAACTACTCATTGGGATATCATAAAGATATATTTGTCACTGATTTTCCGATCAATGCTCAATTTATTTGAAATTATCAAGTTCAACCTTGGCATTGATACCCATAGTCCTAGAATCTATTGTGAATATAAACTTCAGATACATTTTAAGAAGTTTTATGAACGAAATTCAAATATATTTCATACGAAAAGACAATTTACTAACTGAGAAATATTTGGTTAAAGTTAGTAATCCTCAGAAGACGCATATGAGATATTTGGCCACATATTTCTTCGTTGTTATGCACTTCAATTATAAAGACTCAAGTAGAATCATACTGAGTTATATCGATAAGAATGATTAAAGACCGTTTATTCTCAATAATAACCGGTCATAGCCAGTTTATTCCTTGCAACGTATTCTCACCATATCTATATATTCTAGATAAAATTCTATATAAAATTTGTATAATTTCAATGTAGCTGCACCAGGTTCTACCAAACGGTATAAAAGATGAAAATATATCGCCAATGATGATTGAGTATTGCAATAAATTGTAAACTTTCGATTTGATTGTGTAAGATAAATAATTAGTTTAATAAGCATAATGAATTTGAAATGTGAAGCCTTAGTGCGAAAATTTCCATGATTGAAACAAAAACATCAGAAACCCTAAGATCTCAGTAGTCTACAAAATGATAACAATAAAATATATATTCACTACTATCATACACATATGAACGCATATTAATTCACGGTCACTTATCATTTCTTTGCCTAGGAGAAGGATTATATGAGTTTAAACATTAAATCGCTTATTTATAAGTATCTCAACTTACATATTCTTCACTCATAATTTTTTTCGCTTTATATTGTCAGCTGGAAAATAATTTACTATTAATTAGAAGTACCTTATGGTATTGAATAGCGGCTAAGTATGCAGTGTATGACATTAGTACGGATGTATCGGTTAAGTAAGAACACACTTACCCAAATATCAATAATTTCAATAAATGACCCCTGACAAATTATGATAAAAATATATTTGTCATCGTTTACCGTAATTATAAATATATTATTTCTATAGATGATGGTTAGGTAGAGAATTCAAAACACACATTTCCCCCAACATGATACTAATCGATAGCATGTTGCACTGATTCTGTTAAAAAAACCACGTAAAGAAACTCGTAGGATGGCAGTCTCATAAATCCAGGATCATCAAAGCATCCTTCAAAACAAAGAATGAGGGAAACACAATGAATGTTATTCGATGTTATGCACCCACCAATTATAGCAACGACGACGATAAAGAGAAGATGCAATCGAATGAAGTGCCCAGGAAACAACCTGACCATCCTGATGGGAGACCTAAACTTCAAAATCGGAATGGACAACAACGGGTATGAAGATTTTTAGGCATAATTCAGTCCCACTGATTTTCAGTATTACATAAAATTTCATTCGATTATTAACGTTATAAATTCTATAAATTTTCTTTAATAAAATATATGCAACCATAGACATGTTAAGTTTTTTAATTAGAACAGTATTCTGAACAGTAGTAGTTAGGTATATAATTCATAACTCATATCTCTTCTTATATGAGATTTGTTGGTTAGATATCTTTTTATTCTATAACTGTCGTTTATACTCACATTCACTATCTATCAATTCAAAGTCTTCGAGTATTATTCATCAGATTTATTGGCTAACAATAAACATCAACCTTTTGTTTTTAGAGCATATGGTACTTTATAAATATAATTCCTTATGACCGACAGAAACTTTTAAACGTTTTTTTCAGCTGAAATTCTTATACCACATCAAAGATTAGATTTACATATGGTTAATAAAGATTTCAAGAAACTTAAAAATATATTTCATTCCAGTATAATATATTACAGTTTTTTAAATATAATTCTATGTAACTCAATTAAAACTGAAATTATTCATGGAGAGTTATATATTTAAGTAAACCATTATCTCCTGGTATATATTTGTCAATAGTAAGTGAATAAAATCCAGGGCAGAGTGGTTTATAGAATGCTGGTCAGCGGCCTATGCTCCATTAGGAGTAACAGGAGTAAGTAAGTAAGTAAATAAAGTAAGTAAGTGAAGTAAGTGAGTAAGTGAAGTAAGTGAATAAAATGTTTATTTATCATTCTACCTTCAAATCCTTTTAAATACTGTCATGATTTTGATCGAAAATTTCTGAAAAAAATTATCGAATATGATTTAAAACTAAAGTTTACTTTTCCTCTCGAAAAAATTTTTATGTTTTGTTTTCATTATCAACATTTGTTGTTAAATAGTACTATTTTTCAATGAAATTATAACATGACATTTGTTTAGATGTTAAATTACAAATAAGTTTATTTTTTCTAATAATAAAAATGATCAAGTCTAGACATTTGAATGAATTCATAGTGTCAATTGTCAATAGTAAAATATAAAGGAATATTGAATCTATTAGAATGGAATATGACTCCTCTTTTATCGAAGTTCACATAATCCGTGTATTTTTTTTATTTGTCAAACATAATATCCATTTATCATTACTACTACTATTATTGTTGTGTGTGTGTGCATGTGTGTATGTGTATGATACAAGTTTTATTTGACAAAATGACATAATTGTTCTCATTGTCTTTTTGTAATATTTAATATTATTTAACTGTTGATAATTAACCAAAAGGAAAACTTGTACAGTGTTTAATTTTCAAAAAATACTAGTTAAACATTGTGTTAACGGTAACATTAATCATAGTAGCTATGTAAGAAAATTCAAGTATCTAGGTTCGCATTATTGATGATATAGAATGATCACTGTGTGCCACGAATTAGTTGACTATGGGACTATGAACCAGTCGATACTAACCCAGTAATATAAATGTAATGAGTCTGTTTCAAGAACTGAATGTTTTTAGTTCAAACTTCATTGAGTTATAATTGGAGTCCCAGACCAGAACGAAACAGTTGTTCAGTACTTACTGGTTTACAGTAGTTACTAATTGACGAAAACTCTCACTATCTTTAGACGTTAATTTAATTAGTTTTAAGAGTGAACATAGAATTATGTAACAAACGCTAGCTTAACAAGTATTCCATCATAATTCCATTCTATTTTACATAAGTTTTGTTTTTAAAATTAAACTAGACAATTCCAACTTGTCAAAAGTTCTTCTTGACGAGTTAGCTAACTTATATTTAATGCACGTCAATTAATACAATTAAAATTATATTGAATAATTTTGTCAACGATATTCTAGCGAATAAGAATTTGCATCAAGCATTAACATAACTTTCCTAAATGTATTATAATCCCAAATGCAAATTGAAATATATCATAAATAGAATAATGTGATATCCGTACACTTTGAGATAACCTTCAATATTTCATTCAACCGTCAGGGTATATGAGGTGGTGAATAGAATCAGACAGTATTAAGAACCGGATGACGGGATAATTCATACCTGTAAGCTTTATTTCAACTAACTAGATCGTCAACCCTAAGAAAAAAGCATAAAGACGAAATAACTATGGTAAGATCAGTTTAACAACTTCTAATGCTTATTTTTCATAAAGTAGACTTTCAAAATTAACGTTTATTCAGAAATTTCTAGTTTCAAGCATAATCAGTTTATCACTATGTGGTTGTGGAGATTGTTTACTTTAGTCTTCGAACATCGATCATCATCTATGAATAATTATACAGTAATTCACAAATATTTATTAAGCGATCAGAATGAACTTGAATATATCAATATATAACCAATAGTATGTTACACATTTGTTCGGTATTCCCTTTTCTTATCATAGAAAAATGATGAATTCTGAGTATATGTATGGAACACATCTGTAACTGCTTGTAGGTATGCAGACCAATAGAAAGTGATTTCAGTTATTTTTGTAAAACCTTAACACAGATGATCTAAAGTCAGTTATTTCTTGCTTTGTAAAATTTCATTAAAAAGTTTTACGAAATTACAACAAGTGATCTCCAGAATTTATAGGTGGGACACTATTGTATTCTTTAAGCCCTGTAATGATTGTATCACATTCTATGTTAGTGAGCACAGCATCAGTCTGTGATGAGAATCACCAATTCAGTGTATCGAATTCTCAAAACAACAATTTACAAAATAGCCAATTATGCACTCCACTAGTATATATCTTCTACATGGATTTCCTGAAGTTTGGTTAGGAATTTATGAGAGATGAAGCGAACCATGATGGGAGTAAGACAGAAACTTACTAATGGTAATTAGTGAAGGTAGTAATATTGTACAGATTAATGGAAGTTGAGAATATGAACTGACTTACTTAGTTGGTGGTCTAAAGTTACTGTGCTTGAATTAAGGGCTTTGAGTCATAGATATAATTTCATGTGGTGTCTTAGGGACATTTTACTGAGGAACCAAAATACAGGATGAAACACTTTAAAAGTAATCCTTTATTTTCAGTAGTTCTCTAGATGGTGCCGCTGCTATTATAAGGATACAAAAATCTACAAATTCCCTTCCAGTCAACAAAATACTTAACTACTATAACGGATATATTTATAGGTACACAGACAAGTGTCTGTGCTATCTTTTATCTCGTTGGAGACTTGGATAGAAGAAGAGTTTATGTTCTGGAGTTAATATTGTCTCGGCTTCAAGTCAATGTTAATCTTACCAGTTGAAGCTTATCATGTCAGTCAATAGAGAAATATTGTTATTAATGAATCTCATCATGTGATATCCATCAACATTCTCCTTCATATTACCATGTAGTCACTATTTCATAAGTTTGGTGCAAAGATTGTAGTACTTTTTTATATAGTGAAAATACATGCACTATAAAATTGACCATATGAAACGCGCATTGGGTAAATAAATATTCGAGCACTACCCTGCATGTTTATTTAAATGAGTATTCAAATCAATCAGCATTTCACTTCTCAAAAACATGGTCAATTCCGGTCACACCCCACCACGTGAATCAAAATCATCTACAAAGTAAAAGGAACTGGTTTCAAAAAGGTTTGAATGAGGAACTTGTCCACAGCCGAGGCTACAGAAATTCACCACTTCAAATTAGACCTCTGTGTATAGAAGAGTCATGTATAATCCCTTATTCTGTCACGGTCTTAACACCCCTTCGAATTTTAAAAAAATTATCAATGCTAATTATTATTATCTTCTCTTCCTCTATTCAATAGACAGTTGTCTTTATATTGTTACTTTCAAAACTACGACATAAGGTGAGCTCTTGATGATTTCTGATTACTTTGCTAAATGATGGAATCCTTTTTTATTCAATACTTTAGAACTTCAGTTACATTCAAATATCACCCTTCTAATTTTAAATTACTACTTGAAATACTTGAAGATTTTCATGTTAATGACTTACACTTGGATAAGTTTGACTACCTTTGATAAGTTTGTGAAACTACTCTATTTTACTATAAACTTCTACATGTACAAAATTGCCTTTAAATACGTTTGTCCAGCTTTAGAAAATGATATCGTCAAGGAAGAATTTTCTTCGCTGAAACATCTTCACCGCTTGTAATCAAAGAAATATTATTATTTATGTAACATTTAATTTTGAGATAAGTTTGCTCTTTTCCTATACGTAGATTGTATGCCAGCGCAGTATACATAACAGCATGTGTAAAAGATTCTGTAATAGGGCAAAACAAAAGAAATATTAGGCAAACAACTCAGTAAGCACATAAGATATACTGAAGCTTATTAATTAAATAATTAACAACAGGCTCAAGATTAGAATAATCTAACTATTGAAACTAAAATTCGGCAGAGTAAGTTTTTAAATTGATTACGCTAACTTAACTTTGAAATGGAGTAAATTTCATTTGATTAGGATAAAAATTTTACTTTTAATCTCAATTTATTATAAATCAAACAAAAAAAGCATATCAAATTTATCCATAATTATAATAAATTAGAAAACATGTGCTGATGAAAGCATTCATGGCAAACTGATTCCTGGATAAATGAAATGTTATCTTGTTTTTCGCTCTCTCTCTCTCTCCCACACACACACACAAACACAAAGCAGAAGAAATATTTAGAAGACAATGTAACAACAAAATAAATAAGGAATGACTAAATGTTAGTAATTATTGAATAATCAAATAAATAGTGTAGGAAAAGAATAATACAGTTCTGTATGGTTATTCCTTCATTATTTTTGTTATGATTATTAACATATATTTTTAATTGTTGTAATAATAATAATTACTATTATTATTGTTATTCACATTCTGATAATTAGAAAACACACAATGCAGTTATACATGTATTTCTTGGGGAGAGAGAGAGAGAGATAGGGAGAAGGGAAGGGCAATATCTCGGCAATTATTACAACCTTTAACAATTAGAAATCTATATTTGTCCAGTATATTTTCAAATTGTTTTCAGTAAATGTAGTAATTTATGTATACAAGTGAATGAATATAAAGGATAATAACGATAATAAAAATAGTACGAGAAAACACGTTCATGTCAGTGTTTATTTAGTCATTAAAGTTTGTTCATATATGTGTATCCATACTTGTGATGATGTATGATGTAATAATCTTGTCATATAGATAGCCAAATTAATGAATCATTAATATAAACTATGTATATAACACTAAGAATTGTTCACTTCAAAGTAAGACTAATGAAATTATAAAAATGTTAATAAGATGAAGAAAGCTGCATCAAAGTATTCTAGTTATTTTCAAGCTATGCCCAGTCGGATGAAAAACATGATTACTACCATCCAGTGTTACGTTTAGGAATTTAAATTAACTGTACAAATGACTTATTTATAAATAAGTTTGATTAAACTTTACTATCAAGTCTGTTAAATCGGGTAGACGATGGTGTAAATATAACAGAAACACATTAGTGTTTTTCTAATGTTGAATGATGAACTTATAGTGATTTTTTGATTAATACCCGTTAAATGATTTCATACTGTGCTTATCATTAATTTCCGCTATATTTTTTACCTTCTTATGAAAACAATGCTCGACTTGTTAAAAGTTCTCGTTATGAATTATCTTCTACTGAGAAATTATATCTCTAAACATAGTTAGACGCTAGTAGGACTGATAATATACTTTGTGTAGTAGAAATGACAAGAAATCTAAACGGGAAATACTGTCTAATCAAGTAATCATTACTAGTTAATTCATAATTAACAGTTCAGCAACTATACCTTCTTTGAAAGTTATCTTTCAACATATATGTTTCATCAATAATTGAAATCATGAGTCAATTGAAGCTAGATCACCATGGAAAACCTGGAATCACTGAACAGTCGTTTCGTCCCACTGTGGGACTCCTCAGCATTGTACATTCACAATCCCGCCTCGCAGGATTCGAACCCAGGACCTATCGGTCTCTAGACCACCGAGCTGGCATCCAACGGTGTTAGTGTCTAACTTTAATTAATCCATGTTTCTTGTTTATTATAGATCCATAGCTTCTCAATGCTAATTTTGTCTTGACTAAGTGAAAAGATTTCCAAGTCTTATTATGATACTTGTCGTGTTCTGATTCATGTATGTAAACCATAATTCTATGAATGCTATATGTACAGTATACTCCTATTGATACTACTCATACTAACACTACGACTACTGTAAAACGAGACAAAAGGCAGAAGGAATGTACGTTTATTGCGAGAAGTTACAAAGTATTCACCCAAAACATATTTATAGCCTTCAATCATCCATTTTGATGTTTCAGTTTGTTTTGTCTTCTCGTCTGGTTTCCAAGTGTGCTGTCAACGCCATGCTTCTGGTTTACTGAAAGTCCTCAGAACTTTTACAACTTTGACGCCACATTCAGCTTCATACCGCTTGCAAACATCCTTTTAAATAGCACTCACTACACTACTGGAACAATAACTGCTACTACTTCTACTACAGTATTTTCACGAAACTAAAAATAAATAGAAACAAATGCTAGAATTTTTTATGGCGTTGCATATTCTGTACCTGACGATTTAACTGTGAGGCTTTTATTGTATCTCTGGTCAATATTGCCAACGCCTAATTCAAGCATAAATAAACTTTTTGATATTATGTATTGTTTTACATTCGTTCCCTTCGACGACATTATTTGTGAAAGTTTGTTTTTGTTTGTTTTGTTACTGTATTATTGTTTTTTTTAATAACACCTTTCTTTTTTACGCTAATTTCTGAAAGTATGCTCATCAATCATTGAGTAGTAATAATCTTCATGTTAAGTCATTTCACTAGCATTAACATTTTAACAGTATCAAATCTATGATTATAAATAGGAAACAATCGGTCAATGAAACTCACTTGAATAACGTTAAAATCACACTTGTAGCAATCCTATACCGAATTGTATATAGTCAAAAATAAATTATTCCCAATTTTTCTTTTAAATATAAAGTTTCAAAACAACCGAGAATCATTCAATTTACATTCAAGTCATAGGTAAACAATTATAATAATAAATATCCAAAATTGGAATAGTGATAGAGTGTGGAATGAAGTAAACAGGAAGAATGAACCAACTAAGTAAACAATTCACAATGGGTAAATGAATAGAAATAAACACGTTTTGACACAATTCATTTTTGTGCGTGTGTGAAATGCTATTTCTAAAAGATCCTATTTTTTCACAGTTTATAAATGACACAACTAAACTATTCAGTGTATTCTTAAATATTTATGATTAATACTATCAATAGTCTTGCTAGTTTCCCTTCTTTAATATTTTTAATGTATGCAAGATAGAATACTGCTACTAGTACTACTACGTGTCATTTATATGACAAGATAATTGTGTACATAAATTAATTTAGGTTCTTTTTTATTGTATTTTCCGATTACTCTTTAATATATATAAATGGGAAAATGGTGTACTTCCACCTGAATGCATTGATTAATCAGTAAATAACAAAAAGAACAAAAAGACAAGTTTTAACGGGACATCAATAATAACAACAAGTCGATGAAGAAAAATTGAAAAATAGAAAGGAAAACGCATAAAAACAAATTTGTTGAAATGAAATTGGCAATAATGGGAAACACTGAAAAACTTTTTATTCAATTATTTATTATTCGCTTAATTTATCCTATTTATAAGATTGTATATCTTCTAAATCATTTTGTTGCCAAAATATTTAATGATATCAACTGATGATGATGATCTGTGGCGATACGTGAGATGAATAGTAATCAATAATTGTAGTAGCTGATTTGGGAGAAAACTTTCGTGATTTAAAACGAATGACAGATGCTGACTGTTGTAAGCATTCATTAATTACGACTTTAATGCACGTAAAATGATGATTTATTGTGATCTCGTACAACTGATGTTAAGAATCGTTTGTCGTTGCAAGCTTTTTTATGTATTGAACAGGCTGATTACTACTGATGCTGTTACATAACCTTTCTACTTTACTGGTGATACGTGATACGAGTCATTATCAACATGAAATTTATTAGTTTCAATAGTTAATACTAACTTAACTTATACGTATATTTGTATTTTGTAATATAATAGTTACAAGATTTATTTACAGCTGTAGAACATGAAAATGAAGCTATTGAAAACAAATATCACATTTTTTACACTCACCCAAGTATACACGATTACACAAAGCTATGCCTCACCTTTGACCTGACTGACATGACATTAGCATGATCAAACCTG
This sequence comes from Schistosoma spindalis, assembly GCA_946903255.1. Lineage (NCBI taxonomy): Eukaryota > Metazoa > Platyhelminthes > Trematoda > Strigeidida > Schistosomatidae > Schistosoma > Schistosoma spindalis. The sequence goes on along the minus strand of OX336420.1, from coordinate 25,039,591 downwards.
TTTTATTCTCTCTTGATATTTTGATTTGTTCTTTTGTACTATTTTAACGTGTATTTACTCTAAAAGATTATTCATTTTTTGAAGAAGCTAATTGCACTAGATTATCAGACGTCAGATATTCAATTTGCAAATCAATCAAACATTACAAATATGTTGTTGTTTTACCATGATTATTGGAAGCATTTGTTAATTGAAATATTCTTCCGTTATTATATATTTTTTCTAGCCAACGATCTGTTTATAAGAGCAATAATTCACTGAATGGAAATTAACCTCGTTTTTTGTTCAACTTCCTCTAGATTTTTAACATCTTCGTAGTTTAAATCACGATCTAATTTACCATTAAAAACCTGGAAATAGTGGATGGACATTTCATCCTAGTATGGGACTTTTTATCAGTGATTATCCACAAACTCCTGAAAAGGACTCGAACCCTGGACCCTTCATCTCGTGATCAAATGCTTAAATTCTAGACCACTAAATCAGAATCCAACTGCGTTAATGTCTAGCTTTAATCAATTCACTATACTGAGCAATCCTTATTGTTTGTGTTAGGTAGCTGTCTCACATCTTACATGGTTGAACTCCACTGATCATGGCTTCTCACTAGAAGTTACATCTTGAAGCTATTCACCAATTAGTACATTTGTAATTCGAAGACCTTTTTATCAATAGTTAAATTTCGTAACTAATCTTCATCAACATCCAACAATAATTACATACATACACAGATTTACTCTATATTGACACTCAATAAACAAGTCATTACTTGAACATCATATGCATTCTCTGATTATGTAACATTAAAATTATTTACGAATTCAAATGAAACAATTCAATATGAGAACGGTGAAAACATAATCATTTCATCAATTCATGCTTTATCTTGATATAAACTAGTAATACTTTTCAATTGATCATTTTATCATGATGTTAAATCTAACTGTTAAATTAATTACTATCTAATTATCACGTTGTTTCTTTTATTTATTCATAATAATTCAACAATTCAATCTTATAGTATATATTTAATCGTTAATTAATTAATTAATTAACTATCCATATAATTGCATAGCTTTAGTAAATGAAATCACTAAAAAGAAAATTTACTTGATAATTACAATGTTCATAATCATCGTGATTTCATAATCTTAATATTTTGCTTAAATATATCAATTGACTCAATAATATAACTATAACATTACTAAAACCTCCGCAAAACACACAATCTGATAAGAATCATCATATGCTCACTAGTGAATGGCTTCAAGAGGCATTTCCTGCACTTCTAGTGAGAAGCAGTGACCAATGGAATTCAACTGAGTCTGTTGTGAGATAGTAACTCACTGAAGATAATGGTGAATGGTGACTCAATTTCGTGGATTGGTTGAAGTCAGACGTTAATACCATTAGATGCCAGCTCAGTGGTCTGGGGATTAAGCATCCACGCGAGAGATCTATAGGTTCTGGGTTCAAGTCCTGAATGTTGGATTGAGGATGAACAGAATAACTGATTACCAAAATATGAGTAGCTTCATTTAATAAAATTATGTTTACTTATATGATAAGTTACATAAAATAGAAATGATTACAATTCATTCAATAATTAAATGATTGTTAAATCAATATCTTCATTGACTGAGATGGTTGGGCCACATGTTGCGTATGCATGGACACCGATTACCACAACGCACAATGCTAACTGGTGCTGGGGATGGTTGGAAGAAAGTTAGGGGCGGCCAAACCAAAACGTGGCATCAGTGCTTGAAGTCATTAACCTCTGGTCTGAGCCATGTTGGTAGATGCAGACTACTTGGTTGGGGTCCGCGTGACTATCGTAATCAATGGTTGGAGGCTCTGTGTGATATGGCTCAGAATTGGTCACAATGGCGTAGGTGTATACACCCTCTGTCTTCCCTTAAACTATGAGACTAAAATTATTTCATATCTTTATTTCTACGAACTAATTCTTTCTTCATGTATTATATCCTTATATGCAATCTTCCCTTTATATATTACACCATTGAGCTGATTGCTTCTATGGATTTGGTGTTCATCTTGCTATGCTAATGAGGTGCGGCAACTTGGACCGATGCACATATGTGCCTGGTCCTACGTCGTAACTGACCGACTGACTGGTTATTCGCCAATCTATCAAGTTGGAACCTCATTAGTAGGCTTAATCATTTCTCACCATATCAATACTAGAAGAAAAATGAAAGGCTTTTTTTAATCTCGATGAAATAACTATATTTACCAATAAACTGTATAATATAGGAATAGATACATTCTGATCAAACGTTGACTTCGAAATAAATCAAAATTAATTGATCAATAACAACGAAATTCGACCTTTTAAGTTGGAATCATTAGTAGTATATACATATTCGAGATATATTTGAAATTCTCAAGTGATTTTTACTGAACCAATCAAAATTGAGAAAAGAAATCAGCGCAGAACTAACAGTTATAATAATAGCATAAAAATATGTTGTCAATAATCATTGATTGTAGTGTTACGGTAATTATAGGTCACGTTTATACATGGGTTGGTTACCTGTTCTTGGATAACTACCGATTATATGATATCCAACTTACTCGGTTATTAAATAACTAAGAACAGATAAACCATCTTATAAACCAATAACAAGGTTGAATAATATCTGGCAGATAATGAAGATGTTATTGAGAACATAGTACTATTTGAGAAGCACAATGTATTTGGAATTGCGAGTAACTCATATAATGCATTTATGAAAAAATCTCAACAGTACACTTGAATAAAAATCATGTAGTTATTAAACAATTTTAAAGTGAAATTTATCAAAACCGTACTTTGATTAGATTCCTTAGTTTTCTATGATAATTATCAATACTTTCAGTGGATTTTAACCAAAAACTAATCACTGATAACATTTTTTTACTGAGATCATGAACCGATTGATGTTAGGCCACCAGTGAAAACCTGGAAGTACTGGTTGGCCGTTTCGTGCTATCGTAGGGCTCCTCAGAACTGTTCATTCACGATCCCTTACGCCAGATTCGAACCTAGGGCCTTCAGTCTCTCACGCGAATGCTTAACCTCTAGACCACTGAGCCAGCATCCAACGGTGTTAATGTCTGACCTCAACCAATCCACAAAATTGTGCGACCATCTTCCATTGTACTGAGGTAGATACCTGATATCTAAAACCGAACTTTATATCTATTTTCAAGTTACGCAATATTTTTTGGTTCAATAAAACGAAGTAAATAGTCAATATTCATATACTACAGTATTTTGTTGCTTCTTTTCTCCTTGTTAAAATAAAACGTTAAAGTGTTCTTTTGATTTTATTAAGGTGACAAGTTAATATATATATATATATATATATATATATATATATATATATATATATATATATATATATAAATTCATTTGACATAACATTGGCCTCAGATATCCAGCATGTCAAAATGAAAAACTACATTTAGGACACTGTCATCTAAATGTTTTTTTACACAACTGAGCGTAAGGTACCGTTCAACCATAACAAAAAAATGTTGGTTTTTCTATAAGGAGAGGCCTGTTTCATTTTTTTTAAATAGCTGGAAAATGTTATATGATTCCCGGTTAAAATAGAAATTTTGATGTACACAATAATTAATCGTATGAAAATAACAAATGTGAATATTTATTTATGAATGAAATAGGAACAAATTAAAGTGTATTGTTTGTGCAACAAAACAGTGAAGTACATACTGACAGCATATTCATTAACGTTACTGTTTATAGTTGAATTACACTTTAAATGTAAAAGTTCTTCCTTCCTAATTGTCACTGATATTTTGGATCATTTTATGAACGAATCAATGCACAAGTTGAGTTTTCCTTTCGTTTTTCTTTTTGTAATCACGTACCATTTAAACATTTAATTTTATTATTCAATCTTAATTAGACAGTACAAATTAAGAATATATACTTAAGGAATTTTATGAGTTGAGTTAAAACTTTGAATTAAAAAGTTGACTAGGCAAAATTCATCCATAAATCAGTTACTTTTAGATACTGAATAAATGATTAACAATCATTGTAAGAGAATCCTATGATTATGATTTTAATGAAGTCCAAGTTTATGTCATGGAAAAAAATCATTCAGATAATGATGTAGAATAATGTTGTAGCAAAGACACAACTATCTGAATGATAGCATGTAAAACAAGTAGCATTCCTGACTAATTAACATCTGTTGTAACTCACTGAAGACAATGGTGAATGTATCGCTCAATTTCGTGGATTAGTTGAATTTAAACATTGACACGGTTGGATACCGGCTCAGTGGTCCAGAGGTTAAGCATTCGCACGCTGGACTGATAAGTCCTTGGCTCGAGTCCTGCATGTGGGATCGTGAATGCGCACTACTGAGGGGTCCCATACTAGAACAAAACATTCGTTCAGTTCTTTCAGGTTTTCCATGGTGGTCTAGATTTAATTAACTCATGATCTCGACTATTGTAATTAACATCAGTTAAAAAATTATTGAAAATCAACGACTAGTCAACAGCTATAGTATCAGTTTTTGTATTGGTTGTTTGAATCTTCTCATTGATATACATCCAGCTGACGAGTCCCAAATAAGATGAGACGCTTGTCCTGGATTCTACTGCTAGCTACCATCCATCTCTAATTATAAAGCCATATTATTCATGTTCGAAACTCTACAAGCACGATAAAAGTTAGAACTCTCGGGTCATTTAGCAATAAAAATACCTCTTTAAATTACCAAATTCATAAACTGCTATTCGTGCTTTAAATTTCTAACTGTTTTTTTCAATTTTTAAACTTAACTACATCTCCATCGAATTATTTCATTTAATTCTATTAAAGTGTTATTTTATTAATTATTCCTTTTCTAATTATTTAAATGACAATTAACATTGAACTCATAATATTATTTCTATGTTGTTATTTAATTTTACATTCATTAAATTAACATTGACAAATCTAAAGTTTCGGTCGACGGACTAATTTGGGTTAAATAACTTTTGAACAGTAGAAAACATTAGATAGTTGATTCATCCTACCATGGAGCCTGTCATCAGTGCGCATCCACTACCTAACCTTGAATCTTTATAGAAATCTCTAAATACTGCAAAATAATATCATAAACTTACAACTGTATACTCACAAAAATAGATTAGTATGAAAACTGTGTGATTCAAGTATCCAATATTTGAAATTAATAAAATTTTTAAAAGATAAGAATTGATCTGATTCGATCTGATCATCATCATCATCATGAAACAGTCCAGTTCACACTAAAGATATAATTCACTACAGGTAGGAAGTGAAAAAAGTCTACTGAATTAAATTCTAATGCAGTTATTAATAAATTATTTTCATCAAAAGACTAATATTTATTTTACTAGACAAAGCAATATATTTATATTGTCTACACTAACAGACGGAAAAAAGTCATAATTAAAATTTGCATTGTGTTGATTTTGAATTTTCTTAATCTTCATGTAAAATAGTATTTGTTATTTGCCTGTATTAGCATTATGATAACTCAATTTAGTTAACCTTCTATCAAAGTACCGCTGCAAAAGAACTATCTAATTTTGTTCACCTTTATTATTTTTCATTTTAACCATGCAACTCTAAATTCCCATAATGTCTTTCATTGAATAATCACTGAGTAGTGGTCAGTGTGATGTTTCATAAGTTCTTAGTGCTGATCGAATATTATCCAGTTGCAATGTGGCTATTACATCTAGGTGACTCAATGTTGCACACAGCATATGTTGATGATGGGTAATTAGAAGTAGTCAAGTAAAACTTTTGGATGTAGATTTCGTGCTGTTTTGCATTCGGGGTCACATTGAAACTTCATCAATAGAGTTCAATCAGCACTAACGGCCTGATAAGCATATTATTGGCCACTATTAATCGATTAATCAGTTTAAATATCTCAGTCCTACCGGAGATCGGTTGCACATCAAAGAGCTTAGTGAAACTGGGTGATCGTTTCAAATCCCAGAGAGAGCACTAGTTCCCCCAATACTGTAGGTATCCCTTGCTGATAAGAACCAACTAGAACGCAACAAAAGTCTAAAAAGCGGTGTCATTAACCTTCAACCACTTAATATCAATTTTAAATGATGTACTCTGCCTTAAATCTGGCCAAATTTATGAATTATTAAATTGGATTTATAACTGTAGAACCTGATGAGAAGTTATTGAAAAGAACATTCTTACTTCATACAATTGCGTTTTAATATCAATGTGTTTCACAACTTTTTAATTGTTTGGTTACATATGTAGTATATTAAATAACCCTTCAATAAACAATATACCCTTAGATAATGTATCATAATAATTGCTATTAAAATAATTAACATGAATATCTTAATTCGTTAGTCTACCTCTTCATAAAATAACTCAACTAGTTATCTATACATCATTTTAACCTCATTTAGCTGGCCCGTACTGATATGGTTTTTTATCCACTAATCATTTTACTTGAAATATATCTTTTCATGAGTATGAATTTCAGCATCAATAGGACAAAGAATATATTCATATCTGAGGCATATTAAGCAAATATTCTGTGAAACAAGTAATACTTAGTTTCAAATACATTGTTGTTTACTGGCCATCGAACAACCTATTTATGCATCAGGAAGAGACAGGGATGAACAAGTCATTATATATATATATATATATATATATATATAACGAAAAATAACTCTTCTTTAGTCTACAGTCTAATTGCAGAAATTGAAAAAAATACATTGAGAAAGTTTTCTTTCACAACAGTGATTATGCATCATATTTTTTTGATTGCTAACGTGTTACAACTACTTTTGATCCCAACAATTTTTTTCATTGCTTAATATGCGTTTCCACTAACTCCCCTGTTATAGAATGGATTAGAAGGACAGTTCTGAATTGTCTAATATTTTACACGCCTATAATTTGTGACATTTATATACAATCACAGTTGAGTTTGTAGTTACCAGTTAGTCTAAACAAAACACACAGTAAAACCGGTTGGTTATTTAATCAAAATGTGTTAAAGTTTAAACATGAGATTAAGTTACTGAAACTCTATTATCAAAGTAACCTTCCTACTTAGTCTCTCAATGGCACCTAGTCTTTAAGTGTCTGCATTAAATCCATTAAAAAAATCACAATCTAATAATGCATTACAGTGATTTAATATGTAATTAGATTAAATATGATCCCTTAAAGTTTAAACTTTAAGTAACGTTCTAATTTCCTTTTCCGTGAATAAATAAATATATAACAAATAATCACCACGGCATTTATAAAAATCTACATTTCATCTATTCTAAGTTAAATTCATATTAGAAAAAAAAATAATGAATGTCATAATCATTTCAGTTTTCATAGAATATTTCTTTTCAATAAATTGAAAAGTTTTACTTAGTTTCCTATTCTACCGTTTTTTCTAAAATTTCTTTTGTTAATTTTGAAGAAAAATAGAATTAAATAAATTAATTCATTTCCTTAAATGAGAATAATCATTTATTCCTTTTATTTTGAATTACTCTCATGGTAGTTTTATTCTAATGTACAGAAATTTAAAGAAAATTTAAGTGATAAATATATATATTTATACATTATGACATGCTGAACAAATTATGACAGTCACGCGAAATCCTCAAATTAATTATGTATTTTTTTTCTTATTTATAAATTATGCCTAAAATGGTCTGTAATAAAACAACAACAACAGTAACAACAGCAACAGCAACAACAACAAAATAGAAACAAGGTACATTCAATATAGACGTATTTAATGAATTATCGTGTGAAAAGACTGACACCTATAAACGTAATTATATAAAGTAAATATTAAAAACACAAAAATAAGAAAGTGTCTACTTACTTTTCTGTAGAGTAATTGTAAGAAAACTTTACTCAATTTATTTAATAAGAAGATATTAAAAGATAACAAAAATTAAAATGATAAGTTAGTTAATTAAAAAGCTTGGAAATTCTCATATTGTTCAAAACTCAATGTTGATTGAATTGTATTGATTACCTTATAATATGATATTGTGGTGTATGATGAATGATATTTAATAGTTCGAAACTTTTCATAAAAATCCTTTGATTTAGATCTCGTACTGTTTGACTTGTATCAATAAAGGGGTATTTGAATTTCTATTGAAATTGATATTCTTCTTGCTATTCGAACATATATGACTCAGTATCACAATCAGAGATATTAAAGCTGGTAATCAGTTTAACTATATTAATCCTACAAGTGTTTAGTAGTTAGATGAATATCATAGTTTACAGCACGGACTCACCTCAAAAAAGACCATTGGACACTAGACATCTGTTCCGTCCTAATGTGCGACTCCTTAGCAATGAATGTTTATTGCGTTACCACTAATAAAACGGTATATAATAATTCATTTGTAAGGGTTTTAATCTTCCCGTTGTTGAAATTGATGATTGAAATTTATCCCATTATACAAACTGATGGTTATCTTAACTCATTAGCTAAGTGGATAACACATTGGTATTTGAAGTGAAAAGCAATGAGTTCAAGTCCCGGATTGAACATTTACAATAGAATGTCGTAGATACATTCAGCTGATGAATTCCAAATAGAAAGAAACTAACGTCGTGAATTCCATTGCTAGTTTCTACTCAACTCTGCTTAAAAATCAATTTATTATTATTTTTTAAAAAGAATGTTATAAATTATTGAATAATCAACAGTTAACATTGTGGTATCATTTTATTTCTAATTGTGAATGAGACGAAAAATTCTACATGTATCAAACATTACAATGAATAGATATTATTGCATGTAACATTCAATAAATTTTGCCTTCCTTTTTTTTTAATAAAATGAAAATGGTTGCATTTTTTTGTTAGGAATTTTATTTTATTACTCTTAAAGGTTTGATACATTTAAAATGGGATAATTTAGATTTACATATATTATATCCCTAAAGAATTCGTTTATTAATAATACTGTATTGTTAATTTTTTAGATTATAAACTATATATATATATATATATATATATATATATATATATATATATATATATATTGAAATAGTAGTACAACTATTAACAATCAAATAATATTGAGTAGTTGTTTGTTTGATATTCACACATGCTTAATTGAAAGCACGATCCATATATTCAATATCACCAAATTCATCATTTCACTGTCTTTATATGATTATTTACAAGTGATTGATGAAATCGGACAAATAGTTTAACAAGATCTAAACTTGAAATCTAACTTATTTACTAATTACACTTTTGTTTATATAACTCTTGAATAAACTAAAGGGGATTGTGAGTTCTAGAGATATTACCCTACTACCCAAACTGAATGAATTTGATACTTATGATCACATTGGTTGATCATTAGAATACTTTATTGATTGACTTGATTCTGAATCGGACGAGCTAAATAAACTATCATATATCGATACCACTTTTTGATTTAATCATGTAAGTTTGGTACTTATAAACTCATTGTCCCTTCCCACATACACACACTTAACAAGCTAGAAAATATCACCTGAGAATATTTTCATCTCCTAATTTGTTAAACGTTTTCTCAGGTACAATATCATCTTCTTTTTCATCCTTGATTCTCCAGACATATAACACATTTTGATGTATAACTAAATGGAAGTTTGTTATATATTTGGTTAGATTTTGTCGAAGCTAGTTCTCCATAGTTGTATTCATGTTTTAAGATGTTAATCCCATACAGTACCATGATAACAGGTAGGTTTAAAATGATCATGGAATAGATCTTATTTCAAGAATACTTTTTTGAACTATCCCAAATGAATTCATATTCTATGATGTGATATCAAGTGAGAAACAAAGTTAACTTTCGATGTATCTCCTCGTAAATAATGGAACCAAAATTAGAAATAAGAAGTTGGTTAATTTTGAACTAATCAAATAAAAACTGAACATATTAATAAGGTCAACGAATATAATTGTTAAATAAAACAAAACAAAAAACATTAATTCACATAAGTTTATTATAAATTCTCATTTGAATAACTTAAGGTGATTGTAGTTCATACATTAATGGTGGTCTTCATTCAGAATTAGTAATAGTTTGAAATTGCATTAAAGAAATAAAAAATAAGTGGACATTTAATTCTTCTTGGTTTGAAACTTTTCATTAATATCCAACCACTAACCAATGTACAACATTACAGCAGTAGTAATGTATAATAACAGCGAGTCTTTGCTTTAGAAGCCTGAGATCTTCCTTTTTCCAACTGCTCTCGCTCTGTGAATCACGGAAGATTTCCATCTAATATCATCAGTATCCAACTATGTCACAAAGTGTATGATAAACTTTATCTTCAATTAGTAATATTTATTAGAAATCAATTAGCTTTAACGTCATAGTGTGGTGTGCGCTACTTATATTGATATAATAAGTAGTATATAATGCGAGTTTTAAACGTAATGTCTGGCAGCAGAAGATGGGGGGAAATCAAGAGAGGAAGAGTGGGAACACAATGGAATTTGTATGAAAACTCATGAACAATGTAATGTCAGTTAATGGATCGATATTTGCAAATTTCCGATTTAATATATGGTTTTTCTATTTTACCAATTAACTCTGTAATTCGGTTGTCCTCACCAGTGTTCTGTATCACTACAATAGTATCGATCAGTTTGATAATTAGGAATTATATAATATTTTTGAATAATAAAGGGTAGAAGTCAATTATCAAATAGGAATTTCATATTTGTCGTTAAAGATAAATATGTAATCCAACTTACAGTATTACTATCAAACTGTCAATAGTTAGTACCATAACATAGATCAATCGCTGGGCAAAACACCCAATAGTAACATCTAAAATTGTAAAGCTATGTGACATAAGTTCAAATCCTATAGAGTTCATCAATTCCTTCAAGATTAAATATACACTTTGCTGATGAGCGTCAATTAGCACAAAATCTAACTTCATTACTCTTACCTCGAATCACTGAACGTTTTAACTTAGTGTTTAAAATGTTTTTAACATTTAGTCTAATGACTACATAGCAAATCCGATCGTCACTAAATAGCTAAACAAATATGACATTGAACACTATTCAGTAATTAATCAACTATACATTTTGTAATTATCTCGAAAAAAAAATTCCTTAGAAAGTATAACTGGTTATCATTAGTCACATACAATCTTCTATGACATTATATTCGTACATGCTTAATATAGATTTTCTCATCATTCTAATTTCTACACATTCTTTTAAATCAGTCAATTATTTAGTAAAATTGGGAGATAAATAAAAATTGTCTTTCATTCGTTTAAGTTAGTTCCCAGATAAAGAAATAGAAAATTAGAAAAATAATCCATAATAAACTTGATATTATCTTGTAATTGATCAGTATGATTCTTTTCTTTTTATTCATCAAAAATGTTAATTTTATCTCACATATTAAACATGTTTTTTTAATAAAAAAAATAATTAATCAAGTTATGGTAAAGATATAAATTTAAAACAGAATGATTTATATGATTTTGGCTATTAACTTCTTATCATAACTTTACACTAATGTATATAGGGTTATTTGACCAATTTGAGTTTTTTTTTCTTGGAATCAGTTACATTAGATATTATGTTAATTCATATTTAAGTATTAAGGTTAATAAGAAGTTTTATCAATGTTTATGAAAATGTAGCTTATGAAGCTGCTATTCCACTCCATCCTATCCTTCTAAAATCCATCCTTTATGTCTAATGAAAGTTATGAAAATTCACAAAAATAAGCCCAACTTATACATACATAAGAAGCTTTACCGACTTCTTTTACCCAGTCGACTGACTGGTTATTTCATAGTTAACATGAAAAACTGACCTTATTTAGAAAACTATTGAAAACCGGGAAGCACTGGATATCTGTGTGAGACGCCTTACTAGTGCTTATCCATAACTTCATCGGCGATCAAAATTAGGACATTCATATCTTATTGTGTGAGCTTATTCTTCATACTACTGAGCTGTCAATTGATTGCTTACATTACTACCTTCCGTCAATTCGCGATATTGATCAACCATCTCCCAATGGTTGGTACCTGCCTTCTCATTATATTTTCTACAGATAACATCAAGTTCGAAATCATAATTACTGCTAAGTAACTTCTAATTACTTAATTACTGATTTACACAATTAATTATAAAGTCTATCTAGTAAGCATAACATCACAATTATCAAATAAACAGCAATGATTATAAGTAAAATAAAAAGGGGGGCAGCAATCTAACCATATCATTTGCTCTTAATCTTGAATATTAAATATTCTCTATTGATTCTACTAATGAAATTTACTTTCATCAACATTCTAATACTTAACAATATATCACTTTCCCTAAACTACATCAAACATGAATTCATGATAGAAATCAGAAAAATTTATTCTAAATTTCATCATTGATATATCATTCAGTATCATAAATTTTTTTCTTTTCTATATTTATTAAGTGTTTTCCAACATGATAAATGATCCACAAATCATCTTAAATTCTTTTTCTCATTCAATAAAATAATCATGAGATTTTACCATATTGACTACCATTCCATAATGTACAATTAAAATTGTTTTTCCTTAATAAATAAATAAATACATAAAATATTATAAGTAATATCTTCATATTTATGGGACTGACAATACTTAACAATACATTTTAAATGTTAATTATCATGACATAATTTAAACAAATAACTTGCACAATATTTAAATTAAAATCGTTTTATTTTTTTGTCTTTTTTTTTGAAAACGAAATAAATTTTATTATTCACCTGAAAAGTATTAAATGTATCTATGAAACAATTATATCAGAAAGGGTTTTGTGAAGATTTTAGAAATTTCAATAGTTGAAATCATGAGCTAGTTGAAGATAGACTATCATGGAAAACCTGGAAGAACTGAATGAACGTTTCGTTCTAGTATGGGACTTCTCAGTAATGTTCATCCACGATCCCACGAACACAGGACCTTCAAACTTGTGCGCGAACGCTTAACCTCTAAACCACTGAGCCGGCATCTAACTGTGTTAATGTCTAAATTCAACCAATCCATGAAATTACGCTTACTAGTGACTGACTTTAAGAGGCATTTTCTGAAGCTCTAATGAGAAGCCATGGCTAGTGGAGTTCAACCAGGTCTGTTGTGAGATGTCAGCTCACTGAAAACAATGGTGTACGGTGGCGTAATTTCGTGGATTGGTTGAAGTTAGACATTAACACTGTTGGATGCCGGCTCACTTGTCTAATGGTTAAGCGCTCGCTCGCGAGACTGATAAGTCCTGGGTTCATGGGATCGTGCATGAGCACTGCTAAGGAGTCCCACACTAGGACGAAAAGGCCTTCCAGTGCCTCCAGGTTTTCCATGGTGCTCTAGCTCCAATTGACTCATGATTTCAACTATTGAAACAACTATACTCATATGAAATCATTTGCAGGCGGCATGTTTAAATATCTGAACTACCTGTTCTTGTCATCTGAGATATTTTAATAAATTATCTATTTCCTTGTTTGTTATAACAGATCCTTATGTCAATTGATTGCATTACCTATTCAGGTGTGTTTGTAAAATGTTTACATTTCACTGTACAAGTTATTAAATTGTACAATTGGAGATATTGTGATGGCTGGCAATATTGCATTGAAAGGAATGAATATTATTCAGATATTGACTTTTGAAATGCTAATATCTAACTGGCGATCACTCAGTATTTATCGTCAATATCAATCAAAAAATAAAAAAACGGATGCTCGCTAAATTACTTACTTACTTACGCCTGTTACTCCCAATGGAGCATAGGCCGCCGACCAACATTCTCCAACCCACTCTGTCCTGGGCCTTCTTTTCTAGTTCCATCCAATTCTTGTTCATTTTTCTCATGTCTATCTCCATTTCGCTAAAAAAGCGCTAACCAGAAAAAATTATTCAAACATTCGCTAAATTACTTTGTGCTAAAAATTCTATATTGTACTAAAAATATAGTGTTGAATAAAGCTATTAATTAATTAATTAATTACGCCTGTTACCCCTCAAGGAGGAATATAGGTCGCTTACCAGTATTCTCTATTCAACTCTGTCCTAAGGAAATCACTAATTATAGTGTAAATATTGATTTGATTCAAAAAATATACAAAAGAATTGAAAATCAATAGAACATTGATATTCTAAACAAGTATTGATTTCAGTTTATATATTAAGATCACATTCAAATAAGTTAAAATTTAATAAAACGATAGTAAATTAGAACAGTTCTTTGATCTGAATACGAGAGTTCTTAGTAGCGTTTACCTATAGCTACACTAGGAATCAAGCCAAGGACGCTTAGTTATCGCGGCGAATCTTTAATCATCAAAATTAATGGGTTTTTATTCAGTCAATTTGTGATATACAGTGAAGACTATCTAGTGCCATTAACGACAAATGTTTTACTTATAACATCTTTGGATCCCATCAGCTATGGCTTTGCATTAGAAATTTATTCCCATTAAAAAAATGTAACAACGTTAACACCATTGTCTTGTTCACTGATGTTGTCTTTTCGTTAACTATTCTGCACCGATGAACCAACAGACCTCCAGGAAACTTAAGACCAGAAGAGTTCAGCTGTATTCTTAGTATAATAAATATCGCCGACAACATTGGATAACGGTCTTACAACATTATCAATTAGCTAAAGTTGAGGATATGAATCATTGAATTCAAATTCACTGGTTTAAACATGACATAGTACACAGTGAACATGAAGCAGATAAAAGTACGGTTCCATATTTGCATCCATACCGAGTTTTCAACGGTTAACCGTATGATATTAACTTGTGGAAACTTTCCTTAGTTATGGTTTGTATTTTGAAGACGATGCTAAGAACTGAAATCAGCTATTCTCCCCTGATGAATGTACATTCTCATTGAATTGCATCATAGTGATTTTTATTAAAGTTGGATAGTAGCAAACAATGTTATCCGAATACAAACCGTAACAAATAGAATCCATACCTGCTTCACGATCTAAAGGATATCTCGACTCAATAGCTAAGTAGATGACGCGTTGGTGTGTGGAGTGAAAGGTGCTATGTTTGAGTCTCTGTATGAACACTGACAGTACCATCTAACTAGTATTATTTCAAGTAACTTCGATGAAACTTAGTGAATATATGAAACTTCGTACTTGGTGAACTTCGAGTCAAACCTGTTTTTAAAATTCACTCAGTCGATAATGAGGTATTTAGATTTTGTGCGAAAGTGGAAAAATTTCCCTCAATATAAGAGATAATATAAGTGGAATGTTGTGTAATCATTTTATTTGACTGAAATGTCGAAATTCAATTAAATACTTGCAGAATATAAACAAACAGGACCAATAATTCATTTAAATACTAATTTCGAAACATTTTCTACAATAACCAGTCAATAGTCCATCACTATATTTGAATCATACTAACAAATTAGTGCCTATATATCAGTTCGTCTGTTTTTATAGTGACATGGTGTGAAGATCATGAAACTACATGTAATCGTTGTCGAAGTCGAGTGTATTTGTTGATTGAGCTACTTGTTTTATAATATAATTACTATACTCTCCTTACAAGTAGTAAAAATGCTCCACGTTATGAATCATAGTGAATAATTTATATTAATTAATGAAACTAAATAAATTCAAATATCTACAGAATTGCAGATCCTAAACTGAACAACTATCTATTAATCACTTCTTTGCAATGGTTCTCCAGTAAATATTACCGATTAACGAAAACCTTATTTCTTTGTTACTTTATTCTATCATTATCATATTGACTTTGATGTTCGTCGTTTATTACCATGTTCTCGCTCATACTTCAACTCAGAACACTAATGTATCATTTTTTACACTCCTTAGCTTGATAACTTGAATACTAAGACGAAACCCCCCTTTCAGATCTAAAATATGAAAAGTTAATTCAGTAAACAGTTCACTTTTCCGATGAGTTTATTCTTCAAAATTGTACAATTACAATTATGTACCGTTTTTAAACATAATAATAATAATAATAATAATAATAATAATAATAATAATAATAATAATAATAATAATAATAATACGAAAAAATAATATGAAAATGGTAAAGGAATTTTATTTTTATTAGAAGACTAGAAGTGTAACTGTTAAAACAATGAATATTGTTCATGAATATTATCGAACTCGGATGTTATTTGATTGTGAAAACAATTTGATCAACATGATAAACTTTGAAATTTCAGTAAAATATAGATACAAAGAAAAAAATTTAGTCAGGGGAAAAATGGTTCGGAGAATAGAAAAGAAGAGCGGAATGTTTCTAAAAATCTAGAAGTTACAATCGTGGTTGAAAAAGAGGGTTTAACTAATTTGTTTTGTATGCATAAAACTGGGTTCACCAAATGTACAACAGAAGCTCCAGTAGTGCCTTAAGAAGCTATCTTGTCACCTTGTAAATAGCTTTGAATTATGAGACCATCTTCATTGAATGACAACTATCTATAAGATGTTGAGTTGTTGAGCTTCGTATTGATCCGCTGGCATATATTTTCAATCAAATCTGGTACGGTCCGGGAACTTTTTAGGATAATAGATGTACCAAACGACTATCATATTCAGTTCGGTTGAAGCACATGAATTAATGAATGAACATTGAGGTGATCAGAAGTGACAGCCTATCCTCTTTGTCGTTAGTTTGCATAATTCGAGTAGAGAAGACTAACCTCAGAGTTAATGAAATAAAACTTCTATTTAGAGAATCTAAATTCCTTCTTATCACAGTGTTCAAAGCTGCATCACATTTGACATAGATTTTCTAGCTGATCATCTTACATGAGAACTTTTTCTCTAACAAACCGTTTTTATTTTAAAAACACAATAATGGTCTACCTGTTAGTGCAATTCAACCATTTAATAGTAACTAACTTCATATTTGTTTAGTCCTTTAATGAAGACCAGTGACAGAAAAGGCTGCTCGCTCTCTCCTCTTTTCTTTTTCTTCTCGTGGTTGGCTGGATTACGAAAACCATCACTTCTCAGGGAAAACATGGAATACAGCGAATAGCCGGCATACAACTAGACGTTTATACTTCATGAATGACCTAGCTCTTCTATCCAAACACACCGACAAATTCGGGTCAAGACAAAAAGTGTTGTACCAACCTCTAAACCAATAGGCCTCAACATACAAAAGGAAAAAAACAAGATCCTCAAATACAACACGGGAAAAATAAACCGAATCACACTTGATGGAGAAGCTCTGGAACAGGTGAAAAGTTTCATGCATCACGGTAGTATCATTGATAAACATGGAGGATCTGATGCAGACGTAAATACGAGGATTGGAAAAACAACCACAGCATTCCTACACTTGTACGACGTATAAACTACAAAACAAATGTCTGGAAGACAACTTCAAACTCAGAATATTCAATATGAACGTCAACACAGATCTACTGTACGCAGATGAAATTCAGAGAACCACCACAAACATCATCAAATAACTACAAGTATTTATAAACAATTGTAACCGAAAGATACTGAGTTTCCATTGATCCAACACCATCAGCAACAGTCTACTATGTGAGAGAACAAACCAGCTTCCATCTGAAAAAGAAATTAACAAAAGATGTTGTAAGTGGATAGAACACACATTACGGAAACCATCAAATTGCATCACGATCAAGTGCTAACTTTGAATCCTAAATGGAAAAAGAAAAGAAGTTCGAGTGGCACATTGTGTCGGGAATTAGAGTCAGACATGAAAAGAATGAATATCAATTGGGACCAACTGTAAAAGAATGTCCAGTACAGAGTTGGATGAAAAATGCTGGTGAGCGGTTTGTGTTCCTCCATTAGGGGTAACAGGCGTAAATAAGTGACGTCATATTTGTTTAATCCTTTAGTACTGACCGAATTTCATCGGTCAATTTGCTATATTTCCACTAATTTAAATCATTCGACACTGTGTACACTATAGTTTAATGTCAGTTTATCAGTAGTAATTCCTAAAACTAAATTTCATTCTAGCTAATATTAGTGAATTAAGGATATTCGAATGAATAACGTAACTGATATTTGTTATGGGTTTCGAACCAGCATCACATAATGTTATAGGCAAGTATATTGCTACTAAGCTATTCCGTCAGCAAACTAATTTTCATTTGATTATTGTGCTATAACCGTAAACACAACTATATTTAACTTTTGTTATTAGTCGGAAATTTCATCTTTTAAATGAAACTGTAAAATTTGCACAGAACTCTTTTGATGAATGGAAAAATCTCTTTGTTAAACCTTATTGTCTCATTCTATGACACAATAAAAAGTTGTTGATCATATGAATAACAATAAATATAAATATATATATATATATACGCAATTTGAGTAAATGAACCAATAACCGATACATTTAAATTTTCTATTATTACCATTCACATTTTGTAAAAGAACTTCGTAGTTGTTGGAGGTGTTATCTTTCTTTGTGTTGTTTTTTTTTTCGTAATCTAATTAAATACAAATTACAAATTGATAAATAATTAAGTGTTACTGTTCAGATTTTTATTGCTCAAAACCATAGTTATTATAACTAATATATGTTTATTCGTATGTGAATGAAAGATGATTTGCCCACTTTTTCCTAGAGTTATACATTAGTTGATTTAATGTTATTTATTCAGAAATAAAATTAAAAATAAATGGAATATACTCATTGAAACATAGAATAAGAAAGTTCGATTCGGCGAAGAGTTCTGTTTTTGGTGAACTCATTTTCAAAGTTGTGTAATCGCAAATGTATACTAATTTTTTTAAAGTATAATGGTGACAATAATAATGATAATAAAAATTTTGCTGAACATGGTAACAGTGAAGCAAAATAAATAAAGGCATAAAAACGTTATTTTTATCAAGGAAACTAATTATAATTATGTTGTTAAGAGCTTGGATATTCATCATGAAGATAGATAACGAAAAGGAAAGGCATTATCATTTAAAGGAGTAAGTATATAATTGCAATGGTACAGACATTAACACCGTTGGATGCCAGCTCAGTGGTCTAGAAGTTGAGCAATCGCGTGCAAGACCAATAGGTCTTAGGTTCGAATATCGAGGAGTGGGATCATCTATGTGCACTACTGAGGAGTCCCATATTAGGACGAAACGGCCGACTAGTTCTTCCGGGTTATCCATAGTAGTCTAGTTTCAATTGATTCATGAATTCAACTATTAAATTACTATAATATCCACAAAAAAACCCTATGTGATTATGATACCTATTTTATTATTTCTGGTTATGTTAGGTTGATTGTGAATTTAGACAAATCAATATGCTGAAATTTGTACTCAAGTTGATGTGATACAGGGATATGTAAATATATATATTTCTGAATCTACAAATTAATTACGTTGCAACTTGGCTACTACTCTACAAATTTACTTATTGTCATCTTTGATCCAAAACCGTTCATCATTCCACTAAAATAAGTAGATGAATAGAATAAGGGAAATTATAATATAAATGTTTCCAACAATAATTATAATTCGGAATTTAATAAACTAATCAGTTAAATCATTATTTTACTAATAAATTCAATTAATGAATCTATTCTCACCATTTGTTTTAATTAATAGATATTATTCAATATTCAACTCTTTAATTTTAATCCTAGAAATAATAATAAATAAATAATAATAAATAAAAAAAATGTGTTTTAAGTAAAATAATAAATAAACTTGCTAGACAATTTAATGTTTTATAGAATGAAAAAATAAAAGGAACAGTTCAATTATTTGTAATTTGAAAAATGAATCCATTTTTTGTTTGTTTGTTTGTCTGTTTGTGATAAAATTCATTTTAACTTCCTACAAGTGATTATTTCTTTTTTTCTGGAAACAGCAAACTTTTTTTCTCCACTAAATTAGAAAATATCAACACGAAAAAGAAAATAACCAAAATATATATAATTTGGAAAAAAACAGGAATATGTGACAGACACGACACTCGATCATCTATTAAAATTAATTTCAAATATCACTATGTAATATATGAGGAATTGTTATCATTTTCTGTGTGCTGTGGTTACGGTTAGTGGTATCATTGACGTAGATGGTGATTATCTACTATGCATTATACTGTCATTGACATTATTGCTGGTATGTGCATATTAAACTGTCTGCTTAAATAAAATGCCAAGAGAGGGAAAACACAAGTACGCATATTACATAAAATGGGTAAATAACTGTAAAATATTGCAATAATGCAACAACAACAAAAATTGTAACCAGTGCCAGATGGCCGTTTTCAGCTCTTCCATATGACAAGTACACAAAATATGGACACGATTTGAATGAGAAATAAAAAACAACTTTTGTTATGCCATTCAATTATGTGTGTGTGTCTATATTTGCATTTATGTGTATTTAAATACACATTCTCTAGAAAAAAAGGGAAATTATTTTCTAGTTAAGATTTGTGCAGCATTATTGTTCTCAGTTTTTCTCCCAATGATAACTCTGATGAAAAAACATCCCACTTCACAGTTATTTATTGAGTACAGTGTTTTTGTGGAGATTTATGGTAAAAGTTCACCATATTCTCATTCCATAAAGCCATATTTCACGCCATATATATATATATATATATATATATATATATATATATATATATATATATATATATATATATATATATATATATATATATATATATATATATATATAGGCAATGTCAGATACATGTTGGCATCAATACTATGTTCTAATTCTTAGACATTGAATAAAATCTGTTGATATTAGCCATTCTACTTTATACTGTTCTAAATTCTTTGTATAAATAATAAGTAAAATTATTTTACTCTGTTAAGTTTGAACACCATGTATTTGTGAAATTTCCAGTTTAGGGCAGCCAGACATGTTGGATGAAAAACACAAATAAAATAAAATTCAGTTACATAAAATTAAATCCTAATATTCAATATTTATCAACTAAATAAATGGACAAATGACTGTAATCGCTAGGTATGACACAAATAGTTGATATGGCAACATTCTTAGATGAGTTTTAGATTTTCGACACTTAGCGAATATCGAATAAAAAAGAAGACAGATAAATGATAGAAGTTTTACTTCAGAGATATTTCTAGCACATATACAACCGAACTTAGAGTTCTGGAGATTTTTATTATGGTAAAAATAAGTAATGGCTTTAGCCTATTACGTAGGGAAAAGACGTAAATAAGTTGACTTATGTAACTTTTATGACAGCCAACCACCCATACCGTGGATCAACGCATGACCATGAACCAATCTTCATCTCGTAGACTTAACCTATCCCCCGTCAATAAGAAGAGATCCTTCTTATTATTGATAGCATTCTTCCTAGAGTCTTTTATTAACCACGGTTGCACTCTGACTTCGAAAAATCTTCAGTGTACCTTCTACTTTATTGATATAACCATAAGGGCTGTACTTAATTATTCCGCCCTGTAATCAAAATTCCTTTTCTTTTTCAAGATTGGTAATGAACTAATGTTTATTTATGTAAATTCGTTCATTTTCATTAAATTATATTGTCTTCTACCTGTCTGATTAGCTGTTTTTTATAGATAGAAATTCAATCTCATTGATATAATTAAACAACTTACCGACATAATAAACTTCATAGTTATTCTCCATGTTTTATTTGTACCCCTTTATATCTAAACATAGATATCTGTTTTCAGGAAACTTTTTAACGGAAAATAAAGTTTTATAATTGGAAAGAAAAAAAAATAAATGATACAAAAGTAATTCGCTGTGTATATGAGATAGAGTTGCACAATCTAGCATCCAATTTAGGTTATCTGATATTGGAAGAAAAGTTTACATTTAATGTAAATTAGCACATTCTATTGTTGGGGATGGGTAATAGTATTCTGTCTTTCTAATTTATTTCAGTGGTGTAACTAACAAAATATGTTGTACAACGACCAACAAATCTGAAAACCAAAAGTCAGAACAAACCCAAGTTATGCTGATTCTGTAAAATAATAAGTTGATCACATTTTATGATCTGTAACGATACATTAAAACGTTGTTGGAAATTCTGTCAATATAAACAATAAAATATGACTAATTCATCTAATCCTGCTACTGGTCCGGCCACATTGTACTAGCAGTATTTTGTACATATCTTTCAGACTAGGGGTGGAAGTTCAAAGATGGTTTACATTGCTGACTCACTTCAGTTGAACAACTATTGAAAACATGAAGAACTGAATAATCGTTTCTTTTTAATATGGAATCACTCAGGAATGAACACTCACTATTACAAAGGGGCCAAACTGCAGACCTTTGGGTTGCACATACAGTATATTACCTGAGACCATTAATTCAGAATTCAGTGGTCCAGTCTGGTTGCGACATTGCTCAACCATTATCTGCTGACATCATTAATATATGTCAGAGATATCTCATTCTAGTAAACATGAGTAGTTAATTAATGGTACGGCTAATATCAAAAAACATATCACTGGTGTGTCCATTATGAATGTGACGATCTATAAACATCTAGTTGGTAGGTGAATAATTTGTACATTATTAATCCTAATGATGTATATAGAAGTAGTTATGTTGATTACTTATTCGCTTTGCAGTGCCCGGTACAGCGACACCCAGTATTTTGGACTAATAATAGACATACTTTTATAGTTTTGATATTTATTTCACCACAAAAAAATAAAATCCATTATGGCTACTTAGACAAACAGGGTTTATTTTTTGTCCTTATCAAGAGCTTTGTGAAGGTCTTGAGGGCCAAACACCCTTTGACATCGTCTCACTTTGAATTACTCCCAAATCTCTCCCATGTTAGATGGCTGAGTATTCATTAATTATGGTGAACAGGATACAAATTATGATCAACTGAATTTCTAGCGAAATGTTACCAAACAATTAGGAATACTGATGATGGAAATCTAATCTACTTCACAAATCTTTTCAAAAACAGCCTGCTACGATCATTGAGTATGATTAACTTATTAACCATAGTGGTGTTCTATGATCGATTCCGCAATTCTTTTTCGAGACTTTCTAGTGATTCTGTGGAAATGGACCAACTCCAATCATAAAGTATCAAGTGTTTCATATATATATATATATTGTGTCTATGTGGGTGACGGTTATTTAAAGCGATAATTTGTCTTAGAACATTCATACAGTTTTATTGTTCAGTTGTTGCTCAGATTTAATAAAACTCATGAACCAATCAATGATAAACCATCATAGAAAACCCAAAAGCACTGGATAGCCGTTTCGTCACAGTTTGGGACTCCTAAGCAGTGCTCATCCAAAATCGCGAACGCACGATTCGAATCCAGAAAATTTGAACGCCTAACCTTTAGACCACTGAAACCAGATCTAACGGTGTTAACGTTTAAGTCTAACCAGTCCATTATGTTGGGCAACCATCTTTCGTTGTCTTCGGTTAGTAACACTCTCATACCCAACACAGTTGAACTCCACAGGTCACGACTTCTGAATTCTGCCGAACAAGAACAGATAAAGTTAAGGCACAAGCTCAATACACAAAAGCAAACAAGCGAGTGAAGAGTAGCATTAGAGCTGGCAAGCAGAAATACGTGGAAGACATAACAAGCAATGAAGAGAATCATTCAAGGAACTTGTGAATAGGCCAGCTTCATCAAATCCACTGGACATCGAAGCATCACACTGACCTTCCGATAGATGTCGGCACACCAACGATCGGAGAAATTAGGATGGCCATCAGAAAAATCAAGAGCGAGAGAGCTGTAGGACATGACAATATACCAGACGAAGTACTGAAGTCACAAACAGAAGTAATTGCAGACATGCTCCACGTTCTATTCAGGATGATTTGGGAGGATCAGATGCAGACGTAAATACGAGGATTGGAAAAACAACCACAGCATTCCTACACTTGTACGACGTATAAAACTACAAAACAAATGTCTGGAAGACAACTTCAAACTCAGAATATTCAATATGAACGTCAACACAGATCTACTGTACGTAGATGAAATTCAGAGAACCACCACAAACACCATCAAATAACTACAAGTATTTATAAACAATTGTAACCGAAAGATACTGAGTTTCCATTGACCCAACACCATCAGCAACAGTCTACTATGTGAGAGAACAAACCAGCTTCCATCTGAAAAAGAAATTAACAAAAGATGTTGTAAGTGGATAGAACACACATTACGGAAACTATCAAATTGCATCACGAGCAAGTGCTAACTTTGAATCCTAAATGGAAAAAGAAAAGAAGTTCGAGTGGCACATTGTGTCGGGAATTAGAGTCAGACATGAAAAGAATGAATATCAATTGGGACCAACTGTAAAAGAATGTCCAGTACAGAGTTGGATGAAAAATGCTGGTGAGCGGTTTGTGCTCCACCATGAGGGGTACAGGTGTAAGTTAAGTAAGTTAAACGACCTATATAAATGATAGATCGGTTAACAACATTGATAACTATTCAGAGGTGATCACCAAATTTATTTTGTGTGTTCCAAGATTTATTTAAATGAGTTCCTGTCTATTGTTCCAATGTACTGATCGTTACAAGTACAAGATAACAAACTAATTAAACTGGACACTACCTCTTGAACTTCATCCTATATTAAATAATCAACTTAGCAATATGATAAGTCAGTACAATGTTAGTCAATCAGCTAACAATTGTTCTGAGAGTTCAAGTCGACCCCTTCAAAGTAGAAGTTTAACTAGTATATTTCTTCCAGTTAAAGCGTTTATTAATTGACTTATATTGAATACCCATTGTCTACTGAAGTTACTTTAGTATTTAGTGTATATGTGGTTGCTCTCAAAAACACCGTCTCAACAAGATTAGTTTAATACGATTTTGCACGGTAGAGATTGACCCAGACAATAAATTTTATGTTTCATAGGAAGTCATGTTGAATCATCGTTTTATGTGATTCGAAAATCTCTAAAATTCATCTTAATCAACAAATCATTTTTAAAGGAACTGAAAAAAACTTATTTGATTGACCCACATGTGATAAAAGAATCATTGAAGAACGTCACATGAATTTGTATTTATTTTTCAGTTGTATTTTTGAAAAGAGTTTCACACTTGATGAACTGATCATAACCACGCATGTATTAACTAGTACTACTTCCGATCAAAATGTAGTTGAACATTTTTTCATCTGCAAACACAATAAATTGTCTAGTTTTGTTTAGATAAAATCAGTCTTATCAGCGTTTATGTGATCTCCTCAAATAGAACATACGTGAATAAGGACTCCACAATGAAAAAGTTATATTATTCATGATTATACTGGCACCCAATATCCTATTGACAAAATCAAAATGTATACAGTAACTTCGTTATTGACAGGCTTATTCAGTGAAACAAGCTTTCGGGTGAGCTTATAATCAGATAGAATTATTCACCAATAAAGTGTAAAGATTTCTCAGTTCTATGAATACCACATAGAACATATAGTTTTAGAAAATAAATATCTGAGGGCTTTAAATTATATATATATATATATATATATATATATATATATATATATATATATGAAGATTTGATGCTTGAAGCCAACTCATATCATTCCTACCTAACTTCTCTGAAATAACTGAATTCAGATTTCAAAAATGTGACGGATTACCTAAAAAAATGAAACAACCACAGTTTTTCTCACATTTGTGAACATATCCTTGGGTTTAATAATGAGTTGAAGCTTGCCAATAAATTGATTTTCACTTGAACACATGTTCACGATTCCAACAGTTAATAACTAATGAAATGTCGACAAATATTGCATAAATAATTGATTTGGTGCTAAGTGGTTGTAGTTAATAATCCAAGAGGCCTGGCTGGTTGACCTAGGCCAGGTCACAAGTGACCCCCTATAGGCTTACTATGTTCACATAGACTAATCATTGAGTAATAACCTACCAAATATTTGTCCCATCTTTATTGTTGAATGGACTCTGTCGACCGAGTTTTCTTATACTGTTATAATTCATTTGAAACCATGAAACTGGGTGACACAACTTCGTATTCTATCAACAGTATTAATTTAATCAAGATTCCGAATGTCTGTACTTAGCTAACAAATGTCAACTAGTACGAAAAACTACGTCCAAACCTTTTCCCCGACTTCTTCAAACCACCCTAACAATATATGAAAAATATGTCTAGTATTTGATTTTTATCAAAAAAAAAATGAAATTCATTTTAATACAAGAATTTATTTTTAATAAACAATGTACAAAGGAATAATACAATACTGATCCCGATTGACTTAATCAGAATAATAATAATGGTAACAATGATAACTGTAACAATATAAATCAATAACAGCCTTCAAATTCTCGCATACAAATAAAAAACCGTGGACTGTCCCATGTGTGTGTGTTCGTCACAAAAAGCCAAGATGATAAAACAAAGAGGACGGTGTAAGAAGAAAAGTGAAACAGGAAAAAATCTGTCAACAAAAGAATGTGTTTATTTGTTGCTTTTTACTTTTGAGAAAAGAAAGATAATATAAATAAATAAACATACAAATATCAAATATGAACATGTGTACGTATGCATGTCTGTCTATATATAGATATATAAATAGTTTCATATAACAAAATCAAGGCGCTCAATAAAGTATTTATTCATATGTTTGAAATTTCATAGAGAAAAATACCATAAAAGAGACGGGTAGCGGAGAAAAAAAACAATGATAATAACTGGATGGGATGATAACAATAACCAGAGAAATAAAACAGAAAACAAAACGGATAAGACGAAGTTAACAGGAGAAATTACACAGAGTGAAACTAAACAAAATGTATCCGATAACCATAACTATTTGGTTTATTCTTAATGAAGAAATCATTGACAAATAACGCTTCACAATGATAGTGAAGAAATAAAAGTGACTAGTCAATAAAGAGGGGAGTGAAATTAACTTGGTATACAATGAGATGATAGTAAACTGGTCTACCTCACCTACATCTTCAATTCTTTATGCATAAAAATGAATCTGAAATAGAAATGAATCTAGAAAGAAAAAACCTAGGAGCACAATATAAACAGTGGGAATTAATAATAGTATTAGTCAATTCAATCTACACCTACCCTCCTCCATCTGTGTGTAAGAAAAAACAGAGGAGAAAAGGTAAACAAAAGTTTCAGTCAGTAAGTAAAGATTATATAACACCTTCAAAAGTTCGTTGTCTTATGAAACTTAATTGGTCTGTTCACATTATAATTAAAATTTCAAAAAAAAAAAGTCGGTAGTCGTAAATAGAACAACTCTAATTATATAAACGTATACATATATAATTCTATAATAATAATATAAGATTTTGAATGTGATTGGATATGAAATGTACATGACCAAAACATGCATCCCACCAGTTAATGTATATGAACATAAATTATATGACTACTTTTTGGGAGGGAGCATCATAAATACATGAGTGCATTTTTGATATGAAAATATTATTATTATTACCGCTGTTGATATTTTGATAAGATTTACACAATTATATCGTTCGTTGGACTAACTGATCATTCAGTAAACAAGCACACAAACAACAGAAAGCGCAATCCATAGGACTTGATTTGTTGATTAATTTCATTATGTATCACACATTATTTATGAAATTTGATAAGAAAAAAAAATTAACTTCAATAATTAAAAAATGGTGTTTACAAATTAGAAAAGACAGATTTTCTGGAGAGCCAAAAAGACAACAAAACAACGGTAAAACTTAATTTTTTAGTAATCATTATACAAATAATAATAGGAGATTACATACAACTATGTATTGTGTGTTACAACTCCTATGTGTGTGTGTATGTGTTAAATATCTCCATGACAATAATGATAATAATAATAGAACTATAATCATCACAGGGAAAACAAATTAGAATTTTGTCAAATCAATCAAAAAAGTGGATGTATTCACAAAGAGAACAATATGACAACTGAATAATGAACCGTACATATGTATATTGACTTATAAAATTTTATCATTTACATGCTGAATCAAACAAAAAATGATTAAAATAGAAATTAGGGGAAACTCCAACCTTAATAACAACACATGATTGGTTAACAATAGAAAAATTTTCTGATTATTTAACAAATATAAGGAGAAAAACTTTTTCTACCTATTTGGGGTGATAGTGGTTGTTTGTTGTATTGTGAAATTGTTTAAATCTTTCATATTCTCGTCACCATGGTGATGATGAAACTGATTTGGACTAGCAGGAGTAGTAGCAGTCAGAGCAGATTGATAATGAATGTTGGGTATTGAATTATCTCTATTCGCTAATATGATTCCACCACTAGCAACACCACTGCCAGATCGTAAGCCGATTGTTCGAATCGGTATTAAGTGTGTTCCCAGTGATGGTGGTGGTGGTTGCGGTGCTGCTGCTGTTGCTGCCGGTGAAATACCACCACCAGCAGTAAACGGTAAAAACACTGCAGGATTTTGATTAATTAAATTAGGAGAAATGTTGTCATTATTATTATTATTATTGTTATGTTTTTTATGTGTTAAATAATACATACCACTGGAATCTAAACTCTCCGAGAGATTTTCATTATTTACACTACTACTTTGTGTATTGTTATGAGTATTATCGGATGATGTTGCTGCCGCCATTTGTATTGTCCCTGTGATAGGAGTAGATAACTTAGGAATACCATTAAAATTTAACTGACACTGACTTAGATCATTATTATAATTTGATGGCCAAAAACATGAGTTCATATGTTGTGGTACACAATAAGTTTCCATTAACTGCTTATATTTATTCGTTGTATCACAACTATCAAAAGTAGTTTTTGAGATGATAGAATTTCTAAGATCATTTGGACCTAAACTTATTGTTCCACTTCCTGTACCACTGAATAATGAAGCGCTTGCATATTCTGGCATCGGACTATCTATAACAAAGAAAAGAATAAGAGAATAGTAATTAAAATATGTCTATGTGTGTTAAATAATAATAACAGTAATTATCATGTATTAAACATAACTAGTTAGTTAGAATAGATAGATTGTGGTTATCCGTGGAATCAGATTCCTGTTTCATACTATATGTGACTCATCAGTCGAATGTATTATCGTAAAGACGGTGTTCAACTTTTAAGCCTTTCCTAATTTAATTCCACATCATGAGTCATAAATTTATCCAATAAAATTATTTCTGTATCTTATGGATAATTATTAACACCTTGGTTTTTTAAAAAAAACATGTTATTTAAATACAGAATTTATGTAAGAACTTCAATGACATTAAAAATAGCATATAATGAACGAGAATAAGAGGCATAGACTCGTACTTATTTGCGTCAACTGAATTAACAGAACTTGGCAATAATTAAAAATACAACATATTAAAGTCGACATAATGACGTAATTGTATAATTGCTTTTTAAATATGTGATATATATATATATATATATATATATATATATATATATATATATATATATATATATATATATATATATATATATATATATATGATATTCTGATATAAATTATAGTAACCAAAAAAACAAAGAATATTGCCTCTATCATTAAAGTGATTTAAAATTATTAAAATATTTAATTTATTCAAATATTTAATCTACACAAATAAACAATTCGGTCAAACTAACCAGTTAGTCAGTAGTTATCAACAAAATAAAACCAAAAACACAAATATATGTTCAATGAAGAAAGTTTGTTTTTACAATAACATATAATACAAGAAGTAATAGTCTACTTTCAAGTATTACCATTATACCTTAGATTCAAATTTTCTAAATCCTTTAAAAATGCTTTTCATTATTTCCTTAATTTATATTTCCTTTTCAAATTGTTTCCCTAATTTTTTACAGTCCCTATTCCCATTAATACAGTTACTAACTCTACTAATTTGGGATTCTCACTGACAATTTCATTTCTTTGTGTTAATGGGTTATAGTATCTTGAACCGATGTATACATGTGTCAGGTTCTATGTTGCATTTGACTAACTAAATTTTGAACTTTGGTATCAACACACAACATACATACAGAGTGAACATTCTAAACCCAAACTCAATACATAATTCATGCAGATTTGAAGAACTTGTATGGGACATTTTTTTACCATAAATTATCATCCATTACAGAATCGTTGAAAAATATTAAGAAATGGCAGAACAACTGTCAACCTATTAATTCAAGTATTTGTAAAAATATAATATTATTAAGAGCATAAATCGATCGATGTTAAGTTATTCGTCACGAGACTGAAGGTCCTGGGTTTAAATCCTGCGTGTTTGGATCGTGGACGAGTACTGCTGATGAGTTCCATACTGGGACAAAACGACCGTTCAGTGCTTTCAGGTTTTTAATGGTGGCCTAACATCAATCGATTCATGATCTCGATTAAAAACTTAACAACTTCCCGCAACCCCATACTGATAATATTATTAGCCAATCATTCTAGAATACTCTGGGCATCATAATTATTGAATTGTTTAGACTCATTTAGCTTTCAGCGAACTTTCAATCATATTACAATCATTATCCAATATCACTGATGAGTACCTATTTTACTTTCCAATTGATTACCTTCCTCTCAATACATCACTGCTTCCACTCCCCTACCCATCATAAATAGAGAATATTCATTTCAATTATTGTTTTTATCCTTAGTGACCTTATTTTATTTTTCCAACTGTTATAACGTTAGCTTATTATTGTGACTATTATTATCATCATGAATAGGTGTGAATAGTTAGATCAAGACGAATAATCGGAAGAGATTAAACTTTTAGAACTATTCCGAGGAAAACTATCATAAATATGTTAATTGTGTATTAATTAAATATTTAGATAATTTATAGTATTATTATATGGCTTTTATTGTAAGTATTCATTTATTAACCATTGTGTTAAGTTTTACAGTTTGTAAATTATCGTTAATTAATAATTCACTTATTACCACTCAGTTTTGCATTACATATGACCACCATCTAGTTAATATAGGGAATTATGTTTTCCTATTTTTATTAAGTTGCAAGTCACGTGATCGATGCATACATTCATGAGTTTCTGAGTAAAAATAACAATATTATACAATAAAAAACAGTAGATCAGTTTGGTATTCTATTCTTTTAATTGATCAGAAAGGATAAGAGTTGTGGAGATCGATGGAAGTTATGATATTCAGTCGTCGTTGTTGACGATTAGTTGTGTTGCTAGTCAAGTGAAGGTCATTGGTTTGATAGGCATTAAGTGAACGCTTCATTATCGAGCTCTTTTGTCTCGTGATCCAATTAAGTAAGTGATACAGGAAGCTGAATTAAAAACAAAAATAGTTTCTTATGATTTACAAAAAAAATATTTACTCTAACACTAAATTCATATGTGCTGATGACTTGGATCTTCTCATTGATGTTTACGACAGAAATTGATCAATCTCTTTTTTCGTATACATGTATCTTGTGAGGATTGCTCCGATATTCCAATTAAGTCGCAAGCATTTTAAGCGGATATAGATGGTAGCTAGGAATGGAATCCAAGACATGTATTTCATCCTGTTAGGGACTCATCAGCTTAATGTATCTGTATCTCAGAGTTGACGCCCATTCAATTGCAATTCTAAACATCAACCAATATATATGAATTAAAATTCACCCCATTGCGCAAATTGGCTATCTGGACTCAGCAGCTGAACAGATAATTCGATGATATTTGAAGTGAATGATACTGGATTCCAGTCCCGGAGTGAACATCAATCAATTCTGGAATGCAGATACATCCAGTTGATGAGTCCCAAACAGGACGAAGTGAGCGTCCTGGATTTCTCTGTTAGCCACTACTCATCTCTGCTCAACATTTAACCGTTGATAATTTTCATCTGAATATCTGCTGTATACATCTAGAGAATTTATTTATTAGTAATGTTAATAATAAAAATCGTAATTACTCCACAGTATTCTACAAACTCAATAATTAATTTTTCGTGTAAATAAGAGAGTAAATTACAGCATTGCATATAACACTCATAACTAAATATATGGATGGATAGATAGATATCGATGAGTATATACAACATACCTATCGATAGGATAAAGCTATTTTCATTTGGATATGCTTGTGAGGCAAGTGATGACGATACAGCGGCTGAGCTAGCGGCATACGGGAAAACAGGAGACAATGATGTATTAATCAATAGGCGATTGTTTGCATTATTCAAATCCGATGATAAATTCGGCAAAGGCGGTAACGGTTGATCTGGTGGAGGAGGAGGTGGGGGCAACGATGAATGCGGGGCAACAAAAGTAGTATTCACTACACCGTTGTTAACATTATTGTTGCCGTTTTGTGAACAGAGTAGATTACCTTTTAGTTGAGATGCAAAATTACAACTTGTCAGTGGTAAATTTACACCGATTAATTTATTATCTGTTCCTAGTGTAACCATTGGGTGTACCGTGAAAACACCAGGACTATTGTTATTATTACTATTATTGTCAGATAATCCACGACGAGCTAATGTTAAACTATTCAATGCAGAAAAATTCGATCCAACCGTAGGACCATGTTGTAATAATTGAAAAGCTAGCAAACCATCTAGAATGTATGTTATTTAAAAAAAAATATCAACATTTTGTGGTTTAAAATAATATAAGAAATTTAGAAAGTAACTCAATATTTATTTAAAAAATCTCACATTACTGACTGGATTTGATTAAACAGCTAGCAAAACACTATACATCTGTTAGCTTCGAATACGGGTCTCGTCAGCAGTGCATGACCGACGGTCTCACAGGGGATTGAATCCAGGATCTTCAAGCCTCGCAATGCATATTTAACCTTCAGACGAATAACTTATATTTCTTAAGTCATTTATTTGCTATACTAGTACAAAACAACTGTCCAGTGCCTTCTAGTTTGCAATGGTTGTCTAACCAAAGACAGTTCGCAGTATGTAATCCAACAATCTCTAAAACACTAAAATTAGCAAAAAATGTTTAAAGTTAACCGGCAAAATACAAAGCTGTGGTTTCATCGTTGCCAATATTCCTTTTTAGGACTTGAGTAAAACTCGTGCTTCCTTGCAGGTTGGATTAAAAATACACTACGTTAACTGCACAGTATTCAGACCTTATATACATTACAGGATTCATAATATGTTAGTCATCAGTATTGATAGAATTCCACTGATTAACTTGTACAATGTAAATGGCGTAAATCCTTACACGTAACACTTTCTCGAAGGAGAAACAGCTGTCTTCTTCAGGAGTTATTATTAACAATCGAAATTCATCAGCACAATAAAGATTGTAATTCCGATAAAACAATGTCTACATGTTATCAACTAATCAAAAACACCCACTATTGTATGGTCTTGGATTATTCAACCACCCTAACGACAAAAATACTACGCCAATCCAGTACAACACATACACACACACTAGGCTCTTATCACAAAAATAAATTTAGAATATGCATAAGTTAAGAATAATCAAAGAAAACTACTTAAGTAACACATGTTGAATTTAATTGTTATTTCCCAGTTGAAAGGAAAACATTAATGATTGTATGATCATTATTCTGTCTGCCATTGGGGCATGCTTAAGTTCAAAATCCCTTCAGTTAATTGCGAACCAATACTACTGCTACTACAACAACTCACTGACTCACCATCTCTCAGTGTCTGTCTGATTGTTGGTTAATAACCCAATCCTAATTATAATTGTCATACTAACTGATAAATATTATCTTGGATACAAGAATTAATAAGTAAGTGGTTGACGTACTACTACCAACATCGCACCCCCCATGTAGACAGAATCAAGATATTATTTTCTCACATTATCAGTAAAAATTATGATTGCAAATATTTACTGAGACACTTAAATTGCTAATAGGCAAAATAATCTACTAATTTGTAAACCAACCAAATTATAATTTAGACAGAATTAAAATAACCCACAAACAGAATTCAAAAAGAATACATGAACACGTGTGTTTCTATGATCGTGTATACATACATAAGTAGACGTGCATGTACTTAACTGGGAATGTTTTATTCATTCAATAATAAACTTATTTTATTTATGTGGAGATAAACGAATTTACAAGTAACCAGACTAAAGTAATCTTGGTTTCGTATCATATTCAAGATACCCCACCCTCAACCTCCAACCAGTCTACAGTCAATCTCCCAGATGAAAAAATAACCTCGTATGCTAGTTACTATTACCATTATCAAGCTACCGGTTTATATATTCACAATAAAATGTGTATTTACTTCTTAATTAACTTGTTATTTAATGAAAATAATAATAATAATAAACGATGTAACAAACC
Source organism: Schistosoma spindalis (assembly GCA_946903255.1). Classification (NCBI taxonomy): domain Eukaryota; kingdom Metazoa; phylum Platyhelminthes; class Trematoda; order Strigeidida; family Schistosomatidae; genus Schistosoma; species Schistosoma spindalis. Next base: position 25,005,180 of record OX336420.1, on the reverse strand, counting down.
ATGTAGAAGTGAAAAAAGGAAAACAACTAATCATATGACAGGTTTATTATGGAGCCAAAATACTTAATAAATCAACAAAGGCAGACAAACCAATACGAAATAATACCAACAAAAAAAAACAAGAACAACAGAAAAAAACTCCTTCAAGTCATCTGTAAAACTCGGTCGGTGAAATTGAGTTCATTACGTACGTCAAAAATGTTCACTGAAAATGCAACAGTGTACAAGACATAACTATATCTGCTATATTTAGAGACAAAGAACATGGGGGCGAATCAAGATTCATTATTGATGAATGTAGCTCGGAAAGATAAAAGTATCAAATACAATTTAGACCAAAATTCAATTAACCAACACACCATAGTAACCACATTCAAATAAATAATGTTGGCATGCCTATCATTAAAATGACTCCCATTACTTGAAGTGAAAACAACTAACTGATTTACAGGTAAATACCGAAACATGTCATTTTGTTTTACGTAATAATTGGAGTCTGTATAGTTTATGATTATAAATCAAATCATCGTAAGGTTACTTCCCTGTATGTAATAATAATAATAATAATAATAATCTCTGCAACATATTTACCAAATGTGAGAGAGCCATTCGAGAATTTAAATGTTTGTCACATTTATCAAGTCGAAACTTATTTATGAGATATGGTAGTAGCAGTGATAGAAATAAAATAATCCATCAGGGAAGTTAGTCAGTGTTTGCCAGTAACAAAGAACCACGAAGATCGCGCACTTCACCGTGACAGTGTGGATTGGAATCAACCAACTTGTAATACCATGATGTACTACTTAGGGCGAAAAAAGGGGGTAAGTGATTTTCGCAGCTTGCAATCTTTTGGGGTTGAGGTTATCCACAATATTTCCAATGTTCAACACGTGTCTTTTATCCCGTGCTTTTCAGTCATTTACTCATTAATTTCGTGACTGAATGCTTCATATTATAGTAGTTTATATTAAGCCTCTGATGGCATCCAAAACCATCTATAATGATTATGTCAGTGTAGCACAGACCAATTTATCAGATGAAAAATACAAATAACAGTATGAAAGTCAAGATTTGAAATGAAATACTCAGTGAAAATTAAGCTCTAACATGGGCTGAATACCCTACTTGACCTACGTAGCCCATGTTTATTGAGCACTGAAAACATGACTCATAATGTCACCCTATAGAGGAAGGAAACCCTAATGAAATGGCTTAGACACATAAAAGGAACTAGGATTTGAAGCTAACTAAAGTCATTCTTCTATCAAGACTGATTAAGATAAACGAAAAAATATCATTTAATTGAATGTGTCATCATGAGTCATTAAAAAAAATCGTCAAATCTGACAATAGAGAAACACGCGATTAGTAGGATAAATGAGTCAGTCACAAAACAAATGACAAACTAATCACAGTGCGTCATTATCTATTGTAAATTGAACAAGAAGTATGTCAATGACAGTAATGTATAAACAACTTGAACCCATATGGGAATGAAGTTAACAGCTAAACAACCACAACTTCATTATCGTTATCAGATTACCTTGATCGATTCTATTAGTTGAGTATGGAGCGCAAATTGTTCCAGTTGGATGGTGATGAGTCAACATGTCAGAGTAACCTTGAGACAAAGCTCCAGTCAAATGATTATAATTATTATGCATATCCATAACTGTTGGAGTTTGTAAGAGGCTGACAACATTGGAATGCACCATCTTATTACTATTACTGTTATTACTATGAATATCAGTAGTGTAATGATTCCCATTAGACAATTTTAACTGGTTATACTGATGTAATGATGATGTATTGTTTAAGGCAGGAACAGAAGTCGGTGCGGATGTAGATGATGATAAACAAGAAGAAGGAGGAGTAGAAAGGGTAGACGACAAAGAATTTTGATTTTGTCCCGCTGTTGTAAGAAGTAAATGTTGATGGTGCATAGACGATTGTTTATCTAAAGTATGAGGGAGCTTTTGTTGTTTCTGCAATTTTTTCAAACGTCTCCTTCGGTAACGTTTTAATCGAAATATCATAAATGCAAAAAAGCATGCAAATGCAAATGAGCCTAAACAACAACATATAATTGCGATGATATATGGTACATTTGATCCTCTCAATGTGAACGTTGCACTAATCGGTGTGTCAAATGGTGAAGACGATGTTGATGACACTGTGGACAATGTAACTTGGGCTAATAATACTGATGATGATGGCTTCTCAATATCGAGATCTGTAAAGTCGAAAAATAACGGAAAATAGTAATTGAGACAACATATAACATTTTCACTAAGTACCTCTACAATGATATAAAATAACACTAGAAGTATAACCCTAATGAAGAACTTGATAGGATCTGTGTTGGAACCGCACAGTTATAACCAATCAATAAAATGTTCAATGTATTTATCACAACTAATGAACAGTTAGAAAAGGATTCATATAGTTATAAGAAAGCTTCATGGAGGTCAGGAAGTAAATTTAAGTGGCCCTATATCTTACTCCAGTTAAATTGTATGCTGATTATCATCGAAATATACATGTCGCCAACCCTCGTGTATTTTTCATCGACTTAAATCGCGATAGAGAATAACGGAATTAAACAAGTCAAATACGAGAATGGATTTTGAATACGTATATTTCATACAATCATTGATCTGAACAGATAATCACAGAGACGGAGTGAAGGGAGAGAAGCAGGACGAAACGAAATGACACGCAGTGGAGAATGAGAATGAGCCAACTCGTTTGGATCTTTTTATTTATTTATTTGAACATAAATATTGGTACAAAGGGGTACCGAAGACATATGTGCCACACAAGTCACTTGATTTGTATGTGGGCTGTGATACTGTCCATGTAACGATTACATCATCCAAATAGACAGCGACTCCTCACAAATTTGCCAACATAGTATCCATTATTTGTTGGAAAATAGCTGGTGCTTGTATCACACTAAAAGGTAAACGCTTATATTGATAAAGGCTTCTGTGGGTGTTAATCGTCAGTAGTGGTTGGGAGGCTGGATCAACGGCTATTTGGAGATATGCGTCAGCAAGGTCAATTTTAGCAAAATACTTTCCTCTATTTAGTTTGACGAATAAATCTTCCTGTATGGGAAGAGGATACGTGTGATCTTCTAGGGCATTATTCGGACCAGTGGAAAAGTCAGCACATGCGAACAGTCCCATTTGCCATTCTCACAACCACTATGGGGACACCCCACGGCGAATAATTTACTAGCTGAATGACACCTAGTGCTTCGAATCTGTCCAGTTCTTGGTCAACGACTGACAGAGCAGCATAAGGCACTGGTCGTTTCGGTCTGAAAATAGGCTTTGCATTTTGCTTTAGTGACAAGAATACTTTGATGAACTTACAACAGCCCAGTTTGTTTTGAAATACACCTGCATGCTTTTGTCGAAAATGATTTATGTGAGATACGGACGAAATTTGAGAGGAAACAGAAAAGGGTATGGCAATGAATCATAGATCGAACGAAAGCCTATGTTCTGTAGAATAGATTAGGGACAAAAATAAATGTTAATGTTTTACAAGCTTTGAATAAAATGAAATAACGTCCCGAAAAATAGCTTTCATAGTTTGTCAGGGCTTCTTGTTTCCCTGCTCATATCAGTCCAAGTGTCCAGACCAAGGCAGGTGGTTTTCTTAGGGGGCCACACCCAGAGCCTTCGACCTAAAGGTCTAATCCACAAGACAGCGGAGCAACGTCAGGAGATGCAGTTCCATGGTAGCTGGTTATCAATAATTGGTTCGTACGTCATATGGTTCCTCAGGACCCTGGGGCCCATGTGTACCATTGATTTAGAACCAGGGTTTTTCAACTCACCTAGACAGATCCTCCATATCCACTAACCTGGTTAAAGCGCCAGATATTCGCTTTTTGTCCTCTCTATTTCGAAAACAACACTCCCACCACGAGAAGGAAGTGAGTAGGACTACCATGCCACTGGCCGTATACATGTGGTCGTGTGAGGGCATTTGGAGAGGGAGAGCTGACTCTTCCCACCCTCGGCCGTACCAGGGCATTCGGGGACGTTTCGATCTAGCGTGACTCAATATTTATAGTCAAACCAAAAACGAGTTACAGATATATAATGAATATGACAAGAAAATAATACATACGATCATATAAAAACAGAGTTAATAAGTGCCAAGGTCAAAATGTGGCTTGAGAAGAGTGAATAAATTGGTCTGTCCAGACTCTAGAATAGCCTATGTGGACTTGACATAGAACCAGCCACTACAAAGTCCCTGCGTGGAATATTTATGTTAGTCAGAATACATATTGTTATTGATTTCTAGTTTTAGCCCATTTACCAGCGACAGGTCTTATGCTAGGTAGTTGACAGAAAACTTTGGGACTAAGTTTCGTGTTTGTTAGCACTCTTCAATAAGGCATACACATGAAATCATGTGGGAACTAATAATTCTTGTGAGATTCAAACACGCGTCATCATCCAGTTTTACATTTTCAGACATTACCATTAAGATATTCGGGTTGCCATTGACCCCCGGTAACATTAAAATATCTTTAAAAGCGGTCAATTTCTGAGTAGTAATTTAAGTCATGTGTGTCTAGTCATTTAATGTTAAATGAATGCTATCGATGTAATTGCAACGTAACCAGGAATGTGAAAGAGTATAAAGCTTAGGTACAGAATCTTTTGTTAGCTACTTCTACCCTCTAATATCTCAAAATAGTGCACTCAATGCCAAATCAATTAGATGTAACGGCCCACTGAAACTTGGTCGATTGAATTCGATTAACGCTAAATGATTATACAAACATGACATTGGTGACTATTCAGTGATCGGTTATTTATATATGGTTATATATTCGATTTTGAGGCACACTATATGTATGAAAGTGTTAATAATAATACCCTATTGTCTAAATTGAATTAGATGGAGAGGGGTTTTAACCTGTGATTTACTTAATACCATTAGTTGGTGGCCGACTGCTTTACACAAGCAATAATTCATCGAAAAAATTGTACGTATATAATAATACATCTTGAAATAGAAGGCAACTACCACATTTACCAAACATACATTAGTGTAACTGCAACACACCATACATGAGACATTTCTTTCTTCAAATATTATGTTATTTTAAACATCTTACCTTTTTGTACCGAGGGTGAATTCTTCACTGATAAACTTTGTGCTTGATCAGATGATGATGGTTTCGACATAATCGATAGTCTTTCCGCTTCTGAGTCAATATCAGTTGAATCAAAATCAGCAGTCTTTTGAATAGGATCATCAGATTGTTCTGTTTGTAAAACAACTTCATTTGATAAGTATGCTGAAATAGGTAGAAAGTAATGCATATACGTAAAAGTATATGTATAAGAAAATTATCCCAATATGCGAAATATGATTGGATGTTAATTAAATAATCAAATTATGTAAAAATTTATGTTTTATTATTTAATCACTGATATCTCTCTGCAAATGATTATGCTCGTGTGTGATATGGTGAGTAGTGAGTGAATCAGTCAGTTAGTCACAAACCTAGAACCTGGCACATTTCTTTATCGATTCGAGTTGCCTAACCACATTAGGACGACAATATATTACCAAAGTAAAAACCAGGATGTTGGGAGCAGTAACACTAATCAATAATGGTAGAAAAAATTAGGTGTAGGCAATAATTAAAGAATGAATTCATCAGATAAAAACCTTAGCTTTTACAATTCAAGATATAAGGGAAGACAAAGAATGAACAAATCACGAGGGCCCCAACCAGATGGTTTACATATACTTACATAACCAAGCCCAATAGTCAATAACTAAGTGGACGGACTTGTTTTGACCGCCGCTAGTTTTCTTCCAAACTAACCTTATATCAGCAACATCTGGCATCAAGGTAAGAGTTTGTTGTGTATACATGATACATATCTTAATCAGTTCAGTGGATGGAGATCCATTACCTCATAGACCAATTTAACCTCTTTATTTAGTATCCTGTACCTAACTTCAAAGTTGTCCATTCGATTGTCTCAACCTACTCAGGAAATGCTTCGACCAGATTAAGTGAATGTTGTTCATTTGAAGAGTATAATCTTGAATGTCTTTAGAGATTTGCAGTGACAACATATATTCATATTCAAAAACATCACACATCATAAGTTCGTTTCAACGTACGAAAATCCCTTGCCACGAATATATATACTAATAATAACTTTACCGTTTACGAATATTAAACTACACAGATTATCATCAGTTTGCTGCTTCTCTCGCATTACCCTGGTGACTGAATGTTGTACATAATAAACACTGCTATAATAGACATAATTATTTGAAAAGATGATAATTGTCAACTCATTTAAACACATATAAATAATCAATTTAATTAATAATCATATCACAACTTGAGGAATAAATGTGTTGTTTTTTTTTAAAAAAAAAAGAAATCTGTTCACTCCTATATAAATATGTTTATTTACAAAACCGAAAATGTGGTCACGTACAACCATCTTATATGCAAATAACGAACTACTTACCTACCTATATGTGTATACATCTAGACAAATACAAACACATACATATGATATGTATATACATATATTAGCAATTAGACAATCAAACAAGCAGTATTAGTATTAGTCAACTCGCTAGACGATAGGAGACAAATTTGTATGTGAAGAAAAAAAAGTAGATTGTCACAATTTGAGAATCACTTCTGATTCTTGTTATTAAACAAGAAAAAAAAAAGACAAAACAAAGGAGTCAACATGATTTGACGTTAACAAAACGAAGACAAACACACATATATATATGTAGCGATAATAGAGTAAACAAATAAATAAATAAACATTAACATTAAATATTGCTTTAAGTTGAAACATGTTTTCGTCTTAAACAATATGTTTACAAATTTCTCAATTATTATCATCATCAGTAAAATTATTGTTATGTTTATCATTATTGATATCGGTATATATGTTCTATCAGATATTTTAACTTGTCATAAAAACACTACTAGTTTAACTTCCTCTTATTGATGATCACAATGAAGCCGATCATTATTAGCGACCTGCTTGAATATCTGGGCTACCTGTTCCTGTCATCTAGATATTTCAACAAGTTATCTGTTTTTCTGTTTGTTTTAACACACCCTCATGTCTATTAATCGCATAAACTATTCAGGCGCGTTTATGAAAAGTTTGCAACCTTTCGCTGTACAAGTTACGAAAAAGCCCAATCAGAGAAACTGTGGTTGCTAGCAATATACATCGAAAATAATGAACATTATTCATATGTCGGTTCCGGAACTGCTAACATCTAGCTGGAGATCACCCTATATTTATCGTCAAGATCGATCAAGAAATAAGAAACGAAAACTTGTTGAAATACTTTGTGCTGTATTGTACCAAAAGCTAATAATAATAATAATAATAATAATAATAATAATAATAATAATAATAATAATAATAATAATAATAGATAAGTAAATAATAAATTATGTAATCACAGGTGACTAATTTCGAATGGTGATTCTTGAAGCACTAATGAGAAGTTGTGACTAGTTGATGAATTGACCATCCACCATCAACAGCATTAAAAGATGGTTGGGGAATATAATGAATTAGGTTAAACATGTAAACCACTGAATGCCGACTCAATGGTTCAAGAGCAAAAGGATTGTTTTTGGTTTTCCAATTAAGGTCAGTTAGTGATATGAACGAAAATATTCAATAATCTTCACGACTCCTCTATACTAATGATTAGACTACACTAAATGTTTATAAACAATCGACAGGAAGTTTTACTTGAGCTGTTTTATTAACTTAAGGATGATATTAGTAGTGAATTAGGGATGGATTCAGTCATTTGAATTCGAAGGATTTATATTCATGAAATCGAACCATTTGCTACGATTACAAAAAAATGTAAATATATGATTAGCCTGATACGCATGTTATAGAATGTTTAATAACTTAGTCAAGGCACTATACGTGAATAATGACGAGCCATCATCCATGAAATAGACGATTTCACATTCATATTCTTATTTATATATTAGTGTTTTTTTATGCCCCGGTAAGAATAATGAGTGGCAATTTTTGAGATCCATTTGTGGACCAATACTATACGCACAATTTTATCGTATAATTGTTAATTAACTAAACTATTCATATTCATGTCTCTCTTATCATAAACTTTATTTTAACCTATGAACTGTTATCATACGATTTTCAATTCTTGAATTATTCCCTGTTTATTAATCACTACCTCCCACGTTCACAGCCATATTTGACCAAATTTTGTACAAAGGTTGTTTTCTATTTTATGGTACGTTATGGTCTGTTTGTTTGGTATATAAACCGAGTATGTTTGAAATACATGATTCATATCGCAGAGGCTCGGATTGGTGTTCTGGACTTAATTGGCTGGGCTAGACAGGAAGCGAGACCAATCAGGACTCTAGGCTGCTCGTACGGGTTTTACGCGTCATTAATTCGATCGACAATTCCCTGCTCTCTAATCGGCGGTCACAAGTTATAACAGGTTTTGATAAAAATTATTTGTTTGATATGAAATTCGAGAAGAACTCGAGTAAAGCTTATAGGAATTTGTGAATGATACATATGAATCTGTTACTATCATTCAACAAAAATAATTCACAAGTCAGAACCCAGTAGATTAACACTCACAACAGCAGATACAGTTTATGACAGAATGTGATCAATATTCAATCTCGTTGATGAATTATATTTCTCGATTAACGAACACATCTAATGAGAAACTGTGATTCGTTTATGGAACAGATGGGATGTGTTTACTTGTGAGATCCAAGATGAGCACTTCATCTCACCTGGATTCACCCGAAGCCCAGACTTGACTCTCACTCCAGGACTCGAACAGAATACAATTCGCTCTAAACGCCATCTGGTTATTAGTGAACCTACATATACATATATATGTGTATAGATGATGTGAATAACATACAAACGCAAGAGTAATTGACATACGCAGTTCAATAAATCAGTGCTGAAAATTATATTTTTCTCGAAACTCCAACTATTAGCGCCATAATCAATAATATGCAAATACATAATCAGCCACACACAAAAAACTGGACAATCAAAAAAGTTGTTCTTTGATTCTTCATTTCAATTAAAACCATTTGCATGTGATTTTCCTCTGTCGCACTGATTATATATAAATACACATGAGTGGATAAGGTCAATGTTAGTAGTAGTGATAGTAATATTGGTGAACAAATCCTTGGTAAAAGAATGATTTCATGCAAACAAATTATATATTTATACATAGATTTGCATTTATCTTATACGATGATGAATTATTCATGCCTCTAGACAATTTATTCTTTATGTAGATCTGTTTGCTATTTGTCCGTGTTTGTAGAGAAGGGTGGGGAAGAAATCAACTAATACCATTAAGATTGATATTAATTTACATGCCATGCGTAAAAAAATCAATCCCTTTCATCATTACCCTTTTCTCATACTTCATAATCCAACAATAACAAATGGAAGTGACGAAAACGAGAAATATGAAATATCTCTCCTCATTTTAAACGAGACCAGTGGCTAAGGAAGAAGTAGAATTTGATATTAGGTCATAATCACCACTGCACATGACCACCACCATTACTATTCTATTTGAGGTCATCAAACAGAAACGTTCATATTGAAGTAAAATTATAATTTATTACGACCTTAATATTATCAAGAAAAAAACCATAAAAACAAGCAATTATGCATTAGCTGGTGATTGAATTAAGGTCAACGTACACACACATGTTCACTGGTGGATTGTCGAATATGGTAAAGGAATATCACTGAACAATCTAATTATGATTACGCAATCCTGCTCATCTGCTGATTTCAACTGTAATCCCCAAAACAGGATGATCGATGTGACACAATAATATATTAGTAGGCATGACAATAGTAATTCAATTGTTATGATGAAATACTGAGTATACAAGAACGCAGTCGAATAATTAAATATTATCTAGATAAAAAACTTGTGCATAGAGGAGGGAACTGACAATTCATCGTTTCAAGTCTGATATTTGTGCTCAGAAGGAGTATATTCGCCCCCTTAGTTTGATATAGTCTTAACACTTCGTTATTCAATTTGTATGTTGTTCCTTTGACGCATGCTTATTCATTTTCTCTATCTTCGCTATTGTTGTCAACTAGACAAACTCGTATCTCATTTTTATCTGTTGTTTTCATTCTTATTAGACTTTAACAATGATATAATGTTAACCATCCAGTTCAGAGAACAAAACTCCACCAAAAAGGTCCCAAATTTTAAAAGACATGGCTCAAAATCATTTGCAATGCCGTAGATGGATCCCTTAATTTTCTCCCCCCCCCCGAAATCTAAGTTTTTGAATTCTTCATAATTGTCTCAGTTTTTATTTCACCAACTTATATTTTCTTGAAACATACCTTTGATCCCTGATCTTTTGTATTACCACCAATATTGGTACTACATCTACTACTCCGGGATTCGGTCTGAAAATCCCATCTATCCATGTTACTGCGACATGGAAACTTCAATCGATGTACACAAGGATCAGGTTCTACGTTACAAATGACTGACTGATTATTATCACTAAATATCAAATCCAATAAAGTGTGAACTTATCAAGTAGTATGTTTATAATGACTGATTACTACTATTACTATTACTACTACCACTGTGGTGTATGCTACTTATGTTGATAGATATAAGTAGTATGTAGTACCAATCGGAATTGAAATGTTTACCAACAGAATATTGAATTGAAGAGAACAAGAAGGGAAAGAGAGAGCAGTTATAACAACAATAGAATCGGAAGAATCATAAAGCATGTAAAAGACAATTGAAAGGAGATGTGCAAGTAATGTATTTAATGTATAGTTTCCACATATTACCAAGACACTAATTTTGCATGGAATAATAAACTAGTTTTCCCCACCAGGTCTTCATTCAAAAACTCACTATTACTACTGTACAATTTTCCTTTATTATTATCACTAATTAATTATTCACAACTATGGTAAATTTGTTTTTCGAATTTTAAAACCTAGAAAATGCATGGATTACAAACATAATACAAATAATAATAGACATAATAATGAAGTTTGTACTGTTTATATACGTACATACACAACAACTTAAAATAAGGTTAAATCTCAATAAACAAGAACCCAAACAAAATAATCAGCAAACCTAGTCAATCTCAAATAAAAATGCACACACATGCATACATACTAGGTTAGGCAGATAATACACAAGATGTATAAACTAATTTGATGTAGAAAAACACTTTTTTATCGGCACATTGAACATTTTTTAAAAAAAACACTAGGACAAACATACGCACGATGAAATAAATAGGAACAATTTTACAAATAAACAGTATCTAAAACAATTAATCCTCTTAAAAATGTCAAAATTATGAACACAAAATAGTTATACTTGTTCCAATCCTATTAAGTGACCTTATCTATGATATTGTATACAGATATACGTATTTTCAAGAAAAAAAACATGATTTCATTCAGTCGAACAACTGAATATAAAAAACAATGTACTTGAATTCCAGTGTTTGTTTGTTTTGGAAAAAACAATGATGTATAAACATATAAAACTGGTAATACACACACATACATACAAACATTTACGCGAAAATGCATCGTTTAACCTTTGCTGTGTTTGACAAGTTTTTGAAACCAAAACTAGGATAGAATAATGTAGTATTTGTATGCGTGACTGTTGTGATATAAAATAAATGTATAGATAGCAATGGAGAAAACTGAAAGGCAATCTATCATCGTTCAACAACTTATAGGTTCGTGTTGGACAGTAGTAGTAGGTTAATATAAAATGAGGAATATTTGCCACAAAAAAAAAGCCAGTAATCCATCTCAAAGCAGTATTAATAAACAAAAAGTAGTTCTGGCAAAATTAGACTATCTCGTATATATATAGTCAAGTTCTAGTAGGTAAATTCTAACTATAATCTAGAACTTTAACAACTTCTAAACTGACCCTGAGAGAATGAGAAAGCAGCGAATGCGAATGAATGAATTATAAACTAAAACGAATCAACTTAGAATACATTGGTTTTACATGGTTAATGAACTTGTCAAAGTACGTTGTAGGTCCTCAGCCGTTACATATTTTGGTTAGGATTAGAGATCAGTGTAGCAAATCATCAATCTTGTATTCCCTTCAACTCATTCAAAATCATTTCATTCCTATATTTATCAATTACAATTTTTCGCAGAAATTTGACAAGTAATAAGTACTAAAAATTTTCTTTATTTGTTTTAATATTTGCGCCACAACAATAAAACCCGTTCCTCGATTCTGACTGATTAATAATTCTACTCAAACATAAATGTCCTAGTAACCAAATAAATAACCTCAAACATGTATCTGTCATGACCTGTCTGTAGTTTCACGATTCCGAAGAACAATGCAATAGTAGCCGTAAAATAAAATAATCTTCAACCAAAATTTCACCATACAAATCTCGATCCAAACCATAACTATTGAGAAGGCACAAAATCCACAAAGTTTATTACTATTTTAACTGAGTAATAAAACGAGGAAAATGTCTGGATCAATATAGAATTTTTCAGGACACCAAATTCAGCTACACATGCATGGTTTAAAAATTAAAAATGGTCATTTAAAAAACAACCATTTTCAGACTAAATTAAAGTCGGACTTTTGGGAAATAATAAAATTCTCAGTAGTTCCTCACCATGATACTAAATGACTATGGTTTGAAGCGTAAAGGAACCATCAACTCCTCGGAGGTATTCCAACTAGTACGATACTACGATCAAAAGGGTTACTATTCGGTCATTTGGTGATGTTAAAGGATGAATTCAATAAGATTGTATTAACACAAAATTTAGTTGTATGGGGAGAAAACTGCAGTCCCCAGGACTAACTAAAATATCTGTGAAATGATAGTAGAATAGTAAAATGAACTTTTCAAAAACTGAATAAATGAACAGAAATTCCATATTCGATGACCTAGACAAACTTTTAAAGCCAATCAGTCACAACGTAGAACCTACACGTATATACATCGATTCAAGTTGTCATCGCCCATTAGCACAGATACATGTTGCCAGGCCAAATCCCAGAATAATAAACGTAGTACCAGTATCAATGGTAATAGGAAAGATTAGGCATCGAAGATATGACTCGAAAAGAAAATATGAATCAATGAAATAAGAAATAGCTTAGTGAAAACTTAATTCCATATAGTTTGTTAATAAAAGAATACATCATCGTACCGACTGACACTTAGTTTTACACCTGAAGTACAGTTTTAATTTGATTTAGTCTCCTGCCGTATACGTACATACATACATTATTTGGTATTGGTTTATTATTAACATATTATTCAACGTGTACTTGAAACAAATGAATAACAATTAGCCAATAATAATAACGATAATAAAAATAATAATAATAATAATAATAATAATAATAATAGTAACAAGACTTTTAGTAATGACAATACTAATGAAGCTGGTAGTCAGTGACTCTAAATGTAACGAATTAAGTGAAGAATAAAATGAAAGTTGATATTTTCTGATTACAAACGGCTTTTTATAACCGTCTTATCAATATACAAGTAAATATTGATATGATTAGTCTTTTTTTTCAGATAATAACAAGAAAATGCTTTTTGCCCAAATTTTACAAAATACAACTTGTCATTTGTGGTGACTATAGTTTCCGGATTTAAAAGAACTAAGTGGAAGCTAGTTTAAACCTTGATATCCATACTAACTGCCGATAGTCAAGACATATGTGCCGCCGCATTCATGTGTATGTTTACATGGTGAAGCGGTAGAGGATAAACTAGACAAGTTAACTATTCACATTTGTACTGTTTTTTAAAAAAGAGAAACATATTGGTTGCAACCACTAATTTATAAGAGTATGTCAATGCTGGAAATGATTTGCATAAGAAAATATCCGTTAACTAACATTAAAAATATCCAAACCGATCACTATATCCATTATACACTCAATACAGCAATGACGCAGATACAAATAGATTAGAAGTGGATAATATGAACATTAAAAGATAACGGTTAACTCTAAGTTTCTTTAACTGGAAAAATAAAAATAAATATTTTACTATCTACGGTAAATTACAAAGTCATAACATGCTTGTATAATCACAGGATATTTTTGGTGATTGAAGTGAAAGGTACTTCGTACGATTCCAAATGTGAACATCAACATTGGAATTCAGGTATACCCGGGACGAAACGTGAATTCTAAATTCAAAATATAGTAAATGACGTTTTGTTTTCAAAAAATACAATGAAGCAGGTAACTAGAATCTATACATCCATATTCCTACATTTTGACAGGTAAAATAACAATAAACACAGAACACTAACATAACAATTTGAATTAATCTAATAATAAAGTTAATTTTATGTAGTAATACGTATATATATTGTTCAGTATTTCAAATTCTATCCAGGAAGACTATCTATTATTTGAATGACATCCGAGTTGCTATCACACGTAGGTAGAGTAAGCATAAACTCGATAAATTCGGTTTAATACATAATTTCAACATTGATGTAAAGCAATTTTAAACTGCATCACATATAAAAAAAGCTATCAATGACAGTAATGAAGCGGTTATTGATATCACGAAACTGACCCAAGTGGGACATTTATTAAAAACAAGGAAGCATTGAATAGCTTGTCTTTCCAAGCACAAAACTGTTCAGCAGTACAAACCATACAATAGGACAAAACAGGTGTTCAGTGCTTCCTCGTGCTAAAAAGGACGCTTGAGTTAATCTGGTTTGTGATATCAATAATATTCAATGATCACAAGCCATTAAACTGACAAAAATGTTACTTCCAGTATGGTGTGGAGATTGTTAAATTTCTTTGAAATCATGAACCGATCGAGCGGTAATTCTCGGAGTTCTGGTGAGAAGTCGTGACTAGTGGAGTTAAACCATGTTGGGTGTAAGGCAATTACTCACCGAAGACAGTGAAAGTGGTTGCACAATGTCGTGGATTGATTAAAACTAGAAATTAACACTGTTGGATGACGGCTCACTGTTCTATGGGTTATGCGATAGTGTGCGAGACCGCAGACCATAGGTTCGAGTACCGCATACGGGAATGCGGATTCACATTGTTGATCACTACCAAATTAAACTGTGAAGAAACTCATAAAACTAGATCACAATTCATACACCTGAAATGAAATAGTAGAATATACATAACATCTGCCAATCACAAGCTGATCCTAGATGTACTCGTTCAAGTTTATTGAACAAACGAAGAATACAGTCTAACAAAGTTGGAAGCCTATAGTGTAGAGAGATGTACACGAGTGGAACTTGCCACTAACTAATATAGATTATTTTTTAATAATTTAGATGACCCAAATTAAAAAAGAATTGGAAGAATAAACTGAATTCTAGGGTTATAATAATAATGGTAATAAATCACACGGTTAACTAGGACATCAATAGTACACTCGTAAAATATGATAGCTAATTATAATTTATTAGATAAAACAAACAAATATGCACAAGGAAGATGGAAAATGCTTTCATTTAATGAAAAATTGTTCTTTTGGAGATCCCATATAGTTACTTCACTCACAATCACATACAAGCATTAAGGTACCACCTTTTATATAGAGGATTTCATCATCACAAACAATGCATTTAGACAATACGTATGCAGACGCCATATTTGCGTGTGTGAGAGATTGAGTGAACAAGTAACTGTTTTATTTGTATCGAAATATGTTCGGACAATGTAAAATATGTCATTAATTAATTAACTAATTACTTAATAGAAGAATGATTAACGAATTAATAAACAATATTAAAATCAGAATGTCGTTTGACAAATAATAAGTAGGTTACATGGTATCCTGCCTTATGTGTATGCATGTATGTATGTATAAAGTTAGTGCGCGTATAACTAAAATGTTCTAAATAGTTCTCACGATTTCCAATTGACAATCGAATGATACTTGGCATTAATTAGTCCTGGTTACAAATGATTAATCATTAATAAACATGTGAACGAATACAACAAGTATTTATGAGAGATTTTGTAGTGTTTACACCAAAATAAACAAAATGGGAGACATGTAATCGATTATTTCAGTATTAAAAGTATTAATTACTAGTTACTAGCTACTATTAATAAGTAGTAGTGTTTTCAAAGACAAGGAAATAAATAAATGCAATATCAATAATAGTCAGAATACTGTATTTGAAATACCAGTACTAGGTATCGGCATCCAGTATTGTAATATTGAAGTGTCAAAGTAAGCTGATAACAAGTTTGTAGCCATTGATATCTGGTTGATGGAAGAGGAAAGATAATCTCGTTAGGTAATACTTATTCAATAATTATTCCAATTATCCAGAGTAGCGGTTAATCGATGATCAGTGGTTCAATTTTGAAATCATATAGGTATTATTACTAATTACTGTAAAAGCGTTTTGTTTACTAAGATACATTCAAGTTTACTCAAATAAATAACGCTGAAATCTCTGTCTATAGATACAATGTATGTATCAAGTTCTACAGAAGAGTAGGTCTATGACTATATGCATAAATAAATGTTCAATGATCAAAAAGTGCTACTCTGTCCTCAATATAGATTGCAGTCAAAGGACAATCAACTAACAGAGATAACATGTCTAAGAAGAGACTATCAAATTCGAAATGAAGTCATCAATCGATTAAAACGCTAGGTGTATCCTGACAGCTTTCAAGAATATAGAGAAATTTGGTCGTGGAGCTTTCATGGTTCTTCTGAACAACATCATAATCACAAGCTTCACTTAGATGTAAAGTATTTGAATTTCTCCAAATATGAATAACAGGTTGTCCTGTCAGTCTCGATATTGATCAGAAATGTGGAGAACTAACAACATAAAATTAAAGTAAACCGGTGTACTTTTTTAATTCATCCCATTATAAATTAAGAACGATAATCTTGACAGCTAGTAGAATAATCAATGACCTTATAAGTTTGTTTACATTCAAAATACAGATGCACATATAATAATGACACGATTATTTGTATAAACAATACATTACAAACCATTTAATGCACACAAACCAGTTCAGAAAACAAATCTAAGAATCAATTAAATAAACAAAATGAACAGCATAACATGGAATGACTTACATGATTCAAAAGTAACTTCTGAAATAACAATCCAATCATAATCAAACCATAATGTAATCCGTAGGTAACGACCTATACGAAAGCCTAAATCAATAGGGACCCAACGAGGTTTAGAGTTATAAATATCACGATGTATATCTAAAACAACCGGTGGATAATTTCGATCAAAATAATGACCACCATTACTGAATTGAACAGAGATTCGACGAAAAAGAGCAATATAGTCTAATGAATTCAATGTATGGATACGGATTTGTGTAAAGTTACGAGCTGTAAAGGAATTAAATACATGAAAAGAAAACAATGATGTAATATTATTGTAATCATTCAATTTTATTTTAAAATATGTCAAGTAAGCTTCAATGTGTTAACGAATAAATTTATATTAACAAAGAAATAAACTTGACGCGAATATTAAATCAATAACAAAAAATATTTCTTCTAAATGGCAGATTCATTTAAAAGTTGAGTAGATTCTCATCACCAAAAATTACCAGAAAAAACATGATTATGTGAACTTCAGACTTAAAGGTTCTGTGTTTTGAACTGAAGATGAGTTGTGGGTACACGTGCTACCCAGGAGACCTCAAAAACGAGAACGAAACAGCTTATCAAAGGTTCCTAATTTTCAAGAATTATCTAACTAATGGCAGTCTGTGATGTAAACTATAAATTTGACTTCCTGTAGCGCGATCGTGGATGTGTACTTCTTAAAAGTGAAACAACTAACCAGTAATTCCTGGTTTTCAATATTGGTGTAGCTAAGATCACTAGGCGATTTAAACTACAAAAATTCTATTATCTCCATAAAATCCTACACAAATTTATTGTTTAATTAACTAGGATTGTACGGCAGGCAATCTACGAATGAAGGGATATTTGGGTGTTACTAAAATAACGCTGAAATAATACTCAGAAATATGTAATAGCCTTACTTAACATGTCTTAATTTTAGTTAACACAGTAGATAAAACCTTACAGAAAAACAAACATTCATTTCAGTGGATACACATGTAAACAGAAAATCGAAGGAAAATAAGAACCAGTGAAAAATTTTCTGATCTTAACACACAAAACAGTGCAGGATTGAGCATAGGATTTTCAAGTTATGCAAGGTATGATACCATCCAAGCTTAAATCTAATATCTCAAAATCATATGAAAACTGGAGAGAATGAGGAAATTCATTATTAAATAGCATGATCAATTTTGATTGAAGAAACTTAACATGAGTTCCTTCGACTTTGTATAAAGGCCAGTAACACACGATACAGCATTTGGAGCAACAGTATGAATAATTCACTTTGTATTGTTTTACTTGAATCTTCCCATTGATATTTAGGACTGAAATTGATCAGTCTCTTAATGGCATATGTGCATACTGTGCGTATTGCCTTAATTTACAACCATTATAAGCAAAGATGAAGTGAACATCAACTCTGAGATGCAGGTACATCCAGCTGACAAGTCCCAAATAGGACGAAACGCGCGTCTTGGATTCCACTGCTGGCCACTATCCACCTTTGCTTATAACAGTATAAATATCCTACCTCAATTGCTAGTATTCGATAACGGGAAACGAATAAGGCCACTGTTCCACAGACGATGAAGATAAAAGAGTACTTAAGGACTTGAATACTTGAAAACATTACAAACGGCATTAAATAAAATTGTCTATCCTGTTATTTTCAATATTTTGAAAACATGAAAGGTTAGGTCTCACTAAAGCAAATGTGAGAAAATGTGTAAAGTAACAAACACTGAATATTGAGCATAGTGGAAAGATTATAGCCAACACTCTGCCTTCTTGTATAAGGTAGTGTAGCGGTAAATAAATCCCCAAAATAAATAGCTCTGTAAGTTTTCGACATTGGATGTTGACCACATTAGTTTTCATGGACTCATCTAGCTGAAGGCGCTCGACCATGCATCCGCACCAGATCACGTGTGGGAACGCCGTGCTTAACATCTACCGCAATCGCTAGCCAGATTAGTTCCGACGATCCTCGATATATTGATAGCTTACAAAATATATCTTCGAACCTCCTCGCTTCTGTCTTTTGATTTCACTTGGTGGGTACGCTTCATATTAGGTGTTACTGGTTAAAGCGTTGTCAAACTTCGAATACCTGTGGCATCTTCAGTAGGAAAGGTACTTGGGAAAAAAGTAATTGAATGTCTGCATTTCAAAAGTTTGACTAGTAATTATATGCGTCTTTCATTATTCATAATTGAAATTGCACAAATGAAGGTCCTGAACTTCAATTCTGATTGGTCTTTATTGCTCCAGTCTGTTGGTAAAAAACCAAGCTCATACCTCTGATAGTACTTAGGAACATCTTGTTCACAATATAATTCCTTCTTCACCTCACCTGTAGATTGATGTGCCATCACAGTAAACAAATTTCGTTAATTCTATGAAAGTTTCTGGGTGACAACCTGTCTTTTATTCACTATCAGTCAACTTACTAAATACTCATACAACTAACCAAATAAGGTGGAATATCTTAGACAGGTTTACATGGTATTTTAGAAACTATTCATACTTTAAAAGGAACATGGTTAGATTACAACATGATCCGCCTCGTTTGAACTGAAGTTTATGTATTCCTACAAGCAAAACTTGTCATCGTTATCTTTGGAGCGATTTAAGGCTAACAAAAGATGGCAGATTGTTTATTCTTTGGTAAACAACTGAGTCATAGTTACCATAATGAAATGATGCAGTAAAGAGACAAATTGCGAACCGTTCACATGATGATGACTCACAAGTGAGTTAATCATACTTTTGAACTTTTTTTCCAGGCTAAAGAGTTATACCAGATAGATTAGGTAACTTAATTTCAAAGAAGATTAATCATGCTCGCCCAGTTCCCTCTACCTTTGTCCATCATTTTAATGTTAACCTTGGAACTAGAATATTCAGGTCAAGGTGATTGAGCTGTCTGAGTTTGATTAAGATAAATTAAACCTGTTTGTCAGTCTTTACTCACGAAAAATAATCATTATTACAATTATGATCACATGTAGTGGTGGAACTTTATGCATCATGTACCTTTAATGTAGTGTATATGTGAATATACACATGCCTTTCTTAATAAAAGCTAACAGAGACGTAAGTTTCGTTCAACAATTAAATAGTTCAATTCATGAGTCGATTAAAGCTAGACCACCACGGAAAACCTGCGAACACTGGACGGCTGTTTCATCCTAGTATGGGACTCCTCAGCAGTGCGCACCCACTTCATAAGCAATCATAGTTGCGTAATGTATGTGTATGAGAACATGTAACGATAAGGGAATTTCTGAGAAATTCATCCTCTCCTATAGATTATAAAGTTAGATAATGATAAACGTCATACTACAAAGTTTCTTCACATAATCTGTTTTTAGTTGTTTACATGATAATATATATGATATTGCTTCTAGTCACAGGCATTTATTAACTCCATTTCCAGACACTATAAGGATATAATGAAGTAATTCTTTTTGTAAAATGAAGACGTTAAGGAATAAAGATTATTAACATAATGTAAGAATCTCTACTGAGTATGATTATGTTTTTAAAAGATTGGATTGACATTTAGACTAATTAATGAATTACATACTGATGACACAAATGAAATTCTAATGAGAAACGCTTTAAGAGTAAGACGAAAATTTCCTAAAAAATTGACTTGAAAATAACTGAATATGATACAATGAAAGATAGTCAATATTCTAACGAAACAAATAAGGTTAAATGCGATGGTTTTTTAAAAATAAAGAAATAATCTTTATAGACTCCTACAATGATTTGTAATGCATTGACAAGTCGATTCGAGTTAGATATTTTAGCTGAACTATAGGGTTTAAACGTTAATATGACTGATAAGAGATCTAACAATGAGAAGTCCATTTGTTTCTAACTCATCAAATACAGACTTATTTACTTGACTTCAAACAGTACTCTAAATGTGAGGGACTAGCGATATTATTCAGTTGCCTAGACCGAACTAAGTGCACAGTGAGTCGAACCTACGACTTAATGACTGAGAATCGAACGTCATTGCTCCAGATTGAAAAGCCTAGTAACAAACCAAAACAGCTGTTAAGGATTTTCTAGAATTAAAACGTTATTCACCTAGTATCTATTTATTTCAACTTCATATTTAATTTACACATAATCAAAAACACGACAATCGAATTCATCATTTGATTATTAACAATCGCATAGGGAATATATTTACTGAACAACTAAATTTGTGTTGCTAGAATGTACAGCGACTGTATGAATTGCAATACAATCACATATATATATCAGACTATATTCAAAAATTTATTTTCCACTCCTAATTACTAATTAAGAAAGCAGGCAAAAACTTGAAAATATTGAAATTAACATTTAAGAAATATTTTTTAAAATGTACATAGAGTACTGATTTGGAATTTCAAGGCAGAAAAAACTATCCAACAAAGATAATAATAACAACAATCTAATTTCGAGAAAATCTCTGGATAAAATTATTAAATATGCACACATACATGACACATCTATCAGTTCATCATCTATATAGTTTACAAAAAAGGTTATAAATTACAGTCTAATCCATAATTACTAAAACAGTTACAGTACAGGATACAAAGAGAGAGGGAGGCAAGGGACAACATAAGCTAAGAAAAGCTGTTATTACATATGAGAAAAAAACATATTCACTTGATATATTTACACGCAGAATGTCACAAGAACTAGCTGTTAAATGTTAAATGTTATTTTGTAATTAAACCTAGGGAATACAAATAAAGGATAAACCATACATTGATCCATTATTGGTCGTCCTATTGTAAACTAATCAATGAAGTTTTAAATAATAACTGACAAGAATAAATTGAAAAAAAGACTAAATTATTGACAGTTTCTATAGTCTTTCTTGAATATTTATTTACAATATGCAATTAAGGGTTTTTTAACTATTGGGTAAAAGCTTTTGCTTATTGAGAGTAATAGTAGTGTTGTTCTACTGTTTGAACTAATAGTAGCCTCAGCTTACATGCTGTGAACATGTTGTTACATGATGAACAGTTATTAAGTTATATAAACTAGTTCGACTAATTTTTAGTAACATCTTAGTTTATATACGTTTGAACGTTTAACTGAACGCTTGAATAATGAATTTTATTTTTGTCTGATATGTAGATTGAATATGCACATTTTTTCCGCGGTCTTTGAATTTGATCTGTTACTTAGTGATAGTGTCTGAAATAAATCCTCGCAAATAACCTCGTATCTGGATTTCTGATATCACACTGTTAACAGTAATCAATTTAACATTAGGTTTAGACCAGAAAAATATAAGTTGGAAGAGATCTTGAATATTTTTGAGTTAGACTGTATCCAGAAAAATCTCCAACTAACTGATAAAATTCACGATTTTTCCCAGTTGAATTACAGTAAACTGTTGATAAAAAGTAACAAATTATTTTGCAACAGCACAAAGATAAAACGAGGTTACAGACTATTCCACTACTAAATTTGTTATTGTATTTCGAATAATGAAAAAAAACACTTTTACAGAAAGCCATCAATTCAACTTTTATGTGATTTCGTTAAACAATACACACAGTGAATTCATGATGAGACAAAACTCGATACCATTTAAGCGTTGCTGTTTAGAAAGATATTACAATTACAATGCGTTAAATAGATTTATAAGGGGTTTATATCTTCTCACTGTTGTTGTTAAGGTCTATAATCCATCAGTCTCTATTGGCATATGTATATCCCAAGACGGTTAGCTTGAGAATGATGTTTAGTCATAAGTGATTAGTAGTAGAATTCAAATACAAACCTTTATAAATAAAAGGAATACTTAATACACAATCTAATACTTATCTGGACTCAGCAGCTCAGTGGATAAAAACACCTTGGCGTTTGAAGCGAAAAGTACTGAGGTACTAGTCTCAATGTGAACACAAACGTTAGAATGCAAGTGTATTAAGCTGACAAGTCCTACATAGAACAAAATGCCCATCCTGGATTCCACTGGTAATCACTATGAAATTTTGATAAAACACTAAATATTTCTAAGTAATGGAATCCATTTTTCATTAAAGCAGTGTTATGCATTTGTTCAAAATAAACAATCAGATAAAAACTTAGTAACCCATACAAACCCTGAATTGAGTAAATTTCTAAGAAAAGTAGACAGATGTTTTCATTTAAGGTCAGACCAAGGTTGTAGTGGAAAAATGTATATATTCATAAGAATGGAAATCACGCAAACAGAAAACATTGATATGTACTTTTATGAATACGGTATCTGAGTAAAGTGGTAGTCGAGTTATTCTAATCAGACTTAGTTTTAGTATTTACCTGAAAAAATTTTCTATCTCATATATGCAACTTAGTGATCAGGATTCTGGATTTATAATATGTCTATACTACAAAATTCAGGAGAAAAGTTAATTTTTAAAGTATTAAACCGTTAAACGAACGTCTTATAATCCATGTCACGAACTTACCTTAGTCAGACATCTAACGAAAACTAATAAAGAATCAGAGTTGTTTTACTGCGATACATGAATGTTATGGGTCTGACTCCAAGAGGAATTATCGATGCGCTTATTTAAGTCCTCTTAAATACTATACTAAAATGAAACAGTCTCCCAGTCATTCCTGGTTTTCAATGGTTTCCTTTATCTAAAATTAGTTCGAAATGTGAAGTATGAAACGTAACTATCTCTATAAACCCTTATCGCTAAATATTTTTTAAGTTATTACATGGGTAATGTATGTTATATATACTTAATTAAGAGATAATATTTTTGTACTTTATCGCTTTATTAGAATGTCAAAATAAATAATATTTATTTCGGTCAGATATGTGTTTATGATAAGTAAGAAAAGAATTATAAAACGATTCAAAAAATTTGTCCTTCGGATTTAACAAAGCTATTTAAGAGTAGAAGTATCATACAAAGATATAAAATATATTATTTGACATTTGCATAAACTTATTATACATACTTTTATTAAATGCAACCTTGACTGATTACGTGCAGATTATTGAATATATTTTCATAGATAAAGAAACTTTGGAGTTTTAAAGAAATTTCCACTGAGAAATAGCATTACAATTGGAGAATCCAATGACAAACCAAAAAAGAGTTGGAAAACTATTTTGTAGTGTTTTTGAACTTATTACCAGTTGACTAAATACACAACTGAAAACACAAAGTTGAACATTATGGACTTACAAGTTCCAAGATAACTACGAAACTATTATTCACAGTAATCACTGATTGTTAGTAATAGAGATGTGAAATCTCGGAGTATTATTATAAACATGTACTCAACAGTTGATATTTTAATTCAAGGAATTTAGTACAAAACCCCAACTGATTTTTGTTCATGATGAAAACGATCGTTATGTCACATTTTTAAAAAGTCTTTCCAAACTTCCTAAATTTGTTGGAAAAACGTCAAATTGCTGGTAAGAATGAGGAAATACTCGAAATAGATAACAGTCATTTACATAGTGGTACATGAGAAAAAAAGATAATTTTCAGGGCAAAATATTGCTCGTCATAAAACATCATTATACGGAAATATCAACTAACCTTGATCGAATTTAAACAACATTGTAATACGACCAGATGGATTGGTAGTAGGTTTTCGTCGAAACCAGCCAACAACAGGACTACTACTACCACTGTCTATTTGTTCAGGTAAACTGCCCTCAAAATATTGTTTATCCATTAATAAACCAAGACCGCCAGTAAGATAAGTGGTACGTTGTTGTTTATCCATGTTATCTAGTTCCTTATTGTTGGTAGTCACTAAAGACGATTCAGGAGAGATTAATAAACCATCATAATTTGTATCGTTTAAAACAAAATCACCACGAGGATCAAGTCGATAGACATCTCCTTCGGGAATAGAATATTCAACAACTCCATCTAGTTTATTCGACAAAAAAGTAATAATAATAATAAATTCAGAAAGTCAACAGCAAATAAAATGAAAACAGAGATGATAAAAATGATTGAATTCTGATTTCTAGAAGAAATACATTGTTTTCCAACAAACGGACGGAGGTAGAGAACTAAAGTACTTATAGTCAATGTATAATACAATGTCCAGGAGATATTCATAACACATTGATATTAGTTTATTAATGTTTACAATTTCAGATTACTGAAGAATTGCTCTTCTACAAAACTACATTCTTTCGGTTCCATGATAAATAATTTAACCCTTGGTTAATATGTAATTCAATATGGAATCAAACATAATAAATATCATAGGTATGTTGTTGATAATAATTGGTATTAGCTTAGTTATGTGAACTACTTCAAATATCAAGAATACCAGTAAAACAGAACATTTTAGTTTATGTTAGTCTCAAACCAACGAAACCAAAATAACCAGTGTAAATAATTCTAGACGAAAATATCCCTTCTCGTAGAGATATTCCGTTACAATAATTTCTCAAATATAATCATCTAAAAATAACTAGCTAAAAGACTAATTCATTACTCACCTAACTGTTTAAGTGTAATTTAAATTTATGTTTAAGAATGAAGTAGACTAGACCTATTAGTTAAAGTTATGGACATAGAGAATAAAAAGAGGAATAATTGCTTATTTCACACTAGCATACGTAAATAGGTAAGTGAACTGAAACTAAGTATATTGATCACTGAAAGTGAGTTCAGTAAATCAAATTTATGAAGTTGGATGAGGTTCTCAATAAATGTCTACCCAAAGTCACTACGTGATGTAAAACTACAAATTCAACAATCTCCACATACACCCTCTATACTAGTATTGTGAATTATTGAGACTTTCCAAAACACTGGTTTTACACATAATGTCATATATATATATATATATATATATATATATATATATATATATATATATATATATATATATATACCATAAGCTTCAACAATAATTAAATGATGGTATTTAAAATTCTAACATAATAATATAACTGACTGACAACTGAAACAAAATCTCTCTATTTTGTGAGAGAGAAAAATAAATAAATAAACCATTCACAATTAATATCCAAGTATACAGATCGAAAATGACAACACATGAAGAGTAGACGTTTTACATTGTGTGTATTTTATAGTTTTGAGAAAAGAATAAAAAGTAGTTAAGAGAAAATGTTCAAAATATTATTGTCCACCCATTAAATTTAATTAATATATTAATTTTATTTACACTAAACAATATACACTATTTGTATTGTAAATCAGAAAAAAATAAATAATTTGTCAAACATGTCATCATATCAAAATTATGATGGTTACACATAGAAATGATTATTTAATTAGAATTTGAGTTGTGGGGTAAACACATACAATACAAAGTGACACGATGGTCCAATGTTCATTTTAATACAAACATCTTCATAACATACATACATACATACAGACATCATCATCATCATCATCATCATCATCTACACAATACAACTACTGATCATCAATTCAGTCTATACCATAATAATATTTATAATAATAGTATCAATGATTAATTCCTTATAAATATGTATAGGATAGGGTGAAAATCAAACGATAGACAATAAATTTACAAAATGATGTGTTGACGATGCTGACAAGACGATCACTGTTCAAATAATTAGTGACAATGTAATTCTATCAATGAATAATAATTATGACAATATATATGTGATGGACAGAAGTGAAAGATTGTTGGAATGTTTTATGCTCAATAATTTCATCTATAACAAATTAATTCCTTTGAAATCACGAACAGATCTATCTAAATTAGACAATTCTCGATATGAGCAATTTAAAGTCATGTGATCTTGTTTGAATAAGTGTAACAGTTTTAACTGCGTAATAATATTACTCTGTACATATAACATTGAACAGTTAGTATACGGGTGAGTAGAATATATTAGTAAAATTTAGTTACCAAGTACTATGGAGATAAATGCTTTTGGAGATGTTGTGTTGCCTGAGTAAAATGGTTTGATTGTAGAGATGTCACTGTTGTTCTAGACAGTGCTTAACTTATGCAGAACTGAGCATCTTAATTATTCGACTGTGATAAACACTACAGTATACAAAGTAGACAACTCCATAACCTCGGTACACAAACAAAGACTTTCAGTCAAATAACACTATATTATCACTGATAAAAATGTATGTGGGCAACCACAGACATAAATTCAACTGAGAAAACGCTAAAATTCTGTATCAAGGAAATTCTAAGAATGCCGGAGGCTTCCTAGGTGCATGGTATTTAAGACAATCGGGAACCAAATGATTCATCGAAATGAACTCGTATCAACTCATACGATAAAAGTCAATCGATTAAATGGTCAGAGGTCAACTGAACAAGATAGTCAACTTCAACAGAACGACAAATGAAGATGAAGAAGCCCATGAAGACAACCAAAGCCGATAGGAGGAAGTGATTTAGCGCTTGTGGAATAACTAAGAATCTCATTTCTACACGAAGTAGGAGCAAATGATTTTGTCCAGAATGACGACGAAAACTGCGCAATTAAACCATCTAGTTGAGGGAATTTAAAAATACCAGAAACATTTTAGTGTATTCAGCTATAAAACACAATCTTTATATGAGAACTAGTGATATTAGTTGGCTGCCTAAGCAGTTAAAACAATCTGCTTTCATATCGTCAACATCTATTTTGTTCTCGTCAGGCAAGCAGTACTACTTATAGTACAACAGCTAGAACTAAGTACATAAATATCCGACTAGAAAGTACATGAGTTCACATTACACTTAATTCCACTGATTTCCTAAACGTACTTGTCGATCCAGCCATCTCAACTATTCTAATATTTGTATCAATCAGTACAAACGGTCAAGTAAGAATTGTAAACATAACTTTGCCAAATGAATTAAAAATAACTCCGATTATGTATATAAAAAAAAAAACAATAATTCAAATCACTGACCATTGAAAACAGATCCATAAATAGCCAATCGAAGGCACATTAATTTTGGATTGGATTCCATGGTATAAGGCAATATTCGTAATCGTGTTGCTATAATTGGTGGATCTAATTGAATTACAATTGTTTGACTATTTCGATTTGCGTGAAGTAACTAAATAGAAAACAAAACAAAAAGAAACATGAAATAAAGAAAACAAAACGTGAATAACCTGTTTGTTTCTTTTTAATACCTCGTAAAAAGACAAAACAAATCAGATAAATGTGTAAATAAATAAATAATTCATAAATGAGAAAAATACAAGTTATTATCATCAACTTAGTAAAGTTGCATGTTTCCACTAAACTTACCACTATGCAACCTCAAGAGGTAAACTATAGAGAGAGAGACAACGAAAATAAAGAGATTGAACACAGAAAGAAAAATTTATCGAGACTTTGTGCGTATGTGTGCGAGACGGAAATATTAAAAAAGAAAAAAATCAATCCCATAAGACAAAACGATTATTCGGTCTTAATACTTTTTATCTCCCTCTATTCTTTAAATTAGGCCATATTATGATTTATGAGTTGGGTTGACGTTGTTGTTATTGCTTTATTTTAGCAACACAAACTATCTGTTCCTTTATGGAGTTCATTAAAAACGGTCAACCAAGTCAAAAGTGAAATGGAGGGAGGGAGGGAAGGAAAGCTGTTGTTCAACATCATGAAATCATAAATTAATCGTTTCTGTCAAAATTACTTACAATTCATACATATATAAATGTACACCTTCGTAACTCTACAATGCACACTAACAAATGTAGTGTGTGGTTGTGGGGAGACATGAATACATATACATGAAGATTTAACTAAGATAAATGAAGTTATTAATACAAAAAATTAGGGAAGATATTTAGACAGATTCAATAGAGGTGTTGCTTGGTCGTCATGTTTATGTATGAGTGCGTGTATGCATGGGTGTATGTTCATGTGTGTATTATTTCGGCGCACAATGAAATGAAAACTGATATTTATTTAAATCATTACAGTTATATTCTATACTGAATACAAATTAGAAGTGTCAAATCACATGTAAACACAAAACTGTGCACGTACCAGATTACATTTATTTTTATTTGCTATTAAAAGTGATCATTATGCACTTGGGAATAGAAATTGATGCGATTAACATTACCGTATGAGCTTAATTTTTTTTTAAATATACGAACGATTTTAACGTTGGTGAAAAATCCGTATCAGACGAACTGATACAAACTAACACACACTTGGATTAATTTTGATTTGGTTATTTATCCTCTGAAGAAGTGGCTTACACTGAGTCACGAAACATCAGAAAATCTAATTTTTCTACGCATTACAAATATATTAATTATTTATAATACAAGATCTGTTTACAAGTTAGGCGCAAGCGTTAAAAAAGTGAAATTACTAAAGAATAAGAAGTAATAATAAAATTCACTACATTCTCATTAGAAAAGAAGATTGCCTTTAATCCACAAAATGATTAAAACATAAACAAACTATTTCAGTGAGTCCCAACTACCTAGTCTATTCGATTACAGTTAAATTTATGAAAGTTAATTTTTCTTTTGAAAAAAAGAGTACTAAGTGAAAATCTTTTTCTTTCAGGAGAAATTTATGATCGTATTTACAACTGATTCAATCAGTGAATAGTGATCAATGTCATGTATGTCAAGCTTTTCTTTAGTGGTGGTCGAATCACATCGGTCAACCTGGAATGTGGCTACTAGTCTACGTGACTTGACATCCAGTAGTACTACGTTGAGATAGATGTATGATTGTTCTTTACCAAATTTCAAATACTAACTCCAACTTTTTACTATTAACCCGGTAAATTAATCGATCAGAGAAGTAGAGAGTAGGATCGGGTAACAAGTATGTCACGTTATGAGTTATCCTACCTTATATTAACACAGTCAAAGAGAAAATGAACAAAGAAGTGTGTTACGAAGTCGAATAACAATATCCACTTTAATGTGAAGCTAAACATAAAAAACAGTTTCCATCACGGACTGCCTGTACCTAAACAACCATTGAAAATTATCAAGCCTTGAAAAGCTATTCCATTCTAATATGAGACTTTTCAGCAACCGGATGAAAAACATCAATATGGAAAAAGTTAGGGTCAAAATAAAATATTTAGTGAAGATTACACTTATTACACTCATTAAATCAACAGAAAGCTAGTTGAAGATGTTAGATACGGTATACTTATTAAACATTGACAATATTATGAATAATTTCAATCTGATATAAACTACAGCCCTACTCATCAATCATGTAAGTACTAAAACTTTCTCTTCCATTCATAAAACGATCATTTAATTTTTGTAAAATCACCTATTCTGAATTATCACTTTTCACGTTAATAAACTGTAAACACATTTGAAGTTATTAAAACACGTATAATTTGAATGATGTAATGATCAAGAAAAAATATTTGATTATTCATAATTTACTAGCTATTTATTATAATTTAATGAAACTTGTTTAGTAAAGTCACGTTTACAGCAATTGTTAAACTTATTATTAATTAAATGACCCACAATTGTACACATACATATAGATAAACCATTTATGAGTATAATTGTAGAAAAGAAAAACAACTTCATTCTTAAATGAATACTACTACTACTACTGCTATTGTTACTACTCAGTTAATAACAAGCAGAGAATTTATTTTTACAATTTTAATTCAACGCGTTCATAAGTTCATCATATTATTCTTCACTCTATAAATAAATAAAATATCTATGAAAGGTGTTGACGAAAACAGTTAGGTAGAACACTAAAAAGCAAATAGAAGTTAACTACTACTTATCTTTACATTTTGAGTAATCGATAGATATTCTGTATACATACGTCGGACAATAGGCTGTTCAATTGTAGTTGTTAGACATGTAAAAATAAGTAAATTATAAGGTCAATGACTTATTGATTAGTAAGTAGTTATGGTACCACAACAACAACCACTACTCTTGTCTAAATTCATTTGACATAATACATGCAACACTATCGATACTATTGAATGTAAATCAATGTACGATGTTATTGACAAATGACTTGAAATGAAAAGGGAAACAGGAAATTGGATCTGCGAAGGATACGATAAGGCAGATAATTAAATATGAAATGTATTAAAAAGTCAATCGAAATAAAGAGTTCAACAATATAGGGTCGTGAAGATTGTTGAGTTTCACTGTGATCATGAACCAATAAATGTTAGACTGCCATTGAAAATCTGGAAGCACTGGACGGCCGTTTCGTCACAGTATGGAACTCCTCAATGATGGTCTAACGTTGATCAGTTAATGGTCTTCATAAAACTCAACAATCTCCACAATCCTATACTGATAAACATTATGTGCTCACTAGTGACTAGCTCCGAGAGGTAATTCTCAAAGTTCTAGTGAGAAGCTGTGACTAGTGAAATTTAAACGTGTTGAGTGTGAGGCAATCACCCATTGAAGACAATGGAAGATGGTCACATAATATTTTGGATTGATTGAGGTTAGATATTAACATCGTTGGATGCCTGCTCAGTGGTATAAAGGTCCTATTTTCAAGTCCCACGAGCCGGATCGTGGGTTCGCACTGCTGACGAGTACCACGCTAGGACGAAACGGCCGTCCAGTGCTTCCACGTTCCCAATGGTGGTATGAAATGAAAATAACTACCCGTGATTAACTAACACTACTGTTTGCTAGTAATTGCTAATAAATTCATGTTAAATACTTAATAACATGTATCATGAAGTTTTTTAAACTCAAAAGAAGCATATAACAGGTTTTTTAAATTAGGAAATTGATTACAGGGAAATTATACATCATAAATTTTATCCTAGTTGTTTTTATCTTTTACTTACCTTGCTTCCATTTCTCATTCGATATTCATACCATTTCGCGTTATTCTCTCGTTGATATTTAATGATAAACATTGGAACAAACGCATTCTACAAACGAGAAAGAGAGAGAAGAAAACACTGGGGATATCAAATAGTTTCTTAATAACTTGAACATATTTATTCTTAGGGATAAAAGAAAATATTTTCGTCTGATTTAATCAACTGGGATTTGATGAGAAGCCGTGACCAATGGAGTTCAAACATGTAGGGTATGAAGTAATTACACATATTGGAATTGGATAGTGGTGGCACAATACTAAGATTTGATTGAAGTTAAAAATATCTACTCAGTGACAGGTTATTTACTGGATGCGACACTTGAAGATCCTGGATTTAATCTTACTTTAGATCATGGATGTGCACTTCTGCGGAGTCCCATACTAGAAGTAAACAACTGTTCAAGGCTCCCTGATCTTCAATGGTTACTTAACTAAGGTCAATCAATGATGTAAACTATGAAATCCATTGAAATTAATTATCCAAAAAGCGTTGAGAATTCGTTTATTTTTCATATGATGCGGACTAGACAAGAATAAAGTTATTAATTATCAAAATTTGGTGAAAGATGTTCAAAATCATTGTTGTAAAGACGAAACTTGGAGTAAACTGTAATAGAAAGCTAAGCTTTTGATATGATAATATATACGATAATATGTAAGGGGAACGTATGTATTGCGAGAAGTTACAAAGTGCTCATATAATAAATTATATATAGCCTACAATCTCCCATTTGCATCTTTCAGTGTGCTCTTCCAACTGAACTGTATTCTCGTCTGATCTCCAGATGTTTCACCAACGCCGTGCTTTCAATGGGCTGAAGCTCTTCACTTCGTCTGATAATTGTAGTAACTCCGACGTCACGTTCCGCTACACAATACTTACAAACAATCTTGTGAATAACGTCCACTACAGTAGTGAAAAGGTGTGATAATAAACAATAATTAAAGCTTTCAGTTACTGGGATCCGATCTTACGAATCATAAATCGATCTGATCCAACATGAAGTCTATGTGTACTAAGCCTATGACATTTACGACGGGAAAAAGCACACAAAAATTTTTTACGGGTTGTATGAATAAGCAAATACTTCACATGTTGAAAAGCGTCTAACAATCTTGAAACTTATTTACTTCTAATTCTAACAAATTCAATGGGGAAATTAAAATGCTTTCGAATGTATGCATACTTTTAGTGAATTTTAAAAATATAGACACACGTTTAGGCACGGTGATTAGAGTTATTGAACACAACTATACCATATATTATAACTGTACACATCCTAAGATTTATAGACAGGAAAAATTAAAGTCAACTAATATGAAAATAAACGAATTGTTGCCAGCCATGGTTCAGATTTCTTTTGGAGACAAAAATGTTTCATTTACCCTGAGCGCATGCACACACACACATCTCTACAGTCAGACAGTTGAAGATCAGTGTTCCAATACAAAGGAAATTCAAGAACTTGAAAAACAAGAAAAAAGCAGAAAGTATTCATTCAAAGAAATAGTTAAATTAAACAATATACCAAAAAGATTAATATACCACCTAGACTTATTGTATCGCACGTATTGTGGACAAGGAGGAACATGTGTGGTATAAGTAGTGCAGTTGTTATCTCTTATCATCATCAGCATCACTGAGAAATTCATATGTATATAGATCATGTCAAATTTTTAAATATTTTGATGAAATAGAGGAAAGACAAACAAGCGAGAGATAACAACTGATGAAAATTGGGACACTGAACAGAATAGTTTTTGTTTAAAAGAAATTTAGTAATAAATAAAACATTTATTTTATTCCTTAAATACAAAAAACGACTTACATGTTGAATATACATTCATCCCTAACAGGGTAACATTGTTCTTTTTTAATAAATCATAGCTTGTTATCACAGATACTGTGCAACTAAGCAAACATGTAGCCCTACTCCCCTTTGGTAGAGAGAACAGACGAAGTGATAAACAAGCTTTTTCATCTGATTATATAGGAGTATAGCAGCAATTGCTTAACAACCATCCTATTAACTAACTTAAATAAACACCTTATCTTCTACATTCCTATTCCCTTCTTTGAGCGGGGAAATGGGAATGAAGAAGAAACAAATGTTACCTACACTGGAAATCACCTCAAACACATGAATGGCACCAAAAATGTCCAATACATTCATACATACTGTAAATAGTCCATCAATTATAATGTAATTTAGAGTGATAGCCATATATGCTAACATCACGACTTTTCATTCGATATATTATTACTCATCAACTGAATACACAACTCACACTCACTCACTAATCAGCATAAAATTTTATGAAAGCTAACTACTACTATTACGATGCTACTTATTTGCTGATTTTGTATCTTGATTAAAGTCAGTTAATTAAGTTTGGAACAGTAACTTGTTCATTAGTGGCATTAAGTTACTAGGCCAAAGGTTACACAAACATGTTGGTTTCATTGAACACTGTTTACATGTTACATAACATTATGAGATTAACTAGGCGTATTCCCATTAATCTACATACAACATTTTCTAAATAATTATATAAATTGTAATTTACTTTAAAACCAGAGGTACTACATGCATACTGCACTGCTACAACAACACTATAATTGACGAGGTCAACTGTCATACAAGGAAATTCATTTGCATATTGAAATGAATTTGTTAAATATCCGACGGACAAAAAAACATTACCGCACAAAATGATGACATGAGGAAAGAAATTTGATTAAGAAATTATTTCGCAATGCAGACGTATCTACTGACAGAATCATAGTGATTGGATTTATTAATAATTAACTGTTTGTAAACAGTCAATAATTAAGTAGTATGAAGATTGCCGAGAGTAGTGAATACAAACAAATATGAAAGAAAATCGTTGATCGATAGGTATTTTCTTTTCCAATGTTATAAAATAGGAAAGCTATGCCTGGAGCTTAAAAATGAAGTAACCATGTGAACTACCATTACGACTGCCACTACTACTATCAATAATAATATGTAAATTGAGGGTGCCAACAGCTTGTGAGATAATATCACCTACATTAAACGCTTACAAAAATCTTGATGAACTAATGTAGTGAAAATGTAAAATCTAATGTTTAAGTAAATACAAAATACTCTATTCTATTATTGTGAAAGTGTGAAATTATCATTTAAATGACAAATATTATCTTTTGTTGATTACCATAACTAAATGAAAGAACTAATATTCAGAAAAATATTTTACTAACCAATTAAGTAGTTGTTACCACACGGTTACATATTCCCTTTCGCTATAGATCAACATGAAATAAAACAGGACACTAGATGAAAAAGGGACATATTTGTGTACTAATTATCCATGTGAAATATACACTAAAGAATGATGTGAAAATCAATCACACTCAATGTAGAATCTGATGTAAATATGTATCGACTCAAATGATTGTGTCTTACGTCAGCAAAGTGAGAGGGAAGAATTTAAAATGATGAAAAGCAGACGAAAACAGAAATTAATAAGGTTAATCGTTGCGGTAGAAAGCTAAGTATATATTGACTGATCAATGAGTAGTAAATACTGTCATTTTGATCTAGTCCCATTCTGCCGACCAAGTTGCAGTATAGCTACTAGTTTAAGTAAATCGCGTGCAATTTTTTATGTTAGCTGGTTTGGTGTAGTCAAAAGGATGTCCTGAGGAACAAAGCGTATCTGTAATATTAAGGGAACTAATGCTCTTTGGTGAATTCGAATAATGGCCATCCAGTTTCGCAGTCCCAGATGTTATTACTGAACTATTCAGGTCTTGGTTGACCTCTTGTAGGACTGAGAGTTTCCTACCGATTTACTCCAACCGTTGACTAATAGTAAAGCTAAGTACAAAAGATACGATTTGACAACTATGGATTGGTATAAAAGCCAGAATATAGAAGAGAGTAAAGAATAAATACGAGAGAAAAAGTGTCTTAGGAACAACACACAGTTCTAGAGTTTAACACTCCTCCTACCACTAATTAGACAGATAATTAATAATCCAACAGTAGATGTAAAGTTATGAATATTATTTACAAAGAAAATATAATCATCAGAAATTCTAATATATATATATATATATATATATATATATATATATATATATATATATATATATATATATATATATATATATATACTAGTCTATAAAAAATAGTTATCGCGCCAATGAATAACGTACTACAAGTTATTCAAAAAGTTAGAAGTGTCGAATATATTACCACAAAAAAGTGAAGAGGATGAGAAATGGATACTACTGAAGTAAAAACAAAAGGAAATCCCCACAGTATTTGAACGGTTTCATGATATGAACATTATGTTAGTAGAGAATTACTATTCAAGACTTACCAGTAACAGGGGTTAATAGAAGCTCACTTGTGATAAAAACCCTGAAGAAACATAGCAAATATATTTGGCGAAAGAAATAGGGGCAAGAGATGAATAAAGATAACTTACTAATTTTAAGGGAGTTTATACTACGAAGGGTTCAATTTGAAAAATAATAGTAAAAAGAATTCAGAAGCATTGAACAGATAGTTCGACTTGAGATATCACGATCACTATTGAAGATGATTAAATAATGTTTAATTCTACTCGTTTTTCACTCAGTGTGTGAGAGCAAAATTTAAACTTAGCAAATCTCTTAGAGAGTGACTTGTATTGGGTGGATGGAAGTAGTTAATAGGAAACAAAGGAATTAGGTTTAATGCTAGTTCATACTCGTCAACACAATATGACTGTAACCGTGAGGGAACTGATATTCTTTGGTGGATTGGGACCTGGATTATCCGGTTTTACAATCTGAGACACTACGGTTGAGGTATTCGGACCACGACCGAACTCACGTAGGAATGGGGTAGTTACAATTAATTAATCACTGAATAGTGATCAATGTCACATTTGTCCAGTCTTTTAACACTGATTGGATTTGTACAACGGAAAGATTTGGGTACAAAACTTTCAGAAATGTGACTGTTTTAAACTTAGCATCCAATAAAGATGAGACAAGTTGAGAGAGGTTGGACTGGTAAAGAGAGATAAGCAACAATATATATTAAGAATCCACCAGTGAATTGCATAGAATTGGGTTAAGGACTCAATAAACTTTTTGAGCTACACATTTATTTATTGTGTGATGGCATTTGGTGATACTACCCAGGTGTTCAGACGAGATAAGATGGAACAGTGTGAGAGTTTATAAACGACAAACAGGACACCGAGTATGGTTGAATATGCGAAGACACTGCAATCCCCTCACATGTATCATCCAAACAAAGAGGGTAGAATTTTAGAAAAAACCTACTAAAAACTGAAGACAATCGTAAGGTGTCAATGTATTTAAAAAACAAACGGAAAAATATCCTAGCTTGAAAAACTGTAATAAATAACAAATGTTTGTAAATGTGACATAGATAAAAGAATGGGAGAACAATTAATTATTGTAGTCAGTCAAACAAACAATTTAAAATGTATAAAACTACTGTCTCTCTTTAATTTGTTGCTGTTTCCATTTTAATCCAGTTAGATAGAATTATGACCAAGTGAAGGCGTTGTTCATATAAAGACAAAACAACAGTAAATGACTGCTATAACGATGACGATGATAATGAATAACAATAAATAAATTACACATTTGACCTTAAGAAAACTGGGCCAGGCCAGGTTAGTTGACATCTGACCTGACAGTATACCCATCATAATTTATCCAAAAAGCTATGAAAAGTGAAATAAACAATAAAAAACAACTAAACTAGACAGACAATATGACAGGTTTGACAATAAACGATAAGTTTATTAGTATTAATATAGGTAGCTTATGAAATAGAAATATTCACCTGGTGTAAATATAGTTTTGTTTTGAGATGATATTACTAAAAGAAGCTAAACAAAATTTAATGAGCATCATTAACATCCAACTATTTTCTTTTTAAATCAGATTTGATTAAATATCGTTAATATGAGGTTAATCTTCTAAGTATCTTCAATTAGACTATTATAATGGCGGTCAAAAGAGAGGGATTTTCAACGATGGAGCATTTTTTATTTTTATCTTGTTTTCGTTTCACAAATTAAATTGATCATTAGACAAACTGTTGTTATAGGTTACGTCATAGAACTATAATCCGTTGTTTTCTTAACTGCATTTTAGTTTCATTTACTCAAATTCTACATTTATACACAGGTTACTGTTTCAGAAGTTTAAGCCATTATCGATTTCCTAACTATGGCAATATTGTAATAAGCCTACCCGGTTTTATATTTATTTGGACCAAGTAATTGTGAATCATAACTTTGCTTACAACTTGTCACAAGGTTAAACACAAGAAGACCCAAATAGAAACACGGATACTATTGTCGGCATATTTTCCTTCTAATC
This sequence comes from Schistosoma spindalis, assembly GCA_946903255.1. Classification (NCBI taxonomy): domain Eukaryota; kingdom Metazoa; phylum Platyhelminthes; class Trematoda; order Strigeidida; family Schistosomatidae; genus Schistosoma; species Schistosoma spindalis. The sequence continues at coordinate 24,966,680 of OX336420.1, read as the reverse complement.
TATCCGTTGAGGAAACGAGAAACGGTGATATGTAATCTTATATATGATGGATGGAATAAAATATCTGTAGCGGATGGACAGATGGAAAGTTTCCATGAATCAAGATGGGTGACAGATACTGATTGTCAATATGATTTATAAGGTATATCTTAGAATAATTACTGGTTAAATGTATGCTGCAATACTACATAATTGCTAGCGAGAACTCTTTACTGTAACAAAACTTATTGAATAAAGCTATTATTATTATTATTATTATTATTTTGTTATTATTATCAATTTATTATTATTATTATTATTATTATTATTATTATTATTATTATTATTATTATTATTATTATTATTATTATAAAATAGCTAATCAGTATGAAGTGGTATTTGATTGGGAAACGAAACAAACCGATTAACGAGGAATGAGTATCAATAACCAATATCAAATTATAAGCTGTCATAAGATAGGCCATGATGTAAACGAGATGGATTATTAAGGAGATTATAAAATCTCAAAACAGATATGAACGAAACTGTATGCCTGTGTAGATGTATGTGTACATAAATGACCAGGTGAACAGAGAATCTAATAGTCTAAATTTCTTATTTTTCATATTATTATTTAAGGATGAATGAAATAAAATAAGACTAAGACGAATATAGATGGAAATAATCAAAACCACTAAGTAGTTAATTGAACCCTAAATGTTTGTTTGAAACAATCAACTAAATACAATACAAATTGTTTCCAGTCCCATGGGGTTATGGATGATTTATAAATAGATCAAATTTCAAGACAAGACGGAGAAATGAGACAAAATTATACAAAAACAAAAAACACACATTTAAATCGGTCTTCAATTGGAACAAATAACAGTATGGTTAAAATCTTTACATTAAAAAGAAAAATTACAACAACACAATTTGTTCCATCATACATAACCATCTGTCTTAATCGCTGGAAATTCATTCCACATAAAAGATAAATACAATGAATGGGAAATGGTCACTAGTGTTCAATGAATAAAGCATTTTAACCTTGGGTCAATTATTTATATGTTTTTCAAAGATAAATTAACATTTGAGATGTTTGTTTGCTAGCTGCAGCATAAATAAATTGATAAGGAGGAGAATATTTTCTTACTCCCAGTATGATTCGATTATAGAAGTATGAAATAATGAATGTTCACTTTTGTTTTCAAGATAATAAATAAAAAAGTGGAATAACTCGAATAAAAATGAGACATAATATAATCTAGAAGTGATAGCGAAGCAGAAGAAATGTGAGGAGAAAAGGCCAAATAGAAGCGCGGAGATGGGTGATGCATGTTTATATTTTTGGCCCGAATAAATTTAATAATCATCATGTCCGCAGGTAATGCTTTTTATATTTTATATAACAGACAAATGACAGTTGAACTAAGCTTATAAAACAAAGTTTACCTAATGGACAAAGAACTTATGACTTATGGGACAGAACAATGACAATTTGAAGTTCTGAGGGAAAAAATAAGATCAGAGAGAGAGAGAGAACAGTTAAGATTCGTGTTTGATGACTAGGCAGCAAGTATGTGAAATTTACGCGTAGTTCACAACTGATGGCTCGCCAAACAGTTACACTTGCAAAATAATACATTATAATTACAGTGCACTGAAAAGATAGATGTATCTTTTATCTTGGTAGAAGATACGCTTACTTTTAGTTTAAACGTTCGAACTGTACTTGAAAATTCAAGAGCTAAACAAATCATCGGCCTAATGGATTGCGTTTCTGATAATATTTAATCAACGATGTAATCACATTGATTAATATTAGCCAAACCATGTCATTTTCAGAGATGAAGTGATGATCATACCCATAGGATATGGAATAGATAGCACAATATAATGATCTATTATTTTGAAACAGAAGCTTCTGATTAACAGATGTGGAGACTATGCTACATGTATCTGACAGATGAAATTATGGACATGTGGTTAGCCGACTGGAAGTAGTCGTCAAGACACCCTCAACCTACGTATCTTACTAGTTAATACTCGTCCGTAAGATGGACCTGTGACCGTGAGGGAACTCATAAACCCTGCAGCACTGGAACCTGTATTACATGGCTTCACAGTCTTAAATATCAAAATTAGGTATTCAAGTCATGAAAGACAATCAAAATATAATCGCCTCAATTCATACGATCATTTCACAGCTCATATATTCCAGCTTACTAAAAAGAAATAATAGATATTTATTTCTAATTAGAGTTTAAAAATATTATTAAAATTACCACTTCTTAGTATAAATAATTTTAGTTGAATAATGGTAAATGTACATTTAAAACAATAAAATGAACTCAAATATGAGATGATTAGATGAAATCAGAAAATATTACGCCAATAATTTTATTTTCACCAATATTGGATTGTGACTAACAGTATAACTAAGTACACTATTAATGTAGACTATTCAGGATGTATATAGACCAATAGAGACTAAATTAATGTGGACCTCAGTAGGACGACCTATGCGCCTTTACGAGGATCAACAGACATAAGAAAGTAACATATTAATATAATTTCTGTTTTCATATTTTCATCTTTCTTGATGAACTATTCACTTTAAGGATTACAAGTGTCTATCTAGTAAAATACGTAGTTGTTACACATGAAATGCACAATCAAATGTTGTCTACATATACAGATATATGGATAAGATCGACGTTGGGTTTTTCATAGACTTTATATAAAAAAGTACTCATTTATTTTTATTGTGTAGGTATGTTCTTTTCGTCCGTAAAAAGAGAAAAAGATTTTTTTCAACGTAGAACAAGTTATAATTGTTATATTTTACATGAGACATATGAAATAACACATGGACAAAATGTTACGGATAATCATGATTTATATAAAAATAAAAAGGCATATAAAAAAAGTTTCTGAAAATCAAAGGACATGTGTATTACGTAATACGTAACATTACTGATTCCATAATCCAAAAATATCCACACTGAGATCAATAATGAAGAGAATGGGGGAAAAAGAAACTCATTCCTTGCTTGATCACTTTGACTAATAGTTAAAAGCTACATAAATTCAGTAAAATGATGGGCTTTGGAGAAAAATAAGGAAAACTTGGAAAAATTTTGGAGGAGGAAAAAAGAGACAAAACAATGAAAGGTTTTCATTATCAGATAGAATTTTTAACTCCATCCCGACATTTAGAAGAGATAGGCTGTTTTTTGTTTAAAAACAAAATACCAAGTTGCTTCAACACAAGGAGTATTATTATTATTATTATTATTATTATCACATTTTTCCACTTGACAACTAGTCAAAGAGTGACGATTGTAGGAAAAAGTTAGATTATATACATATGAGAAGTGGTTTGTAGAAATCGGGTTATTTGCTAAAAATAGATGTCACGAACATCGATATTAACTGAAAACAATTACTAAAAAATCTAGGAAGCATTTTACATCCTTTATTTGTCAATCAATTGTGACTTGTTTTAAGAAGGATGGTTGGAACTTCGAGTCGTATGTTGTGTATAACCCGTGAAATTATCTCAGTCATAAAGCAAAATGTATACACGTCGATTATATAAGATGATAGTTATATTATTACCTAGAATGGAGTGATACTGGGAGACTTGAAAGATTGCCTTTTAATTTAGTGGAGCTGGAGATAAACTCCACGTTGTCAAGTAATCTAAGTGTAACGTAGTCAGTAATTACGGTTATGTTTTCATCGATTTAGTCACTCAATTGTACATATTTTGGAATAATTTCTACTACAGAATTAATTGGAAATATGAATTTCTCTATTTTATAATTTCTCTTTCATTATGACTAACTTGACACGTCCGTAGTATGATGGAGTGATATTTTCGTCGTAGAAAACTTTACATTTTTCATGTAAGCCAACGAAAATGACAAAGAATGAAACACACTCTCGCCCATGGATTACGATAGTGTAAATGAAAAGAGCACTTTGGTTGGTTGGTTTTGTGACGTTCATTTTCACCTATGACCAACTGCTTGTTATGTGATGATAGTGATGATGACACCGCAGTAGCAATGAGAAAACTCCGTTGTTTAAAATACTTATTTATTTTAACACATAGATATCGGTACAAGAAGGCACCAAATACATATGCGCCACACAAATCTCATTTGATATGTGTGAGAGCTGTGATACTGCCCTGGTGCCCAAACTGAAGCAGGTGGTTTTCTTAGGGGGCCACACCCCGAGCCTTTGACCTGAAGATCTGATCCACAAGGCAGTGGAGCACGTTAAGGAGATGCAGTCCCATGGTAGACGGTGACCAACGATTGGTTCATACGCCATTTGTTCCCGCAGGATACTGGAGCCCATGTGCACCATTGGTTTGGGATCCGGTTATAGCGCCGGACATTCGCTTTTCGTCCTCTCATTTTCGTAAACAACACCCCCGCCACGAGAAGGCAGTGAGTAGGACTTCCCTGGCAGGGGCTGTATACGCGTGGCCATGTGAGAGCATTTCGAGAGGGAGAGCAGACTCTCCCCACTCTCGGCCATACCAGGGCATATAAATAAGTATGACAGCCTCTAATTAAAATATTCTTTCAATTAGCTTGAGGTCGATTCGATCAAGACAGTTGAATCGGTTTAATTACCATAGCATCTCAATCCACATATTTGATCAAACTAATAAATCCCCTTATAATAATGATAATAAAAATAGGATTTCCAGTTGAAACATTTGTGTATAAATTAGGACTTGTCAAGGGTTAAGATATGCACAAATCATGATATTTTTTTTAAAAAAATCAACATATTAGTGTAAGAGAGAACAGACATATCAGTATTATCCCACTACTATGTTTAAAAAAAACATCATATTGTGGAGATAACAGTGGTTAATTAAGTTGATACATATAAAACCTGCTAAAATAATGAACTGATTCCTTTGTCGCATTCGCACACAAATTGACACGGTAAACAATGCATAGTATTACTACAGGATCTTTAGGATTTCATTAAAAGAGACGAAACATGTGCTAAATTCATCACCAGAATTTTGATCACATGAACTAGTTAGATCAACACTTTTTTCCCATATACAACAAGTTATACCTTTCATATTATTTTGTATAAATATTTAAATCACCCGACAAAGAGTAATGGGACAGTATGAATTATATATTGCTTATTGAATGCAATACTAAGCACCAATGAATAATAATTGTTAGTCCGCATGAGTTTAAAATTTAAATATAGAGAATTCATGAAATATGTCGAAGACAAATAGGAATAAAGTAGATTTCAACTATGTCAGAGAATCCTACGACAATCACTCTCCGTGGGTTCTCTCTTTAAAATAGTATGTAGGGAAAATGCTCCGGTGAACAAGATTAAAGCGTCATTAATCATTTGTGATCGGTTGAGTCATCGAAGTAATGATGTTGACGTTTACAGCTTATACTTGAATTTTAGTGAAGGATAGCAAAGTCCTCAAAAAAATCTCTTAGACAATAGAACAAGATTGGTTATAGATCCACAAAATATACACACATTTTAAATGATCTTATCTAAAGAGCAAAGAAAAAAACACATACTGGTAGAAATATACTTACTTGATCCAAACCCCCACCTTCAGAGAAGAGAACTTTAATAAGTTTCAATGCACCAAAATCAATTTGAAGCCATTCATCTAATTCTTTATGAATTAATTTAGCTGGACACCAAGCACCAGAAATTTCTTCTTTCGAAGCAAACACTACAAAACTAAACATGAACAACAAAATACAATGAAAATGAAACAAAATAGATTTACATAATGAATTTTACTTCCAAACCCTACCCTTCTTCACGTTAACCAAATGATAGTCAATTACAGTAATGAATTATAAAAAGATTATTACAGTTAATCACCATTAAAGCATTCTTGAAAGATAAATGAACTGAAAACTAGTTTTATTTGAACTGTAACGCGAACAAAAAGAAAGGATACGTATTATATTATCTCGTTATATATTAAAATGATTACGGGTCAATTGTTAATTATTATAAGCTAGTTATTACCAATTACATCCGTTCGATCTATGTTCTCGTCAAAGATGGACTTATTCTTTCATTTGTCTAAGCCATTCAAGTTACGAAAAAAATGAACAGAAAATAAATTATTTCTCTGTGATATAGCAACCTATTAATGACATTTCATAATAACATAATGAAAACTTTTATATTCTCACTAGCATATGACCATTTGAAGTGTTTAGAATGGGGTTTGTGGAAACTGTAGTGATTATAATAGTTGAATTCATGAGTCGATGTAAGCTAGACCACAATTTCAAAACCTGGAAGCAATGGACAGCCGATTAGTCTTAGTATAAGACTCCTCAGCAGTGCGCATCCCCGATCCCGTGTGGGGGAAAACTTCGAACTATTTATTACACAATCTAAGAATTCTATAAATATCTTGGTAATGAATTGAATTTTAAGTCGATCATATCTTTTAATTAACAACTGATTTCGCGCTGTTGTATCAATATTGTTTAATAGATTCACTATCTTAGTCAACTAAGACAAGTTCCATTAGAAGTGGTTCAAAAAAGTATTTAAAATTGTTACAAAAAGAGATGATACATGAATTGCTACAAAAAGATCAAGTATTAATAATATTATGGAGAAACAAAAGATTAAACACACTGTTTATATGTGAATTACTTTAATAATGGAAATTTTCCCTATAAACCAATATACTGTACACATATGGAAAGTGCACCTTAGAAAAACGACACTCGTCAGATTTTAATTGAACGATATCTCCTCTACAGAACTTGATTACAAGCCATTACGTTTTACATCATTTTCGGTTTGATTGGTACACTACTGAATTCTTAAATATTTTGATATCCAGTATCATCATGAGACAGTTACTCAGTGAGTCTACAAATGACGGTCGTTGAAATCCTTGTCATTAATACAGTGTCACAAGTACAGAAAACATGTTTTGCATTATACTTCCTCACACTAAATGAACATAATATCTAAACATCCTTTTACTTTTCACAATCCACATTACATTTACGTAGAGGATAAAAAGCACGACAAACTACTTAGTACTGGGTAATACTTACTGCAATTTTCAAACACTTTTAATATTCTGCTATTTCCACATAAACAGAAGCATAACAAGCATCCTGGTAAAACTGTTCTCATACTGTCAACTATGATAATCTAATACTTATCTGAAAAACTATTCGCTTTCATACATTGAAGAGACAACTGAACAATCCATGTTGATCATCAGTAACAAATTGAATTGTGTTTTGCACAAAACAAGAGATTTCTTCTTGATGCGTTTTATCGTCTTTCAGCTGTTACATTTCTGCTGGAAAAAAGTTATCTGGAGAAAAAATTTTTGTTGTCTATACATACTAGGATTTGTTACTACAATAAAAAATATCATCACATATGAAGATTGATAACTGTAGATACTCTTCATAGTTAACAGTAAAAATAATTGTGTTGCGTTAAATGATTGAACATGACTGCGTCAATGATGAGAGGAAAACTCAAGAACAACTCATTACTTTAAAAATTTCAAATTATTCTTACAAGTTAACAGTTTCATACTGATTTCCACCATTTAATATTTGCGAAAATATTTAGCTTATTCAACTCCATTTAAAAAGTAGTCTTTGGTAGTGAAACCAATGAAGTTACTTATTTTCTGACGTTTATAAGCATCCAAAATCTATTAACCTAGTTTTGGTTGAATGTACAGTTCATTTTATTTAACTGCTTCCATGTGAATTTCACATACATACACACAAACCCTCAAAACAATGTTTTTAGATAGTAAGTAGTCTGAACAACAACAATACGGACCAAATGACGGTGAGGAGTCATCATCAGACATCGTAATCTGGACCAACAAAATTAAAATAATACCATATAGATATAAAATGATGAGAAAGCGTGGAGGATGAGGGGGTAAAAAGTGTGAATACCACTACTATTAACAAGCGAATTTTCTATAAATATTCAGATAAACATCAGCATACATAGTAACTTTTCTTTTAGAAAAAATGATGAAGCACAAGGTGGACAAAAAAACACACACAACCACACTAAAGCTTTTAAGTCACTATTGTCCTACTACTTACTCTGGGGTTTTGTATACATTTTAATTCACTGGTATAAATATCATAGTTTCATACTAATGAACAGTAAGTGGGATAGTGTTGAATAAGAAAATAATTAATAATACGTAGAAATTGATACGTTGTTTAGATAAAGCAAGCAATAACTGCTGTAACACATACATCCGGAGTTCACTAAAATTACTATTTTGTTGTTTCAACCTTGTTGCTCACATTTTTTTTCTTATTCTCTGAAATACAATGTGTATGTTAAGGCGTGAAATAAAAATTTAATTCCATAGTATTTCATTATATGACATATCAGATACTATACATCTTACGCATATAGGCGAAAAGGCAAACTAACATTATATATATATATATATATATATATATATATATATATATATATATATATATATATATATATATAGAAAGTGCAAATAAGCTGAGCATCAGAATGAAAAACAATGGATGGCAAAGATAAGAAATCTACAAAGTGAAAACCACATTTTTCAGAAGAAGAGCAGTATAAACAGGATCTTAAATTGTGTTTTCAGTCAGCTAGCCACACCTAATAACCATCGAGGTTAACTTTTGTGACCTATGTCTAATAATTTTGACCAACAGGTTCACACACAACAACAATTAAACGAGTATCTATTTTAGGTGAAACAGAATATAATCAACTTGAATAAATATGAAGAGTATTTGAAAGAAAACTATTGGAGACATATGCAATGTAACTATCATGAACAGGTGCTTATGTACTCAATTTTAAGCAATATATTCTTTAGGGTGAGGCATTATTGATAATACAGACTGTACTAAAATTGGTTTTATGTGAACAAATACGATGGATGCCATGTTTGATGAAAATGATTTTATAGTTTACATCACTGACTGACCTGAGTTAGGTAACCGGGTCTTGAGTTCGATTCCAGGTGGGATCATAAATGTGTACTGATATGTTCTAAACCGATATAAAGCACACGTTCAATGCCTCTCGGTTTTCAATGATTCTCTAACTAAGGTCAGTCCGTAATATGAACTATAAAATCCAAACACGAGGACACCAAAGCATTGAAGGATGGTTGTGCAGTATCGTCAACTGAAGTTAGAAATATAAATCATCAGATTTTGGCTCAGCAGTCTGAAGGATAAGCCATCGCCTTGGAACCTGAAAGTTTTTGGTTTTATTCCTCACATGATCGTGGAAATCTATTGAGAAAGAGTTCAACAGAAAGTTGAAACAACTCTCTAATGCTTCCTGGTTTCAAATAGATGTCTAACTAAAGTCAGTTTGTGATGCAAACGGTAGATTCATATTGTTTGAGAATTAAGGAAACCCGTCAACCGACCAAAAGCCTTGACAACGGACGTACTAAGTGTACGAATAAAATTTTTTCTAAGCCGAAACACTACAACCCCATAAAACTTGGATATCCGTATAAATGAAAACTAGTTAGAAACCAATGGATTTGAAGTTTTCTCGACCAAGAATTTAACATTCACAATAACACAAGTGCTGAGGTAAAACAATTGTGAGAAGATCAGTGACCTCACTTGATTTTATGAAGGCTAAATATACATTTCGATTACATTAGCTCTTCACTGGAGATCATGACTAGTCAGTTATCTTGTAAAACCACCTTCAGTTATGAAACACTTTACCCGATATAACACATGCGATTACGGAAGAACGACTCAGGCAAAATGTCTACAATGGTCTATGAAATTATAAGATATATGTATAAATTTCAATTGTATACATACTTAATGATCAATGATTTACATGTACAATATCAGTGATATTACATGTTTAATTGGATGAACATTATTATAAATCATGAAAACAGTTGAACAGGTTCTCAATAGGCAATGTGCAATGTTTCACTGAACAAAAATGTTGAGACGGTTTACTACGATTCAAGAGAAACAAACTTGCAACGAACAATTTGCCACTCTCAAAAATAGAACCATTACTATCAACAAAATACATTCATAAATAAGTTTTATATGAAGAAAACATCAACTTATAGTGTTTTAACTAACAATTCAGATATCAATTAATCTTTTCAATAATCCAGTTAAATACTTTGTACTCTATTGTTTCCTAATATTTGAAAAATAAACAAAACAGAGAAGAAATGGTTCACAAGAAAATGTGACTACTTGACAAAACCTTAGGAGAATGCACACATACAAACTGTGATAAAGAATAGATCATATGATGTTAGTGACTGGCGCCCATTTCACTTTAGAGTCGGAAATAATGAAAAAAATACAAATGTTCATTTATCATCATCAATATTGCAACAACAATTTTTTAAAAAAAACGCGCTATTATGATTAAGTATGTATATACACATTGACATTTGAATAACAAGAATTAAACAATAATGTTTACTCAGATGAATTAAAGGCTTACTATTTTTTGTTGAGTAGAAATAGGATATGAACGCATGTCTCAGATGAAAAATGACAAAGTTATTGGACTATATAAAAAATTTCGGATAAAATAAGGGATATGTTTACAACGTGCACAAAATTATACTTACCGGACGATTAAGCGTACAAATACAAGAAAGGTAATATATATACTTCTGATCATAAGTAGGTAGATCATATCACTTAACAGTTAACTAATGAACTGGAAGGGACAACGCCGACATCAATTCTAACTGTTATGGATTCCCTTCATTACATATATATAATTGGTAGTAAAGTAGTATTAAACATTAAATACTGTGTATTTTGGGAAGGACAAAGTAAAATATTCGCAGTAGGTTTATTTAGACAGTACTAAATACTTAAATATGAAAAATTTACTTCTTACAAAAATAAAATCAGGAAAAGAGAAAGAATAGTGAGAGACATCAATAAATCAGAGCATATGAATGTTTTATGGTGAAATAGTTATTTTTACACATTAATAATTTGTATGATTTGAAATCTTAGACACTTTATATGTTGTCGCCTGTTCAACATGATCGTCATCATAAACTGACTAGCGATACAGAGCAGGAAACCCACTAATGTGTGGATTAGTCCATTTGGCGAGATTATAATTTATGGTCGAAGCAATCATATATAAGATAACAATTCATGAGGTTTGGCGCGAAATTAATTTATCCATTTGGCTAAATAGCGTTTTGGCATTTTAGCTGATGTCAGTTCGTGATGAAAACCCTAAATTTAATTCCTCAGACTGGTTTATAACCCTCATATAATCCTAGTTAATAGGTGAACATTCTGGAGGTTGCTTTAGCGTCACTCAAAGGTTGTTCATAAATTATAGTCTCATTGAATATTCAAATTGATAAAGAGAAAATGTTAGAATAGAAAATGAACATTCTGATTGCCGGTAACTTATGAAGATAAAATACTGTGTATGACTAATCTGTTTTTCTAAAAAATTTCCGTTAGCTTTTCATCTTTAAGTCAGTCAGTCAGTCAGTCAGAAACAACGTGGAACTTCGTACGTACGTACATCAGTTCGAGTTGCCATACCACATTAGCACAGAGATTCAGTTATCGATTATAATCCCGTAGTGGCAGAGTAGTGAAAGTATAAGTAGTGACAGGAAACGTTAAGGTTTGATGATGTTATTTAAGGAGTATAATCCAGTGGAATATATTTGGAAAGAAAATAAAGGACATGGAGAATACAGAAGATTAGAGTTTGGGAGAACAAAAAGAGTGGATGCACCTGAGCCATGTCATTCAAGATCTCTAACCATTGGTTGTTATCGTCTCGCGGACCCCAACCAGGTGGTCTACACTTACCAACATGGCTCAGTCCACTTGTCAGTGACTTCATGAATTTGTGCCATGTTTTGGTCTGGCCGCCCCTAGCTTTCTTCCAACCTACTCCTACACCATAAAACATCGCACGTCGTAGCAGTCGGTGGTCGGGCATGCGCAACATATGTCCCAGCCATCTCAACTGATTAAGTTTCACTACTTCCTCAATTGACTTGCCATCCTTGACTAGTACCCGTTTCCTAGCAACTGCATTACTTACTCGGTGGTCACAGGATATACGAGCAATGTTTCGAAGACACCTATGATCAAATACTAGTAACCTACGAATATCCTCTACTCTTACCGGTCATGTTTCACTGCCATTAAGTAGGACGGAACGGACTGCTGCGAAGTAAACCCGTCCTTTGGTTGGTAAACGGATGTCTCGCCTACACCATGAATGACGCAAGTTGGCAAAAGTTAGTCAAGCCTTCTATATCCATGCTGAGATTTCGTCACACACCAAACCACAAGGGCTGACTAGACTTCCAAGATAAGTGAAGCGGTCGACACGCTCAACTACTTCACTCCCTATCATTAGTTCGAGTGTCGATGTAACCCAATCCTGAAGTAACATTTTGCATTTCGAGGGAGAGAGTCGCATCCCGAACATGCCTGCATTGTTGCTTAGAGTGGTCAGCAGACTATGCATTTTGTCAGCGTCTTCACCAAATAGAACTATGTCATCGGCATATTCTAAGTCAACAAGTGAATCTCCCGGTAAAAGTTCAACTCCTGGAAATTTAGATGAGGAGTGTTATTTCTAAAAGCACGTCAACGGCAAAGTTAAACAAGAATGGAGAGAGTGGACAGCCCTGACCAACAACACTTGAGGTAATCAGTTCTGATGACAGTTCACCATAAGCTCTCACTCGACCAGTTGTGTTCGAGTAGAGGGCCTTTATAAGGTTAATGTACTTCTTCGGTACTCCTTTCAGTGACAAACACTGCCATAGAACCTCACGATCAACAGAGTCAAATGCCGCCTTAAGGTCGAGAAATACTATCATTGTGGGGCGTCTGAATGTGTGTCTATGTTCTAGAACCTGACGTAGTGTGAATATCTGATCTATACAACCACGTCCAGGTCGAAAACCAGCCTGGTTTTCTCTAGTCTGCATTTCACGAGCTTTGGTTAGACGTCGAAGTATTATTGAAGCTAATATTTTAGACACTATATTAGTCAAACTAATTCATCTGTGACTGTCATGTTTAAAGTACTTATAAAACTGAGTTTGTAAGAAACCCTCATGCTTTAGCCGATACTATACTATCTGTTAGGAATTATTAATAAACTCTATAAGAGGATGACAGATCTGTGTGGAAAATTTAACTTTACAGTAATTATCAAAACAATATCTAATTATTGCTTGTTTCCTGTCACTAAAACATTAACATTTTCCGTGATACCTACTGACTAAATCAAGTTTGTACGACGTTCCTGGATAAAACTGATCTATTTGCTTGCATGACGTAGACATCAAAGACAACGAAGATTTCAAGATTGATGATACAAACTTAATTTTAAGGGAGATTGTGGAACTCTCACAGACAGTTCTCCATATCTAACCGAAAATAAAAATAAAAACACAATTAGGACACATTTAATTTTGGCGAGATCAATTAACCAGAACAAATTAACCAGACAATTGACAAACCATGCATACATTTCATTGCAAATATTGTATTTTCAGTAACAAATAAAGGTTAAACTCTACTATTATCAGAATACATATCTATTTTTTTTTACAGAAAAGTTAACAAAAAGTGTAAAACAGTCCCAATAATTACATTAGGTCAATTTGATCCGAAACATTCAAACACTGTAAATAAGTAAATAACTGTGATAAGTGACTTATTATTTTGGGTATATATATACCTTTAGCCAAAAATTAGAAAGACATACTTAAATTATACAGTGGTATTTAAACGATTCAAGTCGACTGAAACCCAGTTGTCAATATGTGTTATAGAGTCAAACAACATGAAGTTACTTCAGTCATTTTTTTCAAGTAATCCTGGATAATAAATGTAGTTCATTGCATTTCTTCATATCTTCCTCTTACACCAATCTATTTTTAGGGTTTTAGTATTATAAATTAATTAAAAATACATAAAACAGTGAAGTATTTAAAAAGAAGATAAAGTCAACAGTTCATCAGAAAGGGCAATTATGCAATAAATGCAACAATTAATGACTACCGCTGGTTTATACAGATTAGATAAATATTATTCCAGATTGCTTCCAATCACTTAAAAGTAAACAATAATACAACGTAATACCAAGCCCTGCAATTTACTGGATTAGTGTATAAATGCATATATAAACATACAGAATCATTCATCAAAAGTCAATATATTCATAATAGTAATAATAATAGCTACCTTTTTTATCAATAGATTAAACTGATAAAATTAACGAATTATCTGTTTGACTATAATAAACTTTTATAATGATGATGATGGGAACGAGTATTGTGATTTAACATCACAGTTTGTTACCCAAAGAAAATGTATCCAAAACAGGTCTGTCATAGAGTAATAACCAATATCACAATGATACTTAGTTGAAACTGACCGACCGAGTTATAATGGGATCACTAGTCTATTTAAGTCCATTATGAGTTGTACTGTTTGCTGATGAGTCGTTGGAGGCTTAAGACGTGGATTTTACACTGGTTAGCATTCATTGAAATGTTTGTTCGCGATCGACAGAGAACCAGTACTTTCGATGGGATTTGGATCAATGTCAAACAATGTTATGGTCAGATAGGATACTACTAAACTATCACATTCCTTAAATGTATTTTTGATAGAGCGGGAGTCCAGACATATTACGTACTCATGCTCGTACGCCATCTTAAGGTCAAGTGGCGAATCAGAAACCACAGGTAAAATGTGACATCGGGAGTACTCTATTATGCACTCATTCAACATCGCAGCCTATATGTTCTTGTCTGGGTTAGAAGGACAAATGTATATGCGCCAATGGTTTACACACTGAACTACTTGATTTCCCAACTGAAGCTTTCCAGTCATTTCTCATTTGCATGCTTGGTTTAGCAGGATATACAAAGCGCGTAAATCAGAGTTAAACGTCTCAGATCGTAACAACTAATGGTACGTATTGGATATTTACTAATAAATATGTGAACTGCTCTATATATACAAGGAATCGTAAATCAGTAATTCGAAAGCAAGAAATACTTTAGAAATACTAAATTAAAATTTGTTTGAAAAAAATTGAAGTTTTGTTTCTAGAAAGACAAACTTTACTAGAAGTACTGTAACTGATTAAGATTGAAAATGAATATTTTCACCGCAGAATATTACTTATAAAATTTTCTAAAACGAGTTCGTACATACTGTTACGTGGTAATTCGAGTCTGATACTGATTTATAAGCTTCCTATATCCAAGCAAAACTTGTTACTCGGGTGTGAAAACCATTGGTAAATTGGGAACTTTTATATGCTAAACCAAATAGAATGTATATGCAGAACTCATTTATAAGTACAGGCTCCAATCGTAATATATATATACATCATAAATGTCTAGCCTGTAAACAACTAATTTGAATGAATGTCTTTGTTTTGCGAATGCTATTAAGTAGTTAGAAATGGGGATTTCCAATTACCATAAGTTATGCAAAGTAGTAATAATTTGATGATATAGCTAACACATTCACAACAAAAAAAATCAAGTAAAATGTCTACAACACTGGCAATTTATTCGTTCACAATACAATTTAGATTTATATCATTTTTCCACTAATGAAAACTGAAACTGTAAGTGGACAGATCCATATTTAAAATCGGATATATAACTCCCGAATTACCAGGCGGTATTACGTGTTTCAAATAAACGAAGCAAAATGGCTTTATATAGTTTTTTATTTGAACATACTTCATAATCGACACACGCCTTTTTGTTATGATATACTTTATGACTAAGAGACGTTTAATTATTGATCAGTGAAAAACGTGCACCGTGACTTGAAAATCTCCCCCATTGAATCGAAATCAATTCGGCTAATTTTATTGGCAAACTAAGATCGTGAATGGAAGTTTTGCAAACTTTTCTATAAATAGTTTCTAAGCCTGTTACTAGTGTCAAAACTTTGAAGGATAACCTTCGGAGTTCTATTGAGAAGCCCTGACCAATAGAAATCAAGAGCGTCGGATATGAGACAAGTATCACCAATGATAACAGGAGATGGTCGCGCAACTGAGTAGTAACACTAAACATACACATACAAATCGTTTAGCTCAAAAGTGAAGTGTACATAAGCATTTGCTAAGAAAGTTAGTTACATAAAAACTTTTCGAATGGTAAGTGGTGCTACCTCATGTTTGGTATTACTTATTAGGGAGTATAATCACACTGACTGAAGTCTTAACAAATATATCTCTTTTACGAAAACAATCGAAAAATGTATGAACGCATATAATTGCTTTTTACATAAATTAAAATGGACAGCCAACAACAACAATCCTATATGACTAAATGATTTAATCATTTAGGAACAGTGGTATTAAAAAGAGGAAAGGATTAAAATTCTCTCTATTTGTGACAAAAACAATAAAACAAATTAGCATGAAGTGACTATAATACGACCTTACGGATAAAGAATAAATGAATATACTGACGGAAAAAAAAAACAAATAAAAGAGATGCAACCAAGCAGAGTATGAATAAGTAGGATGTGAGAAAAATACAAATAAGAGTATCGAATGTCAAACGAAGAAATTTTCAGTAAAATAAACGACGGTTAGGGATGAAGAAGTGGAATAGTTAGTGGAATTATGTTCTTACACAGTCATGATTTATATATTGTACAATATCTGGCATGTATACAATAAAAGCGATTATGAAGGACAACAAAGTAATTATTAATCCAAATATAGACTTGTTGAGGTGAAGTTTCAATCCCGCATTCATAACTCACTGTACACAACATCAATTATAATCCCATATCGGATAATTATCAGCGTGTTTAAACAATATATATTTGATAAGCCGATTAACTAGTGATAAGATCAGTAATAGGGACTATGCCAGTTTAAGAGAATGATTTTATCGAGAAAGTAGAGTATACTTTAAAGAACTTCGAAGCAAAAAACAATTTTATGCGATTGTTTAATATGGACATAGAAAAAATTTCTGACAACCTGATGGGAGTAATTGTACTGTAAATGTGCCATTAAATGGGTGTGTATGCATCTCAGTAGTCTAAATATTTTATTGCCACACCAGAAACCTTAATTCACTTTAATCGTGTTTATTAAATCTTTTTTAAGCAACAAAAATTGGATCCAACGTAAAATATATGCTTTATAGTCCAATACATCTAATATGGCTATTGGATTATACTACATTTGGTAACTCATAGAAATCCTCAAGCCGAACGGAGATGTGCAAATTCTACGACGCCCTGCATCGAATTTTATTTATCCAGAGAGACGTAGAATTATGCATTAAAACAATCAAAACTGAGATAATTTGAACATAACACTTTATAGGGAAATCTTAGAAAATACTCTGTTAAATAGATCATATAGTGGTTTAAACTAATATCTACTAGCCAGATTATTTTCTGTTTAATAGACAAAAGTTTGCCCAACGCCGGATTAGAATATACCGTCAAACTACCTTACGTATATCAAAGTTTAACCTACTGAGTATATATGAAATGTCGTGACACACACACATCTTTAAAGCGATTAGAATTCAATCTCATGAATAAGTTACAAGACAGTAAACAAGCATTAACAAACAACCATACTAACAATATACATTACACTGTAATCATCAGGGCAATTAAAGACTTGTGCTTCCTTTTAAATGTCACATTATTTTAAAGCTTTAGGTGACTTAAGATTGATTACTAAAGTAGCCAAGGCAATATATATATATATATATATATATATATATATATATATATATATATATATGATGTGATTTTATATGGATATTCGGATGGTAGTATGTTAAATAACAGAAGCGTTTTAATAGTATTCAATCTGGGTTTTTTTATAAAGGAACGCTAGAAATCATAATCATAATAAACGTTAATGGAGAGAAACAGGATATATTTATGTCAAACTTTATTTATCTATACAGTTTATATATATATATATATATATATAGAAATTATTTTTATCTGAGACAAAATATTTTCAGAATGAAAGATGATTTTAAAAAAGATTTCTCCCATTTCTACAAAATACACTATTCAAGTATAACAATATGTAAGAATTAGGTTCTTTCAATATTCGTAGATCCAAAAAGTAACCATGTGGTGCAGTTGATTATTTTAAAAACCTTTTTTTTAATGATTATTCGAACACTGAATAATGATCAATCAATACCATAGTCTTACAAGGGGGTTAGTGCTAACAAGCAAGAAACCTAGATCTAGGGTTTCCTGCCAGATACCTTCGACCAGCTAACAAATCAGACTATTTTATCAAGCTTTATAAGTACAAAACTGTGCCAATGGTAACAACGAAATCGTACAGTCTTCTTTCAATCAGTTTTAGATCAAAACTAAATAAACTAGTTAGTAAGTAAGAGTAATTTATTGAAATATGCATTCAATATTATTTTTTCATGTTCGATAACAACAACAAAAAGTAGGACAAACAAAATCATGGATTATTCCGTTTGATTACAGAAAGAGGTGAACATAGAGGCGACAATATTATCTTGGTAACACTCAAATCAAGACAACCAACTAGGTGTAAAATATGAGAGAATCCAGGTCAGTGTTAAAAAAGGTGAGAAAATGAAAACACATGTTGTTACAAAAACTCTTCCATGAGAAAGATATCGCTGTTGTATATCCCCCACCCCTTCTTTATACTGTCTCCTATCTCTAGTGGTCTATTTATTATTAAAGAAAATTAGAGTAACAAATACTTGCGCAAATATGAAACAAAAAAGTTTACTTGTCTAATATGTGAAACAACAATTCAGAAACTTGTTTGACGCCATAAAAACATGAAGACAATTTATGATTTATAGGATATGAGTAAAGAGAATAATAGTGATTATTTTTTGGATATATATTTGTCTTTTTATTTCCACGATACAGGAGATTGATTATTAGTTGGCTGATATTCATTGAACATTGTGTATGAGCATATTAGCAAGCGAATCACACTAATCTATTCTTTTTAAACAAAGAAACTCTATTCAGACTACTTACTAAGCAAACGAATTGATGATAATGAACACATAAATATCTAGATTAAAACTACAGCATAGAGCATTGACTGTGTTAGTAACGATGTAGTATGTGCTACTGATGTCGACAGATATAAGTAGTACGTATCATCAGTAGAAAGTGAAATGCCTGGCGGCAGAAGGTTAAGAAAATCGAAGAAAAGAGAACGAGAACAGAGAATGATTGGTATGGAAACGAAGAAACAATGAGGACTGAGATGATTGATTGATATTTTACAGATCAATTATTTATTGTATGGTTTGCAGATTTTACTAAGAGATTCTGTAATTTTATGTTAAAATACATTTGGTTGTCCCACACTTATGTTCTCGTTCATTACAACAAAATTACGTGACACACTTCGACCCTTTCATGTTATGTCTTTTGAAATAGTACTGAAATCTGTGAGAAACTTTAAGCATACACATGATTTGTCTGATGTGAAGACTGAAGTATCGTACTACCCAGTTTGATTATGAGAATACAACGAAATTTTCCCTCTTTTAATCTCGATTAAAAGCAGATTCTGTTATGTGATAAAAAGACTTCAATCGTAGCCACTCCCATGTCATATTATGGGACAGAGAGAGAGAGAGAGAGGAGAAAGCGGTTCATAATAGACAAGAGAGTTTTTATCGTTAACGGAAGATGTCAAAAATGTGATACAACTAGACTGTTGACAGATTGGAATAATGATGACCATAAAAGTAGCATATTAAAAACGAAAGGATTAATCAGAGAAGTATTAAGGTCAACGTGACACACGAAAATAAGACTATTTTTGATTTGGCAAAAAAACTAATCGAGCGAAGAAATTTCTTTTCAATTGGTTCTCATCATGGCTCTACACTATATATATATATATATATATATATATATATATATATATATATATATATATATATATATATATATATATATATATATATATATATGATTAATTTTAAGGCATACTCTTTTTTGGGGTCTTCAACTATACACTGAACGATTATTCTGTAGACCACAGCCAAAACGTCTGCATACACCGGCAGAAGTTAATAACTTCATAAACACTGATGTCATGCATTAGTTTCACCAATAGATTGCACTGGATTTCAGAGCGTACGAGTAAGAATATTTATCCATGTTAACTAAAAAAGACTAACTGACAAGTTAAACAGAACTTTTCTGAGGTTACAGTTACTTTATTCAATAATTTTACATATCACGTACATACAACATGAAAAATCCAAACTAGCCTAGTAAATATGCTATTATGGGAAAAACGCAACACATTATTGATCAGCTACCAAACTCCTTTCAGTTGACTATACTAATTGATAATCAGTGCAGGACTAATCATAAATACTAACCACTGCCGGATGAGAAGTTTAGACAGAATGGATCAATAAGATTGATAGGATCGTTGTTATTAGACTACCAAAATTTAAGTGAAAAACATCAATACAGAGGAGAAAAAAGTGATGGGATATAAAAAAATAGTTGTTACACACACATCTATTCAATAGTATAATTAGTGAATCGATCTTGGCCTCCTGTTCTTATATATATATATATATATATATATATATATATATATATGATTGATGTATGAAATTAGGGATGTTATTTTGACTTTGGTGAGATTTCTTGGACAACAGGCGAATATTCTTAGTATTTGTGTCATAAATCTATATGAATGGTACGCACAACAATACAAACTGTATGAAGTTATTTGGATTATTGAATAAAAGTTATGCTTTCCTTCAGGCTAGTGAAACAGATGGTAGATACAATATAAAGTTACAAAATCTAAAACGTTAAACTACTCCAGAGTGATGAACTTCACACTGCTTTTCATATTATTTTGTTTATTATCTTTGTTTCCTCTTACCCTCCATTTGTCTAGTTGACCTTTTATTTTTATAGATAAATGTTCTTAACGAGTATGTGTGATCAGATTTTTCGAAATGTAATGCGCTAATATATCACATAGTTCTGATAATCTTCGTCTTTTCATTAACTATTTAAACTTATCAATAGGACTAAGTGCGTTAAACTACTCCAATCGCTTTTAAGTAGAAATGGATAGTGGCCAGTAATGGGATCGTCCTGTCCGGGACTCGTCAGTTGGATATATCTGCATCCCACTGTCTATGTTCCTTCTGGGACTCGAACCTAGCACCGTTCGTTTCAAGCACTAGAGTTACCCACTTAGCTACTGAGTCCAAATGGACTCTGGCTTATCCAATGAGCCTGTACAATACTCCAAATGTATTCATGAATGTACAGTTAAGCCGTATAAGCAGACAAAAGATAAAAAATGGTTAGATGTAATAAAAGTATCTTGCCAAATGAATTAAAAATATCGAGCAGTTGAGGAAAAGAGAGTTCAATGATATCGATTTTACTTTCAGACGATGAGATGAAGGAGAAAACAAGAATAAGTGTTGGCAATTTTTTCCTTAACTAGCCCAATGTATCGTATCCCGGGCTAGAAGAAAATCAGATATACGATACTTAGTGTATGATAAAGTATTAAGCTCATCGTGTTAATGATATCAACACTGATACATTAAAGGAAGCCTCGGATTTATGAATTTGAATATCCCGACACCATAAGACATAGCCTTAGTTTTTAGTGGCCCGAGATCTGAATACAAGTAGATCGTTTGCTGCTTGTTACTGAATGATTGTTGTCGAAATATACATCCTGGCTACCTTCATATATAATCATCTACTTAAATCGCTATAGTGAATAACGAAACGAAAGAAGTCAAATACGAGAATGGATTTCGAACACGTGTATTTCGTACAATCGTTGGTTGGAAGCGACGCAAAATGAAATGACGCACAACGAAGAAAGAGAGTGAGCCAACTCAATTTAACCAAGCGTGAATTTATCTTTATGGTCGAACAAAAATAAGTTAGAGACATGGGATGAGTAAGATAAGAAATGCACACATATACGTTTACATAAAAACAGTCAAGGTAAGCGAATAAATGAAAGGGTAAAAATGTGACTTGAGAAGAATGAATAGATCGATCAGTCCAGAGGCTGAAATAACCTATGTGGGCTTGACATAGTACCAGCCCCTACAAGATCTCCGAATTTACAGATAAATAACCAAAAAATATCACATAGTACAAAGATGCGCAAGCCACACCACCGATATTTTGATAATTTAGGTTAATACATACTGTGTTTTGAAGATGCTGGCTTTATGTTAGTATCGGTTACACCGACTATGAACGGCGGATCTGAATTTATTTTGTTTGAACACATAAATATTGATAGAAAGAGGCACTGAATATATATGCGCCACAAAAGTCACTGGGTTTGTGTGTGGGCTGTGATACTGTCCGGGTGCCATGGTAGCCGGTGACCGATAATTGGTTCATGAGCCATTTGTTTCCTCAGGATCCTCTAGCCCATATGCACCTTTGGTTCCGAATCGGGGTTTTTCAACTCCCCTAAGTGGATCCTTTATATCTACCAACCTAGTTAAAGTGCCGGACATTCGCTTTTTGTCCTCTCGATTTCGAAAACAACACCCCACCGCGAGAAGGAAGTGAGTAGGACTTCCGTGCCACTGGCTGTATACATGTGGCCATGTGAGAGCATTTGGAGAGAAAGAGCTGACTCTTCCGACTCTCAGCGGTACCAGGGCATTTGGGTGCGGTCTGAATAATATGAATGGAGAAAACTGTAGAGAATTTTAATTCGAATCTAACAGGCAAATGAATATCACAAAAACATCAAAACTGGTGTAAGCTAGAGAATCTCACAACCAAATAGTTCAAGTTGATATACAGATATAAACTAAATAGTGGTTAATCTATTCGAAATAATAAAAGTAAGGGATTAAATAGCTCACAATCTTTGTGGATAGCATGAAAATGTTAGCTTAATTAAATAGATGGATTGTGACTAGCAATGGAATTCAGGATGCGCGTTTTGTTCTATTAAATTCATACCCGTCGAACAAACTAGAGATTACATCTGGACTTAGCAGTTTAGTGGATTAAACGTTGCGCGTTATTTGAACATCAATATTGGGATGAAGGTACACCATAAATAGGAAGTGCGCATCCTAGGTCCCACTATTACCCATAATCGATCTATTAAATAAAATATGACAATATGACCAATGTGCACGGGATGCATCTATGCCAACTAAAATTGAACAAAAATCCAGATAATATCAAGAACGGGATAGTTTTAATCTTTTACAAGTTAAGTGGTAGCTTAATTGTCTGAAACAGCTGCGTTTCAATAATTTACTTGCTGGTACAAGCCTCACCTAGCATATTCCAATTTGAGAAAACAAAACATATCACATTAACCCTTAACGTAGAAAAATATACTTCGATAGAACAATGAGAAGACGGAGTCGATCTATAAAAATTTATAAAAGGGACTAATTGCTTTAAATTCTAGAAAAATATATGATTCAAAGACAAGTGTAAATGAACTTCTAGGAACAACTAGTTTAACTGGTTAAATTAAAATTATTTCGAATTATTAGAGATGAAACTGTTGCTTATAGTAACCAATTTGCAAAGAGGATGAAATGTAGGATTGACTGTGTGGTACAAAGAACTTAATAAATTAAGGATGAGAACAGTTTTTGTATCTATTGAAAAAAGTGATAATCAGATTCAAACTTACAAATGCTCAGTTTCAGAATAACTGTACAGTACAACTTACCCTATAGCTATCAGTTGAGATCATAATAGTCTGCAGTAAATAGTAACACTTCGAACTGTGTAAATAAGTTATTTTATAGTTACTACGAGAGACAATTACTATCAATCGAAACACATAACGAAAAATACAGTGTATACCATGTTACTGAATACTTTATTCCACGTTAAACATGGAAGATGCTAAAGTGAGCTGGAATTATTTAGTTTTGTTTCAGTACATGTCAATTCTTTCTCTAGAAGATAACCTTGATGACATTTTTAAAAATCATATTTCCCCAATGATCTTTGCTATTACCTAATTGACTCTTGTTATTTTTAGTTTGTTAATATTTTTATGTCCCATGTTACAATAATGACGAGGTTGGTGTATTTTCGTTTCTGACCATTTTCACAATACAAAGCTGTCTTGAACGTCCTATCTTCTCTACCTTATATTAGTGTATGGATGACTAACGTTGAAGTGTTATTGTTTAATAATTGCCATCCTATCGAATATGCCACAGAACAAGTTCGTATTAGGATAAGCTCAATCGATTTGTAATTAGCAAGTAACAGGCTTATACCGGACCCAGTCACAAGAGCTAACAGTAAAGGATCTCCCAATTATTACTTACTTAAGCCTGTTACTCCTAATGGAGCATAGGCCGCCGACCAGCATTCTCCAACCCACTCTGTCCTAAGCCTTCTTTTCTAGTTCCATCCAATTCTTGTTCATTTTTCTCATATCTATCTCCATTTCTCGGCGTAATGTATTCTTTGGTCTTCATCTCCTCCTTCAGCCTTGAGGATTCCATGCGAGGGCTTGTCTTGCGACGCAGTTCGGTGCTTTCCTCAGTGTGTGTCCTATCCACTTCCAGCGCTTCTTCCTGATTTCTTCCTCCACTGGGATCTGATTTGTTCTCTCCCACAGTAGGTTGTTGCTTATAGTGTCCGGCCAGCGGATCTGAAGTATTTTCGTAGACAACTGTTAATAAACACCTGTATCTTTTGGATGATGGATTTCGTAGTTTTCCAGGTTTCCGCCCCATACAGTAGAACTGTCTTGACATTTGTATTGAAAATTCTGACTTTGGTGTTGGTTGCCAATTGTTTTGAGTTCCAGATATTCTTCAGTTGTAAATATACTGCTCTTGCTTTTCCAATCCGTGCCTTCACATCTGCATCAGATCCACCGTGTTCATCGATGATACTGCCCAAATATGTAAAGGTTTTTACATCTTCCAAAGCTTCTCCGTCAATCGTGGTTGGATTTTTACATGCTGTGTTGTATCGGAGAATCCTGCTTTTCCCCTTGTGTATATTGAGACCTACTGCTGCTGAGGCTGCTGCTACACTGGTTGCCTTCTCCTGCATTTGTTGTTGCGTATGCGATAGAAGAGCCAGATCATCTGCGAAGTCTAGATCATCCAATTGCATCCTAGCTGTCCACTGTATTCCGTGCTTCCCTTCAGATGTTGACGTCTTCATGATCAAGTCGATCACCAGGAGACTCCGCCTGGAGTCCCTTTCGGGGGGCTACTGCTAGTCCCAAGCCCGGATAAAGGAGGAGGATTTGGCATGGGGTTAGCGACCCAATCCCGTATAAAACCAACTCGCTAAAAAAACGCTAACCAGAAAAAAATTATTCCCAATTATTACAAAATTGAAATATCTAAAATATTTTTAAAATCAAATTAGGTCATATCACGAAATTTGGAGAATGAAAAGCGAATGTCCGGCGCGTAAGCCGGATCAGTGAGTACAGAGGATCCACCTATGGGAGTTAGAAAACCCTAATTTCAAACCAACGGTGCAACATAGGTTCTAAGATCCTGACGGAAAAATGTGGAGTGTGAACGTATTTGCGGTCACCGACTTCCATGGGACCACATCTTCTGATGTTGCTTAAATTCATTGTATATTAAACTTCTGGGTCAAATGCTTGGACAGTGGTCCCCTAAGAAAACCGTCTGCTTCGGTTTGGGGACTCGGGTAGTATCCCAGCCCATATATAAAATCTATCATTTATGTGGCACATATATTCTGATGCCCCCCTTGTATCAATGTTTGTGTGTTTAAATGAAATAGTTATCAATCAAAATATACCATAAACTCAATGTACAATCGATATTTAATTCTAGAATATTGTATGATAAACAAAATTTATCTGAAAAAGAAAAAAAACGGAAGCAGCATATCGAACAAGAAAGTACCTTTCAGAAACGAACGAAATTAAAAAATCACTTACTTCGCTTTATGTGGTTGATATTCCGGTTTATTCTGATACACGGAACTCGCGGAAAATGCCGATGGTGGCAAAGTTAACGGTCCTAGATCTTTATTGACTGATTTGACCCCATTTGGAACTACATAAAATCAATAAAACAAGCAAACAAACAAAAACGAAGTGAAAAGATATAAAAATCATTTACCAAAATATCGTCATCAATGTCACATAAGCATATTAATTAACTTGTTCTAGTCCTAACAAAACTGATTTATATGTACGTAGAAAGAAATCATAAACATAATGGTCGCTAGACCTACACAGAATGGACAGAGAGAGAAGTATTACATTTAAAAATCAAATTACGTATTATGTGATGCGAAAACAGTTAATCATATAAAAATATACATGTTACATTGTAAATCATACGTCACATTGATGTAGCCATAACTATACACAGAATACTAATAATATTAATAATAGTATCAACTACTTAAGTAGCTTGTTGCTAAGACAACAGAGAAGAAACGGAACTTAAACTATGGGACTTAGCTGAATAGACTGATGAATAACTCTAACAAAGCAATTCAAGAATAAAAAGATATCGTAAACTGTTTTGTATAAACTCAGCAAACAACTGAATGTTGTAGAATTGTTTCTGAAGTAAATTTGCAATTATTCCTTTTAAAACACAACAGTAAGATTTATTTAGAAACGTAATTAACGAGTGTGTGTCTGTGTGTATCTTTAATTGTATCATGCAAACTTCTGTCATAAAAAATGAAATAAGAACCTGAGTTTAAGAGAAAAATGAAAATTCAAGAATTTTACAATACGTAAGTTTGTGCATTTAATCATGCATTTCATTGATGGTTATCTTGTGGTCATAAGTGTGAGAATATTAATTTCAAATTGAATACTAACAAAAAAGACATATTCTTGCCTTTTACAGTCAAAAGGAAAGCAGTCAGACAGAATCTAAAAGTTAATGTGAGCAAACAGAAGAAAGATTGTACATTACAAATTGATATTGAAAATTAAGATAGAATCCAGATAACTATATCGGAACGTCTAAGCATTAAAAACATATCAGTAATGTAGTCAAAAGATTAAACCGTCAAGTAAGTTTCTAGATTTAGTCTTGCAGCTTCATCCAATGTTCAATACAAATGGGAGAGGGATAATATTCATTGTCTTCTATGAGCACGATCTAACCTCAATGCAAAGCTGGATTACTGAAAATCTCGACCTCTACAATAAGAACTTGTAGGGATAAACATATAGGTGTCCGAAGCTTTTCTCGTTTGTGAGCACCCTACAAATTAGTTGGAAGAAGTCAAACAGATATGTAATGTTTCTTTATCTTTCAAAGTTGTTCAACTTAGAGCAAAGCTGTACTGTTGAGTGTATGATGGAAGAAAGGGTAATCATAAAAGAAGCCTCAGTTCGTCCTAAGGATTTGACACTAGTCGTAATTAGTTCAAGGTGGCTTGATTTCCATGTTTTTCTTTATTAAAAACCACACCTAAACTGCCTTTCGTTGATCGAATAAGTAGATATATGATGCAAAATACTTTGATTTTGAAGACCATAATTAATTATTTCACATTAAGAAGGATAAATCAGCACAAAATACATCATTTACCAGTCGATAAAGGCCCCCAAATGCCCTAGTACGGCCGAGAGTGGGGAGAGTCCGCTCTCCCTCTCGAAATCCTCTCACATGGCCACGCATATATAGACTCTGCCAGGGAAGTCCTACTCATTGCCTTCTCGTGGTGGGGGTGTTGTTTACGAAAATGAGAGGACGGAAAGCGAATGTCCGGCGCTTTAACCGGATCCCAAACCAATGGTGCACATGGACTCCAGTATCCTGAAGGAACAAATGGCGTATGAACCAATCGTTGGTCACCGTCTACCATGGGACTGCATCTCCTTACGATGCTCCACTGCCTTGTGGATCAGACGTTCAGATCGAAGGCTCGGGGTGTGGCCCCCTAAGAAAATCACCTGCTTCGGCCTGGGCACCCGGGTATTATCACAGCCTTTACACAAATCAATTGAGATTCGTGTAGCGCATATGTATTTGGTACCTCCTTGTACCAATACCTATGTGTTAAAATAAATAAATAATAAATTAGTCGATAAAGAAACCCAATCCTCACCTTTTGAAAACAAGCTATGAAAAACGACAATGTTAATATACACAACATTATAGCTAAGATGTGCCTGTACTATATCGACCCAAGTATTATTTTAATAAGATCAACTGTAGATTAAAAATTATCTATTTCTTAAACATCCTTCATTCGTAATGATAAACGTTTGGTCACAATTGATGACTATTTTTATTTCAATAATTTCAGTCAGGTTATGAGTCATAGAAACAAGGTAATCGAAACTCAGACAGGTTAACTCGAAATACAAACATAAATTTGCATCATGATTTATACTCAGATCAAAGTGTAATAAAGTGTTCAAGATAAATCTTTTTTTTTTCTCTCTAAAATGTTATTAGCTAACACCTATACTTAATGCTGTTCAAAAATTAATCTATCGAACAACATGATACAATACAAAGACGATGAGTCATCAGAGATCGGATTCTACTCGGTATATAATTAATTTATGAATGACGTGTTGAGCAAACAGTATCAATTCATTGATCAACCAAAAAAGAAATAAACTATACAAGAATCTACTATTAAATGAGTCATTACGTAAGGGTTTATTGACCGATTCCTTTTTTTCTAATCATTTGTACTTTTAGCATTTTGATCTAACAATTACACCGATGGAAACAATGTATGAAGTAGTACATCCATAAACAAATAACAATGTTACGCAATCTTCTATACGTTATCAAGTACTAATAGTGTAACTGTGATGTTTGTTAATGGATTTTAGGTTATATCTGAATTTTTTGCTATAGTATTGTTTATTTCAATTAGAAATCAGAATGAAAATACACTTTTCATATTAATATATATATATATATATATACAAGTAATTAAGTAATAGATTAAATCAAAAACAATGACAAAAATCAATATACACTAATCAGTTTCATGAGTGATATTCAGAATTTCGAAGTGAAAAATTGGATACAAGTTTGAAATTTAAATGAAAATTGTAAAAAATAAATAAATAAGTCTGGAAGAAGTGGGTATCTATAATATCGCTCGTGGGACGCTAGTGACTGGCTTTATGAGGTATTTTATGGAGTTCTAATGAGAAGCCGTGGCCAATGGAGCCCAGCCGTGTCTGTTGTAGAGACAGTTACTGACTGAAGACAATGGTGGACGGTGGAAAAATATTGTGGATTAATTGAAGTTAGACATTAACACTGTTGGATGCCGGGTCAGTGGTCTACAGGTTAAGCATTCGCCCACAAGATCGAAGGTCTCAGGTTCGACTCCCGCGTGCGGAATCGTGGATGCGCACAACTGAGGAGTCCCTTGCTGGAACGAAACGACCGTTCAGTGCTTACAGGTTTCCATGGTGATCCATCTTTAATCGACTCATGAATTAAACTACTAAAAATTACTACAATATCCACGAAACCCCATTCGAATAAAAAATAAATGATTAAATTTCAGGTTATAAATATAAAGAGCATTATTTAACGATTATAAAAAGAAAACAGATTATAAATTTTGTTTATCTAAAAATGTAATCTACAGTGATATATGCATTAATAAACATGATAAATTGAAATCCATTAGTTATTGATAATGTTGTTTATGACTGAAACTAAACTAGTTAATAATACATAATGAAATTATGAAGAATGTGTTTAGCTGTGTACTCTAAGATGAATAGTTTGGTCAGAAACTTTGTCAGCAGGACAAGAGGTGAGCTATTTAACAAACTAAATTTTATTTTCTTAGAGAGCGTTCAAAGAACATTCATCCTATTGAAATCTTATCTGATTTTTACATTATAGAAAAAATGAACAGAAACATAACCAAGTTGATATTAGCTAGATTGTACTTGATGCAGAAAAATTCAAACTTATATGACCTTGAAAATATTCGACACATTCATCTTTTATTACTGTTACTATTAGTTTATCAACATTTCGATAAAGTCAGATGAAATAGATGAACTCGGAGATTAGTGAAAACATAGATATAGTTACCTTATAATAAATAATACATCGAATGGAAATAACATTGGTAGAAGGAAACAGACATAGTGAAACCTAATCAATATAGAGAAAACGTGTACACAAGTTTATACAGCATCGAAGAGATGATCATAATATTGGTATTTCCTTTCCATTGTATGACTTCTTTAAACAAATCTTAAAAATAATTCGAATGTAAACAAAAAGCAACTTGTTTTTCTAAAGGCTAAAACTCAATAAAATAGGCATCGACCATATATGTATGGTGTGATTCATCTCTGGAAATTGTTTACTATAAACGATATTAGCTTTTAAATGAAGTGTGTAAAAAGTACAAGCAGAAAAAAACACAACTATTTTATAGGCAAAAACAATAGTTTGATTATAGTAATAAAGATGCAACCCATACGGCAAGTACAAATCTATGTAGTTGACGCTTTAGGCTTAGCGGTTTAGACCACTAAGTTCTACGTTCCAAACCCGCTTCACCTACACATTTAAAGTGTGGCTCATATCCAAGTACTCGGTGAATAAGTCACTGTGAGGGCTAACGCTATTATCTCAGACTGCTCAAAACGAAAGTAGATAAAGGAGTGAAATTTAAACTTGACTTTAATGAAAATAGAAGGATATTTTAAGACATCTTGTTAGAATAAGATTTTGGTCGAAAGAGATTTGAAAACAGACTTATTGAAATATCTGATAATAATTTTAGGCAGTATCTTTGGAAATGAATGGCAGTACATTGTAAATGTATGCATATTCCATAATATGAGCATTTTATGTATTATCCAATAAACATTTTTTGGGTTTATTCTTCATTTCCACTAATTTAGTATTTTACATATTTTCTTTGATTTGTCCTACAAAGTGAATTATTTCGAAACGAAGATAAGCGAATCACCATAAAATATTAGATCACATGTTTTCTCCCATTGATATACATAAGCTAACCGTTATTCATAGTTCCATTTAGAGTGAACCATATTGAATATTTCAAAAGTTAGTTATTCCACACAATTAGTAAGATTGAAATGAATATACTGAGGAATCGGAATACACAAACAAAGGTTCATAAAATACTGATTGCGACAGTTAAACCACTACTGATCGATGTAGTTAAACTAGTTTCATAGAATACGATGACTATTGAAGAAATAACTTATTTAATACACGATTTGCCCTATTTTTATATAAATAATGATAAGTTTATACGGTGACATTAACGCTAATGTCAAAAAGGATGAAAATTTCATATTTCATAAAGAAACCTGGGAATCAAGATACAAAATATTGTTGAAACAAAGGCAAAATTGTACTATAACTCCCGAAACAAAATCAATTGTTTAAGTATAGTATAGGGAAGAGCCAATGAGAACCGAAGACGTAACTTTCAGGCTTTTCAGCAGAATTCAAATATCACTTATTCTGATGAGTAGAAATGTATTTGTATACTGGTGAAAACGATTAAATTAATGGCAAAAAAATCGCTTTTTTGAAATGGAGTTAAAATAACAGTATAAAACGCAACAAATGTTCAGTTCTGCCTCCCTAGATTGCATATAACTGGTAAATCGGCACTACCTCTGAATTCTAGCCCTAAACCTGTAATCCTGGAGAAAAAAACAACCTAGTGGCACTGTATTTTATTGACGAACTAACCAGATAGTACATCGTGCATTTTGGCGTGAAAGTCATTCATCCATATTGCTACAAAGCAATTTTCCACCATAGATGGTTTCGGTGCGTGATGAAAATACTAGACCTATACACTTAGGTTCTAACCTTAAATACCTAATCTTAACCAAGAACACTGAGGACTCTAATATTAATTTCGATCCTCAAGAGTTTATGGAAGTGGATATTCTTTGTTCATAAAGACGAATTAAATGTGGTTTTTCTATCATTTACTGACAGAAGCTTTAAACAGACGCATTACATTCGTGAAATCTGTTTGCAGTTTATAACATTATTGTTTACTTGATCATAAACTTCATTCGCATAAGCCATTTTCTGATTGGCTAAGAACTAGTAGCAAATTGATTGAGGTTGTTTTGTTGCTCGTCTGTATACTATATTCTTGCTAAAATCGGCAACAAAATTGACAATAACAAATAGTCGCTAATATTTAGGACTACAATTGATCAGACTCTGTAAACATATGTAATTGTCATAGGTTGAGGGAGACAAGTAAAACCGTTGGACTCAGAAATCTGAAGGTCTGAGATTGATAAATGTCGTAGTCCTTGTTCCATACTGATAAGTATTCCCATACTAAGATTAAACAACTATCAAATCCTCTACTGATTTTAATGGTATCCTTAAATGACGTTAATCTGTGACAAAAACCCACCTTCGAATTAGTTTAGTTTCCCAAAAAAAACAACTGATGACACAAAAATATGAGTAGCACATTAGGGCATCAAGAAAACTGACGGTATAGCACAGTTAAAATTATTTTACTCATAGCGAATGGTTGTGAACAATATTCGCATTATGGATCTATTAAGTAAGGGTTACCCACAAGTGTTGGAGACTGAGAATGACTATATTTGAAAAAGATGTAAATATACTCAACAAAGTAAAAAATTTTTACACAACAATACGGTAAAATAAGAAATCGAAATATTGATATATTTTCCCATAAAAGTTTTATGCTCAGTTTTTGAAATTTCTATGTGTAGAAATTAATTCTTAGCTGTCAATAAGTCAGACCATTTAAGACGATGGAGAAAGTCAAGTTTTAAAAGCTAACACAATCAAAAATCAATTCTAATTATTATTTTTTAATGTCTTTAACTAACTAAATGGTATGACAATCGTTCCTAGATCTGATAAACCTCTTTTGCATTCATGGTTGACGTATTTTCCAGATTAGCGTAATCGATTTTACCCAACAGAAAAAAGTGGAACAGCAGAAGCACACATACGCACATATTTCTGTTCATTCAAGGAATAGTTCCAAAAACCACTTCAAACGTAAAAACAAATTTTACAATTTCTTGTTTTGAAATTAAGAGCTATTCCATCAGAAATAATGATTGTATTTTGACTTGAAAATAAATAAATGATTATTATACTAGAGATGGGGGAATTGCGGAGATTGTCATATCTCATGGTTTACATAACTGGTCAGTTGTTAAGCGCTCGCTGAGAAATCCTACGTTCGGTTACAGATGTAGGGTTGTAAGTGTGCGCTGTTGAGGAGTTCCATACAAGGAAGAAACAGTTATGTAGTGATTCCTAGTTTTTAATGATTGTCTAACTAGAACCAATCCGTGATGTGAACTATAAAATAAATAATCACTTCTAGTCTTTCTCATCTATTGCAAAATAAACCGGGAACAGAAGTGAATAAAAAGAAATTGAGTGAACTAAAACAGTTTCTAATTTAAACGATTAGTAGTTATGATGTATTTTTTATCGTTAATCTGTTTACAACACAGAGATTGTTTTTTGCTATTAAAAAAAGCCTTGTTCAATTATGCCTGGACAATAATCCTGACTGGTACATCCGCCTACAGATTAAAATTAATAATAATCTGATGTTTATCTGGCTTATAAAAAGTGACTACAAATTCACAATTTATAAAAAGACAATAACAATGAATAGATCAAATTTTGTAGATTAATCATTGTGTGTGTGAGTAAATCAAACGACAACGGTAATATTAAAGTGAAAAAATTTTCAACGCCAAGGTGTGTGTGTGCATGAGAGAGAGAGAAAGGAGATGATTAGTTAAATGTTCCAATGATTTTCAATGATCAAAAACAAATTTACTGCGCTACTTATTATTATTTTTTATTTTACTGTTGTTATCGTTGTTTTTGATCACATTAAACAAATTTAATGATTGTCATTTTTCAAAATAAAATCTTTTCGATTTTATTTACTTAGACAAGCAAAGTAACAATGATAATTAGTGACAAGATTAAAGTGTAGAAACATGAAAATATAAGTGATGTGGATTGGTTCATTTCAGTTAGGATAGAATAGTGTGTCATATTCAGCTTACACAAGTGAATACAACTTGCTTGAGGCGGTCAACATTCATTGACTGATAATGGCTGGAAAATGTTATTATGTACATCTACATACCTGCTTATCTAATCATAGCTACCATGAAATGCATTGTTAAGCGAAACAGGTAAGTAAAAGGTGAACAGATTAAGGATACGGTAACAATTCATATGATTGAATTGAGCTGTAATGTAGAAGTGTAAATACCCTATTTTAGTCCCAAGATTGAAAACATCAGATAATTATGATTTAAATCCGCCTCAGTAACGCAGATGATGTATACATTTAATAACTTTCTTCAAATTTCAAGTTTTAATATTATAATATGGGTTACATTGTTTGATTTAATTTGTTCACTTCCAACCACTTTTTCTATGCATAACTTCTACTAAATTCGATATAATCATTACAATTCAAGATTATATTGGGTATATTGTTTTACAGAAACGACTCAACTAGCAAAAGCATGATGAATTGACTAAATGTGGTATTGAATACATACTCTATTGTTGATAATAATAATAATCTAATACAAATTGTTATTTTCAAGTTAAATGACCAATATAGGTGACGAAACGTCTTCAGATATGTTATAATCATTCTAAGTGGCATTTCACATTACAGATGTAGTTTTTCATTGAACAAGTGAGTAGACACTCGGTTTTTTGTTGAAGTTTATGAACTGTAAGGATTTTAACACTTGTATTTCATTTAGATACGATAGTCTATGAATTATATGCACAAGCTGAAGACAGTCCTTTCGTGATGTATTCATCAGATAAGATCTATTGAAAATGAACGAAAACTGAACAGTTGACTTCATCTCACGATTTTATACAAAGTGAAAAACGAAGAAATCGGGCCTAAAGACGGTTCCAAAATCACTCAACCAATAATTTGAAAAACAACCCACATTTTTAAATTCAGTCGATTCAAGCAACACTACGAAGGACATTCAATTCCATCTATGATATCCCCTTATCTCTCATACCCGATATAGCCGAACATCACAGATCATAACTCCTATACAAAACTTTCAAGATTGTCAGCACCTAAGAACAGAATGAAATTCTATCTTTTAAATGATGTATAAGTTATAGTTTTTGAGATTTATTGAACTGTCGAACATATGTTAAATTTTCGTGTACTGATCTCAAAATAAAGTTTTCTTGCTTTTACTCATCTGAAAAACACGATCACCTCAATGATTGTTGATTTTTCTTGACAATCAAGTAGATGAAAATCTTATATTCATTTAGTTGAACAAAATGTAAAATAAATTAAAAATAATTATGATTTCCGATTTTATTTTAGATGTTATAATGATTAGTCAGACACTACTAACTAACTAGTGAGAGATTAATCATTTTATTAGTTTAATAAAGGTTGATTAAGACAAGTGAATAGAGGCCATGTGCAAATATACAACGTATACATACATATATCAAAAGTAGATTTAGATAACAAGTATTATAGTAGTAACAATAATCATAATGAAAAATTTGATCAGAAGAAATAGTAACTGACAAGTATACATATATACATATACATATATTGCGTACAATTTCTTACGTGTGTGGTACATTGTAAACATAAGTCAAATCTGATAAGAACTACAATAGAGGTGTCATAATTAATAAATTAACAATATGATTTATTTAGTTAATATATTTTTAATTATAAGCAGCATATCAGTCAAAAAAGTGCTTTCATACTTTGAGGTGTGCTGCATGCTTTTACTATTGCTTTTCTCTCTTCTCTAGGTTTGGAGTGATGAACAGAATCAACTAACCTTGTGTCTTATTCACTCACCTACATGTCTGAATAGAAAAGTTGAACTTGTTAGCTGTTGTTGAATTAAAGGAACATGGACATTTGTATACACAAATACGTACATACACACACGCACAGATCAAACATGGAAGGAACAGTGTGATAGTTTACTTTCCGAAGCTTTAATTAGCATTTGCTAGAAATCAGAAGTTTGCAGTTTCATGAAAGGAGAGAAGTAGATTT
Organism: Schistosoma spindalis; assembly: GCA_946903255.1. NCBI lineage: Eukaryota > Metazoa > Platyhelminthes > Trematoda > Strigeidida > Schistosomatidae > Schistosoma > Schistosoma spindalis. The sequence goes on along the minus strand of OX336420.1, from coordinate 24,930,477 downwards.
ATAATTTGTGAAGAAAATGACTAGTGTTAATTAATACGTTAAGCATGATATTTTTTTACACGAAAATCAGTAACACTGTACTAACAAGATGAATTATTGAATTATTAAAGTATATGCTAATAACTTGAGACATATTCAAGAATATTCAGCCATTTAACACTGTGCAAAAAAATGACAATGAATATTGGACTAAAAAATTGAGTGTCTAAGATGTTGATGTTTTTTTAAATATCCCAGATCAGTACTATTAAAATTTTCGATGAAATTCAAGGTAACGTTTTCTTCGTACATAACGATTAATGATGATACTTATGTGAATGCTTAACCTACAATAGCTTGAGTGAAACTCGAAAGATGCAACTACTAGGCAACTTATTGCTGAGGATATATACAACTTTACTATGATTATCATAAAGGAAGTGTTAAATAGACAAACTTAGGAATTTACCATGTTCTGCCACAGTATATTAGAAATAAGACAAAAATGTTTTTATCAGGTTTATGTCAACACAGAAATTCCAAGATAGATCCAGTGAATATCATATTGACCATGTAATGCACTGTCAAAATCTACAAAATGATATAGACAAGGAAAGCTTTTTAATAGGAGATAGATATAGTAACGTTAGTCTGACGATGTTTTGAAAACGGAAAGTGGATAATAAACTTTTTATGCAGAGATGGATGGTAATCAAGGATAAGCGTTTCGTCTCATTTGAGATTTGTCAGCCGGATGTACCTGCATCATAGAGTTGGTATTCAGTCAGGGAATCGAATTCAAATCACAATTTACAGTAAAACTCAAAATACTGTCCAACATAAATTCGTCCCAATGAAATCAGGTACAACAAGTCTTTTGAGAGGGATCTTCTGAACTGATCCTAATACAAAAATTTTGTGGATTTTATGAGATCATAAAATGCAAATGGGGCAAGGAAGACTGAGGCCTCAGTGGATCAAAAGTCTACATGTAAGCGTAAAATTTTTCAAACTGAAAAAAATTAACAAGGAACAGTTTAAAGCTTTAAATTCAGTTCAATAAAGATATATATAGTGTTGTCATTTATAGACATCAAAGATTACACAACACGGTCTTGTTATTAGTTTACAAGTAGAATAAATTATGGGTATGTAATAAATGAAATCATGACTGCATAATCGGCGTGAAATTGAATATTTAACTATTCTGTCACTGATAGATGACTGAATATTACGGTGCATAGCGATTGAAGTACGAATTTCTAAGTTCTTTAGTTGATTGAAAACAAACAACTGATACTAACATTTTCATAATTTACGAATTAAAGTAAACCTTTAAGAAGTAATATGATAAAGAGAAGGAATTACTGTTATATCTAGAGCTTAAATCTTTGATATACCGCATACAACTTGAGCACTCGAAAGCCAGAACCCTCCAAGTCGTAAATGAAAAGACCGTGTCGTTATAATCCAAGACAATAAGTATTGCTTTTGGCCCATGAAAAGAGTTTATCTTAATAAATAATGTGATAACTATTCCTCTCCCTCCAAAAATAAAATCAGACATTTCATAGATTACAGCAGTAGAGTAACGTAATTTTAAAACAATAGGAAATCAAAGCCATTCAGGGGTGAAGTACAAAATCCACCACAATATCTATAACGGTTTTTAAACTGTCAGAGGACTATTTTTGATATTTATTATATCTTCCTATAAAAAGATGATTATGTAAAATTCGGAGTACCGTTGAAAACCATGAGACATCGAATAGTTGTTTTGTCCTATTGATGTCACTTATTTACCTGGTACACGGTTATTTACTCAGCTTTGAAAGTGTTTGCGAGAGCTAGTGATATAACTGTGGCTGACTAAACTGAATTATGCGCTGAAGGGCTTGGACCTGGAACCTAACGCTTGAAGATAAGGACCTGTATCTAGTACACCGCTGCTGTTCCGCATGAGATTTCCCGAAAGTATCCTCCAACAGCCTAACCAGGGATTGAATCTAGAACAATGAGTCCTTACGGGAAGCGCTTAACTTTTAGAATGATAGTCATCAACAATGAGATTGATTGAAACTAGTGATGAGGATAATCAAATACCAACTTAGTGGTTTACACATTAGGCATTCGTCTTCAAGCCTAAAAGTCTAAATTTGAATCCCGTCGGAGGCTTTTGATGTGCACAATCGATTTTCATATTACGACGAAGCAGCTATCTAATGCATCTTGGTTTCCAAATGGAACCGGAAATGGTACCAATATGTAACGAAAATTATTTACAAATTATACTGACCTTAAAAAGCCCTCTAACAAAAAGTTAGTTTTATTTAAGTTTTTACACAGACTGAAGAATATAGCTTTAACATTAATCCATATAAATCTTGTAAAACTATTCACAATAAACATTACATACACGAAGACAGAAAAATATTTGAAAGAGAATTTCAAAAAGTTAAATTGTTACATCAGATCAAGCAAAATATAAAACATAAGTGACTTAGCAAAACAATACATTTGTCTTAAAATGAAGACAATCAACCTTAATCATAGCAAAAATGTCAAATCATTGTTTTTAGGTAAAATTTTGGGGTATATAGTGCATAAACAAAATCTTGATCTTCAATGTATATATATCAAGTAACATACTTAAGCAATCATGTTTTTTTATAAAAAGAATAACTGTGTTGTTTTTAAAAAGTATACGGTGAATTTCATACAATTTAATGTACAGAAAATAATTTAATTTTGTTTTAACCCATTAATAAAACCCGTTTACAGAAAGTCATAACCATAAGTAACAATGCTTAATGAACTGAAGTAAAAAAAACAATGTACTCCATAATCAAACTATATCAAAAAGTACCGTACGATGATTTTAAATTTGTTACGGACAAACGAATTGCTCATTATGAATGGTAAGTATTCGTTTTCTGGGCATACCTCCATTAATCAGACAATTGTTTGCATATTAGGTGTTTTGAAACAATTAATACAATGGCTAGCTATACTATACTACATAGGTTCTAAAGTCATAATAACGTCAGTAATATTTAGATATATCAATCAATAATTGGGAGTCTAGTTTTTAAAATACAGTAGTAAATAAAGTATTTTGACAAGAGTGATCTCAAGTTAATTACATAGGCGATATTAAAAAGTATAATAATTATCAAAATGTTTTTTAAATTGACTAAGGTGGCTAGTCAAAATGGTGCCAAAGAATTAGTAACTCGTTAATATATTCACCGCATACAAAATAACGTGAATGTTAGCCTAAAATGTAAATGTTTCGCTAAAGTAACTTATGATAGGACATATATAAAAATGGTAATATTAATTTGCATGTTTACATCAAGTATATTTGCAAATTTATATGATTGAATAAGTTTTTTAATTAAGTGATAAAGTACTACACACAAAATAAAGACTAAGTAATTGTTTCTTAAACAGAAAAATAAACCAACATTTTTAAAATACATACCACGCACATGTGTATACAGGCTAAAACGATTATTTTAACAAGTAATTACAACGCATTCATTGATATGTAAGACCAAAGTACTATGTACTAAATTCTGTTAGAATTTTATTATAAACAGAATCATACTTAAATGTTTCATGTGTACATGTTTATTTAAGAAATGTACACACCTAAGAAAAACGTAAAATGAATACAAAATAACTTTTCGAAACGCTCCTTACAACTTGTACTGCAGTGAAAAATTGGTATATTGATGACGAATAATCGCCAGATGTTTTAGATATTTAACTCGATAACTGTCATGGGGATAAACACTGTAAAATCGGAAAAATCCTATTGGCTTGAGTATTTAGGTAACGTAATATATGCTTTACCCACAACTATAGACTATTGATAGCACACATATAACTGAGATTACCAAAGCCTTATACTTGTATGTATAAAAACAAGTCTAAAAAGACTTAGTGCTCAATTGCTTCTTGATGCTTTCGTACCAACTGATATGTGCATATATATATATATATATATATATATATATATATATATATATATATATATATATATATATATATGCTGGATTAAATTTATTTCCACATATTGACTGAAATATAACATAAAGACGAAGTTATTTTGTGGGATTACAGACAAAAATTTTATTTTTTCATCAGCATGCAAGTTATTTGACTAACGATACAAAACAGTAAGAAGAGATAAATTTTATTAGGATTTTACATTAACGGAATAATGTTCTCTGTTTACTTAACATCTTGATAAACAAGAGTAGAAACGCGAACAGCAAACAACCTGTGTTAGGCTGACTCACAAATTAAGCATAAAAACCGTAAATAAATTTACAATTACGCTGAGAGTGCGTAAGTTATGAATATTATATTCTAATAGACCGTGAGAAAAAAACGTATCAAAGTAAGTGGTATATCATTAAGTCTTTTAGCTATCAGTTACTTTTCATGAATAGGAAACTATGGAGTTAGTGAAAACCGGTTTGACAACATGATTCCAGCCAGATTAGTAATTTTTTCAAAGGAAATTTCTTTTGTTTTGCCCTTATATTTTAAGATATACTGGTATAATGAACGCCCAGTTATTGATATTAAAAGCACATGGAAACAGCTCTTATAAATGTCAGTAATGCTTGAGTGCTGTGAAAAGCGTGAAGTTGGTTTTCATTTTCCGGTTGCCTACGACATAGAAGAGTTCTTCTAGAGCACTTCATACTGAATTAAGAAGTTACAGCCTGAGCTTCCTTCAGTTTGGATGGCCATATATTTCGATTATCACTATTTTATTTGAAATGACCAGAATAACAAACTTCTTGTTACAAAAAATAGGAAAACCAAAAGATAAATCCGCCGTACAAACTTTATGGTAACTTTATTTTTCTAGAAATTCCTTAATTTAATGTCATGAATTAAAAGAATATACATTATCGAAACGCTATGCAGCTGATTTTCTTCACAAGTTCGAATGATGAAAAAAATATATCGGTATAAAACATCCTAAAGTTTAAAAGTCCTGATAAGATTATACAGATATAAATTAAAATACAAGTAGAAACTGTATAGTGACGAATACTATAACCAATCTAAGGTGTAACAGTCAACAACATATGTGCAGTAACTTTTATATCTAAAGTCAAGATATATACCCATAAATAATTGGCGAACTAAGTAAATATACTAAATCTGGCATACATTAAGGAGGTATAAAGTGTTAAAGGAAAAACTAAAAGGATGCTTACCTTGTGAACAATATGCTCTAGGAACGATAGCGAAGTACATAACAATACATAGAAATCTGCATAAATTACTAATGTAAAGAGTCAAGTGTTGTTTTGCACATGGGAATTTGTAACTAATCCACATGGTTAGTTTGACAAACTGAAATTAAATCCAAGTGATGCTAATGAAAATATATTATGAATTATATTGTCAGCTACATTAGCTTCTGTGTAAAACAAGGGTAATGCTTCGTATATCCCTAAAAAGAAAAAGAAAAATGGTTGTAACGTAAAAATATCACCAATAAAATCGATTATTGATTTGATTATTCGAACTTGCGATTTTAAGGCTACCATGTAAATATTATTAGGTGGAAAAACAACCAGCTAAATAGACGACACAACAGTTAGTAACATCTAGCGCTGACATTGTACGTTCTTTCAGATTCCACGGGATCACGTGTATTGTCATTAACAAAAAATCAGTAGATTATGTCTACAGTAAATAAGCATTGCCGGTGTACTGAGATCCTCCCGTCTCATAAACCCCAGCCTTCGGGAGAAATATGGACGAAATATTGTAAAAGAGGACAAAAGTCTGACGAAATATTATGAAACGATACACATAAGTGTTAAGATGACATATTTACACGAACACTCAACAGTAACTAAACGCGTGTACTTACATTGGAGTCAAAAGTGTTCACAAGGTCAACTACCCAAACATTTGAAGCGGGCAAACAAAATTGGGCATTGAAAAAATCCATAATTGTGCATCTCAAATTCGGATTTGTGTGATGAAGACAAAAAGATCAACAACCTATGTTACTTGTTTTCCAGCATGTATCTGTGAGTGTTTAGTCTGCGCTTGAATGTGTCAATTGAAGGTACGAACAATGCTTCGAATTGCAGGTTCCAAGAATTGCCGACTCGGTCTAAAAACCTGTAAGTAACGATTGTTTTATCATTATTGGTCTTTCTACTCGTTTTCTACGTTCTTTGAGGTGTTCATATCTAGTGGGAAGAAAAAGAGAAAATATATTAGGTCCGAAGTCATTTCTTAGCATTCTGTACATCAAAATTAGATCACCACTTATTATGTAATAGGACAAAGTTAAGGCGTCTAGCTTGTCAAGCCGTTCCTCGTACTCTAAATGCCTGAGTTCTGGAATTGCACGGGTTGCTACGCTCTGTACGAGTCACATTTTAAGCAAGGGCTTGCAGCCTGAACGCAGTCCTCAAGCTTGGTTCCCACAATTGTTGTGTACACTGTAATGAACAAGGTAGTATCTAACTTAGCGAATGTCCGTTTTAAATCCCAGAGGAATTTAAATCCCTTAGCTGCGACCTATTGGCAATGGGCTGTCGTCTTTAGATCATGACTGTCACTCTAAGATCCTTATGAGACCTGATCACGGGTACAGGCACTTCCTCTATGTTGTACTTATTAACCTTGTATCCCCAAAGTGCACGTAGATCCACTTTACAGTGTTGATGGACATCGGCCACTCTGTAGACCAGTTACACACATCATTTAAGCCTACCCAAAGTGCGTATGCATTTTCGTCTCCCGTTATTACTCGTCAGATTTATACATTGTCGGAGTATAATAACATTGGTGACTGTATTATACTTGGGAGATCATCTACATACAGTATGAAAAGTAAAGGACCTAGGACAGAACCTTGAGATACTCCACTAAGTACTGGTATTTAGGTAGAGCACTTGCAATTTACTCTTACTTCCTGTCCACGTTCTACTAAGAAATCCTCAAGCCATTTTAAAAGTGGTCCGGCAATACCAAGATTTCGTTGGCGTCTTTTAAAATGCCTCACTGAAGTCTATGTAGACAACATCTACTGAGTTTCTGTTGTCTAGAGTCTTTATCCAATGTTCCCTTGCTATAAGTAGGTTTGTTGTGCAAGATAAACCCTTTATGAAACCATGTTATTCGCCGTTTAACATATTGTGGGTTTCCACAAATGTCATTATGGCATATATGACTATTCGTTCCAATATTATGACTACGACGCTGGTGAGGCTGACAGGTCTGTAGTTTGATGGAGGTTGCCTTGATCCTATTTTATTTTTGGTAGTGACGATCGCATCTTTCCAGTCCATAGTTAACACACCTTGGTCAAGTGACATATTGAATATCACAGTTAGTGGGGCTGCGATGTATTGTGCAATATCTCTCGGGATTTCGGAGGTTTAGCTCGTCCCTTCCTGTTGAATTTTTCATGCCTAAGGTGCTAAGAATCTTAAATACATCGTGTAGATCAAAGTCTGTGGTGAGCGGGAAGTTTGTCGATTTTGTTCTTTGTCTGGAAGAGGTTCTTGAGTGAAAACTGCCCTAAAATAGTTAGCTATAGCCTCTGCTTTTTCTTGATCTTGTATCATTTCAGATTCCCTCTCTTCTTTGATTAGATTGGGAATTCAATGATGCATCCTTGTTCTGCAATTTATGTATGAGAATAGTCTCTTAGGCTGCTTAGGTGCAGATTATGCTAGCTGAATTTCATATTTTCTCTGAGCTTCCTGGACTTTAATTACACACCTGTTTCGTACCGACCTGTAGGGTTTCGTCGTACCTGCTGTGCCGAGGCTGATGGCAACATTCCAACATTTCTTCTTTTGTCTTAGTAAACATCCAATCTCACAGCCCATTCAGGGATGGCCGTGCCTTCTCTCCTTTTGGACTGTTCAGAGTATAAACGGTTGAGTTACCCTATTGCGTAACTGCCTGAAGTGAGTCCATGCCTCTTGTATCGATGCCTTTGAGTCAAGTTCCCAGTTTTTAGCCTATGTTGCGGAGTTGATTGCTTCTATATCTGTCTTCCATTCATCAGGACGGACCGGTGCAACTGTCGGACAGACAATCTCAGCCATGAATTTGAATAATATAACTGCATGGTCACTTATCCCTAGAAGTGAAAGGAAAGTCATTCGACCGACATCATCACCGTGTGTGAAGACTAAGTTCAAGAAAGACGGGGAGCTGCGTAAATCATATCTGGTGGGATCTCTAATGTGTTGGAATAATGCCAGTGTAATTGAGGTTACTAACAGTTTGTAATCAAATGGCATTATCGATGAACCTACTTCTAATTTAGCTCAGTTTATATACGATGCACTAAAGTCGCCTACCATGAGGCTTTTATCCCTATTACACCAGGACTTAAGTCTGCTTAGGAGGGAGTCGTCTGTCACACATTCCGGGCTGCGATGTACTACAACTAATTCAATATCTTGCCGTCTGCATTTCAACCTACAACGCATCAGTTCACATGTCCTTGAATCATGTGCCACTGTCTCAACTGCTCGCATTGTTAAGGAACTTTTCATGTGTAGGATAACCCCGCCTCGCCTACGGTTTAATCTGTCAACCCTACTGGATAAAAAACCAGTCAACTGAATTTCACTGTCTAACACTTCTGATGTTAACCATGTTTCTGAGACAGCAATAACATCCGGTTTTTCAACATCCACCATTGTCTTGAGCTCTGCAATTTTATTTAGTAGGCTGCGAGCATTTGTGTAGCACTTCTTTAGGTCTGTTGAAAACTTTTCTTTACTACCCAGAGTGGTTTGGGGATCGTTTTGCTCCGAACTTTTACGATTTGAAAACTCTTATGTACGAGGTCTCTTTCACCGTTTCTGAGGCGCTCTTTTTTATATTTCTGCAGCCCGTATCTTAATAAGGTCAATCAGGCTGGGATCCTTGAGAACGCAGATCCCAGATCGAACCAGTTTGCGTGAATTTCACAGTATCAGGTTTCTTTCATCAACAGTAGAAGGAGTTACCTTTAAGAGGAGACCTTTCTAAGTACTTTCAGAATCCATCTTTTTTCCTATTCTGTAAAGCTTATAGATACTAACTCCTGAAACTGCTTATGGGAGTAGCTTGCTTATCAGGGACTTAATGTGGCCAAGTTCGTGCTCAAATCTAGGCTTTGGTTCCTTTTCGGAAGATTCTTTTAATTTATGGAAAATGACTGACCTCTCATCGATTTCCGTCTCAACACGTTGTGGAATTGTATTTCCTGAAATAGTCTCCACCGCGTAATCCTATTCCAATATAGCGTTCAAGGCCGTAGTCATATTATTATTTCTTAGGTTTCTCTTCCTAGGTGTGACTGCGAGCCACTCATTCGCCCTATTTTGTCTCTTAATCACATCCTTTAATTCGCACATACTTGGCTTCCTCATAGATTGTTATGCGTTGATGTGTGAGTCCGGAACTGAAACCGTGGATTTGTGGAATTATGGTCTACTTTGATATTAGTACTGCCCCAATAATAGACCTACTTCTAAAATTGTAGATTGTTTACGATATAACTGCCTAATCTATAAGATCCTTCGTGGAAGTCACGTCATTGTCTACCATGATTCATTGAGTTATAACAATCATCGATATATGAGGAACACACCTAGATCAGAGTTAGAACAGTATATTTAATATGGATAAAAATAATGTTACATAAGACCACGCCTGCAAGGCCGAGCCATACCATCCGATCAATTCGAATTTATTCAATTTAATCTTCCTGCCTTCTTCATCGTTGGGTATTTCCACGCGTTAAATGTTGAATATCTACTTTCCCAGTTGTTTCGTGTCCAGCCTTGAGGATTGTGTGCTTGGCGTCCAATGCCACTACAGATTCACATAACTTAATGCTGTTTATAAGTAATTTTTATTCTCAGCGCTTTTTCTTTTTCCTTGTGACAATACATACATCCATATGCTTGTTATCTGCTACCAAGATGGGGTCCGACTTTATGTTCTCATTCAAATTTGGGGCTTAGCTCGAAAACGGAACTCTGCTCATCTACTTCTTCCTGTTTATCTGAGGGCAATTATCTAGCTACGTTCAGCAGCTCAATCGTCTCTAGAATCTGCAGAATTGTTGTAGAACAACATGCTTTGCATAGCCAATGTTGTTATCGCTTACAGCACCATTTATATGCAATCAGTTTTAGTCCGGTGCAGACATTGCGATACCACTATTGCAGTTGAAACATCGCACCCCATCAGCGACAGGGAAACGGCATGCAGATCTTCCACAGCGATGTTTTACTTAAGCCATAAATTTGTTCTTTGATCTCATAGCGAAAACAGATCTCTAGATAAAGTCTATTCTAAAACCTGATGAGTGATAAACACTGAACACAAAAATAGAGGTTTGTATATAACAGTACCTAACTGAAATGAAAAATCTGACTTCAGTTGTTACAAAAAGACCCTAACACCTATGGATACAAACAATATTCAAAAATGTACTGAACGATGGAGAATAAATACCAGTGCCCTTTTTTGTATCTGTACTCGTAAAGTACAGATGATAAATTTCTCTAGAAAAAAAAGCAGTACTGTTATGGATTACGTTAACTAAAAGAAATCCAGTTAAAGCAAAAACAGTAGTCTTGATATGTAATTGAACTATCAATACTATAAAATATACTCAGAGGAAATATACCACTGTCCTTCTTGAAAAGCGCGCTTTTTCGAAGGTGATAGAGCGCGTTTTACAGTTTGAACCACGCTTACTTAGTTAGGAACCATTTATATGCCTGAAAAAACTCAGCTTTATTTTTGAATAAACGTTTTGTCTTAGATACGATGGAGTAATAAATTGCTAGTAATATCTGTCCATTTTTCTGTACTAGGGATAGGAGGTCTGTCATCCTATGTTGTTCTTCGCCGTTTACAGCATTAGATTTTTAGTCGTGTTTGGAATGCATCAACAGAAGATGCTGATATTATGTGCTCTGGTAGAGAATTCCAGTAATCCACTACTCAATGAGAGAAATGGAACTCCAGACATAAACTGATTGATCTCGAATTTTGAACTTTCTATGAATATCTTCTCAGATGACCGGTCCTAGATGAAAGGAAAAGATAGGACATATTAATACTAAAACAATCGTTGAATATGCGATAAGCCAACATTAGATCGCTCCGTAATCTGCCGTAAGATGATGGAAATATGTTGAGGTGCCTCAGTCTGTCTTCATAAGACAGGTCAGAGAGATCTACCATTTTGGTCCCTATTAGCATATACGACTCTACCTAAATCACATATTCCAAATGCGGCTTCACAGGTGTCAAGGATAATGTCCTGAATATTTCTAAAAGGACTCACAAGTATCCCATAAGATACTAAAGCCTTTGGCAACGACCTTACACTTGCTCATAGATTTGAGGTCGCTGCTGATTATGACTCCTGGAACTTCATAGTCTGTTACTTTGAGTAACACAACTCCACGTACTGTGTAGTGATATGAACGGTCATAGTTATTTAGTTACATCGCCACACTTGTTAAAATGTACTTCTAATGACCACATGCCAATCAATGCAGCCAGTAAGTTAAAGTCATCCCGTAATATTATTCTATCTGATATACTATGTGTGGGTCTACAAATCTTTATGTCATTGGTAAAGAGTAAAACGGATGAATTCGCTACGGTTGGTAGTTCATTTACATGAAATAAAAAGGAGGAAATCAAGGATTGTATCTCGGGGAACTCCACTTTTAAGGGTCTCTACGTTGATAGAGCTCAACTCACACTTACTTGCTGTTTATTATCATTGAGAGAGTTACTTATCAGTTTTATGATTTCATAATAGATTCCAAAACTTTCCAGTTTTAATTTAAGACCCAGGTGAGGGACCATATCGATGGCTTTACTTAGGTCTATAAAAGTTACATCCACGGGAATATTTATATCTTTTGCCGCATCTCAATGTTCTCTTGCAATAAATAGATTTATCAAGCATGATGGGACAAAAACCCTTGTTGTTCTCCATATAAAAGATTGCATTCCCCCACGTAGTTTAAAATAGACACGCGAATAGTCTTTTCGATTAGTCTGACGACTACACAAGTTAAACTATCGATTGTCGTTGACCAGGTCTCTGATCCTCGCTTTATACACCGGACTGATTTTTAATAATAATAAAAATAATAATATGTTTCTGCATGAGCAGGTACACGCCATTTTTACGGGCATGATCTACAAATGACAACATTTTTTGGAACATAGCATGGTTCCAACTTATTAAGTTTATAGTTGTTATAAAGTAGACTCGTAGAGCGCTTGCTATAAACCATCACCTTGAGTTGACTAGAGAGTGCTAGATAGAGGGTCATTTTATGGCATAAATTTAAAATAGAATCCCCTGAAACTAAACGGAAAAATCATTCGAGTCGAACTCTAGTAGGGGAGGATAGTTAATCAAACGACATAAGTTATTTTAATTATGATAAAGTCTCCAAATCCTAAGCAACATATCGTGAATGGTACACACGACTTTAAAGCTATGAAGCTTGCGTGTTTTTGGACTTTATACTCCATCTTCATTATGCAAGATGAAACCCTCCCTCCGAGTTTATTTAACCTCAGTTTTCGTCCCCTGTTGCTGTAGTCTCGAAGACGATCAGTTTGGGATGTAGCGAATATATCTGATATGTTAACACCCAAATCATTTTCAAGGATATGGAGTACTAATATGGGGTTCACATCACATTTACGATGAAACAAAATGTTTAGGCGTTTTAGACGCTCGTTGCTGGATAGTTCTGAGAAATCCACATCCAACTTAGTTCAGACACGCTGGACACTCTGAAGTATGATGGCACCATAATTAAAACACGGACCGTCTGCTTGGTTGGAATACTTTAAGCGAAGATTCACATAATTGATGGATAAAACCCAAAACATTTGAATACTTGGCAAAGTTATCACATCACTCGCGCGATTGGAGCCCAGGGCTTTTGGTCTCGTGCGTGAACGTTGAGGAGTCACACAATTGAACGAAACGGCTGTTCAGCGCTTCCAGGTTTTCAACGGTGGTCTAACATCAATCGATTTATGATCTCAATCAAAGACTTAATATTCTCCACAACCCATACTTACAACTAAATATACTGACCGGCCAGAATGTTGGATAGCACAGCCACTGATTGCCGGAATGTTGGTCTTTAGGGTACTGTGGCAGGTGAAGTAGATACATACTGAATATTATATGTCCGAAATACGAAGTACAGTACATAATCAATTCACTAGTAGTGCAAGGTACCGCGTGCTGGCGATATCAATACAATGTAGTATAAAAAGACAATGTTTAACAGTGATGGTGCGCGTTCTTTATATATATATATATATATATATATATATATATACTGAGCGAGTGTTTCAAAAAGGAAAGTGATTTGGCACTTATTGTGATTGAACTTTTCTTTTGTGCATTTGTTGCATCGAAGGCAAACTTGGTCTATGTGAACTTGGATTATTTCGATTTAGGTTCGAAGTTTTCTTTAAATCTGTCTTGCGGTATCTTTTTCCAGTGGATTTCGTCACTAGTAATCATATTTTTTGACTCTTTTAACCCGTTTACAACAGTCGACAGTACTTATAAATATGGACAGTCGAATTTATCTTTCCCTGTAGAGGAAGGAATACGATGTAATGAATACGAAAGGTGGTTCCATTAGATATGTGCCTGTTTAAACATCACCGTAGCCGTTTTGAGTGACGAAAAATGGAAGATTATGCGAAGACAAAGAAGAAAAAGTAAAAAGACGCAAGTACACCCGCTTGGTTGTTAAATTTCTGATGGACACTCATTCTGAGTCACAAAACACACCACCAATGTCTGAAAAAAGACGGAAATCCACCCTAGCGTAACTGCAAAAAGCTTAATCTCATAGGACATTTGTGGTAATATTGGTCCAGTGCTTTTTCCCTAACACTGCACTCATGATCTTTTCTAATCAATTTTTCAACACCTTTAAAGATATATCAAACAGATATACTATGCTTGTTACTCTTAAGGGTTTGACGTTGAGAAACAATTTGAGCGAAAATCCCATAGGTTTCCTCTACCAAGTTCAGTATGCTATTCGCCCAGAAATATAACATCGGTTGGAACTACACTTCCAGTAAGAACTGCAAAATTTTTTTGATTGGAGAAATAGCTGGTCAACGTCTAAAGATAGACCATACTGATATTGGGAACAACAATCCGTTCTCGGATGAGGTGATTAGAATGATGAACATAAAGCAGTTCAGCTGGCCTCCAGTCACTTTTCGATTGTTTCCTATTACCAATCAGTCGGAATAGGATAGTGAAACAAACCCGTCAACCCTAATGAGGTGCGAAAGGCCATATGATCTGCAAAGCAAAAGAAACCATTAGGATCTGACAGATCGTTTCCAGAGGTCCTTAAGAATGGCAGTCCAGTTTAAGGAGTCATGTTGACTGAAAAACTAAGAAGAGTCAACTGGCCAGTCAGGATTACTAGTCATCTCAGTCAATAGCAACATTAACTTTTTGTGTGGCCGTTTATTTTGTCGTTATTTAGATCGGACGATGTTTGTTGACGGGCTCTCCACTTTAGTAGCTCGAGATCTGACTCCAATGTGATCATATGAATGATCGTTGTTGAAATATATGTGTCGTCTCTCCTTGTATATAATCATTGACTTAAATCTCATTAGTCAATAACGGAATTAAATAAGACACTTAACAAGAATGAACTTTTAAAACTTATATTTTGTATATGAAGCGAATAGAATAGAGAGAAGCGCAACAACGCGCAGTGGAGTTGGCGGGTGAGCTAACTCCCTTTAGTCAAGCGTTAATCAACATTTAAAGCCACACGAAAAAAGTTACAGACATGTGATGAATAGGATAAGAAGTTGTAGCGTGGAGTGGAGTCGCGCTTGACTATGAACACCACTACAAGAAGACTACTTGCCAGTTAATCAATAAGATAACCGTAGGTAAATATCAGAAGGCAGATGATGGCTGTAGTCGAGATATGTTTGCTGGCGATCTCGTGGTATCGAAAAAAGACCGAGATCGTGCCAAAGGAGTACAAGCGTAAGTGCTAAGCGTAACCGAATTTGTACAAGTTCAAAGTCAACGGGAGAGTGTAATGGCTGTCATTAACACAGTTAAACAAACGAACACAGTAAAACAATCACTGGTACAATTGGTTATAATAATAATTGTTTCCATTGAACCAATCGCGTTCTGTTAACAAAAGTAGGTCACTACAAAGTGTACGCACATATATGCACTCATATAAAAAATCAGGATTAAGACAATAATAAACAAGGTCAAAATATGACTCAAGTAGAATGAGTAGATCGGCCTGTCCGAAAGCCAGAATAAGGTACATGGGTTTAACATGTCGACCGACACTACAAACTCTTCAATGTAATCATATTCCTCTGCTCGAGGACAGGATCTCAATCCATAGACCAAGGGGTTATGTGACAATGTCAGTTTTTGAAGGTTGTGCAAAGAAGGTGGGTAAATCTTTCAAATGAACCTCATTTGAAAATTAATTTTTATGTTAGAGCTTGTGATGAACGGTCACTAGGATCGTAAATTTCAAGTTGTATTTGCCAGTGTAGCCGGTTCCTTCATCTTTAATTAACTTCGTCATATAAATCTTTTGGAAATAACACTATCTTCATCTGATTTTCCAGATATTACCGTTGTATTCGGAAACTTATTTATTGATTAAGGAAATCTGATAACATTGTTTTGTTTTGTGAAGATACTCACAAAGTTCAAAGCTTTCTAAACCCCTTCAGTTATAATGAAAATATGTTTAAGGTACGTTTTGTTCCGGCTAATTGCAAAATCTTGCTTCACGGCTGATCTAATTCAACTTTTATACTAATAAAAGGGAATGAAGTGACTGAACGCACTGAACAGTTAGCTGGTCTTGGGAATCTCATAAATTCGGATAGGCTGGTATATGATGAAACCCCTGTACGGATTTAGAAAACTCGGCTGTCTTTTTCCAACTGCGATACTTGTTTACCACATAACAAAAGGATCAATATACTGCATTTCAGTTCGTTTTGTTCTGTTTTGTGGCTGTGATTTAGGAAAACAGAAGACGTCGAAGGGACGCTGATGATTGACAATGGGTGTCTTTGAGACGCGACTCATGAATCATAGAACAAGCTAGTGCGCAATGCTGATTTTAGAATTAGGGCAGTCGACGAAGAGGACAAACCAGTCGATGGGACTAAGGATTCTCGTTAACTAAGGTGGTTGTAACATCTATTACGTATGAATAACAATTGTTTACTTCAATGTTCAGTGTTGGTTATGGTAGGAATAGGTTTGCGAGAAATTCGTTAAATGCCGTGATTATCAATTGTACTGACAAATAATAAACAAACGCTTGTAATGTACTTAAGGAGTATGACGTAGCTGAGAACAAGTCACTTGTAATGGCGAAATAACAAAGGTATAAGTTCAAATACACACGAATGTTGTAAGGAAAGGAAGATAAAGATTTTATGGACAGACATTTTGCTAAATTTTTGCACATAGTATTCTGAGTGTGGACAGAAGTCTTTGAACAGGACACTGAATAAGTATGAAATTTAATATTTTTATCAATAACCAAGTGGTAAGTATAACTTCTTGTACTACTATTGTCCTTAATACAAATTCTTATTCAATATTTTTGTGTGCTCAACTGTAAAAACATGCGGCAAAAACATTCTGATGTCATTTAAAATGACAACTCAAGTTTGATACTATGTTTTATTCACACTGACAGTCCTACCTTCTGAATTATAGGTGAAATTAAACATACATGTATTTTCACCACTAACTGTTCATTTTAATATACAAAAATTACAAATAAGCTTTGAAGTGATATTTATTGCTTATTATCGTTATTCATTTATTCCTTATTCTTCACATCAATGAAGTTTTCTCTCACGCTTCAGTTAGTGAATTTCGACAGTTCTTTTCTTTTGTCTCAGAAACACAGTATATATTTGTTATTTGTTACCGTTGTTCAAACGACATGGAAATGACAGACAATGATGATGACCGTGATGCTGAGAATAATAGTGGTGAATGAAAGTAACAAAAGTGAAAAAAAACTACATATACTACAGTTATAGTAACAATATTGTGGTTGGGTGAAAAAAACAGCTAGTAAGCAAGCAAATTATGTGTCAATAAAACATATATAACTAACTCGTGAAAACAAATTAATGAAGAAAATAGAGGAAAAGGATAATTCAAGTGAAAAGTTTGTTAGCCTTCTCGAATGCACATTCGAAAGTGACAATCTAGAAAAAGTACACAGTACACATAGATCTCATTAAATTTCACTAATGAAATTGTATCGAATTTGTTTTAATTAAGTAATGTCAAATTATACTTTTACATAAATTTCACTTGTTATTGTGAAGCTCTTTTACCAAAACACGATTACTACATGGATTTAGATTTCAAATAATATGATCACATTTGTAACATATATGAAAGGTAATTCATCAAAGGACTATTAAACACTGATGAAAATACGACTATACAAAACATTTTATGCATTAAGTAATATTCATAACAAAGGATAAGGTGTTCCTTTATTTAAAAAATGTTGTTGAATGTTTCGTTATCAAAAATGTGACTTACACATTTCCATAAAAAAATGGTGGTCTTACAACGATGATTAGTTACTAATTTATCGATTGTCAACAATTCCAGTTTAAGTAAATATTATTTAAAATCGCCTAAAAGGCGAGACTGTAATTATGAACGAACCCACCAGGTATAAGATAACAGATTTCGAGTTTTGGCTCGAAATTCACTCATTCATTTAAATAAATAAAGTTTTGAGATTATAGCTGATGTCAGTTCGTGATGAGGATCTTAAATGTAATTTCTAAACCTAACAATTAATTGTGAATTATAATTCTAATTCCTCACACTGGTTTATAACCCTTATTTGGTCCTAGTTATTAGGTGAACACTCTCAAGGTCACTTTAGCGTCCCTCATTGGTCGTTCATAAATTACAGTCTCACTGCTGAAAAATCTCTTGATTTAGTTTCATGAGATTATTTCCTGACTTTAAAAGGTCGATAAAGGTAAACATGTTTAAGGAATTATATAATACTTCCATACAAAGAACTTACATGCTTTGTAACCTAAGATCATTCCTTTAAAAATCCTTTTTTTTTAAAAAACTTCGTTACATAATTCTCCTAGAACATTTATCCTCCCACAAATGATGTTGTAAGCATAGGCTTCAAGAATTTAGGTCAAGAGAATGCTCATGGTAAACCACTACATTTTGATGAGAACCAGTCTATAAATGTGATAATTTTGTTAAGGATGTCTCAGTAATCCAATGAAGTATAAGTTTACCATTAATGGAATTAACATCGATTGCACTTTGATGACAAGAGACAATCGATATACTGATGGATTTTTTAACTTTTACAGCTTATACGACGCAATAACAGTGCATATTTATTTCTATTAAAGATATTGATAGACACTTGATATTTTAGCTGGTCATCTCAACAGATAATCTATATTGAGCCCTTCATTGTAAGAGTCCATCATTTTGTCGGTTATTAAAGTTCTGTTAATTGTTTCTCAAACTAACAATATACCATCTTTATTCTATACAGTCAATTTAAGAATCATTTAAGGATATCTCTTCTTGGATGTTGACTCAGTAGTCTAGAAGTTAAGCGTCAGTGCTCAAGACCGAAGGTCCTGGGTTCAAATCCCGCGGGCGGAGTCATGGATGCGCACTGCCAAGGAGTCCCACAATAGGAAGAAATGACCTTACAAAGCTTCCAGGTTTTCAATGGTGGTCTAACATCAATCGATTCATGATCTCAATCAAAAGGATTTCTTTTTAATCCATGAATAATATTATAATAAAAATAGAAAGAAAAAAACACACCAAACACTATGAAATACTGACAAATGTTTTCAAGTAGTTTGTTTAATTATGTTGAAAAAAAGGAAACTATATTCGTACCTGTATTTATCTACTTATGTGTTTATACTGATTAAATAATGGTTACAAGTAAAATATGATTAATGAATATAAATTTTATGTCATTAAATAAATAAACATTTACGTTTATGTTATTTATTTTACTTTTTAACATTGTTCTTACTTATATTAAACAAGTGTTATGTTTGTTTACTGAAAAAACAACAACAAACAAACAACATGATTCCGAATCAATCTAATACACTAGAAATAAGCGAAATAACAAATTTAATATGTGTAATAATAAATCATATTTCTCAAAAATAACAGAAAATGATTACTATTATAAACATTTTCATATATAAATGGTATTTCTATGATTTCAAATTAACATTAGATATTTTATAACCTATTGTGTATAGAAATGTATAAAGATTGATAAATGATAATTATTGTAATTAAAAAAAAACCAATAACAATAACAACATTGAAATGTTTTTTAAATCATTTGATGTTTCATTTTTCAGTGGTAACTGTGGAAGTAATCAGTTAACCAGTTATATATATATATATATATATATATATATATATATATATATCAGAGGGGGTTTTGCGGATATTATGGTAATATTTAATAATTAAGATCATGAGTTAATTGAGGCTAGACCACCATGAAAAACCTGGGAGCACTAAACCGCCATTTTGCCCTATTGTGGGACTCTTCAGCACTGCTCATGCATGATCCCGCCTGGCGAGATTCGGATCCAGGACCTATCGGTATGTATACCAAAGGACTAGTTTAAGAGGATTCACTAGAGGTATAAGTGCTCGAATCTTAACGGTTGTTCCCGGCACTGCTTTATCCTGGTTCGTTTATGAATATTTTAAAAGGCGGTCAAAAGCACGAACGAAACTTTTAAGATCTGATTTTGGTGAGACTACTGGTGGTAACAGTAATCAAAATATTGGAAGTTTAACCATGGGATCATGGATGAGCATTGCTGAAGAATCCCACAATATAACAAAATGGCCGTCTAGTGCTTCTAGGTTTTCCGTCGTGATCTAGCTTCAATTGACTATGATCTCAACTATTAATATATATATATATATATATATATATATATATATATATATATATATATATATATATAACCCCATATTAATAAATAACTATTCAAGTTGTCTTACTACGAACAATCAGCAAAAAGAAAGGTTTAACAAAAATGTAAATGAAATAGGTTGGATGTGGGATGAGAGAAATATAATTAAAAAAAAATAAATAAAGTCAAAGGAATAGTTGATGTAAAATACAATGAAACTGTGCTTAGTTTTTCTGATAATGAATGAACTGTGCCACTGTAAGAGATTTCTGGTTATTTCATTCATAATCTTCAATCTTGTTTGGTAACTATTAAATCTGCTTCAATTCAAAGACTGTGCCATCACACAAAACCAATCAATAGTTATCAACGTCTTTTGTGAATACTTTCAAGGTCATTTACAAATTCGGAATTACTTATGATAAATCTTTAGGACATTTTATAATCTGAAAAAAGGTGTTATTTATATTTTGTTAGATTGCTATATGCTTTTTGTTGAAAAGCTTACTTAAAATAAGAGAATTTACTATAGTTCAGTTATATTTCTTCAATATTATGCGTTGAATATAGTTGGTTTTTTTAATAATCATCACCTTTTATGAAAAAAGTTAGATGGTGGCTAGCAGTGGAGTTCAGGACAAAACGGACATCCTGAGTTCCACAGTTAACTACCATCCATCTCTGGTTATGAATACTTATGACTTAGTGGGAATATAAAAGCAATCAGAACAGGGTGCATTTGTCCGAAAACAGACTGATCAGATGCAGTCTTAGACATCAATGGGGGATTTAAACAACAAATACAAATCAATCTTCACTTTTTAGCTTATCAAAAAATTTAATTGGTAACTATCTTGTTTACTTTTGAACAGCAACGATCTAAATCTGAACTCTGGGTCCAAGATTCACATATGTAAGTTCTTATTCTACTTCACCAGTAACATATTTATTCTTTCATACTCGTCAAACTACATGTTACTACTTCCTCCCAACTAGTTTGCAGTGGTTTTGCTTTGTTAACCAATCACCCTCGTAACCGTTACCATATAAACCTCAGCTGCATTTGAAATCAGAAGCATAGAGAAGCGGCAACTACAGTTTGTTAGTGGATAGCGTAGATCATAAAGCTATAAGCACATCCTGTGAGTTCAAAGAGGAAAGTTGAATAAGTATATGAAAGCAATTGCATAGGCAAATTTATAGCCACACTGCATAAGGGCGCAGCAAGGCAAAGCAAGGATTAATAATAGGGTTTGAGTACATATATAACATCAGGAGGAGGATGAATCGTCGAGTGATATTTACGCACTCAACATTTTACCTAGAGTCTGGCATGTGATCCAGTGATCATAAAAGTACAAAGAAATATGCGAATTATTACTGTTCAAATAACACTGTCTGTTAAGTAATTTAATAAATAGGCTTAACCAAAATTGACCATAATAGAAATTGGTTGTAGGATAGTTGCTATGACTTAAATTATTCTAACTAATTTCAATCTCATATTTTTAATATATTTTTCTTTATCTTTTTGCATATTCGTTAAATGAATAGTTATCTCCTAGACATTCAGTTTCACTTAAGCATTCCCCCCCCTTAACTTTAGAGTTATTACACAACCATCTATCTACAACTGTGATCTTCAGATACTTTATTATACAATCCTCTTCATATTTTTCAACAGACTACTATATTTATTAAATCACTATAAATAAAATTTTATCAAATAAGTAAATGACATTGTCGATAAGATCATTTTTTTCTATGAATTATCTTTAATTCTTTTTCACTGTCATAATACATTTTTTTCATTGTCTCTTTAACGGTTCATCTATATATATGCGTTGTTTTATTATATTAAACAAACTAAACTCTGATAAGGTTGAAGGCGTTCTAAATTGACTTTTAAGACAAATACACATTAATTATTTTGACAAAATTAGTTAAGTCAAACAACAACAACAACAAAACATTTTAAAGAAACGTTACTCTTCAATTAACATTAGATTGAATGTATTCAACTGTGTAATTTTTTAAATTAAACTGTTAACATAAAATTATTTCGTGGAATGAAAATAGGTGAACAGTTAGCTTCTTTCTTCATCGTCTTCTTCTTTTTGAAATAGACTGATTTATAATTAACCTGATATAAGAATATAAATAAAATGGTTATTATTATTATTATTATTATTATTATAAAAGGTAAACTGTTAAACTCTCGATTTCAGTGAAGAAACCATTGAATATATAATGAAAAGATCAATTAAACATGACAACATGATCTTGTTTATAAAATCAAAAAGTCAATATCGTGATAAGAATGATGAAAATAAAAGTTAATTATCATTTCCATTAAATATTATAAAAGATAATAATAATAATAATCATAAATGTTAAAATGAATTTATTCTTATCCTTATAAAAGATAAATAACATTTTTAGAAAAAAAAAGTTTAATTAAGGTAAAAGAAAAACCCGACGTTATGTTTACTTAAGTTTATTATTTACATTATAATATTAAAGAAAGAAAACTGATAACGTTTGGATAAAGATTTGTTTAGGTAAAATTAGAGAAATTGATTTTACATTTTAAATGATTTTCATTTTTGTATCAGAAGCGGTTTTGTGGAGATTGTATTAATTTCAATAGTTGAGATCATGAGTCAATTTGATGCTAGACCACTACGGAAAACCTGGAAGAACTGGACGGCCGTTTCGTCCTATTGTGGGACTACTCAAAATATGCTCACTGGCGACTGGCTTCAAGAGCTATTTCCTGGAGTTCTAATGAGAAGCAGTGACCACTGGAATTCAACCAGGTCTGTTATGAGATAGGAATTCACTGAAAACAATGGTGGACGTGTCTCTCAAATTCGTGGATTAGTTGAAGTTAGACATTAACACTGTTGGATGCCGGCTCAGTGGTCTAGAGGTTAAGCGTTCGCTCACGAGACTAAAAGGTCCTGGGCTCGAATCCTGCGAGCAGGATCGTGGATGCAGACTACTGAGATATCTCACAATAGGACTGAATGGCCGTCCAGTGATTCCAGGTTTTCCATAGTGGTATAGCTTTAATTCACTCATGATCTCAACTACTAAAAATTACTAAAAATTTCTATATATCCCTTCTGATACATATATTTAAATTATATTTATAAAAAATTCAAAGTTTCGATGAATTTTGTACTACTAGATAATTAACATTGTTAAACAGAACGTTCTAGATCTATGCGTAATACACTTTCTGTTATTTATTAACATCCAATTTCTTATAAATAAATAAATATGATCAGAAAACTAATCAAAAATATAACAAGAATTTATAACATACTGAAAAACAAATGATTCGATTAGAGTTTCACTTGATTTTTGTTTTGAAGTAATAGCATACAATGAATAATATATTTAGTATTGTTGACCTATTGTAATAAAGCATCACGTCACTCCATTTCGAATTACATAATATGGTAGATTATAGTTGATTATTATTGCAAATTACCACATGAATTTAGTTGTTATAATTTGAAAAGATAGGTAATATTTTAATAATTAAAATAATATTTTTTGTAATGTCTGTGAAATAGCGGCAAAACTATGATTTACGGAGGAACCCACCAAGTATAAGATAACAGGTCTTGGATTTTGGAGCAAAATTCACTCATTTATTTGGATAAATAGAGTTTTGGCATTTTACCTGATGTCAGTTCGTCATAAAAACCCGAAATTTATTTCCTAAGCTTAATCATCAATTGTAAATTATAATTCTATTTCCTCACACAGATTTATAGCCTTCATTTGGTCCTAGTTATCAAGTGGACACTCTCAAGGTCAGTCTAGCGTCGCTCAAAGGTCTTCCGTAAGTTATAGTCTCACCTGAAATAGCTTTTTATACTAAATCACAAAACGTTAAAAAAATTAATTCTGTTACTCACTGGGATATTACAAAGAAATAGTCTATCTAGTGCTTAATATATTTGAAATGACCAAGTTAAATTTTGATAATGGTAGCTCAATACTGTTTCTAGTTTACTCTCATTTACAACATCACAAACAACTCTCAACTAAAACAAATTTCACCCATGTACAAGTCTTTATAAATTAGCTGAACATTAACATTTCAAAATGCGATACTGGAGATATTGATAGATACACCAATATAAGCTAAAAGGCAATGAAAGTTAATATGAAATTCTCAAATACCATTTCTAAGGCTGAAATAACCATGATGAAGTTTGATAGAACAAAGTTGTATTCAATTCAAGAAAACTATGAAAATTTAAGTATTTGTTAATCTATTAAAATGCATTCTGTATAGGACGATGTGTACTGACCTTTAAACTAGTCATGAAAACATTCAACATACTAGTGGGGTATTTTCAAGATAAATAATGAAAAATACTAATTTTTCTGTTACTGGTAATCTTGACTGAATTTCTATCAATCTTTGATGACATACGTGTATCCTGTGAAAAAATTTTTAATATAGCCATTTTCGTGAGTTTTAATAGAATAGATAAAATTGTGACTTGCGGTGAAATCTAAATCGTGCATTTTATTCTACTTCGGACTTAAAAGCTAGATTTACCTGGTTCCCAGAGATGATGTTTACACCGTAATTTAAAAGCAGTACCTTTAACTTCAAACATCCAACTCGTTACTCACTGAGCTACTGAATCCAGATAGCAACCCACTTGTTTGATGGGTGTGATACTTATAACATTATTAGAAAGGATTTGAAGCGTATATATATACTGAATGATCTAATAATAAACGAAACTCAAAAGGCATATCCAAATATTGCAATGACATTGATAACGATTTTGGTATAACTCAACTAAATTATTCAGGGTATCTTCAAAACAATTTTTGTCTTGATCTATTAATGTTGTATATTTGTGCCGTAAATACAACATGGATTTTTAGAAATATTGACTTTTTGTTTGGCAAATACTAAAAAAAGATTATCATTAGAGGAGGTGGAAATACTTTTAAATAACCCTGTTCAACTACATTCAACCATAATTTTAAACAGTGATGATTTAAATATCATCTACCCGTAAATTGTACAACAAATTTCCCTGGCTTAATAATTACGCCTCGTTTAAATTTTCCATCTAATATTTCTCTTGATAAAGATTTCTACACAGAAATTTTCACAATGTATACATTTAACCAAAAACAATAACATCTATCATAAATTAGTGTAAAGGTCTGATATAACAGGCTGACATACTCAGGATGTTTTTAACATCTTTAATGCTCATGGAATCACTGTATGTTTTCTTCGTACATAAATATTGATCAAACATTATCAAAAAATTACCGTTAGTGTTTTGTGAAGAGATTTGAATGTTTATAAAACATACCTATTTACAATTACATTTAAATCTATAGTTAACATTAATACTACTGCTGTTTTTTAGTCGAATTACACGAAAATGTTGGGGTTTTTCTTCTAAATATCAATAAAAACCTCTCTCCAAATGACACTGATAAGCTGAATATGTCCTTGAATTCATATTTATTCTACTCAAAGAACTTATTTAATTCATCCAGTCAGTTTAAAATTTTCACAATTATAATTTCAACAAAATAAACAATTAACATTATAAGACAGATATTAACAAGTAAATGATTTTCCGCGGATTTTATAATTGCATT
Organism: Schistosoma spindalis; assembly: GCA_946903255.1. Taxonomy (NCBI): domain Eukaryota; kingdom Metazoa; phylum Platyhelminthes; class Trematoda; order Strigeidida; family Schistosomatidae; genus Schistosoma; species Schistosoma spindalis. The sequence continues at coordinate 24,904,731 of OX336420.1, read as the reverse complement.
GGGTCCAAGATACGAAAGAACAAGTGATACTTCTAATATGAAAAAATGGTTCTAACTTGGACTGAGTAGGTTAAACAAAACCAATACAGAGCACCACTTCAACTGAGAACGTATCACATGACCTTTTGCATATCAAAAAGATTGGTAAATAAGTAACTACCACAGTATATATATAATATTGTATTAGATAAAACAATCAGTACAAATGGATTTACATCCACCGTACTTGATATTTCCTACTTAAATAAGCAAGTAATTTAAACCTAGAAAAATCCGATCGATAATCATTAGCTAGCAATCAGTATTTTTAACGAATATCTTTAGCTTTATTGCTGAGATGTTCCAATTATATGTTGTGAACAAAGAACGGAAGCAGAAATTTATCAAATTACCTAAATTATTATACTCAGTAACTATTCAGAATACCGTGAAAGTAAAATCCACCAAACTATGTACAAACAAATACCTTAATAGACTTTAATGGTATTGTAAACGCAGAAGAAATACTTATATTGGTTTGTCATTGAGTATATAAGCTATGCTATGGTAACTAGACCTCACTGCTGATCGACAAAATTTTAAAATGAATTAGTGTAGAAAAAATTGTCTATGTATTTTTGATTGATATAAGCTATAAAACAACTAAAAAACAGGGGGAGGAAATAAACAATTATTTCATTCTAAATTTTTTGCAGTAGATATTAATATGAAGGACTCATTTATTTCGGTATTGATGTTCGTGTAAGAATTGTGAAGCAGTATGAAATAACTAATCAATTTTCATATCAGAAAGGTTTTATGGATATTATAGTAATCTCAATAGATAAAATCATGAGTAAGTTGAAGCTAAACCACCATGGAAAACCTGGAAGGACTGGACGGCCATTTCATCCTAATGTGGGACTCCTCAGCAGTTTCCCACGATTTTTTAAAAGTTGTTTTACAGATGTTATTACGCCACAATGTTAACCGTGTTTTGAATAAACTGAGTCACTCATAAAATCCAATAGAACTAGATGTACAGATAGCACAATCCGAACAAAAATGATAAAATAAATCAATAATTAGAAAGAAAAAAGAAACGATGAACTAATTAAAAGTTACGGAGGTCAAACCCATAAAGACACTAAAAAAGAAAAAAACATACTGAACGAAGAAAACGCGTATTTTTTTAGAATTATAATTAAAAAAGCAATTATTGATTAAATGTACATTTTTATAAAGAAAAAAATACGATTGAGAATAAATTGTGTATCTATATCAATTAGTAAAAATGCTTTAATTATAGTTTACTTATAGAGTTTATTTCAAGGAATTAAATAATCAATAAAGAAAGAAACATACAGAAGTGTATACAACTTCAAAGAACCAGTTCTATTAAGTCGGGTTTTAAATAAACTGAACTAAGTTAGTTAATGGTACTGAAAGTAATTAGACTTCATACAACGTGTGGATCTTTGAAATGATTGAGTAACAAGTAGTCGTCCTTGGTAACATAGCTCATGTACACTAAACAAGAATGAAATTACACTATGGTTACCGTTGTATGTACTTAGGTTATTCATTAAACTAATTAATCAGTAGGAACAAATATTTTAAGAACCAGCATATGAGATGGTACATAATAGCATAGTTTGATCTCTTGCATTTGAGAAATCAACAGTTTCATTCTGGTGTTTATATATGTGAGGATAAACAAAATAAGAGAAAAGATGGGTTTGTCTAGCAGCGAAATTCAGGACGAACATTTCGTTCAATTTGGGACTTATTAGCTGAATGTATCTAAATTCAAGTATTGATGTACTCAGAAGAAATAAATGTGCAAAAGCTGGAAAGCATTCAGTGAATGATTAAAAACTATTTATTTTCAAGACAAAATTTTTGTGAAATGTTTCATTATTTCTATTTTAAATAGAAACTGTTATTCAGATAACAATTACACTAACTAAATTAATGAAGATTTGTTCAATCTCCTTGAAGTATAATTTGAGAACCAAAAATAAAAGATTCATAACTAAAATAAATGTTGTCAGCTTTATCTGGCCATAATTCTGATGTAGCTTACTCTTAGCCGATCAGTGAAAATAACAAAATCCCCACTTTACTAGTGTCTGCTAGCTGATTTTGTTGTGTAATAACACAAAATCAACAGTTGTTTCTCCAGCATTACTTAACAAAAGATTTTTTACCTCCAGAGGGTAAAAATATCATACCAAAAATCTACCGTTAAACCAACAACGATGTCATTGGGAGCATAAAACACAACAAGAGCTTCAAAGAGGAAGTACAAAAGCAGAAAGTAGCAAAGATTATATTTTTATTATGAGGTGTAGGTTTTTTTGACTTGCTTATTCGTCAGAACTACAAATTAATGGTAAGCAGAAAAACTTAGGTAAGTTAAGAGCTTTCTAGCAGTTTCAATGTAAATCACCCTAAGTTTCAGTAATGAAATTGATTGAAGTCCGTGTTCGATCAAATTGAATCTTCACTACGAAGACTGCATCAAAGTGTGATAAATATCGCTAATCAGGCTATATATTTTGTGTATAACTAAAGGTTTTGAACAACCACATTGAAACTTAAGACAAAATGTATGAACGGAAACACTAATTTTCCTAAGCATTAAAATATGTATAGTAACCTAATAGATAATTTTAATGAACTATATGAAATATATCTAATCTGGGAATGATTTAAGTCACAAAATGACATCAACTGCAAGAATATAAAAACGTAGGATGCATTGAACAAAGTTCTCTTGTTAGTTTGGGACTTTTTAATAGTATGATATAGTATGATATTAAACATAAATATGATCTTTAATCCTCACAAAAAAACAAAATTTTTAAACTAATGAGTCTGAATCTAGTTGTTCATACTTTCAGTTTCATTTATACTTGACCGTTGTCCAAAAGGGTAGTACTGTTGTGTGTACTACTGATGTCGACAGATGTAAGTAGTATGTTTCACCAACCGAAAGTAGGTAGAAGATTAAGAAGATCGAAGAAAGGAGAATGAGAACAAAGAATGATTGGTGTGGAAACGAAGGAACAATGAAGTCTGAGACGATTGATTAACATTTCTCAAATGAAGTATTTACTGTATGGTTCCCAGATATCACTAAACGATTCTGTAATTTTGTGTTCAAACACTCGACTGTCTCCAATGTTCTAATAACTGCCTTACTTAATTGATAACATAAGTTATGGCTTACTATCAGAAATTCGGGAGATTCATTCATTAACCAATAATTAATAAGTATGAGATAATTTTTCATTGAGTTGTTAGCCATACATGAATTTCATGACACAAGATATTTGAATACTGGATATTTGGAATGAATATTTTTTTTAGGTTAAATGCTTTAATCTGGATAGTTTTATTGAATAGTCTGTTTTTTTATAACTAACGACTTTCCATTTGAAGAGCGAAAACAACACATTGAAAAGGATGAAGGTTTCATTTTTTTTTACTAATTAATTAAGAAACGAAAGTTATTGTTCCATGTTGTATAGATGACTGTTGTAAAGTCAAATCATTTATGTTTAGCAAGATTTTATGTTATTCTTTAGTTTCATTTAAGGCTATACCTATCTTAAAATTACAAAATCACATTATGAATAGATTTCAATCCAGAGAATGTGACTGAAATGGTGTTGAAAAGTTGTTTCTATCGACGATGGACATGATCACTAGGACTATGTTCTGATAATATAATAATTATTACTATGATACCCTTTTAAATTTAATAAAATAGCTGTTTGTAGCCTTTGCATTGCGATTGATTATTGACATTTTTACTGTGGTAGACAGTATATGGATTAATAGTCAGTGAAATCCTGTTAACCAGAAAATCAATGAAAAAATCATCACTCAAAAATAACCAATTTGATTAGTGACAGATTATTGATTGTGTAAATTTTGGCTACATTTTATTAGCTTCTTTTTATAGACTACATGTCACTTGAATTGATGATGTGATTCAAATAGGTAAGTTACTCAAACGTTTCAGCTAAATTCCGAAAGTCCTAGTTGATGCTATGAAAAACGTGATAATCCCTAAAGAGTACAGATTTACAATAACGCGAAAGGGTTAATGATATTCAAGAAACCAGTGTGCATTATGGAAATATTCGTGGTCACGTACAAACACGTCTAAAAAATACCCAAACATTAATTTTAGGTTTGAAAGATATATTTAAGCCATAGAGAAGTTTAGTCATATTTACTACTGTTTCCATTGCTTTTCGGATGTCATTCCAAGCTGCTTCGGGGTGGGCATAACTTATTCTTAGCTTGACTATCATTAAGTAGCACCGTAAGAGGTTTACTTACAGCGTCTTTCCTGTGTCCAGTAAGAAGCAAACAAATACGCGCTGGCACTAGAGCATGATCTGAATCTACGCATGTGCTCCAGAACGAGCGACAGCATTCTATCGAGCCCCTCCATCGGTGAAGACGCTGACAAAATGCATAGTCTGCTGACCACTATAAGCAACAATGCAGGCATGTTCGAGATGCGACTCTCTCCCTCGAAATACAAAATGTTACTTCAGGATTGGGTTACATCGACACTCGAACTAATGATAGGGAGTCAAGTAGTTGAGCGTGTCGACCGCTTCACTTATCTTGGAAGTCTAGTCAGCCCTTGTGGTTTGGTGTGTGACGAAATCTCAGCATGGATATACAAGGCTTGACTAACTTTTGCCAACTTGCGTCATTCATAGTGTAGGCGAGACATCCGTTTACCAACAAAAGGACGGGTTTACTTCGCAGCAGTCCGTTCCGTCCTACTTAATGGCAGTGAAACATGACCGGTAAGAGTAGAGGATATTCGTAGGTTACTAGTATTTGATCATAGGTGTCTTCGAAACATTGCTCGTATATCCTGGGACCACCGAGTAAGTAGTGCAGTTGCTAGGAAACGGGTACTAGTCAAGGATGGCAAATCAATTGATGAAGTAGTGAAACTCAATCAGTTGAGATGGCTGGGACATGTGTTGCGCATGCCCGACCACCAACTGCTACGACGTGCGATGTTTTATGGTGTAGGAATAGGTTGGAAGAAAGCTAGGGGCGGTCAGACCAAAACATGGCACAAATTCATGAAGTCACTGACAAGTGGACTGAGCCATGTTGGTAAGTGTAGACCACCTGGTTGGGGTCCGCGAGACGATAACAACCAATGGTTAGAGATCTTGAATGACATGGCTCAAAATCGTTTGCAATGGCTCAGGTGCATCCACTCTTTTTGTTCTCCCAAACTCTATTCTTCTGAATTCTTCATGTTCTTTATTTTCTTTCCAAATTTATTCCACTGTATTATACTCCTTGAATAACATCGTCAAACCATTATGTTCCCGATTACTAATTATACTTTCACTACCTCTACCACTATGGATTTTGAGTCGACAATTGCATCTCTGTGCTAATGTGGTGTGGCAACTCGAACTGATGTACGTACGTACGAAGTTCCACGTTGTTACTGACTGACAGACTGAATGGTTAACTGACTCATTATTTATAAACTCCCCTCTCCTAAATTACGTACTGATCAAAAGTATCATATTCACTGTTGGTTCCAAGATATATTTATACAGTATTCAATTCCGAAAAACTTTTTCTGATTGATTAGTGTTATTACCAACCAATTAAAAAATAATATAATTATATAAAATTTAGACTTTTAAAAATGAAACAGTAATAATTAATGTAAGGGAAGTAAACATATAAAAATATCCTAAATAATGATTGGATGATTTCAATATTAATATATACTTTCAAACTTTTACTCAAATATGTTAGCTTATTGATGTGAACACATATACACATTGGAAAATATTATGCGGACACTATAGTTTCGATTCGTTAATCTTTTCTTATCAGTCAAAGTAATGAGGATGTAAATTTCATTAATATACCACCCCCTTTCATAAGCATACATATATGTGTATATAACAACAACATTAAGTATACTACTATTGTGATGATAATTGTTTTCTTTACTTATATAAAATAAAAAAACAATTCATGTTTGCTGATAAATAACACTTTCTTAATATATTTACAAAAGGATAGTACAGCAAAATACAAGCTTGTAAAAACATTTTCAAAAGACTAAATCTTGATTAATTAAAAAAATAATAAATAATAATAACTATGAGACAAAAGTGTTCACGAAATTATAATTGTTATTTTCATTTTCAATGGATCTGTTCAATAATGGTTATAATTATAACTGTAATTATAATACCTAACAAAACATTTTCAATGACTACACATCATAATCAAAAGCCGAATAATTTCTATGATGATATTAATAATGATGATAATGATGCTGATGATTCAACTCTTATTAATAATAATAATAATAATTACCAAAGATACTTAAGTGAACAATCATTAAATCCATATCAACATGAACTATTTAAATATCCTAATAGTATTACATACAAACGTGGTCCAGGTCCATTAGCAACATCATTTAGAAATTCACCATCATTTTCTTTTAATGGTGATATGCGTTCAATTTCTAATTTAAGACATATGATGTCTGGTGCTAATCCATTAACAGCATTTGGGTAATTTGATTTAATTAATGTTAATTTAAATGAGAAACTGAAAACAGAATTTTTTTTAGAAAAAAAGACATCTTGTTAAATTAACATCAATTTTGTTATTCATAAGAGAAAAAACAGATTGGCAATGAATAAAATATCCCACCTAGTAATTGTTTGTTATAAAGGATACTTTGAAAAAAATATAGAAAATAAATGAAATTATTAATGAAAAAATAATTTGTCTTTGCTTTAATCATAATTTGAATAAAAATGGAAGTATAGTAGTGAAGCAAAAGGTAATAGAAAAAAGTTTAAAATTGATTTAGGAATAATACATTTGAATGTACTTGTAGTGCTAATTTCTAAGTAATATTACCAAGGTTTGACTTGATAATTTCGAATAAATTGAGCATTGGGTAGATTGTTGTAATAATTCATTGAGTAGAGAAATTAGATTTTCTGACGTTTCATGACTCAAAGTAAGCCATCTCTTATTCTCTGAAGAAGTGTCTTATACTAAGTCACGAAACATAAAAAAAATTTAGCTTTTTTACTCATATTGGGATATTACAAATATCTTAATTTATTTGTAATGCTAATTGTTTAAGTGAATAAAAAAATGAGTCAAGCAAGTAATAGTCAACAAAAACAACATTCTAAATAAATGATAGGATACTATGATAACTCTAAGCAAAGATAAATAGCGGCTAGCAGTGATTACTGTTTTCTGTATTTTTTAAAATTTTTATTTCAAAATAAAATTCCTATGCATTATGTTAAGCAATTCTCATAGTTTTCTCTCATTTAAATTGTTTTTTTTCACAAGTTAAATAAATATACTAAAAAGTCCTAGGCAACAAACCTATCTATGATGAACAGATGAGAATCACTGAATATCTTATTTTATAAATCTATTCTAGTTGTAAGGTAGTCAAGACAGCTTTTATTGCAAATAGACGCCAGTTGAATAACGTTCTCAAACTAAAAAGCTGTTTCCTGTTAGTTATAGACAAATTTAGTATACTCATCTGTAAGCTGAAAAAAAGCGTAATTTAAAGCATTTATAACTCATAGTAAGCATAATGTCTTTACAATTCTATATGTGAATATATGATGGTTTACATTTGCAACTTGATAAATTGGCAAAATATACCGTGATCATCATCTAACACCATCATTTGTAATTGATTCATTGACGATATAATGAACACTAAAGTTCAATTTTAAGTATCCATCTAGAAGTTAATCGGCTGAAAGTTCATGATTATTCTCTAGATTGCTAGTATATTGATACTTATTTTCATGAATTGATCAATGTTAGACCACCATTAAAACCTTGAAAGCACTGAACGTCCATTTCGTTGTACGCCGATTCAGTGGTCTAGAGGTTAAGCATTCTCGCACGAGACTGAAAATTATGGGTTCGAGTCCCGTGTGCAGGATAGTGGGTGCGCACTGCGGAGGAGTCCTATACTAGGACGAAACGGTCGTCTGGTGCTTCCAGGTATTCAATGGTGTTCTAAAATTGATCAATTGATGATCTCAATTAAAACTCAATAATTTCTACAACCCTATATTGATACTTATTTTCAAGTTAATATCAGTTTGTGATCGACAAATTACCCTACCCTCAAACTCATTAATTTAAAAAATACTCAATAAACATAAACAAAAACACCAGAATTATTCGAAATGATTCGGATATAAGCGAAGCGAAAAAGGGGAAGTTTTCTGAAGATAAATACAGTATATCAATAAAAGTACGATATTTTTACACTTACTTGCTTACTTACGCCTGTCAATCCTCGCGAAGGAGCATAAGCCGCTCACCAGCATTCTCCATCCAACCCTGTCCTGGGCAATCCTTTCAAGCTCTTTCCAGTTCTTATTCATCCTTTTCATATCTGCTTCTATTTCCCGACGTAATATGTTCTTTGGCCTTCCTCTTTTCCTCTTCCCTTCAGGATTCTAAGTTGGAGCTTGTCTCGTAATGCAGTTTGATAATTTCCTCAATGTTTGTCCTATCCATTTCAATCGTCTTTTCCTAATTTCCTCTTCAGCTGGAAGCTGGCTGGTTCTCCCCCACAAAAGGCTGTTGCTGATGGTATCCAGCCAATGGATGTTGAGTATCATGCGTAGACAGCTATTGATAAATACCTGTACCTTCTTGATGGTGGTTGTTGTAGTTCTCCAAGTTTCAGCTCCGTACAGTAGAACTGCCTTGACGTTCTTATTGAAGATTTTGACTTTGATATTGGTTGAAAGTTGCTTTGAGTTCCATATGTTCTTTAATTGAAGGAATGCGGTCCTTGCTTTGCCAAACCTTGCATTTACGTTGGCATCTGAACCTCCTTGTTCATCGATTATGCTTCCCAGGTATATGAAGGATTCCACACCTTCCAGAGTTTCGCCATGAAGAGTGATTGGATTGCTGTCCTCCGTGTTGAATTTGAGGGCCTTGGTTTTCCCTTTGTATATTTTGAGGCCTACTGTAGTCCGTCGTATGAGTTCCGGATAATGTTGACAATCTTCTCAGGAACTCCGTAGTGTCGAAGAAGTTTCCATAACGTTCTCCTATCTACACTGTCAAATGCCTTCTCATAATCAATGAAGTTGATGTAGAGTGACGAGTTCCACTCAATTGATTGTTCGACGATGATCCGTAGTGTCGCAATCTGGTCTGTGCACGACCGGTCCTTACGGAATCCAGCTTGTTGATCTCGAAGTTGAGCGTCAACTGCGTCTTTCATCCTGTTCAGTAACACTCTGTTGAAGACTTTACCTGGTATTGACAGTAGTGTAATGCCTCTGTAGTTTTCACACTTGCTCAGATCTCCTTTCTTTGGAATCTTGATGAGGTGTCCTTCTTTCCAATCCATCGGCACTTGTTCCTCCTCCCAAATCTTCTTGAATAGAAGATGAAGCATGCTTGTAGTTACTTCGATGTCTGACTTCAACGCTTCAGCTGGTATATTGTCAGGTCCTGCTGCTTTCCCGCTCTTGATTTGTCTGATGGCCATTCTGATTTCTTCCGTCGTTGGTGGATTGACATCTATAGGAAGATCTGTGTATGCTGCTTCGATGTCCGGTGGATTCATTGGAGCCGGCCTATTCAGGAGTTCCTCGAAGTACTCTGCCCATCTGTTCCGCTGTTGTTGAATTTCAGTGATTGGCCTGCCTTTGTTGTCTTTGACCGGTCTCTCTGGTTTACTATATTTCACTGCTAGTTTCTTCGTTGTGTCGTAGAGCTGTTTTATATTTCCTTCTCTTGCAGCTTTTTCCGCCGTCGTTGCTGGTTATTTATTTATTTATTTTAACACATAGGTATTGGTACAAGGAGGCACCAAATATATATGCGCCGCACGAATCTCAATTGATTTGTGTGAGGGCTGTGATACTGACCGGATGCCCAAACCGAACCACGTGGTTTTCTTAGGGGGCCACACCTCGAGCCTTTGACCTGAACGTCTGACCCACAAGGCAGTGGAGCATCGTAAGGAGACGCAGTCCAATGGAAGCCGGTGACCAACGATTGGTTCATACGCCATTTGTTCCTTCAGGATACTGGAGCCCATGTGCACCATTGGTTTGGAATCCGGTTAAAGCGCCGGATATTCGCTTTTCGTCCTCTCATTTTCGTAAACAACACCCCCATCACGAGAAGGCAATGAGTAGGACTTCCCTGGCAGAGGCTATATACGCGTGTCCATGTGAGAGCATTTCGAGAGGGAGAGCGGACTCTCCCCACTCTCGGCCGTACTAGGGCATTTGGGGGCGTCGTTGCTAGTTCTTCCACGTATTTCTGTTAGTCGGCTCTAATGCTCTTCTTCACTTGCTTGTTTGCTTCTATGTACTCAGATTGTGCTTGGACTTTCTCTGCTCGTGTTCGGCTGTTGTTAATTGCTGTCTTCTTGTTCTTCCTTTCTTTGATCCTGTCCAGTGTTTCTATAGAGATCCACTCCTTGTGATGTTGCTTCTTGAAGCCCAGAACCTCTTGACACGTTGAAGTTAATGCTTCTTTGATACCTTTCGAGTTATTCTCCATAGTAGTTTCTTCTTCTTTCAGAAGATCCTGTAAGGCTTGAAACCTGTTATTGAGAGCTATCTTGAATTCATTGAGTTTGTCAGTATCTTAAAGGAAGGCTGTATTGAACTTTTGTAGTGCTGTTTGTCCAGTTCTTCTTTAGCTTCAGTTTTAAATTGGCCACAACTAGGTGGTGATCTGAAGCTATGTCAGCTCCTCTCCTGGCTCTCCCATTTTCCATCGTCCTTCGAAACTTTTTATTGATTCAAATATGATCTATCTAATTCTCTGTGGTGTGGTCTGGTGAGATCCATTTAGCTTTGTGTATACGTTTGTGTGGAAATATTGTGCCGCCTATGACCAATTTGTTGAATGCACATAGATTTGCAAATCTTTCCCCATTTTCGTTTCTCTCTCCCAGTCTATGTCGCACCATGTTATCTTCATATCCGGTGTTGTCTGTTCTGGCTTTGACGCTTAGATCTCTCATCAGAATGGTGAGGTCCTTTCTTGGGCACTTCACTATGATTGATTGCAGCCTTCCATAGAATTGATCTTTATTGTCGTCGTTACTATCATTGGTGAGTGCATAACATTGGATAATGTTCATTGTGATCCCCTCCTTCTTTGTTTTGAATGATGCTTTGATGATTCCGGATCCGTGAGATTCCCATCCTACAAGTGCATTTCGTGCCCCTTTGGACAGCATTAGAGCAACTCCCTGAGTGTGTGGAGAATTTTCCTCTTCGTGACCGGAGTATAGCAGCATCTCTCCCGTATTTAGCCTTTGTTGTCCAGCTTGGGTCCAATGGGTTTCGCTGATTTCCAGTACTGCCAAGTTGTATCTCCTCGTTTCCGTTGTTATTTGACTGGTCTTCCCTGTCTCCCATATTGTCTGGACGTTCCATGTACCTATAAAAATTGTTACTCTGGTTGTTAGAAGGGGCATCGGCCTCATGGCTTCCGAAGGAACTCGGCTTTCACCCTGAGGCGTCATATTTCTTCCAAATGAAGACCTTCTGACTCCCAGGGCAGAGTTTAAATGGTTTGAGTTATTTTTTCTGGTTAGCGTTTTTTAGCGATTTAGTTTCCTGCGGGATGGGGACGCTAACCCCATGCCCGACCCTCCTCCTTTACACGGGCTTGAGACCTAATGAATTCTCATTTTTATAAACATATATCGGTTAATTGTCACTTTTAATGACATTTAACCGATCTATGTTTAAAAAAATGAGAATTCATCAGGTTTCATTAATTTCCACTGGTAATGATTTTATTCCATTAAATATCACTACTTCATTGGAATCAACATATTTTTATATTTTTCTTTACTGTTACACATACATTAAAATAATACGTTAATAATACTAGGTGTCATTGTTATTATACATGTTGATGCGACATTTGTTAATTCATTAGCGTTAATACACACCACAGATACATATATGTTAGTGGTTATATTTAATAAATAACATTTACAATATACAATCATAATGCGTATTGATCATTGAATTCATTAAAATGTAGAGAATATAAATATATAAGAATTTGAAATGATGATTGATATTCGTAGCTCAGCTAGGATTTGACAAATTAAAGGAAGAAAGTGTAAACTTGAAAAAAATACTTTTGATTATAAATAAATTAATTTTTTAAAATTTACTTGGTATCTTCCCATTGTTGTTAAGGATTGCAATTAATCAGTCTCTTATTGGCATATGTGCATCCTGTGCGGATTGCCTCGATAATGCCTTAATTCACAAGCAGTATAAGAAAAGATAAATGGTGTCTAGCAGTGAAATCCAGGAGACGCGTTTCATCCTATTTGGGACTGGTCAGCTGGATGTACTTGCACCCCAGAGTTGATGCCCACGCCAGGACTCGAACCCAGTACCGTTCGCTTTAAACGATATCATGTTACCCATTTAGCTGATCAGTTGCAGTCCTAAACATCAATGTAAAGATTCAAACAAGCAATACCAAATTAATTCAAACTTCACCCCTTTGCACAGGCAAGTGGCTATCAGGACTCAATAGATAAGTGGATAACGCGATGGTGTTTGAAGTGAACGATACTGAGTTCGAGTCCCGGGGTGAACATCAACTATGCAATGCAAGTACGTCCAGCTGATCAGTCCCAAATAGGATGAAAAGCGCAACCTGGATTCCACTGCTAGCCACAGTCCATTTATTTTCTAGTTTCGTATAGTTTCACCAATGCAGATAATCATTTTATCAAAGAAATAATTATAAACTGAAAAAAATTACAACTTTAATCGGTTGAATTTTTTTCAGGTCAATTAATGAAGAGAACAGAATATTTTGATTCTGACAACTAGATAGGCATAATTAACTATCCAATAAGTTAGTATGATTTTTGATAACGATGGGAAAGATTTACAGCTCTGAAAGAGGATTTCGACGGTGATCTGTTCTTTAGACAAACAATTAACTTTTGTAGTAATGCTATTCAACACAGGACGTACATAACTAACTATCTTGAATAATATATCAAGATGAAATTATATAGTAAAATTAGAGGGTGATAACAAGATAGACAGAATTTATCTGATTTACATAATGATATATTATAACATTGACTAAGACAGATATAGTAGTGTACAAATGTTCAATTTTCAGACAGGTAGGTAGGCATCGTATGAACGAACTATAGAAATATTTGGAGAATTTCACATGGGAAATATTCGATCTTCATGTATACCTTTCTTCAAATTTCACAAAATATACAGGTGAATAACAGGGACGTTAATTTGACACCATACTTTGACAAAGTGGCTTCTGGTAGAAAAAGCTATTCATTTGTGAAAGTGTTAACACAGGCAAAAGAATCCTACGAATCGCCTTTTGTTAGATTGATGACCTTAAATTTTCGGTGATTCATTTATAAATTACATTGAAAATTCTTTTTGTAATGGTTTTTGTTAATGGTAAGGTCTGCAAATGATCAGTTTACTTTGGCATGTGTGCACTCGAAGAGGATTGTCTCAAAATTCCCATTTAGTCAAAAAAATTGTTATTAAAGATGAATATTGGCTATCAATTATATTTAAATAAAAGCCTTTACCAGCAAAATTCACACCGGTTGCAGAAGCTGATAGCTATCTGAATTCAGTGGATAAAATATTGGCGTTAGAAACAATAGTTATGCCATTCGAGAATCAAAGTGAACAACAACAACATTGAAATATAGGTAATCCCAAGTGAAGAGTATCAAATAAGATTAAATAAGCGTCTGGGATTCTCATGTTTCTCATAAACCAGTTTTAATAATATATTTTAAGTATTGCTGAAGAGACTATTTCATTCTAAAAAACAATCATGATCACTTTAACAGATGAAGTATTAGCAAATATATGAACTATAAACTTTTCTATTTCATTATTTAACAACATAAGTTATATCTGCTTTAAGTATTGCTACTGAACGTTGAATTTTCAAACAAGTATGTAACTAAGATTAAATTGAATAATATCAGTATTTAAAATGTGAATATCGAAAGTGATAGTTTATTCTTTCATAAATATCTACATAAACTAACTGTATAACTAAGATATTATTTACCAGAAAGATTACTTATAACAGATTCTATTGATACTACTATTTTTGGCATTAGTTCAAGAGACATATTTATTCAGTTAAAAGTCGATCTAAACAATGAAGTTATTTGTTTATTATGTATAAGATACAATCAAAACCTTATATTTATATGTATTGGAAAAATAGTATTTCAATGGAGATTTGATTGTGAAATTGAACAGAAACCATATATCAATTGACGATTAATCTTAAATAATGTAAAACCTGGCAAAAATTGTCATAATCGACTTTAATGAGAACAAATGAAATTATGGGTTAGAAAGTATGAATACTCAACTCAAGATAAAGACTCAACTGTATTGATTTTGAGTCATATCAACAAAGGAATCCAACCATCGATACTGAACATTTAGTCGACTCAACAAGGAATTCCAGTAGGTTCGGATTATCGATTAATGATAGCAAATTGCTGTCACTGTCTAGGTTTGGTCGATAATATTTTCTTTATTATTCAACTTCTAAGTCATCCAGAACAGCACATTAAGGTAGCTGCGCCTGAGTAGATATCTAAACCACTGCAATCAATGAACGTTCACAATCTGACTAATTAACCATGATTCTCATTTCATTTTTTTTAATTCAGTGGAATGCAAACAACTGCATACAGTTGTAGCATGATAATGTAGATGCATTTATTGCATTCGTGAAAATATTCCATGTTAGCTTGACATACGCATTTTATATCATTGTTTTGGTGAAATTTGTACGATCAATTAATTATTCCATTGATGTATACTTTGAAATCAAATCAACTTTAATGCACTTTGTCCTTGTATTATTATGCATACTACAATGTTAAGATCTCCCACATGCAAGAAAGCTGTTTCAGACACTACTTTGAAGCCAAATAATCTATAACACCAACAGTGAAAAAATAGGGGTAAAAACCCATGGAGAATATTAAAAAATACAAAAGTTGCAGTAGCTTTTCAAAAAAAAACAAGTATGGTTACCCGTTATAACTGCGGAAAAACCCAGTTACTCGCTGTTACAATGGAACAAGACTGATGTGGCTTAATGCAAGGAAGAACGCAAAGCTGAAGTCTTTAATATTCTTTATCCATAAAATCCACAAACCGATCAACAATTAGATATAAAATAGATGGAATGTGGCTAACAGTGGGATCCAGGATGCACGTTTCGTCCTCTTTGGGAATCCTCAGTTGGATTCAACATCATAATGGTTATCGGGGCAATCCGTACTGAATCCCTTTATGCCAACCATGAATAATCAAATTTTAATCAGAAATAACGAGATACTTCAAACGTCTTCTAATCGACAAACAGTTATATTACAAATATAATGAATTATACATGATTTACTTAGTTGGTCCATATTAAAATTCGTATATATATATATATATATATATATATATATATATATATATATATATATATATATATAGCCCAAAGATCATTGTCTGATAGTATTATATAATCGAAATATTAACAATCCTGCTTATATACAACGTGAAATGTGCTTGGGGTCATATTATAAATTCTAGGCGTCCTGTTTGAATATCTGGGCTACCTGTCCCTATCATCTGGGTATTTCGACAAGTTATCTGTTCCCTTGTTTATTTCAACACATCATTAAGCTCATTAGTAGCATATTCTATTCAGGTGCGTTTGTGACAAGCTTACGACATTTCGCTGTATAAGTTACAAAAGAGCGCAATCAGAGACAGCGTGATTGCTGGTTATATGCATCGAAAAGAATATACAGTAATCAAATGTCGAACCCTGAATTACTAACATCTAACTGGCGACCACTCAATATTTATTGCTAGGATCAATCAAGAAATAAGAAAAGGAAACTTGTTGATATACTTTGCGCTGAGAATTCTATATTGTGCCAAAAATATGATATTGAATAAAGCCAATAATAAAAATAATAATAAATGATTCACACTCCTATGAATAATACTGAGTGAAAAATAAGCTACATTCATCCAAGTAGGTCACTGTTCTGAAACACTGACATTAAAGTTATGAAACTGATAGTCGAACTTGAGAAATCCATAAGCGAATCCTAGAAATACTGCTCACACAGACATTTTATTACCTTTCTGATGACAAATTGGTACGTTAATGTATGATTGTTGAGAAGTAAAGGTATCAAAGTCAATTAAAGAGTTGTCCGATATAGTTTTAGTCTTTATAGTTGGTTGATCACTGACTAATAACCTATCTCAATCAATTTTAAATACATGTCAGTCCTACAGGAAGTCCGTCGTGGCCCAAATTGCAAAGTGGTGATATATATGACTGTGAAGCTGAGTGAAACAGGATCGAATCTACCAGGGAGCACCAATTTCCTCAAGATTACAGGCATACCTTAGTGACGAGTGCCAAATAGAATGAAACTTAAGTCCAGGGTTTCATATAGACTATTTCCATCAACACTTTACACAATTTTAGTGTATATGACAGATATTTCACACTTTAAAAAAACTAGACAGACTTTCTGTTTTGCCTACACAATTATTCCAGAAAATTCAGCACTAAAAGGAAGCTTGTCGTTTAAAAAAAGTACCAGAGAAAAATAATGTTTATTACTATACTGACATAAAAGATTTTCCTGAATGCAGTAATTGTAAAATAAGACAACTTCATTTTGACGAAACCAATACAACACACCCAAGAGTGTGTGTGCCATTTACGTTTGATGATATATATATTATATGAAATAAAAAGAGATAACGACAAACACTTGTGAAACAATGTTCCTCTTTACTTGTAAAGTGAAAGTTCGACCCAGTGTATAATGACACACACACATACATACAGTATGTGTTGGTAATAGTAGTAGTAAAGAAAGAATGAACTTTACAATCTATAGACATTGATGTCTACAAAACAAAAAGAAAGCAAAAGTAAAACTAAAAAAATGAATTGAAAATAAAGATAGTGGAAGGACAACGAAGGGCAGTGGAAGGAAAAGATAATAGATAATTAATTTATCACACAACAGGAAAATCTGAAGAATAAATAAATATTCCAAAGTTTACCGACTTCATTCATTGCTCCGAATTATATATATAAATACATTACAGAAAAATTACACACAGAAATAATAATTTTAAACCCTTCTATGTCTAATATAAAAAAAGAACAACAATAATAATCCTGTTAAAAATGGTATTGCATAAAAATCCCAATCCATAGTTGATATTAAATGTCCAGAAGGATGAGATGATGTTGGTGGTGATTTTGTCGAATCTGTTACACTATCTACATCATGTTCATCCGTAAATGATCTACTACCAAACATACTTCCAAGATATTGAAACTAAAAGAGGAGAAAAACAACAATGATTTACTTTTCTTTTAACAATCAAGATAAACAGAGCCAATAGATAATACAGTTGAGAGTTTATGAATAAGGCATTTCTCTTAAATGTAAATTTATGATTGAATTCTCAAAAAGTGGTTTTATGATTGAGGTCTCTAACATGAGTGGATTGATTGGAGTACATGTTTAAATTAGGCCTTAAGATAATTATAATACATGATACAATCAGTAAATTATAAGTCTGTTATTAATAAGACGATAATAGTCACATTTTTTACCTCCGAACTTATTTGTTACACAGAAATATCTTAGCAAAAGTAATGAAGAATATTTGTAATTTGATTTCTAGTGGCTTGTCCAATGACTTTATCACTTAAATATTATGCTATTCGAAGATAAACAGGGAAAATACAACGTTTAATAATGCTGAACTTCGGCATAACTATTAATCTCAAATATAATTATACAGTATGTATGAAAATACTTGCAAATTAACTGAGACAAATTGAACTAAGAATATGAAATAGTAACAAATTTATTTTGTTTTTTCGACTTAGCAAGATGCTTTTTTAAAAAAAATACTTCATGGTTAGAACTTCACAATTAAAACTTGTTTACTCTAAAATACATGCAACATTTGGTTTTACTGGTGAAATTAGAGTAACGTTGGACGGTTCTATCTCTGACGGATCATGCGTGGAAAATGTTGGTTCCTTAAAAATCGGACGAAACAAATGTTAAGCGCTCTCAGTATTTTAACATTATCCTTCATAGATGTCTGTCCGTAACGAATACCACTTGCGTACTCAACAGATGTTGACCAATTTTAGTGAACAATTATCGATGTTTGTAAACACTTAATTGACGAAGGCATAATAATAAAAGCGACCTAAAATTATCGTTTGAAACACACACCAATTATTTGAGAGTGAAAACAATATACATTTCGAAAATTTAAAGTAATATAAGTAACTTACGAAACTTGATTCACTGAAAAATTCCATAACAAAATAAAATGAAAGACGTATAAGAGCTAGGTATACAGCTACTCGTGCGTCGATCGATGCTTCAGCAGCCATGTCGTAAAACCTTTTGGCTAAGTAAAGATCCTGAAACAGATTAAAAAAGAATATTATTAAGGTTACCAATTATTATTAGTAACAGTAGGTTGGAAATCCGGCAACACAACCTACTAGTAGGGAGTTGTAATGTGTACAGTCAGCACACTCGTAAGTGCATGGTGGCTTTTAACATTCAGTCGTGGTTACATTCTATTTGAAACGACTTATATTTGTAAAACATGAATCTTTGAGTTGCGAATCGATGGTTTCTATGACATCCCAAGAATTCGAGGTCTCAGAGATATATTCTCCGTTGAGTTGTTGGTAGATAAGATAGATAAGAAAAAACAGCTGTCTAGTGTGCTCCCTGGTTTTTATTAATTTGCAGCTGACATCAATCGATGATGAATACTGATAAACAAAAAATGTGTTAAGTAAATCGATAGGCTAAATGCGTGAGTATGAGTAACCCACTGAAGCAGTAAAAATCAATAAAAATCGAAGTAATAAAACTTATCTTCAGCAGTATTTAGTTTGCAATCTGTTGAAATGTAGGGAGAGTCAGTCAGATGCAACGTAGGACCAGGCACATATATGCATCGGTCCAAGTTGCCATACCTCATTAGCACAACAAGATCAATACCGGATTCATAGAAGTAGTTAATTCAGTGGTGGTAATGTATAGAAGAAAGATTGCATATAAGGAGATAGTACAGGAAGAAAGAATTAGTTCGTAGAAAGGAAGATATGAAGCGATTTTAATCTCTTAGTTTAAAGAAAAACAGAGAGTGTATACACCTACGCCATTGTAATCGATTTTGAGCCATGTCACCAAGAGTCGATATTCAATTTTTAATAGGTTTGATTTAATTTCTCAAACACAATGACACATCTTTGGTGAATCAATAAATATTTCTTCTTTAAATATAACTATACATTTGTGTACTATAATCTAAACTAATATAATTGTGTTAATCATGGTAATAACTGACTGACCCGACCTTGGCAAAAGTTAGGAAGTGAGACATCTAAAAGGTGGATTATCAATAATGAAACTTGATAATCACTAAGAGGTTCGTTTGAAGGTTATATACCGACCAATCTCACGAACAAAATTAGATGTCTAAACTGTTTAGTTATAATCCCGTGAGAAACTTAAAGGTCCTAAAACTTGAACAGAGTTTATCTGTGTACTTTCAATGTTAAATGAGCTTAGTTAAATGTAATTAGCATTTAATAAACATTCAGTCATATTAAATGCGTGAACACACCTTGTAATATAATACCACATCTAGGCTAAAAAGGACTGAACTGAGTCAATGGGATTCACTTCCTTGTAACAATATCAGAAAGAATAAAATAGAAGCCAGATCAAAACAAACAAAAAATGATAACTTACTCGTTTCAATCCCAATCCTTGTTCATGCATATAACCTAAATTAAACATTGCTTGTGCATTATGATGTAGATCTGAAGCGATTCGATAATGTTGAATAGCTTTTTGATAACTAACATCAGTACCAAGTCCATAATAATAATAATCACCTAACTTCACACGAGAACTTGTGGAACCTGTGAAAAAAAAGTACTAGTTTAATGAAAAAGGCAATATTTATTAATACTTGTTGGAATAATACGAAGTAAATAAATTTGACCCTAATTCACTGAGTAACAATTAAAAAGACAATGTGGAAAATAATTGAGTTAAAAAATAACCTTCTGACCACAGTATTTTAGAAATATTTCACTCAAAAGTTTCCCAAAACCTGGTAAGATGATGGCGTTTGGAGATGAACTTCTATTTGAAAATAATTCGAAGGAATCGATACTGGATAAGGCATTTGTTTTAATAAATTGAGACAGAGTAGAAAACTGTAAAAGCCGAAAATAGAAACCTGAAATTTCACAATGTGTTTTGTAACTAGAGTTCGAGGCATATTAGAAATTAGTCGTCAAAGACATTTATATCAAAGTTGACTTTGATAAATATTCTGAACATTGAGAAATTCCTTTCTGTGATTTATATGCATTTAATTAACTTTTTTCATTTAATCGGTTTTATACATGAATACTAATGAATAACATGATAACATAACACCATCGTTAGTTTGCTCACTGTTTAACGAATACAGTAATACTATGCGGATTATATTTCCGTATGCATGAATAAAACCACATACATAACCAGTTGCTTTGATAACCTTTTACTGAGAGTTCCAAAATAAATCCTTGTAATTTTAAAATGAATTCCTATACGATAGATTTATTTATAATTCGATAATTGGCTTTTATTATGAACTGACCACTTTTTTCAACTATGCTTTCATACATCCATTTTACAATCAAACCAAAAATTATCATACTTTATACCACAACCATACTAATCTTGGAGCGCCAGATCTGGTTGCAATGTCGATATAACCGCTTTACATAAGGGAACAGACAAGTTTATTCTACGGGGTTCCGATAAAATAAATATTTTCTGAGCAGTTAGTGATCTTCTCTATGAGTATTAGAAAACTTAGCCATAGGTACTGTAGAATGCATTATCTGAGGAAGAATAAAATCATATCAGTAAACGATTGTAGGAGTATCAATTAAATCTTTGTCTGGAATTACTCTAACCGAATACCCGTTCACCAGAAAAAATATGAGTACAAAAGTGAGTTATACTGATTTGAATAAAGAGACTGTAATTGGTAGAATTGGAATTGTTGAAGTATGATAAATTGAATAAGATGGAGCCTGCATATATCTACAGGATGTTCCCATTCACTCACGACAAAATTATCTTATCTATGTTAATACATAGGCTAATTTTTAAGTTGTTTCTTAATTTAAGGGCTAACTTCATCCCACACTAAGAATCATCTGGAGAACCAGTGAGAAATTTGGGACAAATTGGACAACTGACTCGTTTTAGCAGTGCGCACTAAGGACCACATATGACATCGACGTTGAAATTTCCAGATGTGAGGAGAATAATATCGTTAAACCATTGAGGCGAAACTACAATTCAGTAACAGTAGTACTCGTACAAACCATAATATCCCAGAACCACGACTAGGAGTCAAAATAAAA
This sequence comes from Schistosoma spindalis, assembly GCA_946903255.1. Taxonomy (NCBI): domain Eukaryota; kingdom Metazoa; phylum Platyhelminthes; class Trematoda; order Strigeidida; family Schistosomatidae; genus Schistosoma; species Schistosoma spindalis. Next base: position 24,883,092 of record OX336420.1, on the reverse strand, counting down.
AAATCCGTTTCTTGCCTAAATCTATCTTTTTTCTAAATATGTCATAAGATGATCGGTTATTTTAGACTATTCATCTTAAATCACTGCAGACGAACATTTTCGACTGATGTGGAAAAGGGGATATATACCATACGGCCTTTATGTAGTAGTAATTAGTTTATTTCGAATTGATGAAGAAATTTATGCACACATACACAGTGTTGATGATAATTAACACCGCTAAATTACGAATATACTCAGTCTATAAAATACTGAGAAAAGTAAGGCATCTACCTTGTGTCGCTGATCGTTGCCATTGTGTAAACGCACGTTTGTGAATTTCATCATTTGGAATTCCCGTAGCTTTTTCTACTGATGCAAAAAAATTGTGCACAGAAAGATACATATTATTTCTATTTAATATATAATATAAGTCATTGACAATAGATCAAAAGTATTTTCTTCAATCATATCTTGCGTAGTGGCTAGTAGTATAATTTCTAAAACGCGTTACGCACTACATGAGGTTCTTCAGCCGGATGTCACAGAAGCATATCAATGTCCACGTTCACATCAAAACTCGAACCAATTACCCATAGCATTAAACACATCAATTCACGAACGTCTCGCAGTACCAGTAAATGACCAGATTTTGTTCTGAATATTAACAACACGAGAACACAAATCTCTATGAGCAATAAAAAATTCCATGAATTGTTTGGGACATTTTTGTATGATCTTTAATGTATTTTATTCACTCAACTCATTTATCAAGTACAAATTTATACACCTCTCTTTTAGACATACTTTAGGTGCAAGGACCAGTGATATTACTCAGTCGCCTAAACCAGAGTAGACGAAGTGAATTTCGAACCTGTGGTTGAAAATAAAACACATTAACCGTTGAGCCTACCAAAACATTTTAAACAGCGTTAGACTAACGAAATCACAGGTTGTTCTAATAGAAACTAAAATGAAAAGTTGAATCATCAGTTATAAAATATATACATAGAAGATACTTGCCTTCTTCTAGGATGAAAGCCACATTACTTTGAGCCACTTCGTAACCGAGTTCTGCCAATAGTTGGTATGTAACAAATGCTTCATGATAACGACGATTACGAAAAGCAGAATAAGCAGACATGAACATTTTCGACCAACGACCACGTTCAGCTACATTTTTAAAAAGCTAAATATAAATGTTTAACAGGCGTAAAACAGGACTAATATTTGTCTGCAATCGATCACTGAGAATTATTTCCTACGTTTGTAAGTCAATAAAACTCCTTCCTAATTTGGTCACGGAGAATATATATATATATATATGAGTGGAACTCGTCATTACACATCAACTTCTTTGACTAGAAGAAAGCGTTTGATAGCGTAGATAGAACACTCTGGAACGATCTTAGACACTATGATGTACCTGAGATAATCGTCATCGTCTGGAATTCTTACGACAGACTACACCGTAGTCATACATGGAGGATAGCTGACAGATGCATTCCAAGTCAGGACCCGAGCTAAACAAGACTGCTTTCTCTCTCTCTCTCTCTCTCGCACGCGTCTTTCTCTTTCTTCTGGTGGTTGGCTGGATTGTGAAGACCAGCACATCTGAGAAACACAAAATACAATGGACCGCTTGCATGCAACTATATGATTTCGACTTCACAGATTACCTGGTCCTTCTATGCCGTATACACGAACAAATGCAGGTTAAGACAACCAGTGTAACAGAAGCCTCTGCATCAGTAGGCCTCAACATAGATAAAGGAAAGAGCAAGATCCTGAAATGCAACATGGAGAACACTGACCCAATCACACTAGATAAAGAAACTCTGGAAGAGGTGGAAACTTTCATGTACCTGAATAACATTCATCGATGAACAAGAAGGATCTGATATAGACATAAAGGCAACGACTGGAAAAGCAACAACAGCATTCCTACAGTTGAAGAATATGTGAAACTCAAAAGGATTGTTCGCAGGTCAGAATCTTCATCAAGAACGCCAAGACAGTCCTAGTGTACGGAGCTGAAACTTGGAGAACTACCACAACCATCAGCAACAGCCTACTGTGGAAGAGAAAAAACCAGCTTCCAGCTGAAAAGGAGATTAGGAAGACGATGTAGGTGGGTAGGACAAACTGCATCACGACGCAAGCCCTAACCTGGAATCCTGAAAGGAAACGGGAAACAGGAAAGGTAAAGAACACATCGCACCGGGAATTGGGAGCACACATCCGAGGGATGAATAGCAACTGGAAAGGATTGGCCGAAGGGGAGTTGGATGGAGAATGTTGATGAGCGACCTATGTTAATCTACGAGGAGTAACAGGCACGTTATATATATATATATATATATATATATATATATATCCAGCACTAGAGATATACACCTGGCGTTTCAATCTCAAAGCTAACTCACTGCAAAAGTTGTAAAAAATTTGTGATAGAACACTATTTTATTACGATATGTTCGGAATAGCATATTTTCTATAAAGGATTCATTTAACTACTAACAAGTAGTCAGCTGTAACGTACTTAGGATTCCAGAAATTAAACTATTTGTGGGGTTGAAAGAATAGAATAATTCTTACTTATAAGGATAATTCAAAAATGAGATATTAGAATTTCAAAACGTGTCTTTTCTTACGTAATCACTAAAATTGTACTTAATTTATAGTCATCATTATTAAACAAAGTTTCTGATGTAGAGATAAAAAATGAAAAATACTGTTACTTGGTATCTATAAAGTGTGAATAGTTGAAGTCAACTGAGTAAGACACTTTAGGTCCTGAATGCATCTAATTTAAATGGCTAAAACTATAGGAAGCATTAAAACTAGTGATAAACGATCAAGTGTAAGATTATTGATTAATTCAATATGACAACTGTTCACCATAACATTTGATTGAATTTCGATAAATTATCAACTATTTCAGTATGTTGTTCGTTATTGTATTACGAACATTTCTACTACGCATTCACTCAGTTTTGATATTTGTTCAGCAGAAAAATCGTCCTAAGTTATGATTAGTTGAATATAATAGTCAATAAAAATATTGTATATAAAGAGATATTTTTCCACAAAATACATTCTTCCCGATCGCAGACTAGACTTATCTTTTGCCATCTTAATAGTTGGGGGTTGGGTCAAGAACATTGGAGACATAGAGTTGAAGTCATTGCGGTTACCTTCGGGTTCATTATTAAGCTGATATTACGGATTGAGCAGCAAAGAAAAGGTCATTACAGTTTCCACAAGGTTCTGTCTAAGTGATATCTAATTCAAAGCATAACAGTTTCCCTCCTGATCAGATTATAGCAACGGTACCGGTTAGTCAATAACTAATGTCAGTTGATTAAGATTAAAATTCAATGTTTCAACAATAGATGAAGCTGACAGAACCTGTGACCTATGTCCTACAAATCGGACCGACCTGTTGCACACTCTGAACTATGTCATCAACAGAACAAACCTTTTAAAATATATTGGGGGGTTTTCTTTGATCATATTCCTGAGATCCGTTTTGGCTCTTGCTTCAAATGTTATGAAAATTTGTTTCAAGTTGAATTTGCTAATCGGCATAACGAATGGAAAATACAACTGCTGCTACGTAAATTTAGTATCACAGATTACGAAAAGTACTTACACTTTATACTCCCGTATCGGTTACACGATTTCAATTTTAAAGACACGATAGACATTGTCTTAGATTTTCGGAGACCAGTCTTTACTTTTCAATACGCGATACCAATGTATGAAGCTAACAAAACAGGAAACTGATGGCTTTTTCACATATACAAAAGTTATTAATGAGGAATGTGAACGTTTTAAGTCACGATCGCTTACGGAAAACCAATACACTTTACATCAACCCAAGATGGAGACTTAGTTCGTATTGAATACTATATACGCGAATAACATAATTTAATGATTTTTACCATTTTATCTAGTTTAGAAAAGCTGTTACAAACGTACAACATACTAAATTTGTCAAGAATATTACAGTAAGTGGTAAAGAACAAAATTGAAATAAAAACAACTGAACCCATAGTGGTATGCTAATTTGTTAACCAACTCAAGAAATAATATAATAACCAAGGATTATATGCGCAAGAATAAAATGTTTACTTACTTCGGCTGCGGTGCTACAGGATCGTAATACTCCTGTACCTTTGGCATGCATCTCAGCTAGATGATAGAAAGCCATTACATTGCCTTGTTGTGACGCCATAGTGAAATACTTCAAAGCTGATTTGTAATCAGTTTTTATTCCATGAGTACCTATATGTTAACATGAAGAAAATGGTTTAATTTTATTTACTTAATGGCGAAATATTTTATAGGAAGTTAATTTTTCACATAGTAACATTTAGACACAAAAATGATTTTAGGTGAACGTTATTCTGAACAATGGCTGATTTCCATTTATTGATCACTTGAGTGATGAGATTCTAATATATACTGCTGTGAATATTTTCAACGTATATCAAAGTGAAAACGTATCACAGAGATCTTCAAAAAAGTAACAACCCCCCTCATTAGGTTAGCACTCAACCACGGCACCAAAAATAACAAGAAAATAAGTGATTACTGTGATTTGTAATGTATCAGGTTAAGTCAGTTAAAAGACAGTTTAATCAAGAATAAATAATGTATAAAAATGACGAAAACTCTTCTCGAAAAATTCGTTGTTCTGTTAAGATATCATTTAATTATATATATATATATATATATATATATATATATATATATATATATATAAGCCATGATAATAGTAGCAATCAGTTGTTTTAAAAAGCTTTTACCGAAGAATTCGGATGTTGATGCTTACCACCCTACAAAAAACGGTTTCAGTTAACTTTATTACAACGAATATCATAAAATGACTCTACAACCTACAAAACATCCCAATCAGGTATCTGGATCCCACTTACAACCCAGTTTATCTAGGAATGGAGCTCAAACAATCGGAAGATAAATTTTTGAAGATAACCTACAACGATTTCCGTCAAATTTCCCTAGACGACTAAAAATGATGTATACAGAAGTTGACTGTATGCCAAAATTGACATACCGTGTATTTAAATTATTTTTAAAAAGCCTCAGTCTAGTGTAACTCCGCCTGGAGTCCCTACGGGGGCTACTGCCGGTCCCAAGCCCGGATAAAGGAGGGGGGTTGGGCATGGGGTTAGCAACCCCGTCCCGTAGAAAACTAACTCGCTAAAAACGCTAACCAGAAAAAATTATTCGAACCTAAGTTTAATGTCGTACTAATCTTATACACAGGTTTGATTGGAATTAAAAGATGGACGGATGTATTATATCCCCGTAAGTTTTGAGAATTAAGCGATAACTGAAAAAATAATTAACAATATCCACGTATACCCATCTTACAGATGGCAAACAAATCTGAATATTGATATTTCGTGACTGGCTGATCTGAAGCACTTAGAAACATTATTCTGATAAAAATCCGAAAATTAAACGTAAAAATCTCCCGTACAACGCGTATTTATGAAACGAATATGATGGTTGGTAACCTTACCATTACCTAAGAATAGACGACCAAGATGTAATTGGGCTTCAGGCCAACCTTGATCTGCAGCTTTCAGAAATAACTCCATTGCGATGACTGGTTTAACTGGTAAACCGGCTCGACCATATAAGTAGGCCAACGCCAAACCTGTTTGCCCTATTGGATTATTCTCTTCAGCTGATTTACGTAAATATTTCAATGCTTTCATTGAATCAGCAGGTACAGCTGTGCTACCAACCATGTACATCTTTAAGAAAAAGTAAAAACATAAGTAAAAATAACTCAAAATATCTTCTAAAACCAACAAATATATTATTGGAGCCAAACATAAATGGACTTGAAGCGTATTTAAAGAACTACGCTAATGGTGAGTAAAGTTACCCAAAGGCTGGTGGAACCTCTAGTGCATAAGCATTAAGTTGAGTAAGTTTCTGACAGTGTCTTAACATTTATCGGTATATTCCGGAAGATTAAGAGTGCAACAACATCCATTTAATCAATCCTAAGGTCAAATCACAGTGTAAATTGCTATTCAATAGGAAACGTTATTTTGAAATATAGGCTTTGGTAACATATACACTTTTTGTGTACGTCAGTTTTATGAGAGTATTCATTACCGATATTAAGAGTATGACGTAAAAGTGAAGAGGTGGTCAGTTTGCCATATGGTTCCATAGGATGAAGAATAGTGATATTGATTCATCGTGACTATATATCAAATCATTAGCATACATGGCTCAGAATAAAAACGTATTTTTATTAAATGTATTTCATAAACATTAAGGTTTACTTTAGCGACGACTAGTATCTATTTAACTGCTTTTATGCTAATCACTCTAGTAATATTCATTAGTTGTGTGATTTCATATTGTACAGTACATATTTTGTTACTAAATCATGTCACCATTTTTTACTCCAAATGATAATAACGTTAATAAAAATAATAATCTTATTTAAATCTACAAAGAGACTCAACACTGTCAAATACCACTGACAGTTAGCTAAAATTATTAAACAACACTCAAATTGTTTAAGTTTCAAAATTTCTTAACATTTTAATGAGATTTTAGTGGATTTTCATATTATCACTAACTTACTAGTGCCGACGTAGCTGCTTACAACTGAATAGATTTATGAGGACCTACATTATTTAATATCAAATGTAGCGATGTAATATAGTTTCTTTTTTAAAAATGTGTCAAATGGTAACTTCTTGAAATATTAAATTTGTTGAAAAAGTGTATCACGAGTAATAATAGTGGAATTAAGAATGTTTCGGTTAGTTAACCAAAAGCAACACATGTTTGTTAATTCAAGCCGACACACTACATTAGCACAGTCAAATGATGTTATCAAGACAAATGTCAAAGTATTAGAAGTAGAACAGTATCGGTGATAGTAAAAAAAAACCACGCATAGATATCACTCGATAAAAATGAATTAGTGAAACAAAAAAGTGCCAAATAATTTTAAGATTCAATATCTAAAAAAGACAAAGAGTTAACGCATCTGTGCCACTGTAACTCATTCTGAGCCATATCATTCAGCGTTTTCAAACATTGGTTATGAAAATCACAGTTAGGTAGTTTGAACCTACCTACAAGGCTCGAATGTTAACAACAACAAATTAGAAAAACAATGTTAAGATAGCTTTAAAAACTAATTGCAGCAATTTTACATACCTCGCCTAAATATGCCATGGCTATGGCGCTTCCAGATTCAGCAGCCAGATTAAAGTAATAGAATGCCTTTTCATGATTCATCTCAACACCATGTCTACCATAATAATACAACTGACCCAATCCAACCATAGCACTAACATTCTTTTTGTAAGCCATAAACTGATAATATTGGAACAGATCTTCACTGATTGTAAGATCACCACCATCTAAACTACCCATTGCATCTATTTCATCTAAAAGACGAGCACGTCTAACCATAGGTCCAAGAAGAGTTGGACCACCAGATTCAGAGCGTTCGGAAACTTCTTTAAAGACGACTTGAGCCACACGATGATAATGTGTTAGTGCTGCTTCACAATCTTCTTCAACACCAACACCGGTCCAGTAACGATAGCCCTAACCAAATTAGAAAATAAAAAATAGTAAAATTTTCCGTATTTTGGAAATATTCAGGCAAATAACGATGATACCGATTGTCTACAACGAAACTAGCTTGGATCTACTTGCGAAGTCTTAAAATTAACTGGGCAAACAAACGCAAGCACAAATTACTGAGGACAGTAAAAGCCAATGGTCTGTTACAACCATAACTCCGGGTATTCTGAAGCTTTAGATACTCTAATAATTCTTTCTTTGTTTTACAGCACAATTTTCAAGACTAGTAGAGCGCTTGTCGTTACAGACACCGTAAAAAACATTTAAATAGTAGTTACCAAATGCCAAAAGCTTAATCAATATCGTTGTAGTGGCTTCCTCAGGATGGTTGTTAAAATTCTAGAGGTTGAGTTTTTTATAAGTGGATATAGTAAAATTATTTGCATGAATATATTGAAACTCCCATCATTTTTATGAATGGAAATTTAAGAGATTAAATAGTTATCAGCAACTAAAGTCAATTTAAGTATATTACTTACCAAGGCCATATCAGCAAAATTATCTCCTCCAAGAGCAGAAAATGTTAAATATATCAATGCATGTGGAATACTTGCATTTACATGTAATCCAGATGCATACAAAAATCCGAGGCCAAACTGACCGCGAGGGTTGCCTTCATTGGACAACTCTTCGAACGCAGAATATGCGCTTTTAAAAGGATCTGCAGTGTACCCTCCAAGTAATGTCAGCATAGCCACCTGTTCCCTTGCCTTTGTATGACCCTGTCTGGAAGCTTCGCTCAAGAGTTCCAGTGCACTGTTTGAAAGAGAACACAATATGCAATATATATATATATATAACGCATGTTTCATAAAGAAGATGGTAGTGAATCAAATGCATTTGGGATGTCAATTTGAATTCAAAATACGATTAGAAACGGATAACGAAACGTAATAAACTAGTAAGTACACATACGTTTTGTCAGCAGATGTCTTGTGATTTTCTGTCTCCAAAATACCCATAGCTTCGTCATACAAACGCTGAGCAACACTTGGTTCCGAATCTTCATGCTCATCAGACGGCGAATGAATGCTTTTTATTGTGTTTTCATCTAAAAGAGTTGCAATTTGTATTGCGGCTTACCATTAATCGATGGGATGCTTTGGGAGGCCGGAAGATCGTTCGCAGTTGAATCATGTTCAGATTCATCTGTCGACTCTTGGTCTATCAAATGCTAAAATGATGTGGAAGCACTTACTTTCATCCTTCACATTTAAATCAAGTGGTTCATCTTGCGGTTCTGACTCAACGTTTACATCTTCCTTATCCTTTGGAATCTGGGGGAACACTTTAAATACTATTGAGATAATTTAAATTTGTTACATAGATCTGGATTAAGAAGATCACGTAGGAATTTTTCGACAGCTTCCGGATCATCAAATTGCTCTATATGGCTTTTTATTTCCTTTTTGTCTTGAGTTATTGATACACGAGCATCACCTAAAGTAAGTTGGAAATAGATCTTATTATATTTCTTAAAACAGAAGAATACTAGATTTTTGGGACGTTGTTTGAATTAGTATAACATTGAGAATGTATACGCACGACGAAGAGTATAATATGTCGGTAATTTAAAGTATGTAAAGGGACAGTATATCAAGTGAAATGAGTGAGAACTAATCAAATATCTACATAAACAGCCGGTAATTGAGTGGAAAATATCTTGTTGCAACTGGGTTACAAAGCAACAAGATCAGGCAATAGATAACACGATTTTGCACTACTTTCTATTTTATCTGTACTGCTATTTCAAGTTTTGTTTTAACAAATTTCACTACCATTTACGAAACATCTGGCCTTTTAATTTGGATGGGAAATACAGCGGTCGATTTTGGGAATGTGAATGTTAACTACTCTACCGATCTTCGGGTTCTTAGTTACAAAACAAAAAGAATTCTATGAAATTTGATAACTATTGACCCAGCTTGTGGGTTTGGTAAGTAGCATTTCATAGAATAACTGCACAGAGGGATCAGTTAAAGCTAAAATGGAGCCTACAACTTATAAAAATTGATAACTAGTCATAGGTTCTCAGACTGGATGTGATCTTTCTAAATAAAAAGAGCCGGGGAATATATCACATAAGATCCAGATTTGTGTAGTAAGGACAGAAGACCTACGGCCTATGTTAATCCTTTTCCAGTGTGCTTCAGCGAATGTCTAGTCTATACTTGAATGTGCGGACACCACTGATTCGGGCAACGGGTTCCAATAATTGATGAGTCAGTGTGAAAACCTGCATGCCACGGGTGTTTTATTCGTTTTAGGTTTTTCTACTCGCCTGCTATGTCCTCTGAGATGTCCCGAACTAGTGGTTAGAAAAAGAGAGGATATATTAGGTCCCGAGTAATGAACTACAAACATCGATGAACTTCGACTATTACAAGGATACTATGCAACACGAATTAGGTCGAGGTGCATTAGGCTCAAAAACATTAGGTGGGTACATGCACTTCAAGCATTATACTCTTACTTAGAAGTCAGAATTAGCGAAACCTCAAATGTGTCAAGTAGTATACAAAACACCACTATTTGGAGCGATTAAAGAAAATATTTGTTCTTAGTATGTAACGAAAGCAATTAAGAATGAATGTATCTGACAAATCCATATGAACAGAAGGTTTCAACTATGCATTGCATGAATACACTTACCACTTTTTCTCTTCGGCTTCAAGTCTTCTGATAAAACAACAGTGAAGTATGCTATAAGAAAGACCACAATTGTGAGCAATAAGCGTGGCGAACCACAAGGATGGTTTGAAAAACCGAAGTGAAACATATCGCGTAATAACCAGAAAACGCGCCAAATATTGAAACGCGTGGGTTTTCTATTCGCTGAATAGCTTAAGGTCATCCAATAAACTGAGATCAAAACACAGGTCGTATGGTGTTTTTTTAAGTCTTCTACTGTCCTAATAACGTCCCTATCTGTGTCTGAATTCCATTTTAAATTATGCAAAATATTCAAAACCCTATAGATTTTTTTAAAGTAATCGGTTATTCGCCAGTAGTAGTTCAATAACATGTATGGACGTACTGACCTTTCTATGAACAAATCTCGATGTCCTGTGGCGATTTATACTTGATGTGCTCATCTATCTAATGCTTCAAAATTGATAAGAATGAGACAAGTTTCCACTTGTAATGGAGAGTGAACTCCCGAATAAATATTTCTGTAAGTCTTCGACATTGAAGGCGACTATATTGATTTTATTGAACCCGCTTCTAACTAAAGGCGATCTATCAATCATCTGCCCCAAATCGCTTTCCGGTACGCGATACAGAGCAAATAGTTAGACTAGATCATATACTTCTCGGCCAATCAAACCCGTATATTCATAATCTGGAAGAGATTTTAGAGGTTGCTACTTACTTGCATTTTGTTAGAATAACCCTGGTTTGACTTCCTTAATGGAGGATGAGTTAAACCTTATATGTTCAGTTAACCGTAGCTTATGAAGCGAGCACCAAGTTATGAAAGTGGACCGGTTTGATAGCTGTTTGTTATTTTCACAGGGTTTTTGGACATTTTTACTTTATGGAAACCATAAACCCATCCAAGTCAAAATATCATCGAAACTAAGAAGCAAAAGACAGTCGCTTCGTCCTGGCACGATGCTTCTCAGAAGCGGAATCGACCCACGACATGTCGAGCTTCGAACCGTAACCCGCCTGAAGAAATGAAATATTCATGCGCAATGTCGCAGATGGATTGGGGCTAGGCGTCATTACTGTTGGATCACAGAACAGCGGTCAAAATACTGAGCGTTTGCACACGAGACCGGTGTTGATGAGTTCTAGTCCGTCGTGTGACATTGTGAAACCCCACTGCCACGGAGCCCCATACTAGGACGAAATCCCTATCCAGTGCTTCCAGGTTTTCAGTGGTGGTCTTGTAGTAGTGCCAGTTCCCAACCATATGATCCTTGAAGTCGAATCCGCCATAACAGATATTTACATTAAATATTTAACACTTAGAGGCCAGAAATAGTGGAAGCGGAAAGATCTTATATATATGGCATTTATATTGCAACGATATCTACATCATCCAGCTCGCAGAACGAAATCCCACAGCAGTCAAAACGTTTCTACAATTACGATTAGTTACAAATTAACGTTACATCCAACAGTAGCCTCGAACTCAACGGGCTGACAATAGAAAAACTCATTTTCACGAAGCATAATAAAAATGTATCTAGATAATTACGGGCTGTCCTCCTTCAACTTGGTCAACGGATGGGCAAGTGGAAATGACCAACATCAAAGGTAATAATTTCTTTATTATCTATATTACTCGTCAGTTCACGTTCCAATACTTCCTAATTTTGCACCACTACTATAGGACACATTAAGCAGCTAGAAGCATAGTTCTCTTTTATTAATTGAACTATGTTTGTGATCAGTAAAACAGTTATTCGATCATCGGACAACAGCCAGTCCAGGCAAATCCTGTAAAATACTCTCTCATATACCCTCGAAATAACTTGCGAAACAATGTACTACTGTACGAACAACTGGAATAAAGTTTAAAAACCTATGACTGAGGGAATTCAAACAATGTACAAAAATTCAACAACAAACTTCAGAAGATAGAGTGACCTGTAATGGCATTGGGCTCTAACCACACAATCTTCAAAGCTGAACACGAAAAAAACTGAGGAATTATATACTCAACATTTAACGCGGGGAAAACCCAACAATGGGGAGGTGGGAAGAATAAATTCGATCAATTAATTTCCTGGAATGGTATGGCTGTGCTTTTCATGTGTGATCATTCTTGTGTAACTTTTACTCATATCTTCAGCCTAAATGTTTTCGTCATCATATATTGTTGATTGTTACGATACGAAGAGTTGGTGTAAATAATGATGTGACTTCCACGTAAGATCTTATAGATTAGGCAGTTACATTATAACAAATCTACGATATTCGGATTAGATTTATTATTGGAACAGTACTAGTAACGAAGTAGACCATAGCTCTACAGACACATATCAATCTACAACATTTTATGTGGTATAAAACATTCCAAATTCGCATACTGTTCGAGCATCAACTAGGAGAATCCTGAAGTAATCCCTGCAATACACAATGTAATGTTATTCTCCAGACCGGATGAAAAACAAAATTTCATCAGAGATAATGACTTTAAGTGAAAGGTCTAAAAGACTATCTGTTACACTATTTTTACACATCTAATTGGCAAACAAGACTGTTTAACCCTTCTCATTCGGAATGTATCAAAACATGCGTCGCAAATTCAGTTTGTTAACATAATAATAATTCCCCCGAGAATCGTCTATAAATTTTGGCGTAAAGTCGATTGCGGAACAAATATATCAATGCAAAAATGATGGTGGAGTTTTTCTGTATATAAATTCAATAACAACGTACGTAATAGGAAATGCTTGCAATCTGGGACTACAAATTATCAAGTGTCTATGTAGGCGTTGTTTACTCAGTTCTTAAATTCCAATATCATCCAAAGTGATATTCGGAGTTCATCAAGAGGAAATCTGACATTTTTGATAGTGAGAATGGCACCTCGAATCGACTCACCAAACATCCTTTTATATGTCCATATTTCATATAGATTTGTCACTTCAAAGTGGCTCCGGTGGACCATTGCTACTAGGTGTTAACATGTCTTATCTTTTTGCACCATCCAGCAACAACAATCTCCGAGGACATAGCAAGAAGTTTCATAAACCGCGATCTAATAAACGTAAAGTGGCATTCCTTTTTTCATCGAGTAGTCAATGACTGGAACGCCTTACCCGAACTAATGGTATCAACCCCATCAGTGAATATTTTCAAGGAGAATCTGAACCTTCACTGGAAAGTAATCTGTCAGAATTAACACAAATTCATCAACGTACTATCCTCATTACTGAATAGTGAAGATACAAAAATTCGTTAAACGAAAGATTCTCTTATCTATTTCATAAACACTTTTAAGTACTTGAATATATCAAGGTCTAAAAAATATAGTGGTTGGTTAAACTTTATGAAGAATCTAAAACCATCACTTGGTGTCAAAATGAAGGACACAAGCAAATTAATTGGTAAATATTTTAGATATTGAATGTTTTTAATGAATGAAGTGGGAATTTCAACACGTCTAGGTCATTCGCAGCAACGAGCAGTCTGCTGGTTAGTGAAATGACTTCTAATTCTATTCAGGTTCGTATCATCCTTCCGAAATTAGTGTTTGTTTTGTAGAGAAAAGAAGTTAGGTGCCTACAAGACGAATATGATAAACTTCTCCAGTCCTCCAATTTTTCTGGAATTAAAAAACTATTGGAAGGAGGTGAAAAGCTACGGTATCAAGCAAACCATTTAGAAAAGGTAATAAAGTAAAATGTTCACTGTATTAGTATTTGAAACAATTGGACAACCATGTGCGGTGTAATTCCATAAGTATCCAAGCTGCCGTGGCTGCTTTGTTTGATTACGCTATAAAAACAGTGTTCATAAATACTAAACACTGTGTACAACTCAATGTTCCCACTAAACGTAGTTTTGGGGATTATCAGTGCAACTCTGCTCTTAGCATTCGAAAAGTATGTACTGATTAATATCTCTATTGCTCAGGAGTCAAACACTGGTCAAAATCCATTTGATATTGCAAAATCGATCGTTGCTGCTTTACCTGCTAATGATTTAATCGAAAGAGTGGACATTGTTCTTCCTGGCTTTATAAACATTTGGATTAAACAACAATTCATTTCTACTGAAGTCAGAAAGATTTTACTTTATGGGGTTACACCCCCATTCATACCTCATAAATACTCTGTGATTGTCGATATGTCCTCTCCAAACATCGCCAAAGAAATGCATGTGGGACATTTAAGGTAAGAATCGTAATAAAGTATAAACTGTTTCGCCTATTTCGGGCCTTGTGTTCCCACCTTGTCAATTATTAGGCCTAAAGAAAATCATAGAAAGTTTACGTTTGTATATCCATGGTTATGGACTGTCAAAAAGTTATTTATTAAATTATTAAATTAGTCAGTAGATTTTGATTATCTATAGTTTACCATGAATAAGGTTAGACAATCAAACTAAAGTTCAGTAAGTTGCTTACAGAATGTAAGTGCACTAGATTACATCTACCATCATTTAGTGACTTACTAAACCATTAACTCTATTTCATAGTCGTCTGTTATTCTCCAAGTGGACTGTCTTATATGAGTATTTATTTGTAATTACATCAAATGAACTCTGCAAGCGAATTGAGGACTATCGAAGTCACTCTGAAATGGCTAATAAAGATAAGAAATCCTGTCTCTAACTTTATCAAGCAAATAATACCACACCATATTTACTTAATACACAAAATACTGGTACAATTGGTCATCAAATTAAATATGCGCCACACAAGTAAGGGATAGAATAATGGACAACAAATAAGAATAAAAACAAATTTACAGTAGTGGTATATAGTGAGAGAAACAGTTCAGTTAAAAACAACCAGAAAAAATTCAGTCAAGGGGGTTCTGTTCATTTCTGTATGAAGAATTTAAAAGGAAAATACTACAAGATCGTTATTGACTTCTGATTTGAGCCATATACGATAATGTCTCAGGCCATTGAATTACATCACCTCTTGGACTACAACCGTTGAGTCGTGATGGGCCGAAATATGTCAGTCCTATACAACTTCCTTCCATACCAATGCGCCATATCATAAACTGACTATCCCCCTCTTCCATCCTTTCCCAGCGCCAGCGAATAATGCAAGATGTAGAAGTCTTCAGGATGATGTCGTAAAACATTCTCGAGCTACCGAAGCTGGTGTTTCAAGTTGGTGACACATTTAGTGTCACCAAGTTATCGTCAGTGCTCTCGAATACGCATTTAAAAACATCAGCATTATCGGCATGATGTTGCCACTGGATGTCAGCAGCCCTTCGAAAACGGTGATCGAATACGAAAAGTCGTGAAACATCCTTTACTCGGAAAGACAAAGTTGTTCAAGCGCAAAACAGAATTGCCTTCACCAGCGCGTTGTAGCCACAAAATTTTACAACCAGATTACCATCCAAACGTCGCCAGATATGCTCTGAATTAACATGAATCACTCCGGTTCTCACACACACACCTACCCAGGCACGCGAAATTTACGATTACGGATGTCTCACCACGACCACCGAGGACCGGCATAGGCTATTTCCAGTCGGATCAAAGTCGACCCTGATATCAAGAAACACGACTGTTGGTCTGGAATTAATGTGGCGGTTCTCTAACATCCGGTGAAGGGTGAAAATATTAATACATCCGAAAATTGACCAAAAAGCAGCTTGCATCGTACGGGCCAATCCTACACTGGAGCCAACAGTTTGGAAGCGACCGAAAGTAGACTTATCCCCTCATAATATGTATGGATGAATTAGGTGTTTTTAATTATGTGGACGCCAATCGCTTCCTTCGTGGGTGTTGGAACATCCGATTTCCCGGACTTTTCCAATTAACCCTGTCAGTTACCTCACTAAATTTTCACCATCCTTAAAATTAGCTGAGAGTGTAGGTCTTCTGTGCCTATTGGCCTGTGGGTCTTCAGGAGTTGGAGTGTCGTTATATAAGAAAGAAATTTGAAACAAGCTTCCTTTCAGTAAACATATATTGAACTTTTTACTGCTCACATATTACCAGATAATTCCCATTTAAACATTAAAAATTAAAAACATGAAGTTCAGCGAAGGGATCTCTTTTCAACAAATATATTATCGAGCTGTACAATCGTATATATATGAAATTTTTTTGTTAAAGTACTAATTCCGTGAGGAAATGTGAACACGAACAACCAAGATGATGCAGTAGAAATATTATAATGATGGAATACGTAATACAAATAATAACAATAGATTTAGTGAATAGAATAAGATGAATAAAATGTTTTTGAGGTGTAAATAAATAAGGTGATATGATGAGCATTTATGAATGAAATAATGAGAATATAAGAGATAAGTAAGGGGGAATGCAGTAATAATAATATTATCCGACACTTTTACTTGCTGTTATTTTTCTGTTACAGATCAACTATTATTGGAGAAAGTATTTCCCGTTTGCTTTCATTTTTGGGACACAAAGTACTAAAACTCAATCATCTTGGGGATTGGGGAACACAGTTTGGGATGTTAATAACCCACTTAAAAGAGATATATCCTGATCATAAAACTGCACCTCCTATATCAGACCTCCAAGCTTTTTATAAAACTTCCAAAACTAGATTTGATGAGGAAAAAGATTTTAATCAAAGAGCTCATATGGCCGTTGTTAAACTTCAACAAAACGATCCTGAGTATGTACGTGCTTGGAAACAAATTTGTGACATATCACGAAAAGGTATGTAGTGGAAACATATTCATAGTACTTATTTATTTTATTTATTTGAACACATAGACATTCTTACAAGGGGGCACCGAATACATATGCGCCACACAAACCACTTGGTTTGTGTATGGGCTATGATACTGGCCTGGTGCTCAGACCGACTCAGGTGGTTTTCTTCAGGGCCACACGCGGAGCCTTCAACCTAAAGGTCTGATCCACAAGACAGTGAAGCAACGTAAGGAGATGCAGCCCCGTGGTAGTCAGTGACCAATTATTGATTCATATGCCATTTTTTCCCTCAAAATCCTGCAGCCCATGTACACCATTGGTTTGAAATCAGGGTTTTCCAAATCCCCTATGTGGACTCTCTGTGTCCACCAACCGGTTAAAGCGTTGGACATTCGCTTTTCGTCCTCTCATTTTCGCAAACAACACCCCCGTCACGAGAAGGCAGTGAGTAGGACTTCCCTGGCAGAGGCTATATACGTGTGGCCATGTGAGAACATTTCGAGACGGTAAGCGGACTCTTCCCACTCTTAGCTGTACCAGGGCATTTGGGGATCAGTCAGTCAGTCAGTAACAACGTGGAACTTCGTACGTACGTACATCAGTTCGAGATGCCACACCACATTAGCACAGACATTCAGTTATCGATTCTAATCCCGTAGTGGTAGAGGTAGTGAAAGTATAATTAGTAATCGGGAACATAAGGGTTTGACGATGTTATTCAAGGAGTATAATACAGTGGAATAAATTTGGAAAGAAAATAAAGAACATGAAGAATTCAGAAGAATAGAGTTTGGGAGAACAAAAAGAGTGGATTCACCTGAGCCATTGCAAACGATTTTGAGCCATGTCATTCAAGATCTCTAACCATTGGTTGTTATCGTCTCGCGGACCCCAACCAGGTGGTCTACACTTACCAACATGGCTCAGTCCACTTGTCAGTGACTTCATGAATTTGTGCCATGTTTTGGTCTGGCCGCCCCTAGCTTTCTTCCAACCTATTCCTACACCATAAAACATCGCACGTCGTAGCAGTCGGTGGTCGGGCATGCGCAACACATGTCCCAGCCATCTCAACTGATTGAGTTTCACTACTTCATCAATTGATTTGCCATCCTTGACTAGTACCCGTTTCCTAGCAACTGCATTACTTACTCGGTGGTCCCAGGATATACGAGCAATGCTTCGAAGACACCTATGATCAAATACTAGTAACCTACGAATATCCTCTACTCTTACCGGTCATGTTTCACTGCCATTAAGTAGGACGGAACGGACTGCTGCGAAGTAAACCCGTCCTTTTGTTGGTAAACGGATGTCTCGCCTACACTATGAATGACGCAAGTTGGCAAAAGTTGGTCAAGCCTTCTATATCCATGCTGAGATTTCGTCACACACCAAACCACAAGGGCTGATGAGACTTCCAAGATAAGTGAAGCGGTCGACACGCTCAACAACTTCACTCCCTATCACTAGTTCGGGTGCCGATGCAACTCAATCCTGAATCAACATTTTGCATTTCGAGGGAGAGAATCGCATCCCGAACATGCCTGCATTGTTGCTTAGAGTGGTCAGCAGACTCTGCATTTTGTCAGCGTCTTCACCAAATAGAACTATGTCATCGGCATATTCTAAGTCAACAAGTGAATCTCCCTCTAAATATTCAACTCCTGGAAATTTAGATGAGGAGTGTTATTTCTAAAAGCACGTCAACGGCAAAGTTAAACAAGAATGGAGAGAGTGGACAGCCCTGACCAACAACACTTGAGGTAATCAGTTCTGATGACAGTTCGCCATAAGCTCTCACTCGACCAGTTGTGTTCGAGTAGAGGGCCTTTATAAGGTTAATGTACTTCTTCGGTACTCCTTTCAGTGACAAACACTGCCGTAGAACCTCACGATCAACAGAGTCAAATGCCGCCTTAAGGTCGAGAAATACTATCATTGTGGGGCGTCTGAATGTGTGTCTATGTTCTAGAACCTGACGTAGTGTGAATATTTGATCTATACAACCACGTCCAGGTCGAAAACCAGCCTGGTTTTCTCTAGTCTGCTCTTCACGAGCTTTGGTTAGACGTCGAAGTATTATTGAAGCTAATATTTTAGACACTATATTAGTCAAACTAATTCCTTTGTGATTGTCACAAGAGGACTTTTGTCCCTTCTTATAGACTGGCACAATCAGTGATTGAGACCAGTCAGATGAGATTACGTCCAGTTCCCAGATTCTACCTAAGACCTCAGTCAATCTCGCTGCTAATACTGGACCGCCATCCTTAAAAATCTCAGGGGTAAACCTGTCAGGGCCTGCTGCTCTCTCACGCTTGAGATTACCTATAGCTTTTTCAACTTCGTAAAGAGGACTTACATGAACTTGCCATTCAGGTCGACTGGAGATCGTGGGAAACCGAAGTGTGGCTGAAGGCCAGTTGAACTGATCCCTAAAGTGTTCTGCCCATCGATCTAATCTCCTGGATTGAGAATGAATAATATGTCCATCTTTCTCTGCGATTGTTTCGCTAACAGTTGGGTTCCTAATACCGGTTTCCTTAACAAGTCTGAACAGTTGCCTGCTGTTACCTATTGCCGCTGCCTTTTCCATCTCTCTTGCTTTCGCTACCCACCACTGTTCACGATCAATGCGTAGGCTTCTAGTCAGCTTACGCTTAAGCTGACTCCGCTCTTCGTTATGTTCAGAGCCAGATGGAATGAGTTTTCGAGCATCTATCAGTGCGGTAGATGCTGCTGAGACCCAGTGTTTCTCCTTAACCTTATGGTTTACCGTACTTGCAGACATCACTGCTGTTTCTACAGCTTTTCGGATGTCATTCCACGCTGCCTCGGGGTGAGCATCACTTACATGGCTGCCTAACTGTTTTTCTAGATGTTCCTGAAATATACTCTTAGCTTGACTATCATTAAGTAGGACCCTAAGGGGTTTCCATGCTTCATGTTTCCTACGTCCAGCAAGACGTAGACAAATACGCGCTCGCACTAGAGCATGATCTGAGTCTAAGCATGTGCTCCAGAATGAGCGACAGTCTTCTATCGAGCCCCTCCATCGGTGGCTGTTAGCGATGTGATCTATTTGAGTCCAGCGTTGAGACGAATTATGGGGTCGCCATGTTAAAAGATGTTTTTCCTTATGCTTAAAGTTAGTGTTTGCGATAAACAGGCGGTTATCTGAGCATAGCTGCAACAGACGGTCGCCGTTATCTGTTCTTTTAGCCGCGACACCGTAAGAGCCACCCAGGTGTCTTTCCTTTTCGCTTAGTTTACCTACTTGAGCATTAAAGTCACCAGCCACTATTACTACATCTGAACGCCTAGCTTTTCGGAGAAGGTCGGAAAGCTTTCTGTAAAACTCATCTTTTACATCATCTGAGCTGCAGTCAGTGGGAGAGTAGGCAGAGACGACGAAGAGGCAACGACGAGTGTCCCTATCTTTTCGAGTCCTTACTGTTCCGTTTAGTCGGACAGCACACAAACGACTGTCTACTGGGATCCAGTCTAAGAGAGCTAGTTCTGCCCTAGGACAATGCTATGCCTACGCCAGCGAGGCCACAGGAAGCAGCATCAGGGCTTCCAGATACACGAAGCGTAAATCGAGTTGGTTCGATACTTTGACATGGTGCGGTCAAATGAATGACACTACTAGGATCCTGTGTGCGCGTTTCGGAGACGCAGCACACATCGATGGGGCGAGATTCTAAAGTTTTAGCTAAGGAAGCCTGTTGTCCTATTTGGCACAGTGTTCGGACGTTGAAAGCTCCTACGTGTAGTTTAGAGCGTGGTTTCAGGAGACCAGGAATAACGTTCCGCGTACTCGAATCGTTTGCACTAGTGGGGCGAGGTGATAAAGGGACGTGAGAAGGGTTGGTCGTGGAGATAAGAGAGTTATTAAGAGGTGTAGGAAGTATTTGAATGTGACCAACTTGGTCTCGTGTGCTGTTATGGGTATGAGGGCTATCACTTCCCGGTTGCCCACACCGTGGAAGGGTATTTCTTGAGGAACCTGAAAAGGAAATCGGATTAGTGTTGGTCTTAACGACCTGAGTGCGTGACCGCAGAGCCCAAGAGACAACTGCTTGAGGCCGGTCGCGCACGGCCTTTTTGTGGGAGGTTTTTAATGTGTTAGCTCCGTTCTTCAAAGGGCCTTACCGCCGGAGACGGAAATCCGTGGGGTGAGGTGAGGTGTGACATTTTTAGGGTCAACCTTTTCTAACCCCTTCTTTCCTTGTGAGAAGGCACCGTCGCTGCAGATGCTGGTTGTCCGAGGGAAACACCTTACTGCTGTCACACCTCTGTACAGTCAGCAGTACGACTTCGCCCTCAGACCTTGAGTTGCTGCTTTTAGTCTTACCGTTCTCCAATCGACCTGCCTGGCATGGTAGAACCTGCAGGAGCATGTGTTCCAGCCAATATAGCTCGGTTGGGTCATCACGATAGGCAAGCCCGACCACCACGTCAAGGTAGCAGCTACGGTCGGTTACTATTCATAGTACAGGCATAATCCGATATATTGTTGTCACAGTGTAATCACTAGATTCCTCGTAATTATCAAGTTTATTCCTTTACCAGGTTTCGAAAATTTACTAATATCAGATAAGAAATCCCTTTTTCATACATACTTTTTCCGGTCTCGGGGTACTATACGTGCAGAACTACTTATATAAAATGAAGAATTCAGTACTTGACATCAGTAAATTTTCTAAGCTTGATAAAGAAAGGAATGAAACCGATATAATCTGAAAATGACCTACGGATATATTAAGGGGAACGGGAAACAGTTCTTTAATCACATCCAAAAAGCTCGACAAATTAATACTTTCAGATCCTATACTACCTAGACTATATGATATATCCAAGGTACATAAAGCTGGATTACCTCTTCACCCCACTGTAGGCATAGTTGGATCACAGTACCACATGATTACAAAGTGGTTACTTACTTACTTACTTACGCCTGTTACTCCTCGTGAAGGAGCATAGGCCGCTCACCAGCATTCTCCATCCAACCCTGTCCTGCGCAATCCTTTCAAGCTCTTTCCAGTTCTTATTCATCTTTTTCATATCTGCTTCTATTTCCCGACGTAATGTGTTCTTTGGCCTTCCTCTTTTCCGCTTCCCTTCAGGATTCCAAGTTAGCGCTCGTCTCGTAATGCAGTTTGATGATTTCCTCAATGTATGTCCTATCCATTTCCATCGTCTTTTCCTAATTTCCTCTTCAGCTGGAAGCTGGTTGGTTCTCTCCCACAAAAGGCTGTTGCTGATGGTTTCCGGCCAATGGATGTTGAGTATCATGCGTAGACAGCTATTAATAAATACCTGTACCTTCTTGATGGTGGTTGTTGTAGTTCTCCAAGTTTCAGCTCCGTACAGTAGAACTGCCTTGACGTTCGTATTGAAGATTCTGACTTTGATATTGGTTGAAAGTTGTTTTGAGTTCCATATGTTCTTCAGTTGAAGGAATGCCGCTCTAGCTTTGCCAATCCTCGCCTTGACGTCTGCATCTGAACCTCCTTGTTTATCGACGATGCTTCCCAGGTATGTGAAGGATTCCACGTCTTCCATAGTTTCGCCATCAAGAGTGATTGGATTGCTGTTCTCCGTGTTGTGTTTGAGGACCTTGGTTTTCCCTTTGTGTATGTTGAGGCCTACTGATGCAGAGACTGCTGCTATGCTGGCTGTCTTTATCTGCATTTGTTCGTGTGTATGTGATAGGAGGGCTAGGTCGTCTGCGAAGTCCAAGTCGTCTAATTGGTTCTGAGCTATCCATCGTATGCCGTAGTTTCTCTCAGATGTCGAGGTCTTCATAATCCAGTCGACCACCAGAAGAAACAGGAAGGGAGAGAGTAGACAGCCTTGTCTTACTCCGGTCCTTACTTGGAATGCGTCTGTCAGCTGTCCTCCATGCACTACTTTGCACTGTAGTCCATCGTATGAGTTCCGGATAATGTTGACAATCTTCTCAGGAACTCCGTAGTGTCGAAGAAGTTTCCATAACGTTCTCCTATCTACACTGTCAAATGCCTTCTCATAATCAATGAAGTTGATGTAGAGTGACGAGTTCCACTCAATTGATTGTTCGACGATGATCCGTAGTGTCGCAATCTGGTCTGTGCACGACCGGTCCTTACGGAATCCAGCTTGTTGATCTCGAAGTTGAGCGTCAACTGCGTCTTTCATCCTGTTCAGTAACACTCTGTTGAAGACTTTACCCGGTATTGACAGTAGTGTAATGCCTCTGTAGTTTTCACACTTGCTCAGATCTCCTTTCTTTGGAATCTTGATGAGGTGTCCTTCTTTCCAATCCATCGGCACTTGTTCCTCCTCCCAAATCTTCTTGAATAGAAGATGAAGCATGCTTGTAGTTACTTCGATGTCTGACTTCAACGCTTCAGCTGGTATATTGTCAGGTCCTGCTGCTTTCCCGCTCTTGATTTGTCTGATGGCCATCCTGATTTCTTCCGTCGTTGGTGGATTGACATCTATAGGAAGATCTGTGTGTGCTGCGTCGATGTCCGGTGGATTCGTTGGAGCCGGCCTGTTCAGGAGTTCCTCGAAGTATTCTGCCCATCTGTTGCGCTGTTGCTGAATCTCAGTGATCGGTCTTCCTTCTTTGTCTTTGACTGGTCTCTCTGGTTTACTGTATTTCCCTGCAAGCTTCTTCGTCGTATCGTAAAGCTGTCTCATATTTCCTTCTCTTGCAGCTTTTTCCGCCGTCGTTGCTAGTTCTTCCATGTATTTGTGCTTGTCGGCTCTAATGCTCTTCTTCACTTTCTTGTTTGCTTCTATGTACTCTGCTTGTGCTTGGACTTTCTCTGCTCTTGTTCGACTGTTGTTAATTGCTGTCTTCTTGTTCTTTCTTTCTTTGATCCTGTCCAGTGTTTCTGTAGAGATCCATTCCTTGTGATGATGTTTCTTGGGGCCCAGAACCTCTTGACACGTTGAAGTTAATGTTTCTTTGATACCTTTCCAGCTATCCTCCATAGTAGTTTCTTCTTCCTTCAGTAGATCCTGTAAGGCTTGGAACCTGTTGTTGAGAGCTACCTTGAATTCATTGAGTTTGTCAGTATCTCGAAGGAAGGCTGTATTGAACCTTTGTGGTGCTGTTTGTCCAGTTGTCCAGTTCTTCTTTAGCTTCAGTTTCAATTTGGCCACAACTAGGTGATGATCTGAAGCTATGTCCGCTCCTCTCCTGGTTTTCACATCTTCCATTGTCCTTCGGAACTTTTTATTGATGCAAATGTGATCTATCTGGTTCTCTGTGGTGTGGTCCGGTGAGATCCACGTAGCTTTGTGTATACGTTTGTGTGGAAATATTGTGCCGCCTATGACCAATTTATTGAATGCACACAGATTTGCAAATCTTTCCCCGTTTTCGTTTCTCTCTCCCAGTCCATGCAGTCCCATGATGTCTTCATATCCGGTGTTGTCCATTCCGACTTTGGCGTTTAGATCTCCCATCAGAATGGTGAGGTCCTTTCTTGGGCACTTCTCTATGATTGATTGCAGCCTCTCATAGAATTGATCTTTAACGTCGTCGTTGCTATCATTGGTAGGTGCATAACATTGGATAATGTTCATTGTGATCCCCTCCTTCTTTGTTTTGAATGATGCTTTGATGATTCTGGATCCGTGAGATTCCCATCCTACAAGTGCATTTCGTGCTACTTTGGACTGCATTGGAGCAACTCCCTGAGTGTGTGGAGAATTTTCCTCTTCGTAACCGGAGTATAGCAGCATCTCTCCCGTATTTAGCCTTTGTTGTCCAGCTTGGGTCCAATGGGTTTCACTGATTCTCAGTACTGCCAAGTTGTATCTCCTCATTTCCGTTGCTATTTGACTGGTCTTCCCGGTCTCCCACATTGTCCGGACGTTCCATGTACCTATAAAAATTGTTACTCTGGTTGTTAGAAGGGGCATCGGCCTCGTGGCTTCCGAAGGAACTCGGCTTTCACCATGAAGCGTCATATTACCTCTAACTCCCAGGCAGGGTTTAAATGGTTTGAGTTATTTTTTCTGGTTAGCGTTTTTTTAGCGAGTTAGGTTTCTACGGGATGGGGACGCTAACCCCATGCCCAACCCTCCTCCTTTACCCGGGCTTGGGACCGGCAGTAACTCTGGAAGAGCTACAGGCGGAGTTACAAAGTGGTTAACTCATGAATAAATCGATTCGAGTACAAGTCTGTAAGTACTCTCTAAATAATGCCGTTTAATTTTTTCGTTTTATAATAAGACGATAATCGCGATAGATATTAATTTTTTATTTATAAACATACTGTTAACATAAACGGTGTTTTATTCGTGATTTTGAGTTGATTTTTCATATCTTCACCTTTACACTGGAAACTATTGTGTATACACTCATACATAATTATTATATGTTGAATGGTGGAATGAAATCTGCGGGAATCACTGGGTTAGGTTTTTCGTTGGTTAATACTCGTCAGCGACGTGCAATCTCAATTTAGGGGGAAATTGTGGTCGCTATAGTCTGTAGAATTTAGTCATCAGTAAGGACAGGACAACATGAAGTTCTATACTACCCAACAACCCGTTTTTGCGATTAATGGATCTAACGCTGGTTGTCATTATATTCAATACAAATTTATCATCTCACTATTCTATTTTCAGAATTCGACGACGTATACCGTCGATTGGGCATTGAAAATCTTATCGAGCGTGGAGAATCATTTTATCAAAGTCGAATGGAAGAGTTTGTTAATGATCTAAAAAGTCAGAATGTTCTGCAGGAAGATGAGGGTAGATTGATTTTGTGGCCACCCAAATGTGAAGTTCCTCTCACAGTTGTAAAATCAGATGGTGGTTTTACCTATGATACATCTGACTTAACTGCTTTACTTCAGCGTTTGCATGAAGAAAAGGCGGATTGGGTTTTGTATGTTGTGGACATGGGTCAGGTAAGTGGAATTTATTTATGCTGAAGTTGGCCACTAATCTCTCCCAAATTATCTCTACTTAGCGACACCTATTTTAGCCACAAAATACGTGTTAAAAATAAAATAAAGGGAAATGTAATTAGTGAGATTTCCTGGAATTTGCTTTTCTCCTCTTTTTCATAAGTTTCCTAGTCACTTTATCTTATTCTTATTAAAAATGGAGAATTCGAATACTCAACATTTTCTACCATCATCTCACTTAAAATACCCAAAATCCTTTCCACGTCTTTCAGCCACATCCAGTTCTATACATAACTTATTGGATTTTAAAAATGTAGTATATTCTTCGGTTGTGCAGAATATGAGGATGGTCATTAAAAATTCCTAATAATGAGTGACTTATTCAATTAATTAAAGTTGGACTAAATCTATTACACATGGCGAATGACATTTTCTTGGTCAGATCTGATCATCATGTGTCTGTGGTCTTTTTACAGTTTAGGTATCTTTTTTTAATAAAACAGTTAGTAGAAGTCTAAATGGATTCTTTCCTGTCTTAATTTTAAGCTCACTTGATATTAGTTCTAATGTCGAATGATACATAGTTAACTGATAAGCGTAGTTGTTGTTCTGTCTAGCTTATTTATCCAACTCTACGGTAACCTTAAGGATATAAGGTAACGAATTATACTGTCATTAAGTGAATGTATATCAGTACCAGTAATTACGTGTAATGAATCGCAGCAACTTTCTTGGTAAAATACGATGTACTATAGTGATATTCTATGGAATCGACTTTCCAAAAATAATGAAGCTCCATTTTCTATACCTTTGTGAGTTTAAAAGTTTAATGACTGGAACTCTAGCATCTTTAAGTATTTTCCCTCAAAATCCAGTTGAGTTTACTACAGTTCAGTTGATCAGGCCCCACAAAAAAACAAAGTATTGAACAAACGAAAATCGTTGACAATACAAAAGTAATTTGGCTGCTTTCGTTGTTTCAATTCAAATCAGGTGACAAATTTTCATACTAAAAAGCAGAGACGGGAATAAACATCAAATATTCATGTCTATTTAGCAACCAGGAGATAACTAAGAGATGCCTTAAATTACATATCACTAGTACAACTGCAGTCGGTAGGTAAGACAGAAAAATGATTTTCATGAGAAGTGAAGAATATATGAGACCAATCAAAGCTTCTCAGGATATTGACACGAAAGGATCGCAGGTCGTTATATGGGAAGTGGGAAGCGACATAATGCTCAGTCTTAATTTACCGGATCTGCAAAATTAATACCGTTTAAACATTTATGACATCTAGTTGTGTTAACGTTTTGTGGATAAACATGTCCTTTTTATTGAAAATCCTCGTGTACTGGGGCAACTGTTTTGGCGTCTGGTATCATTT
The DNA here is from genome assembly GCA_946903255.1 of Schistosoma spindalis. Classification (NCBI taxonomy): domain Eukaryota; kingdom Metazoa; phylum Platyhelminthes; class Trematoda; order Strigeidida; family Schistosomatidae; genus Schistosoma; species Schistosoma spindalis. Next base: position 24,855,794 of record OX336420.1, on the reverse strand, counting down.
CATTGAGGGAGTGGGATACTTACATCAATAATTCGATCTCATAAGCAATTATCACTAGACCACCTTGTATTGCTGCATATAATCAATCGATAGGCATGAAGTCTATTAATTTAACAATCCCACAACCGTTTCTGATAGCAAATTTTAACATTCTAATTCAGGACATCTGTTTTACTTGTTACCATTCTTATCTAAAAAATACTACTCAATGTCTGAATCAATACTTGTTTCCTCAATGTAGGGTTTGCGAGATGTTCAGCTATGTAAAATATCAACAACCACTTGTGTAATTAATATACCTTTCTGTACTAATGTGCTGCTTTATTTTAGTCTGTTCATCTTAACACGGTATTTGCGGGTGCAGAAATGCTTGGTTATTATAATCCGAATGTGCACAGAGTTCAACATATTGGATTCGGTGTGGTGCTCGGTGAAGATAAGTACGTTTTTTACTTCATTTTTACAGTTTTATCATGATATTCGCTAATTTCTAAAAGTTCATTGATCCACTAAACTATTTTGTTCATGAATCGAAAATGTAACCATGTATTTTTTTCGGACTATAGATCACACCAACTTTCTTAATGAATCTTCACTAATTCAAACCTTTATATGAACCGGCTAAAACACTGTCTACCAACATAGTTTACAATTATAGTGTGTTGAGAATACTAATACCACATAATTGGATTAGTGATACTTACTGAAGAACGTTCATTAATCAATATGATAATAAAAAAATAGACACATAGAATACAGTGATTAAATGGAACACTGTTTAACACATGAAACTTTCGTACATGGAAAATCAAGCTGCATCTCATATTCACCGTTTAACAACTAGTGATTAAAACTAAGGAAAATTCAACGAAGAAAATTTTCTTTTCAACGAAATCATTTACTCAAGCTGTACATGCGTATTTATAGTTATATGCAAAAGATTAATTGGACCCCAGAATACTAGATTAGTCATCTTAAAAAGCGCGGTATAGTGAAGTTTTTTTTCAGTCACTTATTTTTCTTACCTTTGTGTCTAAATTTGTTTGTTTGTTTTTATCAATGGAATACATTCTTCCTGGATTGTTTATTAAGGAAAAAATTTAAAACTCGTTCCGGTGACACAGTTCGTCTTGTTGATTTATTGGATGAAGGTCTTGAACGAGCAAAGAACCGATTGCTTGAGAAAGAAAGAAATAAAGTGAGATATTTTGAAATTGAAATAACTCTCTCATGATTTCCAGTCACATATCGCTGTAAATAGATATATACATATAAAACAGTTAGTGAGTACGTTGATTGCTTTCATATGGTGTAGAAATTCGAGCGTTATATGTACACCAGTAGATTTGTGATTAAAACATTTGACTCTTAACTATTGAACTGCAGGTTCGAACCCAGCTTCTGTTTAGGCAACAGACTAGTATAAATAGATTCCACGTAAAAATTTTAGTTTAAGGCCAAATACGTAAATGTGTACTTGGCGAAGTTACAGACTAATTTCTTGTTGTTTTTTAACACATTCAAACCCATCATATAATCCAACTAAGCCTATAGAGTAATAAGAATCACATCATTAATAGGCTTATTGTATATATTGGTAGCCATCACAAACTTCGATGCAGTAGTAATACTAATATTAATTTTAAAACATGATTTTTGTCGTGGATATATTGCGATAGTACAGTTAGTCAATTATCTCAATACTATGGTTTGTCTTTTCGTCTGATATGCTGAGGGCTCAGATAAATGAGTACATCTGTGTAATTCTAGATAATTTATATTTTATATAACATACATATACCCCTGTTCAGTTAATTTAAGAAATCCTAGTTGAAATCAAAAGGTAACCCGTTTCAAATTTGAAGGCTTTCCAATTTATTATCATCTAGTTTTCATATATTTCACATCCTCTTCCAAAATAACTATTTCCCCAAGCATAAAAATTAATCGTACATTAGGTATTTAAAACTGAACATTATAGTATGAAGCGTACAGAGAGTAGTACAATAAACTCTCTTTTATTTGTAGATCTTATGTTTCTGTTCTGTTATTTTCTTCCCCTCTTTTTAAAGGAGCTGAGTGAAGCTGAATTTGAACGAGCTCAAAAGGCTGTAGCATATGGTTGTATTAAGTATGCTGATTTATCACATAGTCGAACAATTGACTATGTATTCTCATTCGATAGGGTAAGTAATGATGATATATAGGAGAAAAGTGATCTGTTATTACTCTATTAAAAATATTTGGTAAAAATTCAATCCAACTTATAAAATAATGTCTAATAACTAAAGTTAATAGTTATGTAGTTTCTTTTACTTTAGTTACTGAAACCTTAGTTGATATTGAAAATCGAAATTTATGTTAGTCCTTAAAATTGGACAAACCATTTCACTGTATAATTTACAGGTTGTATTTGTCACAGATTAATATCAGTCCGGGTGTTATTGAAAACAAGGAAGCATTACACAGCAGTGCACATCCATGACCCAACCAGAGATCGGACCTAGGGTATTGACGTATTGTGGCGAGCCTCTAGTCTTAACCATTGGGCTGGGATCCATTGGTTTACATTTCTAACTCCAGTCAGTTTTGCAACCATTCTACAGTGTTTTAATCTGTCAGGTTGTATATACCATAGAGATCGTTATTTAAGAAATAAAAAAACCATCGCTATTTCTCATGTCTTTTAAAATTGTCTGCCTGTGTGTTAACTAATATCAGTGTACTATTTGACTAAGCGATCTGTTAATTTATTAAAATGTGTGCCGGGAATATTGTGAATCTGAGTGCTAAACATAATACAGATTATAAGAACTAAATTAACTAGTATATACTGGAGAATCAGTAATAAGGATGTCGCAAATCAAAGATAAGTGTCGGTATTAGCAAGTTTTTAATATTCAATATATATATATATATATATATATATATACGTAAATGTGAAGTGCAAACAAAAAATAGTTTAGTAATAAGTAAAATACAGAGACAAACAGGGTTCCCAGTTTTCTGAGTGCTCAATTTTTAGCACAAAAACGATTTTAATTACTGATTGGATTAATGATATAACTCAGTAATTAGAAGGTAATCTACCATGTACTCAGACTTCTGATAATATCTTGTTAGCTAAAACAAAAGTGGGACGGAGTTCAAACGTACGACCCAGTAACCGAAGTTTCTAGTCATTTAACAATTAAGTTATTACAACCCATTAGAATTAATGATGAAGTATAATCAATATTCAACCGCTTTTTATGAATGGTTTTTCACTGTAATTTGTCTAGATCTTGTTAAAATGTCAAACACATTACTGGGCAAAAATTAAGCTTCCTGTTCTATAACTTTTAAATGCAAATTTTAGATGTTGGATGATAAAGGAAACACTGCAGTTTACTTGTTATATGCATATACACGAATCAGGTAACTACTTATATATATGTATATATTTGAACGCATAAATATTGGTACAAAGGGGCACCGAATACATATGCGCCACACAAATCAAGTGATTTGTGTGTGGGCTATGATACTGCCCTGGTGCTCAGACCGACGCAGGTGGTTTTCTTAGGGGCCACACCCGAAGCCTGCGTCCTAAAGGTTTCGTAAAACCCCCCCCCCTCAAGAAGGCAGTCTGTATATGCGTGGCCATGTGAGTGCATTTCGAGAGGGAGACTTAACTCTCCCCACCCTCTGCTGCATATATAATGAGCGCATTAATAAAGGTGTTCGGTGTAAAAGGGACTTTATGTACAATTATTTCATTTTAAACTCTAGTCAAATATTTTATTTCGATACGAATAGATACAGATCTTTCTTGTATATCATTACATTTTCACTGCAAATACTTAATCGTAATCAGGTCTACGACATTTTAGGTAACCTAATATTGTCTAATAATCTCTTATTCTGTAGGGAATCCAACACAATCCCCGTTTTAATGGGTTATATCTTAGCTATTCTAAATAGACGTATATGATAAAATGACTAGGCCAATAACAACTTGTTTCCAAATTCGAGAAATTATAGTATTTATCGGCATTTGTTAAAAGTAGACTCTTCATCATACGTTTTTGATTCAGTCAGTCAGCTACAACGTAGGACCAGACATATATATACATCAGTCTAGGTCACCACACCTCATTAGCACAAGATGTTTTTGATTAGTCGTAAGGCCAAGGGACCGAGGGTAAATCGGATATGTTTCACACCATCAGAAATGTTATTACCCTTTTCACTGATCACCTTTATTAATATGCGTCCTTTTGATGGTCACCACTCATTAATGCTCGACCTTATCAGTCTGTCCTTTTTGTTTGAGCCCTCAGTAGTGTGAACCATAAAAATGCGTAAGATATTTATTACTTCCTAATTTTTTAAAAGTACATCCTGTTTACTCCTATTTTAAGTAGGAGTAATGTAGAATCAATGCAGCTTCTATACATATACTTTTCCAATTAAACATGAAGTAATTTGGTTGAATTTGTTTGGCAGACGGCTATGTCATACAAGAACACAACATTTAGGAAAAAATCTAGTCATGCAGTAAGATTATTATTACAAAGGTTGCTGAATGAGGGAATAGTGCCTTGACTATTTCCTTTGTATAGAATACTTGCTTTTCACTCCCGACCGTTGTTGCTACCTTGACGTGGTGGTCGGCCTTGCCTATCGTGATGAAGCAACTGAGCTACACTGGCTGGAACAACCGTTCCTCAAGGTCCTACCACGTCAGACAGGTCGGTTGAAGAGCGGTAAGACTAAAAGCAACAAATCCAAGGTCCGAAGGCGAAATCGTACTGCTGACTGTAGAGAGGTGTGACAGCAGTAAGGTGTTTCCTTCAGACAACCAGCATGACAGCAATGCTGCCTTCCCACAAGGAGGGGTGGGGTTAGAATAAGTTGACCCTAAAAATGTCACACCTCGCCTTATCCCACGGATATCCGTCTCCGACGGTAAGGTCTCAACAAGTACGGAGCTAACGTGAAAATTACTCATAAAAAGGTGATGTGTGACCAACCTCAAGCAGCTGTCCCTTGGGCACTGCGGTCACGCTATCAGGTCACTGTGACAACCTCTAACCCAATTTCCTTTTCAGGTATCTCCAGGAGAACCCTTCCACGGTGTGGGCGACCGGGAAGTGATAACCGCCCTCATACCTCTAACAGCACTCAAGACGACTGTATTCATAATCAACCTCCCTCTTCAATTCCTATTTTTCCTCCTACATCGACTTTCAAACCTAAACTTCCTCCTTTGGTTTCCTCCTCAAGTATCACCACAGCCAACGATTCTAGTGCTCAAAACGCTGTCCCAGGTCTACTGAAACCTCGCTCCAAACTACACCTTGAAGCCTTCAACGTACGCACATTATGTCAAATCAGTCAACAGGCATCCTTGGCTAAAACCCTAGAATCTCGTACGATTGATGTATGCTGTGTCTCCGAAACACACATACAGGATCCTAGTGTCACGTGACCTCACCTCGGCAAAACGGTGAGCCGACGAGATACACCCTCCGTGTATATGGCGACCCGTGTATCTCGCCCCCAAATGCCCTGGTACGGCCGAGAGTGGGGAGAGTCCGCTCTCCCTCTCGAAATGCTCTCACATGGCCATGCGTATATAGCCCCTGCCAGGGAAGTCCTACTCAATGCCTTCTCGTGGCGGGGGTGTTGTTTACAAAAATGAGAGGACGAAAAGCGAATGTCTGGCGCTTTAACCGGACCCCAAACCAATGGTGCACATGGGCTCCAGTATCCTGCGGGAACAAATGGCGTATGAACCAATCGTTGGTCACCGGCTACCATGGGACTGCATCTCCTCACGATGCTCCACTGCCTTGTGGGTCAGACGTTCAGGTCAAAGGCTCGGGGTGTGGCCCCCTAAGACAACCACCTGCTTCGGTTTGGGCACCCGGGCAGTATCACAGCCCTCACACAAATCAATTGAGATTTGTGTGGCGCATATGTATTTTGGTGCCTCCCTGTACCTATACTTATGTGTTAAAATAAATAATAATAAATAATCTGGCGACCCGACGCCTAGTTCTCGTGGGCTGGCAGGTGTAGGCATAGCACTAAGCATGAGGGCGGAACAAGCGCTATTAGAGTGGATCCCCGTTAACAGTCGTCTATGCGCTGCTCGGCTAATCGGCTCCGTAAGAACTCGGAAAGATAGGGACACACGTCGTTACCTTTTCGTCGTTTCTACCTACGCTCCCACTGACTGCAGTTCGGATGAACTGAAAAATGAATTTTACAGAAATCTGTCTGAAATTCTTCAGAAAGCTAAACGTTCAGACATAGTACTCGTAGCAGGTGACTTTAATGCTCAGGTAGGTAGCTTAAACGAGACAGAAAGACATTTAGGTGGGTATTTCAGTATTCCGGCGCAGCGAACGGATAATGGTGATCGTCTGCTGCAACTGTGCTCAGACAACCGTTTATTTTTAGCAAACACAAATTTTAAGCATAAGGAGAGACACCGTCTGACATGGCGACCCCTTGCACCAAATCAACGATGGACTCAAATAGACCATATTGCCATCAGTCATCGTTGGAGAGGGTCGATAGAAGATTGTCGCTCATTCCGGAGTACCTGTTTGGACTCCGACCACGCACTAATACGAGCACGCATCTGCTTGCGCCTCACTGGACGCAAAAAAGACTCATTAGAACCGAATTGAGTAATGAGAAAACCAAAAGTAGGTTTCAGGAACAACTGAAGTCACACTTAGATAGTTCTGAAAACAAGGCTGACCCAGATGTTGCTTGGAAAAATATACAATCTGCTGTGGAAACAGCAGTGACATCAATGAGTAATTTAAACCACAGGGTTACAAAGAACCAATGGATTTCTTCAAGGTCCATTGCACTGATGGACTCTCGTAGACTCATCCCATCAGGTTCTGAACACGATGAAGAGCGTACACAAATCAGATCTAGGTTAAGCAAAAGTCTAAGGAACGACCGTGAGCAGTGGTGGGCAACGAAAGCAAAAGAGATGGAAAAGGCGGCGGCTATACGGAACACAAGACAACTCTACAGACTAATAAAAGAAACTGGAATTAATAAATCAAGTGTAAGTCAGACTATTTCGGAAAAAACGGCACTTCCATCTGCTCCCAGTCCAGACGTTTAGAACGATGGGCGGAACACTTTAAGGATCAGTTCAGTTGGCCTTCAGCTACTCTACAACTACCCTCCATTCCCAGACAGTGTGAATGGGACATTGAAGTAGGTCCACCAACTCTAGCTGAAGTTCAAAAGGCTATAGTTAATCTAAAACGAGGAAGGGCAGCTGGTCCAGATGGATTGGCCCCAGAGGTCTTTAAGGATGGTGGTCTAGTTTTAGTGATTAGGTTGACTAATATTTTAGCTAAAATCTGGGAGTTAGACGTTATCCCCTCTGACTGGTCACAATCACTTATCGAGATGGTGGAGAAGATTTGTAGCTCAGGTGGATGATTTTGATGGAGTTTTGTTCTCTGAGCTCAGAGAACAAAACTCCATCACAATCACTTATCGTCCCAATATATAAGAAAGGGTTAAAATCATCCTGTGACAACCATAGAGCGATTTGTTTAACTAATATAGTATCTAAAATACTAGCCTCGATAATTATAGGACGCCTAAATAAGACTCGTGAACTGCAAACACGAGAGAATCAAGCTGGCTTCAGACCTGGTCGTGGATGCATAGACCACATTTTCACCATTCGTCAGGTTCTAGAACACAGGCATACTTATCGGCGTCCGACAATGGTGGTCTTTCTTGACTTAAAAGCATCATTTGACTCTGTAGATCGAGAGGTTCTGTGGCAGTGTCTGTCATTGAAAGGCGTACCTCAGAAGTACATAAACCTTATGAAGGCTCTTTACTCGAACACTACTAGTCGGGTCAGAGCTTGTAGCGAACTGTCATCCACTTTTGCAACCTCAAGTGGGGTCCGTCAAGGCTGTCCACTTTCTCCATTTTTGTTTAACTTTATCATAGACCTCCTGATGGAAAGAATATTCTCATTGACTGAATTCTCGGGTATTGATCTCCTACCAGGAGGTCCACTTATTGACTTAGAATACGCAGATGACATAGTCCTGTTTGGTAAAGACGCTGATAAAATGCAGAGTGTTTTGGTAGCACTGAGCAACAATGCCAGGATGTTTGGTATGCGCTTCAGGACTGGACTGCGTCAACACCTGAACTAAGGATAGGGAGTGAAGTAGTCGAACGCGTTGACAACTTCACTTATCTTGGAAGTCAGATCAGCCCTAATGGGTTGGTGTCTGATGAAATCTCAGCACGGATTCGAAGAGCTCGTTTGGTTTTTACCAACTTACGTCATCTATGGCGAAGGCGAGATATCGGTCTATCAATTAAGGGGCGAGTATACTGCGCGGCAGTTCGTTCCGTTCTACTATACGACTGCGAAACATGGCCATTACGAGTTGAAGCTACTCGTAAGTTACTAGTATTTGACCACAGGTGCCTTAGAAATATTGCTCGCATCTGCTGGGATAACCAGGTAAGTAATAGTGAGTTTAGACTTAGGGTATTAGGAGATGATGGTAAGTCAGTTGATGATGTTATGAATCTTCATCGACTGAGATGGTTGGGCCACGTGTTGAGTATGCCTGAACACCGATTACCACAACGTACAATGCTAACCGGTGTTGGGGATGGTTGCAAGAAAGTTAGGGGCGGCCAAACCAAAACGTGGTATCAGTGCTTGAAGTCACTAACTTCTGGTTTGAACCATGTTGGTAGATGCAGACTACCTGGTTAGGGTCCGCGTGACTCTCGTAACCAATGGTTGGAGACTCTTGGTGACATGGCCCAAAATCGATCACAATGGCGTCGGTGCATTCACTCTCTGTCTTCCCTTAATCTAAGAGATTAAAATCACTTCATATCTTTCTTTCTACAAACTAATTCTTTCTTGTACTATCTCTTTATATGCAATCTTTCTTTTATATATTACCACCACTGAATTAACTACTTCTATGAATCCGGTATTGATCTTGTTGTGCTAATGAGGTATGGCAACTTGGACCGATGCATATATGTGCCTGGTCCTACGTTGCAGCTGACTGACTTTTCACTCCAACACCAAATGTTTATTTTAGTAGTGTTATGATTGTCAAAAAGAAGCTAATACAGTATTGTTTCGATCCATTTTGGTACGTTCAGAGGGTAACTTTTGGTATTGGATACCATTACTAATATTTCGGTTCATATACAAAACTGATATTTATTTCCATTTAAAAATGTTTATCACTGATGTTACTCGTTGATTTCAAAGTTTTTTTCGAAAACACAATAGAGTTATTGTCCTCTTGAAATATCACTGTATATTTTTGTCTAAGCCCTAAATTATTCAAAACATGCACTAACTTCATACAAGCCAATTCTATGATTATTTTATTTTACAGATCAATTATAAGAAATGCTGGTTATTCTGAAAGAACAATCAATGAAATTAGTGAAACAGTACCACTGAGATTTGAACATCCTATGGAGTTGACATTAGCCAAAGCATTATGTCGTCTACCAGATATTTTAATAAAAATTCAAAATGACTTTCTATTGCATAGCCTATGCGATTATTTGTACGACTTGAGTTGTGACTTTACAAACTTTTACGATGCATGTTACTGTATTGAACGGAATCAAGAGACCGGTAAGTGTATGTGTTTGTCTACTTCTTCAATAAAGTTGATCATTTTTTAGTTGACCGCATTAGGTTCGTACTGTTGCATGATTAGATGTCCTATTATTATTTGTTTTCTGTTGTTAATAATATTAATTAATAACATTAGTAACTAATCACTGAAGTACATAGTGGTTGTCATTCAATCAAGTTTTCTTTTACTCATCTACATTTTACAGTGACTTTAATTCGTATAAATTAGTACCTAATTTGTAATTTATCGTACAGTAATATCCAGATGCTTTTAATTAGTAGTGTGTATGCAGGATAGTAAACCAGAAATACTAATTATAACAATTGACTAGGAGTAAAATCAATATTAAGATAATGAACTATAATTTTTGTCGAAATTGCTGTTTTAACTGATTGGTCTAATCGTGAAGCTCTCAATGTCTTTCTACATAACACCAGTATATAACTCCGAAATTCATCCACAAGTGACCGTGAATTGGATTGGTTGTTGCGTCAGAACATTCCTTCTGAACTGCAAATTCTAGCCATTATTTCACTTAAGATTATTTTAACGTCAATACACTATGTCATACCAGGGAAAAACATATCCTTTATCCCCAATGCATTATTTTAGAATGGTTCATTCACTTTTTAACACGTTGCACTTTACTGTTTGTAATATGGATCTTTATTTATTGATTCATTTTAGGTGATGTTCAAATTAATAAAGAACGTATTGTATTATGTGAAGCTACTGCTCGAGTAATGAAATGTGGATTTGATATACTTGGAATTGAAACAGTTGAAAAAATGTAAATGTTTTTGTGCTTAGTTGAACAATAAACATTTGTACAAAAGGAGTAGATATGTCTCATTTCTTTAAAAAATTTATTCCATAAGATGTTAATCATGGTATGGGAGTAGATGTGTAGAAATTCGAAACAACAATAATAGTAGTAGTAATAGCATAGAAAGATTTCTTTCCTGTAATAAACAATTATATCTACAATGTATTCAAAGAAATCAGTCACTAAATATTCTTATACTTATTAGTAGTCTATCTGTATGTTGAATGAAATAATGTAGATTTTTGCACAGTTTGAGTTTAATTTTGGGATGGTGATTACATACACCTGTGGAAGATATCTAATTAATTAATTTACTACTTTTAGTTATCACTATTTGATAAATCACTCTGAATCCCTTCATTCTACCTACTATAAGTCCACTGTCGATCAAGTATGATTAAATAAACACATCTGTGTATTAATTTTTTCCAAACCACGAAGGGAGTTGCTGGCTGACTCGTTATCTGGTCGTACGTCCGAGTAGTTAAATAAACAGTGGCATATCAAAACCAGGTGAATTATTCCGCATTTGAAGAACCACAATAGGTCGACCAGAAAATGATAAACAGAGATTCCGTAACACAACTATTCTCAATTTCACCTTTAATCAACAATCCTGAAGAACTGGTGCTTAAACCGACACCACTTTTAGAGGTGTTACCGCCGACAAAGTTAACTAACCTAAATTTCATATTGAAACTCGACCAACAGAATCTAGTTAGTACTAAGGACCAGGAATCATAATATAGGTTAATACTGAGCGACCAATTAGTGTAAATACGTCATAAATAGGTTAGTTACGGGCTGAATGACTCAGTCCCATTGTTTCCAACTGACAAATGACTAATACTTGTTCGGAGCATTAGTTTCTTTAGGATTATTGACACAAATACGAAACTAACATAAAACTTTGATACCAGGCTTCAGGTTGATTAACCTGTTGGGGACGATAGATCCCCAAAAACTCATAGTTTGTAATTTATCTTATGGAGCTTGTATGCAGATGTATACGTGGGCATTTCTTACCGCCCACGCACATAGTTGATTGACGAATTTATCGATTAAATGTTTAAATATTTCAATGGCAGTCAATTGACGAACTATCGATTAAATGTTTCAAAGCTCCATGACAATATCGATGTATATATAATTGTATATATAGGTTTTGAAATTGTCTTGTAAAAAGTTCGCTGGTTTTCTGGTTGTTACAGAATATACTTTCATTCTAAGCTTGGTCTTCTCACTCTAGATAGCGGGACTGGGACGCGTCAATAGATAGCTTACTGGTCGTTGGTCACCGAATCCTCGATCTCGTTCTCGAACTACGTGAACCCGTGATAGCTCTCTCTCCAAAACCTAACATACCCCCAGTTAATAAGCAACCAATTCTAAGTGTTAGCTGGGACTTTGATAATAAATTACCAGGCATTATGTATTTGCTAGAACTGTGCTTCCTAATTTTGCGAAAATGACCGTTTAGAAGGTCCGAAGTATGCATCACCAGTACTGAGTATCAGTTAGCAATAATAATTTGAATGAAATGGCTCAAAATCGTTTACAATAGTGCAGGTGCATTCATTCTTTGTCTTTCTCAAATCCAAAGCTTTTGAATTCTTCATAATTTTTCTGGCTTTTATTCCACTAATTTATATTTTCTTGAACCTTCGATGCCTAATCTTTTGTACTACCACCTCTACTACTCTGGGATTTGGATTAATTTCATCTCCGTGCTAAAATGGTGTGGAAAATTGAGTCGATTTAAACAAGTACCAGGTTTTACGTTGTGACTAACTAAAACAATAGTAACGGCATGATATATACACTGATTTGAGTCAAAAACAAACATCAATATCAATTCAAAGGATAGTTCAAAAGAAGATATTTCAAGACAATTATTTTCCTTATGATGTCAGTGAGATGAGAATTATATCCTATATTATTTTGAATGGGACTAATTCATCGTCATACACATGAACAAATTTAAGATAATCTTGAAGTAATAATGAATGGACAAACAATTACATAAATTCGCACACAACCCAAATGCCTAACTGGGATAGAAAAAAGTTTTCAATAAAAAATAGTAAACTTTTTGATGGATGAATAGGGAACATTAATATCACAGTTTAAGCAGGTGATAATGATATATATATATATATATATATATATATATATATATATATATATATATATATATATATATATATATGAAAATTTGGTAAAGTTCTTGTAAGTCCCTGAATAAGTAGTTGACAACACAATGTGAAATAGCAAAAACAAGGAGCATTTAAATAATCATTCTCTCTCTTGTATAAAGTAATAAGCAGATGTGGAATAAAGAAGCAGAAGGAATATAAATGACGAAAATACTCTAAATGTCTTCAATCGATTGATTTAAATCAAAGCGTAAAACACTAGTCCCAGATGCTTGTTGTAAACGATCATTGAAAATCAAATTGATTAAACTGGAAGGTGCTAAACCTACTTCACTTAAACTAAGATTATCATCGGTTAATTCAACAGGCACCGTCGGAGGCGCATTCGTAAGTGTGGCTGTTTGAAGGCTTGGTGGGGCATATAATCGAAATAAATAAGGCTTAGCTAAACATTCAGAAATCCATTGTCGGACAGTTGAAAGTTTATCCATAGCATAAAATGTACCCTGAAAAGTAAACAAAAATTCTTATCAACCATATGCAAAATGTTAGCACGGTGAATAATAAAAAATGAATAAAACTTGGATTAATTTTGATTTGGTTACTTATTCCCTGAAGAAGTGGTCTACACTAAGTCACGAAATGTCATAAAATCTAATTTTTCTACTCAATGGGATATTACAAATATATTGTTTTTATTTATAACAATCTACCCAATGCTCAATTTATTCGAAATTATCAAGTCAAACCTTGGTAATGATACCTACAACATAAAATGATTTTCTACATAATGATGTATCAACGGAAATTCAGTGCATAATTATGTGAAGAATGCGAAAAGTTCGAAGGAAATCCAGTGATTGATTTAAACTTTGTCGACCGATATAATCAGTCACGATTGTGATCGACGTCTCATCTTTAAGCTTGCGAAAATGACACAACACGGAGAACAGCAATCCAATCACTCTTGATGGCGAAACTATGGAAGATGTAGAATCCTTCACATACCTGGGAAGCATCGTCGATAAACAAGGAGGCTCAGATGCAGATGTCAAGGCGAGGATTGGCAAAGCTAGAGCGGCATTCCTTCAACTGAAGAACATATGGAACTCAAAGCAACTTTCAACCAATATCAAAGTCAGAATCTTCAATACCAACGTCAAGGCAGTTCTTCTGTACGGAGCTGAAACTTGGAGAACTACAACAACCACCATCAAGAAGGTACAGGTATTTATCAATAGCTGTCTACGCATGATACTCAACATCCATTGACCGGATACCATCAGCAACAGCCTTTTGTGGGAGAGAACCAGCCAGCTTCCAGCTGAAGAGGAAATTAGGAAAAGACGATTGAAATGGATAGGACATACATTGAGGAAATCATCAAACTGCATTACGAGACGAGCGCTAACTTGGAATCCTGAAGGGAAGAGGAAAAGAGGAAGGCCAAAGAACACACTACGTCGGGAAATAGAAGCAGATATGAAAAGGATGAATAAGAACTGGAAAGAGCTGGAAAGGATTGCCCAGGACAGGGTTGGATGGAGAATGCTGGTGAGCGGCCTATGCTCCTTCACGGGGAGTAACAGGCGTAAGTAAGTAAGTAAGTGAATGGCTATGATAACTATCATTATAGACTAATATTGTGACACATCTGCCCTTCGCCACCTGAATTTATAATAACAACCTTTAGTGTTTAGCGTCCCTCTTACTTAAACCCTACTGTTCTACAAAATCTTTATAAATTTTCTTGGTTTTCAACAAGCTGAATATTGTCTAGAAAATTCAGGTCAAAAAAATTCTCTGATGAGCGTTCAACAAAACTGTCAGTGTGTGAAGAATAAGCAATTAATAAGAACCTTGGTGAGGTATAATTTACCTGAGATAAATAAGACCAGCCAATCATAAACAACACACGGCGGACCTAGAACACATCAATCAGTTCAATATTGTCACGCTTCCTATCAACGCAACAACAGGATTACAACACGAAGTAGTATAATAATACAGTTTAAAAAGAATGAATGAGACAAAGAAATGAAAAAAATATAAAACTAAAATAAAACCTGGAGATTTCAGGGAAACAAAAAGAGTATGCATCTGCATCATTGTAGAGATATCCAATTCTGAAGACCAATTACTTCGTAGATCCAAACCACAAAATTTCTACTGCCCAACATACACAGTCTAACATTTTATAGTTTCATGACTTGATAATATATTTCAGTCTTGCCAATCCATGGCTTTCTTTCAATCTACTTTTTATGATTGTTAACACAACAAATAGGCTTAGACGTTAAAATGAGCATGAGTAAAACATTCTCCACCTACTCATACCGATGAATGCTCACAGCCTAAGAAAACGGTTTCACATTCTTATTTACTAAGATAAAACTGACTTTGGGATTGCTTATTGAGTGGTAACACCATGCTTTGTTGTGCTTTGAAGAGACCTACCATTAAATACCAGAAACTATCGTATATCTTCAAAGCAATATTTGATAACCTCAAAGTAGTAAAAAGCAGATGCACTGTTGACTATGAATTAAATGATCCTATAAGTGAACAGTCAGTTTTCAATTCAAACAATTTGAAATGATTCAGTTGTCAAACATCGACAGTAAGTGATAAATGAACCATATGGTTTTCATGGATGTATTAGATATAGTTATTTACCATAATTGACATTTCATGTTTTCTTTTCTGAACTATGTACAAATCAGAGATCAGGAATAAAATTAACAGAAGTGTTTAGTATTATCTCGTATTTAGTCTACAGATTGTTTAAGATGAAACATGAAAATTAGTACACTATGTTTAAAGACTGCGGATAAAACATTTTTCCGGAAACGACTGTAACATGTAACATAAACTATAACTGACTAAATAAACACAATCCAGTCAAAAAAGAGAAGCACAAACCTGAAGAAGAAGGTTATCCGGGAACCGAACACGAATAACAGCGTAACGAAACGATTTCATATTTTGCGTTTTTAATCGTTCTCTCATGGCTTTAGTAAGTAACATACGACTTTCTTCTATAATTCGATGTTGATGATCGTAATATTTACGAAATTCTTCTTTTGTTAAGGAGAAAAACTCATCAGGAAGATCATCACGCGGAATACACGTCAGAGTACGACCAGTAGCCTGGTAATAAGTTACAAATAAATTCATTAAGATATAGCCATATCCGATAATACTAGCCAATTATAGGGATAATTAGACCATTCTTGTAAAACATCAATCTCCCTTATTCTTGTCGTACGTTGTGTTAAGTAATCATCAGAGTGTTGACCACTTGGAATTTCATTAGGTCTTTTGATTGGCGTATTAAACTCGTATCAGTAATAGAATCAGCACTCAGCCTATATGCCCTAATCAATGTAGGGTTTATAAGGTATTGAGACCAGTGCATCAGATTTAAGATATAGAGTAATACAGTTGAATGTGTAACTTGTAGTTTTTCCAATCAAGAATTAATAATTGGAAAGATAATTAGGTAGAGGATTATAAATTTTGACGATACGCTATAATAATTAGGTGGTTGATCACGTCATGTGTTAATAACATGATGAATTCAATTGAAATAATATAGATTGACATGAATGAGTATAACAAACCAACAACAGCATCAGATTCCCCTAGGTAACCATAGGTAGTTAACTAGTAAAGAAGAACATGTATTTTGCGTGCTATTTTTATTTGTTTGTATTGTGAAGCTAGAAACATTGAAATGAATTAAATTTAGTTTATTAGTAGTGTAATAATGTTTGGATCACTAGTTTTTCAATCATGTTCTTGTACCCACTTTTCCTATTTCAGGTTTACCCAGCTGGTTAGTGTATCACTAGTAGTTGTCACGTAAACAATGTAGCCCAAAACTGAATACATTAATAAGTACTTGCTACATGAATTACAGAATATGAGCAAGATAAGTTGGTTACATTCAGTCAAACGAAAGCACTAGGTCATGAGAAGGTATTTAACCAGAGTTTATAATGTATACCCAAACATATGGAAAAAAATAAACTACAACTCACTCGATACACTTTGGTATTACGATATAATTCAGGTAGAATAGGATCAGCTGTGGTAAGTAGATTCAACAATTTTTCTAAATGCTCTCTATTATTAGCATCTTCCTCTGATATTACATAGAAAGCCTCCTTGTACTCTTCAACTACATCCTCGTTATTTTCCACGGTTGGTTTTTCATCAGCACCTTCGAATTGTTGTTGCCCACTAGGATGTGTGGCAGGTAACATCATCTTTTTAAAATTACATAACTGTATTTTGATTTACACAAGAAAAAATAATTTATAGAAATAAAAATAAACATTCAGTAATGCATGAATGAAATAGATAAACATTAGTAGTACAACATTAAGAAGATATATCTATAAATTTAATGAAAAAAATAGTGTAACAACTAACAATACACGTCTATAAATATGTTCCTGGTTATAGCTTTATCTAGAACAGCATAGTTCAAAGTCACGGTTTTTCTGTCTAATTTCCTTTATTTATTTATTTGAACACATAAATATTGATACAAAGGAGCACCGAATATATATGCGCCACACAAGTCACTGGGCTTGGGTGTGGGCTATGATACTGGCCTGGTGCTCAGACCGACTCAGGTGGTTTTCTTCAGGGCCACACGCGGAGCCTTCAACCTAAAGGTCTGATCCACAAGACAGTGAAGCAACGTAAGGAGATGCAGCCCCGTGGTAGTTAGTGACCAATTATTGATTCATATGCCATTTTTTCCCTCAAAATCCTGCAGCCCATGTACACCATTGGTTTGGAATCAGGGTTTTCCAACTCCCCTATGTGGACTCTCTGTGTTCACCAACCGGTTAAAGCGTCGGAAATTCGCTTATCGTCCTCTCAATTTCGTAAACGATACCGTCGCCGCAAGAAGGCAGTGAGTAAGACTTCCCTGGCAGTGGTTGTATGCACATGGCCATAAGAGAGCATTTCGAGAGGGAGAGCTAACTCTCCCCACCCTCGGCCGTACCAGGGCATTTGTGGGAGGATGATGCATAGAATAACTTGAATGATGCCATGTAACAACATATACTGAATTATTACAGGCATTTAATGTGAACTTATGACAAGAAAAATAGATCGAATCGACTTGCTTATAAAGAGAAAATTTTTAAGTTAGCCGATATAGCATCAAACTTTCGGATGAAACGCGAAGTTTATTGCTTAGAAAGTTTTACTTTTATTCAATATATTATGGGTTCAAATCTTTTTGCACTTAGCGTAGTGGCTCAAAATCAAGTACATAAGCCTAGGGACTTAGTAATCAAGTTACTGACGTAATTCTTCAAAGATATTTTCACTCCCTAAGAAAACCACCTGCTTCGGTTTGGGTACCCGAGCAGTATCACAGCCCTCACATAAATCAATTGAGATCTGTGTGGCGCATATGTACTTGGTGCCTCTCTGTACCTATACTTATGTGTTAAAATAAAATAAATAAAATAAATCCAAAACAGCATAGAATTCTAGAATGCAATCCTTTCAAAGGATTACATAATCACATCATTACAAAGTAGTTATCAAAAGCATTATAAAATAAAAACCATGATTGTATATATAAAAATAATCAATTACTGTGAGAAAAGATTCGAATCCACCGATAGACAAAAGATCTTGTATCAATTTATTTGATGCACGCAGACGTCGATAAACTGGATTTTCTGGTGCACTAATTAAATTTTGTAAAATTCTAACGATATTCTGTTTACGATTCTGTTTAATTTCACTAAGAGACGGTAATTCTGACAATGGGATGTTTGAAGATGATGGAAGTTTACTTTTCTCTATTCCTCTGATAACCATTAACACTATGGCTTCATTAGTATTACAAACAGAACCAGATAAGAGATAATTTTGGATAGCTTGTTCAATCTCATCCCGACTTCCCAACACTGTATCACCAAAAAGATTAGGGCACCAAAATAAAAGCTCTGAAATGAATAAACCATAATAAATAACATAACTCAGTAATGAAGTGCAAGTACACAAAAAAAGGAATACACAGAATCAAGTATTATCCAATGACATAATACAATAGTGGTAAATACAGGTACTATAAAAATTGATTTGTATATGGGAAAATCGATGGCCGGATCATAAACGTATTTTCCGCATCATTGCATCACTGATAGTGAGAACAATAACAATATTTGGTAGTAGTGTAAAAAATAAAATCAAAAACTTAATTCATTCATCAGGTACTTGGGTATGAGCTTAAGTAGTGTAAGGGTTAATGATATTATCCAGACGCTCATACTAAAGTAGGTGGAGAGGAGTTTAAACCTGGGGACTAAGTGGTTGAAAGTCAAACCTCCTAACCAATAAGCCACTACTCCATAATTTCAGACAAAGGACAATCCCAAATCTATTATAATATACGCAAATGTGGGTGATTTAGATTTGATTAGATATCACGGAAAAACAAAATATCCATATTGTTACTGTACTATTGGGCGTACAGTGCCGATTGACAGCTCGGTAATATACAAACTTCGTCAAAATTCTGTCATATGTTTAAAATTTTAAATTGTATCCTCTTGACCTAGTTCTGAGGGCACTAAAATTAATAATATGACAAACATTTAGACAAGTATACAAAGTTGCCAAATTAGGTTATTTGCTTTCATTTTTAAAGTTTTATTATACATCATTATATCAAAAGATTACTTTCCAAAGAGAACAATTTCATGGAAACATAACGGACAACAATTAGATGAAATAATCTACAGATATTATGGTAAAACTACTTTGTATATAAGTTCGTTTGATAGTTAAATGATTCTCCGTTTGATCTCGGCTCATCAAAAACAATTATTTGCAAAGTAGACATAATTCTCAAAACAACACAGTATGCACACTAATTATTTGTCCGAGATGAATTTCTCCTTGTTTTAGTGGAAATTCACCACCTTTGAAATGAACCAAGTTAGGAATAATATAGTGACTTAAAGGGGATACTGAACAATTATGTTACATCATTAGACTGAAATCAGGAGATACAAATGGTTACAAAAATCAGCAATGAGCTTGACAAAAGCCTTGAACAACCTGATTTCGATCCTTCATGCGACTGATTGTAGGTGCAAGTTGATAAACGGTGTCCAAGATGAAACTATACATTAGTGTTTTCTTGATTTTAAGTGGGTTATTCAACTGACTTCAAATCATAAGGAAAAATATCCTCAAAAAAATCACAAAAGTTCTTACTTAAGAGTCTGTATTTCTGTAATGTTATTTTATTTAATCAATAAATTAGAATTTACCTTAACTTGACAGTAGATTACGCAAACTAACATCAAATTACTCACATGACACATTACTTTAAACAATCAATACAAAAAATTCTAATGTGAAAATTTAATCAATAAACTACCCCCTCCATAGGCACCCAATAATTTGAATGACAACTTATAGATTTTTTTCGAAAGGTTTGGTAGAAAATGAACAATAATATGATAAGCAGAATACAATTTAAGTAAATGTGTAAAACTGTTAATGAAATTTTTTGAACTGATGCTATACGCTTTCATAATCAGAGAAATACTAGATTACAGATAATATAAATTTGTATGGAATCAGACTAGAAAAATTGCAAAAGGATAACTAAGTGGTTGTTAAAACACAAAGAGTAGACAAACCGATATTGGAAAAGGCAAACACAAGTTTTTGTCCTACATTCACACTAATATGGTATTCATAATAATGCTTTAATTGTGGATTAGTCGGTAATACTAATGCTACTACCACTACTACTAATAATAATAATATTTATTATTTTATTTATTTGAACACATAAATATTGGTACAAGAGGGCACCAAATATATATGTGCCACACAAAACAATGAGAATGGGAAGAGAAAAATGTAAGGTGTATATAAGAAAAAAAAGAACAATAACGAACAGATTAGTGTAAGGTAGTGTAATAGTATTAATAATGGGGGAAACGAAAAGGTGCAATCAGAAAAAGCAACCACTTTTTACGAAGACACTAAAAGAAGGTTACAGCAGGATCGCCACTGGCTTCTATTCTGAGCCATATATGATAACGTCTCTAGCCACTGCGTTGCACCATCTCTCGGACCCCAGCCAGGGAGTCGTGAAGGACCAACACAAGCCAGCCCTTTGCAGCTTTCTTTCATACCATGACATCATGTCGTACACTGACCACCTCTCCGCTTTTTCCAACCAGTCCCAGAGTCGGCAAATAGTGCATGACGTGGAATTCTCCGGGACGACATTCGTAGAACATGCATTAGTTGCCTTTGCAATAAAGGTCGATGATGAGACGGATACGACACTGTTCAGGAGGTAATGGATAACAGAAAGTTGGAACGACCCTATCATGACATCAAATATCTCAACTGATCTAGAAACTAAAAAATAACCAAGAACTCCGAAGCTGATATAATCACCAAGATAGCCACAAGTTTAAGCAGAGCTAAATCGAATAAGAATAAACCTATACGAACATTACTAAGATTAGCATTGAGTCTTAAAACCACAAGAAGAAAACTTTTCACGATCGCTGCTCGAAGATTTTTGCTATTGATTAAATAGGGTCGTTGGTTAAGCGAAGGTCAGTGGTCCGGTAGGTGTTAAACGTGCTGAAGACAAGGCTAACCAGGTAACCTTTCTAGCTTTTAGACAACAATTTTGGCTCGAAGTCTAGCAGATAAACTTGTGATCCGTTACTGAGTTGCAGTATGATTGTCTTAGGTTAGGCGTAAATATCTAAATAGAAATAAAAATAGATCCTCGTCCTATTTAGTCAGTAAAGACCTATCGTTCCTTTTACACAGAAATAATCATTCCACTTTAATAAAAACAAGCTAAAGTAAGGAAAGTTAGCAGAAAACAGCTTACTTGGAATAAGTATGGGTTTTTCAGGATGGATTTCTCTCAAAGCTTGCATCTGATTTTCTACTCCGACTGATTTATATTGTAGATTTCTCTCATCTTGAGTGGAGCTTACTATACAAACCATTAAAACATGAAATTACAAACGATTAAATTTAATTTGACGTTACGTACATTAGTGTTTAACATCAAATTAAACATAGAAGTTTATTTGTGGAAGTTATAAAAAATACTGTGATGATATTACACTGTGAACATCTTACTGTCTTATTCATACAGTAGTGTGGTGTACTACTGATGTCGACAGATATAAATAGTACGAATCATCAAGTGAAAGCGAAATGCCTGGAAGCAGAAGTTTAAGAAGATCGAAGAAAACAGAACGAGAACAGAGAATGATCGGTGCGTACACAAAGGAACAATTATTTTATTTATTTATTTGAACACATAAATATTGGTACAAGGGGGCACCAAATATATATGCGCCACACAAAACAATGGTAATTTGAAGAGAAGGAGAAAAGAGAAAAAAAAGTAATGAACGTGGGGAATTATAAAAAAAAAGAGAGAGAACAATGGTGGGGGAAACGGAAAGGTACAATCAGAAGAGATCTTTCAGTTAAGGAAGATACAACCACTTTTTATGAATAAAGTAAAAGAAGGTTACAGCAGGATCGCCACTGGCTTCTATTCTGAGCCATATATGATAACGTCTCTAGCCACTGTGTTACACCGTCTTTCGGACCCCAACCAGGGAGTCGTGAAGGACCAACAGAAGCTAGCCCTTTCATACCACGACACCATGTCATATACTGACCACCTCTCCGCTTTTTCCAACCAGTCCCAGAGTCGGCAAATAATGCACGACGAGGAATTCTCTGGGACGACATTCGTAGAACATGTCCAAGCCACCGAAGTCGGTGTTTCAAGATGGTGACACCAATTTCATTATCGTCTCTGTGACCGAACACTCGATGCCGAACCTCTGCATTACTGACATGGTGTTGCCACTGGATGCCAGCAATCCTTCGGAGACAACGATGATCGAACACAGAGAGTCGTCTAACATCCTCAACTCGGAGAGGCCAGGTTTCACAAGCATAGAGCAAAACTGCTCTCACCGTCGCGTTGTAGATCCGACCTTTTACAGCCAGACTAACATCACGAAGGCGCCAAAGATGGCCCAGATTGGCATAAGCCGCTCTGGCTTTCACTATACGTGCATTGATCTCATCACTCACACCACCACCAGCACTTATGCAGCTACCTAGATACACGAACTGCTCGACTACTTCAATCTGCTCACCATCCAGAGTGAGTGCAGGATTAGAATCCTGCCAGTCTTGTAGAAGTACTTTACACTTCGAGGGTGCAAAACACATACCATACCTACGGACATTGATTGCCAACTGATTAAGTGCGGATTGCATAGCTTGGGCATTCTTGCACAGTAAGACAATATCATCCGCATACTCAAGGTCGAGAAGTCTTTCTCCAGGCAACAGATCCACACCACCATTACTTACATCCATCAGAGCTGTTTTCAGAATGTCATCGATGGCAAAGTTGAAGAGGAATGGTGAGATTGGGCAACCCTGCCTAACCCCACTGCTCGAATGGAATAGTGGAGAAAGGTGGTTGTATGCCCTCACTCTGCCTGAGGTGTTTGTGTATAGGGCTTTTAGGATGTTAATAAACTTCTCAGGCACACCCTTCTTCAATAGACAATCCCAGAGAACAGTCCTGTCCAACGAATCGAAGGCAGCCCTGATATCAAGAAACACTACGATTGTTGGCCTTTGATAAGTATGGCGGTGTTCTAACACTTGGCGGAGGGTGAAGATATGATCAATACATCCTCGACCAGAACGAAACCCAGCCTGTTCCTCGCGAGTCAATCCTTCTCGGGTTCTGAACAACCTACGAAGTATGACGGAAGCCAATAGCTTGGACGCAATCGGAAGTAGACTTATCCCCCGATAGTTGTTACAGGAACAACGTGAACCCTTTTTAAAGATAGGGACAACTATAGACTCATCCCATGACGTTGGTACACTCTCTAGTTCCCAGATCTTTGTAAACAACGTCGTCAGTCCCTTAGTCAGAAAGTCACCACCATCTTTAAAAAGAGCCGGAGGTAAGTCATCTGGGCCCGGTGATTTGTAACGTTTCAAGAGTTGGAGTTCCTTGCGGACTTCCGCCTCATTTGGTGGATCCGTCGTCACCGGCCATGGAGGGCAGGACAGTCTGACCGATGTTGCCGGAGCAGCAGACCAGTTGAACTGCCCTTCAAAGAATTCTTCCCATCGTCCAAGACGTCGATGGATGTTTGTGATTGGCGTTCCGTCATCCTCGCAGATTGTTTCGCTCACACCAGACTTCTTGCTGCCAGTGGCTCGGATGAGTTGGAAGAGCTTCCGGTAATTACCAGATGCAGCAGCTGCTTCCAACTCACTGGCACGCTCCGACCACTAGGCTTCTCGGTCCTTACGCAAGCTTTGCCCGATTTCATTACGTAACATCCTTCGTCTGTGGTCAAACTCACGGTCACCCGGAGTAGACCGACGGGCTTCAATCAGTTGTAAGGAACCAGAAGAAACCCAGTGCTTGTAAGCGGGACGTTTCGCAAACCCACAACTGACTAGACCCGCCATTTTCATGGCGTCATGCAATTGCAACCAATGCTCATCTATACTTTTCGGTGGAATGGTAGCTAGCCTAGAAGCTAGCTCGGTTCGGTACATACTAGCAACAGAAGTTGCAGCCAGCTTGCTAACATCAATCCTTTGGTGGCGGTCACTTCGTTGGCCACTGAAAAGTAAGGTAAGATTGGCGCAGACCAGAGCATGATCAGATTCCAAAGAGGTACTCCAAAAGGAGCGGCAGTCTTGTACACAACCACGCCAGCGGTAGCTGATCGCGATGTGATAAGTCTGAGTCCAGGCTTGAGATGCAGAAGGGGGACGCCAGGTGGCACATCGGCGATGACTGTGCCGAAAGTTAGTGCTAGCCAGAAACAGGTTGTGGTCTGTGCATAGTTGCAGTAGACGTTCCCCGTTATCTGTCCTGCGACCAACGAGTCCCCATCGGCCACCTAAACGACTCTC
This sequence comes from Schistosoma spindalis, assembly GCA_946903255.1. Classification (NCBI taxonomy): domain Eukaryota; kingdom Metazoa; phylum Platyhelminthes; class Trematoda; order Strigeidida; family Schistosomatidae; genus Schistosoma; species Schistosoma spindalis. The sequence continues at coordinate 24,831,114 of OX336420.1, read as the reverse complement.
TTCTGTGCCTAGACGCCCGACCTGAGCATTCAAGTCTCCAGCTAGTACTACAATATCTGTCGAACGCACTTTCTGGAGAAGAACAGTTAGCTGGTGGTAGAACTCGTCCTTGATTGCATCCGGGTTGCAATCTGTCGGGGCATAGGCGGAGATGACGAAAAGACATCGTTTCTCACGCCTATTTCTTCTCACTTTGATGGAATTTTCTAATCTAACAGCACACAACCGACTGTTAATGGGGATCCAGTCGACTAGTGCTGCCTCAGCTCTTGCGCTTAGTGCGACACCAACGCCAGCAAGACCAGACGAAGATGCCACAGGGTCCCCGGATAAACGCACATAAAACAAGCTTTTTGAAGCGACAGATGGAGAGCGAACTTGTAGTACTTCACCAGTCTTGAATACGGGTCTCTGATAGACAACACACGTCAATATTAAGACTTTCCAAAGACATAGCCAGCCCTATCTGTTGTCCGACTTGCATAAGTGTGCGAACGTTGAAGGCAGCCAGTTTGAATGGTGTACGTGGTTTCAGAAAAACTGCTTCAGTACTCATATTCGGTGGTAACATACAATTTTCAACCAGGCAGTGACTCGAGTACGTTTAGATAAAGCTGAATTTTCACCATAGGTGAGCTGCTGTCTAGGTCGAAACGGATACATAATGTAGGAATAAGAGAGGGTGAATAAATGACGTGGTAGAGTAATAATAATAATAATAATAGTACGAGTTATTTCAATGTTAATCAGATAGAAAGGAATATTTTCCATAAGCAAATTGTTCATCACCATGGTTTTAGTGCATGGGCTGAGATACTGCCCGGGTGCCCAAACCGAAGCAGGTGGTTGTCTTAGGGGGCCACACCCCGAGCCTTTGACCCAAGGGTCTAGTCCACAAGGCAGTGGAGCATCGTGAGGAGATGCAGTCCCATGGTAGCCGGTGACCAAGAAATTGGTTCATACGCCATTTGTTCCCTCAGGATACTGGAGCCCATGTGCACCATAGAATTGGGATCCGGTTATAGCGCCGGACGTTCGCTTTTCGTCCTCTCATTTTCGTAAACAACACCCTCGCCACGAGAAGGCAGTGAGTAGGACTTCCCTGGCAGAGGCTGTAAACGCGTGGCCGTGTGAGAGTATTTCGAGAGGGAGGGCGAACCCTCCCCGCTCTCGGCCATACCAGGGCATTTGGGGGGAGCAATTAAGTCTCAGATAATTGATTGAAATTTGCAAATGAAGTATTTAGTGTATGTTTCTTAGATTTTATCAAGAGATTCTGTAACTTTGTTCAAAAATATTTGATTGTCCTCACCGTCTTCGTTCACTATACTAGTATTCTTATTACTTTATACGTTGTCACAGAAATGACAAGTTAAAACTGAGTCGTTTTGTAAAATACTCCCAATAAATGGAATTGGATTTTTTTAAGCCGTCCAGTGCTTCCAGGTTTTTCATGGTGGTCTAGCTTCAATTGTTTCATGATTTCAACCAGTGGAACTTCTAAAATCTCCACACAATCACTTCTGATAATCAAAATCAATCAGCAAGAAAGTGCCTTTTCAAAACTAGATACCAACTTATTAGCTACTTTCGACATGAACCGTGGGGCCACGTGATATTGAAATATTCCCTCACGAATTTTATTTATTACTACTAACAAATACAGCTACGTCGTGGGTACAGACATCTAGGGACCCATACACAGGGTTCCAGTTTTCTAGAATCACCCATTCGTCCAATCTCAATAATTTTTGACGCCTAATCGACAAAAGCCCAAAGGACCTTAAGAAAACTTTCTTAACCTAGTTACTTGTGTCCAGATTACGGAAAATACAGACGAATTTAAGTGAAATTATGGCAAGTCGTGAGAACGAGTTGCTCCAAAGCTAACGTTCCAACCAAATGATACAAAATAAAGGACAATGTTTTAACATACGCATTACATAGCAGCTAAGAAATACAAGTGTAAGTTTTAGGTGCATGCAACGAAAAAATTGATAACATACCAGTTTGATTATTAGTACCCCGAGATTCCGTGATGGCTATTCTAGACATAGTGGCTTCCACTGACCTCGAAGAAGGTGGTGTACTTTGACATGATGTCGACTGACGTTTAGCATTCGCAGCAGAGGCAGAATGTTGAACACTGGCATCACCAAGGCGATGGCCTTCTCCCAATTTGGAGAACTTTCGATCAACATTTTTTTCTTTGAAAAACTTGACTAATTTATCCATCTTATGTTACGTACGAAACCGTTAAAAATGTATGCTGAATAAACCCAACAACAGAAATTTATAGGAAGAGCTAAGAGGTCGTAAGTGTAACGCGGAATTCATCTCACGCTCCATAAGAAGTTCAGATGGTTCAAATGGTTGTGGACGGAATGAAACATGCTTTCTTTTAACGAGCTTCCGTGTCTAGTAGCAGTGGATCACCAATACCTCTATGCAGGATCCTAGATATATTAACTATAACAGAGTAAAAAGCAATTAATAAATCATAGTAAGGTACTGTCCTTTGTCCTAAAGAATAGGTCAAGTTTTCTCTTGAAGAACTTCTGGGAAGTCTCTTGAAATAGTTCAGCCGGCATCGAATTACAGCATTTGACAAACCTTAAGGAGTAGGAGTTGTGTCTATAGTCCTTTCTGCTGTGTTGTGTTTCCGATTTTGGGTGTTACACGTTAGGTTTGTGTTGGAGCTAAACTAAAGTAGCTGTTTAAGGGGATGATCATAAGTATTAAAGATACTGTAAGCCATTGGAAGGTCATCTCCAAGATGCCTATACTTTGATGAGTAAAGGTTTAGTGAACGAAAACGCTCTTCATAAGGCCTGAATTTGAGTCCCCGAACTGATTTCGTTGCTCGCCGTTGAATACGCTCCAGAGAGTCCTTATCATCTTGGAGTGATGGAGGAAATACTATGTTTACTAACTCTAAATGGAGACGAATGAAGCTATTGAAAATTATGTGTAAATTTCTTCCATCAAACTGGCCAAAAATACGTTTCAATGTTACCAGTGCAAGGTTTGCTCGAAAGGCATTTTTGTCACAGTTAGAGTAAGACTTCAAATCGTAGGGTACCAACACTCCTAAATCTTTTCAACTCGGAATATTTCTGAAGTTGTAAATGTATTCTGCAACATGTCTCAGATGAACTACTGTACACTTTGAAGTGTTATAGGTAAGTCCGTTTTAATCTGCCCAAACTTTAATCCCTGTCAGGTGCTCCTGAAGTGCCAGTATATTTTCTTGGTTGAGTATTTCTCTCCAAAGTTTCACGCCCTTCAGCGAAAAGTAATAAATCAGACAATATCTGTTGTGAAAGATAGTTTTTATAAATCAAGAAAAGAAGAATTCCTAGTACCAAACCATGGGGGACCCCATTAGGAAACTCTATAGACTGAGCGAAAGTGTATTTTTCAACAAAACGGTTACAATGGAATTAAAGAAGCCTTTATTTAATGGGCTTCCATATTTAATAGCAGCGGATCATTGATGGTTCCAGGTAGGAACCTAGGTGTATTTAACAATATATATAAGGATATTAATAGATTATAATGGGATAACTTAGATAGTGTGCAACATGTCAAGCTTTCTCTTAAAAGACGCCAAAGAAGTAGCTTAGGCTACTCCATCCGGCAGCGATTTTCAGAATTTCACTAGTAGTTAAGAGTGAAAAGTGTGACTACCGTTCATCTTTCTATGTTGTATCTAATTCCTGGGTGTTAATTTTAAGGTTTGTATTGGGACTGAGAGTAAGTATGTGTTTAACGGAATACTCGGGTGTGTTAAGGATTCTACAAGTCACTAGAAAGTCACCTCTGAGATGCTTTTAGTCTAATGGGTAATTATTCAGTGATTTTAGGAGGTTTACATAAGGTCCCTGAACTGATTTAATGGCTCTCCGTTGCATACATTCCAGTATTTTCTTATCTTTCTGGAGTGTTAGAGCAAATATTATTTTTCCATAATCTAAATGAGGTCGAATAAAACTTTTAAAGATTAAGTGTAAATTTTGACCGTCAGAATGGCCAAAAATGCACTTTAACGTTAACAGTGAAAGTTTTGCTAGAAAGTTATTTCGTCGCAGTAAACGTCAGACTTTAGGTCGTAGGGTACCAACTCTCCTAGATACTTTTCAACTTGTGATAGCTTTTAAAGGAGAGTTATCCAAGTTGTATGCGTAGTGTGCAACATGTCTCAGATGGACTACATTACACTTTTAGGAATGAAAATTAAGTCCGTTGTTGTCCACCCAACTTTGAAGTTGAGTCCTCGTGAAGTGCCAGCTTATCATCTTGGTTTCAAATTTTTCTCCAAATTTTCAAGCCTCCGATGAAAAACAAATAATCAGGTGATACTTGCCAAAGGTCACCTATATAGATAAAGAAAATAAGAGGTCGTAGTGTTAAATTTGGAGGGACGCCTGATAAAAGGCGAAAATCAATCTGACCCTAAAAATTTGATTATATTGATATGGAGTTACTAAATCAACTAAAGGTGACTTGATATTGAATAAAAAGCCATTTGAGAGAAGTACTCTGCAAAAGAATTGTATTTTCTATTAGCCTATGTCGGCTGTTAGGTTGAAAACTAAAGTAACCTAACAAATAAATCTGGGTCGTAAAGAAGGTTCTTCACTTCGTTTACTCGGTCGTCCAGCTAAAAAATGGCAGTTTTTCTAAGTTTTTGGTTGTCTAAGTACCTTTGGAAGCTCTTTTGAGTAAACTATAATTACGTAGAGTAGTCTAAATTTTTAACATCAGAATACAAGATCTCTCTAGAATGCTCACTCTTCAAGTGGAAACCCATAAGAGTTACACTTTTAACTCAATTATCAATTATCCATTAGGACCAATTTCAAGGAATGACGACAGTTACTTGGTTTATTATTAAGGACATACAGACAAAAGTGTCGAAATGGTGGAAATGTCAATACTGCAGATAAAATATTTGACCGGTTGCACTTCAAGTGTGCATCCATCCACTGGTCTCAGACGCTTCTGTAGCCGCAGTAGTTAACGAACAACATGGCAACCCGAGTTGATTGAATGATAGATATATAAACTGTTAATGACGTATAACATAAAACTGATTATATGTATGCAAGTGTGGAAATGCAATTAATTAACAAGGGATGCTTGTTATATGCATAAATAAGACTGTCATTCAACAAATGGAATGCAATATACAATATGATATTAAACTCTAGTCACCAAGACAGAATGAACAACTGGATAATTGATGAGTTACCACAAGTGCATGATTGTTATCAAACAACATAGGAAACCAAAATAAAAAGTGTTGTTACTAACGTTGAAAATCATGAAGACCGGATAGTGGCAGACAGTAAATGGAAAAGACATATGTGATAATTCGAAGTATTTGAATTATTGTACGAACCAGGTTCCCAGAAATAACGCAATTTAGATAGAAGAGAAACAAACATCGTATTGTAATTGGGATTCGAAATCAGGTAAACATCAAGTACAAAGGAATCATTAGTTCATAGAAACACAACAGTACATTTGATATGTTATTTTCAAACTGACTTCTTATCCAGTTTAACTAACGGATTGATGTGTGGAGGCTATGTAGTGGCTGCACTGTGTCAAGCTCACATAGGTTATTCTACCTTCTGGACAGACCAATCTATTCATTCTTATTAAGCCACATTTTGACCTTGCCAATTATTCACCTATTAACCTTGACTTTTTATACTGTCGTATGTGTGCTGATTACTTATCTGATTCATTATGTGTCTGTAACTTATTTTTTGATCTGACAACGAATACTTAGTCACGCTTTATTAAATCCAGTTGGCTAACTCGCCTTGTTCACTGCGCGTTGTTTTGTCTCTCTTCGCTTTGTTTCCCTGATTGTCAACGAGTGTACGAAATATACGTGGTCAAAATTCATTATCGTATTTGACTTATTTTTATTCCGTTAATCTCAAACGCGAATTAAGTCGATAGTTATGTACGAGGATTGGCAGCATGTATATATCGATAACCATCATTCATATGATCTAATTGGAGTCAAACCAATGGAATTTAAACAATATAAAAGTAACGATGAATAATATTATCGCCTTTTTTCTTCCTCCATTTTTAACATCTTCACGGCTTCCATTCAGAGGCTGCTAACACCTTGTAATAATTAATTTACTTGTTACACTTGACGGTTTTATCTAGAAACTGCATCTGAGTTAATGTCTTGCCCCAACAAATAATATATATTATACCTGTATTGTTCTCAGCTATTTTTAAATGTCATAAGGCAAACAGCCTTTAACTTTCCTTACTCCTGTGTAATTTTTAATTATGCAACCTGCCGGTCAATTGTGCACACAGGTTTCACTGAATATTTATCTCATTTTCACCCTTGTCTAAATCTACATGCCAATATTTTTTAGATTTTCTCGTACAGAGTTTATAAATCTTATGACATATCAATCGAAATTTTTATCTCTCTACAGTTATTCCTGTGTAAGTGCTTGTAATAATTTGATCATATCTTTAAACGGACATACTTTTCATGTAACGTACAACTACTTGAAAGTAAATGTTTGCTACTAATACACCAAAGGCCTACCTTCAAAGGTTTTCTGTGCGTCCTAGATTCCACTGCCAGCCACTGTCCATCTCTACTGATAATATAAAAACCTTTTATCAATTCATACAAGTTTCACATATTTCGTTATTTTACTTAGTATGTATGAATCTAAAGTTGGTAAGGTTCAGTTAATCACCCTCAACGATCCACATTAAAAATGAAAACATAAACAATGTATTACATTCTTGGTTTAGAGAAAAGTCCTGTTTGGACTTATATGGCAGTAAATTATAATAAGTGAATTCGGAATTTATGTCTGACAATCCTTCAGTGGACCATTATGTCTTGAATACATTATGTGGAGTCTAACCCATCTATATCTAACTAACTATGGTAGCGGTCAACTTACTTATAACTATCACTCTGCTGCAAAATGGTTCGTACAGTTTTTCAAGTCGAACAAATATATCTGTTTATTCATTACCACTAGTTATTTTGAATAAATAATCACATATGAATGGGAATATGATTGCTTATTTAGTATTGAAACAAATAATCATTAATTTTGATTATAAATGGTGAACGACAATGTAAGCAGCAAAAATAACCAAATGTCAGTCGGTAAAATTAAGTCAACAACTCCAAGGTACACTATTATACTTTATCTATATTACACTGTGGATTTGTATGAACCTATGCCAAAAGTCAAGTACAGTAATAAAGATGCTGTTTACGTTCCCATAAAAGTTTTTTAAACAAGTTGAAATATTCCACTTTTTATGTTGCTTAGCTACAAAGATAGAAAATGTAACTCAATTTAGATTGCTAGGTTTTAAATTACACTTTTAATGTGATACATAGTAATAATAACAACCAAGTATAGAATTCAAAAGCTGCAAGAGAAGGAAATATGAGACAACTTTACGATACGACGAAGAAACTAGCAGTGAAATACAGTAAACCAGAGAGACCAGTCAAAGACAAAGAAGGAAGACCAATCACTGAGATTCAACAACAGCGGAACAGATGGGCAGAGTACTTCGAGGAACTCCTGAATAGGCCGGCTCCAATGAATCCACCGGACATCAAAGCAGCACACACAGATCTTCCTATAGATGTCAATCAACCAACGACCGAAGAAATCAGAATGGCCATCAGACAAATCAAGAGCGGGAAAGCAGCAGGACCTGACAATATACCAGCTGAAGCGTTGAAGTCAGACATCGAAGTAACTACAAGCATGCTTCATCTTCTATTCAAGAAGATTTGGGAGGAGGAACAAGTGCCGATGGATTGGAAAGAAGGACACCTCATCAAGATTCCAAAGAAAGGAGATCTGAGCAAGTGTGAAAACTACAGAGGCATTACACTACTGTCAATACCGGGTAAAGTCTTCAACAGAGTGTTACTGAACAGGATGAAAGACGCAGTTGACGCTCAACTTCGAGATCAACAAGCTGGATTCCGTAAGGACCGGTCGTGCACAGACCAGATTGCGACACTACGGATCATCGTCGAACAATCAATTGAGTGGAACTCGTCACTCTACATCAACTTCATTGATTATGAGAAGGCATTTGACAGTGTAGATAGGAGAACGTTATGGAAACTTCTTCGACACTACGGAGTTCCTGAGAAGATTGTCAACATTATCCGGAACTCATACGATGGACTACAGTGCAAAGTAGTGCATGGAGGACAGCTGACAGACGCATTCCAAGTAAGGACCGGAGTAAGACAAGGCTGTCTACTCTCTCCCTTCCTGTTTCTTCTGGTGGTCGACTGGATTATGAAGACCTCGACATCTGAGAGAAACTACGGCATACGATGGATAGCTCAGAACCAATTAGACGACTTGGACTTCGCAGACGACCTAGCCCTCCTATCACATACACACGAACAAATGCAGATAAAGACAGCCAGCATAGCAGCAGTCTCTGCATCAGTAGGCCTCAACATACACAAAGGGAAAACCAAGGTCCTCAAACACAACACGGAGAACAGCAATCCAATCACTCTTGATGGCGAAACTATGGAAGACGTGGAATCCTTCACATACCTGGGAAGCATCGTCGATAAACAAGGAGGTTCAGATGCAGACGTCAAGGCGAGGATTGGCAAAGCTAGAGCGGCATTCCTTCAACTGAAGAACATATGGAACTCAAAACAACTTTCAACCAATATCAAAGTCAGAATCTTCAATACGAACGTCAAGGCAGTTCTACTGTACGGAGCTGAAACTTGGAGAACTACAACAACCACCATCAAGAAGGTACAGGTATTTATCAATAGCTGTCTACGCATGATACTCAACATCCATTGACCGGATACCATCAGCAACAGCCTTTTGTGGGAGAGAACCAGCCAGCTTCCAGCTGAAGAGGAAATTAGGAAAAGACGATTGAAATGGATAGGACATACATTGAGGAAATCATCAAACTGCATTACGAGACGAGCGCTAACTTGGAATCCTGAAGGGAAGAGGAAAAGAGGAAGGCCAAAGAACACACTACGTCGGGAAATAGAAGCAGATATGAAAAAGATGAATAAGAACTTGAAAGAGCTGGAAAGGATTGCCCAGGACAGGGTTGGATGGAGAATGCTGGTGGGCGGCCTATGCTCCTTCACGGGGAGTAACAGGCGTAAGTAAGTAAGTAATAGAATTCAAAGTTAGAAGCAGAAGTTCCATCTTATTACAAATTGAATGAAATTCAGTGTCATTATTCAATCAATCAGTTCACAATTGATTGATCACTGGGTGGTGATCAATGTCATATGTGTCAGGTCGTTCTTAGTGTAGATCGATTCTTATCGACCAACTTGCAATGTGGCCACTAGTGTAGGTTACTCGACATTGCGTGCACCGTGTTGAGATAAGATGGTGGTTAGAGGTAGTTAACAGGAAACTCTGTACCCGAGTTTCGTTCTATTTGGCACTCGTCAGCAAGGTGTACCTGTAATCTTGAGGAACCTGATGTTAATTGACGGATCCAATCCCGTGTAACCCAGCTTCACAATCAGAGACGATCTGCACTAAGAACAACCTGCCACACTTGACATTGATCACCACCCAGTGATCAATCAATTGTAAATACATCTCAGTCCTACAGAAGGTCGGTCACAACCCGGATAGACCAGTGGTAACATCTTTGACTGTGAAGCTGAGAAACATGGAATTGAATTCGTCAAGGAGTACCAGCTTTCTCAAGATTACAGGTACACCTTGCTGACGAGTGCTAAACAGCACGAAATTCGGGTCCAGAGTTTACTGTTGACTACCTCCAACCACCATCATATATCAATCAGTCAATCAATCAATCAATCAGTGATACACAAAGTATAATTTGACTAACATGAACTATTGTGTAAAGATTTATCTGAATTTAGATATATTCCTTTAAAAATACTAATAAATGAATAGATGAAAATTAAAAATAAAGTTACCATATCAAAGATTATCTTTCATCTATAATTTTTATCTCAATAGAAACCAATATTTAATTGTTTTTAAAGAAAATATTTTGACGATTATCTGGTAATGAAGTGTAGAGAAAATGTATTTTATTCATTAATAAACTTTAATGTATTTATTGATTTATGTTTTTCTGTGCAAAATTAATGAATAACTTTAACCAACAATAGAATACATCAAAGATTAAAAAAAAGAAGCAAAATTAAAAGAAATCGCGAGAGAAAAAAAAGAAAAATCATGGAATCAATAGCTTTTGACAAAAAAATAAATTATTATAATAATCATTCAATTAGTAATAAGAAAATATCAGTGTAAATATAAATTATAATCAAATAACGATTTGTAATAATATAGATCGAATCTTTCTTTAAAAATCTGATTATGAATGGTAAATAGTTTTACTTTTGTTTTTCTTTTTTGCTTTTTTAGTAAACAGATGATTGTTTAAATTAAAAGATAAAGATTTCAATATTGTTTGTGCGCAGATACAATGATACAATTAATTATTTAAGTAAACAAATAAAATTTCGAAGGATATAGAAACTTGATGTAAACCATGTTTGTTCTTTTTTAGAAAAAATATGAGGAACTAGTTTCAAGTGTATTTCTTTTCTTTGATTTATCATTAATACATTTATCATGTATTTTATTACATTAGTTTTAGAATAATTTAATTGTATAGATGTAAGATATTGTTCTTTCAGAAAGTGAATTTTTTTACCAAAGTGAATATATTACTTATATATTGCATAGAATATCGAAATATTAATTAACAAAACAAACAAACAAACTGTAATTCTTTCACCTTTATTTTGAATCACAAAAGGTAAATAACATTCTTTCATTAAATCATTTATATCAAATAGATTAGTAAAAATACTAATAAAATGATGTAATATATTTATACAATCTGTAATGAAGGTCATCAATTAATCTGTTTGATTTCCACTCGAATTGAACTAGTTAAAAATAAATAAATACAAATATGTAATTTACTCATTATGTAATAACATAATCGGTGAGACTAAAATTTATGGATGACCTTTGAGTAACGCTGAAATAACCTTGAGAGTGGACATCTACTGATTAAGATGAAATGAAAATTATAAAGCAGTTAGAACTCTCATTTACAGTTGATTATTAAGGTTAAAAATTAGATTTAGGATTTTCATCACAAACAAACATCAACTATAATGATAAAACTTTATTTTGCCAAATGTATGAATGAATTTAGCGCCAAAATTCGTGGGTCGTTATCTTAAGTTTGATTGATTCGTCTATAAGTTATAGTCTCACCACATAATTTGTATAGATTCGATAAATAAGTTGAATGGAAATAGATTTAAATAAATTATTGATAATATTTTGTTTTTTGAAAGTATTCTGTAAAAGAAAAGTTTATTGCCCATAATGTTAAATGATCACTTTATATCCCTCAATATAATTTGAATTCAATTCATTTTGATTACTGTATGTTCAACAAGCTATCCAACTATTATATTTTTTAAAATGAATTAATTAAACAATTAAAAAGGTAATATTATTTTACCTTTTTTAAAAAAAAATTGTATAGTTGCTAGGCATCTTACCATATTTATTTTTAAAAAATGTTTTTTAATTTATGTTTACATCTTTGATTAGTTTACACTAATCGTTCAGAGTCCAATTTTTTTTTGTGATTATCAGTTAACTTCAAAACAAAAACAAAAAAAGAAAACAAAGTGAAGATAAGGATATTACATTTTATATGTATCTAAAGAGTTTATTTTTAAGAGAAAACTTACGATTTAATTAACGTAATTTAGATTGTATTCGATTCAAAGATCAAAAGTGATTCAAAGTAACAGTTTACTATTTTCTATCAAAAAGTGTCGTTGTTAAGTTAGCAATCTTTAATCTTATTACAATATAATGTTCATTAAGTTGAATAAGAATTTCCATGAAAAGGTAAATAAGAATTATAATAATATTATAATAATTCATAAAAAACCAGTCAACATATCTTATTATGGAAAACGATGAAATCAATCGCTAACATTTAAATTTATATATTTAAACAACTAGTTTATTCAACTATCATACAAAACATAATCCGAGAATCAATACTTTTTAAGTTCAGGGTGGTTAATTTTTTTATTGAAAATAGTTTACAAAGAATTAAATTACGGTTGTTCTAAAGATAAACGAATACAATACTATTTAGAATAAATCCGAAAATTATTTGACAGTACTACATTACAAATCAGCTGATATTTAGTTAAACGATTCATAACTGTGGAGCCATTACATATAGAGTCAGCTATATACGGGTTTCATATAGGTGGTTAAATCACAATGTACGTAGCTGGATGTAAAGGCAGGAAACTCGTTTTATTTTAGTTGGGACTTATCAGAATACTATGCTAATGTTAATAGTCACAACGAGAATCAAACCCAGTGCGTTATTTTTTTAGTGCCAACTAGTTATTCACTGAGCTACTAATGTGTTCATATAATCATCACATTGTTCAACATGTCTGAAGTCATTAGTAAACGTTTTTAATTCAACGTTGTCGATTTCTCGACCTCAACTGCTCAGTCTCTGTTGGAGTATTTACACCAACCCAACCCTTGCAAAAACATATAATAGCATCTTGAATAACTGAAATGATTACAATAACAAAAAATTAACAACTCTCTAAATAGTTCTATTCCACTGTATATAATCTTTAGAAGTTTCCAATATCTACAGTTTCATGTTTTTTACAATTCGGTGTATCCATAACATTTACTCACCTTGATCACATAATCCTGATTCCCATTTATATTATTATTACTATTATTATTGTTATTATTATTATTATTATAACTATGAACTGATTGCAGATCACGTGCAAAATATTTACCTAGACTTTTAATAAGTAATAAAATAAACAAACATAATAAAACTCAGATAAAAACAAAATAGTATCATTTTTTTTAAACAACTAAACAATTAATTAACAGTTTAAATGTGAAAAACATCTTTTTTATGCGTGAGAATATAAAACACAAAAAAACATGGGAAAAAACCACATGACAACTGAATAGAATTTAATATCAGAAGGGGTTTTGTGGATATTATAGTAATTTTTAATAGTTCAGATAATAAGTCAATTGAAACTAGACCATCGTGGAAAACCTGGAAGCAGCCGTTTTGTCCTACTATGGGATTCCTCAGCAGTGCGCACCCACGATATATATATATATATATATATATATATATATATATAAGTAGATTAATGGACAGCTATTTTTATTTGAATAACATAACCTCAGTTTCTGATGAATCCAATGACTATGATGATATACGAGGACAAGAATAATCCTCATTGACTATAATTCTGAAAAAATTATAAAATATTAAACAGATTTTTGATAAAGTTCATCTATAAACTTAAATCAATGAAAAACCATATCAAGTTATTATGAAATCGTCATTAAATTGAGCGTGTATATTTCTTGACTGTTCTTCTGTTCTTGGATTAAAACTCTTTTGGTAGATGATAATTTTGTGATACATTAGTTTCTCCCACAATAAGTTGTTCTTGATAATGCCTGGCTAACGCATCTGAAGTATTTTGATAAGCACTTATCTTCTGAACGATGACTTTAGTAGTTTTCCAAGTTTCCGCTTCATACAGTAGAACTGTCTTCACATTTGTATTCAAAATTATGACTTTGATATTGGCAGTTGACAGTTGTTTTGACTTCCAGATGTTCTTTGGTTGTAGATATGCTGCTCTTGACTTGCCTATCCGCGCGTTCACATCTGCATCAGATCCATCGTGTTCACCAACGATACTGCCCAGATATGTAAAGGTTTTTACATCCTCCAAATCTTCTCCGTCAAGTGAAATTCGATTGACGCCTGTTGTGTTGTATCGGAGAATCTTGCTTTTCCCCTTGTGTATATTGACATCTACTGCTACTGAGGCTGCTACTACACTGGTCGGCTTCCTCTGCATTTATATATATATATATATATATATATATATATATATATATATATATATATATATATATATATATATATATATAACATTCATATTCATCCATTCAAACAGTTTTGATTTATTGACATGTTTTTTATTGCATAATATGCATGAAATGTGAATTTTATTGCATCTTGTTTCTTTCCAAAAGACTAATCGACAGTGATAGCGGTTTGTACTTTGAAGTAACTGGCTTTGTTATAGATATTAAACATTTCATATGAGCGTAGGATTACACATGTTTGTCTCGCATTACAGTTATTTATTTAGAGCCAGAATAAAATGCGAAATTTTATAATTATGTTTGTATAGTTATAAAACAGGAGGCCCACAAGTTGTGAGAGATTATCGTATACTTTTTATGTAAGTCAGTGGTAAAACAGTAAAACTTATGATCCTCAGACAATTATCAAAATTATCAAATTGTGAAATAAATCTTATATGCAACTGCGAAAAAATGTAAACTTAGATCGATTACGGTACTTTACATTGATGGCAAGATTCAAGTAAACAATGCAAAGTGAATATAAAGTTCATCCCAGTGCACAAGCAAGTCGCTATCAGCACTCAGTAATTAAGTGGACGACGTGATGGCGTTCGAAGCGAATGGTATTGGGTTCGAGTCCCAGAGTGAACATCAAAATCTGAGACGCAGGCACATCCAACTGACGAGTCCCGAATGGGACGAAACGCACATCCTGTATTTCATTGCTAGCCACCAAGCATCGCTTAAAAAGTCATTTAATTGACAAAACTTCAGCGGAAAAATTTTTATTGTCGCCGGTGATTTACCGACACTTACAATTCATCATGTTGTTTAGTTCTTTTTCGAAATCGTTGATAGGCCAAATATTGTTTATCATTAATGCGGAAGTAACGCAAACCACCTGATAAAAATAATAATGATAATTAAAGCTTATAACACATATTATGATGCGTTAACAAAAAAAGGATACTGAGCAAAATATACTGGAAATATCTGTAATGATCATGGTTGAAATCCGTCAAGCACCAAATATCTAATTTGTTCAATTTTGATTATAAATATTTTTTAAACAAAAGGGTATCTAATAAACAGATTTATAGTCATTATATTAATACTTTAGTTTGATTTTGACTTCTAGGTTAAGTATTATGCACAAATAGAATTTTTTCTATCAGACGGGGTTTTGTGGATGTTATAGTCTCGTGCGCGAAAGTGATAGGTCTTGGTTTTGAATCTCACGAATTGAGATCGTGGATGCGCACTGCTGAGGTGTCCCACAATAGGACGAAATGGCCGTCTATTGTTGCCAGGTTTCCCATGGTGGTCTAGCTTCATGATCTCAACTATTAGACTTTTTAATGGTTAAAATTTCAAAATATATGGTTCAGAAAATTTTTGTGGATATTATAGTAATGTTTTCAATAGTTGAAATCATGAATCAATTGAAGCTAGATCACCATGGGAAACCTGGAAACACTGAACTGATCATGGTTAATGTATTATGAAAATCGTATAACAAATATCATTTTTTAATTTAGATTCGTAAATTAAAAACTGTTCACAAAAGAATGAATTCAAGTTAAAATACTTCTATGAATTGTTGTTAATGTTCATCCATAACATCGTTAACATAATTGATGAATCGTTAAAAAAATAACAAACTATTACGCTATAAGTAAGAAAATCTTAATAGATCAAATTTGAAATCATCGAATATTATCATCTAAGGTAAATCAATAATGGTATCTAAGTATTTTTATACTAAGTTAACATCAATTTTTCTTTGTCTGTTTCCAAATAGACATGAAGTACTTTTTCCTATTGAATTCAACAGAGCGTCATAAAAAAGTTTTTTTTACTATTTAAGTAACTAAGTTATGATAATAACAAACATCTTTTTAAAAGGATAAATAAATTTGATTGTATGAAATGTAAATGATTTACACTGATAAATGTTAAGGTATTCTATGATAAACTAAAACAATATGTATGAGATGTTCAATTAAGAAAAAAACATTGATCTAAAATCAAGTTTTAAATAGATTCAAGCTTAATATTGAATCAAGTTAAACCATTTTAAGTCATGTTCAATTTTTTTTAGTTAACAAGTCCTTTACTGTTTCTCAAGTATATGCTAAATAATGTGCTTATTCTTTGTACTCTAAATAGATGAGATTTAGGGAAAATCAACAAAAGAATCACTGATAAGTAGTACACAGGTGATTAATCATATTCAAAATAGGTCAGTGGTACCACCTGTTATTTCACTACTATGTAACTCAAGCAGAAATATTTGAATTAAAACATATTGGTACCAGAAATCAATCGTCAGGAAGCTCATATGTAAAAAATTTTTTTGATTGCCTTCAATTACATAACATAATATATTAACAAGATTAGCGAAAAAAGAAATTATAAATACATTCAGATCTAAATTGATTTGAATATTCTAAGGTGTTAAAGACTTTCCGACAAAAATCTTCAGATAAATTTCTCATTTTAACCGACCGATCATAGCGATATATTATCAGAAAAGGAGTTTTTAACATAACACTAAACAGATATTCGTGTTATTTTGATAAGCAAACACTATAAAGTAGACTGTTTGGTGAGGCTATAATTTATGAACGACATTTGAGCGAAGCTAAAGTGACCTTGAATATGTCCACCTAATAACTAGGATCAAATGAGGGTTATAAACCAGTGTGAGGTATTGGAATTATGATTTACAGTTGATGGCTAAGTTTGAGAATTAGATTTAGGATTACCATCACGAACTAACATCAGCTATAATGCCAAAACTTTATTTAGCCAAATGTTTGAATGAATTTCGCGCCAAAATCTAAGGCTTGTTATTTTATACCTAATTGCTTCGTCCATAAATTATAGTCTCACCCTACGGTTTTCACTTTTTTATTTATTAAATTGTCAGATAAACTGTAAAAATTAATCCAATTGAATAAATAGAATTAAACAAAAGTTCAATTAATTCACACATAAGAATAATTCATTTTTGTCAATTATAAGTACCATTCTAATAAGATTGTATTTTGTAATAATGCTGTAATGATAGTTACATAGTATAAAAGATATTCTGTTTGATAATGGTGCTGCTGCTGCTGCTAATGATGATGATAATGATGAAAATCTACACTTTAGTAATTAAGTTGTTTAATTTAATACTTTATCATTCAGAACATAAATTACAAGGTATCGATCTTCCCACGGTTAATTTACAGTCTTTGTGGAAAATGATATAGAAAGTAATTTGATGGATGTAAAAAAAAAAAAAATAAAATATAAATCATTTGTTTATTTAACCTTGAACAATTGAATATTACAATTTGTATGTGAATAAAATGTACAACATCTATTATATGTAAGTCAATTATACTTTTAATCTATTGAAATATTAAATAATTCTTTATTAAAAAGGAGTAATTAATTACTAAAGGTTAATGTTTGAAATCTAAAGAAAAAATGATGCTGACTATTTAAAATTCGTTTCTATGAATAACCATGAGCCAAAAATACATCTTCCATCGTGTTATGTTAGTCAACAATAACACTGAACCTTCCATTGTCAATTATCAATATCCGATCAACTTCAACTACCTATTGAAGTTTTTTTATGGGCTGTAACATATCTTTCACGTATGTTCAATTATTTAACAAAAACATTATATATGTATGGTTATGTAGAGCTGAATGTCTCATATGAGACTGGAGGTTCGCCATTGGTATTGTGGATAGTTCGGCATTGCTTTAGCAAGTTTTGCTGACCGTTTATGCATAAAATTAGTTTGCTGGTTAACCGATTTCATTCATACTGATGGTCGCTTTTCAGTGTTTTCAAGGGCCATTGTCATTGGAATATTATAAGGCATGTGACCATTGCTAACATTAATGAGTTTGACTGTCGTGTAAGCGGAATAGATCAACTTTGGCCTGTTCGTGCTGAGTATAATTGATTCACGCGATCATTGATCGGAATATCTATACATGTGACGTGAATGTGTATATGAATGGTGCGAATGGCCCACCAAGGTGCTTGGTACCTGTGTAATTGCTCCACAGGATTAAGCTGTATTATTCAGACTGAAGCGTTAAAGCCTATATGGTGTCTGGTTCTCCTGTGAAGCGGGATTTCGCTGTACTGCTCGGGTTACAAAATGTAAGCCTGGGCGGTGATCTGCTCTCCTGTTAAACGGGGTTGAGCGGTAGTGTTGGGGTTGTCACGTGAAAGTCTGGGTGGTGTCTGGTTCTCCTGAAAACCAATGCAAAATTACCTTGACCCACAAAGGTATATTATATAACTATGAACTAACTATGAATAATATATATACATATATTTATATATATATATATATATATATATATATATATATATATATACTTGCATAATGTAGAGAGCGATGTGTTTTAAATATCTAACATTTAAGGTCAGTCTTATATCCTAGTAAAGATTAAGTTACGGGTAACTTCCGAGAACTATTAATGGACTAATATTATGTATATATCCCTATTATATAATTATTCTGTAACTAAATTATGTATATCTATATTCGTCTTATTATAAGCTTCATTTTGACCTATAGATAATTATTATACGATTTACTGTTCTTAAATTATACTCAGTTTATTAATTACCGTCTCCCACGTTCATAACCACTTTTTGGCTTGATGTTGTGTCAATGTTATTTTCTATGTTATGATATGGTCTGTTTGACTGGTGTATAAACCAAGTATGTTTGAAATAAATGATTCGCATAGTGGGAACTGTTATTGATTTTCTGAACTCAAGTAGATGGGCTAGACGAACAGAGGATCAATAAGTACGCAAGACTGCTCACACTGATCGAACGTCATTGGTTTAGCACAGTACTTATATTGAATAAGTCGTATTTCGATTGACGAGTAAATCACGTGATAAAAGTCGGATTTAAAGTCACAAGGATCAGTAACCGAATAAAACTAATCATTTATACAAATTAATTTTCATGTGATTATGGTTAATATGATACATAATGAATAAATTTCAATAGTTGACAATCAGGTTAGAGACGAAAGTACATTTAGTGTTTTAAAACCGAGTTTATATAAAAAATATGATCTGATTTATATGATTTCTGTAGTAGGTTCATTGTCAGTTTATAAATTAAAACTCAAAAGTTATAGAATTTTATGAGAAACTTTGAAAATTATCTTTTGTCAGTCATGCTTAATAATTAAATGAAATTTCTAGACGTAGAAGAGATGAAAATGAAGATTCATACTGACTGATTATCATTATCGTTATGAACATGACGAAACGTTTAAAGGAATCACTAATCATCCAATTTTTTTTACCAGATTTTTATAGTTACAAACGATAAAGGTGAAAGATATGAAAATATCAGTTCGAACTTGTGATTAGGTTCCATATTTCAACAAAATAATATAACATATACAACTTGAAATAGTATACAATGATTAAGTAAATTCCACCTTAATCAGTATTAATGTTGCTCTTAATTCTGCTTTTAAGTTGTAACAGATAAATGAATAAATTTTAATTGACTGTTTATTTGTTTATACATGTAAAGAGAATATGAATGATTTTAGTTTTAGTAAAGTTTACATTTTGTGTTTGAATAGGTGAAAGAATATCTTCTGTAAACTTTATGTATAAATTTGCATGATTAAACTACAGTTAAACAACAGTACAACAATTAGTTCATTCGATTATGAATGTTTCATAGAGTTTTGTTCTCTGAGCTGGGGATCTGGTCGTGAACAAAACTCCATCAAAATCATCCACTTGAGCCACAAATCTTCTCCACCATCTTATTATGAATGTATTTTTGAATGATAATTTTAAATTATATTTGAATTTTTCTTTTAATACATTTTATGAACTTAACCATTTTCAGTTATTTAAAATAATAATACTATGAAAAGATCAAGAATAATAAGATCTATATAATAAAGTGGGTTCTTTTGTTCAATGGGTTTTTATCAGCTAAGAAGTCTATAAAGACAAGGAGTTATGTGATTATATATGCTTAATTAGTATGAGATTCTTCACTAGTCCTTATCTATCACCCCTACTACCGGAAGTTTAAATCAGGGCACTCGGTCTCTTAACTTCAAGATCACTCAAGTGGATGTACAAGTCTAACTTCAGTCAATTCGTGATATTATACGACCATTTTCTATTGCCTGTGGTGCATAAGTTCCTCATAGCAGACATGATTACATTCTATTAGTCATAGCTTCTCAATAGAACTCCAGAAATTTCCTTTTTGAAGATAGTCACTAGTAAGTACATGATTATTATTAGTATACGAATTGTGGACACTGATATTTGTTTTGGTTGTGCACTTCCGTGATGTATATATTAAAACGAAGTAGCTAACTAGTACTTCCAGGTCATCAATGATTGTTCAGCTTAGATCACCTCATGATTTCAATCAAATTATACAGTCAATTATTATTTTCATTGTTATTATGTAATATTTTTATTCTTTTTTTATTTTCAAAATTTAAACGAGCATCAATTTTAACTACGTTTAATCCCATATTTTATGTTCTGATGTTTCCTTTGCTTCATTTCACTAAAATATATCATACTTCTATTTGTATTTGTATTACTTATATTTCTTGGTTGTTTTGTAAACGAAGTGAATTTATAAAATAGAACTAATTTATTTTGTTCTCGGAAGCATTTATTTTTCTTCCTACTTTGTTTAACCTTAATCAAGGAATTGGTTTCTATGAAAATGATAACATTATTGTATTGTTTTTGTTTTGATGAAGTTTTGTTCCATGAAAATTATCCACCTGAGCTGCAAGTCTTCTCCACCATCTTATTATTCTGTTGCATTAAAATGATTTCGAAAAGAAAGGAATCAATCACCAACGAAACCAATCAGCATAAAGAACAAAACTCCACCAAAAAATTATCCACCTGAACTACAAATCTTCTTCATCATCTCAGGAATCAATCACCTTAATTGTTCACTCCTTATTATAAGTTGCTTTTTTAAAAAAAATACAAAGTGACTTTCAAGAAAAACAAATAGAACAAATCAGAACATACCATGAAAATGTGGTTCATATTCATCATTGATTTCTGATGCTCCTTTCAGAACTATTCGTGAATTAAACTGAAATATGCATATGAAGAAAATAATACTAGTTTTAATTGTTTATTATTAGACTAAAATTAATGAAAGGTGAAACTATAAAATTAAATGAAAGTAAATAATTTCATCATGATGGTTTTGTGCAATTGAAATAAAATCGACATAATAGACCATCATCATTTGAAGAAGCTGTTAAAATTAGAGTGCATTGGACAACATCTGAATCTTAGATTGAGGCTTTTCAGTACTGACGACTCATAACCTTAAACAGGATAGAAACTGGAACATTCACATCTCATGGATAACACTATACTGCAGAGATTATATGTTAATATCTGTAAGTTGATAGTTGTAATTCCAATAAAACGTTGTTGTTAAATATAACTGTTTCACTAACAAATTGATAGATTACATACAGTTGCCCTAGTAAATAATAAACAAGTGCTTAGTAGTGGCTAATTTTGAGATAAATTTCTAAAAGTTCTTTTTCTAATCAATGTTTTATGAATTCAGTGTAAGCAAAGAAGAATAGTAACTCATTAATAAATGTAAATGGTCGAATTTTCATATTACAATTCAAATGAACTTAAAAATACAAAGTCGGTGATATTGCACGGGTGCCCAAACCAAAGTAGGTGATTTTCTTAGGGGGCCACACCCGGAGCCTCCGACCTAAATGTCTGATCCACAAGGCAGTGGAGTAACGTAAGAAGATGCAGGCCCATGGTAGCCGGTGACCAATAATAGGTTCATACGCCATTTTTTCCCTTAGGATCATAGAGTCCATGTGCACTATTCGTTTGAAATCAGGGTCTTCCGATTCCTCTAGATGGATTCTCCATACCCACCAATCCGGTTACAGTACCGAACATTAGATTTTCGTCCTCTCAATTTCGTAAACAACACTCCCGCCACGAGAAAGCAGTGAGTAGGATTTCAATGATATATACTTGCACATGTCGTAGTGTAACATTTCCATTTACTTTATTTCATGGTACACAATTTTCAACAAACACCACTTATCAGTCTGTCTAATTTCTGATAGTTCTAGATCAGGTCTTTTATGATTGTCTAACTTGGACTGGCTAGTGATTCCATTAAAATTTCAGAATTGCTAAGGAGAAAACTGGTATAGATATTGCTTGGTCACGACTATAAGATTGATTCTAATTGAAAAAATCAATATAACACTGAGATAATCTATCAATCTCTATAAAAAATAAAAGTCAAATATTTTATAACACGTTGTTTTTCACTAAAAATAGTCTCATTTTCTTCGATCAAACTCATAATGTGTTACTATCTTGTTCAACTAAACTACTTTAATTTCAGTAATTACTGAATATATATCTTTATGCTTTTGCAAGCATACAGATATATACATCACGTAGATTACAAAAATGATTAAGATGGCTAGTTATGTAAGCATGTGAATTAACTGGTAAATAGAAGAGTCTAACAACAAAAGTGTTGCACACAATAAATAATATTAAATATTTATAATTGTTTGTTTTTTCTCGTCGTTGATATTAATAATTACAATTGATCAACCTCTTTTAATATATAGGCATGTTAAGCTGATTGTTTCTGTAGTGCTATATATTCACAAGGTTCCGGTGAAGTTATGTAGTAGCGAACAACAGATTCTGGGACTTGTATTTATCCTGTTTGGAACTTTTCAGCTGAATTTTTCATTTCATAATGAAAACACGTCAAAAATTAGTAACTAGCTATAGTCCTCAACATTAACAACCAGAAAATACTAATTCATTTAAATAATATTAATAACCTCTATACAAGTTAGTAGTTATAATATTTCACTAGCTCAATGGTTGACGCTTTGAGTATTTCAAAATAAAGGGACTGGGTTTGAATCTCAATGTGAGCACTACACTGGAATACAAGTAAACCCAGAAGATGAATTCCAAATCGGATGAAATGCACTTCCTGTATTTAACTGTATGTCACCAACCAACTCTAAAAAATTACTGAATATTATCACAAAATAATATCTTTCTACAAATGAAGTACCAAACTTTAGGATCAGGTTTCCACTCATGAACAGTCGGTGTTATTTCACTTGATTATTAAAGCACTACAACAGAACTACGACGAATTCTTAAACAACACAGAATTAAAGTAATCTACAATGACATCAAATACTTTTTAGAAAGCTTTAATTAGAATGAATGATTAAATTCTTTTCATTTCAACATAACACATTAGATTATAATGTTAATTATAATGTACTTTCATATTTGAAGAGTAAATGATATCTTGATTTGAGTTAAAATACATCGAGGCTATACACAATAAATTTTTAGTACTCACGTAATAATGGTTTTAAATTCTACAACTTTTGAATATATTTAAAAAAAGTACTTCTAATAGGCATTTCAAACTATAGAGAAATTTTACCGTTGCCAAAAAATCATAAATAATCAATCAAAGATGTCTCATGTTTTCATGTCCCCTATTAATAATCATGCTGTAAACAGTACATGAAAATTATATTGTTTTATGACACTGTAATTTATAATATTTATTTACAGTAACCTGCATACACAAGATATTTCATCAATCTAAGTAAACAATAATTAATACATGTCTAGACATGTTTGAATACATAATTTAATTAATCCGACTTGTTTTAACTTGGAAAAGTTATTTATCTACTATAGATTAAGGCAATATCGAGGCATACGCACAGTATGCACATATGCCAATAACAGACTGATCAAATGCAGTCTTAAACCTCAATGAGAAGATACAAGCCAAACAATACCAAATGAATATAGATTGATTGATCTATGCAAGATCATGTAATGTTAGAAGAATCGATTTTTTTTATCCATTCCCCATAGGTAACCCTTTATCACTACCTCTCTTTATGGTAATTATGACTAAAAAGCGAGGAAATAAAAACAATAATTCAAATTAAACTTGGGAATTGAAAAGGATCATTAATGTTATTTATTTGTTTTACGAGTTTGCATTGTTTTTTCTTACTGTATATCAGTAATTTTAGCTACTTTCATAGACTGATAATTGATACAAATAGATACTTACTATACATACAGATTTATAACGAACTATTAGATAATGAAAGATTTAATTCACAATTTATTAAGTACTACTTCAATCTAGTTATTGTAAGTGAATTCCTATTGTTTACACACTCCTATTTGATTTCTGTAACCAAGAAGTGTTTAAGAAAAGTAGTATAAGCGAATACAGATAGAAATTTGAGTCTTTCTTATCTAATTGAAATGATAAGTATGACCATTAGTATTTTCAATTGGACTTCAATTATACTTTTATATGAATGCATTCAAGAATAACATAATGTAGTGTGATTTAATGAACTACAATTATACTCAACCTAAAATCTAGACAATTAAATATGAAATTTGTTATAAGTTCACACATGTATTGCATATAAACATATTGTGATAACAAATTAGATCAGTAGGGAATGGTTGAACGGTGTAATATATTAGCTCTGCATTTTATTAAAAGCTTCTTAAAGCCTTCATTTATTTGACATTTAATATGCTTTATACATCTTGACAATATGCAGAAGCCTGAATCAATCAAATAGAAGTATAATTACAGTTTTCTTCGATAGTCCTTGATAATTAGCTATATTAAAAGATAGTATATGTTATGAACTGACTCCATTTGTAAAACCGTCGATCAACTAGAAAGTAATAGATATATATTTCATATTCGTTCGCAACTCTTCAGAAGTGCTCACCAACGATTCCACAAATACTGGAATCAAAAACTTCATGTCTTAATGTAAGTCCAATAACTTAAGAACATTGACGTATATTTTGATATACTTGAATGCTATTACGAGTTCACCTCACTCGGTAAACGGAACGAAAGTTAAAGATACAGTGACACGATAGGCTATTCTAATCCGTTGTCCCCAACCTTGCTAACTAGATCAAGAAAATTTAACGAGGCGTAGAGAATGTATTCTACAAGCACCCAGAAAATACGAAGTCACTGAGCATACAAATCAAGCTTATTTATACAATAATAGAAACGCCCTTGAGAGAGCCACAAAATAGTGCACTGAAAAAATCCGTCAATCAATGACAGTCAAGGATTTCCGGGTGAGTAATGCAAGCTGTAGGTCAACTAAGCGTCTCTCGACGCGAAAACATAAAATTCAAGTTTTCAGAATAAAATTACGAAATTAGAACCTTTACCAAGTGAGTTCTGGGGATCTAACGTCCTCAACATATTTGACTCTCCATATGTTCCAACTTTAGTTTATCTTCAGTTAAGCTAACATTACCAATTAAAGTTTCATTGTCAGTGACTAGCTTCATGATGGATTTCCAAAGGCTTCTTAAGAAGTCGTTAATTCAAGAGTTCAGCAACATAGTGAATATGACTGAATGATCACTATATAGTATCTTCGAATGACTAACAAAAAGCTTGGTTCTATGATGATGTATAAAATTTAGTCTTTCTTTAATTGATTAGCAATGGTTTACACTATTAAGTGAAATGCTAAATAAAGCTAAGCACCAAGTCATCTAATTTTAATCATATTAAACAGAAATACTTTTTATAGATTAAGATAATGAGAAAAATATATGAAACAAAATAAACATTTACCTGCCCATTTATCAGTATGTGTTTGAATTATCCAGTGAAATCATGAGTACTAGATCGTTTTATTATTTTGCTTTATAACTTCGTAACAATATGCATCTACAACCATAAACTCGGTAGAACCTATGATCACTAGAACTTTTGACAACGCCAAACTCTTTACCTACCCAGTTCAAATACAAAGTATTATCATCATTTCATTCCAGCAAGTCATATGGTACAACTTTTATTCGGTGATTGATGAAGACTAAGTAATAATAATCAGTCTGAGTTAAAAGATACTTATTACTAAAAATTTGCATCATTTTTCTTGAATCAAAGTTATTCGGATTATTATTAACCTATTAAAATTAGACAAATTTATATATTCGTATTAAAATAAGGTATCATTTGTTCTAATTTATATTGACATCGTAAAACAAACAAAAAAAATAGTATCATCAACAAATACCTACTACTGGATTTCGACTAATCACTTCATTTGATCTATGTCTAGATCTTTTTTTCAATGGATGATAAAATATTGGCATATAAATGTTCAATGGATTGGGCCACTTTGAACTAAAACAAAGAAGAAAAATAAGTGAATAAAAGTTATAACAATAAAATTCTTGGAAGAAAATGAATGAACTATGAATAGATAAATGAATTGGTTTTGTTTTAATAGATTTTACTATTTATGATAAAACTCTTTAGGAATGATGAATGTAATTTTATTGTGATCATTTTATACCTTAATTAAGTAATATCATTTGTCATGGAGATTTTGTAACGTATAAAGGTTATTTTCATGAAAGTATTGTTGAAAACTAAGATGCATTTTAGAATTGATCTAAGTGACAGTGAGACAGTAATTTCTCAATGACATCAGATGAAGACAAAGCCATATTATACATTGACTGTAGTCAAAGATGTAGATGGTTAGTCTCTAACATAGTAGTATGGATGTATTTTGTCCAGCGTAATACATGAAGAACTTTATATCAGTTTTGTGTATTGATCATTGGAAAAACGTTTTGATAATTCTTGAACAAAGACAAAACAGATATTCGGTACCACTTAGTTTACATTTGTTTCTCAAATGAAGTCAATTCACTATAAAAACCACTGCCTAAGTCGTTCACTCAGAGTGATTAAGCAAGGAAAATCTATTCGTAATTATTCCTGATATCATTTATAATACATACATAACGAATGAAATGGAAGCGACATATAATTTAATAATATATGAGCCAAATTCAACCGACGTATTCAGACTTAAGGTTGTAAGCTCCATGAAAATTCGAGATCGGTTTTGATGTTGTAATTCAGGATGATAGTATAAAATTCATAACTAAATCACTTAACTCAATTACTGTGTCTCTATTCGTACGAAATATTATCAGGGGATTTCGGAAGTGAAATTTAATAACATCTAAAAGCAAATCATATTCTGTCTATCATTTATTGATGAGCAAATAGCAAATGGCAAATATTTCACGATCATAAAAATGTTATAACCCAGTAAATGACCATAGATTTAGAAATATTTCTCAAATACTTTAATAGATTTGAAAATATACGAATTAATAACAGCTAGCGATCCACGGAAAATCAAGGGGTATTAGATATCTTTCTCATTCTTTATTGAGACTACCTAATAACATAGAACCTCACACAAATTTGAATACAGGACTTTCAGAGGTTATAACGGGGTCATTAAGTCACACAGCTTAAAATCATCTGTTCATATTTTTAAAATGTTGATTTTTTGTAAACCATTTGTTATGTACTTCCTTACTTGATATTTAGCTGAATGTTTTATGCGTCGGATCCTCCAATTCGAACCTTGAAAATCTGTGATTATTATTTACTTAGAATAATTTTGTGGAGATGTCGTGCAGCCTAAATTTGGTTTGCGTCACAGACATACTGTGGTGTGTGCTACTGATATCTACAGATAGTAGGTATCATCAATCGAAAGTCAAATGCCTGGAGGCAGAAAGTTAAGATCAAAGAAAACAGAACGAGGACAGAAAATGATTAGTGTGCAAACGAAAGAACAATCAAGTCTGAGACGATTGACTGAAACTTTGCAAATGAGTTTTTTACTGTATGGTTATCAGATTTTACTAAGACGATCTGTCATTTGGTATTCAAATACACTCGATTATCCCCACTTGTGTTCTCATTCACTACAATACTTTCAGATTTACAATGATTCTCTAAATGATATTAATCTATCATTAAATCTGTATTGTGTTATTAAAAAAAAAGAAAGTATGCTCTACTTCCATAGATTAACATGTATTTGTTTATTAAATCATACAAAAAGTGTATTATGGAATAAGCCTTAGTAAGTGAAAGGCTATAAATCATTGGACTAAAAGAAAGGAGAATGTTTTTAAATTATTATTATTATTATTTATTTATTTATTTGAACACATAAATATTGATGCAACAAGGCACCGAATACATATACGCCACATAAATCATTCGATTTCTGTGTGGGTTATGATACTAATCGGGTGCTCAAACCGAAGTATGTTATTTTGTCAGGGGCCACATCAGGAGCCCTTGAAGTGAAGGTCTGGTCCACAATGCAGTGGAACAACATCAAAAGATGCTGTCCCATGGTAACCGATGACTAATAATTGGTTCATACGCTATTTGTTCCTTCAAGATACTGGAGATATCAGATGGCTCACTAGAACTGATATACACAATTAACGTTAATTTTGGTGATATGCAAAGATTACTTTAACATATCAGTTAAATAACCATTGAAAATCAAATATCACTAGACAATTGTTTAGTTCAATCATTTCATAATAGAATTGATCATAATTATAAAATTAGTATATTTTTAAATTACCTACCTTGGTGTATTCCATGCAGGTCCAAGTTCTAACCATAATTCTTTAGTTTTAATTGATAATAATTTAAATATTGATGTAATAGTATTTTCATTCAATAATGGTTCAATTACATCAACTACAATATTAGAATTGTAATTAGTAATTTGTTTTGATCTTGCTACTGTATGAACTTTACGAACAATTCTTATTAAATAAATAAAAATTTCTTTTGATATATATGGTACTGATTTACGAATTTTTTCAATAATATTTAATGCATATTTAACTTTTTGTAAAGAATCAATTACTATAGTAGAATCTGGTGGTTCATCATTAATTTGTTTTACATTTATAGCTATAAAAAATTCAACAAAATGATGAATTATCAGTATAAGGGTTGTTGAGATTATTACGTTTTTGATTGAGAACATGAACCGATTGATGTTAGGCCACTATTGAAAACCTAGAGGCACTGGACGGTTGTTTCGTCCTATTGTGGGATTCCTCATCTGTGCGCATCCCCGATTCCACTCGCGGGATTTGAATCCAGAGGTCTAGAGGTTAAGTGTTTGCGCGCGAGACCAAAGGCCCTCGGTTCAAATCTCATGAGGTGGGATTGTGGATGCGCTCGGCTGAGGAGTACCAAAATAAGAAGAAACAGCCATCCAGTGCTTCCAGGTTTTGAATGATGGTCCAATATCAATCAACTCATAATCTCAATAAATAAAATGATGAATTATTTAATGAGAAATTTTCACAAAATTAAATTCACAATTTTTAATTAGTTCAAGATGAAATAACATGAATTTAACTGTGGCTAATAGTTTGACTAATTCACAAGTATAGGAAATATAGAGTCTTTTCAATAAAAGCTAACTAGTCGGATCATTCGTATATTGTTACTGTTATATGTACTAAGAGCGATTGTAGATGTTTCAAATGTATGTATACATAATAATGAGTTTTGAGTAGAACAAATGCTCTATAGTCTTATTTGTTTGTTTCTTTCATTTTGGAGGGTAATCATTATTAAAATTTCTCTTGAAATAAACTAAAAGAGCGCTCCTGGATGACTTTGCAGACATTGTTGTTAGAGGATGCAGTATAAATAATCTATTGTACTGCAATTCAGTTTACTTTTTATTTGTTTACTATAGGTAAGTCGACTTTGAAGTTCCCTGCCTCTATCTTTAAACTTTAATTAGAAGTTCATAGCATTCGTTTTATAGAAATAATTATGATTGATTTGAGTTTTTTATTAAATAGCTTTACCGGGAACCACTAGTTCAGAAATCCGTGCTCTGTATCATTAAGCTCCTTAGAAACTTAGTAAATAACAAACATCTCAGTGTGTAAATATTTATCCTAAACGATAAATTGACTATTTACATCACGGACTAATCCTAGTTAAACAACTGGCGAAACCAGTAAACACTAGGCAGCTATTTTGAAACTCCTCAGTAAGGTTCATTCATAACCCCACTGGGTATTGAACTCAGGACCTTCAGGTCTTGAAGAGAGTTAAATTATTAGATCATTGCACTGAAATTCAATGATTCATATATATAACTTCACTCAATACTTAAGATTGTGCAATCGTCTTTCAATACTTTTGGTGGCTATTTCACTTCTCACATGACTGAGCTCAACTAATAACAACTTTTGACAATAACTCCAAGAATTACCTCTAGAAATTAGTCACTTAGAGAACATATCATTGTTATTAGTATAAAGTACTTAGGGATTATAGTTCTTTTTCTTTCAAAAATAATTGGCTAACAATGGAAAATTTAGAATCACAGTGATGTTATCTATCTTCTTTCAAACCTTTCAATTAATGATTCTAACTATCTTTAATCCAATGAGTCGAAAAATTAAATTTTCTAACGTTTCATGACTCAGCATAAGCCATCATTGGATTATTACACCTTTTTTGTAAATGTACTTTCCTTTTCTTTTCTTTTCTTTTTAAAAAAATTGTTGTTGGTTCCAACAATCAACGTCGAATAGAAAAAAACTGTATCTTGTTAGTAAATTAAAGGAATCAACTTTTTTTTATTTTATGAAGCATGATAAAATTATTGATTTTTTGTTGCTGCTGTTGTTGTTGCTGTTGAAAAGAAAAGATACTATTTCATCAATAATTTTATTGTTATAAAACTTACTATGTTTATTGTCAAGTTCTTCTGGTGAAGATTTAAAACTTCTTCTAAAATTCTTTTCAAACCATTCAATATCATCTAAACATCTATTTAACATGTACAAATCTTGACCGTATGCATCATCCTAAAAATAATAATAATAATAGTAAAAAGATATTCAACTACTTGTTCGAACATGCTACAACAAAGAAGAAACGATTGATTCATGTGTACAGACAATGTTAATGTAAAGATAAAGTATGTTGAATACAAAGTTCCTCTATACACTTTTCTTTAAAAAAACACATTTTGTATTAAATAAGTTAAACACTAATATTTAACTCTACTGTTAGAAGCATTTACAAATTTGTTTAATAGTTGATATAACGGATGGTTTAAAATGTTTTCTTTTTTCTCTCTCTCTCTCTCACATACACTATGTTTATACGTGAATACGATAAATAGACTAATCACATTATATCAGATCCACGATTTCACGATCCAGAATAAAGAACTAGAATGTAGACTAGATAATTTATTCAACACAGTTACAAGCAATTACTCACCGGAAATCAACAAGAGAAAAAGAAATCACATATTTAATAGTTATTAAACTGAATGCCTGTTTATGCACGCACAATGATCAATCATATTTTACTTACAGTACCACATACCAATACGGGAATAAATAAAATGTAAAATGAAAAATTTATCAAGTGAATTTGCCTGGATTTTTTTTTATTTTATGTGCTCACTGAAATTTGAAGCCAGAAATTACTTACTATAAATATCAGTAGTTTCTCTACTAGGTTACATAATAATGATAATAACAGTCATTAAAATTTACAATAAAGTATTCTACTTACAGTATTGTTTGATTTAATAAACAATGAACTATTATTATTACTATTATTTATTTTCTTCACTTAGCTAGCCACTATTCTTAGAATTTTATCAACCAAAATAAATATCTTGATATTCGGATGTTATGAAGTACAATAAGAACAGGTAAACGAATGAATACGTTCGAAGTAAAGACCGGTGTCAGACAATGTTGCATGCTCTCAACCTTTCACTTTTTCCTGGTGATCGACTGGATTATGAAGACGTCAACATCTGGATGGAAGCGTGGGATACAGTGGACTGCTAGGGTGCGTTTCGACGATCTAGACTTCGTAGATGGTCTGGCTCTTCTATTGCAAATGCAACAACAAATGCAGGAGAGAACGAGCAGTGCAGCAGCAGCCTCATTAACAGTAGATCTCAACATACACAAAGGAAAAAGCAAGATTCTCCGATACAACACAACAGGCGCCAATCGAATCACATTTGGCGAAGATTCGAAGGATGTAAAATCCTTCACATATCTGGGCAGCATCATTGATGAACACGGTTGATCTGATGCAGATGTGAAGGCGCGGATTGGCAAAGCAAGAGCAGAATATCTGGAACTCAAAACAACTGTCAACTGCCAACACCAGTAGTCAGAGTTTTCAAAACAAAAGTGAAAACAGTTCTACTGTATGGGGTGTGAACTTGGAGAACTACGAAAGTCATCACCCAGAAAATCAAAGTGTTTATCAACAGTTGTCTAAGCAAAATACTTCAGATGCGTTGGCCAGACATTATCAGCAACAACCTACTGTGAAAGAGAACAAACCAGATCCCAGCAGAGAAAGAAATCAGAAGGAAGCTCTGGGAGTGGATAGGACACACATTGAGGAAACCACCCAACTGCATCACAAGGCAAGCCCTAACATGGAATCCTCAAGGCTAAAGACAAAGAGGAAGATCAAAGAACACATTACACCGAGAAATGGAAACAGACTTGAGAAAAATGAACAAAATTTGGATAGAACTAGAAAGGAAGACCCAGGACAGAGTGGGTTGGTGAATGCTGGTTGGTGGCCTATGCTCCACTGAGAGTAACAGATGTAAGTAAATAAGTAATCAAAAGAATGAATAAATAAAAGGACATTACAATCTGATAGAATTTCAATAAATTTAGATTACTAAAATGCCAGGATAATTATTATTAATAATACCTTGTTAAGACAATGTATGAAATAGCTAATTTTATGACAAGTACACAAGCGTGATACCATTAGATTATTGCACAGCATTAACTCGTCGTAATTCACTGAGGAGAATATCTTCTGATTGAAGTTTATTTGATAATCGTAATCTATCTGAGTTCAATATGCTTCAAGTCAATCACAGAAGCAAGAATGTACTTATACTTTAATTTTACTTAAATGATTAAGTTTAACATTATCGCATACTTTTCATTCCCCTTTTTCGGTTATTTTTTCGAAACTGGATCATATGTATTTTGTGGTCTTTACATCATGGACCGTCTACGCTAGATAAACTGTAAAACAAGGAAACATTGAACAAATTTCCAGTCTTAGTATGTGACTTTTTAGTACTATGCATCCATAACCCCTACAAAGGTCGGTCTTAGAAACTTCGAATCTCATAGTAGGTGTGTAACCTTTAGTTTAATAAGTCGAAAATGAGTGATTCATATTTCCAACTTTAGTTGATTAATTACATGTTGTGAAATTCATTTATTCTAATTAGTGGATACTTGCTTCAACTCAAAACGCTGAACTCTACCTATCACGAATTTATAACAAAACTTTCGAAATTTATTTTAGAGCTACTTAATAATCAGCAAAGAATTGTAGTTTGGCTTTGAACTTCTGTTTCTAGGTAACTTTTATCATCCTTAGCCAGGTAATGAGTGAGTGCTACTAAAATGACTGATTCTTGAACGATAAATCTGTCCAATGCCTCTTGATTTTCAATGATACATTACATAATTTCAATTCACGAAGAACTTCAATTAATTTTATTTATATGCACGATGTTAAAGAATCGTAAGCTGATCATCTGATGGTGCATTCTTCCAACTTAAATACTGATCATTACCCTAATTATATTGTTTTGTAGAAAAATAGAACTTTTCTAATTAAAAGAAAAAGAAATAATATCACATAGTACAACAGTTAAATATACTTTAGAAAATCACCACAACGCAACACAATAGTTGTATTTTATATTCAGATTTTCAAGTTACCCATCATCATTTTTTCTGGATCCAAGACGAGTACATTTCAATAATCTTTCATTTTGCAATAAATTTTAAAAAAAAAAATAAATCCCTAAACCAGTCAATATGAATTTACTTGAAATTCTTTTATTATTTCAATCAATCTTATAGAAAAAGCTTCAAATCATATATAATAACAATAGTATAGATACTATTGATTGACATAATTCATAGGAGGTCATTTGCACATTGATCAGAATCATATTAATCTAAGCAAATAGTTTAATATTCATATTTCCTTCACTATTCTATTCATCAAAGTATACTAGTTGTCTATTAGAAATCAATCAATCCATTTTATGAAAATGTATCTCTTACGTAACAATGAAATATTATTCTAATTAAACAATCAATTAATTTACTTCTGTAAAATTTTTTAAACTCCTCCTGGAGCACTGACGGTCTCAAGCCCGGATAGAGGGGGAAGGTTGAGCATAGAGTTAGCAACCCCATCCCGTAGAAAACTAACTCGCTAAAAAACGCTAACCAGAAAAAATCATTCAAACCACTTAAACTCTGCCCTGGGAGTCAGAAGGTCTTTATTTAGAAGAATTATAACGTCTCATGGTGAAAGCCTAGTTCTTTCGGAAGCTACGAGGTTGATGCCGCTTCTGACAACCAGAGCGATCATTTATTTAGGTGCATGGATTGCTCGTACAATGTGGGAGACCGGAAGAGTCTTCCAAATTGCTGCAGAAATGTTTTACAAATTTTGTGTGTTTTTTAAAAATTATTTCTGACAAAACTGTAAAATGTCCATAGTAAATAAAACAAAAGACAACTTATGAACTACTTTTTAAAGTACTAAACATTAAGTGAATTTATATATTTCCATGAAAAGCTTGAACCAGATTGCCAGGTGACACGTTGGATTTACTTCAAATTCTTTTGCTGAGATTTTACAAATACATTCTTCCTCACTAAGTAAATCTGTTTTGATGATTGAAAAATTATTAAGTAGGTATCATTACCATAGTTTGACTTGATAATTTCAAATAAATTAAGCATTGAGTAGATTCACTTGGTATTGTTTTACTTGTATCTTCTCATTAAGGTTTAAGACTGCAATTGATCAGTCTGTTATTGGCATACGTGCATACTGTGCGTATGCCTTGATATTGCCTTCATTCACAAACTTTTATAAGCAAAGATGTATAGTGGCTAGTAGTGGATTGTTACTAACAAAATCCATATATTTGTAATATCCCAATAAGTAGGTAAATTAAATTTCCTGATGTTTCGTAACTCACTTTAGACCATTTCTTCAAAAAATTTAAAATCAAATTAAAATTAATCCAAGTTTATATAGTACAAAAGGACAATACAAGAATATTAAATAATATTCAATACAATCAATGAATTAGTTTACAATGTTTAAACTATTACAAATCAGTTATATGATAGGCATTCATTCAACTGAATTTTTTATAGTGTTTCGTTCTATAAAATGTTTACTTTTATATAGATTTAATGAGATTGGATCTATTTTAGTCTTCCCCTTTTCTTCTTTTTTTCATGTATCATTAAATTAAGTGTATAGTTTCTATTATAAATGATAACAAATTGAAAAGAAAAACACTAGAATTCGTTACGAATTCCATTATATATTCATGTGACCATTATATAAAGATTAATTGAGATATTCTTATCGATTGAAGTTCGGTCAACATGTGAGATCTTAATTCTACTATGTAAATTATTCTATTATCATATATACTATTACAAATTGAAACTGCTCTACATTTAAGAACACCTTGATTGTATTTATTACTAATTAGAAGTGATTAAACAAGTAACTGATTAAATAACAATGACTTGTATATTGATAAATATTCCATAATGACTAAATTTTTGGCAGTTTTAAACAATAAGCGGTACTATTTAAAACATTTATTTCTTTTGAAAAAGAAAGTAGTCTAATTGTTTAAATCATATGAGATATGCATATTTATTTTAAAAAATCTCATGTTGATTGTTAGACTAAAAGATCCTGGATTCAACTATGTGTGTGGTTACAAATGTACAACGCTAAGGATTATCAAAATATCATTAAAATGCACGTTTAATACCGCATAAATTTAACTATGTTTTTTCAACTGATATCACCCTGCAATGAACCTTTTGTAAGGAATGAACAAATTTGAGTGGAAATATTCTCCTAAAAAACGACATTATAGTTATGTTATTTGTGAAGCAAACATTTTTGTATTATTTAATTGAAAATGTTAATACTTGAAATCATATATGAAATAAACAATTTAATTTGAAACTTATTCATTAAAGAAACAGTAACGTTTTATGTCTTCATCTTACATAAGTAAACTATATGTGTGTATTAACCTGTTTTAATCACAGTTATTATGGCAACGATTCCTCTGAAATTTTTCAGTTTTTTTTCTATACATTCAATCTCAAGTCCAAAGGCTTGAAAAATTATCGCCTAAGAAATTCATCTAATTCAATGTGAATTATCTATGAGTAGCAATTCATACAGAAATCATAAGTGCAAAAAACTTCCTGATCCCTTATTTTAGTAAATAAAGTTTATCACCTCGGTAAACACCTGTAGATTTATGTTAACTTCATCAACTACTTCTTACAACTTGATCCGTTGATTAGTTAGAAAAAACTAAGAATAACAAGATTTGAAGCGTAAATTGAATTCAGTGCCTCTTAACATCTACAAACAACCCTGAGTTACAGCTGATAATAAACCTAAATATCTCTAAGCCTCATTGATTGATTGACTCATTTTTAATTAGCTTTTAATTAGAAATTATTCTTCACAACAATATCGATGAATTAATGTTAACCTGATGGTAAGACTGAGCTTTACTGAATTGTTTTCTCAAAGCATCAGCTTTTAAAACAATCACGTTCTCAATGTAAATAATCTTGTAGCGTTGTTTGTAAATTACAACGAAGTCGGTTTCAAAGGCTGTTTGAAGACAAAAAGATTTCCACCAATGAGCATTTTAAAATCCAATATTGATGAATACTCTTTCTGACAAACAAGTAAAATTTGTTATAACTAATTTTGTGTTATGTATCATGACCAATAAGTTTTCTATCATTATACGTTCCTATCATAAACTATTTCTAACCCTACTAGGGTTCATTACATAATTATATACAAGAGCACGAACTACATGTAGGCTAACTAATTTTTATATTATGTATTCCTTAATTCCCCTGAGTTTAAATTTTTTTTCCAATTAACAATTTTCAACTAGAAATTCTAATTCATTCACCAATTATCCAGTTATGAATGGGTAAATTGAATGATGAGTAGTAATCGTGTTATATCGTGAAAGCGTAGACAACTGAACGCCAACTAAGCATGTGATCGGTACCCTGCTCATTACTCCCTTAAAGTCCATCCTGAATGGAGACTAAGAGGATGGTAACTTCTAGGACTAGTTTATGAACTATTACTACATATATATTCTTATTGTATAAGTTACTAGATTATTATAGATATATTCTTTTTGTCATAAGCATTCAATTAACCCATCAAGTATTGTCATACGATTTACTATTACTAATTTATTTCCAATCTGTTATTCACAGTTTCTCCTACTCTCAGCCACTT
Organism: Schistosoma spindalis; assembly: GCA_946903255.1. NCBI lineage: Eukaryota > Metazoa > Platyhelminthes > Trematoda > Strigeidida > Schistosomatidae > Schistosoma > Schistosoma spindalis. The sequence goes on along the minus strand of OX336420.1, from coordinate 24,793,643 downwards.
TTCGGCTTGATCACATGTAATTGTTATTTTTTATTTCATGATGTGATTCAGTCTAGTCATCTAGTATATAAACTAATTCTGTCTGACATATAATTACAAACTTCAACTGGTGATCATTATTATTGTGTTCATCATCTTCGTTCGGAGCTAGTTAGTATTGATCCAGCGATTATGCACAGAGTATCAATCTACTCGTCTTTGCTGTTTACTGGTTACTCAAGTTCGTTACTGGAACATAACACCCTAATTTCGATTACATATGTAGTTAAAGGTATCCTCAGATAAGGAGCCCAAGATAAAAACAACCGTTCATCCCTCTATAGTTTCTTGTAGTTCTGTCAATAATAATCAGTTCCTTATAAAAAAACTTAATTATCCTTTAAATTTCTAAATGAACAATATATATATATTGAATAGTTAATGAATAATAAATTATCTTTCACTTTACTTAGTTCATCTCAGCACTAATATCATTTACCATTCAAATTTCTAAATGATTTTCATACTAACAATACTATATATATTCAATCTATCCTGTATAAAATAAACTTCATTGATACTGTAGTAGGCGTCGAGTCGCGATTGACTAGGATCACCACTACAGGAATATTACGTGCCAGAAATTAGATTGGATCTCTCCATAGGTCGAAAACCAGAAGGCAGTTGACGGTTGTAATAAGATATATTTGTTGGCAATCTCGTGGTATCGAAATAATATCGAGACCGTGCCAAAGTTTACAAGCAGAACTACTGAGAGTACGCGAGTGCGTGCAAGGTCACAGACAACGTATGTATGTATGTTTTTCGTACACTTAAACAAACACGTACAGTAAAACAATCACTGGTACAATTGGTTATAATTGTAATTGTTTCCGTTATACCAACTGCGTTCTCTTCATAAAAGCAGGTCATTATGATACCATTACAGATTAACTTTGAAATTAAGTTACATACACAATCAATCATGAAGTTTTGAATAGATTTTCTCTTTAAAAAAAAGCGAAATTATGTTTAATTTATAGAAGATTTATGAATTTAACATGCCATTCATATTACTAATGATTATGATATTATCACTATGTGGAATATAAAATAACAACAGCTATTAAATACCGAAAATATTCTTTCTTCTATTCATAAGGTTACATAATGGTAACATTTAAGAAGTCCAAAATAAAATACTATTAACCCATTATTAATCATTTAATTAATTAACAATAACGAAACTACTTAAATTAAGATGAAAATTTTTTTTGAAAAATACATATGTCACTGGGTTATGAATGACGAATAATTTGAATTGAAAATTAAGGACAGTAAATTCATCCTTGTCTGAGAATAAGCAATTCTTCAAAATGTACTTATCTGTTTTCGTATTTACTACTAATATTACTATGAAGTTATGAGCAAAGATAGAAAGTGGCTAGCAATAAAAAACAGGATGCGCGTTTCGTCCTATTTGGAACTCATCAGATCGATGTACCTACAACTCAGAGTTAGTGTTCACTTTGGGACTCGGACCCAGCACCGTACGTCCAAAATGCCAACGCATTGTCCATTTAGCTTCTGAGTCTGAGAGTGGACATCAAATCTGAGAAGCAGGTACATCCAGCTGACGAGTCCCGAACAGGACGAAACGCGCGTTCTGGATTCCACTGCTAGCCACTAGCCATCTTTGCCTTGAATGTTTGTGAATTAAGGCAATGTGCACAAGATGCACATATATCAATAAGTAACTGATCAATTGCAGTCCTAAACATCAATAGGAGGATACAAGTAAACAATACCAAGTGAATTACTATGAAGTTGTTTATAATTTAATAACGAAATCTAGACTTAAACAATTTGTGGATTGTATTTAAATTACGAATTTTATTGATATAGAAATACCGCTATATTATAATCTACAAATGTAAACAGTTTCATTATTAAAATAAATTACAATCCATGATAAGATAATCAATCACTTTTAAAAGATATACGGCTTAAAAAACAAATTTTTTGAAGTAGAAAATGTAAAAAGAATGTTAAGAAATAGTTGATTTAAATCAAACAGTGATTTTTTTGTTATTAGTTGAATTGAAATCAGCATGAATATAGAAATTGTTAATTCTTGTTAAATTTAGTATTTGAATTAATGAGCCAATTGAAGCTAGACCGCCATGGAAAACCTGGAAGCACTGGACGGCTATTTCGTCCCAGTATGGGACTTTTCAGTACTGCGCATCCATCACACCGTCTCGCGCGCTTGAACGCTCAACCTGTAGACTACTAAGCCAAAATCCAACGATGTTAATGTCTAACTTCAACGAATTCACAAACTTGCGTCACCGCCCACCATTGTCTTCAATGAGTTACTATCTCACAAGAGAGATAATTTTGTGATGAATTAAACTAAGTTTGGAAAGGGTTTTGACTGGAAACTAACATTAGTAAGTGAACCATTGAAAACTAAGGAACTCTGAAAAATGTTCATCCATAACGGTTTTCATCACAATTCTAAATGATTTTAGGATCAAAATCTGTGTGTCTCTCAGCAAATACCTAAATAATAGACTATCAAATCAGATTCCGTTGGAGTATTTTAGCGAATTTCAAACTTTTTTTACTTCAATTGTTTGATTTCTGCATCCTACAAACCTTTTTTCTGTCGTTCTAAACCAACTTCAGTTTGCATATTATATTCAACAAATTTCGTACAAACGCAGTGATTTTGTTTGATTTTTTTAAAATTACACTATGGTACAGTAGCAAGTATTTATAAGTTTTATTCAGAAGAAACACTAATTCATTGTATTTGAATACCGAAACTTTTGTACATACTGCCCACCTCATCTTTATATTACTAATACAATTCACTGACATAATAAACTAATATATGTATACACAGATACATTTCCTTACACACAATTAACTTATTCAAAATTGTATCGAGTTACTAACGGTTGGATCAGGACACTTTATTATTAATAATTTATGTACTAGAAAATAATTACTATGATTCGTATCCATACTAAGGTTGGACTTGATAGTTTCAAATAAATTAAGCATTGGGTAGAGAGTTAATAATAAATTTTTGATGTTTCATAACTTAATGTAAGCTACTTCCTCAGAGTAAATATATAATGCGTCACTCATTTACCCTGAATAAATGGCCTACATTAAGTCACGAAACATCGGAAATACAATTTTTCTGCTCGTTGAGATATAACAAAAATATATTTATTATTAATCGCTGTAATTACTTCAAGTAATTTAATTATGTACCACTTACAAAAACACTCAAATGACATGGTTTTTCTATAAACTAAAGTGAATCTCATTTTTGTTACCTGCAGTTTCAAGAAAAACAATTATCTAAATAATTGATTATTCTTCTAAATATTTTATTTTATTACAAACACTTCAGTGTTCGAAATCGAATTGTTTATTCCGTAGACAGTCTAACAATTATAATTCGGGATTAATTGAATTAATTCTGTGAAATGTAATCTATCTTAAGATGCATTTAATAATCGTTGAATTCAAAAGTACTTTTTGTTAAAAAGAAACTATAATCAGCTTGATGATAAAAAAACCAGTAAGCATTGAATACTCGTCTTCTTTATAGGTTGACCTTCTAGACAGTGAATACTTACCATATCATATAGGATATAACCAATAATCTTCAAGTCTCCTAATGAGTATGATACATTTAACCTACTTAGTTAATTTCAGTAGTTGAAATTATGACCACCATGGAAGACCTGGAGGCACTGGACGGCCGTTTCGTTCTAGTATGGGACTCCTCAGCGGTTCGCACCCACGATCTTGCCTCCCGCAAGTTTCAAACCCAGGACCTATCCGTCTCCATAAAACGCCTTCTCATACTACTTAGTTAAATTTGAAAATTGTGAGAATTTTCAGCTCAGAAGGATGATCTTTATAGAATTGAGTTCTCTGAGTTAATATCAAACTTGATCAGAATCAAATTTCATTTATTGATATATCTAAGATCTTAACTTATAACAAAAGCTTAATTTAGATCAATTACTTAGTTAAAAAAGAAGCAAACAAACGAGAGAATGTAAAAAATGAAGTTTATTGTAAAATGAAACTAAGTAAATTTTATATTGAATAGATAGATAGTTAATGAAATGCAAAATATTGAAAATTAAACTTTTTTTTATTTATTACTAAATGATAAAATGAACTTACTTTAAGTAGTATATAAGCAGTGGACATTTTCTCTTTGATGTTGAACTTGAATTTTTTTATATTTTGAATCGTTTCGTTATAAATTCGAATATCAGTTAAGTGTTTTATTAATGGAACATTTAGTCTATAAATATAAATATACATAAAACAATGAATAAATTAATATAAAGAAAAGCGAAGAAAAGAGAAAAAGAAAGAAAAAATGAAAAGAAGAATGTTTATAGTTTAATGTATTCACATGATTAAATTGATAAACTACTTAAATGATATATTGAAACTACTTAAATTAATTTCATATATGAATATATGTATATATATATATATATATATATATATATATATATAAAGTTAATTTAATTAAATAATTAAAATTAAATCAAATCAGTATCATATAAATTATGGTTATTAATAGTAGTGATAACTTTAATTATCTTTTGTTTTTATAACGTATATGAATCATTAATGTAAACGTTTAATATGTAGAATAAATTCTGTTTCAATGAGAGAGAAAGAAAGAAAAAAGTACTTTACCCTATTCAATGAACTTCATTGTAATTTAATAATTAAATTCATGAATTAATTGAAGCTAGATCAACATGGAAAACCTGAATGCACTGGATAAAGAAGAAATTTAAAAAAATAAAAGACATCTGAAATAATCTCATGTAATGCAAATTGCCTAGAAGTGTTGAATGAAGGTTATTGAATTTTTGAATATATGTTTAAGAATATATTACTAGTATTGAAGCTATTTAATATTGTGTTGTGTGTTACTTATGTTGATCAATATAAATATTATGTATCGTCAATCGAAAGTCAGATACCTGAAAGCAGAAGAAAAGAGAACGAGAACAGAAAATGATTAGTGTGCAAACGAAAGAACAATCAAGTCTGAGACGATTGACTGAAACTTTGCAAATGAGTTTTTTACTGTATGGTTATCAGATTTTACTAAGACGATCTGTCATTTGGTATTCAAATACACTCGATTATCCCCACTTGTGTTCTCATTCACTACAATACTTTCAGATTTACAATGATTCTCTAAATGATATTAATCTATCATTAAATCTGTATTGTGTTATTAAAAAAAAAGAAAGTATGCTCTACTTCCATAGATTAACATGTATTTGTTTATTAAATCATACAAAAAGTGTATTATGGAATAAGCCTTAGTAAGTGAAAGGCTATAAATCATTGGACTAAAAGAAAGGAGAATGTTTTTAAATTATTATTATTATTATTTATTTATTTATTTGAACACATAAATATTGATGCAACAAGGCACCGAATACATATACGCCACATAAATCATTCGATTTCTGTGTGGGTTATGATACTAATCGGGTGCTCAAACCGAAGTATGTTATTTTGTCAGGGGCCACATCAGGAGCCCTTGACCTGAAAGTCTGATCCACAATGCAGTGGAACAACATCAGAAGATGCTGTCCCATGGTAACCGATGACTAATAATTGGTTCATACGCTATTTGTTCCTTCAAGATGCTTGAGTGCATGTGCACCATTGGTTTAGAATCAGAGGTTTCCGATTCCCCTATGTGTACCCTCCATGTCCATCAACACGGCTAAAGCGCCAGATATTCGCTTTTCGTCCTCTCAATTTCGTAAAAAACATCGTCGTGAAAAGTCAGTGACTAGGACTTCCCTGACAGTGGCTGTATACACATGGCCATATGAGAGCATTTCGAGAGGGAAAGCTGAGTCTCCCTACTCTCGGTAGTACCAAGACACTTGAGGGAATTTTCATTGAGAACACTTCACTAGTTCTAGTAGTAATTAAAAGTAGATATTAGATGAAAATTAGTTCGTCATTAAACATTTAAGTATAGAGTCTATTGAATGAAAATACAATAAACTAATTTCTTCTATAAACAGTATTTGTTGGGAAAGTAGATTAACAACTGCAAACGAACATAAATGTAACTATTAGTAAGGTCTATAAAGTTAATTTTAGAGAATTGCTAGAATAAAAGATAGTTTTTTAAAAACTTAAAACACTATATTCCTGTAAGGTAACTTAAAAAGTTTGCCAATCTTTCAATGACTCAATTGATACTTCCTGTTTCTCCTAGGATCACGGAAAATTAAGTTCAATACCAAAACATTAAAACGTTTAAATTATTTCATGAATTCGACAATTGATTCTATAAAGAAATGAACAAACTATAAACAGACCTATTTGCGTAACAACCGAAATCATTTTCATACACTCATACACAACAATTTCATTTTGTACACATATTCATAAACGATAACTTGGAGCCCTCTGCAACTTCAAATGCATTGATTGTTTCTCCAGCTGCTTTTAGACGAAAAGGACTAACCATGTCATATGATCTTTTACCAAACGTCTCGCATGCCTGAATCGAATCCAAGACCTCAGTTTTTGGGATCGTGGATGCGCACTGCCGTAGAGTTCTATACTAGCTCGAAATGGTAGCTCAATATTTCTAGGTTTTCAATGATGGTCTAATATTGATTGATTTATGTTCTCAATAAAAACAACAATTTCCACAACCCTATATTGATAATTGGTAACGAATTCTGCCAATTTATATTTACAAATAAATGACTAACTTTCATAGTATCTAGAATAATTTACTCTTATTCTGCATAAAATATCAATTTGAAACCATCGGATATAAATAAGATTGATTATACCTATTTAAGTTTCTACTCAAATAATCAATCAGAAAATAACATGAAAAATGTTGTCAAGACAAGATCGCAAAAAGGTTTCTACATTGAATCATTCATAAATAATGAGATTTGTTTATTTAAGAATGTTATATTTAAAATTTACTTTTCTATATTAAAAAAACTGTTCCTCTATATTGATACCTTGCTAAAAATGTGATTGACCAAGTAAAGATCTTTCATATATCTTTAGTTTATTATATCCGGAATTCTGAAGCCTTCATGCATGAGAATATCATCAATATGTACTTGATAAAGTTATTAACGGTATTCTGAAATTTCGAAATGAAGATATTATAGCTATTTTTGTAATGGGTAAGTTCAAACAATCTGTTGTCTCCTGTTTATACTTTGTAGTCATAGTAACTAGTTGAGAAATATATTGTACATCATAATATATTGAATATTATTAACTACTGAACTAAATGAATTTATAACTGAACAACTAATTAAATCATTCAAAGTATTCAACTATTAGTTTTCACATTATTAAATCTTATACGAGTATAAGCATACTGAAATAGAAAATCAGTAATTTACTTTGAAAGGGTGTGTTTATATAAGTAAGTGGACCAATTAATAACACTCATTAAAGGATAATTATCTCACAGCTTAGAAGAAAAAAAATAAAAGTCAGTAGAAATAAGCCAATGTTGACCACCTATATCTGGTGATTAAATCACTTTATCAACTGTAACAATATCAAAGGTCTATTCATAATCACTCAATTACAATCATACCACTATTAATATAATAATATAAAACAATTGAATAAGTCTGTAGATTAATTGTGCTGTACAGCAATGTTTGAATTGCACTATAAATACTACTCGCGTTACTTATTTCAGTTAGCTTACAGTTAACTATGGTTTTCTTTCTTTTGTTCTAAACTATTCATTATATCATAATGATATTAACTACTCACAGCAATCCCAATATACTAATCAATTTAAAATATATTATACATAGAGAGATAGAAAGATAGATAATTATATATTTTAATCTCCATAGTGCATTGGCACTATTTCTTACATATTATGAATACTATGTGGACGCCTTTAAAGTTATTTGTTTACAATATTATTATTATTATTTAATTTACAGTATTATCAAACTAATCCAGGTTTAATTATTCACATTGTTTTACATTTATTCAAATTGGAATTACTATCCATTCAAATCAGTATTACAAGGATTAAGTTACTATCTAATCAAAAATTTGGTGGTTATACCAGTTCTACATTTTCTTCGATAGTTTCCCTTAAAAAAGGAAAGCTTAGACCAGATTTCTAGGCAAAATATTGGATTTATTTCAAATTCATTCACTAAGATTTTACAAATACATTCTTGCTCTAATGATTTAAAACTAATAAATAAGTAACAAACAATAAAAATGACACCAAAATAATAATGATAAGTAAACAAGAATATTCTTCGACAATTCGATGCGATCGCATAATAATAAATAAGAACTATCGTCTAAATTTGATCGAATAGTTTCACGATATTTAGGCACCGAGTTAATGTGAGACATTTTCCTTGAAAAAGCTTGGACCAGATTGCCAAGCGAAACGTAGGATTTACTTCAAATTCTTTTGCTGAGATTTTACAAATACATTCTTCCTCTTTAAACAAGAATATTTTTCATTACGAGACACCTATTAACTAATGAAATAAAACTTAACAATATACATGGTCTACTTGAACTAATTTATGAAAATACCTAATAAACATTAAACTTCATTATGTATAGAGAATAAACTCAACTTCTATATGTTTGAAATTAAATATAAATATGTAAATATCAATAAAGTTAGTTTATAATCAATGAAACTTTTAATTTTTGAATTAATTTCTCTGGTTAGTATTTTATTTTTAGCCAATTAGTTTTCTACGGGATAAAATCGCTGACTCCATGCACAACTCGACAGTAGCTCAAGAGGGGATCCAGATGGAGTTAACCAATGAAATTCAGTATTCAATTTCAATTTATTCAATATAAATTATGACTAACTATTTTTTAAAATTATTAACAATAGAGATGAATATGTAATAACCACACATAAATGAAATGGGTATATTGTGTGATCTAGAAATTAATTAAAATGTCTCGCGAGCGAGGGTGGGATCAGGGATGTGCACTGCTGAAGAGTCCCATACTGGGACGAAACGGTCGTCGTTCAATAATCTCGTAGTACAGTTTTAATAGATTAAATAACTTAAGCCAAAATTTGAGAACAAATGATCGTTCATAAATTGTCATTTCATTGTGTTTACAATGAAATGATATATTATCAAACAGATTTTTGCAAATCGATATTGTAGTGTATTTTTTTTAAAGATTCAGCTAAATGTTTAAAATAAACAATAAACATCTCAACATCAATATGATAAAATTCAATAGAAACTTATATAATAAAACTGATAGGTACTTTACAATTAAAAACAATATTGAATATTGAAAAGTTAACTAGAACAATCATATACACTTAAAAAATATTTAGAATAAGTAAAATTAACATTTAAATAGGGAACACAGTTAATCAATATAATTAATGTCATTTTCTTTTTGAAAATCAATCTAATGAACGTTCAAAAAGAAAAATAAGTAATCGGTGTATCAATGTTTTCTTTTTCATTTATGGTTTTTCCCTATTACAATTACAACCTAAAAAGGTTAATATTTTACGTTTAGAACTAGTTGACTAAATGCTCTATATCTAGTTTTACTTAAATTAGCACTCTTCAGTAATACATACCTACAAAAGATGAAAAGATTAATGCTAACCAAGAATATTTGAATTCTATTAGTACTAGAGATTTGACAAGTATAATATCCTTTACTATATAGTAATCAATCATCTAATGAAGTTTTTATACATAACCTATTTGTACGACTTATAAAACCTAATTTGATTTAAAACATAATTACATCTTCAAAGATTTTAAGTACCAGCAATACAAATTAACACTATTTAGTACTTCTTTAGTCCGAACTGTACACTTAAATAAATACCAGGGGGAAAAAATTTTTAAAAAAAGTTCCATAGTAGTCTATATTATCTATGATATTATCACTGAAAACAAAAAAATACGATTTATATTCCCTATAATAACACTAAAATAGGTCAATATTGTCTAAAATACTTACCTATTAGTTATTTATAGTGATTAATATATATATTTAAATATCGCCAGCAACAACAATAACAAAATCGAAACAATAATTTCTCAATTTGATTCAAATTATCCAAAAGAAAAGAAAAAAACATTTATTTATAAGAATTCATTTAAAAATCTTCATATTTAAACAAAATATTCCATTTATTGTTTTAATTATTCAATAACCAAAATATACAACATTTTAATTTATTTTTATAGAGTCTTATTTGAATTATATATTCATGATTGGTTAATCTAAAAATATTTAAAAAAAGAAACACAAATGAATAACCTTGATAAATCGATTTTATTATAATTATTATCATTAATAAAATAAAATGTAAAGGGATTTTTGTATTAAATCATATGAATTAAATTTTCAATAATTATTTCAATGTAATGAAATTTTAATGATTACTCAGAATAAAATATAAAATAGAAAGAAAAGAAGAAAAAAGAAAAACAAACAAAAATAAAGAAATAAATAAAGTACAATGAACTTGTAAATACTTTTCTTTTTATATTCATTACTATAAATATTATAATTCGTTTTTTTAGAAAAGATGTTTGATTGTTATATATATATATATATATATATATATATATATATATATATATATATATATGACATAATGTAAATTAATTCAATCATATGGTATGACAGTTTTCTAAAATACTAAAATAATAATAATTTTATTTAGTAAGAAGTTGTTTTTTTCTCAGAAATTATTTTAAAAAATCTTAACATAATATAACTGTTGAGTAATATCATCAAGTTGTTACTATGCAAAAAGAAGAAAAAAGAAAAATAACATTGTTTTACAGAAAGTAATCAACAACAATAAAAATGCTATGAATATTAGAGATATTTTTGTTTTCAATAGTGAAGATCATGAGTTGATTGAGACTAGACCACCATAGAAAACCTGGAAGCACTGGAAGGCCGTTTCGTCCTATTTCGGAATGACTTAGCAGTGAGTATTCGCGATCCCACTTCATGAGATTCAAACCCAGGAATTATCAGTTTCGCGCGCGAACGCTTAACCTCTAGACCACTGAGCCTGTAAGCATCTAACGGTGTTAAGGTTTAATATCAACTAATCCACGAAAACGAGCGACAAATCCATTGCTGTCGTCAGTGAGTTATTATCTTACAACAGACCCCATTGAACTCCACTGGACACTGCTTCTCACTAGAACTCCATGAGATGCCTCATGAAGCCAGTCACTAGTCAGCACATGTTGATTAGTATCAGATGGGGTTTTATGGAGATTGTAGTGATTTCAACAGTCGAGATCATGAGTTAATTGAAGCTAGACCACCACGGAAAACCCGGAAGCATAGGACGACCGTTTTGTCCTATTGTGGGTCTCCTCAGCTGTACACATCCACGACCCCGCCTCGCGGGATTAGATTTTTCTTTTTACTTCATAATACAAACTTTTCATGCTGTGCTTTCTTCTTACAATTATTTGTTTGTTGTAAAAATTTTCTCTTTATATATTTTTCACGACCCGTATTGTTTAAATTTTTGAGCATGATCAAGTATTAAAAAGTAATTATTGTAGCGTTAAGTCTATAAGTTTGACCGTCTTGATCGATATAAAATGTGACCGAATGGTAATTACTAATGAAACTTGTTTAATAATCTAAGTTTCATATGAAATTAATATCTAAAGATTAATTATCTGACCAAAAGAAGTTTTATTCCCGATCAATAAAATTATACACTTATTGTTGGGGACGATATATTCCCCAAAAACTCACATTATAATTGTATTGATTAACTTATCGATTAAATGTTTAAATATTTGAATAGCAATCAATTGATGAACTTATTGACGAATGTTTAAAAATTTAAATGACAATATCGATTATATATATTTGTATATATATGTTTTAAATTGTTTTGGTTAAATGACTCATTTCTGGTGGTTGCAGAATATATTTCTCATTTCAAGCCGGGACTTCTTCCTCTAGTTAGCTGGGGCTGGGACGCGTCAATAGTTAGCTTACTGGTCTTGGTCATCGAATCTCGTTCTCGCTCGCAATCTAAGTGAACTCGTTTGGCTTCAAACCTAACAATTTGGCGACGGTGGTTTTTCAATTATGGACCCTTCCAAACTTGAACTGTTACTTGAGCAGCAGCTGAAATTGATGCAAATGTTGACGGAGACCAAGGTCACGTCTCCATTACAGCCAAGCACGTCTAGTTCAACCGCGGCACCATCAGTAGATGGCATCACAAATAGCATAGCTGTATTCCATTACGAACCTGATGCTAATGTTACTTTTGAGATGTGGTTCAGGCGTTACGAAGATCTATTTAAATTTGATTTCGCCAATCAAGATGATGGTTGGAAAGTGCGGCTGCTACTTCGTAAATTGGGTGCAACTGAGCTGGATAAGTATTGCAATCTGATCCTGCCTTTGAACCCACGTGACCGATCATTTGCAGACACAGTTCAAACATTAAGCCAACATTTTGGCGATAACTCGTCACCGTTTAATACTTGTTATCGATGCCTGAAGCTAACTATGAACGAAGGTGATGATTTCCTTACGCATGTGGGTGTCGTCAACCGTGAATGCGACCGCTTCCGGTTAAAGTCTTTGACTGAAGATCAGTTTAAAGCCCTGATCCTCATTTGCAGCCTACAGCACCAAAAGTTCAGCGACTTACGAACGAGGCTACTAAGTCGGTTGGATCAAGAGCCGAAACTCACCCTGAGTGATATAGCTAATGAATATCAACGTCTCATTAATCTGCAACGAGACACTTCTATGGTCCAGAATGGTGGGTCTGGCCGATTTGAAGTACGAGCGTGCAACACACACCTTACAAAAACAAATACGTCCCTGCTCCATCCACTCCATCCCACTTCAACTCGGGACGACAGACTAAAGCAAATCCCCCTGCTCCTTGCTGACAATGTGGTGCATGGCACTACGTTCGAAACTGCTCATTTAAGCAACATCGATGCAAGAAGTGTAAGGTTATCGGTCATAAGGATGGGTTTTGTCTGAAGAAGAAGAATCCAAGCCAATCCAGAAATAACAAAAAGACCCTTCCTAAATCCCGCATTAATTCATTGAGCTTAGTATCTTCATGTCAAAGCTCATCACCAGGTGAGAGAAAATTTATTACAGTTAATATTAATGGGCACTCATCCACATAACAGATAGACACTGCATCAGATGTCACTATCCTCTCACGTAAGTTTTGGACCAAAATGGGCAGCCCAAACTTGCAGCGTACAATGCAAAAGCCTAGTACTGCGTGTGGTAATTACCTTCACCTGCTTGGACAAATGGAATGTACAGTTACTTTCCGTGATTCAGCGTTTGTTGGGGTATGTTACACAACACCAGCTGATCTTAATTTACTCGGGTTAGATTGGTTTCATCAGTTAAATTTAGCTGATGTCCCGTTGAATACAGTATGCAATCTGGTATCACAACCCCAACTTCGACAACAACCACATGACTTGGAAGCATATACGAGGAACTTAATGACGCAGTTTTCAACTATTTTCCAACCTGGATTGGGTCGGTGCTCTGCCATGAAAGCAACACTTCGATTGAAAACGGGGGCTAGGTCTGCTTTTCGTCCAAAGAGACCTGTGCCTTATGCAACATTGCAAACAGTAGATGAAGAATTGAATCGCCTTCAACGACAAGGAGTTATTACTCCCGTTTCCTATTCTTCATGGGCAGCACCTATAGTTGTTATCAAGAAGGCTAACGGCACGATACGTATATGTGCTGACTTTTCAACAGGTCTCAATGCAGCTCTGGAACAACATCATTATCCCCTGTCTGTTCCCGCAGACCTATTTACCATGTTGAATGGAGGAAGATTTCTCTCTAAACTCGATCTAGCTGATGCTTACTTGCAAGTGGAAGTAGATGAAGCATCAAGAGAGCTGCTAACTATCAATATCCATCGTGGTTTATTTCAGTATAATCGTCTACCTTTCGGGGTCAAAACTGCACCATCTATTTTCCAGCAACTAATGGATACCATCCTATTAGGTATCCCGGGAGTCGCGGCTTATCTGGATGACATTTTAATTGTAGCGACGACATTAGAACAGCTACGAGAACGCACAACATTGGTCCTGCAACGCATCAATGACAACGGGTTTCGGTTACGCCCAGAGAAATGGCAGTTTAATTTGCAGTCGGTAAAGTACTTGGGGTTCATTTTCGATGCCGATGGCCGCAGACCGGATCCCGAGAATATCCGAGCTTTTAAACTGATGCCCACTTCAACTAATATCGCGGCACTGCGTTCCTTCCTGGGACTTGTCATCTACTACTCGGCGTTCGTTCCATCGATGCATGATATTCGCGCTTTACTGAATAGCTTACTGCAGAAGAACAGCTCTTGGAACTGGACTAAACAGTGTGATGCGGCATTTTGTAAACTGAAGTCCATTATTTGTTCGGAATTGCTGTTGACACACTACGATCCAGCCATGCCGATCATCGTAGCGGCAGATGCTTCAGTGTATGGCCTAGGTGCTGTTATCTCACATGAGTTTCCAGATGCGTCGGTAAAAGCCGTTATGCATGCATCCCGCACACTAACCCCAGCAGAAAAAAAATACAGCCAGATAGAAAAGGAAGCTCTTGCGCTTGTGTTTGCTGTGCGCCGTTTCCACAAGTTCCTGTACGGTCGGAGATTCACGCTTCTCACAGATCACAAGCCTTTACTCGCAATATTCGGGTCGAAATCTGGCATTTCAGCTCATTCTGCAAGTCGTCTTGAGAGATGGGCCTTAGCACTCTTGGGGTATGATTTCGAGATCAAATACCGACGCACTCAACATTTCGGTCAGGCGGATGCCTTATCACGACTCATTAGTGACCAGTTGGCCGCTGAGGAAAACACGGTAATCACATCTCTGCTAGCGGAAGACGACGCCGAATGTTATCTGATGACCGCAATACGAGCTTTGCCGGTATCTGCAACCGACATACAAAATGCTTCTAACAGCGACCCCATCATCAAGATGACTATGAACTATGTCACCAACAGTTGGCCGTCTAAGAAGTTTGAAGATGACATGAAACAGCTGTATCAGCGGCGGGATTCGTTAAGCATTGTAAACGATTGCTTGATGTTCGGAGAAAGAGTGGTTGTGCCAGAATCCCTTCGTGCAAAAGTGCTGAAACAGTTCCACCATGGTCATCCGGGGGTTAGACGAATGAAATCCATAGCCAGGAGTCATGCATATTGGCCACTAATGGATCAACATATAACAGAATTGGTTGAAAAATGTACGCGATGTCGGCAAGCGGCAAAAGTGAGCGCCAAAGTTCCACCAGTTTCATGGTCACAACCTGATGATCCTTGGTCCAAGATACACGTCGACTTTGCAGGCCCGATTAACGGAACCATGTATCTAGTTGTAGTCGACGCCCTTTCGAAATGGCCAGAAATCAACCCTATAATACCGCCAACGACGACCAAAACAATACAGATTCTTACAGAAATTTTCTCCCGAAATGGTATACCGGATGTCATTGTATCTGACAACGGTTCACAGTTCACCTCCAGCCAGTTCCAGTCATTATGTCAACGGCTAGCCATAAAGCACTTACGGTCGCCACCATATCACCCGCAGTCGAATGGGCAAGCAGAAAGGTTTGTGGATACGTTTAAAAGGGCTTTGGTTAAGACAAAAAGGAAGGGGACACCAGCGGACGCGTTGCAAAATTTCTTATACGTGTACCGAACAACACCAAATGAGACGTTGCCGGAGCGAAAGTCCCCAGCAGAGATCCTCATGGGAAGGAAATTGAGGACGATCCACAGCCTGATGCATCCAAGTAATGCACCGACACCAGAACGGACAAAGTTTGAAAAGCAATACACGTACGAAGTGGGATGTCCTGTGTTTGCCCGTGACTACAGACCAACTCATGGTCCATGGGCGGAAGCGCGAGTGGTCAGGAGAGTTGGCCGAGTCATGTATGAAGTTGAGGTAGGCAGAGACACGTGGCAACGCCATCGGAATCAGTTACGCAAACGGTTAGCCGCAGACCGCTCATCAACCGAAGCAAACATTCCTCTGGATATCCTGATAGACACCTTCAACTTACCGGCAACCCCACTACAAGAAAAACCTCAACCACAAGCTGAAACACGTCCCAGACGGTGGCCTCTACGACAACGGCGAGCAACAGTCAGGATGCAGGTCGACCCCAGGAAGGCACGCTACTAAAAAGGGGAGGAGTGTTGAGGACGATAAATTCCCCAAAAACTCACATTATAATTGTATTGATTAACTTATCGATTAAATGTTTAAATATTTGAATAGCAATCAATTGATGAACTTATTGACGAATGTTTAAAAATTTAAATGACAATATCGATTATATATATTTGTATATATATGTTTTAAATTGTTTTGGTTAAATGACTCATTTCTGGTGGTTGCAGAATATATTTCTCATTTCAAGCCGGGACTTCTTCCTCTAGTTAGCTGGGGCTGGGACGCGTCAATAGTTAGCTTACTGGTCTTGGTCATCGAATCTCGTTCTCGTTCGCAATCTTAGTGAACTCGTTTAGCTTCAAACCAAACACTTATCTATAATATGAAGCTGATGTCAACACAATTAGAAGGTACAAACAGTATGACCTATATGTTTGTATTGATAAGAGATAGTCATCGGAGGTCTAATCAATTTTCTGCCCATTATAACGTGCCAGTTTATGTCTATAAAACGTTATGTCGCATATACTTCTTATCTACTAGTCAGTTTTCTGTTAAATCTAGATAGAATGGCAATAAATAGTCAGTAGTAGCAACTTTTTAACACAACTCAATAACAAATGTAACTTTTAACAAAATCACTTCTCTAATGCACAGTCATTTGTATATAACATGCTTTGAAGCTTATTAATACCGCAACGTCATTTTATTATTGGTGATGTAAAGTAAAATAAATAATCTTGAAAACTATTGGATAAAATATCTTTCAGTGCCTGAAGTGATCTAGTCGTTTTTAAGGAGTTCTTATACATGAGTTGAAAATGTCTATTAAAACTCTTGACATGATGCACATATACTAGATATTTGTATAGATACGATAGTGACATGCCATATTTTATTCAAAGATGGATGTTTATGAATCAAGGCTATATTGAGGCAATACGCACAGTATGCACATATGCCAATAAGAGTCTGATCAATAGCAGCTTTAAACATCAATGAGAAGATTCCAACAAATAATACCAAGTGAATTCATATTATTTTGTCCTCGATATTTTTTTCATCATTCAATAATCAGTCTTATAATATCTTATTTTTTGATTATTCTATTGATTATTGAACAATAATGTAAGTTATTGTTTTATCCTATCTTTCGACTAAATCAAACTTTAGTAATCTGTAATCCCTAACTTTTGATCAAAAACCATATAAAATTTCTGATCAAATAAATGTTAATTAAAGAATATTTAAAACTTTAAATTGACTAAAACTTTCACCAAGTTTTTAAAGACAGGACGCAATAAAAATTGCATTTCATAAACATCCTGTCAATTGTCTTCTACATATGTAAACAGACAGAAAACATTCATGAAGAAATAAGGTGAGAAAAAGAGTGATTCAACAATAACATAATTTCTAGTCAAGTTGTATGACAACAAACGTACACTTTTTTGGTAAAGCTGAGCTCTATCACTGAGTTAATAATAAATACGTAAACTGCTTTAAGATCATGAGGAATTTATCAAAAGAATTAGTAGTGTGTTGTGAATTAGGATTAAGAGTTAGGGTTAAAGTTTTCATCAGTTTTAATTTGAGCATTTTAAATTTCCTATTCTATGATCTAGTCTTAACATAGTAGATAATTTATAACTCTACTGTTTTTTGACCGGTTAAAGTGGTTTAGATTTCAAGGTTATCAGGTGGTATAGCTCAGCTTTATTCGTTCATGTCATAACTGAAATTCAACTGCACATATTTCCTATGCTTCCTTACTTCTGATGATTTCAACAAATACAATTATGCCACGTCAAATCCATAAAAACACTTTGAAGTAACTTTTAAAGCATTTATGAAGGAACCATTCAAACCAGCTGCTATACGGTAATCGTATAGTAGGTTTAGGGACGCAGATTATTCACCTATCTATTTGAATAGTGTAAACCAAAGCAAATTGTGTGACAGATAAAGTGTTCTGATCTTGTTGGTTGTTTTCGATAGTTTCATATATTTGCCGTTGTTAATATATTCAAACTCAGTGTATTCAGACGCATACCAATAACGGTTAGCACTTAACCATATAACCTTTTGATATGTTTTTCCTCCTTATCTAGGTTTGTTTGCCTGTGTGTTGGTATGTTTTATCAATCGACTGTTTTTCATATATTATCCGAGTCCGTTTTAAAATAAACAATCCGGCTCAAGCCACTTCTGTTTGCCTTCATGTTCACACATCTGTTAACTATAATCTCCCTATTGCATTTTCTACTCGGCTCTTTAATCTCACTGTTAGTCAGGTAAGGCTAGCTCAAGTATTATACATTAAACACAATTCGGGGGTTACATTTCTTTAGAGTCAACCTAGAGTTACACGATCATGCTGTCGTTTCGTTCATCTCTTGCTCCTATAGGTTACACGAGTAAATGCACCCAGAACTGTAACTAAAAACATAAATGTAGTCAAGTAGATGCCATACTATCAGTAAGGATGGACTGTGATATCTGTCTGAAGTCATTCCCCTACACCTCACCAATAGACTATGATAATCGTACTAACTGTTGATTCTTTTTTACTTCATTGCCCGCTCATTACGAAGTCCGAATATAATACGTTCATTTATGCTCACCTAGTTCTACTTGCCTTAGATTGCACTATTTCAGGAATCTGTAGTTGGCACATTAATCCGAATATTTCTATCTATCATATTGGCGTCGTGATGGAGACTGTGGTTGAACGGTTGGATATACATCCAACTTCTGAGGCTTTAAAATCTGTAGTATGACAAGGAAAGATTACAAGAATGATGAAATTATGGCTCACTTCCTTACACTCATCGGAAAGGATGCCTACAACTTACTAAAATGCTTGGCATTCCCAGATAAGCCTATTTCACTTCACTTCTCAAGGAATAACTACTAAATCATGTAAAGTATATTAATTTTGAATGCCGTGGAAGAGCGAAATCTCATAAAACGTTTCGTCAGGACAGCCAAAAGGTTAAAGAATGCATCCTTCAGTTGTAGAAACAAGCCATCAAGTGTAATCATGTTGACCAACTTCACGTACAGCTGAGTGATCATTTAATTTCAAGAATTAACATACTAAATCGAAGAGAGAAATTGTACAAATATCAAAGTGATCTTTCCAAGATACTAGAACTGAGTGTATTATATATGAAACAGTTCATGAAATTCAGTTCCATGACATAAAGAATCCTACCACATTACATTGTTATTCTAGTCCGATTGGTACTCAAGGTCATCCACGTGGGCTTTTAATTGATGATTATTCTAGTTTTCGTGAAAATATGGATGTCAATTAATTGAGCCGTTGCAAAGCAGCTTGATGAGGTGAGCACAAGTTTGGTAAATGCTTATCCTGCGGTAAATTCCACGTATCGAATTTATGTATCTTTCGTCTTGTCAAATGCTATAAGTGGTATAAAATGTGACACATCTATTCGGTTTGTAAAACTACTACTCATTTAACCACTAAGAATTATGAACACTAGTTCGGCTTTCTAATGATCGTTTATGTTTATCCACGATTTCGAAAAGTAATGTCCATATTCAGGAGTGATTACATACCTCCCTTGGTTCACTCCATGACTTTATTGTAGACACAGGCAATATAGAGTCCATTATTACATTCAAGAACTTAAAACCTTTACATTATCACTTTGTATTTTGACTCACTGAAGTTACAGTATTGTTGATTACTTGACACGAAACGCCTACACGAGGATGCTGTAAATTGCAAATTAGAGATGATAATTCTTCATACACGCCCTGTGAGTCTCTAGTTAGTGAAATAAGGCCACCAGCACTGGGTTTTAAAAGTTTGAAAACGTTTAGAGTGAATTTGTACTTATAAGCTTCGAAAAACTACTCTGGTGGTTTGCTTAAAGGTTATGTAATTGCACGTGCTTATTGATGTGAAGGGATGAGAAATCAGACTATAAAACTTCAAGTATAGGATAATCCAGTTTTTCTTAAAAGACGAATAATTCCTTATTGTCTTCGAGAAGCAATACAAAAACATTGGACTGATTTAGTCTTCAGCATGAGGTACTCTTATTGTTACGCTCTTGAAGTTTGATAGCGAGACCCGTAGAATATGTGGTGATTACATATTAACACTGAACTCCCGTTTGTTGAAAGAAACGTGCACAACGGTGGAGGTTGAAGATATTCTTAATCGACTTCACGGTTCTAAAGTGTTCTCGAAACTTGACTTCAGATACGCTTATCTTCATATTCCCGTACATTAATCTCCATCTCTTTTGGCAACAATTAACACTCCCTTTGGTTTGTTGGGATTCATCTCCCTTCCGCTTGGTTCAAATTGTTCTAACGACGATATTTCAGCAATTGATGAATAAGGTAGCTATCGATCTTGAAGGTTCTGAAGTTTATCAAGGTGATCTTATTATTCATGGCCAGAGACTTTTTGTTGCATTGCTTTGTTTAATTGAAAAGAATATTATGGTGAATTCTAATACGTGTTCAGCACAGTGACGAACAAATTTAACATGCTTATTACATATATCAACAGTCATTGCATTATAAACCGCCTGATATTATAAACTGTTTATTAGTACAACATTTAGCAGTGAGCGGTCCAGATCTCATTGGTGAAACTCGTCGGTACTTTGAATGTATACTCAGTGTTATGCGAAAAGTTTAAGACGCTAACCTGAGAAGTAGACATCCTGTCAATTTTTTAAAGTGAGATGAGTTATCCACTACTCCTGATGATATATTTTGTTTAAACAATCGTGTTTTATTCCTCCATCAAGTAAATCTTTCCTTAAAGATCTTCAAAATTAACATTGGGTGTTGAGAAAATGAAAACCCCCGCAAGACTCACTTGTTGGTGCTCGGGGATAAACGCAAATTTACGTCGTACAGCAAATAATTGTGTTAGATATCATAAGTCGAAAAATCATCCTTTAGGGTGGAATCGACGCCCAGTATCATCTAAGGCCTAGCAAAGAATTCATGAATACTATTGTAGTTCACTTTTCGTCAAATACTATGCACTGTTTGCCATTGATTTTTCTTCTGAGTGGCTTGAAATTTTTCCACAACTTCACGAAATTCTGACCTCACAATCAAAGCGTTAGGAAAAGATTCTAGTTGGAAGAGGTTTCCTACTCTATACGTGACTAGTAATGGGTTTCACTCTGCTGCAGACGCAGTCACTACCTGTTTGAATGGTTTAGAATGCAGAACGGCGAAAAATGTTGGAATACCTATTGTTCGAATTCTAGATATCAGTGATTTAATAGTACACAACTGACATAATTATCAAAGACAATTCCATGAATGTGGTGAGTCTATCCCAGTCTCGGTTGTTAGTTCTAATACTAATACTTACATTCTAGATTATGCAGAGTTTATATCCGATACGCAGTCGGACAGACACATGATGAACCTGAGGAGAACTACAATCAACTATGGAATTTCGAACTCTTATTTAAGCTGTGGTGGTTGTGGTATTTATACTTTATCGTCAGTTCATTACGAATTCCAAATATAATACGTTCATTTGTGTTCATCCAGTCCTGCCTGTCTCAACTTGGACTATCTGGGGATTTCGTGGTTAGAGAATCACTTGGAATACTTTTGATCATCATGTAGATATATCTCAAGTAATAAACCCCTGAGGAATTCGTTATGACTAAAGTCTACTACTTATAATCAATAAGATAAGACATTAAATCTGGAAGATAAAGCATCTTTTTATGACACTAATGACTAGTCATCTTATGGAGAGATGCAACAAATGAACTCTAAGAACCATATCGAACTTCGACTGATCATGTTGAAACGGTACTCAATGACAGTTTACAATTTCTCCCTGATTAAGAACGATAGCTTCTCATTGATCGTGCTGGAGTAAAATCAACAAAATTGCGATAACTATCCATGATTAATGCATTATTATAGATTTTATGACATTTACTGCTGGTATTACAGTAATAACATTGTGTAAACTCTCTTTTTTCACATGTCTCATATCAAATCATTACAAACACTTTAATTGTTTCTCGTGCATCAATATTGGGTTCAGAGAGTTACTAAATATTTCAAACTTTTGTAATTAGGTGTAATAGTCAAGGTTAATAGGTACGTTTTTTCATGATAATAGTAAACCGACTGTGGTATGTGTGACCTATGTTTTCAGATTTAAGTAGTATGTGACACCGGGAGGAAGTGGAATGTCTGAGAGCAGAAGGTTGAGAGAATTGAAATGGAGAGAAGAAAGATAGGAAACTGAAAACAACCAGTATAACAACAGGGATTCAAAAGCAATCAAGCTTGTGAGTGGTAATTCAAAGACGATATTCAAATGATGTACTTGACGTATGATTTTCATATTTTATTAAACCACTTTGTGTTTGCGCATTAAACATTGAATCAGTTTTCCCCCACCTGAGTGTTCGTTCACTATAAAGTTCTGAGAAGACCGAGGCTAACTGGTCCGGAATAGCAACACGACCGAAAACAATTGCTGCTGTAGAAATTGCACTAGCCAATAGCTTCCACATATAATTCAAGATTTTATTTCAGTCGCCAAGTAATTAAAAGCCTTCAGTTCCAACTACATGACATTACATTCCAATGTGTCACACTGCTCTCTTCAGTGTAATGGTCATATCAATCATGAAGTAATTTTGACTACACAACAAACGGGATTGGGTATGTCCAATTTTTAGGATTGTCAATAATATCAATATTAAGCAAGCTCTGTCAGATTCGCTTGTTTTGGTACGTTCCAGCTTGGAATCGAAGACTTAAATCAGATAATCATTTAGTGAGCCTCAGGATTCTCGTAATTTGCCTAAATCCGAATGTAGTTTTTTTCGTTTGACTTACGTAAGATTCTTGAAAACCTGCATTATACAGGTGATCTTCAAAATCAAAGATATTTCGAGGTGTTTAAGTCTGTATGAGTTGTGAAAGCTATAAAGAATTCATCTCAGAGTCTTTGACTTATTTATAGATGTTTCATCTTCCCTATTACTGCTGAGATTTTTGAATACTCACAGTAAATTACACCTCCTCTGAATAATGAGGTGTAGTTATAGCTCGAAGGGGTTGCTACAACATGGTAGCACCTAATAACAGGTCATCTCTATTGCTCAACGCAGTCTCGAAGATATTCAAAGGATTTTAAACTGGATCCCCTACATATGTTTTATCAAATTATATTCTATCCAATTCTTAACAGGGGTTTTTTCCAAATATATTTCGTAATAATAATTAACTGGTCACGTAGAACAGATGTACACTTTTTATAGGCATATTTTTCCGTTACAAATTGGTCTCTCAAACGTTACAAAAAGACTAGACAGTTCAAGACTCTTCAATCAAAACGAAAACCCGTGGGCATTGTTGACTACAAGATAAAAAATCTACGAATTTTATTTTAAAAAACTACAAGCCTCTGATTCGGTTCACTAATTCCAATGAAGTACCACGAAGTCTGTAGTGAAGTCACATATTTCTTACCGTCTATTCATGACACATTAAGTGGAGGTTATGACAATGTGAATGCTTGGAAGAAACTCCAAAGTTTTCTGTTTGACAGTGCTGATACTTGCTTGAATTTTCATCTTTATTTTCTAGCATACGCTAATATTTATCTAGGATTTGTGGGACAATGTTTCGACATTTCACATTTTTTAACTAAACAATTACTATTTGACATTACATGTGGTTTGTCATGCACGAGGTATAAAGGTATTACATAAGATCGCGGCGTCCCAACCCTGTTAACTAGAGAAAGAAGAATAGATTTAACCGGGAAAGTACATTGAAGCGGTAAATAATTCCCTAAAATAAATAGCTCTGTAAGTTTTCGACATTGGATGCTGACTACATTAGTTTTAATGAACTCATCCAGCTGAAGGCGCTCCGTCATGCATCCGCACCAGATCACGTGTGGGAACGCCGTGCTCAACATCTGCCGCAATCGCTAGCCAGGTTAGTGCAAACGATCCTCGATATATTGATAGCTCATCAAATGTATCTTCAAACCTCCTCGCTTTTGTCTTTTGATTTTACTTGGTGAGTGCGCTTCATATTAGAAAGTGTTACTGGTTAAAGCGTTGTCGAATTCCGAATACCTGTGGCATCTTCAACATAATTCCACTAGCAACCCAGAAGAGCAAACGAACAAGCATATAGCCCGTGCATATACATACAATACAAAAATGTTGTTTAAGGATGTCACAAAATAGCATAGTCCTTGGTAGAGCTAACCAGTTTTCGTTAGGTCCCCCCCAGAGTGGGCACATTCTGAGGGTAAAAATAGGCGCTTGTGGTGCGACGAAACACTTGAACTTCAATAATTAAATTACAAAAATGAGAACTTAACCTGCCTGTCGACGATAAGATTTGGTCTTACCTAACTCAAGGTAGTAGCGTGAGGTGACTGCTTGCTACCACATCCATTATTCAACTTAAATCTTCCAGATCGGACTTTAATCCCATACCGCTATGGATGTGCAGAATTATGATCTACTATGATATTAGTACTGTTCTAATAATAGAACTTGTAGTGACCTACTTTTGTCAACAGAACACGATTGGTTCGATGAAAACAATTATTATTATAACCAATTGTACCAGTGACTGTTTTACTGTGCTCGTTTGTTTAACTGTGCTAATAACAGCCATTTTTGGGCCTCCATTGTATTCCATTGCTTTTACGCGGTTTTTGGACTACGCACGTATCTTATCTTGCCGATCGCAACTGTACTCCTTTGGCACGATCTCGGTATTCTTTCGATACCACGAGATCGCCAACAAATATATACGACTACTACAATCATCTGCCTTCTGATATTTTGGCCTTTCGGAATCTTATTGGTTAATTGGCAAGTAGTCTGGTAGCGGTGTTCATAGTTCAGCTCAACTCGAAACCACGCTACATTTGGTGAGCCAAATTTTGGAACACGCCTCAACTTCGGTCAAATCTTCTGCAACTGGTGAACCTACATCTACGACCACTTGGCAATCGCAACCAAACCTTCCAAAGAAGTCAATTTCGGTGAGTCTATCGCTTATCTATCCACGTCTGTCATATATTTTCATATTAATTTTTAATATATAATATATTTGACATGACGGATAACGATAAGAATAGTATTAACGTAACAGACTCTGACGTACAGGTTATACACTTTCGACCTGTATCTTTTATTCCCCACGATCCCAAAGTTTGGTTTGCTGCTATAGAGTCTCAATTTGAGACCCGTCATATTACAAGCCAACGGCAGAAGTACACTTACGCTCTCGAATATTTACCGGGAGACCATTTAGTAGCTGTCCGTGAGGTTGTCCTCAATTCCAATGTGCCCAATGTTTACGATCGTCTCAAGGAGGCGGTCCTCAGACATTTCCTTCCATCGAGGGAGGAACGATTGAGGACGTTATTAGCACGTCACCCCCTGGGTGATGCTAAACCGAGCCACCACCTCACGCGCCTGCAATCTCTTGCAGGACCCACGGCAGCCGATTCTGAAATCGTTAAAGAACTGTGGCTCGAATCTCTACCAGCATTTATCCAACCTACAGTTACGGCCCTGCTCGAGGACGCACCACTAAAACAGGTAGCCCTCACAGCAGACAAAATTCTAGCTAGGACTGGCAACCGAGGCAACTACGTAGTTGCCTCAACGTCGCGTCCGAAAGTCGATATCGACGGCAGCCACTCCTCGGCTCAAGGTGACA
Source organism: Schistosoma spindalis (assembly GCA_946903255.1). Taxonomy (NCBI): domain Eukaryota; kingdom Metazoa; phylum Platyhelminthes; class Trematoda; order Strigeidida; family Schistosomatidae; genus Schistosoma; species Schistosoma spindalis. The sequence goes on along the minus strand of OX336420.1, from coordinate 24,767,601 downwards.
GGGAAGGGTGTATTCACACACGTCTTAGTTTTCGAGACCGTTGTAACGTACCCCAACCCTACGTCCCTCGAGTCCGCTCACGCTCTCGAAAAGCCGTCAACACTCGCCCAACGAGGGCATCTTCCAAGCCACGCCAAAAGGCGGCTTCGGAAGCGAGTGAAGGTTGGTGCTGGTTTCATCGATCCTTCGGATCTGGTGCCCGCCGTTGTCGAGCCCCGTGCTCATACAAGGCGGGAAACTCCAAAGCCGGCGAGTAAAAGCGGCCGTACTCGCCGGCCCTGCCCCCCAGGTTGGCCGTTTATTTTATGTGCACGATTATCGCACAAACGCTAGGTACCTAGCGGATACAGGTGCCCAAGTTTCTGTCGTACCACGAGGTATCATCAAGTCACAAGCTACAATGCTTCGACTACGCGCTGCAAATGGCTCAGCCATTCCTACCTACGGTACACGACAACTCGCGGTCAACCTGGGCAACCGAAGACAGTATCTGTGGACGTTCATCATTGCTGATGTTCCCACAGCCATACTAGGTATTGATTTCCTACAGCACTATGAATTGCTAGTCGATTCACGTAGGCTGCAGCTAATCGATACTTCGTCGAACAGTAAATTCTTGGGCTTTAAAGCTCACACAAACGCGTACCGAATCCTCGGCACTTTTTATTCGCGTGACGATAAATTCCACGCTTTATTCGAGAAATTCCCCAGAATAACTAAACCACTCGAGGAGATTTCATCGGTGACCAATCGTGTGGTACACCCCATAGACACCCGCGGACCACTAGTCACGGCAAGACCACGCCGACTGGCACCGGACAAATTAGCCTTCGCTAAACGTGAGTTTGACAATTTACTATCTGCTGGTATTATTCGTCCTTCTCACAGTCCTTGGGCCTCTCCTTTACATATGGTGCGCAAAAAGGATGGGGTTAGTTGGAAACCTTGCGGCGACTACCGAGCATTAAACGTAGTTACGCGCTTTGATAGCTACCCCATCCCCCACATACACGACATCACGGCATCGCTCAAGGGCACGACTATCTTTTCTAAAACCGATCTGGTACGAGCATATCACCAGATCCCAGTCGCTCTTGAAGACATCGAAAAAACTGCTATCACGACTCCGTTCGGTCTGTTTGAGTTCCTACGAATGCCATTTGGATTACGGAATGCTGCTCAAACTTTCCAAAGGTTTATCGATAGCATAGTACGAGACTTGGATTTTGTTCACGTCTATATTGATGACCTGCTGATCGCATCATCAAACGTAGATGAATATTATCAACACCTTACGCTATTATTCCAACGTCTTTCGGATAATGGAATAGTAGTCAACCCAGAAAAATGTGAATTGGGTAAATCAGAAATAATATTTCTGGGTCACATCATCAGACAAGAGGGTATTCTGCCTTGCGAGGACAAAATTCGAGCAATCAAGGAGTACAACGTGCCGTCCTCAATCAAGGGACTGAAGGCTTTTCTCGGTTTGGTTAACTTCTACGGACGTTTTATCCCTCACGCGGCAGAACGGTTACGACCATTAACCGATTTACTACGCGGTAATCCACGCAAATTAGAATTGAACGATACCGCACGTACTGCATTCTCGGAGATCAAAACGGCTCTCGCTGAAGTTACACTCCTCGCTCATCCTGACCCATCAGCCACGCTTAGTATAGCGGTTGATGCATCAGATTTCGCTATAGGAGCCGTTATGCAACAGAATATCTCCGGTAGTTAGCAACCCCTTGAATTTATCTCACGACGCCTTACTCCCACGGAGACGAGATATAGCGCTTTTGGTCGCGAGCTGCTTGCAGCCTACTGCGCCATCAAACATTTCCGGCACGCAGTAGAAGGACGCCAATTCATTTTATTCACCGACCATAAGCCCTTAACGTATGCCCTGCATACCAAGTCTGACTGCTACTCACCACGAGAGTGCAGACATTTGGACTATATCTCCCAGTTCACGACAGACCTTCGTCACATTAAAGGCGAGTCGAACTATGTTGCCGATGCTCTATCACGTATCCAGACGAATGCAGTTACCTTACCGGTGCTCGATCTTCCTGCTATGGCCGCCGCGCAAGCAAACGATCCTGTCTGTACAGAAGCACCACAATCTTCGTCCCTTCAGTGTCAGGAAGTACCCCTAGCTACTAGCTCAGGTACTATCCTATGTGATATTTCTACCGGTCTTCCTCGACCCATTGTACCCTCTACCTATCGCCGTCTCGTCTTCGATGCCCTTCATGGATTGTTTCATCCAGGTATCGCAGCCACATTACGTCTCATCGCTGCACGATACGTCTGGCCGTCCATGAATAAAGATGTTCGTATGTGGGTAAAGCAATGCTTACAGTGTCAACGATCAAAAGTGCACAGGCACGTAGCTGCCCTCATTGGCACGTTCGCTACGCCTGATGCTCGCTTCGATCACGTTCATACAGACATTGTAGGACTATTGCCACCATCGCATGGGTATGATCACATACTCACGTGCATTGACCGTTTTACAAGATGGCCCGAAGCTACTCCCATCACGTCTATCACGGCGGAGACAGTTGCTCACCGCTTCGTAGAACGATGGATAGCATTGTACGGTTGTCCCTCGACTGTCACGACTGACCGAGGACAACAATTTGAGTCCGCATTATTCTCCTCACTGACCCGGCTGCTTGGTACGGAACGCATACGCACCACCGCCTACCATCCAGCATCGAATGGTTTAGTCGAAAGGTTTCACCGCCAACTTAAAAGTGCTCTCCGAGCACACGAAAACGACAATTGGTACGAAACCTTACCGCTCGTTCTCTTAGGCATCAGAACGAGTTTGAAGGCAGATATCCAATGTTCCGCCGCTGAACTTGTATACGGCACGACATTGCGTCTGCCTGGGGAATTCTTCACACCACGGAGCAGTAATGATTTCGGTAAATCAGACTACGTCCATCGACTGTCTGCATTCATGCGAACGCTGTCTCCGGTGTCAACTCGAATACAACATCGACAGGTCGCTCTCCCTCGAGAGTTATCTACCTGTTCACATGTTTTCATACGAGTAGATTCGGTACGCAAACCTCTACAACAGCCTTACGAAGGCCCTTTTCACGTGATCTCTCGTCACGAAAAGACCTTCAAGGTTGATCGACACGGCCGCGTCGAGATCGTCAGCATTGATCGTCTCAAACCAGCACACGTCGATGACAGTGCCCTACCCGATAACTTGAGACTTAATGCTAGACCTATCAAACCTTCTAGCGGGATCTCTACGTCTACCTCGGATCCCACGCTAGATACATCAGAGACCTCGTTCTCACGTCCCGGTCAACAGCACGCGTCATCTGCACCATCTACGGACGAGACTTCCGTCTCACGTCCAGATCGGCAGACCACGCCGCCCTTGACCTCGGATGAGATCGCAGGGTCACGAAGTACGAACGAGACTACCGTCTCACGTTCCAGTCGCCGAGTACGATTATCCGTACTCTTTCGCGTACTACACGCATGCTACACTTTTCTTTTTTTTGATTTTTTTTTGTATCCTGAGCCCACGCCTCCGACCATCGTCCATTTGATAACGTCGACTTCAGTCAACTTTGGCGAAAGCTGGTTTGGCCACCCACGCTCTAGTCAACGCACTCAGTCGATTATCTGGTCTCGAATTCGCCTGGCATATGCTTGGTAGTTATGGTCGCGTCCGGTTTCTTGGCTCAACGTGGTTTCGTCCTACGTCTGCAGCGTTTTCTGGTCCGCATCCATACGAACGCAATCATCAGATCCTGGATACAAACCACTCTGGTGTGGTATGCTAACTCGACCAACAAATACAGCACACTTCTCCTGGTACCGTTCTACGCAAAAGACTTTCGTTGGCAACTCGAGGATCAATGATCACTTCCTGTTCCGCCAATTTCCTCCGTCCTACAACCGCAATTCTGCCGATCAGTCCCACGAATCAAACCGCTAACTATCGAAAGTGTAAACCCTTTCTAGCGGGGGGCTCCTGTAGTGACCTACTTTTGTCAACAGAACACGATTGGTTCGATGAAAACAATTATTATTATAACCAATTGTACCAGTGACTGTTTTACTGTGCTCGTTTGTTTAACTGTGCTAATAACAGCCATTTTTGGGCCTCCATTGTATTCCATTGCTTTTACGCGGTTTTTGGACTACGCACGTATCTTATCTTGCCGATCGCAACTGTACTCCTTTGGCACGATCTCGGTATTCTTTCGATACCACGAGATCGCCAACAAATATATACGACTACTACAATCATCTGCCTTCTGATATTTTGGCCTTTCGGAATCTTATTGGTTAATTGGCAAGTAGTCTGGTAGCGGTGTTCATAGTTCAGCTCAACTCGACACCACGCTACAAACTAATCCTAAAATTGGGGATTTGTCATGATATAACTGCCTAATCTATAAGGTCTTAAGCGGAAGTTGCATCATCGTCCACACCAACTCATTGCATCGTAACTAGTACCAATACATGATAGAGAACAAGCCTAGGCCAGAGATAGGACAGTATATTTATTATGAATAAAAGATATAAGGTAACATTCAGCAAGGACCACGCCTGCAAGGCCGAGCCATGCCATCCGATCAACTCGAATTAGTTCACTTCATTGTCCCTGTCTTCCCCATCGTTGTGCTTTTCTCCACGTTAAATGTTGAATATTTGTTTCCCCGATTGTCCATTTTTTCAGTGTTGAGGATTGTGTAGTTAGGTCTCAATGCCACTGCAAACGTTCCTGTTGGACCTCAACTACTTAACAGGAGTATTTAGTAACCCGTCCTTGATGTTCGGTGTGTTATTTTATGTCAGTGAAATGATTGACTGCATAGTGGTCAAACAGCATTGTCGAGGTACTTTGCATTTCTCCATGTGATTTGTTACTACTGGAAAGCGCATTAAATAACTATACCTCAAACTGTGATTTGATATTTTTAAATTCGGTTCGTTGACTGTAAAATACTCAGGAAAACTTCTTACCCTGTACGGAAGAATGCAGTGATTGTGTTCAACAAAATGTGTTTTTGGTTACTAAAAATCACTTTCTGAGCTCAGACAAAATCAATCGGTTTTGGTCACTACATAGTTGACACACAGCTTCACAAATATTGTAGCTACCATTCAGTGTTGTTCCTCTGTCCCCACTATAGAGTCTGTTTGCATGAACATGTAAAAGTCATGAGAAAGTTCGTCCGTGTACCTCTCTTCCTCTATGTCTTTTTACTTTTTTATATTCAACTTTTCTTCTAGTCATGAACGAAAACAAAACTCCCATGATGCTCAATAAGGTTTTAGAAAGGTGGATTTTCCTCCTTCAACCCAATGTTAGCCCGAACAAGCTATTTTTACTATGTTTCCGGTACCAGAAAAGTGGCAGTACTAGTAGATTTTTCTTCATCACTCATGTTTTTGCAATAAAAATAATTGGGAGGTTAAATGACGTTCACAATGTGCGAAGAGTCTGTCCAAAATGGAGTGTTTTGACATTTAGAGCCTTACAAGGAACCTTATTCGATTCTTACCTTTTTCTATATTCTCATTAATTGTCTTTCAAAGAACTCCAGTTCATTGGTCCTCCTTTAAGTTCACGATATTAAACAGTTGAGATCAGTCAAATACAAGTGGGACCTGTTGGTTAATAACGTAGGTGACCTGTGTCGGATGATTTAGGGTCTACTCGAGTTAGACGAGAGTGACGTCATCATCCAGCTAAAGTCGCAGTTACACCTCACGGTTATGATTGACATGGACTGCCATTTCGTTGTATCCAAATACTATGGCTACCTTGATAACAGCACAACACAAACGATGCTATTCACGGTAATATAATGGTAAGAACAGTTAAAGAAAACAAATCACCACCACAGCATGAGTCACTCTATGGTGTGCAATAAATTTATGTACGCTGGTAGTCCTTGATCCTGACACGGGTTGATAAACCGTTCAAACTTCAGCGATTTGACTACCGGACAACTTGCTAGGGCCTGGTGACGTTGAACTGTCCTTACAGACTTACAGCTTCCAAAGGCAAACAGATGAGTCAACCAATAACTTAATGCTAAGATATGAACGTTATAGCTTGGAGCTAGTTATTTACTTTGTGTCGGCACTAAATTTTCTAGTTTCCCCCACTGAATAGTGAAATGTTTGTGTATTATAGTGATATAAGCCCGTGATTCACTTACTCTTTATACTGTGTAAAGAATGCTACAACCAGACTCTTTATCTATCGAGAATACAAATAGTTGATCTTGATAAACCTGTTGCAGCTCCAAAATAAACCAATATCGCTAGGGAACTCTGATGAAAGTTAACACACTTACATGTCCATTGCCGCGTACATATCATAACGTATAACTTGAACACTTCAAGCCCGATACCTCCTTCGTCCTCGACAAAAATGATCAAGTCCTACTTCTGTCAGACGTTAGAAACTGATGACAATCACATTGGAAATGTAAATAAACTCTATACTGTACTTCGCTTCCTTCACGAGAACGAAATGACCAACTCTGAATCATTATCAGCCACTATAAAAACACTTGTGGTCTCATTTTGAAACTAAAATGTTGATAAATCTATCATAAAATAGATTATGAATCTTTGGAGAAAGCCAACAAACATCCATCAAAACAGATTACAAATCTAAGGCATAAAACTCAACGAAGAAAAATGGGTGATATGTTTACGACCGGAAATATTTTAATAGTCACAAACATCTCCACAAGATCATACTACTGGATTTTCATTACGCTTATCCATATGGAAGTGCTCTATTGTTTTGCACTACGTGTGTTAGTTAACGAATCCACAGAACTAATAGTTCTATAAGTCCTTGGCACTCGTGATGACCTCATTAGTTTTACTGTACATACCATAGCTGAGGAGCTCGGTCACGCATCCTTACAAAATTACCATAGGGTAGCCGTTCTATACATTAGTCGTAACGACCAGCCAGCTTAGATCAAATGTTCCTCAGAATATCGAATGCCTTCTAAGTATATCCTCCACTTCTTCATTCCCGACCCCTGGTTTGACCTAGTTTGGGATCTCTCGATCACAAAAGTTGTCAAAGCCTGAGTATCCGCAACATCTTTATGTGTACCTGTTCTATATAGAATGGCCTACAAATCGTCGCAACCAAAGTCTGGACTGTTGAATGTCCGTCAAAATAAGTCCATAGACTCACCTCCGCCAATTGGAACTATAAATGGTATTACAAGACGAGTTTGAAGATGCCACAGGCATTCGGAATTCGACAACGCTTTAACCAGTAACACCTTCTAATATGAAGCGCACTCACCAAGTAAAATCAAAAGACAAAAGCGAGGAGGTTCGAAGATACATTTGATGAGCTATCAATATATCGAGGATCGTTTGCACTAACCTGGCTAGCGATTGCGGCAGATGTTGAGCACGGCGTTCCCACACGTGATCTGGTGCGGATGCATGACGGAGCGCCTTCAGCTGGATGAGTTCATTAAAACTAATGTAGTCAGCATCCAATGTCGAAAACTTACAGAGCTATTTATTTTAGGGAATTATTTACCGCTACAGATCACTCCCCCTCTAGTGGGGTAATGATGACCCTAAGACGTGGCCAGCCAGAAGTTTAAACCCAACGAGTTTTTCGTTGGTGAATACTCTTCTGATAGCTTGCTAGGTTTAGCAACGTCTGGTCGTCTTTCTTTACTATAAGGGACCATGATTTACAATATAGTAAAAAAAGAAAAGGCACAATGAAGATTTTCGTTTCTCGCAACTTCATCGTTCTTTTTATCGCCTTTTCCAGCCATCCTGGAAAAGAAAAAAATATGTAAGTGCATGTCAGAATACACTCTTACGCGCGTGAAAACACAAAATGGGCGAAAAAAAGGAAAATAAACTCATGTTCACGTAATAGCGTAAAAAGGAATTTTATAATTTCCTCTTTTTTGTTTTTTAAATCAAAAATAATAAAAATATATAAGCATTTTAAATTCGGGGTTTTTTTTAAAAAAATTGTGTATAGTACAAGGGAAAATCGAGATGATATAAAATGTAAACTTGTATCTTACGTGCAGTAGTCGTTCAAATGTTCTGGAAATCTTACTGTTCTTCCAGAACGCGTTATTTTTAGTCTATTTTCTGATACCGCCGAAGTATCGACGTGTGTGTTGGCTGTTGATTGAGGTATTATAGGGGCGCGAGTTGTGTCGTGCGATTGTATTAAAGGAAAATCGACGTGAGTAGGATTTCTTTCTTAATACGCTGCTTTGAAGCGATCGACGCTGATGCTATCGTTGGTTCCGTTCTTATCGATTATATAGTACTTAGATTTGCGTTGAAGAACTTTGAAATGTCCTTCATATGTTGATTCGAGAGGTCGTTGATGCGAGTCTCGACATACGAAGACGTGTGTACTATATCGTAAGTCAGGTTGAACGAAAACATCAGTTGATTGTGGTCGAGTAGAAACAGGTTTAACTGAACGCATTGCGTTTGTAAGCCTGTTCGCGTAAGAGGTTAGATCCATGTCCATCAAAGAGGATGAAGGATCCACGAACTCTCCTGGAAGTCGAAGGGTCGTACTGTAAACGAGTTGAGACGCAGTGTATCCAATGTCAGCTTCCACTGCATTGCGAATACCTAGTAAGACGAGTGGAAGTGCGTCAGTCCACTGAGAAATGTTTGAGGCTGATAGTGACGCTTTTAGTTGTCGGTGAAAACGTTCTACTAACCCGTTTGCTTGTGGGTGGTAGGCCGTCATTCGGAAGCGAGCGATTCCTAATATTGCGGTCGGACAACGAAAAAGTTCAGATTCGAACTGGCGTCCACGATCTGTAGTGATGGTTGTTGGGCAGCCGAAGTTTGCTACCCATCGTTCGACGAAGGCGCGGGTCACTGTTTCAGCAGTAATGTCTTTGATGGGTATTGCTTCTGGCCATCGAGTAAAACGGTCTACGCATGTTAAAAGATAAGAATATCCATTTGAATCTGGTAAAGGTCCTACCAAATCCAAATGAACATGGTCGAAGCGAGCATCGGGAGTTTTAAACGAGCCTAAGGGACATTTGTTATGTCTAATAACCTTAGATTTCTGGCAGCTTACACAGGAGCATGCCCACTCCCTCACGTCTTTATTCATACCAGGCCAGCAAAACCGTTCTGCTATAAGCTCGATGGTTGCACGAACACCTGGATGAGAACGTTTGTGCAACGTATTGAAGACGTTGCGTCGATAATGTTTCGGCACAATTGGGCTATCCCTACCTGTATATATGTCGCAAAGTAAGGTTTCCTTACCTGTTCCCATCTGTTTGATGCACCGTTTAAGTGTTTTTGAGGCCAACTCGTGCTGAAGATCATTGTCTTCTTTTTGAAGTTGGGCGAGTTTTAAAAAGTCGATTCCTTGGGAACTGTTCAAGGAATCTATACGAGACAAGGCGTCTGCAACTACATTGTGCGCTTCAGAAATGTGTCGAATATCTGAAGTAAACTGCGAAATGTAGTCCAGTTGTCGAGACTCATGTGGTGAGTACTTGTCTGAAGATAAGCTTAAAGAGAAGGTAAGAGGTTTATGGTCGGTAAAAATGGTGAATTCACAGCCTACGATATAGTGTTGAAAATGTTGGACAGCACAATATATAGCTAGGAGTTCCCCACAGAATATGCTGTACCTCGATTCAGTATCTAGCAACCGTCTAGAGAAAAATGCCAAAGGTTGCCAGGAGTGGTTAACCCATTGTTGTAAGACTGCTCCGATTGCTGAGTCGGATGCGTCTACTGCGATACTAATGGGTGCTCCAGGGTCCTGATGAGCAAGCACGGTTGCTTGAGCGAAACGTTCCTTAACTGTGGAAAATGCTTTTGCGCGGTGTCATCCAGATTGATGGATTTTGCATTTTCACGAAGTTGGTCGGTAAGAGGTTTCATAAGGGACGTGCGTTTCGGTATGAATCGTCTATAAAAACTTACCAGACCGTTAAACGTGAGCAATCGCTTGATGGTGGTCGGTTCTGGGTAATCTAGAATGGCCGCCACTTTTGTTCTAAGGGGTCGGATACCTTGCGCATCTATAGTGTGTCCTAGGAAGTCTGAGGATTCGGTTCCGATTTGACATTTCTGAATGTTTACAGTAATGCCATGTTTTTGTAGTCGGTCGAAAACAATGTCTAGATGCTGGAGATGTGATTCTCTGTCCGGACTTGCTATTAGACAGTCATCAACATACGCATGTACGAAGTTGAGACCTCGAAAAACGTCATCTATGAACCTTTGGAAAGTCTGTGCCGCGTTTCTCAGACCGAAAGGCATTCGCAAAAATTCATAGAGTCCAAAGGGCGTTATAATAGCGGTTATTGGAATGTCTTCAGTGGCCATAGGAATTTGGTTATAAGCTTTTACCAAGTCAATTTTTGAAAAGACAGTTGCACCTTTCAAGGTAGCTGTCAAATCGTGAATGTGGGGCAACGGGTAACGATCGGGAATGGTTTTTGAATTCAATCTCCGATAGTCACCAGTTGGACGCCAATCGTTGCTGTCCTTTTTAAGGACCATGTGCAACGGAGATGCCCATGGGCTATTTGACGGTCGTATGATTCCTAAATCCATCATATGGTCAAATTCGTTTTTCGCCAACCTTAACTTTTCGGGGGCCAGTCGGCGTGCTTCAGAGAATACAGGTGGTCCTGTAGTCGTGATGTGATGTTTAACGTTGCTGATTACACACGACAATTTCGATTACGATTGGTAAATGCCAGAATACTTATCGATTAGTGGTTGGTAGAAGGGGCCTATAGTGTGCTTAATAGTGAGCGGAAATAACCCGCAACAAGAAAAAGAAGTCGGGCAAACAGACAAATTAGTATTTCCATCTACTAGCCTCCGTTTACGCGTGTCGATAATTAAGTTGTGATGCTGTAGAAGGTCCATACCAGTGATTGGCATAGAAACATCCGCAACAACAAAGATCCAGTGAATGGGTTTGCGTAAACCCACGTTAAGATAAACATACCTTTTGCCATACGTAGCGATAGGCTTTCCGTTTGCCGCCTGTATATTTAAAACCGACTCGTGAAACCGGTCGTTAGAATTCGCTCGGAGAACGCTAACTTCTGCGCCAGTTTCGACGGGGTAGCGAACTCTCGTTATCACATCAGTGACATATAAAATACGGCTATGTTCGCCAGCTACGGTTGCCGTTAACGCGTGTCGGCTTGGAAGTTTCCCGAAACATTCTTCGCGACGACCGATTTTGCTTTGGGAAAAATGCAGGGTTTCTTGCAATTTCTGGCGGACCTTCCGTACTGGTTATGATACCAGCACCAGTCAGGATTATCCGTCTCTCGAGGTCTAGATACAGACCGCCTACGTGATGAGCTTCTTTGCAGAGTAAGTGATCGTTTACGGTCGTTACTGAGTTTAAGATAACGAGTAAGTGTATGACATAATTTTGTTATGTCATTCTGGGTGGTTTGAGGCTTTTCTTTAACTGAAAAAACCTTGGCGTTAGAAAATCTAGTGATTTCGAGGATGCGGTTGGCAGATGCAGCCAGCTCGTCTACGGCGTTGTTTTGAAAGGATACCAGCACAGCTTGCACCTGTTGAGGAAGTTTTGATAAGAAAAGCTGTTTGAATAGGCCATCATCGAAGGTTCTTTGGCCAATAACTTCTCTCATTCTTTGCAACATGTCTGTGGCAGAGCCATGTTGCAGGTCGATGTTGTTAAGGAGTTGGTCTAACCTTTGTCAACAGGTTAGATCTCCGCGTTTAAGGATGGCATGTTTGAAGGTTTGGTATGGGTCAGAAACATCACTAGTAAACATACTAGGTGTTACGTACCTGTTGAATTCGCGCGGTAGTGCCTTGACTACTGCGAGGAATCGTGCACGTGTGTCGTTCACACCGTGCTCGTAGAAGTCGGCTTCTGCGTAGCAAAACCAGGCTTCGATGTTGTCTGGCCAGAAGGGCATAAGTTTAAAGGAAGGTGGGGACACGGTCTTTAACTTAAATACCTTGAGTGTCTGTTCAGTCATATTAATATATCAAGTAAGAAAAATGAACGAGTGGGAAATATTTATATATCCAAAAACACGGGAAAAATATCACAATGTATAAAAATTAAAATAGAACAATAATATATAAAATCACAAAAAGGAACAGACTCACAGTTTGCAATTTGGTGTACCAGATCACGTTAGGCTCAACAATGAAGATGCCACATGTATTCGGAATTCGACAACGCTTTAACCAGTAACACCTTCTAATATGAGGCGCACTCACCAAGTAAAATCAAAAGACAAAAGCGAGGAGGTTCGAAGATACATTTGATGAGCTATCAATATATCGAGGATCGTCTCATTACTCTACCATTCAATGAAAGAGGAATAAATATAAAGAGTTCAAATTCAGAATAAATTTTCGTTAGGAAAACAGAGTTGGTGAATGGTCTGTATCGGACACAACTAAAGACCTGAAACCCTACATTGATGTCAAGATTCCAGTTCATAGAAGGAAATTGGCTTATGCTAACTCATCAGAGATATTGAATACTGAATAGGCATACATTTCTGATGTAGAGCTACTGATGGATACTGAATGTTTCAGTGGTCCTATTACTTCTATAAACTTTCAAAGAGATGCGGAAGGAACTACTGAGACATTCCCATCGATCCAAACTAAAACTGGGTTTTATACTATGTCTGGAATTCTAGATTTCCTGCAGTTGGAATGGTCAAGAATGCAATTAGAACGAACACAATGGGATATTGAGAGAGCAGAATTGCATGTAATTTAATTATCTTTAGTTATTAGTTCTCTCAGGCAAGAATAGCATTCCTTCAGGGTAAATTCAGGGGGCTTGAATGTCTTCGGAATGATTTGATCCGTCGAATCAAAATGTTGGAATATGCCTTAATAAGAGAAAGAAGTAACAAAACTCAAGATGGGCAATCCAAAGAAAGCGAAGAAAATATGATAAGCGTGCATTTTTCTAGGTCTGATTCCGGTACGGATCATTCAAAAACAAATGTTGATAGTGAATGGCAAAATGAAAATATCCAGCTGAGCAAGTAATTTTCCATTTTTACTCACATACACAGGTACTTAATTGACTCATCTTCATCTAACGCTTCACAAACTTTTGGCAACCCAGCACTGTGTGATGCTTCTGGAGTCAGTTTGCTAGTCGGTGATGGTCTCAGTTCAGAAACGAATGTTCTCCAAAGGTCTCTTAAACATGGTACGTAGTTGTTTTGCGCATATAATATATATGCATAAAATCGAGACACAGTTCAAAGGTATATTAATAAAAACTGGCAGATATTCACAAGTCAAATTGCTATGAGCCGTGGACAGTCAGGCCGTACATTGTACTATATTGTATAGTTACGGACAGAATTCCTGCTAGATTTTTCTTTCTTTTTTTTTGAAAAAATAGTTGATGTAATTTCGGTACTAAACGTTCAAATTGTGGTTAGGGAATATCTTCTAGACTAGTAAGTGTTCATCTGGACTCTAACTTAGTGGATGACGCGTTGAAGTTTAAAACAGTAGTTAATCGGTCTGTCTCCTTGTTGTTATCAACACATTGGTTGCCTGGAGTTGGTTAGTTTCAAATAAGACAAAATATGCATCCTGGATTTCAGAGCTATTCACAATCAAATTTCCTGAAAACTCGTATTGGTAGAGTAGCATAAAGCCATTCAATTGAGATGTGCATATTGTTAACTGAGACAAATCAACTGCATTCCCGAATGTTAACAACAAGACGACGCGCACCTTTGTACTTTTTCATCCTGTATTTGTGTCCCTCGCTATCCCTAACATCCAGAAACAATAGGAAGTACAAAAACCTCATAAACCACATATACGTGTTATAGTTAAGTCATCGAAGCTTCCATAGTTACGTGTCTCAATATGATGTAAAAAATGTGTAACTAGAGGTCATATGATATCGCTTATTTATATATAAAACTAAAGTAAAGCTGCTTTTCTGGCGCTTTGAATTTTCCAGTAATTTTTTTGGCAAGTGTTTTACGAACGAATCTATATTCGAACAATCAAAAATGTGCATTAGCAATTATTTTCAGCTTCATGTATCAAAGATAGATTAGATTGGGTTGTATGGTATTATTTATTTACCTTAGTTAAACCCATCTAATTAGAATAGTCAACAGTCGAAAGCGATACTGACAATTTTTTTCACTAATATGTTTCGCAGTTTTTTTATTTCACTGGGACTTTTTACAGTATTATTTCTTTGCTCATATAGATGATTCTGAGTTAAAGGGTTTGCAAAATTCACTGGAACTTCCCATAGAAAATTGTGGCTTAGAACAAAATAAACAGTCACAAGATGGTCCGTTTGACTTCAGTTTGTCTAACAGTTCCAGTTTCGACTACTTATCACTTACGGTATGTACCTATAATCTTTCGTTGATGAGATGTTTTTTTTCATGTATTCATTCATGTGTGTAATTCAATAACCAGATACAGACCTATATATTCAACTTTAAACCGCGCTCTAATAATATCTTCTAATACTGTCCAGGTCCTGAAGCTGAAATAGTTGTATCTCCCATTGTATTTGGAGCCTCATGGTTAAAATATGAGTCTCTTAAACACTAAGTCAACATTCACTCGATCCTCACAGTAGTTCTGTAGATACAGTCATGCGATTTTTGCTGGGGGAGGCAAAAAATACCCGGCTAAATCGTTGCTAACTTCCACTTAATCAGTAGCTTGTGATCTGTTACTAAAACTTATGTGTGGTGATTGGGTCATATAAATTTTGAAAAAAATAGTATGAATGTGAAGAACAGAATGACTAAATGTTGTAGCAATAACTAATTTATATTTATGAAAGTCAGAAAGAAGTAGAAAACGATAAATTAATAAGAATAGTGGATTGCTTGAGTTTCTACTGTGCATAAGTTTTTAATTGTATATCTTTAAATCAATTCTTTAGACCGTGTAGTTGATTTCGAATGAAGGTTCTGGTGAAGCATTATGACCCAAACTTAATAAATGTTCCAAAATTAAACTGTTTACTGGATTCTGTAATCCTTAGGATGATGAGGCAAGAGACTGTTCGGGGTTGCTTTTAGGGAGAGTTCATATTTTGCGGCCAATACAACCCACTCCACAAGTATTTACCAGTTAACTTGCCTTTATAAAGCGCGTTCTACTGACCGCACAACGTTAAATCTCTCTTAGCGCATCTCCAAACAGTACCCTACCTGACCGTCCTAAGGATTACACAAGTCAACAAACAGTTTAGTCTTGGAACATCTTTTAGGTTCTGGTTGTATTGCTTCACCAGCATCTTTCAAAACCATCCTGTTATAACAATTTGTTTCAAAGGTATACAAAGCAAAACCTTTTGCATGAAAGAATCTCTAGCAACCCATCAATTCAAGCATAAACTGTGTGTATCAAAACAAAAAGTATAATCTTTTATTCTACAATGGTTTTAACGTTTATTTCTATTTTCCATTCTTAAAAGCCTACCTTGTTTTACTATTACAACATTTAATAAATTCGTTCTTTATACTCACTAAGTAGACAATCATCACTCCTCTACAAACAATCCTCATCTTAACATTTTTATTTGCCGCTGGATTTTTACATAACTTCCGTTCAATATTTGACTTTGGTAGGAACAATCGTCTTTGATTCCTCTTCGATGACTCAATGGATTCTATTTGTTATTTATATATATATATATATATATATATATATATATATATATATATATATATATAAACGCGTTTGTTTATTTTCTCTCCTAAAAATGCTAGGAAGAAGGGGATTTGACCTCAACAATTGAATCTCAGTGTATTACAGACCCAGAAACTGCTGAAGCACTTTTAGAATTTGAGCAACTTGTTGCGCAAAGTCCATGTTTGGATAAAACTCCTTCGATTGGTTAGTTTGCATTAAGACTAATTGAATTAACGTCTTAATAAATTCAAAAATACTAACTTATATCAATATATTTTGCGTAAGATTAAATTCCAAGTATCTCACACTTGTCTTATGACATAAGCGAGGAAAAATACTGTAATAGACTTATACTTACTTGTATGAAAGAATAAGCATGGGTGGTGATGCCTAATCCGATTAATGTGTCACGATATAAATGAGAGAAATATGTGAATGTTTAAAATTTATCTGTTACACTGAACATCAAGCTGACGTAAGTAAAGCATCCTATGTTATCCATCACTTACCACCCTACTTTACCGAATGGCTTATGTATATTTTCTATAAAAAAACAACTATTGTCATCTATCTTATAAAATAGAACCTCTTTATCCACAAAACATTTGTACAACTATTGAAGCTTGAGTCATTGTCTCAAATTTTATTTCATAAAGCTGAACGATATATAGAAAATTGCATTTTACACATTTACTTTCATACACTCGGATATGTTTCATATAGAACCACCTTGACCAAAATTACATCGCGAAACTCATGTTGATTTTGACTGGACTAAATATTCCGCCTTGTCCCTCCGTACTATTTAGACTTTGCCAATTTAATGTCTGTCATTTGTTTGTTTGTTCTAAAAAGCGACTTAAATTAAGTCCCAAAACATCGGAAATTCTAATTTCTGCTCACCAGGGTATCGAAAGTATATCATTATTTTATATTTAGACAACTTTGTTTCAACTGTTATCTTTTGTCTCCTTATTCTTGTGTAATTAACAGTAACATTTGACTGATGATAAAAACTTCATTTCTTGTTACTTTTGTGAAGGACAAGCACGATTCGTGTCATTACGTAACTCACGATCATCAACTTGATAATTTAATATTAATTGTTTAAACTGTGTATTATTATAGAAACGTAGGCTGACTACTTGGTCAAACTTATGAAACATAGGATTCGACACGAGTGTAAATAGATTTAAGATGCCACAGTACACCAACTCAACGTGATGAGACTAATAAGATGAGTGCCCCCAAATGCCCGGATACGGCCAAGAGTGGGGAGAGTCCGCTCTCCCTCTCGAAATGCTCTCACATGGACACGCATATATAGCCTCTGTCAGGGAAGTCCTACTCACTGCCTTCACGTGGCATTACTGTTGTTTACGAAAATGAGAGGATGAAAAGCGAATGTCCGGCGCTTTAACCGGATCCCAAACCAATGGTGCACATGGGCTCCAGTATCCTGCGGGAACAAATGGCGTATGAACCAATCGTTGGTCACCGGCTAACATGGGACTGCATCTCCTTACGATGTTCCACTGCCTTGTGGGTCAGACGTTCAGGTCGAAGGCTCGGGGTGTGGCCCCCTAAGAAAACCACCTGCTTCGGTTTGGGCACCCGGTCAGTATCACAGCCCTCACACAAATCAATTGAGATTCGCGTGGCGCATATGTAATAAGATGAGTAGCAAAGGATTCGAACTGCTAGTGAAATCAATAATATTAATGATAACGAAAAATAAAGAATAATTCTCCAGAGGAGTGAATAAATTTGTAGGTCACAAACTATAGAATAATATTATAAATTCAGCATCTAAGCGGAGATAAAGAATGAATGTATATCTACATAACTTCGGTTGCCTTAAAGTCATATGATTCAATATCAACTGCTAGCTACTATTATTACGCTATTTAAAATCCAGTAGTTTGAACATACCAACAAGGTTCAGTTCAACAGTTAGTGATTTCATGCATTGATGCAACGTCTTGTTTTGGCTATCGCTAGCTCTCTTCTAATCTACTCTTAAACCAGTTAATATACCGCGTTAGCTGGATGGTGGTTGGGAGTACGTTACATATTTCCAGTCACTTCAGTCATTGACAATTCACAATATTATTAACCGGCTCTCCGTCTTACTTTAGTAACCTGCGTCTTCTCTCAGTATGTGATCAACGAATTAAAACGAAACACTCTTCTGTTTAGTCTGACTTTTAAACATCTTAAAGAGGATTTCCACTTTATTAGAAACACCAAATAATTTCAAGTTGTTCGTTCTGTTGTCATCGTATCTTCGTAACGTATCTTCATGGTTTCGCTACAACATTCAAGAAGTTCTGATTCTTCCTAGTTGATTTTGTTGGCTATTGACATCAAAGCTATAATTGTATTTAATGGTTAAAAAAGGGGTTTAAAACACTCCATATCATGATTTTTTGACAAGAAAATGAGCAACAACGTCTTCTGTGGATCCAATCTGGTAGGCCATGAATAATAAATTCTCAAGATTTAAAATTCCACTATTCAGTTCTGAAAGAGGTCGTATTGTGAAGTACAGGAAATATTAGTCCCTGATTCGTTATTTTAGTTTTTATAGCACTACCTTCAAGCTAACCATACTGAATAACACATTCTAGACAAATTATTTTCTTGATGTTGTCTAGCCTACTGTATTAAAATTCATATCATTTTCTTGTCAGTTATTAAGTGACGTCAGTTTAGTAAATTATTATTACACCTTCATAGGATCGGGAAGTGAACGTCATTTTAAACTGGTTGTAAGTCTTCCCCCCCCCCCACGCACACTTAAAGCTTATTGACAGATATTGTTGATATTTATTTGCCAAAGCAAAAGTATGCTGATGTTATCGTGGAGAGACATTATTGTTTGGGATGTAGTTGTACTACCTCCTACGGATAAGCAAGACAAACAGCCCAGTCTAATCTGTTTTCAGTATAACTAATCAGCTGTTTTTTTTTAAATTTAAATCATCCTTTATGCTTGTCTTTATTTCCTGGTCGTATGTCTGTCTATCTACCAACAACCAATCAGTATGCTTATGCTAGCTTTATCGATTCAATTTTTAAATAGATCGATAAGACTTTATGAAAGTTTCTGCAGATATTTCCCCTTGTTTTAAGGTTATGCAACCTTGCCATTCGCCTCTTGTGTTTTTCATTATCTCGCTTATCAGAATAAGAGAATCATAGTTGGTTTTCATGTGGAAAAATGTCTGCAGGATTTAAAAAATAATAATATGCATAGTTCGTGCGTTGATAAACATCGATAATGTTAATATTACAATTATAAATTAATAAAACATTAAAATTACAAACTTATTTAATTGATGTGAATACCGTTCAGGTAGCCAGTAGTACTGAATTATTACCGTAATCTCTGAATATAATTAGTCTCTATCAGGCAAGCAAACAGGATTACAATAGGTATCAGAGGCATGGATCTGATGTACGTACTATTCATCAAATAATCAATCGTTAACAATTGTCAGGTCATCTTAAAATAACTTGGTCTTTTTTGGAATATTGAATAGACCAGAATATAGTTATATATTAATTCTGAAGATTGTAGCAAGATGTTTGTTGACTCTTGTCAGTATAAAAACGTCAAATCAAAATTTAGCTTTAGGAAAATCGGTAATTTTCAATTTGATTTGTGTTGAAACTATGTATTGTTGACTGAAGTCTTAAGAGCAACAAAATAACGTTATTTAAGACATAATTAATTGTTTACTGGGAAATGTTCAACATTTTACCAATCTGCATTAATACCGCAGCAAAATCTTTATGGTGTGATCAAAAATGATTACAGATGTCAAACACGCACACAAAATGGGAATATTTCTAAAACAATTTAGTATCCATAATCTTATCAAGATAATCACGTAATATTAAGATCTATTTTCTGTTATTTAAATATTTTCTATTTGTTTGTTTCAGAGGTAGTTGGAAATTTCCAAGTATTAAGAATAGCTATTGAGTCAATCCCCCAGTTTATGTATTATTCACTGAACTAATAATTAGCTTATCCACTTAAATAAACTACTTTTAGAAATGTCATTGAATCTGTGAGCATGTACGATATATTTTTGCTTTAAGACATTCACTCTCAATTTAGAATTTCGATTAAAACAACTGGATAGCATCTTCGTATAATAATTGTGACTTAAAGCCCTGAGTATATATGGTATTCGCACTTAATGACTTGTATTTATAATAAGAGTTAAATTTGTTTTATGGATCTCTCTGTTAATATCTTGATGTATGTATTCATTATCCAAAATGCAAAAAAAAAATTAGATGCTTCCAGTAGGTTCAACTTTAGAATATAAACATAATAAGTTAAGTCAACCTTCGCTAAAGTCATCACTTCGAATATGTGTATACAACGAAACAGAGTACTTTGCTTTTGTGTAATATTCACGTAATGCAGTGATGCAGCAGTCATAAAACTATCGATTATCTTTTATCAGTTTGATGGTGAGTGAACTAGTAAAATTTTTTATTCTTAGACTAAATATTGTCTCTAACATATTTGAGTAGTTTTTCACAATATTTATTATTATTACTGTTCTGTCCTACTAGAACATGTAAAACATAATGAGTCCTTACACAAGGATTGGGATAATTTAAATGAACACGAACTGTTACAACGTTTCAAAGAACAGTATCGGGCAGACCGTTCACATGGTAAGCTTGATCACTATCATTCTGCATAAATCATCTTTTCTGATTTTTTTTCTATCCATTCAGTAAGATTGGTTAATCAGTTATTTCGTTTTCATTTCTGTGTTATATGCTATTGTGGGAATATTAACCACGAACTTTATAGACATTCTGGCTATTAGTATAATCCAGAAGGAGTATATCGTCTTATTTGAAGCCGATCAGCAGTATGAGTTCTTGTTAATTCTCGTATTGACACTCAGATCCACTGCTAATTACAGTCTTAATACACGAAAATTTGTAGCTAAAAAGGCATCTACTGAGGATGTAAGTACGTCAAAAGAGATTGATCTAAAACCTATTTCAAATATCATGAACAGGAAAACATAAATATGAATAAACCTTCCATTCTGTTATATTATTTACATGGATTACAGTTTTTTTCAAATATTTACTTCAATTTTAATAATAATATTTTACTTACCTCGTCTAACCTAAGATGCTTTGTTCGTATAAAGTAATTCGTAGTTTTTTTGTTTTTTTGAAAATGCTATCTCGAAATTTTGTTGTCCGAAATTATCGCTTGGGATAAGTTTTTATTTAATAATATTTAATTAGTATATAATTAAGAATATGAAAAAATTGGGATAATTTTTTACTGGAAAAAGGAGTAAAGAAAATATATTTTAGTTTAAATATATTATAATGTCATTGATCACATTATATATTTGTTGTACCTGTAGTAGATAAATAGGTAAACAATGAACTCTCTGACCAGTGGAGTCCAATCTTATCGGATATCAAGCCGTTATTCACCGATGACATTGGAAGGCCGCGCAACATTACGAATTGATCGAAGTTAGGCATGCCATACCATTTGGTACTGGCTCAATGGTGTAGAGTTTAAGTGTTCACTTGCGAGACCAAAGGCCCTGGATAAATACTACTACTAATGAGTCCTACAGTAGGACGAAACAGTCGTCCAGTGTATCCTGGTTGTCAATGGTTATCTAACTAAGATTAATGCATGTTGTAAGCTATGAGAAATGATAACTGTTTAATTCCTACTAAACAGAAAAAATTCACGTAGTGAAGGTGAGAATAGTTTTTGTTCTTAGCATAATGGGTTGTCTTCATTAAATCATTTTCATCAATTACATGAAAATGCTTTTCACTAAGTATAACTAATTCATTATTGTTTGATGTGTAATGATATTGAAATTCAAATTTGGCTGATTACAATCGTGAAAGTATCTTCAAGAATTCGAACCATTGCTTTTCATTAGAAAATCATGCTATTCGATTTTATTCTGTGATAGATGTGTATGTTTAAATCCCACTAACAAGAAGCAAAGGATTTATGTCTGATCAAGCTTGTGTGTACCAATTCTAACTGTCAGACAAATTTTGGTGCATAAACGTTTTTATTTGATAAATCGGTTACATTTAAATTACATTATTATTATTATTATTATTATTATTATTATTATTATTATTATTATTATTATTATTATTATTATTATTATTATTATTATTATAGGTAGAGACTAACCTGATTATATTGGGGGAAAATCAGATGTACTATTTAAAACTAAGGTGTATATTATGTAAAAAAAAATTATAGATTATTGAGTTATGGTATTCGCTTAAACGACAAACAATTGTTGAATGCAGTTTTAATAAATACTATATGTTTTACTAATATTAAAAACTAACATCTATTTAAATGTTTTTCAATGTTTAATATACTATGGTAAAATATGTTTCCGGCTTTTTTGTCTTGGGTTGATAAAATGTCTTTACATCGTTACAGAACTTTTATTGCATAAATACTTTTGGGGTTAGTTTAATTTGCTGTGTGAGAATAATTGTTAAGCAAGGGCAGTAAACATTAATCAATTTTAAGAATGAGTTCAACTGATCAAGTGTTCTCCACGAGACTTGAACTTTATGGGTTCATTGGTACACATTGATAAACAGTTCTATACTAAGACAAAATAATTATCTAATGCTGTTTACTTTTGCAATGGTACCCTACCTAAAATCATTTTGTAACAAATACAATTTATAAATTCAATCTCCAACAAAACCCTTCTAAATAAAAAACAGTAAATATAATAGTATGTAGTATGATATATATACACTATATTGTTTTCTTTTTAATGATCAACATGATAAACTTGTTTTTTTGTTTCGCTTTTCAATACTCTTCAATTTCTTCTAGTCAAGTCTTCACCTCTGTCTCTTCATTTTCCTCTTATTTCTAATGTAAAATTAAAAGAAAACTTAAATATAGATGATAAAAAGTTGAAAATCACTTCATTACCCAATGATTTAAATATTCAACAATCTAGTTTTAGTAGTAATAATAATAGTGGTCAATCGATAAATTTCGATGAAGTTGAAGATGAATTAGATAATATACTACCGAACTTTGATATGTTAATCAATCAAAAACATCAACACCGTCACCAACAACGAAATGTACCAAAAAATGAAATTTTACACAATCCTATTATTACTACTACTAATACTACTGCTACAACCACTGCCACTACAAATATACTATCAAATCAATTAAATTCAACAAATGAATCAACTTTAAGACTAGAAGATTTGGCAAATCTTTCTACAATGTCAAAAAGTGAATTCAATTCTAAACAAGCACATGCAGTTGCTTTAGCAATGGATAATTTGGATGGAATGAGTGAATGTCTGATTAATAGACCATTAAATGAGAAAATTAATCAATCCACACCAACACAAAAACCTACAACATGGATAGCAAAATATACACTACGCAGTCATTTTGATGCTATTCGTGATATTTGTTTTCATCCTAGTGAATCAGTTTTAGTTACATGCAGTGAAGATCATACTTTAAAATTATGGAATTTGAATAAAACTATTCAAACGAAGAAATCTTCAATGTTTGATGTTGAACCGGTAAGTATAATTATAAAGTTCATATATTATTTTAAATATCATAGGCCAATTATTTATTCTTATAAAAGCTAGTATATGTTAGACGATGAATAATTCTACTAATAAACGTCATAAATCAGAGGATATTTTATGCATTTCATGATCATAGTTTAAATCATGAGATAATTCAGCTGAACCGCCACTGGCAACCAGGATTGCTGTTTTGCCTCAGTAAGGGACTCCACTAGTCATGGTTTGTCATTAGATTTCCAATAATTGCATCTTGAAGCTAGTCACTATCGAACACATAATTATCATTAAGACAGGGGATTATAGAATTTTCATAGTTCAAACCAAGAACTGTTCTTAGGTAGACCATCATTAAAAACCAGGAGATACTTTACAACTGCTTCGTCCTAGCAGTTCCATATAATTCCTAGTAAGCGAATATAATTACAAGAAACATCATCACTTTGGTCTGTTTCAGTGCCGGGAATCCTTCAACCCCGAGTGAAGCCTCACCTAGGTGGGCTGAAGCTCTCAACGAACTCTAATCAAGTGATTTCGGACATGTATTTTTGTCAATGGAAATGTCTCACTTCCGTTCCTTTAAAATTTATATGCTGAGGATTCCATATTGTAATATTGAATAAAACCACCATTACTATATATTGGTGTTATTGAGTTCTCCAAACCAAATCTTTGGAATGCAGAGATTTTATTGTTGTTGTAGATAATATCACCAATGCTTATTTCATTTAAAATTGATCCTCTTGCTCATTTCACGAACCTTAAGTCAGTTTGTTCTGGTGACTTTATTTGTTATTGATTGTCGTCGTAGGCATTCCAGTCTTCCTTCGTTCTTGTATTTAAGTTAATTATCTTGTTTCGTTGACGTCTGATCATTTTCAAACGCGTTTAGTAAATGGGATCTAAATCGACGTATTTACTAATCACTGATTGATATAAATATCAGACTTGCAGAAGTTCTCTGGTATTCCTAAAGTTTCCCTGACCCAGAATTCAGACGTTTTCGAAGTAGAATTCATGTTCCTAATTTTCACATACACTGATTAACTATAAAATATATGTATGATGTGTTGTACTTGCCTTCTTTTCCTAGCGTCATTTGACTTGGATAAAATACAGTGAAGCAATTGTGTTGGTCTGTAAGCGATATTGATTTCAAAGGTTTTAAAATCCTCATAGCAGTTTCTGAGATGATTTTCACATATGGTAGGACTGTCCATCTCCTTTTCTAATGGTCGGTCGATTTGCCAGGGTTGTTATTTTTATAGAAAATGAGCTCCAATTTTTTTGCTCTATGAGAGTACTGGAATGCATTTCGGCTCTTCAAATCATATCTGTGTACAACTCTTTTTGCGTGTTGCTGCGTTGTTACCGTTTGAGTTTAATATTTCATCAGTCTAACTTGGCTTCCTTTATACTTGTATCTTAAAATTTCCTCTGTTTGTTCTATGCAGTAGAACATTCAAGATTGAGATTTCGTTTTCTGAATCTCCTTGCTTTGTAAATTTGGTGTCGCCAAAGATTACCATTAGTCACTTTATTAGTACTTTAGAGCTAGTCTCCCTTCAGGATAACAAATTTATCATCTACGTACCATATATACTTATAACAGTATAGGCTTACTCGATGCACTTTCTTGTGTGTTCATTTTACAACAAATGTATTTTCTAAACGTTATTTTTTCATTCCAAACTGATTTTATAGCTGGAGAAAAAAGTTGACTATCACCAGTGTTATATCTAGAAGGTTGTTTACTTGATATACCGCGTATAACTGAGCACTAGAACGCCAAAACCCTTCCAAGTCACAAAGAGAAGACAGAAGACTAATGAAGGGAATATTATTCCAAACAGTGTCCATTATAGTACAAAATTGTCAGCTATTTATAATTTTTAGTAGGAACGAAATCATCATTACAGTCCTCCAATCCACATACAGGGGGTTAATAGCATTGTCCAATCGGGAAGTTACACGTAGGAACTCTAGAATATTCTTCCGAAAGGTGATTGGATGGAATATCTTCGGTTCCTTCTGAGCCTCTTACAGCTTCCTCGAGTTCACCCGTGATTCGTCGTCACAACCAGACAGCTAATTCGATCCATTTTAACCTCGTCACCGGGAGTAGTATGTTCACCCATAACTGCATACAGATTCAAGTCCTAGGACATTCAGTTCTCGCGATGAACATCCCGTTATTCACATTTCGACTAAATTTTATTTTCATAGTAAACAGATCTTCACAAACCACAATTTACTTAAACATATATGCTATCGATTCATCTATTTAACATTTTTATTATTTACATTAATTTTAAATAATTGGTTTTATTTAAACAATTAATATGAATTAAGTGAAATAATTCATTCATCACTCGTTCTAGATAATATTATCATTAATATTATTGACAAGTGTGTTTAACCTAATAGGTTTTTGTTTTCCTGTACAACTAACTATATGTTTGCGTGTTAGCTTTAATCAATGAACACACGATGTATTTGTTGACTATTTTACATTTCTCTATCAATGGCTTTAAAATATTGAATAAAGTGCGCATGCATATGATACGTTTATTGATTAGCATCTTTCGTTTTTTCACTATTTTGTATTTATACACAACTTGAAGAACTGTGTTCAATTATTAAAATGTATAAATTTCCTGTTGCGTGTTTTTAAATAATCATGGTCTGATTGTTGAAACATGAAACATTGTAGTGGAATGTACCTAGTTCTTGAAACATATGTCTCATCACCTTTTCTATTAAGATTTCATTGATAACACGCACTCCAATCAGTTATAAAGTTGACCTCTTATAATGCAAGTTATTTAATATGTGCCCATCGTTAAGCGTTATTTATATCGTTTTAACAATATTCCAACATTGTATATACACTTTACTACTGGTTTCTATTTCTTATTCTTCCTTCGGATAACAGATATATACATTTCGTGGGCATAATTCACCAGTTTTATCAGTGGCAATGGTTCCTAGTTTATTGAAAGTAGATAATTCATGTCAATCAGGAATAATGATTTCACCGATCTATATATATTCTGGGGACTTATCAGGTTGCATACGTAGTTGGTGTGTATCTAGTCTACAATTAGATCCCTATGACACTTTCGATACAACAATGATGGGTCCTATCTTTGAAGGTCATACTGACGCAGTTTGGTCATTGTGTTCACGTGTAAGTGTATTTTGTTTGTTTATTTTTTGGTACATTTGTTGTGCAAAATAATCCGTTTTTTCTTGTTGTTCACTTGTTACATACTTATCAGTCCTTCAATATAGATAATGAATTAGTTTAACTTCATATTTCTCGATTTGTTATTAAGGTAATTAGTTGACTGGTAAATCCTGATAAACACAACTGTGTATTTAAAGTTTCCAGTTAGCCTACGAATGAAGGGACGATTAAACTATTCTAATACTGGTGGTTGTATCTCGAACTTGTTAACGGCAGTTGATATACAAAGCCTCAACAATTAACGGTTAACAGAGGAAGAGGGCGAGGTGTAGGAAAAATCCATATTCAAGCAAAATAACTTAAAATAGTAGAACTCAGTATATATAGTAACGAAAGTGTGACCTCCAAGCACTCGGGAAACTAACGAACGATTGATAGTGACAGTCAATCAGAAAAGGACGAAGGTCATATAAAATATTGAATTAGAAAAAAAGTATTCACTGTTACCGTTCCTAGTAAAACAGCATAATTTACAAAAATTAGGAGATTCAGT
Organism: Schistosoma spindalis; assembly: GCA_946903255.1. NCBI lineage: Eukaryota > Metazoa > Platyhelminthes > Trematoda > Strigeidida > Schistosomatidae > Schistosoma > Schistosoma spindalis. The sequence goes on along the minus strand of OX336420.1, from coordinate 24,740,491 downwards.
GATCACTTTAGCGGTAGCCATGGTAAAATGTTAAAAGCGTTACCATTTCAATGGCAATGTACAAATATGAAAGAGATTGATTTAAAGGATGAATTTCCAACCACTTGGATATGAAAATTCATAGATGTTATTGAAAAGCAATAATAACAACACCTATTTACAAATAGCTGTAAATATATATAAGGTGTTTTGTCACGAATTTATTTGGTTTCAAGTATTAGCAGAAGTAAATGTTTGAAATTGGCGTGTCGTTTACCTGTGACGTATAAAACAATGTTTGTATAATGAACATTCGCGAAAACTCAATCGGTTGTTGAAAGCATACTACTAAGATTACTGTCTGTAACAGATTGGTCAAAGTAAAACATTGATATATACATATAATGTAATTTAAGTAAAATGTCATAATAATCCGGCGATATTTTTATAGTCCGTAAAATAAGCTGTTCTCTCTCTCTCTCTCTCTCTCTATATATATATATATATATATATATATATATTACAGTACGATGGCTTACTACTTTCAACTTCCTCTGATGGCACTTCTCGTCTATGGCATTTACGTCCAAATTCATTTGTCAGTTCTGATGTATATTACATTAGTAACATGCTTAATAAATGTGAGGATATATCTCAACAAGATTCAGTTCCCACTTCAGCTACATTTTTATGTACCAATCTGGCCCAATTCGCTGCTGGCTTCAATTCAGGTCATGTATGTTTATTCAATTTGGAGACACATCAAATTGTTAGAAATTTCCAGATTAATAAGACAGGTTAGTAGTTTAAGATAGTATAAAAAGTATGGTCTAGGATTCTTATTTTGTTTAATTTCCAATATGGGTTTTCCTCATTTCACGAATTCAGAAAATTTCATGCTGCTTTTTTAGATATTGATATTCAGGACTGAAATTCGACTAATCTGTTGGCATACTTGGATCTTGAATGAATTGGTTCGATATAGTAGCATTTTAATATATTTGGTTTGCGACTAACAGTGAAATTTAAAATGTTCGTTCCCTCTTATTTAAGATTTTTCAGTTTGATGATGATCACTTTAAAACTGAATACTTTTCGCTTCAAGCTTTGACACTTCACCCACTAAACTAGAATCCAAATCAATATTAACTAATCCAAAGGGTCTTCGCTAACCACGACTCATACATACAAAGACTTTTTCACTAGTATCTACTGATGAATTGATGCTCTCTATTCTAGGTGTAACAGACTGTGACTCAGAAAATCAAATAGCTATCACACTTGGGTTAGAATCAAAGTCAGTGAAGACTACGCTATAGGTTTCTATTAAAACATCAATATGGCTAATAAGTGATTCTCGACTACACTTAATGTTAGGTTTTCCTCTTGCAAACATCTTTTATATTCTTGAAACCCATCCTACGATATCTTGTTTTTTGTGAAATTTCAATTGGCATTAAATCTATATCACTTTTGTCTTCAAAAAAATGTAAAACTAGTCAGGAAATCTGTTCATAGTTCCACAAACTATCAAACCTTACTACCAGATTATGCATGGCTCATAATAATTCAGTTCGTAATTATTTACTAGGTAGTATATCGTGAAATTGTGTCCCGATTCTATATATATGTGCGGTTATGCAATAATAAAAATCTGGTTAGTGTAATCATCAAAACCATGTATTAAAGTAAATGTACAGAGGAGCTGTGTTTTTAGTTTACATGAACTGTGGCTAACAGTAGGATCCATATGCGCATTTCGTCCTATTTAAGATTTAATTACAGAATGTACTTATATGTCGGTGTCGTCATTCACATTAAGACATAAACCTAAGATCTTTATTTTAAATGATAACGCGTTATCTACTAAACTACTCAATCCAGATAGTCACTGCCTTGTCCATTGGGTATGATGTTTATATTATTAATAGTAATAATGATAATTAGTATTTTTCAGCTTAAATTGTTAACTAGCAGTTGTAATTTGTTTGAAAACGATCTTTATTTTTCAATTACTTTGCTGATGTACTCCGTAGTATTAGTGTTCTTTTCCTAATTTATATCGATATTAGTGTATTCTGCACTACTTATTCGATTATGATTTGTGTTATTAATCATTAACACCTACTGACCGTTTGTAATTACACAGTATAAAATGATCAGCACATTTGTACATTCATGATATGAATGTAAGATAATATAAAAATGAATTAAGATTATTAATTGTTGTTGATATGTCTTGTTGTTTGAATACTACTTTATTATATCTGGTCGTCGCTGATTGTTGTGTCGGAAACACTTATCAATTATACTCGAAACAAGGGACCTCTGCGATTCCCATGACGCGAAAGTAAGAACACAAAGACTGGTATAAGTGAAGATTTATTAACCCCAAAACTTGACAACAACGACCCTAGTCGAAAATACACTCATTTATTTATTGATTGTACACCCATTTTGATTAATGATTAGAATGAAATTACATATATGAAAAATACTCAGTTATCACAAATCACATATAGAGCATAGTTCATGTGAATTGAATATAAGAATATCGTATATTATACAGAAAACATCATACGAGAAAAGCAAACTAAATATTAAAGTGAATAATCATCACATTGAATCAAAACGGATTTAATGATGAATAAAACTCGTAATGAGTAAATCAATCGAATTTTGACTTTTCTTCCTATCATATCAACTCCCCTTTTTTAATGGATACGTTTTCTGTGGAGTCTGTTTGAAAAGATTGTTCTGTATCGTACTTGCTTGGATCTTGGCATTGATTTTACTCCTGTGACTGAAATTGTCATGTTCTTACACCAGTAACCGCGTCGTTTGTTGCAACAGCGACTTGATAAATAAAAGCAGAAGTATGTTCGTGACTGAGGAAACACGATTCGGGATACGTTAAACTGACAACTGAGTTAATAACTGGAACCAGACAGTTATCTTGGAAACTGAAACTTGTAAATTGACTCGGTCAGCTATTGTTGCGGTTTCCGTTTTTTTCAAAATCTCCGTCGCCACTGTCAAATAACGATCATGACAAGGACCACAGGCAGCCATCATATTCTTTGCATCGAACATTTGTTGTGTCAGTTCAGGCACAGATAGTGAGCGGTACTGTTGACTGCTACGACTTGTCAGTGGAGCGAATCCTGGCATGAAGAAATGCAGTCGAGGGATCGGGACCATATTCACTGCCAGTTTCCGTAGATCAGCATTCAATTGTCCAGGGAACCTGAGACAGGTAGTCACTCCAGACATGGTTGCACTGACCAAGTGATTTAGATCTCCATAAATGGGGTTATTTAACTTGAGTGTTCTGAAACATATGTCATAGAGCGCTTCGTCGTAGATGCAGAAAGTTTCATCAGTGTTCTCAACAAGTTGGTGTACAGAAAGTGTAGCATTGTATGGCTCGACAACAGCATCGGAGACTTTGGGTGATGGGACCACAGAAAATGTATTTATAATCCTGTCAGGATATTCTTCTCGAATCTTTTAAATTAACAGCGTCCCCATAGTTCTTATCATTATTATCTACGCTTATAACCAGTCAGACATATGCGTTTAATTTGATGAATTTATTATTTAGACTATAAATTTGTTCGATATAATTCTTTTGAATGGTAACTGTTCAACAGCTTTCAGGTCAGCTGACGAATTGATCGACTATGTACGTTACAATACCTTATTGCTAACTGTATTATAACTATTTGACTGAAAACCATTATATGTGCTATTACGTAGACAATGTATTCATTTATTTATTATCTCAGATGTCAGTGATACTTCTCAGGACGCAAATGTATACTCTGTAAATTCTGTCATTTCTCATCCTCATCTCTCATTAATAATCAGTGCCCATGATGATCGTCAAATTCGATTTTGGGACTCGTTAAGTGGCAAATGTGTTCATTCATTGACTGCTCATTTGGATTCAGTAACAACACTCAGTTTAAATTCAAAAGGAACATTATTACTCTCAGCAAGTAAGAACAATCTCATTTTTGTTTATCTGTTTTTGTGAAAAATAATGCTATCTCATACTTTATATAGATTTTCTGAAGCTTCAATATACAGGTTTGCTTAGTTGCCAATTATAGATAATTTATATATCACATTAAGTGATATTATTGATACTACTATCTAGACAGAAATTTGTGAAGTAAATTTTCACTTCAATTTAAGATAATAAGTATATCCATTAACAACTGTTGAGCATCGATCCTATCAATTCTTACATGAATAAACTGAACTGATCTTAATATCTCGTCTTAACACCAATTATTTTATTAATCAGTCTGAAATTCAACATAATAATGCTTTTAATTTGATATGATACTATTTACAACTGTAAACAAATCTCAAATGATAATTAGTAGTGTTGTACTATGTTTCTGTTTGATTGACTTGATTGATAACCTGAGCGCTAACCTCGTAATTTTCTGTTATTTCTTTAATTAACTGATGAAATGAATGTAAGTTGATTAATCTTATTTCATTGACACAATATGTTCGCAACATTGTCAATGGAATTCATTTTCATAATTATTCATAAATTTTAGTAACCTTATTTTATGATAGTCGACACGTCTTGTCAATTCATATATTATTCTCAGGATGAAATTTCAAAATTATCTCTTGTTTACGTTAACTTTAATCGTCTCCCACCATATATTTTTGTTTCACTCTACGAGGGATGAACTTCAGTTGCTTCAATTTTGTCAAATTAATGTTTTAAAACATAAAATTCTGTTCTAGAGGTTTGTTTTTACTTGATTTAAGGATCAAATCAGGGCATTTGTACAAATAAGTATAAATGTATGTAGTATGTAACTCATTTTTCAAGTATTTGTCTGTCCAGATAGATTAAACGAATTTTGAACTGGCGGCTTAGTGTTTATGAACCTTATGTGTATCTTTTATTCAACTAGATAAAACGTCTGAAAACAGAGTTGCGAATTCACTTTATTTTATTCGATAATGTCAAAAATATTTATCTAATTTTCCAATTTGAACAGAGGCTCATAAGATAACATCGTTTTCAAATTCTGTTCTTGTTAATTCTGAATGCTAATATTTTGAACTGAAATATCTCTACGACTGTTTTCAGCATATCACTTATATGTTATGGTATTTGTTAATGTGGTAAACTTATTTTTTTGTCTACCTACAGTCAAATAACGGCTTATTTCTGACAGTGTTTACATAAACATGTTGGTAAAGAAAAAAACAATCAAGTTAAACTTTTCATATGTTGATACTGGTTTAAATGTCAAATTGATTGAATAGTTAGTTTTAAATTACAGTTAATTTTAGTTTCATTAAAATTCAGATTTTAGTTATATAGGATCACATATCTAGATTTTACTAGAAATATGATTAGTTGCACACAAATGAAATAATATTAAGACTTACAATTTGATTTCGTTATTAAAAAAACGCTCTTAAGCTAATCTTATCATATTTTTCTTAAATATATGAACCAGAATATAACTTAATATTGCATTACATTTTTCAAGGTCATGACTGTTCCATACGAATATGGGATATCAATACAAAATCGTGTATTCAAGAAATTACAGGTCATAGAAAAAAATTCGGCGAAGCTATCAATGCAGTTGCATTTCATCCAACACAACATTTTATGGCTAGTGCTGGGTCTGATGCATTGGCCAAAGTATATGTTTAAAAACTTATGAGGAAAAATGAAGGCGAGTCGATTTAATGTTTGCTGATATTTTAACCACCAATTGTATATACCTATATTATTTTTATGTACATTTTTATTATTATTAAAATATTCTGTTTAAGTATTATTTATTCCTTGCTTATTGACGTGAATTTTTCTTTACAGTAATGTGATCAATTATTTAACACAGTTCTTTTTTATTTTTGTTTATCATCTTCTTTCCAACCTGTTATTTAATACTACAAACTAATCTTGTCACATATATTATATCCAACTAATTGATGACTGTTCTTTTACGTCAATCATCTATAACATTTGCTACCAACTTACCGGTGTTTGTGTTCAAGTACGCATTATCTTTTATACACTGAACAGGCTAGCTACCTAACTTTTTCTTTCAACCAATATGTACAATATTTTATTTCTGTAGTATTTTTATCATTTAACTTTAAATTTATTATTTTAATAAAATGCTCACTGCACACACTGTATGTACCTGCAGTTGGTTGATATGTTATATTGAAAGGTTTTTATTTCTAATGGTTTAAAGCTAAAACAAGTTTTTTATTCACTTCATTTTTTTATAAAATTGATTAGTAATAGACATTGGATTTCAGACACATATACCGCAACAATCTAATGTAAAAGCACGATCGGATCTATCCTATTATATGTCAGTAACAGCAATAAATTACGGCACTGTAAAATTTCATGGAGTAAATATCCCTTGCTGGTATGTGGTTCCAACTATCTAATATATTGTAGGGAAGTTTTTTTATTTCAACAGGATCGTAAGTAATTCTATGAATGAACTCAAACATCCTACTTGGTAAGAAAACGTATGTTATAATAAGAGGATAAGATAGTAAATAAGACTACAAAATAAATCTGAGTAGCAGCTTATAAATATGTGTGTATCAAACACTGGTCTATGATTCCCGTCGCTAGGTTATACACAAAGGACACAGGTAGAACATCATATTCATATTTATTTATGTGAACACAGATATTGGTACAAGGAGGCAACAAATACATATGCGCCACACAGATCTCAACAGATATGTGTGAGGGCTGTGATACTGCCCGGGTGCCCAAACCGAAGTAGGTGATTTTCTTAGGGGCCACACCCGGAGCCTTTGACCTAAAGGTCTAATCCACAAGGCAGTGGAGCGTCGTAAGGAGATGCAGTCCTATGGTAGCCGGTGACCAACGATTGGTCCATACACTATTTGTTTCCTCAGGTTGCTGGGGCCCATGTGCACCATCGGTTTGGAGTCGGGGTTTCCCAACTCCCCTAGGTGGACTCTCCATGTCCACCAACCCGGTTAAAGCGCTGGACATTCGCTTTTCGTCCTCTCAATTTCGTAAACGAAACCCCGTCACGAGAAGGCAGTGGGTAGGACTTCCCTGGCAGAGGCTATATACGCGTGGCCATGTGAGAGCATTTCGAGAGGGAGAGCTGACTCTCCTCACTCGGTCATACCAGGGCATTTGGGGGCAGCACGTAGAATATCATAACAAAAGCACTGTAATTGCTTCTTTTACACAACCTAACATGTTAAATGTTTACTACCTTAAAGATGGAGGGAAATTATGCCGGTTATACATACCTTATAAATTTTGTTGTGTACACGAAGATAACATTAGAATGTTGAATTGTTGTATAGTAGTTTTTATTGGAAATAAGGCATGTGTTTCTTAGAAATGAACCCCGTTTAAATTTAAACAGGCTGTGTACGCTAACTCCAGGATAAAAGTATATAAAGATATAGACGAAACTATTGTTCAGTTATTTTAATAATTAAATGCATCGTATTAAATCATTACAAGTTCATGTAGTCAATTTGAAGTCACTTTTCCTGCGTACACTAAGAAACGCTGATACCACCCAGCTCCTCAAGCCTAATTCAAGTTGGATTTTGAACATATGACTTGATGTGCTGAGCTTGAATTGTTAGTCAGTGATAATGTACAATCGATAGCCAAATACCATGTAAGAAAAATATAACCTGAAATATTACGCTAATGTATAAACTGTCCATATATCACATTCGACCATAATTCTATATTTTTAATTATTGACCAAAGCTCATTATCTTATAATATATGGATTGACTGATTAAATTAAATTCAAGCTTCTCAAATGATTGAACATCACAAGTAAACTAAAACTGCTAAGAATAGTGGTCATAGATCCTACAAAACTTCTCTAGTTATTCCGTATAGCTAAAATGAGAAAAGATGCCCTAATCAATATAAGCCTAGTGATCACCGATAAAACAGCTTATTTACAAACCAGCTTACAATTTTAATCACTAGCTACATTTGTTGTCGATGTGTAGGAAGCATTTAAACTAACACCAAGGGGGTGTGCTTTTAGGATTTCGTAATACTTGGAAATATTCAGGTCCAACAATTCATCACCGAACGCGACTAGCTTACTTACCAGTCGTCAACCTGTATAAGATCATTAATTACCATAACATTTTAGTTACTATCTCCTAATATTGTATGGTGAATAAGTCGTGGCACACGTTAACAGCAGGAATCTTGACAACAGCAATTCCACATTTACTGTATTTAAAACAGAGATTGTATGGAAAAATGCCCTTTGTTAAACATAATTACGAATGAAATATCAGTTGGCCCACAACATATGAATGAAGACATTGAAACAAAATACACCGCTTACGAATACAAACACGTGTCAGTATAATGTAGTGAAAGTCACAATGACCTAGATAAGGTTGGAAGGATTGGTCCTGATACCAGAGAAAGGGAGGATAGTTAACTGTTTTCTCCTGGAGAAAAACTTAAGGTTTAAAGCTTTTTACATTATATTTGCTATATTAAATAATTACTGTTTTGTAAGTGAATCTGTTTTAACTTTATGTTCCTAACCATCAAGTTTGAATCTTATACTTTTTTTTCAGAAACCTTAGGCAAAATAGCGCTTATACCAAATCATTTTTCAACTAAAAACTTTTACATGTGAGTACAGTCCATAACCTCTAAATGATTTCACTAAAGCCCACTGTTTGAGTTCAGAAAGAAGGACTGATCCTCTCAACCGTGCTACATTCCACATCTACATCCATAATTTACCGTACTGATCGTCTTATTTCTATAAACATTTGGTTAAGGAACAGCTTTTATTCCTTAAACTACCTCTGTATGCTAAAAAAGCGTTATTAACAGCATTCTCTTGTGAACAACCGGACAAGTATTAAGGTTAACATTTGTACTTCACTTAGTTAATCTTCACATATTTCGAGGATATAATCGATTTCCCGAAGTAGAGGATCCTAGGGGAAAAATCAATACGCCTCTGTTCTATTTGTTTTTCTTGCTTTGTAAAGAAACTCAACGTATTTCCAGACTAATGAACATAGAGAACTAACGAACCTGATGAAAACCAGTTTCACGACAACTCGTGCATCTCAAGGTACGTAGCAGTCTACCAGGTCTATATACCCGGCAACTAACATATCGAAAATCACCCACTCGCAACGTCAGGGAAAACCCAGTGACATGATCACACAGAGACGAAACAACATTCTACGCTGCTTTAAACATTATTACTAGCGATGAGTACATTTTGTCCGAATGTCCCTGATCGTACATACCAGGAGTTATTAATTACTGCCTTTATGAACCAATCACCCCAGTTACCAAGCAGTCACATTGTCTATTATTGTGACGTCACTAGTGTTGTCATAGGATCAATTAGCCAGTATACTATACTACTTCAACACGGTCTGTTGACGATACCAGTATGAAAAGTCGTTTATATATTAGTTTTCTACCAGTTAGTGTACAGTTAGATCATATTGACCGGTTAGCTAACTTTTTGCTAGTAATGGCACTAAGATCAGCGTATTTCATGCAAAATAGTTGAGTCCCAGTAGATGAAATGGTACGGAAGTGTACTGGTTAACTAAAATTCTAGCCACCACTACGACGTCCATACGATGGGAAATCTTTGTGAAATTAAATCGGAGAATGTTAATCACAATACAATACTTTGTATGAATTTCTAAAAAAGAAACCCCATCCCAATCAAGGAATGCTACGAAGGTTCACGAAACATTGTTCAGGCTATAACCAATTTCCCTTTACTAAGAATAAGCTAGCTGGCAAGTCTGGAAATCGTAAGGATCACTGTTTTCACGTTCAATTATTACATTGTAGTTTTAGTATTTAATCTGTTGAACTACTCACGTGTCTAGTATTTTGAAACATTATGCACCTTTATAACAAATCGTGACAAGGTACAAGTGATATCAAGAACTCGCTTATTTATTCAATACTGTATTTATTTATGGATTGGTTTAACAACTATAAGATAGTTTGTATCGAGACTTGTCATCTATAATCTATTTAGACCACGTAGCAACTAATACTGAATTGCAACGTCTGTTGTATGATCGAACCATTAATTAGAAGCTTTAATAATTGTTACACACTTAACTAAATGTACCACGTTTATTGTCATAACGAGTCCTAATATAAAATCCCGAAGTCAAACAACGCATCTTATCCACTAAGTACCGCTACAATACAAAAAACATACTGTGTAAGGACATAGCTACGTTGTTGCTGACTGACTGGCATAACCTAGGTTATCGTTGAATGCACTGCAAGTTTTACTAGTATATTCATTGATGAAACATAACCAATAAGCAGAGGAAATGACAGCTAGTCTACTTTTCGAACAGGAAGTGCCCCCCAAATGCCCTGGTATGACCGAGTGAGGAGAGTCAGCTCTCCCTCTCGAAATGCTCTCACATGGCCACGCGTATATAGCCTCTGCCAGGGAAGTCCTACCCACTGCCTTCTCGTGACGGGGTTTCGTTTACGAAATTGAGAGGACGAAAAGCGAATGTCCAGCGCTTTAACCGGGTTGGTGGACATGGAGAGTCCACCTAGGGGAGTTGGGAAACCCCGACTCCAAACCGATGGTGCACATGGGCCCCAGCAACCTGAGGAAACAAATAGTGTATGGACCAATCGTTGGTCACCGGCTACCATAGGACTGCATCTCCTTACGACGCTCCACTGCCTTGTGGATTAGACCTTTAGGTCAAAGGCTCCGGGTGTGGCCCCTAAGAAAATCACCTACTTCGGTTTGGGCACCCGGGCAGTATCACAGCCCTCACACATATCTGTTGAGATCTGTGTGGCGCATATGTATTTGTTGCCTCCTTGTACCAATATCTGTGTTCAAATAAATAAATAAAATAAAAATAGTCCAGAACGATAAATGTGATTAGCCTTTTCATTGTAAAACCACGACGCTAAGGCCATCGGGAAGTTATTGAAATGAAACAATTCAACGGCCAAAAACATCAAATAGCATATAAAATGACATGTTGACGACACCGCCTAACCGTGAATTACTCACAGACATTTGCATTTTCATTTTACTATGAAGCTTTTCTCGAGAAATGTTTTGTGAGTCTTTAGACATCACTAAATTTGACGGACCTCAGTTTTCATGGAAAGAAATGTTTGGTGTGTAAGCACAGGTTGAACCCAAATATAGTTTCTTAGCCGTAATTAAAACCCGATCCATGCCATAATAACTCAAAAAGTGGAATTTTACAAAAGTGCTTAATGCGTCACACGTGATTTTCGATCAACTGACTCCCCCAACATCCCACAAGAACAGTGACCAACTAGAATCTTGAGCATAGTTATATCTAAGGTTCGAAATCTATTTGCTTTAATAACTCACTTTTGTCTTGCTGTGACGGCAGTTCTAATTCATTACACATGTTAAGTCATATTCGCTAGTATATCCAGAATTCTTGACATTGATGATCGAGAAACAAATACATTTGTTACGGAAAAGCTGTTTAGGTGTACAATAGTACTGTAGTAGTTGCCAAAAAAGCCAAGTAGTATTAATTATGCGGTTCCAATATGGGTTGTTTTATAACGCGATTAAGATCAACCAACCACTTTGACGAGTGAAACGTACCCACAAATTACCAAGATATTACGGTATGTGGCATAGTTGTAAGACGAAAAAATGCTAGTTAACACATGCCAGGTGTCGCCACACAGAATGGATAACATACCACAATAACTGTCAATAACTAACAAATACAACAAACGGGACCAACAAAACCTAGAAATCCAGAGTTGAATCGTAGTTGCTGAAACGTTTTCGGAAATAATGCATATGAGTCTGAGACAAACCAAGTAAGCCATCTTAATTGCAACTGAGTTTAGAAAATTCAACGAGATGGACGTTTTCGAAACTCTGTGTACACAGGTGGATTAAGCAAGCAAACAACTTGCAAGTCAGAGTGGTCGCAACCACATTTCTTTGATGTGCTTAACTTTACAAGCTTAAGATGTCTAGTAATTAGTTCAATGGTTATGTTTCGTTATAGAAACCCGGACCTAAGGCAACGTTAGATTTCCTTAATCACACTAACTTACACAAGACGACTTAATCACATTTCATTTTGAAAGTCTGTTAAACTAGTGGGTGTAATTAACGGTCAGTCGCATACTGTAGATGTGATATAACTTTGTTCTTACCAATAAATTTCTTAGCACGCGAACACAAATAACTGGCTTGAATATGATACGTGGAAAGTACACCGCATCGAGTTTCAAAATACAGCGAAATTTACTTGTGACTGAACCAAGATATGCCCAGAGAGAAACTAATAAACAAAAGTATATTCATATCTCTAGGAAATTAACCTCAGCAATAACCAAGTATATGTACATTCCTATTAGGTGAAATGGATTACAAGTGAGTTTCAGAACTTAACACGTCTAAAATGTCTTTTATTTGATGTTCTTACATCAATCTAAGTTATGAAATAATCGACTACACTCAGTTAATAAACATGTAAGCAATATCAAACTGAATCGTCTACTTTCCGGCCCTAAGCGATTTGGATTGTTTTCAACAAAAGTATGAACAACTGATTATATTTGACAGATTCATATACCAAGTGGTTAACTTAGTTTTGAAGGAATACAAAGCAAAATGATTTCATAATTTTTTTTCAAACTGAAATAAAATATGCGCAAAACCTCCTTTATGGGGTTGTGGATCAAAGCATTACATGTTAACCCGAACAAAGTATTACATGCTCAGATCAGTGTGAAGAATAGCTTCAAACAACATGAAGTATCTGTCAAATCATGGACAGATATTAGTAAAACGTCAAGTTTTAGAGTATATAATATAGTTAAAGATGATAAACAATGACTACCTAAATGAATATAACCATGACAGTATGAGAACCAGCATATTAAGAGAACTGGGCAATAATTTGAAAAAAAAGGATTAAAGTGGTAAAACGAGAAACTGCACTACTGGTGTGCACGTTCATGACTGTAGGGAACTCAATGTCAATAAATTTAATTACCCCTAAAAGCAACTCTGGCCAAGTTAGCAAACACCAGCAATCTCTGAGTCTGCTTCTTAGGCTTTCTCGTCCGTATCTTTCTTCACGTTGTCTACAAAGCATACTAGTGAGGAATCAAAACTAACTTACCATCTCTTTCAGGATCAGACGTCCAAAGAGTTAAATTATCTCGCAATAACTGCATTATCAAGGTGGAATCTTTGTAGCTGTCTTCTGACAACTGGTCTAGCCCAGCGATTGCATCGTCAAATGCTGCTTGTGCAAGACGACATGCTTCGTCTGGATCGTTCATAATTTCGTAGAAATAAACTGAGTAATTGAGAGCTAACCCCAACCTGATTGGGTGGGTCGGCAACAATTGATCTGCGGCAATTCCAGAAGCTTCTTTATAGGCTTTGTTACTTTCTTCTGCAGCTTTTTTACGTTGTGGGTCAACTGAGAATTCCGCCATGTAACGGAAATAATCGCCTTTCCTGAAAAAATCATCACGAACACACGCGATTTACATTTTAAGATAAAAGACCTTAGAGTCTGACTTTGTTGCGCTTTTGATTAAGTACTTGTCAATGAGTTCCAATATATCCTTAGAAACGCGATCCAGTTCAGATTCCAAAACTTCACGGAATTTCTTGGCACAAGCTTGCTTTTCAGCATTACCTCGATTTCCTTCTGTCTGTTCAACAGCGCTAAACACGCGCCATGATGATCGTCGAGACCCGATGACATTTTTGTAGGCAACTGAAAGTAGATTACGTTCCTCAACAGTCAACTCCTCTGCCATCTCTACAACCTCCTTCATTGCATCAACCATCTCTAACAAACGAATAAAACTCAGTAAATAACCACAACAAAAATAAAGTTTGAAAAACACCATCCCGACTACTTACCATCATATCTTTCCAACTGCTCAGCTAACTTAGCACGATATACAAGAGCCTCTCGTTCTGTCATCTTCGAACCAGAACAACTATACGCCTGCAAATATGGCCGAACTCGAAAAGTTAGTTCGCCGCCTCAATACTTGGTTTCGACAAACAAAGGCAGTGTTTATTGAACGATTTGTTTTTCTAAGATGATGATTTATTCAGGCAACTGTGAAATTCCATCAAAGATTGCGGTTGTTTTTTCACGAACAAATGAACCATGTTGTTAAAGTATATTTAACTGCTTAAAAGAAAAGCGTTTAGTTCTCTCAAACAATATCACAAGTCAATTTTTCTGTCAAATGTATTCACTGATACTATTTGGCCTCTCTACGTAACAATTTTTCAAAGCCGTAATCTAGCAGTCATTTTTCTTTCTGATTTAGATTCTTTAGGATTGATCACTGTGTAGCAAAAGAAATATCTTTGTGCAAGGTGTACCATAAAACACGGACCCTGACCATACAAACTCTGATATTAGGGGATGGAAAGGTGGGCTACTTATCCATTCACATGAGGCTTATGCAGACAAATAGGACGGGGAAGCTCACGCGATTCACATTGGAAGCAAAAACTGCTTATACATGAACTCCGCGAGTTTACCGAATAAAATGGATGAGCTACATGAATTCAGCAATGTTTATTTCATAGGATGATTTGAAACTTAGATATCTTCTCAGTTTACAGACTAGGAGCTAGCAACACAAGAGGTGTCTTTGTTTCGCGATGACAGAAAAACAGGAATTGGGAGTGGAGTAGACTTATACTTACGACCCTGTCTGGAGGTGCATCATGTGCATAACCAAGAGCCTATCAATCTTGATGAATCCTTATGGTGTTCAGTAAGATTTTCTTCCACCTCGAGGTGTCTAGTTGGAGTCATTTACATGAAACCCACTTCTGACATCGAGTGCGACAGACTTGTGCTGGAAGGATTATCCCACTCTACTCGTCTCAAATTCACTCATATCCTGATTCTAGGGGACTTCAATCTTCCTAAGGTCAATTTAGAGCAACACACGTATATTGGATGTGAAAAATCTACTGAAGCTTTTTTTCAACCTCATTGAGGATCTGGGATTATTCGAAAATGTAAAGTCGGCAACTGATTGGAGAAACAGTCAGACGCCGTAGTGCTTATACTGGGTATTTATAAAGGAAGATTTCTTAAATGATAACCTGTCAATCCTGGCTTCTATGGGGAGAACAGATCACGACGTCATAGCCTTCAGTTTTATCAGCAAAACTAAACAAAGAAATCCCACAGACAACAGGCACTGGAATTTCAAACGATTGGATGATTTAGCTTCACAAGACAATCTACAACAGGTGGACTGGAAACTTCACCATCAACTTGATGTGGATTTCATACTGCACACGATCTTATGTGCTACAAGGCGGTTTAATCCGCAAGTGATTCGCAGAATCTACAGGCAACCTACATTCATCAAGAACTGCACTCTTCGTTTGCTGAGCCGCAAAAGACACTTTGGCGGAATACAAACGATCTGATAACGATGGGGTGTAAAGACAATACAAACAAATAAGGAACGTATGTACAAAGCAGTAAGAGAAGACAGGCATCAGTACCAGCAAATCTTATCGACAAATCTTTCTCCAATCCGAAAAGCTTATTCCCTTTATGCAGCCTCTCTTTGACAGACCAAAACTAGAGTTTCCCAACTTCCAGGTCCTAATGGCCCGACCAATAACGACGTTGACGCTGCCAACCTTCAGGCTGAAAAGTACCCTCGGACATTTCAACTAACTCACACTAACTATAATGATGAAGGCTTAACCTGCGAACGGCACAAGACTTTCAGAAGTGAACCTGGGTTCTGTCTTGATGCACCGGAAACTGCAGCACTGAAAAAAGACACTTCTCCTGGTCCGAATATAGTTCATTCTGCTATGTTGAGAGGGAGTAGCTTAAAACTTGGCAACACCGCTTAGCATGATGTCCCCACATTCGCTAAGTCGAAGCACGCTACTAGAAAACTGTAAACTGGTTAACATCACACCAATTTATACAGGAGGTCGACACAGCGAACCTACAAACTACCGACCGATAGCACTTCGCTATGTACCCTCAAAAATTATGGAGTCCCTGACATAATATAGTATACGCAATTATTCAATATTCTTAAACCTATTTTCACCTCAACAGTACGGTTTAAGCCACGAAATCAGTTCGGGGACCCAAATTCAAGTTTCATGAAGAGCTCCTCCAGTCACTGGACCTTTGCCCATCAGAGTACAGGCATCTTAGAGGTGATCTTCTAATGGCTTACAGTATCCTTAATAATTATGGGCATCCCCTTAAACACCTACTTAGGCTTAGCTCCAACACAAACCTAGGGAGTAGCATCCAGAAACTAGAGACAATATAGCGGAACGGGCTGTAGACACATCTTCTTTTTCTAAGAGTTGTCAAATCCTGGAATTCGCTGCCGGCTGGGCTAGTCCAAGAGACTTCCTAGGAGTCCTTTAAGAGGAAACTTGGCCTATTCCTAAGGACCAAGGATAGTATTCTACTATGTTTTATCGATTTCTTTTTCTTCTTTTATCGCTAATATACCTAGTTTCCTACCTTGAGGTATTGTTGATCCACTGCCACTGGACACGGAAGCCCGTTAAGCAAAAGCTTCATCAATTTTGTTCACTACCATTTGAACCATTTAATCCGCTGGAGGTAATAAAATGTTAGTTCCATCAAATTAAAGTCTGGGTTTTGGAAGATAAACCCTAAAAATGGATAGGCGGAACAAATATTTCATCCCTTTAAGGGCCTGAAAAAAAACGTGTTAATGCCTGTAATTGATCGATATATAACTTTGTAAACAATAGACATTTACGCTGACCATTTTAAATTTATTGAATGTCACCAGTTATAGGAGCTCGTTCAAATGACGCAGTTATTTCCTTGCACTGAGGACATGTGACGCCTACCTTTCAATAAATCTTTCACCACTCAGCCTTACTATTATCTGTGCCTGAGTTCAAGTACATTTGCCTTCAGATTATTACTTACGATATGAGTACGTTAGTACTGTTCATTAATAGTCAGGTCCCGTAGTCTCTGATAAAAGCGAATTCGGCTATCATTTAAGGTCCCGTCGATGGTCTATTTAGGATATTACAATACCTTCATGGCACTTCTTTGAACCTCCATACATTACATAGTCCTTTTTAGTTTACTTTACTTAATTGGTCCACTCTAAATACTCATTGCCAAACGTCCGACTTTACGCCATTATCAAACTATAGAGTTAAATAACGGTATATTCTGAAAATAATAATTACAGAATTCACGCCAGTTTACAGGTATGATAGAGTTGATATAAATAGAAACATTAAATGTAGAGAACAAACATGTGATAGAAGAAAGTTTTAAGTATACTAGTTCAGTATTTGTTTAGGTTGTGCATGTGTTACAGCCATCCAATGCATCAGCCGGGAACTTTTAAGTTTTCTTAAATGGACAGCCTGACGATTCATGAACGGTGTAATTAAGGTCATTTCCTGTGTCAGATCGAATTAATGATAATTATCTACAACTTGAAAAATTGAAACGAAAACAGAGCACGGAACAACAAAGCAGTATTTACCAAAATATGTCAGTCAAGTCCATCAAAATACATGTGTCATGTGACACAGTGATATTCTGTTGGTATTAGATATTATTCAAATTAGTTAAAGTTGCTAGGGATGGTGTTGGCATAAAGTGACAGAAAGTAGGTGGTTTTACTTATGGAATGTACTAATAAAAATGACCGAACATTTAAAGTCCCTATAATATCACATATCGAATGAGGTGCACTTACAAGTTCTAGAACATTCAATACATTTCCAGAGGAGCAGTATGCATCGATGCAGCAAGGTATTCTGATCACCCAGCAATGCCCATTTATGCCGGAAATCTCCTCACTAGAGTCCAATTCTTCCATTAAACTCCTGTATGAGTGAATTGTAGTTTCGTTAATTCTCTATGCTGTTTTATTTAAACGTAATGTGCAAACAAAATTTTGAAGTGGTATTAGTTGATACTGTAGAGATCACATTTTTCAATTTCTAGCTCTAAACATAGATTTTGAAAATATACTTCTTTTAACCACCGTCTTCTCCTCGCTCTTCTTCATCTGGATTTTTCTGTTATCATTTTTAACACTGCAGCCAACTGACCTTCTGCCTGGTAATGTGACAACTGGTCTCAGAAGTGCTTTAGGGCATACGCACTCATTCAGATTGTAAAGCTCACAAACCCATAAACAACTAATAAACTGGTTAAAACAAGTACAACCGATTGGCCAGACTATCCTCGACTGGATACCACGTAACATTTGAAACAGTAGAAAATGACGAAAGGCAAGCCTGAAGAAATCATCTGGTTTGCACTAACTCGTCATCAAAGTAGTGAAAAGTGAATGCTGAATTACGACTGGGCTGAACCATTTCCATAATTTCCATCGGTAATAATTTCAAAAAAGAGAAAAGTATCGATCAGAAGTTCTTTACAGTTCCAAATGGTTTGTGACTGAAGATATGGAAGCTGTCTTCAGATGGAACTACTCCTCACACAAAACCCAAATAAACAACGATAAGAACAAGAATTTGAACAAAGTAGCGTGGATTCATTTCACTGATCATCATCAGTTGCTTACGACATATAACACATAGAACAGCCATTAAAACAATAAAAGACAACTATATTTAGGGTTTTCAGAAAACACTTCGAAGTTTATTTATAACTTATCTAATATGAAGCTGGATAACTTAGAACCAGAAGCGTGACCAATCGGACTAGAATTTTACATACCAAAAACAAGTACTAACAAGAATAATACAGAAGCGCAATTCGAAAATTTATTTGACCAGTTAGGAGATTTGCATCTGATGAATGAGGAAGAGAAGGGCTGGTTCAAATCTGAGTTAGTTCACGTTGCAAGCCAATATTTTATTTCATCGACATCAAAGTCGAATATATGATCCAAAAAAACATGACAGCTGTGAGAAACATTAAACAAAATGACGAGCTAATGATCTTACAACAAGATAAAGGTTTAAGTGTCGTTCAAATGAACACAGCTGATCATATCACTAAGATTAAGTCAATCCTAAACAACCGATTAAGATTAATGGTAGACAAATTCAACAAATATTTTACTGTTTCAAAAAACGAATAACAGTCATGAGTAGAGTACATTTAAAAAAGAAAATGAATGCTAATTTTACTTACTATGGTCTAAGACTTTGCTACTCATGTCTGCTATAAATGCATGGTCCGCTTGAGGTACACAAACATGTTTCCCCCTTAGAACTGTCCTTTCACTGATCAACTCACTGTATCAGAGTCACACCCGGCTAACAGATAACCTAGAACCAGTCCATCAGAGATTAGCATCATTTACGTCAAAAGATTCATTCCGATTTTCTGACAGACTAAATCGTATGAATGTTGCTAGTAAGTCCATCCTTGTTCTCTGTAATACTAATTCTTAAAACTACTAATATAACTTGTCATAATTCTGATATCCTACCTTTACCAGTCCCAGAATTTGAAAAACGTCTGCTTACATGCGTAAAAGATGTTGAATTCCAGTTCAGTAACACCATATACCATCATATTTATGATGCCGCTGTAGGAATTACATTGGTTCCAATTATAGAAGATATTTTTATAGGTTATTTTTAAAACATAGCGCTTAAACAAGCTATTAAAGAAACAAATGAATACTCCAATTGTGTTAGTGACACGTTTATTATTATTAGCATGCAATTCACCAATTAGAACTCTTCAACGATCTATAGCACCTCTCCTACACTTAGGTTTATTTACCTTTAATTTTGTCAAGCTCTTCAATTTACTCGTTTAAATGACAGTGTTATTCAAACAGTGAAAATTTGATGTCTTGGTATAAATATCATGTTTGTATGAACATGTACATTTGACCACCTGTGGCAGTTCACGCACATATCCCATTCTCGGGCTTAAATTTTAGCTACTTAAGTTGCTCGAAGAATCATTTTCTTTCCCAGATATATACTTGAATCTTATCAACTCTTTCGACTCCTAATTTACCTCTATATTCACTAACTCGCATGAGCATTTTTACTCGAATTTTCTGCGCATCGCCTTCTGAAATTCATTTAATAACGGTTATCAGGGCGATTGACATATGAAGCCTTAGAATTATCTAGAAAATAATCTATCACAACTCTTCATCCCAATATACAGTTTAATATTGAACATGAAGAAAATGATACGTTCAACTTTCTCGATATTGCTAAGCAACTGATGGAATACGGAACAGTTCAAAGTTAGGTTTTTGGAAAAATTACTAAGGATGGTCCTTACCAGTATTTCAATAGCTTTGTCTAATTGATTACAAGAAAGCGTTTGTCAAAACATTATATTATGGAATAGAAATGATATGTACCACCGACAAACTGGAGGGGACAAATGATGAACGTAGAAAAATGACTAAGAGAAAACTTCTATCCACAGAAACTTAATAATAAATGTAAAACAATCTAGAGAAAACAAGACGTGTGTGAATACAGTCAATAAAAAAATTATTACCTACAAATTCCAACTTCAAAGGTGATGGTGTCTCAAGTATAGTCAGAAGGAGGCTTAACACTACATTAGTCAGAACTTACTCGGCAACCAAGCTATTAATACTGTATAAAACAACATATTCAATAACACAACCAAAGATCGATAAACACACCTTTCATGTTACCGACAGATGTGTTTATAAATGTACGTGTACCTTCTAAAGCAGCTACATCCCAAGCTCTCAACTCTGGGGAAATTTCGAGGAAATTCCCGGAATGATGCGCTACACATCATTTCGGAGTAACACTTCATAAGCATTCGATTATTAATCGTTGAAATTTTAAATTACAATTACAATTTGTTAATTTCGATACAATAAAGACTTTTTCTCAGGAATAGTTCATCCACTTTCAGGCGTTGTTTTAATTCGTTAAACATACACGAGACAATGAATTGTCTAGACTACTTTTTCAAAATTAGAACGCAATGCAGGTGATTTCTTAGCATTATCCCAAACTTCGATTACTGTAGTTTTTCAGTCTCACTTAAGTGAATTTTACCTTTCAGGAAAATAATTTACAGCTTGATAAGATTGCTAAAAGGAGGGCTCAAGCTGCTAGAGACTTGAGGTTGCTGGGCTGTTCCAGATCAACTTATTTCCGAAGGTTGCGCAAGTTGAGTGATGAATTCGTACAAAATTATCAGTTAAGCAGCAGTGACGAAGATGACAAGAATTCTGTTGTCATCACAGGAGTAGGTAGAACGGTAGCTACAGAACAGTGTAACAGTATCGTCTCAGGAACAGCCACTGCTTCATGTATCTGTGTTCGGTGTGCTGGCACTACAGCCAATGGTAGTATATCTTCCTTAATTAACATAGTTAATAATAGGTGGTGTGATTTCGGCAATGTCTCCACCCAGTCATCTTTCAATGAAAGTAATACATTTTTAACGCTTGAGCTTTCAATTACAGCATCAATCCGGAAAGTACATTTTGATTAATGATAAGGACAAAAAGCAAGTGATTTGCATTCCTAATAAATGGCTCTTGAACAACGAGCACTACGTTTATCGGGATGATGTTAGGGAGAATGACATCATTGATGGTGTAGATTTTGATAGTCAATACACGTTGAGAAAAGGCACCGTACTGCATAGTTTTGGTAAGTTGTAATTACTTTTAATTCACTGTTTTTAGAGGACTACCATGTAGCCCAGGAAATAAAGAAGTGTCTAACCTCAGTACTCGGTTACAATAAGGAACTTACAACAGATGATGAAACTCTGCCGTGTAAAGCAGAAAAGCCAAAGAGGTAATTTGTTCAGCTTACTAAATCACTTTAGTGTTAGGGCTGCAAAACGTAAATTGTGTGACTATCTATGCACCTCTGAAGAACTAGAGGTGGCTGAAGTTAATGCTGGATTTGCTCCGGTTGAATTTCCAGTTGTCAACATTTTGACCGGAAGGTTTTCACCCATAGCCAAGTATGTACCTATTTAATCTATACTCATAAAGTAGTTCATCCAAAGCAAAGCTTTCATCACCGCCCATTCCATGTTCATCGACCGCCGTTGATAAATCGTAAGTTGCATTTACTTGTTTCCTAGTAACAAAAGGTTCGGCGACGATACTAATAAACATTTGAGATTGCTGCTGAAGGCGGTAGGTGAACTATCGAAGAAGATGGATAAACTGATAACATAAGTCAAACGCTTACCCATGGGTGTAACTGACAGGCCTATGGAGCCCGTAGACACGGCAGCTATCGCATTCCCATTAAGAACGCATGAGGACTTGCGTTCTTTAGAAGCTGCTTTAGAGAACGTCCAGTTCCGGGATTACTTCGTAAGTTGTTACAGGTATTTGAACAAATTTTAGGTGGGAAGATTAAACGGGTTCCTGTGTGACGATCCTCGGAAATCAGCGAAAGCCTGTCTGAGTTACGTGCTCTCGCCGGAACTGACAAACAATTACACTTTGCACGGAACCAACAGAAAATGTGGTGTTAGTAAGTACAAATTTTACTCAAACGTTCAAAGTAAGTACACACTATTGCATTAACACATTGATAGGTGTTCTGTGTTCCCATTTCCGAAGTGCGACCTGTACGGAAATGGATTTGATACACGCTATGGGTACAGCAAGCCAGGCTTTCTTGCATGACACAAGAGATAAAGTTAATAAACGCGGATGGCGATCCAAAGAAAAGGCTAGCCAAAGCAATAATACATATTGCACTTCGATTATTACTTTGTGATCAATGTTTATAGTGATAAAACTGTTGTCATATTCCTCTTTTTCAGCTGGCTTCACACGCTTTATCTGACGTAACTGTAAGTTATTTGTTCGGATTATTGAAACCATTGTCTAAGTTTTAATAACGTCATCGACGTTTCACATTTCTTCATGTGGTTGTAAACTAAAAAATCTTTTTTCATTTTTTTAGAACCTACCAAATGATAGTTCAACTTCTGCTTAACGTGTAACAGAAACGGAGCAATGAAAAACGTATTAATAAATAATTGGGAGCTTGGGATTGGTCGAATAAAAAGGAAGACACACCTTAGATTTTTTTGGACATGTTCCAAAAGGCCTTCAAAGAGATGAAAACTACTTAAGACGGGACAATTACTAAAAAACCTTGGACACAAAACACCCAGTCGATACCTTCCCAAGCTCTCAATTTTGGGATTTCCCCCAAACGTTGGGGTTTTTCCCCCAAGTTCCCCTGACTCTGGGGAAGTTCCCTAAAATTTCCCCAAATCTCCCTAAAATTGGGACCTTTCAAGGTGATTAATAAACAGCCAAGCTTCAGTCCTCTGAAGTTTGCTGAAGCCGTTGCTACTAGTCGTCAGAAATCTGATATATTTGTTCAAAAAGAGACAGTTGTTAATCTTTCTTTACCCTGGTGACAGATAATCCTTTATTAAATTAAAGCGTTTCTCAACTCTTTTTCCCAGCTAATTACATCATTACGTATTTTCATTTCTACTATCTTCAAGATTTGTGATCTTATTTTATTTAACTTAGCTTTGTTCATTTTAATCTTAGTTATTATCATCGTTTACTTATTACGTAATCGCTTAGTTCTAGCCCTTTGGACTTGTGTTACTATCAATGTTGTTGGATGTTCTTCCAAATAAGGTATATCTTTACAATATGCAGTCTATTAAATTTATCTGTATATAAATAACAGTAATTATGTAGTATGCTAAATAAAATACGATAAATAAGATTAGCCATTCACTATGCAAAATAATATCAACATGATATAATTTCGGTTTTCATAATATAAACTAAAATCTCTCATCTTTGTTAGTTTCTTCCTTCAGTAGTATTGATATTTATGTCACTTTTAAGTAAGCTTCAGATAACTAGTAGAGTGTTGTCATTGTCTGTTATCTGAACAGACCGTAAGTTGTGTAGTTTACCAAATATTGTTAATTCTTTATCTTCAAATGTTAGATGAAGGAGATTAAGCAGATTATAGTAATCAAGTGTAAATTATTTGTATCATTCACAAAATACTCATACCAATTCTTGGTGTTATACATTAGAAATGATTTTCTTTACTACCTAAAATGAAGGATATTAACCTAGACTTTATGTTAATGACTTTGATGTTTGCATTCATCTGCAGAACATTCAGATAATTGATTAATATGAAATTGTATTTCGATTACTGTATATCTTCTTTATTTTTTGTTTAGTTAAAGATTCCCCTCACCTTGCTTCCCAACTAAAGTTAACATTACAGTTTTCTTCAAATAAATTTCTTCTACAAGAAAAGGAATAAACAAATAAAATGAGCATTAACTGCACTTTTTTTCATATAACAACATACTAAGGGTAAGCAACATGATTTTGTTCTCATTTACAAACAACAAATAGGAATCAAAGAAAATATTTTTAATCGATAGTGGTTTTATAAATCAGTTTATCCCCAGATTTCATCTCTCTGTCGATGAAATAATTGTTTAGTTGTTTCTTTTTTATTACTTTATAATCAATGTTCAATGGGTTAATTTTGTTTTAAATGTGTTACATTTGTTCTATTTTTCATAAGTTTTGCTGCTTGAATAGAATTTTGTTCAGAATTCATGAGATTTTCTTCAGTTGTCTCGATAGTATGACCGCATAAAACATGTTCAAATGCTTCAGTTAAACGTCCAAATACAATACCAGTGATTGCTAGACCAATAATTATGTAAATAATTGAAAAAACTGCTAAAAATACATCAGTTTCTGGTACTAGATCTCCAAATCCAACAGTTGATAATGAAATAAATGCGAAATAAATTAAATCCAAAATACTCCACTCTAATTCTTTTTGTCCAGCTATATAAGAATATATCCCAGCTCCAAATGCTAGATAGATTACGAATGTTAATATGCAAGGAAGTACCTAGGTTAGAAAATATAGATAAATCAACAGTTAAACAGTTTACATGAATACATGCATATATATATTAAAAAGAGATAAAAGTAACTATGATACTTGAATATTTATTCTCTAGTTAATTGAAGCTTATTTATTAAACAGTTGTTTTATGATGACTTGAGACTTAGTTTTGATTGGTGACTTTCTTAGTTTTGTCATAAAAACGTCTTAGTTATATAACTACTGAAATTGATAAATTTTGTTAGATTGTAATTTGGTAGAATTAATTATAGAAGGATATATATATATATATATATATATATATATATATATATATATATACGAGTAAACGTCGTACTTTATTCTCTTTTGATTGAAAGTTATACCTAGTGAACAAATTCTTATCTCATTGATCATGTGGAAAAAGATAATTTGATGGTCTTCGTTAATATTTGTAGACAAAAGAGAATTATGTTACATAACTGTTAAAAAAATGAAGTAGTATTTACAAGTTACTTTCATAGTCCCCTAAAATAAATAAACTGTTGATCAATTCTCAAAGATGTTAACAAGTTTCTTTGTTGTTGTTGAAAATACAAGTCAACCAATAAAAACAATAGTTAGAGGATAAATAAAATATAATATTGATGATAAACCACTGGATACTAGGCATTATTCAAATCGACGGTGGGTAAAAGGCGTAAGTAAGTTTATGATGAATTTCAGATTGCATACCACAAATTATAATCAGTGGTGTGATTCGATCTTCCACTGAAACGTCTAGCTAAAATCATTGGGATTATTTATTTAAACCACCAAGATTGATTAAGGAATAATCTTTCTCATTCATGGAGTGTCCGTAACGTAAATTGAATAACATCATTAAATAATTAATTTAAGGACTGGCATATAAAATAAAATGTAAGATTGCATGAATTTCAGGTTTCAATATTTTTCTGACATGGTAGGACCCATCTACTGAACGAAATGCAAATCTTCCATGAATCATATGATCACCAAATAAAATTGGAGTAGGTTTTCATATAGTCAGAACTACGTGTTACACGTGACAGTGAAATCAGGATCACAGTTAAGTCCTCATATAATCTGTGGAGTTATGTTGAACGGTACAACGGGGGGGGGGCTAGATGCTTCTGACATAGTATTTGAGTTCATCAGCAGTTGTATTACCTTAAGTTGTTATTTAAGTAGTAGTTCAACTTTTGTAAGGATCATGTTGCCCCCAGATGCCCTGGTATGGCCGAAAGTGGGGAGAGTCCGCTCACTCTCTCAAAATGCTCTCACATGGACACGCGTATACAGCCTCTGCCAGGGAAATCCTACTCACTGCCTTCTCGTGGCGGGGGTGTTGTTTACGAAATTGAGAGGACGAAAAGCGAATATCCGGCGCTTTAACCGGATCACAAACCAATGATGTACATGGGCCCCAGCAACCTGAGGAAACAAATAGTGTATGGACCAATCGTTGGTCACCGGCTACCATGGGACTGCATCTCCTTACGATGCTCCACTACCCTGTGGATTAGACCTTTAGGTCGAAGGCTCGGGGTGTGGACCCCTAAGAAAATGACCTACTTCGGTTTGGGCACCCGGACAGTATCACAGCCCTCACACATATCAATTGAGATTTGTGTGGCGCATATGTATTTGTTGCCTCCTTGTACCAATTTCTGTGTTAAAATAAATAAAGGGATCATGTTGATCATCAACTTCGCCTCCACTGGACAACTGTTCGCTTAATTCTGCACATAAATGACATCTTTATATCAGCTTCAGTTAATCTAAAAGACAAATCTTTGACAGAATATTTATTATAGGGACTAAAGAAGAATAAAATTAACAATAAAACATTTAACATATTAAAACGTTTTGTAATCATAATCTCTAAACTTACTCGAAAGTCGAAAGTTGCATCAGTTCTATGATAAGCTTCTCTTAATCCAACTGGAACTCCAGAAGGATCAAGTGTCATATAATAAATTGCTTTAGTCAGTCTGATAATAACATCTGATATTCGACTTATTAGCAAACTGCATAATGGTATGGCAATCATACCATAAAGTATAGTTAGTAGTTTACCAACAACAGTGGATGGAAAAACATTACCATAACCTGGGTTAAATAATAGTGAAAGTAAATTTTTAGTGGAAAGCATAAATAATCCATTAAATAAAAAAATTGAAATAAAATTTCATTGTCTTGTTTTCTATTAAGTAAGAGGAAAATCATACTAATAACTAATTCGATTGTTATTATTAATAATTTACTCAATTCTTTGTATTGACTAAAAATCGATCAATTATGTGAACTGAACAAATTAACCTGATTATTGGATTATGATTGAAATGTATCCATAAACACGGTTGATCAGTGTTTGTTTGAAAATATTGTCTTTTATTAGATAATACTGCATACCTTATTGTTTATTGTTAACAAACACTACAATTATAACAAATATCCTCCTATTATCTGATTTAATTGATTTAACACTAAAATAGATCCATCTTAATATAATTAACATAATGTCAGGTCAGTTAGACCATTAGATACATTGCAACTTCACCAATAGAATCTGATCAACATTAAAAGACTAAAAAAGACATGATATTGGTGACACGAATAGCTTAACGGTAAACTCTCGGACTGTACAGCTAATTGACAACGGTCCCAGTCCCGCAGTGAGCATTAACTATCTCAAGATTACAATGACCTCTTGATGATCAGCATTAACTATTATGAAACTTAGGTTCAGTATTTCCTGTCGACTACCTTTAACCAACTAACCTAGATCCAAGGAATCTAATGACCATCAATACAATTCTGATTATACACCGTTTATGTTATTTGTCTAACTAGCATCATATATGTTTAAAGAATATATAGTAAAAGGGAATTACATACTACTACTAATATTTTAATTTATTCCAAGTTTTATTTAAAAAACAATCTTTAAATCCTATGTGTTTGAAGAAATTCTTTATAAATTTATAATACCTAGTAACAAATATGCATAAATTTCAATCATAACTATATTTTAGATCATAAAAGAAATCATTAAGGAAAACATAGAAGAAAGAAAAAACATGAAAAGTACATCATGAAGATTAAAGTATTATGATCAATATCATGGTTAAAGATAGTAAACTTTTTTTTTATTCATATGATCTGTATACATAGATAGTATATTTCCTTGAAAAATCTTGGATTAAATTGCCAGATGAAATATTCGATTTACTTTAAATTCATTCGTTGAGATTTTACAAATACATTCTTTCACTTTGATAGTAAATAATAATTATAAATATATAAGATAAAGTACATGATTTATACCCTTTATATTTTGTACTACATATTGTATAGTTGCTTCATTTTCTTTATTCATTCCTTTACAGTAAACATGAAAAGTACAATTGACCCTTTAAATATTCAATTGACGTATAATACTTTTTAAGTTATTTGTTTGTTTGTTTTTCTCATTTTTTTGCTTCTTTAAAAAAATTATATATTCGGTGTTTATTAGAACTAATTAACTTATGCTAACGTGAATGAATGTAATTCAATACGTCTCTATGTAAATGAAATTAAAACGTTGTATAGTATAGGAAAGTTAATTAATTCGAGTGTAAAAAAAGTACCTTAATGGATAAACTTGCTTAGAATTATATTAATGTCCTAAATAAACTGAAATTATATAGGTTGATTATTTGATCTTGACTTAATAAATTGACAATATTTCACTTTCCGTGAGAGTTGAATCCAATACGGAATCATGAACAAATAATAATGAAGAGTGATAAGTTCAAATCAGAGTATGAACCAGTATTTCAGTCCTATCAAGTTTTTAATATTTCTCAAACTAATTCTTGTTTGTCATGAAAATAACTTTTAAACTATTAATTTATCACAATACTAAACTACACTGATGATATTCTTATATTGTGCAATTGACAGCTAAACATTTGTGGTTGTTTGTTAAAATAACTCCAATTACATCAATCTAAAAGATATTTAAGATCAAAACTAGATTTATTTTGACTTACAATGTATCTACAAGGTTTCTGAATTTATCTAGTGTCAGTAGGAAGAGTACATTTCTTAATGGACGATTAATTAAATAATCTCAATTTGGATGTAAACTCAGAAGCGATGCTCATTAATCACACCAATTGGAAACAAACTATCTGTATAATAATGGGTGTAACTTGTTGTTATGATGGATATTTCGTTATATCTCATATCATGTCTTGGTCAGTACAACTAAAGATATATCATCCTCAAAACGAAACCAATCTCCATGACCCTTCTAATCATGTGCTGTCTTTAAGAGGGATCCTTTTAGATCTAATGAGAAGATATAATGGTTAAAGTTTAACCAAGTGACAAGTAAAGCAATTGTTAACTGATATCATCAGATGATTTCCGGATCATATCCTGGTAGTTAAATACTAACTCATTGGTCTGCGTGTTACGCGGTCGAAATTAAAACCAAAGGTCCTAGATTCGAGCCCTGGTTGGATTTTTGGTTAGCATTGTATAAGAGTCCCATACCACGACGAAGTAACTGTTTAGTACTCCCAGATTTTCAACTATCTGTTATCTGATTTTAACTCATAAAGAAAAATAACCTTCAAAACTTACTTTGGTGTCTTAATACTGTAAATTATGCTGACCATATTGTAATTTCATCTTTTCACCTTTCAAATTAATTTAAAAATGTATTATTCTAGTGATATAATAAATTTCGATCTAAATTTAATTGAGGCTAGTATCTCCCTTATTCAAATCAATGATTCCGAGAGGAAATACAAAACAACCAATAGTATTAAGAGGAAAAAAAGCGGTCTCAGGAAATCTTAGGTAACTAAAAACACTTGATAGGAAACCTTCAAATGGGGTTTCATGCTACTTAACACTCATTAACAAGGCGCATAATTAACCTTCTTCCCTACATGACTCGAACCTGTATCATCATATTCAATGTCATCATTACTGAAGTATTTTAGACAAATTTCATGTAAATAAAACTTGATAAACTAAACTTACCAATGGTTGTAAATAATGTGAAACAATAATAGATACTACCCCAAAGATTCCATTTTGTCGGTATATCTATAGTTAATTCATCTGTACCACTTAACCATGCTTCATATAATTTTTCACGATATCTATCCACTTGAGCAACTAATTTTGACCAATCAGCATTACTACCTTTTTTAGCTAACTGTTGAGCTAGGACAAAAATTTTTTGCCTTGTCTTAAAAGAAAAAAAAAGAAGATTGTTTTATAAGCATAATTAGATGATAATATAAATAGAAAACCTTTTTCAGAATAACATTAATGATAGTAATAACATTAAACACTGGCCTTTTTTCAAAAATTTAAACTTAATAATCATTGTAGTTTACAAATGAATGATAAGTTCAATTCCCTTTTGTCTAATCTAAAGAACAATTATCCGGAGTGATAATAAGTGTTTATACATATTTTTAAAGTTAATTAGTCATAGTGTGGTGTGTGTCACTTATATCGACATAAGTAGTATGTAACAATAATCAGGATTAGATTGTCTGGCAGTAGAATGTGGAGAAGGAAAGAAGGGTAACTGGAATCAATCGGTATGAAAATCCAGGAACAATGAACTCGGAGATGATTGACTGATATTTGCGAAAGGATCAGTCAAGTTTGAGACAATTGATTGATATTTTACAAATTAAGTATTTACTCAGATTTTGGTAAGATGTTCTGTAAGGTTGTCTTCAAACACATTCGATTGCTCCACTTGTGTTCTCGTTCACTACAGTAGAAATTATAATGAAATCGAATACTTGACATGTTACATACTCATTGAAGTTTATAATTTCAACTATTGACGACAAATAAAATAAACTTGATTACTTGAAAATTTTAATGGTTTCGGATTAAATCATTGAACACTTTGATGACTGGCTTATTAAGGGTAATAGGATGGGATGAGATCAACTAAATATTTAGTAATACACAATACTATTATTATTTAAATGAAACCAATAAGATATACAACCAAAACAAAGAAGTAAACAATGACAGGTTTAAGGTCAATAAGAACCAATCAACATCGAGGTGTACAAGACAAGCTGTGAACTACATGTGGAAAAATTCGAACACTTCACCACTACCTGAAGTTCGTGCTGATGTGGTCATCAGCTCCGCGACTAAACCATCAAGCTCAGAGAACAAACCTCCATCGAAATCATCCACCCGAGCTACAAATCTTCACCATCTCACTACTAAGATTATTATTATTATAAACTTAAATTTTTTTAATGACTATGCTTCGTAAATACTCCACATATTGGTCAATTCATTTGGCTAAATTAATCCTCCATCAATAAGATCATAGATTTCTAAAGATCATTAAGCACGATAAATATTTCATGGAATTCTTGCATGTTGACGAACATTTAACAATTTTACAATAAATAATCAAGTGAATTCTTTTGGAATTTAATAGTTGAATTCATGAGTCAATTAAAGCTAGACCACCGCGGAAAACCTGAAAGCATTGGACGGCCGTTTCATCCTATTATGGGACTCTTCAGCAGTGCGCCGTTCAGTGCTTTCAGGTTTCCACAGTGGTCTGGCTTAGATTGACTAATGAATTCGACTATTAAATTACTATAATATTCACAAAACCCCTATCTGATTGTTTTAAAATACCTACTGTCTGTTATCCACGTCTCATAAATTCGTAATCATCACTCTATTATTTTGACGACATCGCTTCTGAGTAATCACCTAGTTGCTTTACTGTGTTTTCCGACTCAATTGAAAAACTATTGAAAAAACCCTTACTTTCCTAAATCTTTAATCAGAATAACAGAAAGAGCGATAAATATTTACAAGCTTTTAGGATTATCCAAGCAAACTCTAAGACTACAATGTACAACAATTTATAAACCTCAATCAGTACACAATTAAAACACTTGGAGCTTTTCTACACTGTACTGATGCTCTTTTTTAAAGTTAAACTTGGATCAACTTAATTTCTGCTTGTTGACCTCAATCTCTTTTTAATTTTTGATGTGTACATACTACTCATTTCAAGCAGTTGGTAAGAACCTATGCGATTCTACTCAAATTATTATTTTTGCTTGTTTAAACCTAACAGTGGAAACCATCAGTACAATATTCATTTGATGAAAAATTTATATGCATGGATAAGATTTTGGATTTTAAATGCTCAAATTAAGCGTAAATAAGAAGCTTCTAACAAAGTGATATTGTATATTTTAATTCTTTATGATATACAACTGTAATACATGTATTTTAAAACACCTTAAAATGTTCGAAATAATTTTGATTACAACTTTCCCTATGCAATATATTTATAGAAACAATATGCAATGAAAACAACCCATTTTAAGAAGCATAGATGGATGGTAGCTAGTAGTGGAATACAGGATGCGCGTTTCGTCCAATTTGAGACTCATCAGATGGATGTACCTGCGTCCCAGAATTGACGTTCACCCTAGGACTCGGACCCAGTACCGTTCGCTCTAAACATCATCGCGTTATCCGTTTAGCTACTGAGTTCTGATGTCTATTTGCTTGTGCGATGAAGTGATGTTCAAATTCATTTTGCATTGTTTGTTTGAATCTTCCCATTGATGTTTATGACTGCGAATGATCAGCTAAATGGGTAACGCGATATTGTTTTAAGCGAACGGTACTTGGTTCGAGTCCCGAAGCGAAAGTCAACACTTGGATACGGGTACATCTAGCTGACGAGTCTCAAATAGAACGAAACGCGCGTCCTGAATTTCACTTCTAGACACCATCCATCTTTCCTTATACTGCTTGTGAATTAAGGAAATCAGTACATGATGTACATATGACAATAACAGACTGATGAATTGCAGTCCTAAACATCAATCAGAAGATTAAAATAAACAATACCAAATGAATTTATTTTAGGAAGTATGGTAAACGAAATTTTTAATTTTGGTCCAATGTTATGTGCAACTAGCCTAAAAAACATGTAAGGTTAAATCCAATATCCAATGGAAAATCCAATTAAAATTGATTTGTTAGTAAACACTAAAATAATAAAACCACCAATCACATTTCAACAAATCGAATTTATAACAGTCAGAATTACAATTAATCATTTAATTGTATTATCTAGATATATGTTGGCAATATTCAAATAATGAGCACTAACTTCTTTAGAAATAAAGATGGCTACTCCTAAAGGACCGTGAAAGGAGATGAGGTTATATAAGGAGCTAAGAAATAGTTGAAAATTGTAGCTGTTAGTTGTTTATATAATAAACTGATCGTGATATTTTCATAACAAGAGAGTTGTGAATTTTCCCTGAATATTAATATTTTATTTGAAAACAGATTGACAAACTTTCCAAATTTATCTCATTAGATGATCCTTGATAATCAATCCCATATTCACATAATCTCTCCATTATCTTCATCAAAATAAAGGTGATTGACTTTGTTTTTCCAGTTATTTTGTCCTGATAATTCATAGAAGAATTCCTTAAAATTTGCAAAGTAACTTATTTTCATAACTATGCAACATAGCGAGCTAACTCTTTAGTTTGAGGACTAACTGCTCGCTACAGGACTCGAAGAGGCTGTGAGTGGGCAAGCTGAGGAGTCTCGAACCAGGACGAAACACATGTTCTGTATCAGTCAGTCAGTCAGTCAGCTGCAACGTAGGACCAGGTACATATATGAATCGGTCCAAGTTGCCATACCTCATTAGCACAACAAGATGAACACCGAATTCATAGAAGTAGTTAATTCAGTGGTGGTAATATATAAAAGAAAGATTGCATATAAAGAGATAGTATAGGAAGAAAGAATTAGTTCGTCGAAAGAAAGATATGAAGTGATTTTAATCTCTTAGTTTAAGGGGAGACAGAGAGTAAATGCACCGACGCCATTGTGACCGATTCTGGGCCATGTCACCAAGAGTCTCCAACCATTGGTTACGATAGTCACGCGGACCCCAACCAGGTAGTCTGCATCTACCAACATGGCTCAAACCAGAAGTTAGTGACTTCAAGCACTGATACCACGTTTTGGTTTGGCCGCCCCTAACTTTCTTCCAATGTTCTGTATCTTCTAGTCTGGAATAGTTTTTCAAATAAAGTTAGTCTTTTGTGTAAGACTATAAAGCTAGTTTTAATCATAACGACGCCTAGATAACTGAAATCTTTTTTAATTAGACAAAAAGTTACCCGATGTTTCTTTTTTCGCCTCTAAATACTCACTTAGTCTTAAGATCATCAAACATATCTTAAGAGTTATTTTTCATATTTAATATTCGATTGAAAACTGGACCTTAGGGTTTTGAGTCCTATTTTGTGTAGGCTCTTGAGTGTTCTGTCACATAGACGTGGTTTACTGATGCTATGAACTCAAAGTCTCAGTGTTTTACAACCTTACCATCAGTCTACACATTACGAAAAGTATCCATGCTACACAACTATTTAATTTAGCGCTTTCCCTCCATCTTCTATTACATGATTTATGAAAATTTAGTCGATTCTATTAAATAGGTCCATGATCAAACCTCGGGTTACATTGAACTGAAGTAGAAACTGTGAATCTTTCCATTTCTCAAATAAATACTTCAATAAGTTAATTTATGCTCAGACTGCCTTTTTCAAAATACATTGAGCCAATAATGTACCAAATTGAATCTAATGAACTTTCTGTCCTCATTTATACTTTCGAAGTTTATCATAACAGTTAACTAAGATTACTAAAGAAGTTATTTACAACTAAATAATAGAAAAACTTAAACATCAAACAATATAAAGTTGAGAATGTTGATGAAGCTTAAATGCATATTACAAGCATCGACGTAATTAATATACGTAGTTTATCCAATAAACACATGAACCAAAATCATAGAAACCTCATTTTACAAAATCAAGGATAAATTAATTTTATCGTCCTTCAAATAACCCCATAATTGTGGCAATACACTTGTCTTACCATAATTTTCACCATTCAAATCATTCATGGAAATCTTCAAAGTTAAAGATTTTCAGTAACCTTGATGTTTCACATTTTTTTGTCATCTCCGTGTGACCTCTTTACATTCCAAGAACAAAACGAAATTGTAGGATAACTGATTTATGGGAGTAGGGGAGATGATCTAGATTGGTGGTTGAATTACTAGTCAGGTACTCGTAGGCGATCTTTTTTATGTACAGGCGTATTGACATTGTGTACCACTCACCTAACAACGTCACACATGACCCATAAAATCCATCATCCATTCGAAAATTCTCAGAGTCAATATTCACTATTTATAACTTGAAGAAATTCATTGTAGCCGTTAATATGAATGCCGGAAACCATAAATACTTCAGTATCTCCACTTATCAAACAATTATATATATATATATATATATATATATATATATATATATATCATTATTATAAGGATTCTCACCTTAGATACGTGTGTTCTGGATCGCTCTTCATATGGACCTTCAATTTTTTGAAATAACAATGCGCCTAGCACAGTTACTAATGCTAATAATAATATCAGTCCAGGTAATGACTTCATGAATTGCACTAAATCAGATTACATTTTTGAAAAAGAAGTATTAAAGAAATAAATAATACGTCGTAATAACATCGAAATAGAATAAGGATATATATATATATATATATATATATATATATATATATATATATATATATATATACCTGCATGTTGGAATGATTATGATTTTTGAAATCGTTATTAAAATAATTCAGTGAGGTTTAAGAGATATGTACTGACAGTTTTGTTGATCAATATCAATTGATTGTTGTTGCCATAGTATGGTTCTTATAATTAACCAGTGAGTAGAGACCACGCTATGTTTGTTTAGTCATTTGATCTTGACTCAATTCTACCTATCAAATTGTAATTTGGCCATATATTATGTGATTCTATATCGTGTGTATTGTTTTTAGATGTTAGATGGATCGAGATAGTCGGCAGGAAACCCTGGTCCTAGGTTTCCTACTAATTAGAATTTAGAATATCATATGGAGAATATACTACCTCAAGACTGAAGGTACACCTTACTAACTACTGCTAACTAGAACAAAGGCTAGGTCCAGGATTTCCTGTCTATGACTTCCTACCATCTAGCATACAGTTCTCAAGACTGTTGTTTTTCTATCTGTATTCACCGATTACCCATTTGTATGAAGTTTTCTTGAACTGAACAATATTACGAACAAAATGTTTAAACTTTGGTTTTCATTACTTGTCATGTTAATGAATTATGTACAAGATATGCTTTACAGACAATAAATAAATGCCCACATTTCAATGTGCATGAAACAGTTTGACAAATGAAGGAACTAACATAGAGTGTGCAAAATCTAAGTATTTGACTGGTAAATTCTAAAATATGAAAAAATTTGAATGTGATCTCATCAAGAAATAAACAACCTAAGTGATATGGCTTAAAGAATGTACCATTATTTATTATGATTCTTTGGATCTATCTAACCATTTTAAGATATTGGATAAGTCACTTTATGAAAATAATTACATAGTTCACCATGATTTCTAGATTTTTTTTCATCCAAAATGTAAACAATAATCATAGAATATAAGTGTTAAGGACTATCAGGCATACGTACATATAAATTGCATGAAACGTCAGAATAAGATTCGGGTAATTAAAAATACCAAAGTCAGTGTTTTATATGGAACATGACCACTGTTTTAGGTAACACTTTCAATATTCAACATCAAAGTATACAATTTTGGTCAGTCATTTCGAGTTTCATTTCTAGATCAAACAATAGTGCCAATGCAGAATACCAGTAGAAGTGTTTATATGTAAGATCCCACACAGAGTCATACTCAAAGTCAAGGATCTCCAGATATTCTTCGATATATTCCCTATATTGAATCAAGATAAAATTCAAGTTCATCTCTGTGTAGTCTTTATTCATCAATTGTTGATATCTTGTAGTTTAGCTTCTTGAGATATACAAAAACTTATAATTTTAACTACAATTGTTCTTTTTTACTGCTTCCAGTGTATAGATTTCAATTTCTGAGTTCCAGTTATTTTTCTGTAATTATTAACGACACATTATTGGTATTCTATCATATTATTAACTCAGGAAACTAAACAAATAGTCAGGCATTCCAAATACAAATAAAACTATTTGAGTTAAACCCTCATTTACAAAAACTTTTTCCACTTAAACTAATGAGTTCAATCATCAGTCGTATCCCTTTTACTGTCTGTCATATACGTCAGCGTGAATTCTCAAACTAGACTGTAATAAAACTCTATTGTTTGTCATCAATAAACTTGAATTAACAATAGATTTCATTCTACACAAGATTATCCATCACTTAATTAGTTTGACTGTCATATTGGGAAAAAAAATTATAAATAACCTCACTTTTAATACTAATGTGGGCATAAGTTATAACTGAATAATAAATAAATAGCTGTCTATCAACCGGTTTTCGAACTAAATAACATAGAATAAACAAATGAGAGCTAATTATTAACAATGAACTTTCATCACCTTATCCAAGATCTAAACTGAAACTCAAAAAATACAATCAAGTCTAAGTTTCGTAATAATCATTTCATTTAAATATCTTATTCTGATGATAATAAAGCCAATATTTACAAAGTGTAAGTGTAATTAATGGTATTATCTTCAAATGTTAAATTGAATAAAGTTCCAGGCATAATGTTATCTCCAAAATGCAAATTGAGTTCGAACATTAATTACTGTACATCATTCGAATCTTTTGTGAAAACAAAAGCATTAAAGTAATCAGTTATTATTATTATTATTATTATTATTATTATTATTATTATTATTATTATTTGAATGACAGTCATTAAATAATAAGAATTTCTAGACTCTATTAATAGCCATGATTGGAATGTTTGTTATTACAAACATCGTTCTACCTAGATAAGTTTGATTGATTGACTAACTAAATAATTGAAGAAGAGTACCTTTACAAGCTTAAAGTATTTCTTCGTATAACTAAACAAAATTTACATTATGCTAGTCGATTGTTTTGTTTTTTAATCAAAATAATGGCTAATTTAACAGTGTAATTATCCATAATAATATGTTACTTAATTACAGTTTTCGATGTAAACTGAATTAAATGTAAAGGTTTTTCAGCTTACCTACTTTGTTCATTTGCTAATCAAAACCTTTTCTTCCTTCGAAAGGTTTTGATTTATCAATGTCACATAAACAATGGTAAAAGAAAATATGCCAATATTCATCAAGCACCAACAACTAACCTTCTTGTGACCTTGACGGCAAGCCAATCAGCTCACAGTTATATGACCTTATGAAGGAAAATAAGCCTATCATTTCAAAAGGGAATGTAAAAAGGACTAACCGATAATATTATATTATAGTGGGAGTGAAAAGTAATTCTTTAAAAAAATCGTTTAAACATACGATTACACAGAATGCGTAAAATGTACTGAATGAAACATTTAAGTATGCTAGAACTTTAATTTTATGTAACTTAGCCAGCTAACAGGAGTTTCGTTCTTGTCCAATGATTATACATCTGTTTAGTACGTTATTATCTAAATGAAACTATTTTAAACAAGTAAGGAAACCTGTCACATCTAGTGAAGCTATTTGAATCCTGAAGATATTTTTACACAATATAAACATAACAGGAAAAACTCCCTAAAATGGACAGCAACTACTCCAGAGCAAGAACTTCTGCTGTCTGTGCTTCTCATTCCTTATGAGATCTAGCATAGGATATCCTCTTGCCTAATAGTAGTGTTTTGTTATCAGTTAATCACCATTTCATAATGTCCATAATCGAGTCTGGCTTAACTAATACGACACCATGACTAGTGAAAACATTACAACATTTCCCATTTCTAGTCTGATCAAAAGATCACTGAATACTTCATTTTCACTGTGTCTTGAACTAATCTTCAATTTAATACTATTAAAGAAGACAGTTTACGAGTGTTTTGTAAATTTTATCCAAAGTAAATAAAACAAACGAAAGGAACAAATTTCGAATTTTGGTGATTAATTAATCATTAGGCTTTCACTACCACTCTGGACATCATCTGCCCATGCTCAAAGTAGAAGTGAATATTTTTATTTACTTTCTAATCTCTGAAATCAATCAACTCAAAGTCATAGAACTAAAAATTAACCTTAATTGATAAATCTGACAAAAAAACTGGTCACATACAGATTTTAAAAACCTTAAATACAAACTATGATCATTATAGTACATGGTTATTGTAATCTCCAATAAAAACAATCACTAAATGTGAAAGGACTTAGGAATAGCGGTCACGAGAACACAATGCATCTTCATGTAAATGTCATTTTAACTCATATTACCCAAACACACTATAACATAGAAACAGACGTAATTTGTAAAGATATACCGTAAACAAAAAGGTTTAAGTAATAATTATTCAACGAAATTTCATGTGTATCAAATTTGTTGTACAGTTCTTCGTAAATCATAGAGAAATTATTGGTTCAACTTAAAGATTTTTATTATTTATCTTGTATAACTTGCTATCTTATTTCTAATTAAGTTCAACCAATTATTAATACGTCCCTTGTACCGAAACACCTAAATACTGATTTCCTAACGATCTCCTACTTCTAAAAACGCTTCTTCTACTCTTGAAATTTGATCAGGAAAAATAAAATTTGAGAAGAATATAAGAAATTATACCTAAAAAGTGTTAAAAGTACTGTACAGAAATGAATTGATTTGAATCTATTATTAGACTTACGAAAATAAGTAACTTTTATGTGATATCATCTAAAATAAGAAGTAGAAATACCTTTATATACTGCTTATAACATTAAAAAATGAAAACGAAACACTAAGTTTTTCTACCAAAGACTGAAAATAATAGTCCTCAATATATCAAATGCTCGATTGTTGTTATGATGGATATAGAAAAAACACGCAGATTAATCCTCTTCCAAGTTCTTTAACCTAAACTGTTAATCATTACCTGCATCTTAGGGCACTAAACTTCTAATCCTAACCAGGAGCAGTTTGAAAATGCCTAAAAATCTTTCTGAGTGTATTCATTCACACGAGTTGGGAAGTCCTGATTCTAAACAAATTAAGAATAAACTATATGACCCTAAAGAATCGTATGATTCGTAAACACATTGCAATACCTGAGTATCTTATTAATGAATCTCCTGAAGCTGTTTCTCTATCTCGTTGATTGAATTTGTTGATCAAAGTCTTGGATGATTCCTTAAATAATTGATCTGTTAAGTCGATTCTTTTAACACTTTTTCATGTTTTGCCTACTTATTAGTAGTTAAATTAATACATCTAAGAATTATGCATTCGTTACAAGCACATTTTGGTCTATTTTCTCATTTTAAACAGACAACAACAACAATTACAAATCAATGAAAATCAATGAATCATGAATTTGTTTTCAGACTGGAAAGACAGAAATACATGTAAACAATCATATTTTATGTATCTATTTCAATTTCTTTTACCATTCACTCTGTGTTCTCGCTCATTCACTAACTTCTTATGTCTATTTGCGAACCTGTAGAACATGTATAGTTTATGAATGCGAGCTTTTTCATTATCAATAAGAATTTTTAACTAATTTAACTGGATAAAATTTCATTCTAGCGTTTATATTTATATATCATTCATCGTCCTTGTATGTGTCCATTATTCGGGTACTGATATGAAAATAAAATATACACACCTACATATATACATGTAAACACGGCGACGCATAAATGCAACATTATAAATACTCTATTACAAATTTTTATTTTTGTTTGCCTAATTCTATATGAAAGAGACATTAAATATGCCTTTGTTGTACAAATTTATAGAAAGGTAAATAGATAGGTAGTGAAAGAAAGGAAGTTGGCTGTGCAATCCATATGTACTGTGAACACAATACGCTATTAATTACAAATGAAATAGTATATGCTATACGATTCAATCACTTTAATTTTTCTGATGAAGAACAGCATTTTATCACCAAAAGCATGGTGAAACTCATCTAGTACAATGTACATTCATCACAGAATTTGAGATTTTATATATTAGGGTTGTGGCTAACAGTGGAATCTAAGACACCAGTTTTACCTAGTGCTTAACTCGTCAGAGGAATCCAAATAGGATTATCAACACCAGGATAGAGGTATATCCACCTGAAGAGTCCTAAACTGTATGGAACACATATCCAGAATTCCACTTCTATTCACACAAAATATAACGAAACTGATGACTAAAGCAAAAATGGAGGCATCCACCCGGAGTGCTCATACGCCAACAAAAGTCACTCAGAACTCATAAAATTTATGGTTTTGATTCCTAGAATGGTCGTGGATGTGCACTGTTGATCTGTACTCTCAACCAATGCCAAAAAATATAGTCCTACCTAATTTCGAATGGTGCCCCCTAATCCACTGTAATAAAACTGACTCCAAATATTAAATAATGTCTACAAAGACTGTTCTAAAAATACAGAAAGAGACTGACACCTAAATCAACAACAAATCATTCTAGACAATGATAATTTAGGGGTACTGAGTAGTACATTTAGCATACTCCTAAAAATTCGATCCAGTGACCAGTCATATTCAAAGTTTAAAGTAATCCCTGTATTTATGAACCAATTAC
Organism: Schistosoma spindalis; assembly: GCA_946903255.1. Lineage (NCBI taxonomy): Eukaryota > Metazoa > Platyhelminthes > Trematoda > Strigeidida > Schistosomatidae > Schistosoma > Schistosoma spindalis. The sequence continues at coordinate 24,698,833 of OX336420.1, read as the reverse complement.
ACCAACGACATTTTTCACACTCTTTTCACTAACAGAACAGCGAATATTTCAACTGGAAATAACAACTAAGGTACAGTAACAACGTATGTTATTTATAAAGATGGATGGTGATCAGCAGTAGAATTCAGGACACGCGTTTCGTCCTGCTTTTGACTCGTCAGACGGATGTACTCGCGTCCCAGAATTGATGTTCACTCTAGGACTAGAACTCAATACCGTCCGATTCAAAATTCATCGCCATTATCCACTTAGCTAGTGAGTTCTGTCGGCTACTTGCTTGTGCAATCGGGTGAAGTTTAAATTCGTTTGGTATTGTTTGTTTGAATCTTCCCAATGGTAGGATGAAACGCTCGTCTTAAATTCCACTTCTAGACACCATCCACTTTTGCTTATAATGCTTATGACTTAAGGTAATATCGAGGCGATCCGTACATGATGCACATATGTTAATAACAGACTGATTAACTGAAGTCATAAACATCAATGGGAAGATTCAAACAAACAATACAAAATGAATTTGTACTTTGTTTGTATTTAGAATGGAATATATGAAGTATAAGAGTTGACTATTAAAGTAAACCATATGAATTCATTATATTCCATGAAGTCTTAACATCCGATTATGATCTTGATTGAATTAACAAAACATACTAATCGGACTGAAATAATAAAATAATTTCTCGTTATCAAAATTGTTAACCGTGAATACCTGAAATAACCAAAGGTATCAATGAAATTGTCTACATATAAGCCTATTCAAAGAATGTTATAGGAAAAGTGAAATTTCGGATCAAGCAAAAACTATCTACAACCTTGAAATTGACGAAATGGGTTATTTAATATTTGAGAGCAGTTAAAGAAAAAAATGTATTCGATTTTAAAGAAGTGTATAAAAAAAACTACAACGATGGCAAGAGTATTCTTGTCAAATGGATGAAATAACACATAACTAAGTGAACATAATTCAAATTGTATTGATTGTTTGAATCTTCCAATTGACGTTTGGGACAACAACTGATCAGTTTCTTATCGGTATCTGCGCATCATGTGAAGATTGCCTTGAGTCATAAGCATTATAAACAGAGATTGATGGTGGCTAGAAGAGTAATTCAGGACCTGTGTTTCCTCCCATTTAGAACTTGTCAGCTGGATGTACTTGAATCCGAATTATTGTTCACCCCAGAACCCGAACCCAGTAGTGTTCACTTAAAACGCCATCGCACTATTCATTTAGCTAATGAGTTCAGATAGCCATAAGCTTTTGCAATGGGGTGAAGTTTAATTAATCCTTTACTTATTGTTTGAATCTTCCCATTGACGTTTAGGACTGCAATTGACCAGTCTCTTATTGGTATATATACGTATATATAAAGTTGTTAAATTGGATCATCAAAAGTCCGATTTACTATACCATGTAATGGCTTAGCTTTGAGATGGCTTCTTACTTTTCGTTCATCAATCGCCTTGATAACGGTCATCACACAAATCCCATCGGTGTAGGAGTCCAGACAACAATAAGAAGCGGCAATCCAGTTAATTATTGAACAACAAAGATAACGAAGTCATGAATATATCAAGTGAGAGTCTAATGTGTGTGCGAGTGAATACAGAGGAGGACTTATAGTCAAATCGAATCAAGGCGCAGCTAGGCAAGGCTAAGGCAATTAATAGGAATCGAGCACATATACACATGGAAAAGAGAATAACTCATCGAGCGATATTTAAAGTGATTAGCATTTAAGGCAGAATGAGGAATAGGTGCGTAGTCTATCACATGTGATTCAGCACACACTTTTATCCTAACATGATAGTGATCATAACGGTACAAAGAAACAGACGAATTGTCACTGTCCTAACAACACTGCCTGTTAAATAAGTTAAGAGGGCTAGACAAAATTAATTGTAGCATAGACTGTCCACCAGCATTCTTCATCTAACTCTGTCCTAGGCAATCCATTCCAGTTGTTTTTAGTTTCTATTCTTCCTTTTCATGTATGCTTCCAATTCTCGGGGCAGTGTGCTATTTAATTGTTCCTAGTTCATGATAAGAACGAGTAATATTGTCTAATTATTTATCAATTCAAAAGATTATCTGTTATACAGATTCATAGCATTTTATTACATTCATAAAAAGATAACAAACAAGTAACTTGAAATGGAGTTTCAGATTACCTGTAACAATTATGATTATATATAAATATATATAAATATATATATATATATATATATATATATATATATATATATCACCAGGTGCCTAGATGAAATCCGAAAAATAAATAATTTTCATCTACTTTATTAAATGAGCTTGCTTGCAGTTCAGTTTCAAAAATATGATAACTTTTAAATATCAGTAGTATAATGGAGATTGTTGAGTTTTAATGGAGATTAAGAACCGATCGATGTTAGACCACTAGTGAAAACCTGGAAGTACTTGACAACCGTTTCGTCCCATTGTGGGACCCCTCATCAGTGCGCACCCACAATCCCGCATGTGGGACCCGAACCCAGGGCCTTCAGTCTCTATAAATTGACAAGTTCTAGCATGAAAAAACTCGAAATAAACAACTTAGTTTTGAACCAAGTAGCATATATTTTAAAATTGATTTATGAATACAACTATTAGAATTACTAACATCTCCACAAACACCTATTTTTACATTATTCAATCAATAGTTTAAAGACAGACGGACTTCAATTACACACTAGATTTGGTTAACATTTGATCATAACTTTTCAGTTAAGCTTTATATTGGCTATGTTCACCACTATAAGTTGATATAAAAGTAAGAAATAAAATTTGGTCATTTTTAAGAGTTAAAATATATTTTAAGCGTTATTAAATTCATGAAAACGTCTAGTGTATTTCAGCGAGATGTAGGAATCGGGATAAATTCAGCGGTTTTCCAGTGACTAGTTGAACTAACCGTACATTTATCGTAAAAAATATATTCTTGACCAAAGTATGAACAACTATAGTGTGGTGTATGCTGCTTATTTAGACGGATATAAGTAGTACGTAACACCAATCAGAAGTGGAAATCCTAACAGCGGAAAGCTAAGAAGATCAAGTAGAAGAGGAAACAGAAACGGAAATAGAAAGAAATAGTGAATATGAGGGGAAAATGGTGTAATTTTGCAAATAATGTATTTAGAGTATGGTTCTCATATATCTACTATAAATTCATTATAATTCGCGGTTTCTCATCAGCTGCTTACAACCTCTAAACATAATAATGATTTTGATAATTAAAAATCAGCTGATGTAACTCATATCATGTTTCTGGAAAATTTATCATCAGTGGAAATTAATGAAAAGAGAAATAAAATACCTATAAGAGATGTTTATATGTTAAATATTATCTATATTTATAGGTTGAATATATGAAATTTTCAGAACAGAAACCAAGAGCATGGAAACATAATTATTTGGAAATAAAACATTATTGTGATAGTTAAGTATCCCTCAACATGTAAAGTAAGATTGATTAGCTGAATTTAGATCAAATATGAAGTGAGAACTGAGAATTGGTATCACGAAAAGAATTGAGTAAAAAATCTTTATAAATGAGGTTGGGAGAAGCTTATGAGTAAACACGAAATATAATGAATTCATGTTAGATTGATACGATAATTGTCTTTGCTTTAGTTAAATTTTAGATCCATATAATGAATGGATCAGTGGTAGACTATCATTGAAAATCTGGAAGTATCGGAGGGCCGTTTCGTCCTAGTACGAGGCTCATAAGCAGTAAGCATCTACTAAATAGGACGAAACACGCGTCCTGGATTCCACTGCTAGCCACTATCCATCTTTGCTTAAAAAACGTTATTGTTAATTTTCTAAGTTTAGTTTGGTAAATCAAAAAGAAGATACCTATCTTTTGTCACACAGGCATATTAAATGTATTCAACCATCGAGACTGATATAAACGAATAGTAGAAAATAAATAAATTCTATCAGTATAGGGGTTGTGGAGATTATTAGGTTTTTGATTGAGATCGTGAACCGATTGATATTAGACCACCGTTGGAAACCTGGAAGCACCGGACGGCCGTTTCGTCTTATTGTGCTTAAGCGTTCGCGCGAGACCGAAGGCCCTGGGTTCGAATCATGCGGGCGTGATTGTGGATGTGCACTGCTGAGGAGTCCCGCAATAGGACGAAACGGCCGTCCAGTGCTTCCAGGTTCTTAATGGTGGTCAAACATCAATTGATTCATGAACTCAATAAAAAACAAATCATTTATCTATTTAAGAATTTCAGCACGTTAATCTGGATGATATTAACCAATGATACATTTATTTAGAATGAATATAGCTCGTTTTAAAGTCATGTTCAAGGTCTTGAAGTTCAATAATAAAGATAAAACAACAATCATTAATTTATTTTTATTGTACTGATGGACTCAATATCAGAATTTTTTTAAAAGCATGTATGATTTCGAATAGCCCTTTTATCCCTTTTCAAGATCAATAATAAATAATATATAATGACTACCTCATACTAGAACTGAATCTAGTAACTTAAGTTCTTACAATTAGCACGATACATCTAGATCATATTGTTAGATTACAAAGATTAATTTCAGTTAATATATTGAAATGCTTAGTTAAGTGTGCATTCATATTTTCATTTCACCTTTATATATATATATATATATATATATATATATATATATATATATATATATATATATATATATATATACTTTTTTTACCAGGTAATATGCATTCTCAGATGATGTACATTTAATTACACTCTTAAAATAATGTTGATTTTTAATTAATATTATTGTTCGTTTAACCGCATTCGCACACGTAGTGACAGGAAAACACCTTAGCTTTGTGGATTTGAATTGTTTCGATACTTAGACCTTGTTGATAAGTACCAACTAGCAAGATAACAAGATCTAGTGGTTACTGTTTAATGTTTTACAAGTATTAAACATAGAATAAGATGAATCACATTATCCAGTTACTTAATTAAACGGTCACCTTCCTGCTTGATTGGTCGACATTTAGAACCAGGAGGTTAAATCATACACTACTCAATGGCTGATTAGTAGGAACTAAGGATATGATGAGCAAGATTTTAAACTGAGTATGTTGTATTCAAAATTTGAGCAAACAATAAATTCAGTGAAAATAAATACCTACTGTTACTATCATCTATTCAGATCTGTAGGGTTCTATCTGTTAATGGAATGGTCATTTAACTAACAAAGATGCAACGTTACAAGGAATCTATCCCTACAAATAAGAATAATTTTGTTTTGGTCGAACTCTTTGAATCACGCTACAACCTTGAAAATATAGACCAAGTGGCCTTGAAGTAGTTATTCCAACCAATCACAATATTTATTTACGTTTAGAAAAAATGGATCACTTCGAAATCATTCGCTTTTGTTGATATCTTACACGTCATTATATGTTAGTGTGCATAAATGTACACAATGAATTCTCACTACTTGATATATCTAATTACCTTGTCTTCATGTTGATAAAAATCAGCCCGTAATTTTTGACTACTTTTATAATTTAGTTAATTAACGAATCAGAAATCAAAATTGTAAAATAATATTTCTAATCATATCCACATCATACTGTCTTATCACCCACCCATCGACGTTCATCGTCTTTCATGAAATCACATGGTAAAGAAGTTCTTTGTTACATCATGATATTCATCATTTCGCGTAGACAATATAAAAGTACAGACAATACTATAGGGTGAATTAGATAGAGAGTGAGAATTGGTCAGTTTAATAAATCAATGGACGAATGAAAAAAGATAGCGAATAAATGTACCATTAAATGAAAATATATACAGGGGTATTTAAGGTTACATTGTAAATAAATTTATATCGCATCAGTATTTATTTATCCATTAACCAATTACAATATATTCTAGCTTGTGCAAAGCTAGAAAAAAAAATCAACAGGGTAACACAAATAGACTAGAGATAATTTGACACTATTTAATAATTTTCGAATTTACTGACAATGATATCAATAATAATAATAATATTATTAATAGTAATAGTAGTAGTAGTAGTATTAATAGCAATAGTAATGTTAGTAATAACAACACTTAAGACAAAACAAAACTGACTCATACAATTGTACACACACACACAACACATAATGAGTACAAATCGGGGATGAACATACATACAGCATTTCGTTAGTCAGCCATAATACCTTATTTGTTACGTATATCTTACATGAAAAAAAGTCTTTGTGCAAAACTGATTTGGTTTTCGTAATTAAAAAAAAGTAATTCTAAGAATTAAAATAGTTACATTCGTTGCAGAAACAGTAAGGATGAATCATTCTTATTTGTGAATGGACAAGAATTTGTTTTTTCTCGAATAAACTTTTGAACACACAACAACGTTGAAACAAACCGGCTATCAATTACAAGGGATAATTATTGATTCGAACTTTTATTCAACAATTATTCTGATCACTTACTTCCAAAAGTAAGTTTTATTTTTTTCTTTTCTTACGCTTTGAATATATTACATAGTGCATTTTATGTGAATTTGAGAATATCAAAGTGAATTACATTTGTACAATTATACTTAGAGAGACTTTAATTTAGTAATATTTCACTAGTTGAAATCAGGAGTCAGTTGAAGCTAGACCAACATGGAGACCCTGGAAGCACTGCTTGGCGGCCGTTTAGTCCTAGTATGGGACTCCTTAGCAGTGCACATCCATGATCCCGCCCTCCGAGAGATTCGAACCCAGGACCTACCAGTCTTGCGTGCGAGCGCCTAACCATTAGACTATTGAGCCGGCAACCAACGGTGTTAATGTCTAATAATAATATTTGTAATATAATGTAAGCAACATCGTAACAAAACTTTTTAAATTTCCTTTTTATATGACTAATTAACAATATCGATCTCTTAATATTTTACAAATTCACATTTTCATGACTAATGGTTATTTCATTTTAGGGAATTATCTTAAATAAATTCATAGACTTACGTTTTTTGGTAGTTGATAGTTATCAGCAAGGTATGCCTAGAATCCTTATGGATCAATCATTTGCAAATATTTCAGACCTACAGGATATTAATCTTTGCATAAATAATTCAGTGGTAACATCTGAGACGATAAAGCTGAATGATTTAGGGTTCGACTACAACAGGGGTGCATCAATCCTCTTAAGATTACAGGTACACCTCATTGACAAGTGTCAACTGACAATGAAACCTAGGTCAAAAAGCATTCCTTTCCTACTATTTCCAACTATCAGATTTAGTCGGCATTATTGATTAACTTACTAAATCTGTAAAAATGAACTGATTCTTTAAGTACAAAACATTCAACCAGAATAATATGGCTGGAGTTATTTATCAGTTAACAAATGTTCAAGACACATTTTTAAAGGAAATTTTGTCTTATTGTTTAAAATGGTTAGTTTTAAAACATCCACATAGTAATTCTATAATGCTAATTAAATACAAAATTATAAGTAAATGGGTAAAACTCTTATTTGTTAGGTTATGATTATAAAATTCATTCAACTGATTATATTCAGTTATTATGATTATTCAATTGATAAATTGATATAATACATTGAATATTCGAATAAGGTAATTGAACTGACATTTTGTTTACGAAAACCAAACTTTATATATTGACTGGACATTTTTAAGAAAGATGAAATATACGGTCTTTCTGACTGGTCACTTAGGTACAAAATACTCAAATAAGATAGTTTGTTCTTACAATTCACAGCAAAAAATGGATGTAACTAAACAACTGTTAATAGCCAGAAACCATTGAACATTCGTTTCGTCCTAGTGTGAAAATTCTCAGTAGTTGAGATCTACAAATATATCAGGGATTGAACTCAGGACTTTTAGATTTCATAATGTACGCTTAACACTTAGACCACTTTATTAGGATACAATAGTTTATATCAGTTTTCTTTTAAGAAACTAATTTATCCTTTGTTGATGGAAACGTTTTCTGAAAATCTTTTTTCCAATTAATCTAAAGTGATGTATTTATTGAGGTATTCACAATTTCATTGACAATGTTATTAATTTAGATAAAATAATGCAATACAAAGTCTAAATAATGTTTTAAATCACTTTACGAGTTAACAAGTATATATTCATTAATCATTATTTGTAAACATTTGAATTATCCCGTTGATAATATTCATGACTAATTTAGAATAGCCCCTATTGTCTTACAATCTCTCGTAACAGATGCTTAGAAATTGACCGATTATGTTTTGTTTATAATTTTCAACCAAACTTCAGCATTAGAAAGGATGTAAATATTAGGTTTACGTTTCAACGTGAATATCAACAGCATATCCATGTGAGGAGTTTCAGACTAAACGAAATACGGATCTTAAATTCATCATCCAGAATATGATCATTCATAAATTAAGTTTATAATAAGAATAAAAAACCGTTCATATAAGTTCCATAAAATATGTTAGCTTTCATGCTAAATAATTTACCATAATACGCATTTTCGTCAGATATTTCAAAATTCATTTCACTTAAATATTTATAAGACACACCATGTTTTCATCATTGTTCGAATCTCGCGAAGCGAGGTCGTAGATGTTCACTGCTGAGGAGTTCCATACTAGGACGAAACGGCCGTCCAATGCTTCCAGGTTTTTCATGTTGGTCTAGCATCAGTTGACTCATGATCTCAACTATTGTAATTATTAATTGTTTAAACACTGCTCTATCCTTGAAGTGACATTTATGTATATTATATTCATAACTTCTTCAGATCTTGTTGGGTGGATGCGCATGGCCTTCAGAATACTAAGTGGATTCATAATATTAGTATATATATATATGTATATACTTTTGCATTAGAGACCAGTTGGTCGGATTTTATTGAGGTATTGCAGACTAAGGCGATAATTTCTCACCTGACCTCAGTTTACAATAAAGATTACCATAAAATTAATGATATGAAAGCTTTCAGCAGAGTTTCCTCCCATTTTTTTTTAAAGAATAAAGTTTCTTCTACCATTTTAATCCCTCAAATCGAATAGCATTCAAAACTAGAAGATACTATATTAACTAATAATAATTATGTTTTCGCCTATTATTATTTTCATCAAGAGACAAAAAGTCACTTACAGAATAATCATCTAATTCTAGAGAGTATATCAATAACCTATCATCCATGACATCTGATATGAATTGAACCAAGTTGCTCAATTAAAAATGTAGATAATTGGATTCTAACTCAGCGTACTAATAGTATTTTGTTAGATCTAAATATGCTTTGTAGTTGTGTTTACTGATTTTCAGTGTTTTGTTAATTGGTGTAAGTTCTTTATCATAATTATCTTCAAGTAAGTTAGATCATGTAGTGGAGTTCAGTTTGGATATCTGAGATCATTATACACATTACTACGAACTAAGTAGCAGAAACGTAAATAAATTGTCTTTTTGTAACGAAACAACTGATGTTACAAAACGCTGAGATGACTGAGGTGTAGTTGGATTGATCATCTTAAGAAGTAAAATCAATATTAGATGGTAATGAGCTATCTGACTTAAATATTTGTGAAATTAACTTTAGTTTCCAATTTGCTAACTCCTCTGAGGGATGAATTAATAATAATAGGCATGAATCATGTGATCTAGATGGTATGTAAGATATATAATATAGCCTTGTAACGTCTTAAGCATTTAAGGTATATGTTAAACCCAGTGTGGTATACTGTCATTATTCGAACGACCAATCATATTCCCAATCCCATTGAAATGGTTGGTCTTAGTTTGTTGCTTAAGTAAATCAATATAACTACCAGTGTGACATCCAAGAATGTGATGTACTACTTATGTTTTTTTTTCTGTTATTAGAAATGTCTTATTGAGTGATAATCGTTTGTTATTTTTTTTAAAAATTTTAAATAGATATTAAATAAATGTGTATTTAGACAAAAAGTACATTAACATACTTCAGTATTTCACTTTTGGACAGCTAAATATCTCTCGTAAGTATTTCATTATTTCCCACTTCGGAACAATATTTGTTTATGATAAACAGTATGATGTACAGTCGTTTTGAGAATGAGAATCAATCTTTGTGTAATTCTTTATCATCATCTTCAACATCATCTTTGACATCTCCGACAGTAATCCTCCACCATCACCACCACCCAAATCATCACAGTCATCAACATCAGCAACAACAACAATCACAAATTGCACAACCCGAACATCTTAAAACTTATCGACATAACTTGCATCGTTTTGATCATCATCATCACCATCAACAACGAGGGGAATTGTCTCATTCGGATCCCGTACCGTTTTATCACGATAGTCCCATGTTATCATGGAACCAAACAAATTCACCGTCACAATCATTACCATCTAATTCATTGATGTTTCTTACAGCAAGTAAAAATTTTCCTTTACAATCCGAACAAAACCTAATGGAATCTAATCCAAGTTTGGATGTATCAAGTCAACATCATTCATGTCTAAATCATCAACATCATCAAGAGCATACTCAATTTGCAAAAAGTGTTCAATCGCAAAATCATTATCATCATTATTGTAATTTTCAGATAACCCATAATCATCATTCTTTAAATCAGTTAACAAATCTTATGTCAAACCGAACTACAAATAATTCATCATTATTATTACAATTACCGGAAGTAGCAATAAGATCTGGAACAGAGACATTGTCGACAATGACCAATCAGGTTCCAGCGTATCAATTAAACAGCACTTGTTTTCCAGTTGAAAAAATTGAGAATACGTTTCAACGTGATAATAATAATTTATCATTGAACAATATTACTACGAGAAATGATTATATGAACTTCAACTTACCAATAACTACTACTCAATCATTTATCGCATCATCACCATCATCCACCATATCTTCATCATTGGCATTCCCCTCATTGACCACGCAGTCTCACGGTACGAAGAATAAATGTATTTATAAAAATTTAAGTAATCGTAATGTACAAAAATCAGTAAATAATTTAAAATTATTCAATGTCAATGATCAGTCAAGTCTTAAGACATTTAATGATAATCATAATGTTACTGACACTCCAACAAACTTATCAGTTATGGATACAACGAAGGCAACTGTCATGGGGATTACATCTATATCAAATAACAAAGGAATACTATGTGGATTAAATATGAAAGATAGAAAGCCATGTGATATATGTGGTGATGTAGCTGCCGGTTTTCACTGTAATGCATATGTCTGTGAAGCATGCAAGGTATGTGGAAGAATAAATTTTCTTTTTAAATGTTAATTGATAATTATAAGATTCATGAGGCATAGTTCATAAAAATGGGTAAAATAGATCATAAATATAAAGGAGGAAATAAAATCACCAAACTGATTAGAAATAATATGACTTGTAGGAGTAATAATTACATGACAAAAATGTATAGTGTGGTTTTTCAAGCAGGTAAGTGAAGGTCATCATAAATAAGAATAGAAATGAACTAAACGGTGATTATATGGTAATAATAGGAATAGAATGAATGAATTCATTGGATTTTAACGTAATATACTCAATTGTAATAATTAATGAAGGATAAGATTACATGTGATTTGAAGGTAGAAAGGTTGAAGGGTAGAACAAATCTTAAAGTGGAACTTAAGAGAAAATACAGAAATCTAGATGAGGAAACTATGGATGTTGTGAGAAAGGAAATATATACAGTTCTAATTTCATATAGCATATCGCTACCTTTCTTGAAATGCAAAAGAGATATACTCGTTCGCCTATGTAGTTGTATTTTTGGCCTTTGATCTCTTAAGTCTTTTGATTTAGGGTCAGTTTTATGATTGAATTTTTTCAAATTTTGTCCATGATTATAAAACGTTCTTCATGAATTTCCCCAATAAATAATAATGATAGCCACCCGTTTTCAATGTTTAATAAAACTATGATATCTAGCATTTTGGAAAAATTTGCCGTTCATTTAGTATTTCAGTGATGCATATAAGAATGCCATTTTCACTAGGGAATTCATTTCAGTCAACTGAAATCATCTACATAGGTCTTTTATGAATATGATACTGTAACACATCAACTTTCCGGATGAAAAAAGCAAAAAAAGAATAAAAGTTATGGCTTGAAGTGAAATCCTCTGTAGAAATTGTCCATTCACTCACTGAATGAACGGGAAAATGGTAGATATCACAATGGTATTGAAAACTGAGATTCAAATGTGTCAAAAATTTACGAACACGTATCCTATCACGTTATTTATTGTTTATTAAAATAGTGGTAACATTTTCAAGCAATATTCAGCAAAAATCGATATCAATCTGTGTCCCGTTGAAAACAAGCGCGTACTGAACAATCGTTTTGATCTAAAGTGGTACCTCTCAACAGTACTCACGCAAAACATCACCAAGGGATATAATCCAAAGATCTCCATCCATGTTTCGTAGTGAGCGCTCAGCCAGTGAAATGCACATAAATTCCCATAAACTTATTTATTCTAATAACAGTTATTTTAACATATTTGATGAAATTAATTTAGCTTAGATATCTGTCAATATGATTAATATGTATTCTCCGAGTTACTAATGGTTAATCTGTTAGATGTTGACTTTCAGTTGGGGACTTCAGTCGATTAATTAATTATTTGGAGTTATTCAAGTTTTGACTGAACATTAAGTTCTTAGTATAAATAAATAAACTTTAAATAATATCAATCAATTAGGTCAGTTAAATAAAATATTATTACGTATAGAGGAAAAGGTTTCGAAATTATTTTAAACTTTATGTTTCGAATCTGTGTTACTCAACTTTATAGTCTGAGACGCTAGTACCAATTACATCCTAGCATCACAACACAATACACTCAATGTCCATTCAGTTAGACCAGTGGTTACACGGCAGCTTGGTCGATGGAATACGATCAGCGCTAAAGGTATAGACAAAGATTACATTTGTCACTACTCAGTAATCAATCTGTTGTAAGTGATAATGACTGTTCATTAACATTTATCTCATATAAATTCACTGAAAATTCCTGCTACTAACATGATGAACATATTGAAATTAGATCCATTAATCTAGTGAAAATAGTTATTACAATAAATAAATAATTTCAAGTATCTATCCAGTGAAAAAAACTATCCTACAAAATTTCCAACCGATATATTGATTTAAATGTATTATCAGCTTGTTGAGATATTAAATTTGACTTTCAGATTTGGATATTCATCCTTTGGAGTGAAGATGGAACAACTCTTAGAAAATAAAATATTACATGATTATCGACTCATCTATTCGTAACAATATATATCAAATGGCGAGAAAACTGATTTATCTCTATGTAGTGATCAGTATTACGTTTGAATAGTTCTAATATTTGTTAAACTTGATCTAAAAAGTTACAATGATGTCACTAGTTTAAGTGGCTGGATATCTCGAGCACTTTGTATTGAACTTAGATAATTGGAGGTGATTTCCAAAACGACTTTATTAGTCTATCAAGATTAAGGAATATACAAACAGGATGTTGGTTAGTACTCTACAACCAGTGTGAATGTCTGAGTTCTAAAGTAGGTCAGCTATAACTTGTATAGTTTAATTGGTATTATCTCTTAATATATGACTAGCACGTCTGTCCCGATCCCTACATAAGAGATCGGCTTAATCAAAAGTACGGGTACGCATTCCTGACAAAGAACAACTAACATGAAGCCTCCAGATAAGGATTTCTACCTATTGCCTGTAACACTTCGTGATAGTATTCGGATAAAATACTTCTCTAAATTTAAGAAAAACCAAGTAATTTTTATCGTGAAAAATATTACGTTGTTTAACACAGGTTAAACGCGTTAAACGTATTCACTTCACTTTTTCAAATATTCCTTTTCATGCTTTTTTTATGGAGTAATTTTTTCCGATAAATTCTTCAAAACATACTGAAACATTATGCGTTCGTGAGTCTGTATGAAATCAAGAAACACATTATGAAGGGTAATGCTTGTGATAAGTTTGCATCGATTTTGAAAAATATAAAAAATACAAGAAAGCACTAGTGTCATGTCCCTACTATAAACGCAATGAACACACAAGGAATTTGAACCAAGTTTACTCTAGGATACATTTAGAACATTGAGTCAGAATACAACAGTAAAGTTGTTTACTTTCAGTAAATACTCATAAAATGGTGTCTCCTATTCTCTTATTGTCTTCGTCTATTCGATTATGACCATATAGGTTACAACTCCCAGCTAGAACTTTGTAGAAGTTAGCTCTTAAGTAATCATGACAGTATTAGTGTATGGATTGTGAAAATTGTTGAATGCTATCAAAACTAGGACCCTTGAGTCTAGCTTGCGAGACTTTTATGCATCGCTACCTGCCTATGGTGCTTCGAAATTTAAATTTGATGAGTTTTGAATTTTCAAGTCATCTAACACGAATAGGATAATCAAGACAAAGCAACCGGATTTACCTAATGGAAGCGAATTTTTTCAACCTGAGATGGTTACTATGTTTTTTTTATCTAGATGTGTAGGATTGCACACACTTGTTTCAAGCCTTTATTCGTGCCCTAAATACTTTTCATTCGAATATCATATCAAAACAATGTCACCATTACAGTGACATGTAAGTTTGACACTTAAAATATATTCATGTCAATTTTGTCACTTGATCCAAACAACGTACTTACTGTTTATCACGTGATGTGAGACAGATCCAAACTCTGCATCAGGCTTATCATATACTCAGAGAATAATACTATGTTTATTGATACAGTGTTAAATAAGCAGGCTTACTGTTCAGCCTCATTGCCTGAAATATTATTTCCATCTAAGAAAAGGGCGAATAAATGGTAATAGGATGATTTCAAAGCTTTATGACAGTGAGTCAGCATACATATTTATTAATCTATATTTACCAATTCATTCATTTCATGATATTTCGACTATTCTGTTGTAACTGTACGTTTCCGTTTGACTCATCAACTGTTGCCATGTCATTCCCATTCACAAATCACCACTAATTATAATCATCAATCATTTATTACTTAAACATTGTACCAATATATTCCAACTACCTACATTTCGTGATTCATTGCTTATTTTGTGTTGTGGATCTGTGTTGTATGTTGTTCGTTGTATGTTGTATTTGATCACATGAGTTCTGAGTCAACTAACTGATAATACAAAATACTTCATTGTTTTCGCAATGATCTAATAATGGAATTGGGAATGATTGAGAAATTATGTGTGATCAACTGACCTGAAAGCTTATCGAATGTACAATATTTCAGTTAGAGAACTAATAATTTATGTATATGGAAAGTGAAAAAAATCATGTTAACATGAAAATTTTTTTCAGGCATTGATCAAAATTATGCAGTCCAACAGGAGATGGTAACATATCCTGTTTGATTCCTGAACAACCATATGTTGAAACTGTCATGGAGTCCAATACTAGAACGAATCAACTCTCCAGTCCTTCCTGGTTTTCAATGGTACTCTATCTAAGATCATTTTTACAATGAATATAGACTATAAACTAAATTGATCTCTATAAAACTCCTTCAGCGAAACTATTCATGAATTTATTCAGTTGTGTTCAGTTTTCCGATAGTGAAACACTAAAAAATGAATCCATTTTTTTCTTTAATTTCACATAACGATATCAGTAACCGATAGAACTAAATGCTGAAAATTGTATGAATACTGTTAATTCTTTCTTTTAGTTAGAAAAATACTAACCATTGAGCATATAAAACGATTAGAAATCATAGAACTTTGATTTTCGATTCTACAACTGATATCAGTCGAACATATCAAACTAACTTTTTCAATGTATATTCATGTATATTAAAGTCTGGTGATAATCTAATTAAAAACAATATTATTCACTTCCACGTTGTTTTAATTTTCTATTTATATAAATCAATATAATATGATAATCATAGTTTTATTTTAAACAAATAATCATTATTTTGCTTTAAACGGTCATTTCATTTCAATAAAATAAAAGAAACTTGCTCTCTCTCTCTCTCTCTCTCTCTCTCTATATATATATATATATATATATATATATATATATATATATATATATAAACAGAAGGGGTTTTGTAAAGATTTTAATGATTTCAATAGTTGAAATCAATAGTCAATTGAAGCTAGACCAACATGGAGAACCTGGAAGCACTGCTTGACGGCTGTTTTGTCCTAGCACGAGACTCCTCAGCAGTGCGCATCCACGATCCCACCCCTCGAGAGATTCGAAACCAAGACCAATCAGTCTTGCGTGCTTCTAGGTCTTTCATGGTAGTCTAGCTTTAATTGACTCATGATTTCCATTATTGATATTCTGTTAAATAAATTGTTTCTAGGTTTTACATCATTATTATCAATATACTACGATTTTAGGTTCATTTCAATTATATTTTATCTCAGATCTTACAATTGGCATGTAAATTAGGTAAATCTTTAAAAATAGTGAAAAATATTTTGTTTTTTAAGAAAAGAAAAAACACATGAAAATCAAAACAAATCAATTTAGTCATTTCGAGACATTTTGACAAAATATATTTTAAATCTAATAAAAATAAATGACAAATTATTTTAATTCATGTCACGTAAATATACATTTATTTTATTATGATATCTATCTATTCAATAAATGAAATTTGAATATCCAAAGTCATAATAATAATAATAAAGTAATAATAATAATAATAATAATAATAATAATAATAATAATAATAGTAATAATGAACACTGTAACAGATAGATGAATAAAACACTAATATTTAATTGGAACAAATGTGGGAATAGGTTTTCTATGATTGTACATTTAGGCATATACATGTGTGTGGGGGAAGAAAGGAAGAGAAGAAATGGAGGAGTGAAAGAAGATAAATATAGAAATATATTGGGTATTGAAGGGAAAACATATGTATACATATATATTATGTATAAACAACGCGCAAAGTATAAAAAATTGTTACATTTTTTTACCCCTGTTTTTAATATCAACAAAATGAATGAGTGAATAACTGGTTTATTGGTTGGTATATCTGTACTTATGTGTTAGTGTGAATAGAATGGATTTAAAAAAAAAACAAACAACGGAATAACTTCGTGAAAGTAGAAAGAACTAGAGAAAAATAAATAAAGGTAAATTTTGTGAAAAAGGATAATGCAACACTAAAAGTACTTTTTAAACAAAATGAATAAAGTTATATAGGCAAATAAACACAAAATTATCTGATGGCTGTTTTTTTCTTTAGAATTTTATCGAATTATTTAACTCAGTACTTTTTGTTTTAAAATCAAACATTAAAGATGATTATATTAACTAATTTTACCCAAATCCTTTTTTACATCAATAATATAATGCAATCAAATTAGTAAATGTTTCCACCAATACAATGGATTTTTTGCAGTGAGGAGAAAATAAAATACAACCATTTAACAGAAAAAAAACAATGACGGGGGGAAATGAAAACCAAAAACAAAAAAAAATGGTAAATCACAGAATAAATAGACTGATAGCCTATGTAGAGAAAATGTTTTAATTATGTTTAGTGTAATTCATTCATTTATGAGATTTAAAAGAATATTATTTGACTTATTTCTCGGGTAAGAAATTTTTTAAGGGAAAAAATACAAACAAATTTCAAATGATTGTAAATGAAATTATGATACAACAGAATATGAAGTGAATATTGAGAAATGTAGGCATCTATGTAGATAGTGAAATAGAATGTGAGAAGTGAAGTAAGGATAGTGTGAATTGACGAAGAGATAAAACAAACAAATAGATAGTGTAAGGATGAATTGTTTCAACACATTTAGTAAAACTGAATGAAACAGTTCTACGGCTTTAATAAATAATAATAATGATAATATAAAACTGGTTATGAATATATTCAAATAATCTCAAGGGCGAAACTGTAATTTATAGACGACCTTTGAGCAGCGCTAAAGTGACCTTGAAAATGTTCACCAACTAATTAGAACTAAGTGGTCATAATAAATCAATGTGAGGAATTAGAATTACGATTAACAGTTGATGGTTAGGGTTCGGAATTAGATTTAGTGTTTTCATTACGAATTGAGATAAGCTATAATGCCAAAACAGTATTTAACCAAATGAGTAGATAAATTTCGTGATAAAATCCAAAACCAGTATTCTTAAATCTGATTGGCTCGTCCATAAAATATAGTCTCACCGTCATTAGCTCATGTATTAGACTTTTGACAGTGGTTTAACTATGATCAGTTCTTGGTCTCAATAAAAACTCATACATTTATGTAACTCGGTAAAACAATGGATACATCAATAAGCAGACTAGATGATGCTATTATATGTTGGAAACAGTTAACTTTTGCGTCAGCTACTCCTTATGAATATTGTTTTATAAGTGTTAAAAACCTATCAAATAATCGAAGGGAGAAGACGAAGAAAGAATTAACAGTATTCATACAATTTTCAGCATTTAGTTCTATCGGTTACTGATATCGTTATGTGAAATTAAAGAAAAAAATGGATTCATTTTTTAGTGTTTCACTATCGGAAAACTGAACACAACTGAATAAATTCATGAATAGTTTCGCTGAAGGAGTTTTATAGAGATCAATTTAGTTTATAGTCTATATTCATTGTAAAAATGATCTTAGATAGAGTACCATTGAAAACCAGGAAGGACTGGAGAGTTGATTCGTTCTAGTATTGGACTCCATGACAGTTTCAACATATGGTTGTTCAGGAATCAAACAGGATATGTTACCATCTCCTGTTGGACTGCATAATTTTGATCAATGCCTGAAAAAAATTTTCATGTTAACATGATTTTTTTCACTTTCCATATACATAAATTATTAGTTCTCTAACTGAAATATTGTACATTCGATAAGCTTTCAGGTCAGTTGATCACACATAATTTCTCAATCATTCCCAATTCCATTATTAGATCATTGCGAAAACAATGAAGTATTTTGTATTATCAGTTAGTTGACTCAGAACTCATGTGATCAAATACAACATACAACGAACAACATACAACACAGATCCACAACACAAAATAAGCAATGAATCACGAAATGTAGGTAGTTGGAATATATTGGTACAATGTTTAAGTAATAAATGATTGATGATTATAATTAGTGGTGATTTGTGAATGGGAATGACATGGCAACAGTTGATGAGTCAAACGGAAACGTACAGTTACAACAGAATAGTCGAAATATCATGAAATGAATGAATTGGTAAATATAGATTAATAAATATGTATGCTGACTCACTGTCATAAAGCTTTGAAATCATCCTATTACCATTTATTCGCCCTTTTCTTAGATGGAAATAATATTTCAGGCAATGAGGCTGAACAGTAAGCCTGCTTATTTAACACTGTATCAATAAACATAGTATTATTCTCTGAGTATATGATAAGCCTGATGCAGAGTTTGGATCTGTCTCACATCACGTGATAATGTCTTTAATGTGTGTATTCCGTTTATTTTTAAAAGATGAGAAAACTGTTTAACCGTTTCTTTTTGTTAGTTTAGGCGGTTTTCAAGCTGTTTGGATTCTGAAATTTACGTCATGGATTGATTGTGGTCAGACAGTAATTAAAAATCAAGAAACAGTGGACAGCTTTCTAGTTGTAGTGTGGAATTCTTGTGCAGTGAGCTTTCATATTCAGTTTTTAATAAAGAACCTTCAAACATCATAGGAAGTACTTAGTATATAGGACACTGGAAACCACCAAATGGCTACATTCTCAGTTGCTGTAAATTTGCGATACTTTGCGATCATCATAGAGTGTCATCGGTGATATTTGTTTCAAGTTCGACGTTGTTGAGTTTCACTGGTCACAGATCCTTACTAGAACTGAAATAAATTTATTGTCACCAATTTATGGCATATTTTTACGATCATATTAAATGTTCAATGATCATGACAAACAGAACTTTGAACATTTTATTGTGTTGTGTTCTATGTCCTCCGTTTACATGGTTTAGTGACTTAAGATATACGGGTCGATTCCCGTCGGCCCACATGCTTTATAATGCTGTAGCGAATCCTTTGATACCATTAAAGTCATTTGTATATTCATTGACTACTTTATTAGATGACAAGGAATTAAATATCATCAGGAAAGGATCCGTTTTGTTTAACATTATGTACACGCTTTTCTAAAAAGTATTCATTAGCACTACGTGTATCTGACTCCCTTCTTACTTTCACTAACCATTCTTATTTAATGATTAGCTACTTGACAGATTATCAAGTTGTTTAAATTAAGTCGGTTCTTCATTCAGTCTTTGATAGTCAATGCTTAAATACTTTGAGTAAGAGAGAGATAATTTTTTTTTAAAAATATGTTAACGATCTGCAAATCATTTTGCACGTATCAGTAAGGGGATTCGAAAATCTCAATGCTGTGTATTTAAACCAAAGTTTTGTGATATTCTAATGACATTATAATTTTGATAATATTATTAAAAGAATATTACAGAAAATATAACTATTATTTCCAGTTTTACCACAACCCCTCACACACACATTTAAAGTACCCTTCAAAATCACCGATACATAATTTGTCATTATTGATTATTGGATTTCATTTATGTATTAATTATTGACTTATTCAGAATGATTAGTTCGAATTTACAGACATGATTATATCTAAGTTAGTTAGAAATTCTATCAAGTAATTAAATACAGTGAATGAATCGATTCACCCCCTGGTTACATTTCATTTTGCTACTGATCTTTTCTTTACACATATGGTGTTGACTTTGTTCGCATATGCTTAGTACATGTATAGTTGTTGGATTGACAAAATGTGCATATATTTCTTATTTAAGTGGACTTTTTAAAAAATTATTAACGTTGATTAGATTCACCCATTTATTAATTGGATAAGTCGATTTGAATCACGAACATTTAGCTCTTCCATAACTATTCAGATTCTCAATGGAAGTTGATTTCAGACTAGACGCAAACCTCCATGAATAAATAATAATTGTGTATGATATCTAGTATTAAGCTTTTACTGTTGAATTTCCAGAAATTCTGTCGAGAACTCACAATTTATAGAGTTGACCGGGTTTGGAATATGGTCAGAGATTACCGACGAAGTGTGATTAGGATTGTGTCAGATAACTGATTAAGTAAGAAAAACTCGAATGTCCTGAGTTTGATCCTATATGGAGTCGTATGCAATCACTGATTAGTAATAGCATAATATTAGACCCGATTCGGAAGGTAATTTAGTTCTGTATATAATGTTAGTACATGAGATGGAAACTGTCTATTAACGTTCACGTCATATATAATAAGTAATTGTTTATATGCGAATGCAACCGGAAGGTAAACAGTTGGGTCATACTTGCCAAATACATATGAGAACTTAAAAAGCCAATTTCTATAGAATAAATCATTCATTTTACTTTCTCTGCAGTGAATTAATTCAACCCCTTCGATGAATTTTATGTATATGTTTTAAGTAGGCATCAGAAAACAGTTGAAACCACTAGTCGGTATAAGCTAAAACACCACTTAAAACCTGAAAGCACTGGACGGCCTTTTCGTCCTAGTATGGGACCCCTTAGCAGCGCGCACCCACGGTCCTGCACGAGGGACTCGAACCTAGGACCCTCGGCTTCACACTCGAACGCTTAACCTCCAGTCTACTGAGCCGTTATTCAACTGTGTTAATGTCTAATTTCAATCTCTACAATTCCTCATACTGATTTTTCTAGGTAATTTAAGAACAATCGCCGTGTGTCTGTATTCACAATGCGTCATATGTGTAAATTCGCATGTCTAAACAGGTATATTTTAGTTTACGAATGTCCCTGATATGTTTCAATTACGTGTAATCTACCACCTGTTTTCATTTTTGATTGTTTTAAATCCTACCTTTCATCTTACATTATCGCGTCATTGTTATGTCTGCAATCTATTAGATTTTGTATTTTGTTTTAACTCCTGGTGTACATATCTCTTTATTCCTGTCGTCATGACCACATCATTTGTCTGCTGTTTGCCCTTGCTAAACAATGTTTAGGTTAATTCTAATTGGATGTAATGAATCACAACCCTATTTTTTGTCCGTTACAAGGTTAGGGAATCGGAAATTTGATTGGTTGGTTATATTGGTAATTATGGTTATCACCTCACAATTTTTTTCCCTTTGACCAACACAAGGGTCTTTACAGGTAGTAATATCTTTAAATTTCGTCCACAAATATGATATATGCAGACAGGTTTTTAAAAAAATAATAACAGTTTTTTACAGGGGGAATGTATGCAATGTAGCAAAATTAATGTTACAAACGAATATGTAACTTGTTTTTATATTTCCAACACAAAATGAATAGTTTTTTTTGCAATAATAGTTTCCATCACAAGTGTGCTTCAGTACACCAGTTCACTTAGCTATCTTAATAAATTATAACAAGACCAGTGGAAAGTTTTTCATGTGTTGTTTAAGCGTATCATGTAGTCTATAGACATTCTGACTGATAAACTAGGTTTTTTATATCCATGGGTAAGTCGTCTGTAGATTATATGGTCCTTCAATAGGTATACCTAAAGTAACCAATTCGAATGATGACAGTTATTTGTTTGTTGGGGTCCAAAACACTTAGCTTTTGTAATGAAGACAAAATAGTCGGATACATTACAATTTTAACCTTAGCGATTTGAAATTATGGTGCTCATCATGAAATTTGTTTCTTTATTCTCTCTGTATTTTTAGTATAAACTTTAGAATTGTCAATAAAATATCCACATTTTACACCTACTTCATATCTCATTAAAAGCATGAAGCGATTAATGTTAAACTACCATTAAATATCTGGAGCAGTAAACGGTTATTTTTCCTAGTATGGGATTCCTCAGCAGTGCACATGTCTATGAAGTCATTGGTTGTTGAACTTAGCCACGTTAGCAAATGTATATTACCTGATTGATATTTGCGCAACTATCATACCCAGTGATTAAACTTTGAGTGACATGACACAGAAACTCGTTCTTAATAACACAGTCACATTCACCTATTGGCGTCCGTTTATTCCTAATTTTATTACCTGAAAAATGCTTTTATTTTGAGAATACGTATTTACTTTTCAATGCTTAGTGTTTTCTACTACTAATACTGTTAGTGCGTTTACTACTCTGGGATCTTGGTGTGGTAACTCTGACTGATGCCCATATATATGTATATATATATATATATATATATATATATATATATATATATATATATATATACCGACGATCCTTAGAATAAATTTCTTTTCAAAATTTTGTTTCTTGATCACAGAAATTTTTTATTCGTAGTTCAAAAGGAGAAAATTTCACTAAATATACATGTACCAAGTCGAATACATGTGAAATCAATAAAGATACACGTACACATTGTCAGCGATGTCGTTATCAAAAGTGTATACGATTAGGCATGGTGTTACCGGGTAAGTGAATTTATATTTTTAGATAAATATTTATATTACCATTTTCCAGAAAAAATAATTAGTACTTTATTTGTTCATTACACAGTATTCGTTGTTATCAATATGTACTCGTTAGATTGGTTGATCAATTTTCTGAATAAGATTTATAGGTAATCACATAAAGCATATACTCTTTGTCTACACTTGCTTCAGATTTCTGCTTATATCGACGTATATCCTCGTTTCGTTTCGCAACAATGTAATGCTATGTAAGTTATGAGAAATAGTCTCTTTAACAAAACGAAAAAAACGAGAATTGGAACATTTAACTCGAGAAGCATACATTATAACAAGCGATAAAAGTCATTTTGTTACTAAAATCTGAGTATAGCTGATAATTTTCAGTCATATTCCACAATTATGTACGTCTACTAGTGAAGATTAGAGCTTTTTATGTAATGGATGTTTGGCAGGAAGTGATATTTAATTGAATTTAAACCTTTATTTCTCTGTTTTCTCTCTTGTAGCTAATAATACTACACTGCTTTAGTGAAAGGTAATTCAAATTTTTTAAATAAAGATACCTAGTCACAAATCGATTTTACCACATACTATGAATAAAAATGGAATGGAATCTAATGACTAGTAGTATGGTTACCTATAAGTTATCTCAAAGCGGACGATTAAACAATTTTAATGACTGCTTTGTGATCATCAGTAGAATCTAGGACATGCATTTCGTCTTACATATGATCCATCAGCTGGATAGAACCTCATTATTGCATTGATTTTTACACAGAGACCAGAAATTAATACTTATCGATTCAAGCACCAACTCAAATTCAATTAGGCTCTTCAATCCAACGTAGCCACTAGCTTATTTTTTAAAAAAAATTCTGTACGACGTTTATTCGTAAGAGTTTAAAATTCCATTGTTAATATTCAGGATTGAATTTATCTTAACAGCTGATATAAAATTGCTCAGTTGATAGGATAGTCTTGGAAACGTTAGACTTTAATAAGAATCTAATTTTCTTTTATATGTATGAATAAATCAACTAGGAATGTAAATTTAATTAACTGTATACATATCATGATACTATTTACCGCATAATAATAAAAACTCATTAATCATTTGACTGTTAAACGTGCTTATTTATTAATAAAATAAATCCGACCTATTATATATAATAACGGTTCTATTAGTTTAAACTTAATACTTCTCTTCTCTCTCTCTCACCCTCTCTTTTACACCATCAAAACTACCCAAAGATGTAAATGAATAAATAGAATAGAAAAAAAATATATTACTTCAACTATACACCTGATGGTCATATTTACTAGGCTATTTAGAAATCATAGAGATTATACACGTTCATAGTAATTAGTTGAAAAAAGAAAGTGTACAAATCTCATAGAACGTGATCTTCTAGAAAGATAGTGAAATACTTACATTTACATACATACATTGAAAATAAGCAAATAATAGTTCGAAGATTAAAGAATTATCATCCATTGTCAAGTGTATTTACATATATAAACATTGTCACATCATATTGATCCTTTCTATAGATTAGTTTCTATAACTTTGTCGGGTAGATTTGTTTTCAAAAAAATCGAGAACACTGCATGGGAATTCACTCTTCCATTTTTTTGTTAATATAATTATTATTGTTGATAGATCATGAAAATTTCTCAGATAAATAATTAAGTTTAATATTGAATGTGCATATGTTGTGGTACAAGTTTGATCATACGTTTATTATCTTATAGATTAAATTACCTGAATTAATAATCATCATAAACCTCCAAGTGACTGGTTTAGGGGGTGAACAAGCTGGAATGTGAAATAGTAGCCGCTATGGTCAACTAATTGAGTCCATCAACTGAAGAATGAAACAGTCATTCATTGATGACGACATTCAAAGAAGATTGTGTTGAATTTTAAATTGACTAATTTTGCTGACTGAATGAATTATTAATAGGAATTTGATGTTCTCAGCTCAATTTAATGTAAGGTCGTATATATGTACATTGCCGTTTATTGATCTCAAATGAGGATAGAACACTTGTCCAATACTACAAACATGGATAGGCTTCAGGCTTTTATCATAGGTGTCTTCAATATATCACACATATTGGATGTACAATGCTGAAGTTAGGTATAGGGTACTAGGCAAATATGACAAAATGGTTGAAGATATTGTAAATCATCTACTGAGGTGGTTTGGATGTATGTTACTCAACCCTAGCAATCAACTGTCTCAACGGGCAATGTTAACTGTTTTAGGATTACGTAGACAGGTTTTTTTTTGGGAGGAGCCGAAATGTAGCAATAGTCTCTGAAAACATTTGCTATTGGATTGAGCCGTGTAGGCAGATGCGGACTATGTTGTTGGGATCCAATTGATCAGCGATTGGAGATGTTGGGTGACATGGCTCATACCGGTTAGAATGGCACATATTCACTGATTCTTTATCTTTTTTTGTCTTTTCGAACCGTATTCTCATTGCTTATTTGTTCGCATTATCATTATTCTTGTATGATTTCGATTACTTTATTTATCTTTTTATTATCATCTCAATATGCTAATATGGTGTGGCAACTAAGGCCGACTCGACATTAATTATGACTGATTAACTATTATTTCTTGAATTTCAGCTGCTCCATTTAGGCTGATCCCCGTCAATTTTTTCTTAAGCATGTCTCATCATTCGTGGAAATATAATGAGGTGTAACAAATTATATAATCAGACTATTAGTACAGAAATATAGGTGGTCTGTGTAATTTCAGTACCTGGTATTCATTTTATTAAGGTGATGAAAAAAGTAATTTTGTGTTGCTTGTACGAACCAATGATTCTTTTGTACTTGGTGACTGTCTGATTTCGAATTCCAAATGCAATATATTCGTTCGTGCTCACCTAGTTCTTCTTGGTCTAATTTGCGTTATTTCTTGGATTCCTAGTTCGTATAATAATTCAAATACTTCTAATTATCATAGATTTATTCAGAAAGTCATATATAATTTACACATGACATTTTAAGATGGTTTGTCTATACAATATTATTGACATGATCAACTCTATTGATGTGAACAGCATTATTATATGCCTATTACTTAAAACAGCGATTTTTGGTAAAGAAAACAGTCGATTCAGTTTACCATTAGAATATTCTGGATTTATATCGTGGATAATTTACACTCTTTCACTATTGGATTTCTTATTACAGATGATACAAGGCTTGAAAATCGATCACTATGAGACAGGTGCATTCATTCATTAATAGTATTACTATCAAAGTAGTGAGGTTTATGGAGTTTGTTGAATTTCATAGTTTAAATCTCAGACTGATCATAGCTAAACTATGAAGTTCGTCAATCTACACAAATCCACCATATAGTAATAATGATCGTTTACTCGATTAGCAGTTCTTGAAGTTTAAGAATGAAGCCACGATCAATGGAATTCAAACAAACCAAGTGTTAGGCAATTACTTACTACTGGTATTAAAAAATTCTACAGCAACGTCGTGGATTAACTGAAACTGAACATGTGGACCGTTGGATGCCGGCTCTTTGGTACGAAGGTTAAGGGCTTGACTCGAGTCCTCAAAGTCTTTCGTTCGTTTCCAATGGGGTCGTGGATGAGTACCTCTGACTTATCCCATACTGTGACAAAACAGCTGTCTATTGATTCATGGTTCTCATTGTCGTCTAAGATCAGTTTGTGCTGTAAAGTATGAAATAATATTATTATGATTGCGATTTATTCGTTTCCGTTCATGACAATATGTTAAATGCGTTTATAACTGACTAATGAAGTGAAGTTTTTCAAAATTAGTCTAATCAATTTATTTTGTCTTTTTCGATTAATCGATAGGAGCTGCGGTGTTTCCAGTTACTGATATATCAGAAATACCATGCCGTGTTTGTGGCGCCAAATCATCTGGATTCCATTTTGGTGCAATAACATGTGAGGGTTGTAAGGTAAATGATAAATAAATATCTGAATTGATTAATAGAGTTAATTTTTTAAAAGAAAACTTCATTGTCATTTACACATTTTCAGCGATGAAAATTCTCACTATTAAAAAAATGCACATTTATCGCTAATGTCAAACATCTTTCTACACTTCAGATGAATTAAACACGACAGATCTCTAGGTATTCACCAATTCCTCTGTTCCCGTTTACTTCTTGAGGGAATTTCCGAAAAAGTTTTCAATAATTTATCCAGACTTTGAAAGTAAAATGCAACATGATGAATATCAAATGGGTTTTTGTGGATATTATAGTAATTTTAATAGTTGAGATCATGAGTCAGTTGAAGCTAGACCATCACGAAAAACCTGGTCTGATATTAATCAGCATATGCTCACTAATGACTGACTTCAAGAGGTATTTCCTGGAGTTCTAGTGAAAAGCAGTGACCTGGGGAGTTCAACCAGGCCTGCTGTGAGATAACTCACTGACGACAATCGTAGATATCTTGCTTAATTTTGTGGATTGGTTGAGGTTAGACATTAATACCGTTGGATGCCGGCTCAGTGGTCTAAAGGTTAAGAGTTCGAGCGCGAGACCGATAGGTCCTGGGTTCGAATTTCGCGAGGCGGGATCGTGGATGTGCACTGCTGAAGAGTCCCACAATCAGATAAAACGGCCGTCCAGTGGTTCCAAGTTTTCCATGATGGTCCAGCTTCAATTGACTCATATCAACTATTAAGAAAAGTAATCTGATGAATTTAAAGCAGAAATAATTCTGTACTAAAAGAGAATGCTTACATTTCTTTAAAGCTCAGCATTAATTAGTGACTTCATAACATTATTCTTTTTATTTTTTGTAACTAAATGCATATGTTTCAAATCAGCCCGATAGGTGACAGTAATTTGACTCCACAAGGTTTGATTCTTATGGGAAAACAAGCATACATAATAAACAGAATCCAATAAATTATTTTACATAAATTTACAGATAAACAAAAGCATGAAAAAACAATCAAAAATCAATTAATAAACAATTAGTTTATTTGATTATTCCATTTTATTGATTTCACGACAATGAATGTCTGCTGTAAAATGTTTTTTTTTTGACGAAGCATTAGGCTTTTATTAGAAAGTCCCTCACAAATCTGATGAAGAACATCTGTAGAAAAGAGTTTTTAGAGAAATAAAAATATAGGAATAAGGAATATTGGAAGTGGGGGGAGGCTGGATATTATCTGATTTTATAAGCAAAGTTTCAATCATAGAGAATATACAATTAAAGAGAATCTACTGAATCATTTAGACTGGTAACTGTTGCGTCTACACGGAAACCTATATCCAGGGATTGGATCTAATGATCTTTAACCGCCTTATATCAGGCTTGGTATTACTAGTATCGGGAATTATTCACAATTTCTCCAAGCAGTTATTTTTCCCCTGATTTTTGAATGATCTCTTGAATGTATCATATAAATAGGTTGATCAATATGCAGCCAAATCATTCCACGAGGTGATCTTAAGCTTCTGTTTAAATTAAAAAAACATTCTACATGACTTTCATTACGATGACGAGTAGGCTTATTTTACTAAGTGTTTATTAAGTGACTAGTAACAAGTTGATCTAGAAAAAGAGGGTAATGGTTAATTAAAAATTGTAAAGCAGGTACGCTTAAAATGTTTACCGATTAGGAAAACTGTTATAGAAAAGGATGAGATATGTGCTGATTCCGAGATTGGAGAATTTAGAATTCACAGAGAGCATTTTGAGAATAAAAACCCTCACCTTTATGTTCTCAGAGAATCGTTTGTAGGTCACCAAGGCTATAATCACAATGGCGGGATGCAGCTTTGGTAACCGCTTAATTTATACTGCTTCACTATCGAATTCATCAATCTGCAGCTTTAAAAACATTTACAGATTATTCCAAGTTAATTATTGAATTATTATTTGTCTTTAAAAACAAACTTACTTTAAGGGTTTCTTTCGACGAACAATTAATGAACGAGAAAGTCAACGCTACACTTGCAGAAATGGAGGTAATTGTGCTGTTACCGGTGCTACAAGAAATAATTGTAAAAGTTGTCGATACCGTAGATGTTTAGCTGTTGGTATGTCAAAACATGGTAAGTGCATATATACTATTCTGATTATTCACATATATTTTTAACTATAATACAGTTATATTTAGATGTCAACGGTAGAGGAGTAGTATTATTGTGTGTGCTACTGATGTCGACAGATATATATATAGTATGTATCACCAATCAAAAGTGGAATACCTAACGACAGAAGTTAGAGGGAATCAAAGAGAAGAGAACTATAACAGAGAGTGATTGGTATTGAAACTATGGAACAACAAAGTCTGAAACAATTGCTGGATATTTTGCATATGAAGTATTTACTGTATGGTTCTTAGATTATACTAAGAGATTCTGTAATTTTGTATTCAAATACATTTGGCTGTCCCTTTTATACGAAAGTAAAATGAGATATGTTAGTTGGTACAACAGTGTTGACATTGATGATATTTTTATTATTTCACCAAGTTGACTCCAAATGTAAAAGAAAATTCAAAACGATATTAACTATCAGATATAAATGTGTATGATATTCGTAAGGTAGTATGGTTTTAAAAAAAAATGATGTGACTCAATCGGCCAATGTTAGCCCATAATGAAAGTAGACCTCCATAAACACTTAACATTCATTTAGTTAATTTTGGTATAATTATTTATTTTTTAATTCTCATATAAATTTTTCCAGGCAGTCGTATCGGTCGTCAACCTAATGCTATTAAACATCGATGTGCAGTTGAAATTGAACAAATTCGATTAGCAGTATCCAATTCAACTGCACATTCTAAACAATATTCAAAATCCAATTGTCCAGTAATTTCAAATTATCATTCGTCGTATAATTTATTATCTCCAGTAAATAATTCATTACATAAACTGAATGATTCATTAAGTCAAGACCATTATAAATATAAAATTAATGATAATGATAATAATAATATTAGTAAGGAGAGAATGATTTCAACTCAAAAGAACTGTTTAAATCAATCCACTATAAAAACTACAGATTTGACACATTTAATTATAGAACCTTATCAACAGTTGTCAACTACAGAATCAAATATCAATGTAAAACTTACAGAACAAGATAATGAATTACATGAATTAAGTGATAATGATAATAATCTACGAATACCGTCAAAAGTAGATTTTACATCATTATATCAAAATTGTACACCTTCAGTACATGTTCAAACAATGTGTCATCAAGATTCTAATGAAATACAATTCTGTGAAAATAATTGTTTATCTAGTCAGGATGATGAATTCATCATTAATCCCACATCACAGCTATCTTCAACTTCAACTAATTCTGAAGCAATGATTTTAGTTGTATCAGGAACATCGCCTCATCCGCCACCACCACCGACAATGACTACTACTATTACGGCAACAAAATCGATATCAGAAAGTGTAGATTGTTTAAATAAACAAAAAGAATTTAATGAATTGATAAATAATAATTATTCGTCAATTGGTTTAATAAATTTATCTAGAGCAGCACAATTCTATAGTCAACATGAAAAAGATTTTCAAATACAATACAATGAGAGTAATTTCGAATCAAATTCTGATTTATGCGAAAATAGAGATAATATTGTTAAAACAAGAAGATACAATCAAATATATTTAAATAGTACTGTTAATAATGATACTACTACTACTACTACTGATACCATTGAGAGTAGTAATAATAATCATAATAAAAAATTAAGGAAAGAAGACAAAAATAAGGAATATTTACATTATGAAAATTTACAGTTAAAAAAAGAACCTAACCAATGGAATGATACCGTGTTAAGAACAAAAATAATCGGCAATGAGCCACAATTGTCTATGTCAAATTGGAACATTGCACAAGACGATGATATAAATCGGAATAATTTACAACGATTCAATCCAACAGTTAGGAGAATTGATTCAAAAGAAATTCTACCAACATTTGAGGCAAATGTCAATATAATGAATGAGAATTATTGTATTCTTGATAATAATAATAACAATAATAGTAATAATGAATTAAATTCGAAACATATGAAAATCGATGAAATCGTGAACACATCGTCATCACCAATAAGAAATGATCGAACTTCTCGTTATTGTTCCCAATTACCTTCATCCCCATTATCATCGCTATCATTGTGTAGTCCATTGACAAATTCCACATTATATTCAACATTAAAATCAAATTGTTGTTTAAATTCAAATGAATCATATAATTTAAATTCAACAATCGATAATTCAATTCATCATTCAATCAGTATTAATAAACAACAATCTAATGATCCATATGAATTAACTGTACAAGATCATAATAAATCGATATTTCATCATTTAAATCATAATGATTACAATAAATTTTCTAATTCAACAATCATAACTGAATATAATAGTGTACAGAATGAAAATTATTTAACTAATATTTATGAAGAAGAAGAAGAATACCAAGATCTATGTTCATTACCTACTATCAAACAATTGAATAATTCTCCTATTGTTGTTATGAATAATAATACTGATAGTAATAATATTTCTAATAATAATGATGATACATTAGTTCAAAGTAAAAGATGTTTATTTAAAAATTTACATTCATCATTCACATCCTCAGGTAGTCAATATTATTCACCGTCAAAGTCCTTTTTAAATCGATATCATACATTGGTTTCAGTTAAACCGAGATTATATAGTCAAACAAATGATGAAGAAAATAATTATCAAACATCAAAATTATTATTTCAATTTAATGTAGATAAATATCAACAGATGAATAATACTGATAGTAGTTTAGAAAATTTCACTACATCTAGTCTACATAAAGTTACTAAAAATGATTCAATAAACAATTATTCCTGTAATAATAATAATAATAATAATAATAATAATAATAATAATAATAATAATAATTCAATTAAACAAGAGAATATTATAGGGAATGAAAATCAAGCTATGACATCTAATATGTCGTCTGAATGGACAGATAATGTAAACCTACGAAGGAAGGTAATTTTTTTCGAGTGGTTTAATTAAATAATAAACAGTAATTAAAGGTTACATTTCCTGTTCTTTTTGTTATGGCTAGCAATATGATATTACTTATTTACGCCTCTTACTCCTATTGGAGAAACCTAGGCCACCTACCAGTATTCTACATCAAACTCTGTCTTGGACAATACTTTCCAGTTGTTTCTAATTGTTATTCATCCTTTGATCTTCCTCTTTTCCATTTCCATTCAGGATTCCAAGTTAGTGCTTGCTTTGTTGATGCAATTTGATGATTTTCGTAATGTATGTCCTATTCACTTCCAGTATCGTTTCCTAATTTCCTCTTGAACTGGTAGCTGATTTTTTTCTCTCCCATAGTAGACTGTTGCTGATGGTATCCAGTCAACGGACATTGAATATCTTGCGTAGACAATTGTTTATAAAAGACCTAATTTCTTGCTGATGGTTGTAGTAGTTCTCGGAATTTCAGCTCCGTACAATAGAACTAACTATCTTGACGTTCGTATTGAATATCCTGTCTTTGATATTGGTTAACAGTTTTTTTGAGTTTCATATGTTCTTCAACTTTATAAATTCTTTCCTTGCTTTACCAATCCTTACTATTACGTCTGCATCAGATCCTCCACATTCATCGATGATGCTGTTCAGGTACGTGAATGTTTCCACCCAATCCAGAGATTTTTCCATCAAGTGTGGTTGTGTTGGTGTTCACCGTGTTGTATTTGGCGATCTTGCTTTCTCTGTTGTGTATGTTGAGGCCTACTGATGCAGGGGCTGCTACTGCACTGTTTGTCATGATCTGCATTTGTTGGTAAATATGGGATAGAATAGCTAGGTGGTTTGCGACGTCCAAATAATCCAGTTGCATCCAAGCTAACCATTGTATTCTGTGCTTCCTGTCAGATGTCGAGGTCTTCATAATCTAGTCAACCATCAGAAGAAAGGGGAAGGGCGGGAGTAAGCAGTCTTGTCTCACTCCGGTCTTGACTTGAAATGAATCTGTCAGCTGGCCTTCATGTAAGACTTTGTAATGTAGTCCGTCGTATGAATTCCGGATGATATTGACGATATTCTGAGTTACGCCATAGTGTCGAAGGTTTTATGAGGCTGTCCTATAAACACTGTCAGATGCTTTCTCATAATCAAGAAAGTTGATATATAGTGACGAGTTCCACTTAACTGATTGTCCAACAATGATCCGTAGGGTCGCGATTTGATCTCTGCATAACCGATCCTTACAGAATCCAGCCTGTTGATCTTGAAGTTGGGAGTCTACTGAATCTTTCATCCAATTCACCAACCCTCCAATAAAAGCGTTTCCTGGTACCGACAGTAGTGTGATGCCTCTGTGATTCTCACATTTGCTCAGATCTCCTTTCTTTGGTATCTTGAGGAGTTATCCTTCTTTCCAGTCCGTCGGCACTTGTTCTCCATCTCAAATCTTCCTGAATAGAACGTAGAGCATGATTACAGTTATTTTCATTTCTGACTTCAATGCTTCAGATGGTATATTTCCATGTCCTGCTGCTTTCTCACTCTTGATTAGTCTTATGGCCATCCTGATTTCTTTGATCGTTGGTGAAGTGATAACTATAGCAAGATCTGTGTGTACTGCTTCAATATCCGATGGATTCAATGGAGCTGTTCAATTCAAGAGTTATCCAAAGTGTTCCATCCATCTGTCCTCTGTTCTTGAATCTCAGTGATTGGCTTGCCTTCTTTTCCTCTGACTGGTCTCTCTGGTTTACTGTATGTTCCTGCCAGTCTCTTCGTTGTGTCACGTAGTTGTTTTATATTTCTTTGTCTTGTTTTGATTGATAATAATTTCACAATTCAATGTTATGAACAGTTTTAACATTAATTTTGCATAGTTTTCATATCTGATTAATGCTTATAGATGATTTTTAAGGATTTTGTTCGACTAGTTCACTTAGTCCTTTGATATTCCAGTTTCATCTGTATCAGTTAAAGCGGGGGCATAACATTCTAATAGGTTTGTCGGTAATAAAGTTTTTATATCGATAGACTAGATTTAAATAGCGTTCGACGGGTCAGTTTTACAGTGTATCTATGAAATAACTTGGCATCTATGTTAGAATACTTTTATACTAAAATATAAATAATAATAAGTGAAAGTTTTTCTATGAACTACCTACAATCATTTGATAACGAGATTTATCTATTAAAATTCATCCAAGATTCAACTAATACTACTGATTATACTTTTTCTATGATCATATGACAAATAGGTAATACCAATTAATTTTACTTATAATCTTGTACTGCGTATTTTTTTGTTCTTCAGGTGATCCATATACCTAAACATTCAAAACTATATACAACTTATAATAAGACAATGTTTAGTGATTCAACGGAATCATTAATAACACCATCAACGCATCAATTAAATATATCACAAGATAAAACTGATTTTCCAATATATTCAAACAAAAAAGATGATGAATACACATATGAATTAGGTGATAATGATGAAAGAAATCGAATGAAATATAGACAAACTAGTGGTAGTAGTAGTAGTTTATTAGAATCACCAATTATAATTATTGATAATCAATTGTCTACTTATGAAGATGATCAAATTAACAATAGATCAATCAGTCCTAATCAAAAGCAATATGATCAACAACAGCAACCTCGATTATTAAATTTATTGGAGAAAATTGATTTAGATAAAGAATTAATGATGGAACAGTTAAAATCAACTAATATTACTACTCATTCAAGTTTAAATAAATGTATAGAAGAAATTCCAAGTATTGATTCTATCAAAACTCATTATTCTTATAATACTTCAAATAATATGTTCGGAATGGTCTGCAATAATGATTATGAATCAACTTATAGTAATAATAATATCAATGATGATACAATAACTA
Source organism: Schistosoma spindalis (assembly GCA_946903255.1). Taxonomy (NCBI): domain Eukaryota; kingdom Metazoa; phylum Platyhelminthes; class Trematoda; order Strigeidida; family Schistosomatidae; genus Schistosoma; species Schistosoma spindalis. Next base: position 24,663,412 of record OX336420.1, on the reverse strand, counting down.
ATACATCTGTAAATAATAATTTAACATTTTCAAAAATGTCATCATCACAGTTAATTCCAATAGCAAATGATATATTGAACACATCAAATTACCTGGATTTTTATATGACCAGTAAATATACTGATGATAATTCAGATGAACACAATGAATCAAATTTACATTCAAATCGAAGCATATCTGATTTTAATAACTCACCAGTGCATTTGCAATCTTCTAACATTACAAATGAATGCAATGAAACAATACACCTATTAAGGTTAAATAATCCGTCTACTCGAAACGATGAACTTCTTCGAAATATTAGAAATGCTGCATTTCAGTTACTTCATTGTCAGTGTAAAGTAAGTTCGAGATAAAAAAATAATATAATTTTAAAGTGATTGAAAATATTGAAAAAAGTCATTGTGTCGTTGAAAAAGACTTAAAGGTATTCCAGAGAAAGGATAAAAATATTTCTTACTTCGCTGGAATATCTTTAAGTCCTTCTACTCCAGAATATTTTGTCTAATAAAAATATACTAATTAATAAAAAATAAGTAGTATAAACCACACGAATTATTAAGAAGTTTAAATACGCGTTTATCATGTACGTTTATTAACAAAATATTGTGTAAATTAAACGCACAACATATAAGTGTGAAAGATAGTGGTTAGTACATGAACAGATGCAAACAGACATTAATGTGAAAACAAACAACAGTAATTCCAAAAAGTGAGTCAGTTAGTTAAAAATGATAACATGCCGAAATTTCAACAGATTTGTAGTCTTCCGCCAAAAGACAGTTTAATTGATGAATCCAAACATTTCGAGGAAAAAAAATTAAACAACAAAAGTTCATAGCAATTAATTATTTATTTAAGTTATTCATTGGCGTCAATAGCCACTGTATATAATGGATCAACTGTTCTGTCATATACTATGAGTGATAAATACTTAAAATCACGGTTTTTTCACATTACAAATTTGGGAAACTCACTGACGAACAAGTAACTATTGTTTATTGAGACAGATTAACTAGAAAGTTAATTTTCGTCATGAACTGATATATCGAATAGAGAGAGAACCATTGAAAACATATATATTCAATAACTTCTTTTTCTATGGTTTTCTGATTGGTCAGTTAAATTTTTAAATCATAATACCATAAGAAATAACACGTATATTTTCTTTTATTTAAGTTACCTGAAAATTTACACTTCTTAAATGAGACTAAACAAAATCCAGAAATTTTGTGGCATAATTTCATGAAATATTTTGAAAGTCATATTTATGAAATCATTCAATTTGCCCAATCTATTCCTAGTTTTCAAGAACTTTCAAAGTTTGATATGAAAATTTTAATTCAACAAAGTATCTATCCAATTATTTTAATTCAATTATCACAAGATTTCAGTAATAATAAAACAAAAGAATATTTTTATTTCAATATACAATGTCAAACAAATTTGATAAATCAATTCTATGTGTGTAAAATACTATTTGAACAAATTAATTTGACAAATAAATTATTGAAATCATTAAATTTAAATGAAATAGAAATTGGTTTATTATGCTGTGTTGAATTATTTCATGGAGGTTAGTTATTGATGAAACTATTGATTAGTTATCATTATTTCTTAAATATTATGTTCAGATTAACAAATCTAGTAATTTCTCAAGTTTTGTTCATTATGAATTTATTTTATTTGGGGTACCAATGAAAATTATGGAATAATGGATAGCTGTGTTGGTTCTAGTATGAAACTTTTCAACAGTATCTATCCACGTTTCCACTAGGAATGTAATTAAAAAATTTCAGGTTTCATGGGAAACATTTAACATTTAGGACTATTCTATGAATGTCCAATTATACAATTGTAACTATAATCAATTTGCGATACAGTTAGATAATAATCCATTTGTGATGACAGTTTCATTCTCAATACGTCTTAACTCTACTGGTCACAACTTGTCAATAAAAGCTTCAGGAATATTTTAATGTAGGTCACTGAGTAGTACAAAATATGTACAAAACAGTTATTCATTACTCCTTGATCTTAATGGTACCCTAGTTGAGATAAGTCTTTAAGGAGTACAACCTAAAAATTAAAACAACCCTCACAAAACTTCAACTTAATCTAGTGACTATTGAATATTTGCATTAATTGATTATTTGGTAATCGTTGCTGACAAGTTTATTATGGTCCTAAGTAATGGTCAAATTCTATCGATCAAATCAAAATATCAAGGTGTTAGGCTAAGTAACTTGACACTGAGGTGTACTTTAATGACGTTGAATGGTCAATCAATATGAAGTTTTGGGTTTGGGCTTTCCATTTTATGAGCTAATACTCTTCACCTTGCATTATCTGTAATCTTAAGCAAGTTGATGCACCCCATATGATTCAAACATGAGGTATTCAGACGGCAACTGACCTTAATATTGTAGGACTGTAAGGTTTGGACAGATTGATCACTTGGTAGCAATCGTCAAACGTCCAAATGCAATTATCTGACCCACATGAAACATCCTTCCAAATTTTATGTAAGGGATAATTTTGCTTCCCGATTGGTCAAACTGAAATAAGCAGGGAAGGTTTCCAGCTTGACCAAACACATTGAATACATCACTATGACGTTGCTCCAAGAAAGATGTAGGAATTTTTAAAATATTTCGTTGAATAGGACAAAATATATATTCAAAAATTCATGAATTTATGGACGACCTTTGAGCGACGCCAGACGTAGACGTACCTTGAGAGTGTTCACCTAATAATCAGGACCAAATGAGGGTTATAAGCATGTGTGAGGAATTAGATTTACGATATTCAGTTGATGATTAAGGTTAGAAATTAGATTTTGAGTTTTCATCATGAATTGACATGAGCTATAATGTCGAATTAATGAATTTCTCGCCAAAACCCGAAATCTGTTATCATATACTTGATTGGTTTGTCCATAAATTAGTCTTGCCGTTTCGTAATAAGAGATATTCTCACTGGTTTTGGTTTGTAATGCATTTTTTTGGTATTTCATCTACACTACTTTAATTTTACAGATGGAAAATGTTTGAATGAACCAATAAAAGTAAATGACACTTATCAAACAATTCTTCAATTATTAAAAGAATATGAAACAAGTAAGAATATTTGGGTATTTTGTAGGTTTCTTTTTTAGTAATAAAAATACAGCATTATTTATTATTCCTAAGAATTTAGGATCTCAAACTGTTATAACTTATGGCATGAGTGCCCTGCTAATGTATAACGTAATGATACCGCCAATTAGAGAGCAGTGAATTATCAATCGGACCAATGACGCATAAAACCCGTGCAAGCAGTGTAGAGTACTTATTGGTCCTGCTTTCCGCCTAACCCAGCCAGTTAAGTCCAGAACACCAATCTCAGCCTCTGCAATATGAATCATGTATTTTAAACATACTGGGTTCATATACCAACCAGACAGGCTACATCGTACCATAAAATAGGAAACAACATTTGTACGAGATTTAGCCAAAAGTGGCTGTGAGTGTGGGAGGTAGCAATTAATAGACCGGGCATAATTCAAGAATGGTAAATCGTAGAATAATAGTTCACAGGTCAAAATAAAGCTCATAATAAGAGGGACATGAATATGTATGGATTAGTTATTGAACAATTATACGATAACAATATACGCATAGTATTGTTCCATAAATGGATTCCAAAAGTTACCATTCATTATGCTTATCGGGACACAACACAAACTTTTCATAAAATTAGCATCTTTGAAGTTAAACTTCAATAACACTTTAAAAGCAATTAGTCTCTGATAAATTTCTATAGTATAGTAAGAAAACGAAGATTATCAGAACTATATGATGATGTATTAGAGCAATACATTTCAAACAATCTGATCACATATCCTACACTTTTTAAGAACATTTTTGTATAAAAATAAAAGGTCAACTAGACTAGAAATGGAGGATAAGAGGAGATAAGGGTAATGAATAAACAAAAAATAACTGAAAATTGAACATTGTTAGTGTTTCACAGTATTTGGGCGCTGAGTTGATGTAAGACATTAAAGAGGAAGAACGTATTTGTAAAATCTCAGCGAAAGAATTCGAAGTAAACCCAACGTTTCGCCTGGCACTCTGGTCCAAACTTAGATCGCTTTATTGTTAATGCCTGTTTGTATAGAATTAGATTACACAATGGAAAATGAGTTTGTAGGTATTATTACCAAGGTTTGACTTGATAATTTCGATTAAATTGAGCATTGAGTAGATTGTTATAAATAAATTAATTAATATATTTGTAATAACCCAATGAGTAAAAAAAAGTTTTCTGACGTTTCGTGACTCAGTATAGGTCACTTCTTCAGAGAATAGTATGGGACTCCTCAGAGGTGCGCATCCATGAACCCCCTCACGAGATTCGAACCCAGAACCTAACGTAGGAAAATTTAATTTTTCTACCCATTGTGATATTACAAATATATTAATTTATTTATAATAATGGAAAATGATTTATTTCAATATTAATTGAGTTTGTCCAGTGGGAACATTTAACAAATGTTTACTGATTTAGACAAGTATGACATGAATATGTGACGTTTTTTTTTAAAAACAAATTAATGCCCACCATTTCGTTCTTATTATATTGTAATCATGACAAAAATAATGAATTAGCTGTGTACCTTTGAATGATAGAAAATCAATTAAACTTAATATATAGGAAATAAATTCATATTTTGTTATGGTCGTTTATAAATTTTTATTTTTACCACAGATCAGTTGCTTGTTATATGGGAAGTAACTAATTGTTACATTATCTTGGTTAAATATTTTGTATATAACGGACAGTTTTACTTCTCTAGTTGAATATAAGTTGTATCTTTTAAAATCTATTTATTTGGTGTATGGAAGTCAGCTACATAAGTGAATTGTTGATTTGGTCATCTCAATGTTAAGCTAGAAATTTCATTGAAAATCAATCATAACAACAAACGTACCTCGCGAATAAACGTTTAACTCGGATGACTGGACAAAGTAAATTACCAACAAAATCAAACTACATATTTCAGTCACACGAATGTTCAGGTGGTCTTGAGGATTCTCAGAGGTATGTAGGTAGTTATAACTTCCCACATTCCCTACACTATGGAATGGTGAAAGAAGTGAAAAGGAAACTGGATTAAGAATGGTCCTAACTACCTGGGAGAGTGACCACAGAGCTCAGGGACAGGCTGATCACACATATGATTTTTTGAGTAGTTTTTCAGACATTACCACTAGGGTGAGAACTTGTGGGGCAAGTTGAGATGTACTGGTTTAAGACAGACTGTTCTCAGCCCTCTCTTCGATTGTAAGAAGTCAGCATCACTGCAGATACTGATTTCCTGCAGGATACACGTTACTGACATCAGTGCGATTTCACCTTTGGACCTTAATTTTATTGCTTTTAGTCTTACTGCCCTGTAATCGACGTGTCTCGTGTAGGATTTAATTTGTCCTACAGATATTCTATCACAACTGTAAACGCGATACTGACGATTCAGAGTTAATGTGAAAAATATAGTCAGAACAAGGACAAATTGGCTTTAAACTTTATCTGGAAATGAGATGCAGTCACACTAATATGATAGAGTAATGATGTCCTTCAATTGGCAGGTTACATGCAACAGGGATAGTCTACAGAAACACCAGACCAGATTGACGTGATAGGCGTTCAAGCAGCGATTTGATTGGTTAGTTATGGATATAACTATCATCTAATATAGTAGGATTATTATATATTTAAACACATAAATATTGGTACAAAGAGGCACCGAATACATATGCGCCATACATCATATGCGGGTTATGATACTACATGAGTGCCCAGACCAAAGCAGGTTAGTCCTTAGGGACCCACACCCCGGGCCTTTGACCTGAAGGTCCAATCAACAAAGCAGTGCAGCAACGTCAGGACATGCAGTCCCATGGTAGCCGGTGACCAATAATTGGTTCATACGCTATTTGTTCCCTCAGGATCCTGGAGCTCATGTGCACCATTGGTTTGGAATCAGGGTTTTCCAACTTCCCTAGGTGAACCCTCTATATCCACCAACCCGGTTAAAACGCCGAACATTGGCTTTTCGTCCTCTCGGTTTGATAAACAACACCCCGTCACGAGAAAGTAGTGAGTAAGACTTCCCTGGCAGTGGTTGTATACGCGTGGTCATGTGAAATCATTTGGAGAGGGAGAGCTGACTCTCCCCACCCTCGGCTGTACCAGGGAATTCGGGGGTTACATAGTAGGATCAAATGCAACAAACTTAATTAGAACCCCGACTCATATGTCAAGGTAGCACCAACGACCAAGATATGAATGTCAAAAGACAATAATAATCAAAAAATGAGTATGAATTAATTTTGATTGTTTCTCATTACATAGATATATTCTCCATAAAGAAATTTTCATTTGTTTCATTTTCATCTCTTTTAGATCAGTTCAATTCAGAGAAACGTTTCTATAAAATAATGTCTATTAAACATAATTTAGATAGAATGAATAAAGAACATCAAGAAATATTAAAAGTACTTAAGTATGAAAATAATTATTTGCCATTTTCTGATCTATATATTCAATTATTTCAATTAAATGAATTACAAAATTTGAATCAGAGATCATTTCCAATAGTTACATCATAATATATACATAATATATATAAGGAACTTAACACTGAATATAAATCCATGATGAAACATTGAATAATCAATATTATTGTGTGCAATTCAAATCTCAGGTTTATAAAATAAGTAATATGCTTTTCAAATATATATTCATTATTTCTTTTTTCTGTGCTAAAAGAGAACAAAATGTGAAAGCCCGGTGTGGTGTATAATTTAGATGTAAGAAAAAAATGGCAGCTTTTATACTTATTCAATAAACAGTAAAGTGAATATTTTATTTTGATGAAGTAAAGTAGTGTTTCAACTTAATTTTCCTTTTTTTTTTCTTTTTCTATGGTGAATCATGAGGATCCACATACAAATGGATATAGTTAACTATATTACCATAAAGATGCGTGTTATTTAAAGTATATCCTGTTATTACTTCATATGCATCATTTAATCTATACATACTGGGTTTATACTACTATTATTATCGTTATTCAATATATATATATATATATATATATATATATATATATATATATATATATATATATATATATATATATATATATATATATATATATATATAACTTTTGTTTGGTTTAGCCAATTTTCTCTTCTATCCTGATGTTTAAAATTAACTCGTATTCTGCTACTTTAATCAAGTAATCTTTATCAGGGAATTTTATTGGAACAAAAAAATAAATATTTCGATTATCGTTTTATATTGTGTTAACTTATTTATTTGGATAGAAATATACAGGGGTTGAATCATAAGTTAAATGATGAACTCTTTATAGGAGTAAATATTTGAAAACTGCAATGATTTATGGAGAGTGATCTTAATTGTCAGTTAACGTTAGCAGAACCATCGAGAACCAGGAAGTATTTAATGGCTCTTTTAGTTCTGGTTTGAAACCATTACACAGCAATGTATATCCATCTGATCGAACCCATAACCTTCAGGTTTTCTGAGGAGCGCTATACATGTGTGATGAAGTCAGAATTCAATAATTCACATTCTGAACTCCAATTAATTTATGATTCGAACTCAATGTCACCAGTTAGTTATTTGATTGACATTCTATTTGTTTGGCACTACAGCTTATGTTTTTTTACTAAAACTTCAGGAGATCCAATTTGAAGCTGGTCAACAGTCATAGCGCGATTATTTATTTAAGCAATTTTATGGAGGCCTTTCCAACTATATACACAATAATTCACCAAGTGATATATCAACGGAGTTACACAATACGTCTTTGAGTTATTGATTGCTTGTACACTTACCCAAGGAGCCCAGTGGCGAATAGGATTTTTGACTTTGCAAGTCACAGAGACACTAGTTTCAGAGTAACCAGCATTTTTACTAAAATTATTGTTAACCAGTATGATTTCGACGAACTAAGGAGAGCTGATAAGATATCATTAGACACTTTGTGCTCCTATAAATGTTGGCTGCACGTTCCACATAGTAAACAGCTAATAAATACTTTTCACAAAGCTGATGATTTCACCATGTCTAAGGAAGAAAGTGAACAAAAGGTAAGATTATTTCTCTCGAGTTAACATGATGAGACTAAAAGTTGTCAAATTCAAGTATACACAAAGGAATTTCTTCCGGCATTTTGTATTTATACTACAGGAAACCCTAGCCACATAATCGGTTGATAGACGAAGTACCGATAAATACTACAGCCCTCAAAAAGAAGATAGATCACTTAACGTTCTGACTCATGCAAAGCAATAAGAACAAATCTTTTCCTCCAGTTTGTATCGAGAATTTAGCTTTACTAGTAAGTTGGAAGATAGATCATGACTAAATGTCCAACGCTAATTTTGAAGTAAACATAACTCTAAGTGACATGGTACCAGATTTCCTTTACTATACTTGATAGTAGATCAGTCATACAATGAAAACTAACTTATTCAATTTGCACATACAATCTGTCGGGAAACAAACATATTCACACGGTTTAAAATATCCTAGGTTAATTAAACGAAGATATGTTTGTTTCAATATATATGCATATTTATACATATAGTTGAAGTGAGCATTCACAAGTCACTTAGCTACAAGGAAAACTTCGGACAACTCCCTATTATTAACAACAACCACACACTGCCATGTCACTTAAATGCGCTTAGCTTAATCGGTACAAATGAGCTAACGAGATGACAATGTTCAGTGGCATATAATGAAGTTACAGCTTCAGTCAGTCAGTAACAACGTGGGGCTTCGTACGTACGTACATCAGTTCGAGTTGCCATACCACATTAGCACAGAGATTCAGTTATCGACTCAAATCCCGTAGTGGTAGAGGTAGTGAAAGTATAAGTAGTGATAGGGAACATTATGGTTTGATGATGTTATTTAAGGAGTATTATCCAGTGGAATAGATTTGGAAAGAAAATAAAGGACATGAAGAATTCAGATCATAGTTTGAGAGAACACAAAGAGTGGATGCACCTGCGCCATCGCAAACGATTTCGAGCCACGTCATTCAAGGTCTCTAACCATCGGTTGCTATCATCTCGCGGTCCCCAACCAAGTAGTCTACATCTACCAACATGGCTCAGTCCACTTGTCAGTGACTTCATGAATTTGTGCCATGTTTTGGTCTGACCGCCCCTAGCTTTCTTCCAACCTATTCCTACACCATAAAACATCGCACGTCGTAGCAGTCGGTGGTCTGGCATGAGCGACACATGTCCCAGCCATCTCAACTGATTAAGTTTCACTACTTCGTCAATCAATTCGCTATCCTTACCTGGTACCCGTTTCCTAACAACTGCATTACTTACTCGGTGGTCCCAGGATATACGAGCAATGTTTCGAAGGCAGCTGTGATCGAACACTAGTAACCTACGAATATCCTCTACTCTTACCGGTCATGTTTCACTGCCATAAAATAGGACGGAACGAACTGCTGCGCAGTAAACCCGTTATTAGGTTGATAGACGGATATCTCGCCTACGCCACAAATGACGCAAGTTGGTAAAAGCTAGTCGAGCCTTCTGTATCCGTGCTGAGATTTCGTCACACACCAGACCACAAGGGCTGACTAGACTCCCAAGATAAGTGAAGCGGTCGACACACTCAACTACTTCACTCCCTATCACCAGTTCGGGTGTCGATGTAACCGATCCTTAAGCAACATTTTGCATTTCGAGGGAGAAAATCGCATTCCGAACATGCCTGCATTGTTGCTTAGAGTGGTCAGTAGACTCTGCATTTTGTCAGTCTCTTCACTAAATAGAACTATGTCATCGGCATACTCTAAGTCAACAAGTGGGTCTTCCGGTAGAAGTTCAACTCCTGGAAAGTCAGATGTGGGAAGTGTTATTTCTAAAAGCACGTCAACGACAAAGTTAAACAAGAATGGAGAGAGCCTTTATAAGGTTAGTGTACTTCTTTGGTACTCCTTTCAGTGACAAACTCTGCCATAGAACCTCACGATCAACAGTCGAATGCCGCCTTCAGGTTGAGAAATACTACTATTTTGGGGCGCCTGAATGTGTGTCTATGTTCTAGGACCTGACGTAGTGTGAATATATGGTCTATACAACCACGTCCAGGTCGGAAACCAGCCTGGTTTTCTCTAGTCTGCACTTCACGAGCTCTGGTTAGGCGTCGAAGTATTATTGGAGCTAATATTTTAGACACTATATTAGCCAAACTAATTCCTCTGTGATTGTCACAAGAAGACTTTTGTCCTTTCTTATAGACTGGCACAGTCAGTGATTGAGACCAGTCAGATGGGATTACGATAGCGACGTGATCTATTTGGGTCCAACGTTGGGACGAATTAGGGGTCGCCATGTCAAAAGATGTTTTTCCTTATGCTTAAAGTTAGTGTTTGCAAGAAACAAGCGGTTATCTGAGCATAGCTGCAACAGACGGTCGCCGTTATCTGTTCTTTGAGCCGCGACACCATAAGATCCACCCAGGTGTCTTTCCCTTTCGCTTAGTTTACCTACTTGAGCATTAAAGTCCCCAGCCACTATTACTACATCTGAACGCCTAGCTTTTCGGAGAAGGTCGGAAAGCTTTCTGTAAAACTCATCTTTTACATCATCTGAGCTGCAGTTAGTGGGAGAGTAGGCAGAGACGATGAATGTCCCTATCTTTCCAATTTCTCACTGTTCCGTTTAGTCGGACAGCGCACAAACGACTGTCTACTGGGATCCAGTCTAAGAGAGCTAGTTCTGCCCTAGGACTCAATGCTATACCTACGCCAGCGAGGCCACGGGAAGCAGCATCAGGGCTTCCAGATACATGAAGCGTAAAACGAGTTGGTTCGATACTTTGACATGGTGCGTTCAAATGAATGACACTACTAGGATCCTGTGTGCGCGTTTCGGAGACGCAGCATACATCGATGGAGCGAGATTCTAAAGTTTTAGCTAAGGAAGCCTGTTGTCCTATTTGGCACGGTGTTCGGACGTTGAAAGCTCCTACGTGTAGTTTACGACGTGGTTTCAGGAGACCAGGAATAACGTTCCGCGTACTCGAATCGTTTGCACTAGCGGGGTGAGGTGATTAAGGGACGCGAGAAGGGTTGGTCGTGGAGATAAGAGAGTCATTAAGAGGTGTAGGAAGGATTTGAATGTGACCAACTTGGTCTCGTGTGCTGTTACGGGTATGAGGGCAGATGTCGTTTACATTTAACAGTCATAGGAAAGCCGAGAGATAATTATTTATTATGATAAGATAAGAACATCTTCACTGATGTCCCATAGTATACATTTCTAATGAAAGTATTCACGAAGTACCACCCAGTGATTACTGATGATATTTCCTAGAGAGATAACGAAAGCTTCATGACTAAACTATCCAGATTAAAGAACAAAACACCTTCAAAAGTTACCTAGTTTTCTGAGTCAAAAAACAGTAACGTGAATAGATAATCAAAGTACAAACTTGTATACTGAGAACCATATGCAGCACTTTAATACTTGACAGATAATGGTAGTCATAACAAACTCCAAGGAAATGGAGCAATATCGAAGAACCTGTAACTCTCTGACTACAATCTGATGGTCGAAATCAACAGAGTATCACCAATATAGCATGATAAAAAATGATGTGGTGCTGTCCATGAATAACAACAATTACTACAACTTAAACGTATTTATTTAAATCAATTTGAATATGAGCAGTGAATGATAAACGGTACACAACAATTGTGATATGATAATCGAGTTGGAATCACATAGTAAGTATGGATATAGCTATGCAAAAGATAAATGGAATGAAATGAATAAATAAAAGTAATCAACAACAATTGGTAAACTGAAATAACAACACACACACACACAATAAAGCCACAGGTACTTTCTTTTTAAATCCTGAATGCTAAAACAAAACGAACTTAAATTAGTGTGTACACCACATTTAAAGGAACACACCACAGTTAACGATTGAAATTAGTAGTACCTAGTAGTAATATTATTATCAGTAGAGAAAAGAAATGATCAAGCTAATCATTAGTTGTAGTAAATAATTATAAGAGAATAAATTATAATCAATGATTTAAAATTTCGTCGAACGCCAATTGAACACCAGGATGTACATCCATTGTACGTGATTTTAAAGATAACTGGAAGAATAAACGAGGAAAAAGAATGAGTAGGGATAATTAATTAAAATAACGAGTATTTTGTAGAATCACAGATAAAAGTGTTCATATACAATTAATTCAATTACAATAATCAATGATAATTGAATGTGATGTTCCACGACATATTAGAAACTTTATCAATGGACTTAGACCTACCACTTTTGTGGACTAAGTAAATCACTGCTTTATTATTATTATTTGAACACAAACATTAGTAAAATAGGGCACCAAATAGATATGCGCCAAACAATAACAATGAGGCCAGTAGCAGTTATTAATGACAATAGGTTCCCTCAGGATCCTAGAGCCAATGTGTACCATTGGTTTGGAATTAGGGTTTTCCAATTGCCCTAGATGAATCCTCCATATCACTGTCACTATCGTAGTGACCAGTCAGTTGTACAATACAATTGACTGGATAGATTAATACTTGAAAATCAACTATAATTTGCGAAATGACAGGTTAGTGTTTTATTTCCAAAGAAGTGGATTATAATCCTACGAAATTTTTCAAGAGGACAACTCAAAGAGTAGTACATAAACTTTGTCAAGACTCTTTGCTCGAACACTATCAGTCGATTCGGACTATCATCTGAATTTGAAACCTCAAGTGGTGACCGACAGTGTTGTCCACTATCTGATTTTTGTTCAATTTCATCATAGACCTACCGCTGGAAATAACGTTATCGTCGTGTGAATTTTCGGGAAGTGACCTCCTACCAGTCTTACCGCACTTCAACCGACCTGTCTGGCATGGTATGACCTTGAGGAACGATTGTTCCAGCCAGTATAGCCCGATCGGTTCATTACGATAGGCAAGCCCGACCATCACGTCATGGTAGCAGCAACAGTCGGGAGTAGAATTTCAACTACGTAATGAGGGGTGGGATGAAATAATGATTCAATGAAACTGTATGCAAAAGTGTTGTTTTTGGAACATGAATATTGTCTACGATCTATCTATCTATATCGTGATGGTAACATTAGGTGAACCTGTAGTGAAATACCTTTGGTGTAGTGGATTAAAACAGAATGTTTTAATGAATTGACGAGTACCGTTGTGGTAAAAATATGTATAGTCTGAAATAGATTCTCAGTAAGATCGTTCCGAGGAAATGATTCGCAAACGAACATCATTTATAACCTGCATATGGGTAATTTCTCATCTTTTGGAGTTTGTCGCTTATGATCAGTCTGGCTGAAATTGAAAGCGAATCCGTAAATGCATCTAAGAGATCCTTTTTTTGGGATCATGAACCGACTGATGTTTGACCACCATTGAAAACCTGGAAGCACAGAACAGCTATTTCGTCCTATTTGGGGAAGTGCGCACCCACGGTCCCGCTCGGGGGATTGGCAGTCGTGACCAGTAGAGCTAATCCTTGTCAAGTAGAGGCAGGTATCTACCTCAGCACAGTGGAGTCCCCAAATGCCCTGGTATGGCCGAGAGTGGGGAGAGTCCGCTCTCCCTCTCGAAATCCTCTCACATGGACACGCGTATATAGCCTCTTCCAGAGAAGTCCTACTCACTGCCTTCTCATGGCAGGGGTGTTGTTTACGAAAATGAGAGGACGAAAAGCGAACGTCCGGAGCTTTAACCGGATCTCAAACCAATGGTGCACATGGGCTCCACTATCATGCGGGAACAAATGGCGTATGAACCAATCGTTGGTCACCGGCTACCATGGGACTGCATCTCCTTACGATGCTCCACTGCCTTGTGGGTCAGACGTTCAGGTCAAAGGCTCGGGGTGTGGCCCCCTAAGAAAACCACCTGCTTCGGTTTGGGCACCCGGTCAGTATCACAGCCCTCACACAAATCAATTGAGATTCGTGTGGCGCATATGTATTTGGTCCCTCCTTGTACCAATTTCTGTGTTAAATAAATAAATAAACAACACAGTGGAAGATAGTCGCGCAATTTCGTGGATTTGTTAAGGTTAGACACCAACACCGTTGGATGCCGGTTTATTGGTCTAGAGGTTAAGCGTTCGCGCGCAAGGCCGAATGCCCTGGATTCGAATCCCACGAGCGGAATCGTGAATGCGCACTGCTGGGGAGTCCTACAATGGGACGAAACGGATTTCCAGTGCTTCCAGGTTTTCAGTGGTGGTCTAACGTTGATCGACTCATGATCTCAATTAAAACCATAATAATCTCCGCAACCCCATACCGATAATTTCTTTTTAATTGAAATCCGTAGACCGATCAATTGGATTTCTGAATATCAACACAATACGAAACTACAAATGCGTTTATGTCTGTTAGTTGATACATGGGCACAGCAGCTTGATGAATAAACAGCACTAGGGATGTAGGTAAATTGATAAATGGCGCATTCTATATTCCATTGATAGTCACAATTCAAATATGCTTAAAGGATAATTCATGTTTCGCGTTTTCATCGATAATTCATTATTCATTAATAAATTTAACTAAAATAGTAAAACAGATAGATATTAATAATACCATACAGTAATTATTTAATTAATCTTACAATAAACGACGGATTGTCCGGTTGAATTTTTAATTCGGCTAATACCCAAATACCATTTGTAAGCTTCATAGATTGGTAAAGCATATCTTGACCATCCAAATTACGTTTAGCAATAGTGAATACATTGTTTTGACGTAATTTACTGCTGCAAGCATCTAGAATAGATATGCAAAATTTATATGTATATAAAAAAGCATTTAAGGAAATTTAAATAGTATCTTTTTAGTTTAAAAATATTCACATATGAATTGTTGTAGAGTGAAGATTGGTTAACAGAAACCAAAGAAGTAACACTAACCTCCTTATGCTTATGTAACTCAGTGAGCAAGTACAGGTTTGTGAGGTCCGCCTTGCTAAAACGGAACGAGGTTAAGAAAAATTGACTCTAAAAACACTCGACTTCATTTTACACTATGGATTTTCGCCGCTGGTGGTAGGCTTTAAAATATAAAGCTAAAACATCAAACATTGTTCACAAAAAAGCTGTGTGTAACCAGCCTCAGGCAGTTGTCCCATAGACACTCCGGTCACATGTTAGAGTCATCAAGATCCCTCTTAACCCAGTTTTCTTTTCACGTCCGTCCTCTTCAAAAAGTACCATTCTACTGTGTGAAGATCCTGGGAACGACAACTACCTCCATACTTTTAACACCACTTGAGTTATGAGTATAATGTTTGTATGAGGTTTATTGACAAGATTTTTCAGAATATAGTTAAAAAGCATGAATACACTTGGGTTGTTTAACATATACTTTTTTCAAGTTTGATCCCGTGTGAGGCATCGTGAATACACACTGCTGAGAATTCTCATACTAGGATGAAACGGCCGTTCAGTTCTTCCAGCTTAGATCGAGTTATGACTTCAACTGTTTAAATGAATCGTTTTAAATGTTTCTTAGTTTTTTTTGGACAGAATGTGGATGGATTTCGTACACACATTTAATATCAACATAAATGTTCGTTTAAATGCCTAATCATTTTCAAAGCAAGAAAGCACTACCGAGCTTTCAAAAGCGATATATACTTGTTAAACATTTTGTTATACAAATAATTACCAGTAAAATGCTGGAAAGTAAAATTAACACTGGGATTAAAAAGAAGCACTTTTAGGTAAATATTTATTGATTGCACAATGCAATTCTTGTAAAATGATGGGAAAAAATAATAAACATAATAGTAAATAGTATGATCAAAGCAAGTTAGTAGAAATAATTAAGACTTACCAGCAGTGAGATTTTTTGGACTCAAAGTAAACTGTTGTTCATTTTGACTAGGTATATCTTTCCAAGTAGCTAGAAAAACTCGTTTATCCATTTCTCCATCTTCGACAAACAAAATATGCATTGGTACCAACGTAGCAAAGTAAAATACGTCAATATTATTCTTGACAGCAATCTATTAAAAAATAAGAAGTAGAAAACACGAGCAAGCATGAAATTTACAATTAGCTAACACTTGTTTAAACAAAACAGAAACACTACTAGTGATCGCAAAAATATAATATATCATGAAAAGTGTAACATAGTAATTAGAAATTATGTAGCCAGTCATAAACAATGTAAGATAAGGTGCAGATGTGCATCGAACCAACACAGTGAGGGGAGAATCGAAGAAATCAAAAGTAATGACAGCACGAAATTGAATATTTTGGATGTATTAAAAACAATTGAACTAAACCGTGGCGTTTGCGTGTTGCTAAAGCACTGAAAAAGGTTATATATATACTAACAACTGTAATCTTCATACTAAATGTTTTAAAGTATTCTGGACTTTATTCTGTTGTATTCCAGACAAAAACCACATGGCATGAAATCTTTACTAGCTTTTAAATAATTCAAGAAATAGGACTTGGTATTTTTATTACCAAAAAATATTCTGTTCTAACTTGTGCTAGTGCGGTTTCTACTTCAAAACCCGAATTCCTAAGATGATACTTGTCAACGTTTTAGTTTTTACAAATGTTTCTTTACACTCTTAGCATACAGATTTTGATGAATTCTGACCAAACATAGGTTAGAAAAAAGGGACGGTAACTGATTAATTAATATAATCACTGTAGACAACAAGTAATGATTGATTTTTGGTTAAAATTACATCTCACAAAAAACAAATAATTCACAGTATTGCACTCTTTTTTTTATCACAACGTGGTCATAACCTATTATGAAATAGTTATTTATCTAGTTTCTTTGGAGCCGTTTAATTATAATTACATATAGAACACCATAGAACTAAACCATACTGACGGCTTTGAAACAAACAGAAATGACCACTCAGAATGGAGATTGTTGAACTGAAGCGTGATTTTAAGACGCACTTACGGACAACCTGCCACTGGAAACCATGTTTCTAAATAAATCTCGGATTTGAGTTAATTTGAATGATGACATGGATGGCAATCGTTTTTAATAACCTTGAACTATTAAGGAATAGCTTTTATATGAGTGGCTGTCTAACTCCTGATTAGTTAAGCTGAAGGTCACTCATAGGATTATTTATTTTTTATTTTAACACATAGATATTGGTACAAGGAGGCACCAAATACATATGCGCCACACAAATCTCATTTGATATGTGTGAGGGCTGTGATACTGCCCGAGTGCCCAAACCGAAGCAGGTAGGATCGCTTTAAGACGTTAGCATACTTTAATTCTGCAATATAGAATCTAACACAATGTTTTTATCAATTTCCTGTTATCAGAATCTAAATGCGTACAAGTACAGTAAGGCATAAAATAATTTTAGTACATGAAATACAAAATAGAGTGGAAGAAAATATTCAATTCAATAATTATTTAATTACTACTATCATAGTCCTCCAGACATTGTAGTAAACGTTGTTGGTAAGTAAATTATACTGTACCAGCTATTTGAATTAATAGTTCCTATCAAATAAACAGGCGTCCTGTTTCATTACTCACTCGTTCTAGTTTTGGTCTTCGGTAGAAGTTAGTTACTGTCTGCGATTCTCCAATTTCAGAATTACTCTACCAACTGTGATAGTCATAATTGATCTCCAAGTTCCATTAACTGCTTTCTAAATTTCGTCTAAATCTGGATTTGGTAGATTGCTCCAGTTTTGTGAAGGAATTAGAAATGTTATCGGAACAGACTGACTTTTCAAATGAGGCCATGTACAAGATTCAGTGTTGAAAATTTTCGCCTACCTCATCTGTTCACATAGAAGCTAGACATATATTTAAACGACTCGGAAGATTATCAGTGGTGGCTTGTAGTGTTTGAAACTATGGAGGGTGATGGTCAAAAGGTAAGAGATTATTCAAGAGACTTCATCATATTTCTAGGCAATCCAATTATATATAAGTACACTAATATAGTTGAATATCGAATCTGAATTAAATTTTATGTCCATATTAGAGCTTGTGGTTAAACAATTACCCACTAAATTAAAACGAAAGTGGGTTACACTTAGTGCAATTATGAGTGAAGAACAAGAACACAAGCTCTCAGACATAATCACTGAGTAGGTTTGTCAGTAGTACAATCAACTCCGTGGTTAAATAAACTTTCCGTTACTAAAGCACGACAATACGTTACAAGTAAGAACTATTTTACCAACGGGAAGAATACATGTTTGTTTTGAGGCCCAGAGAATGATCCAGATGAGTGTCATAGGCACATCAATTTTACGGCGCAACAAAGAATGGACTTTGTAGAAAAAGGAGTCCATGTTTTTGTTACTTGAAAGGTGGACGTATAAACAAAGGTTGTAAACAACGAAGGAAAAATCTACCTAGTTATACAATCATAAAAATAAGTAGTTCGTCAACTATCTACAAGACTTATTAATTTATTTGATTGCAAGTATTTCTACCTTATAAAATAATGAGATCGTTGTAATAAATTGATTTTAGAAAATGTGAGAAAAACCACCTGTAGATTCATAAGTGGAACCATCTTCATTACAGGACCAGTAGTTGCTAACGGAAGGGATACATTAACAGATTGACGAGGCATCAAAGGAGTAGGGACATTTAGTGCTTGGGCTGGAACTAAGCCGAAGCTATTTTTATTAAATTGTATAGCGAATCCAGACATGGGAGTTAGTGCATTATTGGTCAATGTTAGCTCCATAAAAACTTGTGCGGTAGCTGTCTTACGAGAAAATGTACCACGAATTTCGAGACCTTTACCACGAGCAGCTTCCAGTAAAACAGTTGCAGGTGGCACAAAGGAGCTAGCATCACCAGAAAGGTCAGACATTTTGATTCCTCCAAAAATATCTGCCAACACGTCAGCAGCAGATGAAGATGCTAGAAAATAAAATAGACAAAATAAATAAGAACTAGTTAGTTTAGCAGTTAAACAGCAATGTTAATTAAAGAGTAAGGCAAGTAAGACCAAATAAACAACTACCATTAGCGATATAAGAGAATTTATCTAAGACGACATCATGGTTTAGTACGAACCGGAGGACGATGTAAATGGCTTTTACATAAAAACGGACTAGCACATTCTTTTTTTGGAGTGATTCACTAGTTGCTGAGGATTGTTGAATCCTGAAAACAATTTGTTACTCTAAATAAATTTGGATTACTATTTTCGTCCAGTAAAGCCTTCAAAGAATGTTTCCCATTTTTTCGCTTTTGGTTCGTTGCTCTTCTATTATGACATTTTTTGTTTCAATTTAAAAGGTCTTGTTGACACATTTAATCGCAGTTGCTGCTTATGCCATCTCAATAAACTGATAATAACAAACATTGTCCAGTTTTATGGTTAATAAATAAGTCTTAAATGATTGGAGAATGAGTGACCTAGAAACTTAGTTCCTCCAACAGCCTATGGCACTATCATGTTTATTTTATGTTGGTATTTTCTATATAATCATGTGGTTTCATTAAATAAACTTATTCTCCTGGTTAGTGGTTTTGTCTTTATTATCAAGTTATTAAGTCATTAATTCGTTCTTGTGAGCAGACATCATTCGGTTACATAGTGTCTTTGCGTACCATCTATAGATCGAAATTCTTTTTTTTCATGTTAACAATCTAAAAATCCGTTCATGAGCTCACGATCCATAACACTGACAGTAACAGGAAACCTAGAAAAGATAACTAAATAAAGTTGTTAGTGGTGGGTAGACTTTTTGTCTTTTGATGATATTACGAGACAAACTAAAAATACATTTGGATATATCCTGATAAAGTTTAATTGAAGTTAGATTAGCACATTCTAGTAAAGTTCCATACAGAAAATATTTTGTTGTCCAACAAACAATATACAATGAAATAATTTTATATTTAAATTGATCATTAGAAAACATATATATATATATATATATATATATATATATATATATATATATATATAAATTACCTCCACCAGACTGAGTCTTCTGTTCTTCACTTGGATGAGTTTTAGTAACACCAGGTAGGAGATCGTCTAAGCCATCACCTAAAAGATCAGGGGTCGCTGAACTATATCCAGTATTTGGTACAGGAGGACGAGAGAACTGATGCATCGTCGAATCATATGTAGATGGCCCACTTCCAAGATCAATATCCAATAGGTCACCAATTAATGTCTCCTGGTTTGAAGATAGAACATAATATGATATTAGAATCCTCTAGGCGGCAATTACTGTAAATTACCTAACATCCGTATATTCAGACTTTCTTACTTATCGATTGAAACTTGTGAATGAGTGCAATAAATAAACAAGTGGAGAGCCTTTATATGTTAAGTTATAAGATAAAAACAATAAGTGTGCTCTCCAGGCAACATAATCAATTTATTGTGGAAACCTTAGTAAAACCCAGTACATTTCTGAAGACTCATCCCCATGAAACTACGTAGGGAGACACGCAATCAGAAATTCAAACTTAAGAGAATGGTTCATATGATCATGGTGAAAAGAAGTGGGACTTGATAGTCTCTTCCTAGAAGCAAACTATGAGGAAGTTATAATCTCAAGTTGAACTGAGGTATTAAGGTATTGAAATGGGAAGCCTCAACAGATTGATCTTAATTACTGGAAGCTACAATTTCTTAGCGAGAATAGAAATCTATGATACAAAAAACCCAGTATGATTATGATACGCTTAAAAATTTTATAATTTATAGACACTTAATATCTAACATGAACTTCAGAAACATTGAACCCTGTAAAATCACGTAATACAAACTAAGAAAACTAATTGATTTTATTTGACACCAATAAATAGTAAATATATACAGTTAAAATAATGCCTGATACATATAAATCACCTTTAAATTATTATGCAAAGTGTAGTGATATACAACTTATGAGTATTTTGAGAAAAAAACCAACCTGAGTTGGGATAACTGTAGGAACTGGAACATCTACTTGTTGTGAATCACCATAATTTACTCCAGGAGCCGAGGAGACCCCATTTACGCGTGCTGGAAGTTGACGCCGAGCTACATGCCTACCTTCGACAAAAGAACTTGGCGGTCGGTGATAAACACTAGCTAGGCTTGCTAAGTGACAAATGAGTTCATCCAATAACGTTGGCTCAAGCATATCTGTCTCCTCCGAAATAAGTGGTTTTTCTGCGAGTACAACTTCTTTAGCAGCTGCCGGGTCTGTAGACAATAAACGCCAATAGATATAACCCCTATCACGAAGATCTGGGTTGTCAGACTCTTGTGTAGCCAAACCAAGGACAGTTTGGACAAGTTCCTGAACAAAAGGACATTAAAACTAGTTAAAACACTTAGGAAATCGAAATTCTATACTTGTGTAACGTAAAACATGTTCATTAAATATTAGTCAAGTTGCTTTAGTAAACAGACTTTAGGTAGCTTGAATTTCAAGTAACATTGGTCGAAGAATTGTAGTTACATGACGTTAATCATAAATGTATATGAACGGATAAGATAATCATGAATTATTTGGTACTATGGGAACAAAACAACTGCAGCAAATAATCTAGGGTGCCATAGTAATGATAAGAATTTCAAATTAGTGTCAAAATGAAGGTGTTGGTTAGATCGTAACAATAATTAATATTCCTGGATTTACTAGTAAAACCGAATAAACTATACTCAAAGTTTAGGAAATGTACTTAGTATGTATACTTAAGAGAAAAGCCGGGGAGGATTCCATAGATCGGATGTTTATTCTAAATACTTTATGAGGTTTTTATTGTATATTTCAACTATAAAAATAATTTTAGTACGATGAACTGATACTTCCATCGTACAGACTTCTGAGGAAAATGTAAGACACTTATTTAGGCTGCGTACATCTAGAAAGTTACATACTCATTGGGACCTTAATAATAACAAAACCCTAAATGTTACTAAATTATAACAAAAATTTTTAAATAGGCATAAGAATCACGTAAAAACAAAAAAAAACATTTACCTGTGTATCAGATGGCCTTTTAAGAAATAGCTTTACTATTGCAGTTAACAGCTGTAACTGCACTTGTGTGTTTTCATCCTGAAAACCGTCTAGAAAAGATTCAAGTAGTTCATCAGCGTTATCAATTCTTTCAGCATATTCTCCAATGATCCAAATCATTGACCCACGTGCCTCAGGCTCATCTAATGTATCAAGATTCTCGCACAGGATGGAGATGATGCTCTCATATTTATTCGGATACTTCCTAAATATGTCCTTCAAAATAAAAAATTAGTAAGTGTAAAATTATGGTATGAAACACTGCATATTTTAATTAAAATTTTATGTGCAACTATATTTATTAAAATATGCCTAGGCTTAAAATATATTTCGAAAATCTTAAACTCACAAGTCAGGACAAGAAATGAAAATCAAATTGACAAACACACATTTTGCGTTCGAATTTAGAATTCCATAAAAGGAATTTGTAAATAGAATATTGCTGATTCGAAAGAATACTGAACGCAACATGTGTTTGTTGACTCCAAATGTTGATAGTCATATTAATTGATAACTTGTTCAACTCGAAGACAAAGAAACATGAAGGGTCCGGATTATAGTCTAAAAGGTGCTGTATGATTTCCTTTGACCATATAAAAAATTAATATGTTGCATTTAATATTTGGAAAAAAAGGTGAAAATACTATATTTTGCACAAAAAAAGTTGAATGCCAAGTCATTTATGTGACAACATTGGAGGTAAAAAATAGGAATAAAACACACCAACTGTAAACGATGAAATTAGAATGTTTCTTGGATGAGCTTCCTTCTAGAAGTCAGTCAATCATAAGCAAAGAAACTGACGCATACGTGCACCAGTTCAAGTTACTACAATTAAATTAGTACAGTGAGACGAAGTTACCAAGTGTAGTAAAAGTGGTAACGGGATCAGTAGTCAGTCAGCTGCAACGTAGGACCAGGCACGTAAATGCATCGGTCTAAGTTGCCATGCCGCATTAGCACAACAAGATGAACACCGGATTCATAGAAGTAGTTAATTCAGTGGTGGTAATATATAGAAGAAAGATTGCATATAAGGAGATAGTACAGGAATAAAAAATCAGTTCCTAGAAAGAAAGATTTGAAGTGATTTTAATCTCTTAGTTTAAAGGAAGACAGAAAGTGTATACACCGACGCCATTGTGATCGATTCTGAGCCATGTCACCAAGAGTCTCCAACCATTGGTTACGATAGTCACGCGGACCCCAACCAGGCAGTCTGAATCTACCAACATGGCTCAGACCAGAAGTTAGTGACTTCAAGCACTGATGCCACGTTTTGGTTTGGCCGCCCCTAACTTTCTTCCAATCATTCCTAAAACCGGTTAGCATTGCGCGCCGTGGTAATCGGTGTTCAGGCATACGCAACACGTGGCCCAACCATCTCAGTCGATGAAGATTCATAACCCCATCAACTGATTTACTATCATTCCCTAATGCCCTGCGTCTAACCTCACTATTACTTACCCGGTGATCCCAGCAGATACCCGCAATATTTCTAAGGCACCTGTGGTCAAATACTAGTAACTTACGAATATCTTCCACTCTTAAAGGCCATGTTTCGCAGCCGTATAGAAGGACGGAACGAACTGCTGCGCAGTATACTCGTCCTTTAATTGATAGACGGATATCTCGCCTTCGCCATAGATGACGTAAGTTGGCAAAGGCCAAACGTGCTTTTCGAATCCGTGCTGAGATTTCGTCAGACAACAACCCATTAGGGCTGATCAGACTTCCAAGATAAGTGAAGTTGTCAACGCGTTCGACAACTTCACCCCCTATCCTTAGTTCAGGTGTTGACGCAGACCAGTCCTGAGGCAACAACTTGCATTTAGAGGGAGAGAAGCGCATCCCAAACGTTCTGGCATTGTTGCTCAGTGCTACCAAAAGACTCTGCATTTCATCAGTACCTTCAACAAACAGGACTATGTCATCTGCGTATTCTAAGTCAATAAGTGGACCTCCTGGTAAGAGATCAATACCAGAGAATTCAGTCGATGAGAGCGTTATTTCCATCAGTAGATCTACGATGAAGTTAGACAAAAATGGAGAAAGTGGACAGCCTTGGCGGATGCCACTTGAATTTGTGAAAGCAGATGACAGTTCGTCATAAGCTCTGACTCGACTAGTAGTGTTCGAGTAGAGTCTTCACAAGGTTTATGTACTTCTGAGATACGCCTTTCAATGATAGACACTGCCACAGAACCTCTCGGTCAACAGAGTCAAACACTGCTTTTAAGTCAAGAAAGACCATCATTGTCGGACGCCGATAAGTATGCCTGTGTTCTAGAACCTGACGAATGGTGAAAATGTGGTCTATGCAGCTACGACCAGGACTGAAGCCAGCCTGATTTTCACGTGTTTGCAGTTCACGAGTCTTAGTTAGGCGTCCGAAAATTATCGAGGCTAGTATTTTAGATATTATATTAGTTAAACTAATCCCTCTGTGGTTGTCACAGGATGATTTTGACCCTTTCTTAAATATTGGAACGATAAGTGATTGTGACCAGTTAGATGGGATAACGTCTAACTCCCAGATTTTAGCTAAAATATTAGTCAACCTAATCACTAAAACTAGACCACCATCCTTAAAGACCTCTGGGGCCAATCCATCTAGACCAGCTGCCCTTCCTCGTTTTAGATTAACTATAGCCTTTTGAACTTCAGCTAGAGTTGGTGGACCTACTTCAATGTCCCATTCACACTGTCTGGGAATGGAGGGTAGTTGTAGAGTAGCTGAAGGCCAACTGAACTGCTCCTTAAAGTGTTCTGTCCATCGTTCTAAACGTCTGGACTGGGAGCAGATGGGAGTGCCGTTTTTTCCGAAATAGTCTGACTTACACTTGACTTTTTAATTCCAGTTTCTTTTATTAGTCTGTAGAGTTGTCTTGTGTTCCCTATAGCCGCCGCCTTTTCCATCACTTTTGCTTTCGTTGCCCACCACTGCTCACGGTCGTTCCTTAGACTTTTGCTTAACCTAGATCTGATTTCTTTACGCTCTTCATCGTGTTCAGAACCTGATGGGATGAGTTTGCGAGAATCTATCAGTGCAATAGACCTTGAAGAAATCCATTGGTTCTTTGTAACCCTGTGGTTTAAATCACTAGTAGATGTCACTGTTGTTTCCACAGCTGCTTGTATAACTTTCCAAGCAACATCTGGGTCAGCCTTGTTTTCAGAACTATCTAAGTGTGACTTCAGTTGTCCCTGGAACCTACTTTTGGTTTTCTCATTACTCAATTCGGTTCTAATGAGTCTTTTTTGTGTGGCTTTTTTGCGTCCAGTGAGGCGCAAGCAGATGCGTGCTCGTATTAGTGCGTGGTCGGAGTCCAAACAGGTACTCCAGAATGAGCGACAATCTTCCATTGACCCTCTCCAACGATGACTGATGGCAATATGGTCTATTTGAGTCCATCGTTGGTTTGGTGCAGGGGGTCGCCATGTTAGACGATGTCTCTCCTTATGCTTAAAATTTGTGTTTGCTAAAAATAAACGATTGTCTGAGCAAAGTTGCAGCAGACGATCACCATTATCTGTTCTCTGTGCCGGAATACTAAAATACCCACCTAAATGCTTAGTGCTATGCCTACACCTGCCAGTCTACGAGAACTAGCCATCGGGTCGCCAGATACACGGAGGGTGCATCTCGTCGGCACTCCGTTTCGCCGAGGTGAGGTCAAGTGAATGACCACGCTAGGATCCTGTATGCGTGTTTCGGAGACACAGCATACATCAATCGTACGAGATTCTAAGGTTTTAGCCAAGGAAGCCTGCTGACCGATTTGGCATATGGTGCGTACGTTGAAGGCTCCGATGTGTAGTTTGGAGCGAGGTTTCAGTAGACCTGGGACAGTGTTTTGCGCACAAGAATCGTTGGCTGTGGTGACACTTGAGGAGGAAGCCGAAAGAGGGAGTTTAGATTTGAAAGTCGATGTAAGAGGAATAATAGGAATTGAAGAGGTAGGTTGATTATGAATACAGTGGTCTTGAGTGCTGTTAGAGGTATGAGGGCGGTTATCACTTCCCGGTTTCCCACACCATGGAAGGGTATTTATTGAGGAACCTGAAAAGGAAATCGGATTAGTGTTGGTCTTAACGACCTGCGTGCGTGACCGCAGAGCCCAAGGAACAACTGCTTGAGGCCGGTCGCGCACGGCCTTTTTGTGGGGTTTTTAATGTGTTAGCTCCGTTCTTCAAACGGCCTTACCACCGGAGACGGAAATCCGTGGGGTAAGGTGAGGTGTAACATTTTTAGGGTCAACCTTTTCTAACCCCTTCCTTCCTTGTGAGAAGGCAGCATCGCTGCAGATGCTGGTTGTCCGAGGGAAACACCTTACTGCTGTCACAGCTCTGTACAGTCAGCAGTACGACTTCGCCTTCGGACCTTGGTTTTGTTGCTTTTAGTCTTACCGCTCTTCAACCGACCTGTCTGGCATGGTAGAACCTTGAGGAACGGTTGTTCCAGCCAGTATAGCTCAGTTGCTTCATCATGATAGGTAAGCCCGACCACCACGTCAAGGTAGCAACAACGGTCAGTAGTAGAAAAGATTAGAGACGGGTAACAAGATTAGGAAGGGATGAATAAAGTTGTGGAATAAAAAAATGTAAGTACTTTAAAATAAAAAGTGGATGCATTTGGATTAGCCTACATGGCTTTGCTCAACAGCTAATGACTTCATGGGCTCATGTCATGTCTTGGTTTAACTTTTACTGGCTTTCTTCCAACTTCTACACCACGCGTCAAGATGGGTCAGTGGTTGGTCGTAATCACGTTGACAAGTGAAGATTAGGCTTTCAATATACGTGAAGTGGTCGACTTTACACTCTATTAACTTAGACATTAACGCAGACGAGACAAAACAATCATTAAGTTGCCCAAGGGAGTTGCGTAAATTAGAATTAAGTATATGACAATGTCTTACATACTTGCAGTACAACCACTGGATGATTTATTTCGTATTCGTAATAAGGTATTGTCAATATGGTACACAAAAGAATCAGACTAATACGTATTTATTTACTGGGGTTGAACTATATTGATTGAGAGTGGAAATTTTCTTATGACATTTACAGTCAAAAAGAAATAAGGGTTGAAAATTGAAGATTTAATAGAACACATTGATCCATCAATCCCACAAACTAATAAAAATCTTGAAACAACCTTGATTGACAGAAGCGGATTCGAACTAATGTCTCAATGGTTGAATGTTCAGTAATGAACGGGCTGATTATTTTCAGAAAGGTTGCTTCTTTCCTAAAAGTCTCTGGACCAATTACAGTTCAGTCAGCTACAACGTAGAACCAGGTACATATATGCATCGGTCCAAGTTGCCACCCCTCATTAGCATAACATGATGAACACCAAATTCATCGAAGTAGTTGCTTCTATTGACAAAATACAGTTAAATACGATTGGACACTAAAGTAGTATTTGAGACAAATAAACTATGCAAAACCAAATTTGATCACGTCGAAATCGCTTATTACTTATACTTGTAAAACGTTAGATCACTGGAATTTTCATGACGCAAAGTAGAAACGACAAGACCGGTACAAATGAAGATTTATTAACCCCCAAATGCCCTGGTATGGCCGAGAGTGGGGAGAGTCCGCTCCCCCTCTCAAAATCCTCTCACATGGACACGCGTATATAGCCTCTTCCAGAGAAGTCCTACTCACTGCCTTCTCATGGCAGGGGTGTTGTTTACGAAAATGAGAGGACGAAAAGCGAACGTCCGGAGCTTTAACCGGATCTCAAACCAATGGTGCACATGGGCTCCACTATCATGCGGGAACAAATGGCGTATGAACCAATCGTTGGTCACCGGCTACCATGGGACTGCATCTCCTCACGATGCTCCACTGCCTTGTGGGTCAGACGTTCAGGTCAAAGGCTCGGGGTGTGGCCCCCTAAGAAAACCACCTGCTTCGGTTTGGGCACCCGGTCAGTATCACAGCCCTCACACAAATCAATTGAGATTTGTGTGGCGCATATGTATTTGGTGCCTCCTTGTACCAATACATATGTGTTAAAATAAATAAATAAATAATAAATAATAACTGATGATTTACATATACTTGAGAATTTCAAAGAGAAACATGTTAAGCAATAAAGACTACAATTGAAAAAGTAGAAACCTCCATGTGTATATGGGACAACATATTGCATTTTAGGGGTTTCATTGCAAGGGAATAGAACAATCTTAGATTCAATGTGAATAAGAGCGTTCATGAGAACCATTGGAGGGGGATTTTTGTTTATATAATCTGGATATCAGTTACCGGTAAAGACACTCAATACGATCGTATATCGTACAAAGTACTTCGGGGATACATAATATGTAAAGATAACAGATTCAGCTACGATAACTACATGAAACAAAATCATCACATGGTTCCAAGAAATCATAGATTAAATTTACCTTGATCACTACAACTGCTTCCTGAACGACATAATTAACTTTTGTTTGGATAAGATCAATTAATGCAGACACACAACGCTCCGCGGCAGATTCAATCTTGATAGCACATCTCCCTATTGCACGAACAGCTTTCCGGACAAAATCCACGTCAACTTCTTTTGCGTATTCTTTCAGTTCAGCAAGCACCTGACCAATGTTAGACTGATTGATGAGACGTATCATTATATCTAGTTTCTCAAGTTTCACATAGATCGGGTCATTATACTTGACAAAAAATACCTGAAATATAAACGACTTCTTTTAAGCCTTAATAGAGAATGAAGAGATATCACCAAATGATGTCATACCACAAATAACAGCTACATTAAAGCTTACAAAATGAAATCAATAACTAAGTGAATTCATCAACGAACATAGCTATTCCTATAATGAAGGTAAACAAAACTTGATTGTTGAAAACTTAGTAGAGGGAGTGTGCTTTGAACACACGATATAATTATTGAAAGTAAAGTCTAAACTAATGATTATATCCATGATAACAATATTACTTTCTTAAAACAAACGACAAACAAGTTTAATTCTTGGAAAAGACAGTCACCAATGTAGAAATAACCTTATCTATGAAAGTGAATAAACCACTTTTATTTTATACACATCTAAATTCTGGTACAACTGAGCACCAAGAAAGTACGAGCCATAAAGATAAAGAAATATTAAGACAGCCTAGACGAAAAAAAGAACAAGAACAGTATATGATGGGAGATACCGTTCAGATAAAAATGCAACCAATGAAAGAATTAGTTAGGGAAGTTACTTACACTTTTATGAAGAATGTGGAAGAAAACTGCAGCAGGATTGCCGCTCGTTTCTATTCTGAGCCTCGTCTGACAAGATCTCAAGCCATTGAGTTGCACCATCCCTAGGGTCCGGGTCGAGGATGTGGGACCATAGCTTGACGCCATGCCGTAAATTAATGACCTCTTAGCTCTTTTTAGTCTGTCCCAGTGTCAGTGGATAACGTACGATGTGGAGACCGCTGGGAAGACGTTCGTAAAACGTACCATCCACTGGAGCTGATGTATCAAGAAGATGACACTAACTGAATTATCATCAATGTGCTCTAACATGTGTTACCAAACTTACCACTACAACACAGAGTTGCCTAACATCCCCAACTCAGAGAGCCCAGGCGTCATAACAACTGAGCAGAACTGTTCTTACCGAAGCGTTGCAGGTCCGCCTTTTTACAACTAGATGAACATCGCGACGACGCCTAGATTAGTGTAAGTTCCAAGAATCAACTGAGAGACAGAGGGTGGGAAGGAAATATTCTATTTGAAATGCTTTCATATGGTTATGCGTTTATAGAATCTAACAGGAAAGTCCTAGTCACTACCTCTAGGCGGCGAGGGGTTCTGTTTACGGAAATGTAAAAATGAAAGACGAACGTTGGTAAATACGGAGAGTGTGAACACACTGATTTCGAACCAGTACTGCACATATGCTCCAGGACACTCCGGGGACGAATGGCTGATATGATGGGATTAAAAAACAAAATTACATTCTTTTACTCATTGTGATTTCTGTTCAACATTACTTTCGTTTTAATCCAATGTGATATTTTATTCGGTACAATATTAATCTATTTGAATGTGATGTTTATTGAAGATACGACATTTTTGCATTAAATTAACATGAACTATGCTCAGCATAACATGCAGTATGTGATTTGTTATAACTCTGGATATTTTTTATATATGTGATTTCATCCTAATTAGTAATCAAATGGGTGTACAATCAATATATAAATGGGTGTATTTTTGACTAGGGTCGTCGTGTTTTGGGTTTAATATTTATTTATTTATTATTTATTTTAACACATATGTATTGGTACAAGGAGGCACCAAATACATATGCGCCACACGAATCTCAATTGATTTGTGTGAGGGCTGTGATACTGACCGGGTGCCCAAACCGAAGCAGGTGGTTTTCTTAGGGGGCCACACCCCGAGCCTTTGACCTGAACGTCTGACCCACAAGGCAGTGGAGCATCGTGAGGAGATGCAGTCCCATGGTAGCCGGTGACCAACGATTGGTTCATACGCCATTTGTTCCCGCATGATAGTGGAGCCCATGTGCACCATTGGTTTGAGATCCGGTTAAAGCTCCGGACGTTCGCTTTTCGTCCTCTCATTTTCGTAAACAACACCCCTGCCATGAGAAGGCAGTGAGTAGGACTTCTCTGGAAGAGGCTATATACGCGTGTCCATGTGAGAGGATTTTGAGAGGGGGAGCGGACTCTCCCCACTCTCGGCCATACCAGGGCATTTGGGGGTTAATAAATCTTCATTTGTACCGGTCTTGTCGTTTCTACTTTGCGTCATGAAAATTCCAGTGATCTAACGTTTTACAAGTATAAGTAATAAGCGATTTCGACGTGATCAAAGCAATTGACGACCCGTCATAGCAATGGTCTGTGAAGCTATTTTCGCTACTGACTACTATGGAACGAGAACTTGGTGGGTACCTCCTTGGGGAAATCGCCTGCTTTGGTTTAGGTGCCGGAGCTTATTTTTATTTATTTGAACACAAATATTGGTACGAAGGGGCACCGAATACATGCGCCACACAAGTCACTTGATTTGTGTGTGGTCTATGATACTGCTCGGGTGCCCAGATCGAAGCAGGTGGTTTTCTTAAAGGGACACACTCGGAGCCTTCGACCTAAATGTCTGGTCCACAAGGCAATGGAGCAACGTCAGGACATGCAGTTTCATGGTAGCCAGTGACCAATAATTGGTTCATACGCCGTTTCTTCCTTTAGGATCCTGGAGCTCATGTGCACCATTGGTTTGGAATCAGGGTTTTCCAACTCACCTAGGTGGACCCTCCATATTCACTAACCCGGTTAAAGCACCAAACATTAGCTTTTCGTCCTCTCGATTTCGTAAACAACACCCCGCTACGATAAGACAGTGATTAGGACTTCCCTGGCAATGTTTGTATACGCGTGGCCATGTGATAGCATTTGGAGAGGGAGAGCTGACTCTCTCCACCCTCGGTCGTACCAGGGCATTTGGGGGTGGTGCCGGAGAAGTAACCCAGATCATACCTAAATATTTTGGTCAAAAATTATGAATAGACTGATATACGTGCTTTTTTTATAACTCAAGCGATAACTATTTTTTATTAAATAAAAGTTTGTCATACTTTGCTTCACTTCTTATTTTGCTTTGTTTTCACCCTATGTTGACCTTTATTTTTCAACTGCCCCAGTAGCTCATCTGTCTTGAGAGTTTAGTTATGTCTGGACTCAGATTATGGCTTAGTTTGCGTCAAGCCTACCATGAGGAGGAGAGAACAGTTTGATCAGTGTTGATAGGCAAAAACAAAGCCAGCTAAACTGTTCCTTGGAAAATTCTCCATAATGTCCAAGACGTTCATGAATGACACTAGTTGGAGCTCCATCAATCTCACAGATTGTTCCACTCACGCCAGACCCCTTGCTACCAATGGTTCGGATATGTTGAAATAGCTTCCAACAGTCACCAGGCGCAGCTGCTACTTCCAACTCATTAGATCACCCTGACCATCAGGCTTTTAAGTTCTTGTGCAACGTTTGTAAAGTTTACTATACACTCTCACAGACAGTATCAACTTTGGGCCCAGCTCGGTTCGATATACGGTGGCGACGAAAGCTACAACCGATTTGCATATATTATTCCATTTAGAACAAGGCATTTATTGACCACCAAATCGCAGGATAGGATTGGTACAGACTAAATCATGATCAGAGTTCAGATAGGTACTTAAAAGAGGGTTCTGTACACATTGATCTACAAGGTATGAACTGTTTTTAATCACCAAACAAACCTACCAATAAAATGGCTTTAAATTTTACAACAGCTGCTTACTTTTATTTCCTGCTTTAAAATATCTCTACGCTTTTGAACAATTAAGTTAATATTGCGCAGAGCCACATACTGAATTTCTGGTTCCGCAGAAAGTAATGTTACAAGTGGGGGTGCCAACTTTCTAATTACAGTCGACGCAGTTTCGGAAGCAGGATCAACCATTTCTAACATTTTCATGATGACTTTAACAGTTGATAGAACAACAGCAGCGTTTGCGTGCGCTAGTCTCGGAGATACGCGTTCGATGATACTTTGTGCCTCACGATCATCGCCAGGTGTGTAATCTGCAATCGCATCAAGTATAAAAACTTGTCCCCACCTAGAGTATAAAAGGTAATGAAAATAAGCGTTATAAAATCATGCTGAACTACCGCATCTCATGTAGTGGAAGTCAAACAAAATAATGTATTAAGCGAGCATCTTAGTTTTATCTACTCAATATGAAGCCACATATAGCTAGGGACCAAGAATGTTTGTTTCATTAATTCCTATCGTCCTTAAAATATTTATTGGCTTAACGGATCACTTCAGGTTTACGTAATGCTGCAAATCAAACCTATCATATGACACGAAGTCTTACAGATTATATCGGTTCAACATGCCACACTCAACACTAGTAGTATCCAGAGGGGACCAATCAGAGGAGATACAAAGAAGTTAAAGCAACAGTAATAAGAATGGCGGAAACTAAAGATAATATAAAGGGAGAAAAAGTCAACGAATGAAAAGTGTAGGATAATACCAACCAGTTTTCAATATCTCCGTAAGTAGAATTATATTTCAACACATGAAGTTTAAATGACTAATTTAGAGAGTTTTATCGTGTGACCTATTGTTAAGAGGCTACTTCGTTACTTATAGTTGGGTGTGACAAGTGGTAAACAAACACGGAAAAACCCAACTAATGGAATCCTCATATCAAGAATATTAACAAAGTTCTATATTCAATCTGCTATAAATAGCTTTTTTCGTTATTTGAAAACAAGTTAGTTGTTCAAAGGGTCGTTTTCGAGGAAACAAAAAACATTTTGGGCTTACATACATGCCACCAACTTCGACATTTGTTCAGTAGTATTATTCCAAGATTCCAATGATACCCCATGTATAATACGATTCTACATTTAAAAGAAACTGAGCTAGGACGAAGGCCATAAAGAGGGCTTTCTTCAGATATTTGATTTGCTTATTCTGTCTCTCAGTTTCGGACCGAAATTAAGGAAGTGACAATAAAGGGGAAGGTTTGAAAAAATTGATATTATGCAACTTTTGTTCGTGTATAGTCAGTGTAAACATTAATTAATTAGTGGGCCAATATGAAGTCAAGCATTACTACCACAGTTACCATGTGAGTGAAATCAATTCATTTAGACCAATGTTTTTAACTAATTCGAAGTCACCGACACTGCATGAACGTGACCATAAATGTAATCATAAGTACTTCATGGTAACAGACATTAAAACATGAAAAGCAAACTATCTTTAAACAACACAATCGACCTCTTCCATGAGTTCAGTAAATAGAAAGAGTATCATTTGCTTATAGTGGAAGTTAATGTGAATTAACCTAAAAAATACATTATAACACAGACATAGAACTATTAAATTAAACTGCTTACTCAGTGCATTCATTAAGAGCTGTCAAGAGTTTGTTAATTACTGGGCCGTCGAAGGCAAGTAAGGACCTCGCAGAATCAGAATTTGTCATCTCCAATATTTCAGTTATTGATGCAACAGCATTAGCGACTACCATGGGATTACTGTCACATAACAAATCCCTCAAAAGTTCCAAAAATCCACTATCTTCCACTAACTGAGCATCTATATCATGCAGCTTTGCTACACAAACAGCAGCTGTCTTGCGGACATACGGATCTTCGTCTTTAAGACATTTACGGAGTGGGTCACAGAGATAGGCGGTTATTTTCTCAACACGTATGCATCCCATTGTTCGTACAGCAAGCGCCCTAATAAGTGGATTGGGATCATCGCAATCCTAGAAAATAAATTCACAGTTAGTAAAACTGACTTTTACAAAGGTATTCACAGCCATTATTGCAGTATCAGGCTGTGTTTTGGCATAATTCATAAGATACAGGTATACAAGCTTCTTGAGTTCCAAATTGTCAGTTTGCATACAGTTGATTACATCTGGAAACAAAGCACTTAAAGATGTATGATGCATATCCCAGGATCGAGTACCTAACATCTTTACCTACAGTCATACTGGCTATGACCTTTTTAACAGCTTCCTTCTTTTTTTCTCTTCTCTCACTATTCAATTCGGCTTTCAGCTCAAAAATTTCACCTAAGTTATGTTTGTATACTCAATAAGTTTACCTTTTTTCGTTGTCGTGAAGTACCGGGCATCCGTAGGCTTTGATTGAGCTGTTACTTTCTGAAGCCATGGTCTAAATTTATGTACATGGAAAGTTGAAAAGTTACTTGATATTTCCAAGAGTATCAGTAACAGATGCGGCAACACCTTGCATATCTGAACTGTACAGGCAATCGAAACTAATTTGAATATACGACAACCTACTCAGTGTCTAATCCCTGAACTGATTATTAGGTTTTTTATGGAACTAGAAAATGCTATTAAAATATATTCTAAGCTTTCAGATTTATATCAAAGATGCATATTTACTATTTTAGTTCACTACACTTTGTTTGAATGCACTCCTGAGTACAACGAGAACCCTAGAATCACTACTTACAGTGATGTAAGATTAATCTCCTTGTCAATAGAACGATACTGTGAAAGCACCCGTTGTGTAGAACCAAGGAGTTCCAATCTCAGACATTGTTGC
The DNA here is from genome assembly GCA_946903255.1 of Schistosoma spindalis. Lineage (NCBI taxonomy): Eukaryota > Metazoa > Platyhelminthes > Trematoda > Strigeidida > Schistosomatidae > Schistosoma > Schistosoma spindalis. The sequence continues at coordinate 24,628,138 of OX336420.1, read as the reverse complement.
TACTGTGAGGTAGTTGTACAATATTGCTTTATTCGGCTGAAATCTGTATAAAAGGGAGTGGCTGCTTAATTTTGCATTTGTCCTACGTCATCCCTCATTTCTTCACGTCATTTGCAAATAATAGAGCTCGGGGGATAAATCAAGTTATCTATGAATGACAAATTCAGCATTTTTTAAAACTACATTCTGACGACCTCTGGTCACAACGACTACTCCTTGCCACTTATGGGTTGGCGATGTGGTACGAATTTCTTCAATAGTCATAATGCTTCGCAGCACAAATCCAATTCTTGATAATACTGCCTTTCAAAAACTATAGATAGTAAAGCAAATTATCAGTCTAATACCGATATTTGGTTCTGAGATACAAATTATAAAAATTCACGTTTTCTGGTAACTTCTTTTATGTTGATGAAAGTCTGACATACTAAACGTTTTATCATGTACTCTAAGATGAACTGATATTATGTCCAAGTGTTTCTCTACATATGAATCTCTTCTGTGAACAAGAGTATGTCTGGACAATGTATAAGGTTCCATGGTGAAAGAGGAATATAAGAATTTTAGAATCTCACTTTCACATATATAAGTTCCATCACTAGATCTTAGGTGTCTTACAAGCCTTTTCATGGACCATTTGCTTTGTGGATGAATCTAAGGTGATTTCATGGTTAATGAAGTATTTTTCACAGAGTTCATGTGGTATTTGTACTAGTTAATTATGCTTCTTTACTTGATTGTCCGCTCATTATAAACTACAAACATAATACGTTCATTTGTGCCGACGTTCTACCGTAGGCCAGTGAAATGTCACTGAGCCCTAGCAAAATCATACGGCAGTTGGGTCACTGAATGTCGAACAAATCATCTATCGTCGTCATAGTCAAAGGCAACCAACACGCATCAGTTAGTCATAATGCATAGACTGGCACATGCGGTGGCGGTCATACTTTTGCTTGTATCTACATTAACCAATGTGTTTCTGTAATAACGTCCTTTGAGTTGTACAGTCTTCAAAGCTTCTTTAGTACCTTGATACATTGATGTGGTAATCCACGTAAGGTGCTGACCGAGAGGTGTGACTTCAACATCAGCTGACTCGTCACACCATTCCTGTCTAACTCTAGTAGGCCCCTAATCATTGGACATAGATCATCTTCGCTGGTGTCACGATGGAGCCAGCGATTAGACTGTTGGATACACATTCAAATTTGGAGGCTTTCGGAGATCACATGGAAGGGTTTGAAATCTGAAGTATGACAAGGAGAGATTATAAGGATGATAAAGTTGTGCCTCACTTACTTAAACCCATCAGAAAGGATGCCAAAAGCATACTAAAATCGTTGGTGTTCCCAGGCAAGCCTATTTCACTTCCTTATGCAACTCCGAAAGAGCTACTAAATCATGTAAAGTGTAATAATTTTGATTGCCGTGGAAGAGTGAAATCTCATAAAATGTTTCGTCAGGACAGCCAAAAGGTTAGAGAATGTATCCTTGAGTCGTATCAACAAACCACCAAGTTCAACCATGTTGACCAACTTCACGTACAGCTGCACGATCAACTAATTTCAGAAATTAACATACTCAATCCGAAGAGAGAGATTATCCAAACATCGAAGTGATCCTCCCAAGACGCTAGAAATTAGTGTATTATATATGAAACAGTTCATGAAATTCAGTTCCATGACATCAAGAATCCTACCACATTACATTGTTATTCTAGTCCGATTGGTACTCAAGGTAATCCACGTGGGCTTTTAATTGATGATTATTCTAGTTTTCGTGAAAACATGGATGTCAATTAATTGAGAAATTCCGAAGCAGGCTACAGAGGCGAGCACATGCTTGGTAAATGCTTATGGTTCAAATGGTTCTGGACGGAATAGAAGAAGCATTCGCTTAATAGGCTTTCGTATCCAGTGGCAGTGGATCACCGACACCTTCAGGTGGGGATCTGGATATATTATGGATAAGAGAGGGAAAAGAAAAAAGTTGGTGAATGATGGTAAGATGCTGTCCTTATTCCTTAGGAATGTCAAGTTTTCTCTCAAAGGATTCCTGGGAAGTCATTTAGGCTAACTCAGCCGGAAACGAATTCAAGCATTTGACTACTCGTAAGGAGTAAAAGGTGTGTCTACTGTCCGTTCTTCTGTGTCGTATTTCCAGTTTCTTGGTGTACCTCTAAGGTTTTGTGTTGAAACTAAGCTTAAGTATATATTTAAAGGGATGTCTAGAAATGCTTAGGATGCGGTAGGCCATCAAAAGGCCACCTCTAAGACACCTGTACTCAAATGAGTAAAGGTTCAGTGATTAGAGGCGCTTTTCATAAAACATGAATTCGAGTCCTCGATTTGATTTCGTGTCTCACCACTGGACACGAATTTACTTATCCTTTTGGAGTGAGTGGGAAATACTATGTTTCCGTACTCTAAATTGGGACGAACAAACTATGGAAGATTAGTTGCAGAGTTCTTCCGTCGGAATGGCCGAAGGTACGCTTCAACGTTTCCAGTGCAAGGTTAGCTCGGGAGACATTTTTGTCGCAGTTAGCGTAAGACTTGAAGTCATAAGGCACCAACAACCAGATGTTTTTCAACTTCGGATATCTCTAGAGAGGAGTTACCTAGGTTTTAATATGTATCATGTCTCAGATGGACTACTTTACACTTTGAAGTGTTGAAGGTAAGTCCATCGTCATCTGCCCAACTTTGAAGTTGACTCAGATCCTCCTAAAGTGCCCTCTTAACTTCTTGGTAACGTACTTCTCTCCAGGGTTTCAGATCATCAGCAAAAGTAATAAGTCTGACGGTCGTTCATGTTTTAACTTGTAGCCTGTGCCCTACTAATTCATAACGTAATGATACCGCCAATTAGAGAGCAGTGAATTATCGATCGGACTAATGACGCGTAAAACCCGTGCAAGCAGTCTAGAGTACTTGTCAGTCCTTCTTTCTGCCTAGCTTCACTCGTCGGTTTATGTACAACCTAAACAGACCACATCACACCATAAAGTAGAAAACAACATTTGTACGAGATTTAGCCAAAAGTGGCTGTGAGTGTAGGAGGTAGTAATTAATAGACGGGCACAATTCAAGAATGCTAAGTCGTAGATTAATCGTTCACAGGTCAAAATAAAGCACATAATAAGAGGGACATGAATACGTATGGATTAGTTATTGAACAATCATACGACAAAAATATACGCATAGTATTTTTCCATAAATGGATCACAAAAGTTACTATTCATTGTTCTTATCAGGACATAACAGTTCATATAAATCAGGAAAAGAGGTTTTAGTACTGAACCCTTGACATCCCACTAGGATATTCCATGGTTAACGCTGACCTCAGAATGTCGACTTTTTATATATGAAGTGAGCCAATCAATTAGAAGTGATTTGATACCTAATCATCTGAGCTAATTGGTAGGACATATGTGGTTGACAACATCAAAGGCTTTCGAGAAGTCAAAGTAAATGACGTCAACCGTCCCTTTGCGGTCAAGGATGGTTATCCATCTGTCCACTGCAGTCAACAGGTTGGTTATACAAGAGCAACCTTTTCTGAAAACATGCTATTGGGGTGGAAAGAAGTTTTTTATGGATAATAAATAATCGTGCATTATCGGGGACACCATAATTGTTGAAGGTATAGAGAGAAGTGCCTCCTGTCAGTAGCTTGAAGGTACGCTGCGTCAACCTCCTTTGATAATTGGTGTGATGTGAGCCAGCCTCCAAATTTCCGGTAACATGCCTCGGCTTAACGAATGTGAGAACACCACGCTAGGCAGTGTCGCTAATATTGAAGCTGTTTCCCTCAGTATAGCAGAATGGACTATATCTGGGCCAGAGAAAGTGTCTTTTTTCAGTGCTGCAGTTTCCGGTACACTAATTCAGCGCTCAGGTTCACTTCAGAAAATCCTGTGCAGTTGCAGATGAAGCTTTCATCAATAGAGTTAATGTGGGTGGGTTGAAATGTCCGAGAGTACCGTACAACCAAACGTTTAGCGGCGTCACCGTCGTTGTTGGTTGAGCCGGTAGGACCTAACAGTTGAGAAACTCTAGTTTTGGCTTGTCGGGTACAAAGCTGTGAGAGTTGAAATTAGCACAAGTTGATTAAAACCTCAGCATATAAATTTTGGCTATACGTTCAAAGATGAAGTACCGGTTCGCCCATTATTGATAGTATTAACAACCCAAAACATATGGTTATATTAGATTCCTCCAACCCGGCAGCTATTATTCGTTCCTAAGGAACCTATTATTTTGCATAAGTTGATATTCAATACTCCTCAAATTTCAAAACAAATCAGTTAGAAGTGCTTCGAAATTTAGTTATTAGACTGTTGGTAGGCATTAATTACTTAGAAGTATTTATTGAAGTGTTTCTGGGTATCGTATGCGGTTCAGTAGTCTAATCCGGACAAATACGTCGGGTTTTTCGTTGGGATTTGTTTTGATAGTTCGGTCCCGTTCGGCAGAATAATTAACGTATCCTGATTCTGCTACTTGCCTTTAATTACACCAGTCTCACTAATAACTAAGTCGACAGGTATAAGATGTATATACCTTGCGATGACTCAAAGAACTAACACCTCACTATTTGATGGATGTCATTAAAATACATCACCAGGTTTTCTGTTGGACAAGTTGAGATCAGCGAGACAACTACTATGGTACTTTTTTGTAGCTGAGAGCTAAGTTAGTGATCTTGTTGGGTGATTTTGTCTAGTTGGTTGAAGGATTATACTGTGTCTGAACTATATCATGCACCTCATGAATAGCTGTCGAACACTGGTTGTCGGCATTGTCATACATTCAATAATCGAAGCCACCGAAGATAACAAAGCTAGCAGTCGCTTCTAGTTTCGTATTTAAATGTTTGGCCAGTTATGGTGTTACACTTCTCAGACACATGTTGCACCGTATAGTTGATAGTTAAGGTAAAAACCAATCCAACTGATCTCAGTTTGAAATAGAGTTTGGGATGGATATGCAGTCAAGAAACGCTTAGTACGTTGGTTTGTGGATAGATGAGGATAGGATCTCGTGAGAACAGTATATCACTAACATGATATAGATGCCTGACGTTGAGCCTTCAGCAACTTAAATTTACTTGAATTACCGATGTCAGCATCAAATATCGATTTTTCACTAAAATGTTGGTAGAAAAGTTTCATTCATAGCTTGTCATTCTTCTGTGGCTAATTGTGGTGAGAATGCAGTACACCATCTGATAACTGGACCACTCCTGGATCGTGATATTATTGAATTTGTTTAACGATACTTTAAGCTTTCAGATTGCCTTCTGGAGTATCTGTTGTTGGGAGCTTACTGTCAGTGAGTGCTCTGAGATTAACGGAATCTTAGGCTGTGTGAGACTTCAGACAGTTCACGTCTGAGCGGTATGGACCAATAGAGGTATTCGTATATGGAGTTCCGCAGGATACGGCTAGTGTCTCAAGAGAGGGACATCAGTAATAACTACAAAATTTCCCATGCAGGAAGTATGTAGTGGAAGTGAGATCCTGGAGATAAGGCTATAGAAATACATACCAGTAAATATCTCAAAGACTACGTATCATTAAGAGTCTGGGGTTTATTAATTTGATGCTCGCTGAACCAAATACGTAGGAAGTAGTTGATTTCAAACTCTTTAACATTTCTGAGTAGATACAGAAGTTTATACAAGTAGTCTGCTGTTCCATGATCAAAAAGCGACAAAGTCATCACAAACGAATACTTTATTATTTCCCTTCTGTGTGTCTAAAAAATTGTTTATAAAGACTGTTAAAGATAGCTCTTCAGCCATCTTGAGTTATATTCGAACAGTGACGAAAAACTACTAAAATCAACCAGTTTTACTCGAGAGAAATAATGACGGCTATGACAAATTTGATCTGACAAATAGATGACCAATGACAATTATCAACTTTTCTTGTAGTCTGTAGCGTGTTGTCGAGTCGCGATTGACTATGAACACCACTACAAGAAGACTACGTGCCAATTAACCAATAAGATCCCCGTAGGTTAGTATCAGAAAGCAGATGATGGCTGTAGTCGAGATGTATTTGTTGGCGACCTCGTGGTATCGAAAGAATACCGAGATCGTGCCAAAGGAGTACAAGCGTGGTTACTAAACGTAACCGGATTCGTACAAGTTCAAAGTCAACGGGAGAGAGTAATGGCTGTCATTAGCATAGTTAAACAAACGAGCACAGTAAAACAGTCACTGGTACAATTGGTTATAATAATAATTGTTTTCATTGAACCAATCGCATTCTGTTGACAAAAGTAGGTCACTACAAGTCTACAAAGCATACGTAGGAGCTCACATAAGCTTTCAAGAAATTGATACGTATCCTTTGCTGAAACGGGTGTGAATGCATTTAGGACATTAAAAGCGTGTTGCACGAAAGAATTATTTGGTTTTCGTAACAAATTACATGAAGAACGTCTTCAGGAGATGAACCTCTCTAGCATAATGATCAAAGACTAAGAGGTTATTCTAAAACATGATACAGCACATTGAATTTCACGTGTTACTTCAGCAAAAAAATCCTAATCAAGGATTACCATGGTCACCCACAAGGAAGTCTGTGAAGAACTGTTTATTAAACAGTAAATACTTGGTTTTTAAGCACTTTAAGTTTGTGGACCATGAACTAATCTATTGGCTAGTGTGACTTGCAACTCCATCATTACAGGGCTTTAGGAGAAGTCTAAAGTTTTTATAATGACTGGAAGTATCCGAATTATCGTACTAACTGAGAGTTCCCGAAATATTGCAATTTGAGATAGGTAGAACTAGATGAACACAAATGAATGTATTATATTTATAATTCGTAATGAGCGGACAATCAAGTACAAAGGAATCATTATTTCGTACAAATATCACAACCGCCACAGCTTAATCAGGAGTGCAAATTTTTGTGATTGATTGTATTTCTTACCCGGTTTTTGCAATTGTATTTGATCATGTCGGTTGTTTGTACTTAAATCTAAGATTCAAACCATGGGGATCTTTATATCCCCAAGTTACACATAATGTGGCTTTATTTAAAGCATATTTCTCACAGTTACGAGAGGAGCCAGTAGAAGTGACTTCATGGTGATGATAAAGAAGATTTGATATGAAATGATTCAAACTGTAATTACTTCTGAATTCACTCAGAACTTGTGTTTCGCATTGACCGAGTTTTCCACCAGAAACAAATACATTCTGAAGACAAATAACATTTGATATGACATCGTCAGGATTTGATTCTTCTGAAATGTTTTTTTTTTCAAATTTATTAAGAATCCCATTGAAAAACAATGGATCATTAGAAAATCAGTATCTATTGAAATTGCATCATAATTTGGTTCATTCAATATATTTCTCTAATTTCTACAAGAATTTCAGTCAAAAATGTGTGAGTCATTGAGGTAACTCATATCTGGTAAATTAACATGAGAAATCTGACAAGAAGTTGATTTATTAGAAACATTTGCCTCACAATTATTCTTAGTTTCATTTGACATATTTATTGATTGTGCTGCTTCACTTATTTTCTGGATACGAGTCTCTCTAGGTGAAGTATAAGTTTATTGTGGCTGGATTTCAGTTTCAGAGTTAGGCAAAGCTAACAAGGCTTCATTCAATTCTGGACTGAGATATGATTTTATACTGCCTGTGTCAACAGTAAAGTCATGAAATTAATCAAGGTGAGGTATGTAATCGCTTCTGAATATTGATATTACCCTTGGAAATAGTGGATAAAGATAAATAATCACTAGAAACGTCCTACCTAATAAAATCCGAAGTACATGGTTTATCATCACTAGTGGCAAAACGAACAGTAGCTCTACAGACTGATTAGATGTGTCCCATTTTATCACATTTGGCATGACGAAATATACATTAATTACGCGAGTGAAATTTAACACAGGATAAGCATCTACCGAACCTGTGCTCACCTATGTAACTTGTTTCGCAACTCCTCAATAGATTGTTACCTGTATGATCTTAAGCACGCATTGGATTGAGATAACTAAGTAACATATTAGAATTCCTGATATCCTGGAGAATTATTTTATGAGAGTTCGCCGTTCCACAGCATTCGAAATTTCGGATTTCAAACCTTTCCATGTGATCTCCGAAAGCCTCAGAATTCGAAAGTGTATCTAACCGTCCAATCGCAGGCTCCATCGCGACACTAATATGATAATTAGAAGTAATCGAATTATTTCACTAACTGGGGATTACCGAAACGAAAGTAGAACTAGATGAGCACAAATGAACGCATTATATATGTAATTCGTAATGAGCGGGCAATCAAGTAAAGAAGTATCATTAGTTTACACAAATACCACAGTTTTGTGGTACAAGCAATTTTTCTATAGATGAGAAAGGGAGTAAGCAATTCGGCAAAGGTGCTATTGGATCGACCTTTTAGACGAGAATCATTGTTGTGAATCATATCGCTCTTTTTTCCCGTAACACTACCATAATCTGTGTCAGATAGCTAAGGGTTTAGGTGTTATATCCAAATTCACGATTCCAGGTTAGTTGAACCACAAATATTCCGCAAATTTTCAACTTCTGACTAAGTCACCAATAAAACCCAAATTTTAAAGATCCAAATAACTAAGTTTTATTTGTATATTGTGAATCTACCGAAATATTGTATTGTAAAATAATAATAACAATGAGTTTCGTGGTGAACCTTCAATATTCAGGTCTAAAGAGTCAAGACGCAAAACAGCAAGCTAAAGGTAAGATAGGAACCAAAGGTTCATGGTCAAAAATAATAAGCAGGGCAAGTTTAAGGCATGGTTAAAAAATATATCAAAACCAAGTAAAAATGGGTTATGTTCATAATAATGGTTTATAGTAAGTCAAATACTTTGAGCTTCCCCTGTAACACTTGGGCAGAATAACAGACTTTTGTAGGTGTCTAATTACTTTGACTACATGGTCAACCGGCTGGCGACATGATAATGTGTAGTTCCTGTGATAAGCAGAAGGATTTAAATTAATGTGCTAAATAAGAATTCCCGAAATATTGCAATTTGAGGTAGGTAGAACTAGATGAACACAAATGAATGTAATATATTTGGAATTCGTAATGAGTGGGCAATCAAATACGAAGAAATCATTTGTTCCTACAAATACCACAGTTCCATTAGATTCATCAACATGAGACTAAATCAAACAACCACTCTCAAAATAAATCAACTTCCGATTCTTAGTTGAATCTTCTTGGATTATTTTAGCCACATGATTCGATGGACCAAAACCTGAAGCTCCACCTGAATATAGATTATTTTACACTGATTAGTTTTCAAAATATGAGGTGTTAAAAAATTTCATTTAGATTCAAAGATGTCTTTTTGATACTGTGAGCCAAGTAAAAGTCTCCAAACGAGAAGCTCATGTTATTCCAATCAAAATTTTTCAATGACATGTAAATGTATTGATTATATATATATATATATATATATATATATCAGTATCAGACTCGGACACGGTGCGTCATAACACTTTTAACATTGAAAATTGCAATTACGCAAGTTCATGAAAGTGAAATTCATGAATCTAATTTAAACAGTTCTTAAAAATAAAAATAATCTGTGTTTCTGTAATTCATTTTAGAGTTTTTCTAATTAGATTTAATCATCCAAAACCAATAATTTAATCTATATAAGCTAAGAGGCAAATTTAATTTTTATCGTATTTCCTTTGTACTTTATTCCACGACTAATTCGATTTCCAAATATGATGTATTCAGTTGTGCTCATCGGGTACTATCTGCCTTAAATTGAACTGTTCAGTGAATTCTTAATTAACATATCAATTCGACTAATTCTAATTATCAAAGTTTTCTTAAATTGTCAGTGTAACCATTTTTGATAAAGCTACTGAAAATTTTTAAGCTAAAACTCAACGTAGTAATAATTCAGTGATTTAAGGAGCCCTGATGTTTTTACAAAGAATTTGAACTAAATACTCATTTACAGGCTTCAATTAATGTACATCAAAAATTTTATAAGCATGTGCCTACAGACAATATCTTAGGAATCATCCCACATGCAAATAAGCTGATAGAAAGTTATAAAATTCAATCTTAAACATAAACGACAGGGTAGTGCAAACCTTTACTAACTAACTAACTAACTAACTAACTAACTAACTAACTAACTAACTAACTAACTAACTAACTAACTAACTAACTAACTAACTAACTAACTAACTAACTAACTAACTAACTAACTAACTAACTAACTAACTAACTAACTAACTAACTAACTAACTAACTAACTAACTAACTAACTAACTAACTAACTAACTAACTAACTAACTAACTAACTAACTAACTAACTAACTAACTAACTAACTAACTAACTAACTAACTAACTAACTAACTAACTAACTAACTAACTAACTAACTAACTAACTAACTAACTAACTAACTAACTAACTAACTAACTAACTAACTAACTAACTAACTAACTAACTAACTAACTAACTAACTAACTAACTAACTAACTAACTAACTAACTAACTAACTAACTAACTAACTAACTAACTAACTAACTAACTAACTAACTAACTAACTAACTAACTAACTAACTAACTAACTAACTAACTAACTAACTAACTAACTAACTAACTAACTAACTAACTAACTAACTAACTAACTAACTAACTAACTAACTAACTAACTAACTAACTAACTAACTAACTAACTAACTAACTAACTAACTAACTAACTAACTAACTAACTAACTAACTAACTAACTAACTAACTAACTAACTAACTAACTAACTAACTAACTAACTAACTAACTAACTAACTAACTAACTAACTAACTAACTAACTAACTAACTAACTAACTAACTAACTAACTAACTAACTAACTAACTAACTAACTAACTAACTAACTAACTAACTAACTAACTAACTAACTAACTAACTAACTAACTAACTAACTAACTAACTAACTAACTAACTAACTAACTAACTAACTAACTAACTAACTAACTAACTAACTAACTAACTAACTAACTAACTAACTAACTAACTAACTAACTAACTAACTAACTAACTAACTAACTAACTAACTAACTAACTAACTAACTAACTAACTAACTAACTAACTAACTAACTAACTAACTAACTAACTAACTAACTAACTAACTAACAGGAAACAGTTTTTTAATATCAGAAGGGGTTTTTGCGGATATTATAGTAATTTCAATGGTTGAAATCATGAGTCACTTGGAGCTAGACCACTATGGAAAACCTGGAAGCACTGGATGGCCGTTTCGTTCTATTGTGATACTTTTCAGCAGTGCACATCTACGGTCCCGCCTCGTGAGATTCGAAGAGTTTTTTTAATAGTAGCTGGATATTCGAATAATTTTAAAAGCAAAATTTCAAAAAAATGTTATAATGTTTTCCTTAGTGATTTTACGGAGGATGTCAATAAAGAAATGACCGAAATTTTTTTATTATGAGTTATTTATTATGAATTTTTTCCAGTAAGCGATTTCATTGAATAAATTTATTGGGAATGAATATAGAAATTCAAGTAAAGGAATTAAACTAAATTTGTTAATTTGTAGTGAACAAGAACACGAGTGGGTGCAATCTAATGTACCTGAGCACAATATAGTAAATACTTAATTTACAAAGTATGAATCCATTGTCTCAAACTTGACTGTTTTTTTAGCAAATATCAGTCCATTGTCTCAGATTTCATACCAATCGCTTTTCGTACTCGTTCTTTCCTTCTCGGTCTTCTACTGAGATACATTCCATGACTGACTGTCGTTATATACCATTTATGTGAATATAAGTATCTTACACCACAAATTTACTTAAAGTGAATATAAATTACAACACTCCATCTCATCTAGAGTGGAAGTTTCTCAAATTGTTAGAAACATCTAACCTACATATACCCTTCAATTGTTTCGGGTAAATGACTTTAATATTCGTAAGAAAAAGAAATCATCATAGTTCATTGATAACATCCCTTTAAGATTGTAGAACATTGAGTTTTTACTTATTGAATAAGTTGTGTAATGGTTGTCTAGAAAACTGAAGACCATATGTTTAATCCATTTCAATTGTCACATGTTTGATTTTTTGGGAAGCATCAAATGACAATGGAACAACTGTCAAATGTAATTTAGTTTTCAGTGACTTTTTAAGTGATTCCATTTCGTAAAGAAAAATATTTTCGAATTAGATTATTTTCTATTGAATATTCGACTCAATTAATCGAAAGAATTGTACATCTATCGGTGACTTTGATAAATGTTAAACTCATAATGTTTTATCCACTGTCCAAATATCAAAACGTATTATGATACAAGTATAGTATAGGGAATAGGGAATCAAAATCGAAAACCCGACTCTCAAATTTTTGCGCAAAACTCAAATATTACTTATTGTAGTGGATTAAATTAACTGCTACTAGTGTCGATTCCAAGACTGGTTTAATCTGAGACTTGTGTTATTGATGATTGTTGTCTATTACTTTCTTTAATAAATGTAAGTTCATTGTATGCGCTTGTTGGGTCGTTGAATCACCTTTCTTTTTGTTTTTCTCTTCTCCAGCCCTCCTCATTCATGCTGCTGTGTATTCTCCTTTAGTAAACGGAGTACCTTCTGGCTAGATGCAAACAGCTACACTTATAACGAGCATTAGAAATATGTTTGTATGGTCATAAAACATTTTTACATGATAACAGATGTCATTCAGTAATAAAGACCTTCATTCGAAACTTCTAATCCCAACTGTAAATCCCTAACACTAACGAAGAAAAATGTGGAAACACTTAAAAACCTATCTATATTTTAAAACATTTTATTTTCAGCTTGCGTAAGCTATCCTAACTAATAACGAGTTGAAAATTCGACACAATCGTTTAAAGCTCATCCCTTTACTTTTACCCTTATTGTTCTGTATATTTTAACTTGATTATATTCTCGTCACTTATTACTTATACTTGTAAAACGAGGAACCACTGTAATTTCTATAACACAAAGTGAGAACACTAAGATTGATATAAGTGATGATTCATTGAACCTAAAACAGGACGACTCTAATCGAAAATATACTCATTTATGTATTGAATGTACACCCATTTTGGTTACTAATTAGGATGAAATCATATATATGAAAAATACCCAGTTATAATTAAATCACATGCTGTATGTCATGCTGAGCATAGTTCATGTTAATTTTTAATATAAGAATATCATATCTGGAATAACACATCCCACTCAAACAAATTAATGTTATGTTGAACAAAATATCAAACTTAGAAACAAAACAAATACTACACTAAGTAATTATCACATTGAATTAAACAAACGGTAGTAATGTCAAACAAAAATTACAATGAATAAAAGAATGTAATTTTACCTTTTTCATCCCATCATATGAAACTTTATCTTTCTTCTAATAAACATACTGAAATGTGAAAAAATTTCGAGATAAAGAAAAACAAGTTGAAAATAATAAAGCAAGTTGAAAGATTATCATAGTCAGCTTAAGTTTCACTTACATACATAATAATTAGGATTATTTTTTTCTAGAAAAAGGAAAGACAAATAAAGTGATGATTTAAGATCAACAAATAATTTTAATAGTTGAGATCGTGAGTCAATCGAAGCTAGACCACTATGGAAAACCTAGAAGCACTGGATGGCCGTTTCGCCCTACTGTTGGGTTCTTCAGCAGTACGAATCCATGACTCCGCCTCGATGGATTCCAGCCCAAGACTTATGGTGGATGTGTCGTTCAACATCGTGGATTGGTTGAAGTTAGACATTAACACTGTTGGATGCCGGCTCAAAGGTCTAGTGGTTAAGCGTTCACTCACGAGAATGATAGGTCCTGGGTTTAAAACTCTCGGGGCGGGATCGTGGATGCGCACTGCTGAGGATTTCCATGCTAGAACGAAACGGCCATCCAGTGCTTCCAGGTTTTCCATAGTGGTCTAGCTTCAATTGACTCATGATCTCAACTACTGAAATTACCAAAAATCCCTTCTGATATTAAACAAATAATTATTTACTTAGATGTGTATCAGAGTTAGTAAAATGTGTTCTCAATCTCTTTAGTTATTAAAGATGATAGATTAATTTTGATTTTCATCAGATGTGTATGGAATGAACTAAGAAGGGAATTTATTTACGTTTATCATTTTTAAGTAAAATACTCAATATATTGATTTGAAAATAGTTTTCACTAGGAACTTGTATTCACTAGAAACTATTGGTAATGACTTAAAATAATATAATGAAAAAGTATATCATCACATTTTTCAGTTTGTTAGATGCAGAAAGGAGAGCAGCAGAGTGTATAGTATCTGATCATTTAATTGAGAGTAATCAAATCAATTGTATTACATTAAAAAATCGAATCAAGTAACTTATAGAGTAAATCAATAAATCTGTATCTAATGATTCAAATTTTCAATACAAAGCTGTACACATAAAGTGTGATCGGTGAATTATTGTCTTATTTCCAATTCAATTCAATCAGTTCGTCATGAGTTTTGATAAGAATTTTATGAAATTCATGTTGAACCTAATCATTCATGAACGTAGACTTATTGATAAGTTAAGTGATTCTATTTGATATTTTATGTAGTTTGAAAGTGATTCTCATCATGAATTAACAATTTTTTTTAAATATGTTAAAGTTCTTATAACATTCTAAAGAAATAAGCTGAATAAATCGAAAGTTATAGAAGTTAATGAATACAGAGAAAATCTATAAATTTAAGGAAGTATTAGGAATTTGTGACAGTGTTTCATTGAAATCTTTTCTCCCTAAAAGAAAATAAATATAAGTTTCGATTATGTAATAAGAAGACGAAGATTATCAGAACTATGTGATATATTAGCGCGATACATTTCGACCAATCTGATTACACATAATACACTTGTTAAGAACATTTATATATAGAAATAAAAGGTCAATTAGACTGGAAATAAATATCACATAGTTCTGGTGATCTTCGTCTTCTTATTACATTATCGAAATTTATCAAAGGGACTAACTGCTTTACAAATATAAGTATTTATAAAGTGTTTTTTTCAAACTCCCTGAGTTTCTTCTAGAAAAAGAGGGGATTGGGGATTATTTTATATTCGATCTGATAAGAGTCACGTTTTAATCTCAAGTTTTCCAATGAACCCATTTTTGATGGTAAATGACATGACAAAATTCCATGGAAGGTCATTTTTAACTTATTCAGAAATCAGAAGGGTTTTTATGGAGACTTTAGTAATTTCAATAGTTGAAATCATGAGTCAATTGAAGCTAGACCACCATGGAGACCTGTAAGCACTAGACGGCTGTTTCGTCCTAGTATGGGACCCCTCAGCTGTGCGCATCCACGATATATATCAAGCTAATAATCTATATACTCTTGATTGATTGTGAATACTAAAGAAAACAATGGTATCCAAGGTGTAACAGTAATATTTGATTGAGTCTGAAAGTTAGTCAAGGTGAAGCAAACTAACTGGTTATTTAAAGAATGCATTCAAGTAGATCTATTAAAATAGTTCCACTACTTGGAGACATATCTTTCTCTAGTTTATTTCTCTAACATTAAAGAGGTCGGTATCAAGCGTTAAACGGCTAATGAATTATGTAATGTTGGTCACTATTAGGCACTAACAATCCCAACTATCTATTTACTTTGTAATATTATGAATCTAATCGTCATTACTACATCAGTTAAGTAGTTACTAAAAGGACACTTTTTTTCCTTAACCAATGTATTGACAGCTTAGCATTCAATCGATTGTTAATCGAATGCATAAACTTGGCCTCTGCTACACGTGTTCTAATTGACTTAGGGAAACACAAATTATAAGAAAATCAACACATGGTGATCAATGAAATGACTAGTGTATCTTTATTTAAAACTGGATCATTGTAATTATTGTTGTGAACATAGAACTCGTCTTTAGTATCACCGTCGGTTAACATAATATTTGACCATACGGATAGCTTTTCGTGTCTGACTAATAGTCCCTTTTTTCAGTTATGTCCTTATAATTTCCTATACGTTCCAATCGTTATTCTGTCGTTGTCAATACTACACATATGCAAATATATACAAACAAGTATTTACATTAATACACAGATGAAATAGTAGATATACAAACACATCTCTCCCAAACTAACTGATGACATCCAATTATTTAAGTGATCTGTCTTTACTACGCCTACAACACTTGGTACAACCTCTTTCGTAAATGTTTTTTTTCTGTACATGTATGTTTGTTGATATGTTCAATGGTATGTGTGCCTGTGAGTAGTGTATGTGAATGTAATACCGATTAAACAAGTCTATTTCACACTTTTCGGCATGAATAAACTGGCCGAATTCCACATGTGACCATACCTGAGATACACACTCGGGTTTATTAATTATATTGTCATACACGTAAAAAAAGACAAAAATTTTCGGAATTTGATTGATTTCTTGTTTTTTTTTTCTTCAAAAAACCATAATTGGGGTCTACGAGAGAATAGTAAGGGAAAAAATTAAGTAGAAATAAACAAACAAACATGAAACAACAATCACAAAAACAGCAACATTCCAACATTTCTACAACTCAGGATAATGTTATTTCATCTAATGTCAATAAATATACTTATTCAATTAACAATAAGGGACAAGAGAAGAAAATTATTGCATGTCGACATAAATCAAATATGAATCAACTAAGAACGAATGAAAAATCTGATCACAAATTATTAACCAATCATAAAATAACTGGAATAGAGAATACAATTCATGTTGTATCTGATTCACATCAATGTCAACAATCATCTTTATCTCCTCTCCCTATTCAAAACAATAACTCAAATCGCTATGATTTAATGAATAGAAAACAACAAATGAAACACAAGGATTTGTTATCACGTTCGTTAAAATTAACAACATCTAATGAACATGAATGTAAGTTAAAACAATATGGATTAAATACGGATAATAGTCATCGTGAAATAATTCAAGGAAGTCATACAACATCATCTGGACCGATTACAACTAATAATATTACAATGACAACAATTGATACTAGTACCAGTATACCGACTAGTTCAGAAATTCATGAATCTAAATTTTATAATCAACCTGAAAATATTGAAAGTAAGTACAAATAGATTAAAAAATAAATTGATTGCATTACACTTATTAAGGTTTAAAGCACGAAGTTCCACATTCACTGAAGTTATTGACATCGGTATTTAGAAACAAACCCTAACAAATATTCTTCTTTTTAAGGCTTTCTATTACATGGACTGGCCTTAGTTAAACAACCATTAAAAACCAGTAAACATTAGACAACTGTTTATCATACTATGTGACTCTTCAGAAGTACTCAACCATGACATAACTGGGGATTTAACCTAAGACCTTTTGGTGTCACCAGGTAGGACCACCGAGTCGACATCCAATGGTTCACATTTCTAAATTCAACTGATTCTCAATATTACATAGCTTTCTTTTAGTGCTATTAGTGAGTAACTGTTTCATATCTGGAATAGTTGAACTTCACTGGTAATGGTTTCTCATTAGAGCTCTGATAATTCTCTCTTGAAATTAATTACTAGTAAGCATATATAAACTATAAAACGTAATAATCCCCTCCCAATCCTTTATCCTTCTTATTTTGACTTAAATATTAACGGTTATTTTGATTAGAAATTTCAGAAATATTTTTGTTTAATCAATTCTGTTGTTATGAAGAATTCATTGTATTGCTATTTAGTTAACCATCTTCTTGAAGTTCTCATTATCAATGTGACAATGAAATAAAAAGAAAACAATTAATCACAACTATATTCACTTGTTGTAGAATATTTCCCTAGATAATTGTAATGTAATTAGATATATGGTAATTATGTGTTTTATTTAAATATGTCAGAAACACATAATTAAGTGTTATTAAAGGATTATGGAAAAGAAAGGTACTGGATTTATGTTAGATTGTGGACATCAAGATTGAGATGTACTTGTGTGTAGCTGATGAGCCCCAAACGAGACGAAGCGTGCCTTCTGGATTCCATTGTTAGTCATATAATAAATATATCAAAACAGCGTTATTATTCATGTTAAGTTGAATTTTATATATATACAGGATTGAACCCGAGAAATTCAAATCTAAGGACGAATCATAATTTTTCCCAAAATCCAGTCAACTATCAATATTGATATTAGTATTCAGTTACATTGGGAGCTAGAAAAATAGCAATAATGACTTAAAATTGAAAATTGTATCATAAACCGGTTGTAACTAAAATAATTCAGATCATTTGATATCGATTCAATGTTCTAAAAGGTACTGAGAACAACTTTGTGTGGGGGATTGTGGATGGGCACTACATAGAAGTCTTGAATTATGACAAAACTTATGTTCAGTAATTTAAGTGATTTTCATTGATTATCTAACTGATATCTTTCTGGAATGATAACTACTTTTCATATAGAGATTTTTAAACTAAAAAAAGTATCTTCTAAGTTACATATATAATTTAACTCAGTTTTGTTTATAAAATCAGGGTGTAATGAAACTTAGAATTTTTGGTTAATCTAATGACTACTACTGAAAAACTTAAAGAATTTTAGACTCCAATAAATTAAATTCGGTTTAGTTCATGAAATTATCATATAAGTAGTATAGACCAATTTATGTTGATAGAAGGTTTTATGTACAATAATATCAATTAATAATTAATTAATTAATTAATAATAATAATAAATATTAACTTGTTTCATAATTTATGGGTAGTAATCTGAGTGAAGCATACAGAACTTCGAAGAGAACTATATTCGATCAGTCACATGAAGTCTGTAGTTAACGGCATTACCATTGAAATATTCATATGTCAATAAAGCTTCTGTAAAATTGAACCAAGTATACTAATAGTCTACTAGTAATTAGCCGATCTGCTCATCAGTATCAAATGAATCTTATTAATACTTAGGCTAATCATTTTGAATTACACAGATTTCATTATTTGAGTAGATAGTTTTCACAGAAATATCAAAATTGCTTACTGATAGGGTTACAGCTTCTTTTCATTCATTTTTAACCTTTAAGTATCAAACATTGCACATATACAATCTAGTTTATAAATAAATAAGATCAACGAATTAATTCAGGAAATGAACATGTGAATTATGTGATCTGATAAATAAAAACACGATATTTAAAGTAATAATCTACGTAAAATATTCATATATTCGTGGATTGGTTGAAGGTGGATGCCGACTCACTGGTCTAATGGTTGAGTTCACGCACGAAACCGATAGGTCTTGGTTTCGAATCTCGCGAGGCGGGATAATGGACAGGCATTACTAAGGAGTCCCGTACTAGGATGAAATGGCCGTCCAGTGCTTCTAGGTTTTCCATAGTGGTCTAAATTCAATTGACTGATGAGTTCAACTATTAAACTACATGTATTTAAAAAACAAAAAAATACCATGTAATTTTCACATTTGAAGTTTTATTAAGATGATGGAGAAGATTTATAGCTTAGGTGGATGATTTTGGTGGAGTTTTGTTCTCTAATCTGGATGGTTTGGAATCAATCAACGTCGTGGTGTATAGGACAAGCTGTGAACCACATGTGGAGAAATTCGAACACTTCACTTCTTCTTGAAGTTTGTCGTTCAGAAGAACGACGAAAGCTCCACGACTAAATCATCCAGCTCAGAGAACAAAACTCTACCAAAAAGAAGTTTTATTAAAATATAATTTGAAACGTAGAATTCTTCGAATTTTCATTTATCATTATTGGTAGGTGTTATTAATGAAGATCTATACAGCAGCAGCAGCAGCAACAACAACAACAACAAACATTTAAAAGATGAATGAAATTTTCTTTATTATGAATAACTTGACATTACATTGTTAGAAGTAAATTGAATAGGAAATAATTAATGTGAATAAAGAAAAACTGACTCGAGGATGAAACGTATAATGAAGTTTAACAATTTGTTTTCATACAACGGGCTGAATTCAAGTTTCTAAATAAATTTAAAAAAAGGTTTGTTACTTTGTATTGATTGATTTTAAGAGAAATGAAATATAAAGGTGAACAGTGCCAGTAAAGTTGAATTACACAACTGAAATAAGGAAAAACACAACAACAACAACATAGGGATTGATCAATAATAATAGCAGTCAGTATATCGAGTCATTGTTATAAAGTTGGTAAATAAAAAATCGATCATTGTAAATGGAAGTGAAAATTGAAAAAAAACCCACAAGCACAGAGTAGAAACTAAGGATTTAATACATAGTTGTTAATAATTGAAGATCATAGTGGAATTGTGTAAATTTTTATGTACTCTCGTATAATGTTATTTATTAAATTATTTTAGTGAAATTATTAAGCTGATGATGTTATGTGTAGAGTTGTATATGAATGTGGTGAATTGGTTAATGAGGTTTTAAATTCTTATAATTTGAAGCAGTTGAACTACACGGTATTTATAACCAGTTAACGTTAGGTCTAATAGATTATGTTAGATGGAATATGATTTGATTAAAAGTAAATAAGGAAAGCTAAAACAAGATATAACATATGCGGATAATGTCAATGTTTGTTACACTGTGATACAAATAGGGATGGGCTTCTTGAAATGATTAGAGATGAAAGGAAAAATATTGGAGATATGACTTAAAGATGATTTAATCTAATGAAATGCATCGATTCTTTTTACTCTACTCGATCTTGACAATAATATTATTCTAAACGTGTTCTTATTTAATTTTTTAAGTGACTTTTGATCTAATTTCTCAAAATTAGCACTAATATATTCAGTTATATATATATATATATATATATATATATATATATATATATATATATATATATATATATCATTGTTATTATTAATTATTCAAAATTGAACCAATCTACACTTTGTATCAGGATTTAAATGTATGATGACTTTCTATGTAAAATTTTAAACTCATATGTATGGATATGTTGATACAACTTTAGATTATTTACATGAACTACATGGAACTTTATATGATAAAGAAATTGATTTTACACATTTGAGGGTATTGAGTTTTTATATTGATTTAACTTAAAATTATCTTATAGTTTCTATTGTATTTACTGTACCAAAAGCATAACTTGAGATTAAATGATATATTAAGAGTCTTAAACACGAAAATTGATCTATTCATCAATAAGTAATAAGGGCAATAGTTTTAACATGATTAAATAGTTTTATTTATGTGACCAGTGGAGTTCAACCATGTCTGTTGTGAGATATCAGCTCACTGAAGACAATGTTGACGGTGGCGCAACTTCGTGGATTGGTTGAAGTTAGACATTAACACCGTTGAATGCCGGTTCAGTGGTCTGGTTTTATTTATGTTTATCAAATTATTCCAAACTATAATAATTAAAACGAACAGTTTCACAATATTTGGGCGCCGAGTTAATGTGAGACATTAAATAGGAAAAAATGTATTTGTAAAATCTCAGCGAAAGAATTTGAAGTAAATCCAACGTTTCGCCTGGCAGTCTGGTCCAAGCATTTTCAAGGAAAAGATTGCCAGGCGAAACGTTGGATTTACTTCAAATTCTTTCGCTGAGATTTTACAAATTTATTTTTCCTCTATAATAATTAAAGTTTGAAATAAGTTTCTAATAATTCAAATGTTTATTTTTATTTGAACAATTCTTATTATATAATTATTACGTAATCATCTTTTCAATCAAAATGAAGAATAATATAGAGTCTTAATAATAGATTATTGAGAAGGTTTATCACTTAAATTAACTTACACAGTAAGTTACTTGATAGGTTCCATATATAACTTTTATTAATACCTATAGATGATAGAAAAAATGTAGGTATCATTACCAAGATTTGATTTGATAATTTCGAATAAATTGAGCATTGGGTAGATTGTTATAAATAAATTAATTAATATAATTGTGTAATTTCCTAATGAGTAGAAAAATTAGATTTTCTGACATTTCATGACTTTGTGTAAGCCACTTCTTTAGCGAATAAATTAAGTTTAAACTTGAATTAATTTTGATTTGATTATTTAATTATTCTCTGAAGAAGTGACTTACACAAAGTTACGAAATGTCAGAGAACCCAATTTTTCTACTCATTTGGATATTACAAATATATTATTTATTCATGATAGAAAAAATGTTTATTCAATTCTATGAAATTGGTTCAGATTATTAATGTTTTGTAAGGTTATTGTTCAAATGTTTATCTATAGTATTTTTATAACAAGATATATAACACATTGTTTCTTAGTGAATAATGATGTTTGTGTTATGTCATATTAGTTAATATATATATATATATATATATATATATATATATATATATATATATAATAACCTGTCCTTATTATTAGCTTGAACGTAATGGTGCTAGTAGTTACCAAGGTGTTTTTGTAAAATGAATAAGAAATGTTAAAAGATAATTCATTTCGAAAAAGAAGAAAAAAACAAACAAGCACTAACATTGAAAATCAAAAGTAATTGAACAATTTCTATATTTTAATTTGTAACGTTTCAGTAATACACATCCATATTTTATATTGTGTTGAGTTTAAAAAACTCTAAGTCATTCTGAGTTGAAATATATAATGACTTTTATATTTTCAACTTGAATCAATTCAATGTAAAACTCCAAAAATCCATAACCAATATCATTGATGAAGTACAGTTCAATGAATGATTTATTGCATTAAGAAATCTATTACGTAATCAATCGTTGGAAAACATATAATTATTAATAGTACAAAAATCATTTTTAAACAATAATGTTTTCTTATAGGACTAAGAAAAAAGTTGTTTTGTTTTGATAAGAATTTATTGATATTTCATTTAGGATTGTATGAAATGATTTATATATATATTTATATATATAAGTGAAGAAATATTCCTTTTAAATTAGTACAATATGATGAAATAAATGGATATATATATATATATGTTGATCGAAATATTTATGGAATAACAAATTATTGATTTATGAGAATTTTCCATTAAGAATATGTAGCTAAATCTTATTTTATAGATGCTTCTAAAAGAAAAAAAAAACAAACAAAAAGAAACTAGTTATTGAATATACTTTTAAATAATTTCAAAAATTCAATGATAAGAAGTTGTTTAGTCTATGATTACAACATTTACCATGATAATTATTTGTAAATCATCTTTGAAGATATTTTTTGTGTAATTTACCTGAGGAAAATAAGTACTATACTATTGACATGAATTAGATAGATGTTCTATGTATCCATTACCTACATACCTGAAATGTTATACTTGTTGTTGTAGGTAATAAATTCATGGATGACTATCATCATCAGTGTGATTTAATTGGCTGTGATCTTTAAGGTGTACAGAATATATGATTGAGGATTATAGTTTCATAGTACATTATAATAACAAATAGACATTTAGTATTTAAGTTCATACAAACGTTTAACGTTTTTCATTACTTGTCCGTTTTTTTAATGTGCATAATACTAAGTAAAAGTTCATGATAGCCTCACTTTGTATCAGCAACACAATTTTAAATAAAGATAGATAGTGACTAGCAGTGGAATACAGGATATACGTTTTCTCCCATTAGAGACTTGTCACGTGGATCTGCTTTCAACCCAGTGTTAATGTTCAGACCAGTACCTTCATCTAGTACCTTTCACTTTAAACGCTCAAGAAGCCATCGACTAAGCTATTGAGTCCAGATTTCAAAAAACATATTCAACGGGGATAATATTTATATTGAAACAATCAGCTCAGAATACATATATACCAAAAAAGGCTGACAAAATCCAGTCCTTAACATTACCAACGAGGAGATTCATAAACTTACAAATAAATAACAACGTAAATGTTTTTATAGAATACAAATAAAATTCATTATTGTGTTGAGAAAAGTGAATCAGGAGAAAAAAAACATGTTTAGAGAGTAATTATGAAAACAAAGCATAATTGCACAAGTGTATAAACACAAATTATATGGTATGTAAATTTTATATCAGTAATATCTATATTAATACTAACCGAGTGTTGAAGTATAATATTTCAAACACATTTTAGCTCTACTCACTCGGTGTTGTTTACTTGTATCTTCCCAGGCTGAGCATCAACTTTGAGATGAAGGTACATACGACTGCCAAGTCCCAAATAGAACGAAACGCGCGTCCTGGATTTCACTGCTAGTTACTATCCATCTTTACACTTTAGTGCCGTTTGAAAATTCAATGTTATTTGCTTATATTAATTGAAATTAACGTTATTAACTTTTAAATAAAATCGTAATGAATGCCGAAAAATTATTGAGTAGATATACTCTGAACTTAGAATTTGTTGTGTTTTTTGTAAAAAAACAAAAACAGTTTTGCATATTTATAACGAAATAAGTAAACCACAGAGGAGGTTTTGTGGATATCATAGTAACTTAATAGTGAATTGAAGCTAGATCACTATGGAAAACCTAGAAGCGTTGGACGGCCGTTTCATTCTAGTACGGGACTCCTCAGCAGTGCATATTCACGATCCCGCCTCGCGAGATCCGAACCCAGACTCTATCGGTTTCTCGCGTGAACGCTTAAACTTTAGACCACTGAGCCGGCATCCAATGTTGTTAATGTCTAACTTCAACCAATCTGCGAAATTGCTGTCCAATGCTTCGAGGTTTTCTACGGTGGTCTAGCTTCAATTGACTCACGAATTCAACGAATAAATAAATAAATGTCTTAATATACGAAAATCAAGTTTAATTGGCAGCAAACATGAAAAATTATTTCAAACGATTGTGTTTATTTCATACGATATATAGTATAGGATGTATAATCACTACTTTTAGTTCACACCATGAACTCAACTTCTATGCTGACTATAGTAATAATGATAATAATATATTTGTTGGTGACTAACTCTAGGAAGAACTTCCGAAATTTAAGTAACAAATCGTGATCAGAGGAGTTCAACTGTGACAGAACTATAAGAAACATATCACAAGTGACGATACATATTGGCTGTACGATATTGGGAATTAGCGGAATCTAGAAATGTGAACCATTAGGTGGGGATTTAATGATCTAAATATGATTCATTCGTCACAATTATTGGAGGTCCTGGTTTTGATCTCGTATACGGTCGTAAGTAAGCACTACTGAAGTGTCTCATACTACAATAAAAGTGCGTCCAGTGCTTCATGATTGGTAGTGATCGCTTTAATAAAACAGTCCGTTATGCAAATGAAAACCTTGACAAACTCTAAGAACCTCAAATGTCAGTTATGACTAACGTTATTTTAAGCAAAGATGGATGGTGGCTAGCAGTGGGATCCAGGATGCGCGTTTCGTTCCATTTGGGAAGATACAAGCAAACAATACCATGTGAATTAACTCTATTTTACTTTTGTGATATACATACTAGCAATCTCTTTAGTTCAAAATATAATTAAGTGCTTGAAGGGTGTTTGAAAGGTTTTGGTTTCTGTGCATTATTCCGTTATACGTTTTAAGGCCATTTATGATTATAATCGATTTTCATGAATAATTATATTTTTTGGGTCTTATGTACACATTTTTCATAAGAAAGTAAATGAAGATTAATAATCATTATCATCATCAATTAAAAGATAATGTTTACGCTATTGTTTTATCAATATCATTTAAAAAAAGCATTCTATCCTAAACTGATTATACTTTGAAGAGTAAAATTCAAGATGAATATTGTTTCTTTTCATAAACTGTTTATTGGTTGTTGACATCTAAATCTTAGTGTTGCTATTCTGATATAAACGAGAATCTAATATCCATCTATATAAATGGAAGAATTTTATCCAGCTTCAAAGTTATCTGTGTTTGAATGGGAAATATCCGTACTAAGAATGTAGGTATATACAGTCGATAATTCTCAAACAGAATTAAACATACATTCTGAATTCATTTGTTAGATTACATGAAAAAGTATACTTTACTAGTTAATAAAAACAATATTGAGTTTTTCTTTTAAAAGATACACTAATCAACTGAAACGAATTAGTTGAAGTTAGACATTAACACTGTTGGATGCCGGCTCAGTGCTCTAAAAGTTAAGCGTTCGCGTGCGAAACCGATAGGTCCTGGTTTCGAGTCTCTCGATGAGGGATCATGGATAAGCACTGTTAAGGAGACCCATACTAGGCTTTCCATAGTGGTTCAACTTCAATTGACTTATGAATTTAATTATGGAACGTATGAATTAATCTCTCAATTATAATAATATTCACAATAAAAACAGTTATAAATTATAAACCCTTTGAAATGTTGTTGTGGTGTTAGTTACTTATATTCATATCAGTAGTATATAAGGCTGGTCAGGCATAGAATGTATTTCAGTCGAAGATCGAGAAGGAAAGAACCGGGAACAGAAAGCAATTTATATAAAAATGCATGAACAATGAAATCTAAGACAATGGATTGATATTTTACAAACTAACTCTTTACTATATGATTCTCAAATTATATTGAGATGTTCTGTAATTTCATGTCAAATACATTCGATTATTACCAGTCATGTTCATTACTTTCTAACTTATACTGTACGAATACATAATTCTAATTATCTTATTAAAACAATAAATTAGAACATATTACAGTATTGATATGAAGTCATTGAATTTTCAATATATTTCAATAGGTTAATATTCGATAAAATTGTCATATTTGATCAATGCTATAAAACGTATTGATTTTTGTCTGTCTTCTATCTTTTATCTTTTTTTTCTCGTTGTTTTGTTTTATTATACAAAATTGTAGTTTTTCAATGACAATCTAGATGACGATGATAATAGTAGTAGTTTCGATCATTCAATTCTCTTTTCTTTTTTCCTTTTTATTCTCCAGTTTGAAAGAAATTTATATTTTTTCGTGACACAAATAAATTTTTTTTGTTTTTTTCTTTTTTTAAAAAAAGAGGCAATTTTTTAAACTTTTAAACAAAAATGTAGACAAATAAAAATGAATAGTGAAAATTGACATTTGAATGTAAAGAATAAATTGAAACTATTTTATTGTTGTTGTATGTTGTTTGTATGTATTGTGTGGTTTAATTTATTGAAAAGGAAATTTTGTTCACAATTGTAGTTAAAATATACAATAAATCATTAAATGATATTAGTTGTTTAAATGCATTAGAGATTTTAAATGATAACAACAAAAATGTGGATTTTATTGACTTGTCTAAGAAAACTTTATCTTGTTTAAAAAAAAAATAATAAAGCTTCTTTCGTTTGTTAAATAAATATGCCAAAAAAAATTAAATTCACTTGATAAAGTTTACTTGTATCTTCTTATTTGATATTTAGGGTTGTAATTGATCAATCTTTTGTTGGTATATATGCAACCTATATGAACTGCCTTGATATTGACTTAGGTCACCCTATTGTATAAGCAAGTGGCTATCAGAACACAGTAGCTAAGTGGATAGTGCGAACGGTATTGGGTGCGAGTCCCAGAGTGAACATCAACTGTGAGATGCAGGTACATCTAGCTGACGAATCTTAAATAGGACGAAAGGCACGTCCTGGATTCCATTGTTAGTCATTGTCCATCTTTGCTTACAAAACATATATCGAGGCGAGCCGTACAGGATGCACATATGTCAACATGAGACTGACAAATTGCAGTTCTATATAACAAGGGTAAGATACAAGTAAAACAATACAAAGTGAATTTAAACTTTATTCCATCGCACAAGTAAGTGGCTATCAGAACTCAGTAGCTAAATAAATAATACGATAGCGTTTGAAGCCACGGTACTGAGTTCGAGTGCCAGAGTGAACATCAACTCTGAGATGCAGGCACATTCAATTGACGAGTCTCAAATAAGACGAAACGCACGTTCTCGATTCCACTGCTAGCCACTATATATCTTTGTTTATGCAAAAAATTTAATTGCATTGAGATGTCTAATTTATAGACTTAATTATAGTAAATAAGTTTAGTAAAAATTGTAATCTTTTATAATGTTGAAGATTCATTTTCCATTGAACTCAATGTCTTTTTTTAATAGCATTTCTATTGCGCTATATGTAATATCGGCTAATCATATAAATCACAAAGGAAATATTAATGAATACTGAAATTCAATAGTAACGAATTTTGAACATCCATTTGTAGTCATTAACATTCAGTAAAGTCATTTGCATAATAAACGAAATGTACTTAAGGTTATTAATGTCAAAATTATCTTAAGTTTATTAATAATTATTTGCTAATTGATGACTAGCTTTTACACAATTTCCCCAATGTTCTATCTAATAACTTTAAAATGTTGTTATTCATCACTGATATTATTTAATGATAATAACACGTTACAATCAGTTGACTAAATTTAGAAATGTAAATCATAGGAACTCAACACATATTATATGGTATTTAAAGGTTCTAGGTTTGATATCATGTGAATATTATGATATGTACTATTCATTAATAGTTTTGAACAAGAGCTGAGGAACATATGATTGATATTAATAATACTTGAAGGGGTTTTGTGTAGATTGTTGTAATTTAAATAGTTGAGATCATGAGTCAATCGAAGTTATACCACCATGAAAAACCTGGAAGAACTGGATAGCTGTTTCGAGATTGATAGGTCCTGGGTTCAAATTCCGCGAGGAGGAGTCGTGGATGTGCACTGCTGAAAAAGTCTCACAATAGGACAAAACGGCTATTCGATGCTCTCAGGTTTTCTATGGTGATCTAGTTTCAATTGAGTCATGATCTCAACTTTTGAAATTAATAATACTAATGGAAATTCCGTTCAGATAATACTTCTGGGTTGAATTACTATTTACATGAGCAATTTTGTTAATATCTAACTATTAATATTAGTAAGATGACCTTGTTATTGTTTTGTCTAAAAGTATTTTCTGTTGAATTTTAGTTTAGAGATTAAATGTTGTGTAGCATTTCTGTATATTCCTATCGTAAAAAAACCAAATGACTATAAAATTTTTTTGTTTTCTTTGTGGGAGTATTTCTCTGAAGGAAAAGAAAAATCACATCTGTCACATAGTTTTCTTATCCGAAAAAAACAAACTTAAAGGATGATGATGGATTGTAATAGAAGAAAAAGCTTGTCTTATTCTCTCATTTTCTTTTAGAGTTATCTTAACTAAGAGAACATTTTGATAATATATGATTTAAAGTGCATAATATTTGTAATCAAATATCTGAAGAAAATTGTTTCATATATATATATATATATATATATATATATATATATATATATATATATATAATGGGTTAATCTATGATAGATGATATGGATCATCAACTTGTCTTCATCGACATAGTACAAACAAAAATAATTTTTTATACACTTGTGCAATTTGTAATAATTTTAGCCCAGTTTGATGATAGATCCCTTCATAAACAATGTAAAAAGAACTGAAACATTTGTCTTGTCCTAGTTCTAAACTTCTCAAAAGTAATGAACTATAAATGAATAAGTGATTTAAACCCGAAGATTTCAGATTCTATAACAAGTAAGTTACTATTCAATTACTGACCAAGTGTTTATTAATCGTTTTGTATAGTGTAACCAGCTAACTAGATTTTAGTGCTTTATGGCTTTCAATAGTCTTTGACCGATGTTATTTATTGACCCAAGTGATCTTTAAATGACAGATCATGATAGAGTTTGGATTAAAATAAATAATGATACATACAGCAATAGTGTGTGTGGCTATTAAAAATTATATGAAAAACTGAAGTATTTCAAGAGATTATTTCAGATTTTCATCATCATATTTCCAAATCATTCACTTCATTCTCCTTGTTTCATTCTATATCATTCTCTATGCTTCACTTACTTTTGATTTTTATTCTTTACTATGCAATACATCAAGTTGATAAGCTATTTTAAACAAGGATTTGCTTTATTTTTAAAGGTTTGAATCCTATCAGGCAAGAATTAATTTAACAACCAGGTCTGTTGTGAGATATCAGCTCACTGAAGACAATGGTGTACGGTGGCGCAACTTCGTGGATTGGTTGAAGTTAGACATTAACACCGTTGGATGGGGGCTCAGTGGTCTAGTTGGGACGAAACGATCGTCCAGTGCTTCCAGGTTTTCCATGGTGGTCTAGCTTCAATGGATTCATGATTTCAACCAGTGAAATAAATGATTATAAGAATATTTAAGTGTTATTTTCCATAATATGAAGATTTTACATCGATGTAGTGTGTTAACAAGACATTCTCTACATTTCGATAGAACAATGAGAGGACGGAGTTGATCTGAAAAATGTGATGTATTGGCGCTATACATTTCGAACAATCTGGTCACATATATACTTGTCAGGGCATTTTATATAAAAATTAACAAAGGTCAATTACATGAAAGTTAAAGTACAAACAAACAAACAAAAAATAACAAAGGGGAGAGAAAGAATAAGAAATTGTCGCATTATCCTAGGCCATAGAATGACTCAAGGATTACCAAGGTAAATTCAAGGTTACGACAAATTGTTTTTGTACACATAAGGGAGGCTTAAATTTACGAATAGCCAAGGCTTCAATAAACTTAAGAATTCTTCCTTGACAATTTCTATACAACGTTTTAAAAGCTGTATTGATGTCAATTTTGTGCCCCGTTTCAATTATATGTTTCGCTATCGATGACCCTGGTTTTCTACCACCCACGTTGATCAGATCGTCTGATACACATTGATTTTGAAGCCATTTAGGCACATGTTCATTGACCCTTGATTGCACTGGTCGATTACACCTCCCTATGTATGTGTGTCCACACAAACATGTAAATTGGTAAATACAATGGGAGGTGACGTAATCATTAGTGCATTGTCTGGGTCTACTAGGAATCATGGCCTTAGACTTTTCAATCACAATCAATTGAGCAGCAAAATAGGTATTCTCGATCATTGCTTTCAATCTGTCTTAAAACTATGCTGTTAGATTAGCCTCTATATGGTAGATTGATATAAACTTTTTTCTTTGGGACCGAATAAACAAGAGGTCTTGGCATTGACTGACTTTTGCACCTATTAATAAACTTTAATGGATAACCATTTGCTATTAATGTGTCAGTCAGAAACTTTTCAGCTTTTCCCACTGCGTCAGATGTACAAATTCTTTGAGTCCTCTTAAAGAGACACTTAACCAAGCCTCGCTTGTATTACATTGGACAAAAACTATGAAAATTTAAGTATTGTCCCGTCCAGGTAGGTTTCCTATATACTGACCGTCTAATAGTGCCATCATTCCTTCGACTTAAAAGTATGTCTAAAAAGGCCAATTGACCATTACTTTCTGCTTCATGTGTCATCACGATATCATCTTGAACACTATTGAGTTTATCCATTAATCCGTAAACGTCAAAATCTTTATCACATATAATTCGAATATCGTCCATGTATCTTCTATATAGAGTTGCCTCACTAATAAGTTCGCTCGTCCTATTTTCTACATATGACATGAATACATCAGCTAAGAGAGGCCCCAAGGGGCTACCCATAGCTACACCATCAACTTGCTGAGAATATTCACCATCAAACGTGAATTGAACATTAGCAGTACATAATAAAGGTAATTCTTTCAACAATGGTAACGGAATAGGAAAAAAAAGGGAAAATATTTTAGAAGTATAGTCACAAAGGAAATCCACTGTCTTTGTTAGCGGAACATTCGTGAAGAGAGAGTTTACATCAAAAGAATACAAAGACTTATCTTTAATATTAATGTCCCCAAGAAGATCAATTAGTACAAATGTATCTTTTAAGGAAAACTTACATAGTTTAATACGAATTGGGTTTAACAATTTTACTAGCCTTTTAGCTAGCTCATGTGTGGGTGAATCGCGCATAGATAAAATTGGTCGTAATGGAATATTAGGTTTATGAATTTTAGGTAATCCATATAAATTCGGGAGAACTGAACCCGAAGGTTTTAGTACATTAAACTCAGTGTTTATGACGTTCATTTTAAGAAGCTTTAATATATTGCACTTCACTCTGGATTCCAATTTTCTAACATTAATATTAGATGAAACGTCCGGCAAGAATTTACTCTGGTCACCCAGTATAGATAACATTTTTTTTAATATTCACATTTATTGATAACGAACACTCCTGAACCTTTATCAGGTCTGAGGATCACAATATCTGACCTACTTTGAAAGTTTTTTAACGCGGCGAAATGTTTAGAAGTTAAAATACTCCTATGTCTGATTTGAGATCCGTGAAAGTGGTGGGCAACGTCAACCAATTTCACCTTTAACTAATTTTTCTTATCTAGGGTGGTTGGGACAAGAGGGTTCAACTGATTTTTTGTTTGTACTTTAACTTTCATGTAATTGACCTTTGTTAATTTTTATATAAAATGCCCTGACAAGTATATATGTGACCAGATTGTTCGAAATGTATAGCGCCAATACATCACATTTTTCAGATCAACTTCGTCTTCCCATTGTTCTATCGAAATTTATAAAAAGGGACTAATTGCTTTAAATTCTCTACATTGTTATATAACACTTATGTATTCTTCTTCTTCATGATGTATATGTGTAAGTATAATATGAAATATAAAATAAAGTTGTCTGTAGAATATATTACTTCAATATCCTTGTTAACTTCATTTGAAAGAAAAAAGATTTTTGCATTTTGTTTTACAAACCTGAATTAAAACTTGACTCGGTTTCACATATCAATCATAAACATAGAATGTTTATAAAATACACTAAAACGTTAAGTATTTCAAAATCTATCCTTAAACGATATAAATGTAATCACATTTTTTTAATCATGTGAATATGTATTCCATATATGTGTATGTAATGAATAAGAACACAGGTGAAGATAATCAATTGTATTAATTACAGAATCTCTTGGTAAAATATGGGAATTATACATTGAATACTTCATTTATAAATTTTCATCATTTGTCCTTCACATTCTGTATGATTCTTTCAAGTCATAATTTCTTTTTATTTTCCCTTCTATTTTCTTCAATTCGATCTTCTTAGCCTTCTGTTGTTAGGTTTCTCACTTCCAACTGGTGTTAAACACTACTTATGTCGACAGACATGAGTTTATCTTATTTGTTATATCAAGTCTTTAGGATTGAGCGCTCCTTATATAAAACATTTATTGCATATATTTTATCGACTATGGATATGAATTGTTTTTAATGTGAAAGAGAAGAAAATTTCCAATTTTGAACGACCCTTCTAATATTTGACTATCTTACCTATAGATTATTAATGGTTCCAATTATCTCTTATACTTTATGTAAAACAAATTTTCATGATATAATATGCATAAAAGGTAAACTCAAAAGTCATTCCATAATTATTTATCTTATAATATAGCTCTATGTACATATTGGTGTTGCATCTTCCTCATTTTCAACATTTACTAGATAATGTTGTTTTATTTTTAATAAAAGTCTCGGTGAGACTGTAATTTATGAACGAATCAATCAGGTATAAGATAATAAGTCTCGGATTTTAGCACGAAATTCATTCATCCATTTAGACAAATAGAGTTTCGACATTATAGCTAATGTCAGTTCATGATGAAAACCCGAAATCGAAATTCCTAACCTTAATCATCAACTTCAAATCATAATTCTATTTCCTCACACTAGTTTATAACCGTCATTTGGTCCTGGTTATTAAGTGAACACTTTCAAATTCAGTCTAGCATCGCTCAAATGTCATTCATAAATTATAGTCTCATTAAAGTCTCTTAACATTTTGGGAAATAATTTCTGTCCGTTTTATTATATATTACACTAAATAATATGAAATAGGTCAACAGAAAAAAAGAAATTCATAATATCAAGTATCATTACATATTCACATATATACCATTGTCTTTTGATGGATGTTATTAAAGTTGAATCATTTAATTAGTAAGTTTCTATGATCACTTCAGACAATATTATCATCACCTATTTTTAACTGAAATAGTTACTACAGAGACTGGTACAACTTTGTAATAATTTCTGAAACTAGATTTCTGAGTTAATTGTTTAGGAGTAAGCAGTGATGGTGTTGACTAAGGTAATAATAAATTACTTTCAATTAAACCAATCAACTGAGAGAATAACAGACAATTTCCCATCATTTACTAAACAATAGAACTTTAGCATGGACGAAACTAATATGAATTTGTATTCCGTTAAGAGAAAGATCTTATTGTTTATGAAAAAGAAAAATGGAAAACTACGTCAAAATTACCACTGGCGTCTATTCTGAGACATAGCTTGATAACTTCTTGAGCCATTGAGTTCAAGGGTCTATGGAACCAACTCTAAGGAGTCGAAACGAAACAGCACAACCATCTTTTATTTTACAGCCTAGTATGAAGAAGTATATACAATGATTTGTCTATCCT
The DNA here is from genome assembly GCA_946903255.1 of Schistosoma spindalis. Taxonomy (NCBI): domain Eukaryota; kingdom Metazoa; phylum Platyhelminthes; class Trematoda; order Strigeidida; family Schistosomatidae; genus Schistosoma; species Schistosoma spindalis. The sequence continues at coordinate 24,593,685 of OX336420.1, read as the reverse complement.
TCAGTTCCATAGATAATTAGTGAGAGAAATAAACTTAATCCTTGAATATCACTAGTGTTTATCAAATATGTAAAGCAGAATACTTCACTGGGAAGTTGCATTCTGATAATTCTATTACTAACATGACTAAAGTTTTCTTTGAAATTTTGTAGAACTTTGTGCAAATATACGTTTTCATAAAATTGGTTTTGTATTATATTAGGTCAACAGAATTTCTAAAGTTTCAAAAATCGGAATACCTAACTGAGTTTTACCTGATACTATGACTCCGAATCCGGTGACGGGTAGCGAAAACCAAACACTAGTGACAAATATTTATTTGACTTCCAAAATAACTAAAAATGATATCTGAATACACTATTATTTATATGATTTTTGTACTGTTAGGTTAACAATCAGATTTTTATGATTTGAATGAGTGGTATCTAAATTCAATTAATTAATAATTTACTATATGAACACATATTTGCAAGAGTGCACTGATGGATTTCTATACTGATTTGATTTTTCTGCTTTGGTCCTGTTATATCAGTAAGTGTTATGGATACTATCACTATTTAGGCTTCATCTTACTTCCTTTTGGGTTCGATTCAATAAAATAATCAGTCACTGGAGATTAACCAAATTATAATTTTAGTTTCGAAAACTAATTGACAGATTGAAGTTTTAATAGATTGTATTGTTAGTCGCTTAATGAACAGTTAACTTATAAGGTGAAGTTTTCAGTATGGGATTGTGCAGATTGTTGAATTTCATTGAAACCACGAGTCAATCTTCGTTATACCATCATTGGAAACCTAGAAGTACTGATGAAAAGTCTCATAAAAGGAAAGAACAGCCATTTCGTGCTTCCAGGCTTTCTCCGGTGGTTTAGCTTATACCAATTGATTGTTTCATAAAATTACAAGGTGAAGTCTTGCAAGTGATATGTTTTGACACTAAATAACTAAGCCAAATGTACTGAAACTGAAATGACAAGTGAAATGAATTCGGTCATTTCATGATGAATCAATCTAAAATCTGTCTTTCTTAGGAATGTTATTATAATTGAACATTAACGAACAGGGTTTCTTGTTATTTATCTTTGATGTTTAGTACACCGATTACAATCTTATCTATCGTTCTACATTACTGAGAGAAGATCAAATGAATTTACTTGTAACTAGATACAAGAGAAAATACCATTCATGTATTCTTCGTCAATATTATATTATATATGTAAAAATATTTCTACATGATTGTAAAGTTCACTTGGAAACAAAAATCAATTCGCAATTAAAATTCACCCCCCCCCTATATAAAAAAATTTCCCATAAATCAGGTGATCAGGGAAGAAAAGTACATATCTTACAAATATTTTGAAAAATAATTATGATAAGAATTTTTTATATTTCGATTTGATTTATACACATTTATTTATTTATTCAATAGAAAAAGGGAAAATCAATCATTACTGTTCATTAATATTATAATAATTGGTTAACAATATATAATAATAGTTATTTACTTAAGTTGATAGGCACAAACAAGTACAGATCGAAATGTGCTCATTGGATAGTAACAATGATTTAAACTAAATAAGGTTATATTATGGAATGCGATATAGTTAGTTTGATAACTAGAAACAATCTACTGGAAAATCTAAACTAAAGTTATATCATTGTTGGTAGTTATCATTTGAATATGATTGGAAGTTAGTAAGGGGTTCAGATAAACGGGCAAATTCTAAGATACTTGAATACCGAAGTAAGTGAACGAATTTTGGATCTTAATTTAGAGCAAGTTTTCTTAAGATACTAGATATTCGTTCAGTCAGTTAGTCAGCTACAATGTAGGATCAGGCACATATATGCATCAATCCAAGTTGCCATACCTCATCACCACAATAAGATAAACACCAAATTCATAGAAGTAGTTAATTTAACGGTAGTAATGTTTAAAAGAAAGATTGTGTATGAGGACGTGACACAGGAAGAAAGAATTAGAAAGAAAGGTATGATATAAGTTTAATCTAAAGGTTTAAGGGAAGACAGAGGCTGTATACACCGACGCGATTGTGATCGATTCAGAGTCATGTCACACAGGGTATCCAATCATTGTTCACGGTGGTTATGCGAACCCCAACCAAGTAGTCTGTATCTACCAACATGGCTCAGACCAGAAGTTGGTAACTTCAGTTACTGATGCCACGTTTTGGTTTGGTTGCCCATAGCTTTCTTACAGCTGTCTCCAACATTGGTCAGCATTGCGCGTCGTGGACTAGATATTAGTTAATGATGTGTGATTAAGGTCTAGGGTTATCTGATGGTGCATCACCGGTTGAACTAATCTGTTAAATCTCACAATTTTAAGAAGCCGCTCCTTCACAGTTATGGAAAAACGATTCACTGACTTTAAGTTAGCGTTTTTTAGCGAGTTAGTTTTCTGAGGGATGGGATCGCTAACCCCATACCCAACCCTCCTTCTTTATCCGGGCTTGGGACTGGCAGTAGTCCCCGGAGGGACTTCAGGCGGGGTTGACAACCAACATTAAGGTCAGGATTTTCAATATAAATGTCAAGACAGTTCTACTGTATGGGGCCGAAACCTGGAAAACTACGAAAGCCATCATCCAGAAGATACAGGTGTTTATTAACAGTTGTCTACGCAAAATACTTCGGATCCGTTTGCCGGACACTATTAGCAACAAACTACTGTGGGAGAGAACAAACCAGATCCAAGCGGAGTGAGAAATCAGGAAAAAGCTCTGGAAATGGATAGGACACATATTGAGGAAAACACCCAACTGCGTCACAAAACAAGCCCTTGCATGGAATCCTCAAGGCCTAAGGAAAAAAGGAAAACCAAAGAACACATTACGCGGGGAAATGGAGATAGAAAAGAGAAAAATGAACAAGAATTGGATGGAACTAGAAAAGAAGGCCCAGGACAGAGTGGGATGGAGAATGCTGGTCGGTGGTCTATGCTCTATTAGGAGTAACAGGCGTAAGTAAGTAGGACTTTAAGTTACTAAATAACTCAACCTAATAAAAGCAACAAATTTACTCATTGATTTATTGTTATTGTTAGTATTGACCGATAAAAAATAATTCACTTGTGTTTTACTTTGAGTGTAGTACATTGTTAAACAGTTATTTATTGATATTGACAAATTGCATTACTCGCACTATCCTTTGATTAAAGAATCCATTTTTTTAATGGATTGCTATTCAATAGGCAAATCATATGACATAATTTTTTTAAATAACGGAATTCTATTCTTTTATTCGCTTTTTGCCTGTATAATCGTTTAATTATGTATTTGAGTGCTTAAAATCATGTGTTTTGTCTTGAACTGAGGAATATTTAATGAGTTGAAACAATTTTTTTCTTTTTATCGGAGATTAGTAAGGATTTTACATTATTAATTGACGATAATCGTACAGTTGAAAAATTACTTCAGCTGAGAAGTTAAAGAAACATCAAATTGATAATTATCCACTGTTTTATATAGGATCCAAATCAAAATCTTCAGATAAACAGGATAATCAATAACGTAGAAACTAATGATTCATGTACTCTGACCTTCATTCATTTACTATAACCATTCTTACGTAACACTATAGATAGATAGTTGGCTTATTTGTGGATTGGTCAACTTCAGAAGTCATGAACTTAGTTTTTTTTTGAATAATGTAGTACTCAAAATTTTTATCCAGTGGATTTAGGAGAAGAATACTCCATGGGAATAGAAACAAATTACCATGTAGAAAATATTCATCAGGGATTGATAACAGTTGAAGTATCCACTAGAAGCCAGGGAGTATTGTACAACTATTTTATTCCAGTACACAATTTATTTGTAGTGAGTATACACGAACCAATCAGAGATCAGACTAAAGATCTTCAGGTTACACGTCGAATACTTAACCAACAGAGTCTCAATGGTATACAGTTCAAATTTTAATCAGTTTGTTGTATAGCTTTGCGATAAACGATAAAATAACCTTCGAATGTTCTTTGATTTTTAATGATTTCTTAACTAAGATCAATCCATGATAGATACCTTTCATAGATTATAATAATCCACACAGAAGTATTTCATTCAAAGAAAGTTTTCAACAAAACAGGGGCTAATAGAATAATTATCTATTGTTTTATATTTTAATTCTTATCATCATATTACAGAATAATCATAATACAAATAATTAATCATCTGTAAATTGTAAAATAAGTTTTTCTTCTTTGATTTATTAATTTGATCAATGATTAGTTTATTGTGAAAAGTTTCTCTATTCTCCAATATGAATTAGATACAATAATCAATGTTCATATTCTATTAATAAATTATTCACTTAAAATATATTGTACTATTTCCTGAAAACATAGTCAAGTACAATATCATTAATTTAAAGTAATTTTATTTTTAAAGATTTATAAGTGAGATTATAATTTATGGACGACATTTGAACGATGCTAGACTGAATTTGAAAGTGTTCACTTAATAACCAGGACCAAATGACGGTTATAAACTAGTGTGAGGAAATAGAATTATGATTTGAAGTTGATGATTAAGGTTAGGAATTTCGATTTCGGGTTTTCATCATGAACTGACATTAGCTATAATGTCGAAACTCTATTTGTCTAAATGGATGAATGAATTTCGTGCTAAAATCCGAGACTTATTATCTTATACCTGATTGATTCATTCATAAATTATAGTCTCGCCGGTTCATTGCTCATTGTAAGTATCAACAGTAGGATTCAAGTTAATTTAACTGATGAGTTTTAATTAGGACACAACACACTTATCCTAGATTCTACTGCTAAGCATATTATAAATATTGCATAATTCTGATAACCTCCGTCTTCTCGTCGCATTGTCGATATTAAAGTGAAATTATTTAACAAATTGTTAAACAAAATTTGTAATAGAAACATTTCAATTAAGAACTCTTATGTAATTTTAACAGCTGAATTCACGAGTCGGTCTAAGCTAGACCACCAGTAAAAACGTGGAAGCACTAGACGACCGTCTCGTCCTAGTATGTGACGCCTCAGTAGTGCTCATCCACGATCCCGCTCCTTGAACTTGAACCTGGGATAACTGGATACCAGCTCAATGGTCTAGAGGTTAAATGTTTGCGAGCGTGACCGGAGGCCTTGGGTTCGAGTTTCACATACGGGATCGTGGATGCATGCTGCCGAGGCGTCTCATACTAGGACAAAATGGTCGTATGATGCTTACGGGTTTTCGATCGTGGCATAGATTAGACTGACTCGTGAATTCAAATGTTAAAATACTATAATCTCTATAAATCCCCACAATGATCTTATGAAACGGAATAGATACTGTTGATTATTTCTAAGCGACTAACAGAAATGATGAGAAAAGGTAATATGAATTCAGTTTAACCGCAAAAATAGTGAAAATTCAGTATGAAATTGTTGTGGTTCACATTAAAACACAATGAATAAGAATACAGTGTATTTCTTCATTAAAAATCTTTCGTAATATAATTCAAATATCAATGTTGGACTATGATGTTTAGAGACCTCTTTTCTGAATTACAGCTTTTACTAGGTCGTTTAATTATAAATAGGTCCAGTTTATCTGGCATGTTATTATGATTCAAAATTTCAATGTGTTGCTTCAAGTTTTTATTTGAGATTTATCGGATCTTCAGTTGTAAACTCTGATAATTCCATAATAGTAAATTGAGTTTGCGTAAAACGTGATTAGTTGGTTGACTGCTGTTACATGGAATGTTCAAAATATTCAGGTTGATTGGTTAGATCATAATCTAGTTGGTCAAAGGAATTTATTTACGATCATTCTGAAATTCTGACATTTTTTCTAGTGCAGATATTTTTCGGCGATAATTCTTTATCCAAATAATGCTTTACAGTATCATGTATAAAACTTCAAAAGTTCATTAAAGCCAACTAACCCCTGATGGAGACCTACTCAAAACGATAAAGGAGTAAACAATTCTTCTTCCATGATTTGTGACTTCGTACTTGTGTGTACCACATGACTCCATGCAGAATTGAGTTCAGAACATTCAAGTCTCATGATAATTGTGATCGATTTAAATATCTAAACTGGAAACAAATAAGTTTCATTTCCGGAGTTCGTTAACTTGCTTGGTAGAGCTGTATTTATTCAGTGTAAATGGTTGCCAGCTGTCTCATTCTCAACTTAGATGATAGCACTATTCACGTCTTTATAATAAAATTTTGAGTCAGTCGTTAATGAATATATGATAAATATTTACTTAGGTATTTTGTTGATAAATTTGTATGGTTGAAAATTAGTTTAAAGAGTTAACTGGAAGTAAATGCGGAATCAAACCAGAATCACAGAGCTCCAAGCAGTGTCTTACTAAACTATCCTCATCCAATACAAATATTTCTTAAATTAGACTTTAACTGACTGGTTTAGCTACTTATATCTCAATCAAACGTCATTAGGTTCAAATCATCATTCAGGTGAACATCATTATTAATCTGTAGACAATACAAATAGCTTATGGCTAGGTACGTAAATCTACAAATAGTTGATAAGTTGTATGTCATTTCATATCAGATGGTACAGTAGATACTTCAGTAATTGACTCAGATATATTTTTGGAATATTTCATGGAACGTTAAATACAATTTCAACTACATATAATGTCTGTTTTATTAGCAGTCAGATTTTTAGTATTCATTCTACGGATGGACATATTAACAAATCTTTCAAAAAGAGGAATATAAAATGCATAAAAATTATTAGGCATATATATATATATATATATATATATTCATATAATTTAATTACCTTTAATTAATTTATTATTAGTTATAAGTGTAATGATAATTTTTATTTCTTAATATTTTCATTTGATTTTCTTGCATAAAAATGCCAGTATGGGGTTGTGAAGTTTGTTTTTGATCGAGATCATGAATTGATAATTACCATGTGCTTACTATTGGCCAGCCTCGTGAGGGAATTCTCGGACTTTTAGTGAGAAGTGACCAGTGGAGCTAGTCCATGTCAGGTAGAGACAGGTACATACCTCAGCACAATGGAAGATGGTCACGCAATTTCGTGGATTTGCTGAGGTTAGAGATAAACACCGTTGATGCTGGCTCATTGGCCTAGAGGTCAAGTGTTCGTGCGTAAGGTCGAAGGCCCTGAGTTCGAATTTCACGAGCGGGGCTGTGGATGTGCACTATTGGGGAGTCCCATAATAGGACGAAAGGGATGTCCAGTGCTTCCAGGTTTTCAGTGGTGGTCTAACATTAATCGGTTCATGATCTCAATCAAAAACATAGGAATGCCAGTTTATGTGAAATAAAGAGAAAAAGTATATAGAAATTATATAAAGAAATGTGTTTGTACGTTAGCTAAATGTTAATTTTTGTTAAAGACAAATATTGTGATTACATAATAAAGTAGTTCAGTAGGTTCATTCTTAGCCCAGTTGTAACCAATCATATCATGTTTTATTTAAACTACATTTATATGACAGCAAATATTTAATTTATCGTTACACGTTGAAAAGTTGGTGAATACTAGAAGTCAATAATCCAAAAGGTACCATTTGGAGGTTTGAAGGGCAAAGGGGTTTGATTCTAATTGGAAAGGTAGATCTATATGAAAAACTTCATATTGAACATAGTTTTTATGATAAATGGTTGTCAGTTAGAAAGCTATTGAAAATTAGGGGGGCGGCGGTTTAGACTCATTAGTCACTAGTATTTGCGTGTATCCCACACGATATTTAGCCTAGAGTAACTAATTTTTTACAATGGATAAGACATCATACAGTCAGTGTTATTATCCTAAAATGCTAAGTTTTCACCGTCATTCAATTTGTGATATGACTGCAAAATTCAAGAAATATTAACTGTGAGTTACCTTCACATCCTTGAACTTGATTTTAACATATTAGTTTAAATATCTTATACTCTTTCTAAAAATTATTGGTCTAAGGTTTGATGTTATATGGATTATGAATGTATGCGGCTAAGGAGTTTTAAGTTAAACTGTCTGGTCATTTACAGTCTTCTAAAGTTATTTGAAATATCATTTGACTTCTACATGAATAGTTTATATACCATCAGTTTGTGTGGATTAAGAAAATTACTTGGAAACTTCATTTTGTACAAATTTATTTCATTGAATAGTAGCCTAATAGTACACAACATAGGTATGTTTCCGAAAGTTGATCATTTTATTAAACAACTTATAACGAAATTGAAAGTCGAATTTCTTGATAATTGAACAGTTCATCAAATGTCTAAATACTGAAAAGTCATATACAAAAGTATATATTGATTTACTTTGGTAAACTATCCATTATAAATCTGTGATAACTTCACAAACTAAGATTTTATACTTTGGTACTTTTTCACAATTGATTGATCACTGGGTGGTGATCAATGTCATGTGTGTCGAGTCCTTCTTAGTGCAAATCGGATGCTATCGACCATGTTGCAAAGTGGCCATTAGTCTAGGTTGTTCAAAACTGCGTGCAATATGGTGAGATTGAATTGCGTTTGGAGGTAGTCAATAGGAAACCCTGGACCCGGGTTTCGTACTACTTGGCACTCGTCAGCAAGGTTCACCTGTAATCTTGGGGGAACTGGTGTTCCCTGACGGATTCGATTCCGTGTCAACCAGCTTCACAGTCAGTGACATTACCACTGAGCTATCCGGGCCTTGATAGCATTCGATCTGAACTAGTAAGGATTTGACACACATGACATTGATCACCACCCAGTGATCAATCAATTGTAATTACATCTCAGTCCTACATGAGATCGGTCGCGGCCCGGGTCCAGGCTTTCCTGTCGACTGCCTCCAACCACCATCTAATTTGGTGCTTTTTAATTTCACTATTCAACATTATAAAATCTGAATTTCAAATAAGAATCTCATTAAAATGTGTTTTTTGTTTAAATGTTAGTTTATTTGTAACTATTTGTAGTTACCAATCAAATTAATTTATCTTAATTTGGTTACGTTCAACTGCTATTAAATTGTTACTTAATTTTCATAAATATTTTAAATTTTTTGAAACTATTTCATTAACCTATCCAAGATGAGGGATTTCTTCTTAGAAAAGGATTTTTCATTCTTTGTTTTAGTTCAACAAAGAATGACTTTTTTCACATACAATCCAATACAGTTCACTTAGCATTGTTTGCTTGAAACTTCCTATTGAGGTTTAAGACTACAATCGAGCATTTGCTTATTGGCATATGTGCATCCTGTGCATATTGCATAAATTCACAAGCATTATAAGCAAAGATGGATAATGGCTAGCAGTGGAATCCAGGACGTGCCTTTCGTCTTATTTGAGACTCGTCAGATGGATGTACCTGCATCTCGGAGTTGACATTCATTCTTGGACTCGAACCCAGTACCATTCGCTTCAAACGCCATCTAATTATCCAATTAGCCACTGAGTCCTGATAGCCACTTGCCAATGCAGTCTTATTAAAAAATAGTTTGTAATTGAATTTCATTTAAATATAGATTATCTTATTTCTTACATTATTATTATCATCATCATCATCCTTTATCTACTTTTTTTGAATCATTCTTTTACAGGTATGAGTGCATTTGGACGTGTTATTGTTGAAATCATCAAAGAAGAAAAGTCTAATTTAGGGTTAACTGTTTCTGATGGTTCTAATCAAGGTGAAGCTCCAGTTATTTTAAATATTCGTCCTGGAAGTATTGCAGACAGGTAAATAACTAAATATTCAGTACATATATTCACATGTTCTATTGATTAAGATGATGAAAAGTCTTACTTTAAGAAATGATTGTTATTACAAACTAAAGGTTATTGATTTCCAAGTAAGATATTGACTATCATCAGGTTGTGTTTCTTAAAAATTGTAACAAAAACTGTAATCCATTGTATCAAACAAGTCTACTACGATATATCCAATTGAATAAGAGAGGAAATCTAAGTATTTAGTTCAGTACCTGGTTAGTCAACTGTCCTGGTCATACTACCGTTATGAATAATATCGCAAGGGTCTACGTAGGATTTTGTCTTATAACAGCCTGGGTTTAGAATATATATATTCCATTCTAATGATTAATTTTGAGTTGAACAGATTAAATACTGCTTGAAGAACTTATAAAGTTTATTTTATCCCACTGATTTTTCATTATCCCGAAACAATCTGAATTAAAGAACAAAACATAACGATAAGCATATTAAACAATAACAACATACTTTTCAAATAGTTCATTCTTCTGTTGAGAATAAAATAATGAAACATGAAACAGTGAAGGAGGTTAATAACAAAGAATTCAATTGAACTAGTTCGACATCGATCTATCTCTCTATCTACAAAGTAATAAAACAAGGTTTATTATTATTAGGTTGAAAAAGGTCAGCTATAAATTAAGGTAACTATATAATTACTTGCATTATTATTATAATCCTGAAATGATTAATAAATCTATCAAGGATAATAAAAACCTGGATTGGTTGAAATTAGGCATTAACACTGTTGGATGCTGGCTCAGAGGTATAGAGGTTAAGCGTTCGCGAGTGAAACTGAAGGTCCTGGGTTCAAGTCTAGTGTGCGGGATCATGGATACACATTTCTGAGGAATCTTGTACTAAGAAAAAACGGTCATCTAGTGCTTCCAGGTTTTCAATGGTGGTCTAATACTGATCCATCCATAATATCAATCTAAAGATAACAAAATTAACAATTAAAGTAGTCAAAATCAAGTGGGATAATAGTGAAAAGTGTAAATTGTGGGTTTGAAATCTTGTTAAAGAAGAATTTGCTAAGTTTTTTATTTCGTCTTATTAGTAACAGATTAATAAGTTTTAATCAAAAAATAGGTTCGATGTAATTCGTTTGATAAAGGAAACTGTGAAAGCAAACTTGAAGTTTGTAGGCAAGTGAGTGTTTTAAGCATATTCAGTGTATAATTTTAACACATCGCATCGACTGAATGATGGAATAATTTTTTTCGATGAACTAGTCTGTAAACTATAGATTTATATCTTACAGACTGTTTTGACAGGAGTATGATACTCAGTACATACCATCAGATATTGAGAGAGTTAGTATGTTGCTTTAAGTTATTGTTTAATGAATAGTAAGATAATCCTTATCGAATATGCCTTGGGCATTGTGTTTAGAATCATTACTTTAATAAGTTATCCAAGAGAATGAGTGAAGCATAATTTATCATTACTTTGAAAGAAAGAAAATTATCTGGAGGTCTTAGTCACATATTTAAAAATTTGCTAAAAATTGACAGTTCTGATGAATATGATGATGCCATCTTAACTGATACTTTTCAAATATCCTGTAATTCATTTACCATGAGTTAGATTCACTATAATACACTGTATTCAACTTATTCAGAAAACAGTTATTTTGTTTTTATTTTAAATTATGTAATTATATGGACACATTTATCCGAATGAGTTGAATTTACTAATTCTAGGAACCTTAGTAAAACTTGTAATATTAATTATTACATAAGAAAATATTCATATTTCAGAAAAAGTAAAGATAATAATAAGTTACACAATTGATTTAGTATTCAGCCAATTAAAATTATGGTTACAACTCATGGGTACTTTAAAATTTAAGGGTTGATATGAAGAAAAAAGAAAAACAAACACTTAATTTTGAAAGATTTCTGTTTATCAACATAAGAATAAAGTTAACCATTTAAGATGTAAATCATTTCTTCAATAGTAATGATATTCAAGACTATATATATGTTCTGTAAATTAAGTCAATTCTCTGGAATTTACTTTAAAAATCTTATATATATATATATATATATATATATATATATATATATATATATATATATATATATATATATATATATGAACTATACTAAGTAGTTAAGATGACAAACGGTAATGTATTATTAAATAATATTTTCAACATAACAACGAGAATAAAATCCTCCCCCCTCTATACACGAAAACAAAGATATACCAACCAATATCATTCTTATTACTACTAAACATGTGAATTTAAACAATTTTCTTTTATTATTTGACATTCAATAAAATGACAGACAGATGAATTATGATTTCAATGATGAATTTTTGTTGTCAAATTTGGAATTTCTCATCATTTTTTGAATTTTTATGATCACATATTTTCTTCTAAACGATGTTTATGAAAATATGTAACACTGGACGTATGTGGGGCAGTTACTCATTGGAGATAATGGAAGATAGTTAAGTGACATTATGGATTGGTTGAAGTCACACATTAACGCTATTGGATTCCAGTTCAATGGTCTAGAGGTTAAGCGTTTGTGTGCAAGGTTGGAGGTCCTGGGTTCAGAACTTTTTTCTGGTTATGTTTGGCTACCCATGTAAACGATTAAAATATGGCTTATGCTTATTCAATATGTCCTTGATTATATCAAAACTATCATCAATTACCGTATGAGAAGGCAAACGATGTTTATTTTACTTATTAAATAGGTGCCTAAAAATTAAGTTTGAATGGTTAACGTTTCCTCGGCCACATTTGTGATTCAGCTGTAATCGTAATCATACAATAATGTCTTAGAGTAAAGTAAAAAGCCTTATTTTTTAAACAATATTTAAAGTTCCGGAACTCTCCTCTGTGATAAGTCACTAAGTGGAAACCGTTGTAGAGTTCCAAACTAGACTGGAATACTTATTTAATACTCATTGATTTCACTGATTACACAACTGCCAAAAATCATTTTCAAGCTTTACTAGTCTCCATGAATCACTCAACTAAACGTATATATTTTCAGTGTAGGTTTTAGGAATCTTTGAGTTTTGCAATTTTACACCATAAATTAACTAGTTAGATAATCACCGAAAATTCTCTGTATTAAAAATCCATCGTGTTTTAAGTTTGAGAGATAATTCTCATGGTTGTAATGGAAATTTACACCAGTGAAATTCAACCATGTCAAGTATGAAAAAAGTATTCCCGATAGTAATCGATAATGGTCGTGCAGTATTACGAATTGATTGAAGATAGAAACGTAAAATCTTGAACGGAAGCCCAGTGGTTTGGAGATTAAGCACTCGACAAGGGGCCTAAAAGTTGTTGGTTCTTTTCTTGGTAGGGTCGCGGATGCACATGATCGAGAATCCACGTACTACAATGAAATGGATGTCCAATATTTTCTGGTTATCGATGGTCCTTTAAGGCCGATTTATGATGCGAAATCATAATTTAAAAAAAATTAATGTTAGATGATAATAAACTGTTCTTGACTTCTATTTTTTCAGGTAAATTCATCAAAGGACAAAAATTCACTACTTTTTGAACACGTTATTGCTATGGTGATGACTTCATATTCTTCTAATCATTTATATTTATTTTATTTTGAGTGATTATTACCATAAACATAAAAAAACTTCAACACATTTTCGTATACAAAATACGCAAATGAAAATGCAGTTTTATTAATTCCATAATTTACTAGTTGAATTCATGAGTCAATTGAAGCTGGACCACGATGGAAAACCTGTAAGCACTGGGTGGTCATTTCATTCAGTGCTTCCAAATTTTCCATGGTTGTCCAGCTTTAACTGACTCATGAATTAAACTAGTGAATCACTGAAATCTCCACAAACCTCCCTTCTGAATTCCATAATTGTAATAGTGAAGTGCTTGACATGAAACTTGAATTTCCTACATTCGATTCCTGGTGAAGTCTTGAATGTACACTGCCTAGGAGTCACACAGTAGAATGATATAGGTGTCTAGTGTTTTCTAGTTGTTAATAGTTTTTTTAAAATGATTTCTGTCTGTAATGATTATCACTAATATGTTTCTAAGTAATTCGTTTGTTGACAGAAACTATTTGATAATTTAATAAAAACGTTGTATAAAATTATGTTCTATTTAATTAAGGGATTTATTAGTTACGTATATTGAGTAAGACAATGATAGTTTCTGTTGAAGTGATTTCATTTTGGTATTAAGATTTATTTACATTTTCATAAAATAAAATAAGTCTCTTTTGAAACAACAACTTTACTTAATATGTATTATTTATTGTTGAACTTGATTGAATTCAATATAGAAATGATTGTTTCCTACCATATGATCATATATTATCAATGAATTTCATGAATACGTCAAGTGAAAACTCTACTACCAATAAACATTTGGGATCAAAAATTCAAATGGAAATTGGATATGAATTACCGGCATTACGTAAGTAATTATTGACTAATGTGTTGATGAAGACATCATCATGATGATGTTTCAAATTATTTTTCTCATTTTAGTAAATGTTTTTTTTCTTGGTATTCAACTCATTAATACTCTCGAATTTGTCTAAAAATAGTATAGAATGTATTGATATTTTGCATTAGTGTGATAGCAGACAACCAATTTCGCATTTCTTTTTTCTGGATTAACACTTTTACTCCATGCCGCATTAGTGAGTAATGTAAATAGTTTAGAAGTAAAATGATTAAGAATAGAAATAGTAACTGAGTACATCTCCTTTATATTAATCTAGTGTTGAATTTGTGAGTGAAGATAGTCTACTGAAATGAAAATAGTGAGATCAATGAAGTTGTAATATTATCATATTTAATTTGAAGTAGGGGTACTCTTGTTCAATGATAAAAGATTAAGAGAATTAACAGAGAATCTTTGACTTATTTTTTAAAGTTAGTTTGTTCTTCATGAAATCCGAACCCAACTAGATTGATAGGCCCAAATAACTAATTGTAACGTTGGTTAACATAGGCCTGGACTCAGTGGGAAGGAATCAGTTTCTTCAAGATAGAAGATAAACTTTGTTAGTGAATGTTAAATAGTGTTAAACCTACGTATCAGGTTTCCTACTTTCAACCATACAGTATTGTCGAACTTCTCTAAGTGACCTGAGCAAAAAAGTCATACACATTGCCAAGTCTCAATATCGTCATTATGAATATTGTGTAATAACCAAAAGAAAACGTCAAACTCGTGTTAAAAATATTAACAAAAGAATTGTGATTTGATTCTCATAAACTTTAAACAATATTCGTAACTGATTATAATAGAATGAATCCATCCTACAATATTAAGTTTTCAATGAAGATTTGACTAATCTGTTTGTTTGATCTTGTTTTATTTCTCTAGAAATAATCGCCAATTCTCTAAATAATTCAGTAATTTTTCTATTTTCACTTTAAGTATTGCCTTACTTAATATCAATTAATTTATATTTTCTATGTAAATTGTTTATGATAGCTCCTGTCGGTTGTACTGTTAAACATATGGTTGTTAATTTAAAAATTAGTTCTGATGGTGTTGGTTTAGTCGTTCGTGGTGGATGGAATAAATCACCATTACTTATTCGACCATTAACTGTTATGCATATACGACAAAATAGTGCTGCTGACTGGTAAGTTCTAGTGTACATTTATTTATTTATTTTTGTTTAAAAAAACAGACAAACAAATAAAAGATCATAATTATCTAATTATATTTTATTTGATATAAGTTGATGAAATATTCTGTGGGTAGTATAGTGTAATAACAAACATTCAAATGGTTAAAATGCAGAAATTGAGTATCATTTAGTAAACGAATATATTATTATTATTTAAGTGGATAATATAGTCAATATAGCAAGGGAATCTTATTAAAAATATGAATAATTCTTCATGATAAAAATCATTGGATAGAATAAATTCAAGGTTTAATAAGTTCACTTTATCGATTGATAACAATTGATAGGATCTGTTTGTTAAATGAACTACTTTATTAACAATCTAAATTAATAAAGTAAACTTTCGGAAATAGTTATTTTTTAATTAAAAATGGATAGTGGCTAGCAGTGGAATCCAGGACGCGTGTTTCGTTCTATTTGGGACTCGTCGGCTGGATGCACCTGCATTTCAGAGTTGACGTCCATTCCGGGACTCGAACTCAGTACCATTCGCTTCAAATGCCATCGTGTTATTCACTCAGCTACTGAATGCTGATAGCTACTCGCTTGTGCAATGGGGTGAATTTAAATTCACTAAAATACAAGAAAAAAAAACCAAGTAAATTTATAGTTATTTTTCGTTTAAAAAACTGACTTCAACTGTAAAATCAATGTGAATATGGAATTGATGAATAGATATTTCATCCTAGTTTGTGAGTATAACACCGAAGTACACAGTCATAACCTTATGTAAGACAAAAGTTAAAGTCTTTTGATCTAGTTGTCAATGTTTAAGCATTCAAATAATATTCCACAATTCTAGCCTAATTCAGTTCTTAATAGAACATATTGATCAGTCATTTCTATCAGTGAGTCTCATTCTCAAGATTGTGAAGTCCAATTTTTTGTAAGTACACAATTTGTTTGTTTTTAGTGAGATATTTCAATTTTTTTAGAATTGAATTAATCCTTATAACTTTTTCAAACTGATCAATAAGATTTACTGAAAGATTATTTATACCATAGATTTTTATCTGTGAGACAGTTTTGAATATCAAGAAAAGTGTTTACCAGTTTACTATGTGCTCTTGAATGTATCCTGAAGTATTGTTAAGCTTAGATAAGTATGATTCATAGAACTCTTGTTAATAATATGCTTTATGGATTAGCATTAATTAGAAGGAAAATGAAAGTAAGTTGTTCAGTTCTAAATGTTTGTGTAAGTGTATTTCAATCAAGACAAGAAATCAATAAATTAGAAAGCGGAACATGAACTTAAGCAGAACATTGAATGACGATAAGTCTACGATATTAACTGTTATCTGATGCTCGAAAACAATAAAAGATATTTCAAAATAAGTAATTAACCATTAAGAAAGATTTATTTGATCGGTAGATTTTACGAGTTTAGTTAAAGGAGTTTTGTGGAGATTAGTTTAATTCTTAGGTTGTACTCGTCAAGGATCGATTTTAGTTAAGGTATCATTGAAAACCAGGAAGCGCAGGACAGTTGTTTCATCTTAGTATATGATTCCTTAATGTTGCACATCCAGGACCCCACCAGTGATGTGACGCACGACCTACGGGTTTCGTGGTGAATGTATAACTGATATTCAGTGATGCAATATGAAATTTAATGAATTCGCAACACAGTGCAACGATTTTTTCATAGAGTTGGTGACTATTGTTTCATTCTTGACGTGTCTCAACTCCTTTTTGTCATGACTACTTACTAGAACTTCAGAAATACCTTCAGGTAATTCAGTAATGAGCTAACTATTACAGTTCGTTTGAAGAGGTCTTGTGGAGATCGGTTTAAATTGTAGGCTGTAATATATTTTGCTTACTTGAAATGATTATCAAAAGCTTTACTTATTTACTTGATAACTAAGTTTAGAACTATTGATGAACAAGTGTTTATGAACAAAATAAGTTAATCAATAGTCAGTTCATATTATATAATGCGGTTTAGTATCAGTACATCATATTCATTTATAGTGTTATGAGTAAAGAAGTAGATTTCCGGAAATCTGATCGAATCTATATAATTAAACTCTTATGAAACACAACGTGGTGAGAAGCCGTGACCAGTGGAGTCCAATCCATGTAGTGTGTGAGACAGTTGTCCACCGAAGACAATGGATAAAGAGTTGCGCAAGATCGTTGATTGAAGTTAAACAATAATACCGTTAGATGCTGGCTCAGTGGTCTAGAGGTTAAGCGTTTGCGCGCGAGATCTTGAATGCACACTGTTGAAGAGTCCCATACTAGGACGGAACGGTTGTCCAGAGCCTTCAGGCTTTCAATGGTGGTCTAGCTTAGATTGATCCATAAATTCAACTGTTAAGAAATTATTGCAACCTCCACAAATTCCAATTCCAACTTTATTATCTTTCTGTGAGAATAGTTCTGTTGAGCGATATAGGTTTGTTAAATAGAAGTTTGATGCATTTTGTTTTACAAAGTTATAAAGATGGTTTTGAATAAGTTTTATTCACTTATCTTTAGAGTATCAATTCATTTAATCGTTATGACATTTGTACACAATAAAGATTATTATCCATTTTTTTGTATTTAACAAAGTTATGTTCTGCCGTTATTAATGTTAAAGACTCAGTATCTCATTAAATAACAGATTAACATTTCAAATCATTCATATTGTACTCGAATTTCAATATGATTATGGCTACTGAAGTGTGAATAGAAATTCAGTTTATGAATCTTAAATAAGACGAAATACATGTCTTGAATTTCAGTTTTATTCATTACTCAATTTTTATTTCATGTTTTATTTTTCTCTAATGTATCCATTGACGGAAGATAACATGCAAGAGTGAAGTATATTTGTTATTAATGATAAGAAACAGATTTATCCTTATGGATTATAATCCATAGATAATCATATTCAATTAGTTTGTTTATCTATGGTTAATTTATTCTTTATTGCAATAAAGAAAATTATAAACAAAAAAAATTTATCAAAAACAAAAGATTATTTCTCTGTTATTAGATAGAATAAGTGAAAAATTATTTTTCATTCAATTGTAATGATATATGGTTAATTATAATGCGCTATAACAGTAAATTTATTGACATAAACTGTTTCCTATATATATATTATTGAAATAATAAAATACAATATATTAAAAGGTTTATAAGCAAATATGGATGATTGGTAGCAGTAAAATCCAGGATGCGCGTTTCTTCCTATTTGGAAGTCATCAGCTGGATGTACTTGCAACCTGATACGGTTCGCTTCAGACGTCATCACGTTATCCATTGAGCTACTGATTCCTAATAGTTACTAGCTTGTGCAATGAGGTGAATTGTAAATTGATTATGCGTTGTTTGTTTGAATCTCCCCACAGATATTTTGAACTGTAATTGATTAATCTCTTATTGGTATACGTGCATATTTTTTGGATTGCCTCAATATCACCTTGAGTCCCGGAGGGAACATCAACTGTTGGATGCAGGTACATCTAGCCGACGAGTCTAAAATAGGACGAAACGTAAAGCTCGTGACCTAAGGCGATATCGAAGTAATCTGCACGGGATGCATATATGCCAACATGAGACTGATCAATTCAAACAGACAATGCAGAATAAATTAAAAGTTTGTAGTCCATTTGAGCTTAATGGAATAAATTTTCAAGTAATTTTTTTTATTGAAGTATGTTGGCTATGAAAAAGAAGCGATTCGACTGAAATATCTCTACTCTAAGTGTCGAATATTACAATTCTACTTTCTAGATTAATACACTCTTAGTTATTTAGGGTTTGCAAATGTATGGTTGTATAACAGTTTGTCACTAGGCTTTTTTAAACGGTAATTTGAATGACATGTAATAACAAATACTACTTTTTCAACTAGAAATTCACAAATTTAGCAACCAATTAAATGTTTCTAATCAATGTATGAAATCTAGGGTTTTATTGAAAGTGTTACAGTAATTTTAAGATAAAAGATGTCTGGGTCATCAGGTTTTGACTGAATATTCTCAAGTTATCACGGAATCATATAGTCTTGCATTCTTTTTCATTTGATAAAAGGTAAGTTTACTATCAAGATAGATGAAATCTATTCACTTATTTTCCAAGTTCTAGGTGATTTTGCAAAAGTTAGGAGATTGTGACTTATTAAGGCGGTAGGAGCCATCAGCATCAAATTTAATGAACAAAACTTATATGTGAAAATAAAGGTTCATTCATCCTTTCTGTTTGTCCATAATAAAGTCGGTTCATTTTTTTTCAGCTGACCTTGTGAGTGAAATTCACAAACTTTTAACCCTTCACCTTTCATATTCATCTTGACTATATCTATATGGTCTGAAGAAGAAATTACTGAAAAACCTCTGTTCAATTAAATGTTCTTTTCTTTATAATATTCTATAAGAATTTTTAAATGATTAATTCTAATAGTAAAACTTTCTTTTAACTTTATCTACTATGAAACTAATTAACAGTTGAAATAACAAAACAGCAGCAAAGACAATAATAACAAAGAAGTTGATTGAATTATTTTTATATAAAAGATATCTATCAAGTAAGAATTAACAAGATGGTGACATGATTTATAAACTACCATAAATAATAAACAATTAAGTACTATGACACTTAATGTACTATAAAAGTTAGATTGCTTTTAAGATTAGAATCTAGAAAGTGTGTTTCTTCTTATTAGAGACTCATCAATTTAGTGAACCTGCAATCAAACCTGATATAGTTTGTCTCAAACATCATCATATTATCCACTGAGACTAGATAACAACTAGATTGTACAATGGGTTTACATTTTATTTAAGAGTTTACACTTTCTCATTGGTGATGTTAAGGTTTACAATTGATTAGTCTTTATTTGTATGCGTGTCTTCTAGGTAAATTACTTTGATATTATCATCTTACAAGATTTTATTAGAGTAGGATAGTGGTTAAGAGTGAAATCCAAGAACCATGTTTCAATCTGTATGTTACTCATCAACTGAACATACATTCATCTCAATGTTAATGTTTACATTCAGTGATCAACTGAACTCATCAGTAAAAGTATTAAAGTACTTTGTTAGAAAGATTTATTCTTGACAATTAAAATATTTAATCGATGATTTTCGATAGGGCTATATGAATTTAAATATTTCTCTTTCTCATTTAGTTATTAGTTGCTAAGTGTTTAATCGATTCATTTAATTAAAAAAATCTTATGAAGTCGATCACTGATTTTTTCGAAACAAAAATGCTTTTTGCTCTTAAGATTTAGTTAGATTTGTTTATATTCCTGATGATCAATGATCATATGGATAATTTGATAGAGTACAAATAAAAAATATTATGTAAAAATGTCTTTTTTAATGGAGAAAAGTCGTTGAGGAATATGCTAACTAATCATCATATATAGTTTTTAGAGGATGAGTCGGATAATAAAAAAGACTGGAAAATCGTACGTTACGTATTCCAGTCTTATAGTAGTTCAAGTCAACCAGTAAGTGATTGATCAACCTAGATTTAATTTTATACTTAGCGTTTAGCTGAAAGCAGATATTTAGTACTGAAAATGGTTGATCAGTTCATAATTATATATATATATATATATATATATATATATATATATATAAAGTGATCCTTTGAAAATTCTAAAACCATTATATCATGACTGTGATGCTGATAAAATACCCACACATGATGATTACTTAGTCGGGGAACAAGAAAACAAAATGACTATAGAATGTAAAAGATGGTACAATATATCACATTTTAGGTGACCGTATCAAAAGTCTACCTTTTGGAATGATTTCAAGGATTCATAGACCATGAATAGTATATGTTATTGAACCTACAGATAATTGAACTAAATTATACACTTTTTTTACCAGAAAATACTATCATGATACAAATTTATTAGCATCCTTTAATAGAAATTGACATATAATATCAGTTGAACAAATGACAACAATATTCACGATGTATATTGAGAAAATTAAGACGAGAGATATCAATAAACAATATTATTTCCAATGAAATTCTAAGTTTTACTCTCAACGGTAATTAAACTTATGGATATTTGATTGGATCATTAAAACAAAGACGTGAATCCGCCAGACAGTTAATTATGCAATTGATAATAGTGATAGAAACTAAAATGACAAGTTTAATGTTAGTAGTAGTAGTGTTTGAAGTGGAAAAAAAAAGGCAAATATGTCATCATTCAAAGTAAACCAACTCTGAAGCTGAATGTATATGAAAAATAGTGATCCTTATGAGATATATTACACTTTTTGTTCTTTTATATAACCTGTTCTAAATAAAAATTTTGAAATTGAATAGTGTAAGACTAAGAGCATACTGTTCAGATTTATATGCATTATTATGTAAGATCACGTTTCATTGTGCTTAAAAAATTATGTTAGGAGATAATGTGTAACTATCTCATGTTTAATACTCGATCACACGTAATGACATTCTTGTTTAAGGCTCTTCATGAAGTAACGTATTCAAATCAGCATCAAAGTATAGAATAATGTTATGATGAAGTTGACATGGAATTTTTGACATCATATAAACACATTGCTGATTCTAATAAATTCATGAATTATAATTTCAAAGCTAACCAGTCCAACAAACTATTAAATTATCAAAGTCTTCATTCTGATTACATTCTTTAAACTGAACCAAGGATCAGACAACATATTATTGTTTAATTCTGAGTAGTATATTTACATGTGAGTATTGTCCTATAGGAAAACAGTTACGGTTTGAATATCTGAATGATAAATTCTCTGACTGTGAAATTATGGAAAATAGGTTCGAATCCAAATTCTATTCCCTAGAGGCTAAAGATAAGCATTGTCAGCTATCAGGGCATATATTTGTAAGGCTTATTGGTCAATTCACTAAACCAGACGATGATATATGAATAACATTGTTCAAAAAGAATACTATTTAAAAAGTTCGAGATTATAGATAAGAGCTTATCTGTTAAAAAACTTCCGTTTGGTAGATGATGTCAAAAAAATATCGGACATTGAGAAAAACTCTTAAATTACTTAAAATATGGAAGTGGCAAGATTTATTCCCATTAGGATTATTTACTATTGAATAAATTAATAGTGTAAGCTATTCCATGACTATATCATGAACTTTTAATTAATTGATAATACTCTTATACCTAAGAGCTTAACATATTTGAAAGCTTTCTAAAATTTATGATGGTTGGTCAATTAGAAATTAGATTAAATTAGTGACTGAAATAAGCTATAGAACCTTTGAGAAACAGGAATGCTAGAAAGCTACTTTGCTCAAGTATTCAAAAGTGTTCACTATAGGTAAAACATAGAATCTTCAGTTCCCGTGATGAGGACAGTCCCATTAAGTCACTGATTCAGAATGTAATGAATCACATTATGCAACCTAAGTCAATTTACCAAATCTCGTGATTGTTAGGATGTTTTACCAGCAAGTCACTATCTCACTCTAAAAATGGTTGAACTATATTAGCTTTCTAACAAAATATCAGAAATTATTCCCAAAATTGGCCAAATAATAATAGTTAAAGAATAACGTAAAGATATAGTTTCTAAAATTCTTATGAAAGCTGTAACTTACGAGTGAGCTTATTCGGAATTGATCTTCCGACTTTCTTCAAATCAATATAAATATTTTGAGCTAATGCTTAGTCTTACTGTAATCAGTCAGGATGTTAAACGAGTTAGCCATTTCATTTTATTTAAAGGCTTACTAGTGCTAAAAGGTTAATAACTCTTGGAGTAAAATGGTCTCTCATGAATTTTAAAACAACAGGAAAGATTTATATTGAGTATGGATGATATTACGTTCTCTGACCTAGATTGTTTTATTGGGGAAGGTATCATTTTCAAACTGAATGGTTCTCTAAGGATCATCAGAATGAAAACTAATTTTATAAAATAATGAAACAATTAAAAGTGCTCACATTAACTTAGTCAAGTGAATTCAATGACATTTAGAAGTCATTTATTATTTTCTATGACGAAAATTCCACGTTATAAAAAACGTTATATATATATATATAGTTAGGAACTGAAATTATTGTTCATCTGTTTATTTACACTTTCTTATGGACTTATTTTCATTTTTTGTTTTGTACTTAAAATTCAGTGACGGACGAATAAAACCCGGGGATCGTATACTCACAATTAACAGTATACACACAGGACAATTAACTTGTGAAGAAGCAATGAAATTAATACAATCTTTAAGAAGTTGTCTAACATTAACTATAGAGTACAATGTAGCCAATTTCGGTAAGTTATTCTGACTTTAATATTGTCGTACATATGTATGTGTACTTTTTTTGGTTTTTAGTAGTTTAGATTAGAAGAGAATTTATTTGCTTATTCACAAAATATTTTCAAATTCTTATCTTGTAAACACTACAATATTGCATTTTTTATCTAGATGTGTAAACGTTTCTGGTTAATGGATGTGTGTATATGTGAATTAGAAATAGAAAGAAAGGAAAGAGGATGAATTATGTGACAGTGTAGGACAATCAAAGTACATTCCAACTGTCTACTACATTCATTAGTGCACCAATATATAATCATGATAATATTTTGAGATGAGATAAATCTCAAAGATTAAGTAATTTGCAAAGGTTTATTTGTCAATAAAATGGTGAAAAAACCCTTGACAACCTTAGAGTATTAGACGGATGTCATGTACTAATCTGAGGCATCTAAGGATTGAACATCGATGATCACACACGAGATCAAACCGTAGATATCTTGGATTTTCAAAAACCAAAAACAAGAATTCGTAAGATCGCCTATTCGAGATCCAATATTTCACCTATTTCACCTTAATTAGTTCACAAAACAACGGATATTTAGTCGAAAATCCTGTATGGATCACTATCTTACTCCTAAAGTAATTGACTGTGTTGGTAAACTTTTCATACTGGAATTTCAGAGAATTCATCTAGAAAGTCAGTTTTTTAATTTTTTACATCCAAAGTTTGATAATTCTTTTGAACAACTAGACTGATTTCATTGATTACACACTGTTTATTAAACTTTAATGAATTATCATGACACGCTATGATAGAAATATCAATTGTCTGGTCATTCAATGTGTATTTCATCTCTACAATATCATACGTATATCTTAATTTCAATTTAAATCTTCATCATGGACTGAGGTGGTTAAGCTGCATCAAAAATCAACTGAATTTTGAAATACGAATCAATAAATCCAAATTCGATGATCAAAATATACCTTGTTCACTAAGAAACTTCAGTTTACCTGGGTTCAGCTCTATCTAGATTTATGAGTACACGGTGGTCAAAAGTTCCAACTAAAGACAAACCAGTTTTCTAGTAATTTCCACCGGTTTCCTAATAGATTCTCTTTTGTGATAAAAGTTATTTGCATTTAACGAGGTTGGAGTTCACAATCTAAGAATATCTGTATTTTCTTAAATAAATACCATAGCAATTATGCTAATTCATGTTAAAACTGACTCACCGAATTGTACTTAAAAATAAAATTTTCTTTATCTAAATAGTCCCTGATCAGTTTAAGGATGTAGGTCTTTCTTTCATATTATATTATAAACAAAACACATCAAATAATCCAGTATAAACTAAACTTCTTTATCACAAATGTTTTTATTCAACATTTAATGGTATGCTTGGACACATATGAAACAAATGGTAAGATTAAAATTTTATTTGAAGAATATAATGGTAATAAATTTATAAAATGGTGGTTGGAGGTAGT
Organism: Schistosoma spindalis; assembly: GCA_946903255.1. Classification (NCBI taxonomy): domain Eukaryota; kingdom Metazoa; phylum Platyhelminthes; class Trematoda; order Strigeidida; family Schistosomatidae; genus Schistosoma; species Schistosoma spindalis. Next base: position 24,568,526 of record OX336420.1, on the reverse strand, counting down.
CAACAGGAGACCTTGGATTCGGGTTTCCTGTTGACTACCTCCAACCACCATCTAATCTCAACATAGTGCACGCAATGTTGAGTCACCTAGACTAGTGGCCACATTACAACTTGGTCGATAGCATTCAATCTGCACTAAGAAGGACTTGACACACATGACACTGATCACCACCCAGTGATCAATCAATTGTGAATAGATTTATATAAATATGAATTAGTGTGGTATAAATTCAACCATCCTATGATTTTCGTACACAAACTATATTGTTGTATACAATCTATAAGAGTTGTAAGAAGAATAAAGCTTAGTAACTAGCAATACTATAATATTGGTTTATCGACTAGTTTAAACGATAACAACATATTACAACCATGGGTTTGAATGATCCCTTTGTTGATAATCAGGACTAGATTGTGAACAGACTTTTTTGATATATATATATATATATATATATATATATATATATGCGTTCTTTAGGGATTATCTTGATTTAGAATAGATGCTTTGTAGCTAGCAGTGGAATTCCTCCTTTCGTCCTATTCAGACTAGTCGGCTCAGTGTTGATGTTCCTAATGATACATGAACTAGGAATCTTTCGTTTCAAACATCAACATGATATTCACTGATTTATTGAGTCCATAAATCTATTAACTTGTTTGAAAGGTATGATGCTTAAATCGTTATTAATAAGCATAAAACTATCCATCTCTTATATTTTCAGTTATCATTTAGTATTTAAACAGGATGAGAGTAATAAAATTGACAGAATACAATGAGTTTATTGTTATTCGTACATTTCTCTCCACCTACATACAAGCTAATAAATTTACTTATTGAGAATCATTAACATAAATTGGAATTCGAAAAGAAAAAAAACGAAATTTTTATCAATAACTACCTCTTCAAGGGTTTATAAAAAAAACTTTATTAAAGGTTTAGTTCTTATCATTATTTATATTTCAGACAACTTATTTGTTAATGATGAACAATCCATTTTTCTGAATTCTAAATTATGTTAATAATTTACAATAATCAATTAGATTAGCTTATATGTAATTGAAGAGTAAGTTACAATATACAATCAACTAATTGTATTCTACAAATGTTGTTATTCCTGCTTTGTTTAAATTCGGTAATAGGACTGACTGTTATTGGCATACATTGGACCTACTGTTTTTTATATGTCAATAATTTTACAGTTATATGTATGTAACTAGATTATTTGAAATGTATTAATATGAATAGATCAGATTTTTTCAGATCAATTCTATTATCTCATTATTTTTTTGAAAATGAACCTTTTATCGATCATGATATTGTTTACTTAAATCTTCCGATTGATATTCAGGACTGCAATTGATCAATCTGTTCGAATCTCAGAGTGAACATCAACTCTGAGATGCAAGTACACCTAGCTGACGAGTCCTAAATAGGACGAAACGTGCATCTTGAATTCCACTGCTAGCTATTATTCATTTTTGCTTACATTAAATCATACATTTCAATCATAATTAATTCATGATACTTTGAACAATTTGTTAGTATTATTAACAGAATTTAACAATAAACCCAATTGTTCATTTAATATAATAGTTAGATTATATCATTAAATACAATTTTGAGAAAGTACACAAAATACATCAATGTAAAAGTGTATCTTCCGGAGGTGATTATAAAAAATTATATAGAAATAAGTAGTAAATATTACAATTTTACATTGTTAAAAAGATTAACAAATGATAGTAAAAATCACTGTTTTTTTCTGAAAAAAATCTATCCCCCTATTGCTAAAACAGTTCATCATATCACTAAGCAATCTGTAAAACACGGAAGGTGGGGGTGGAGTGGTAGTTCTTATAATTTAATCGGATAATTTTTTTCTGACCATAAAAGTACTTTGAGCGTCATAGAAAATAAACTTTATAATTTATATATTTTAAAATGAATTAGCTGAATATGTATTTCTTTAAACGGATTAAATTAGTTTGACTATTTTCTAAGGATAAATAGTATGCTTTAACAAAGTAAAAATTAGTTGACTGTAACTATATATTTACTCAATAATCGAAGGATTATCTCATATAGGTAAGTAAACTGAACTAAATCTATGGAATATAAAATACAAGAAATACAGTCAATTTTGTTTTAACCAACGAACTAAGTTGAATTGTCAAGTAATCCGGGATAAATTAAGTATTTGTAAATAAATGTAAAGAAAATTAATGAAAGATGGGTATCCAAGAAGAAAAACAAACCCGAAGGGATATGGTTTATTAAAAGAATTTTGTATTGTACAATTCATCAATCAGCATTTGTTAATAACTGAAAAGTTTGTTTCTATTTCAATGTAGATATTTTGAAGATTGTTTTGAAAGAGACATTTTCAGTAGTAAAATAAGAAGTAGACATCTACATTATTTATAAAATATATATATCATAATTTAAAATAAATGAGATGTTGAATAATTCATCTTTTCCGACTTTTAAAATAGTACTTAGCTCGAAGATGAATAGTGACTAGTAGTGGAATCTAGAACGCAAGTTTCGTCCTATTTGGGACTCTTCAGTCGGGTATACCTGCATCCTAGGGTTGATGTTTACTCCTGGACTCGGACTCAGTACTGTCCCCGAGTGAACACCAATTCTTAGATACAGGTATATCTAGCTGACAAGTCTCAACCAGGATGAAAACGCTAGCTATTATCCATCTTTGCCTATATAGCTTGTGACTTAAGGCTATATCGAGGCGATCCTCACAGGATGTACATATGCTAATAAGTGATTGATCAATAGCAGTCCAAAACAACAATGGGACGATACAAACAAACAACACCAAGTGAATTTAATAGTTAGCTCGTGTTTTAAAAATTCAACTCATTCATTCATTTTAGAACTCTCCATTCTCTAACTCTTTGGGACATTTATTTTTTGGCATTAAAAACTATCATTTCAAGTAGATACAGCTTACTAGTCCTAAATAGGGAGGAACCTACTGTCTTGGGATCTACCACTAGTCAAAGTACATTTATTCGAAAACTGTCATGTTGAGTTTAATCAAATGGATAACGTACAGTTGTGTATTCTCTTTTTTTTTGTCAAAAATCATTGTTTAATTCATTATTTAAAAAAATTATACTTGAATATCATAGACAGAGGGTATTATGTTTCTTAATACTAAAATAGTGAAATGCACTAGTCATTTAACTTGAATATAACATTGTAGATTAACTTAATCGAATACGGTTTGTCCTGAAAACTAGACAATATCATGTTAAATACTATTCAAAGAGAAATCAAAATTGTGGGTTGGTTATTTAGAAGTTATTTTTATCACAAACTAAAGACCAAAAAGAAAACCGGGAAAGGCTCCGACACATGTTTCGTCCTAGAAACCTGATGTCTCATAATGTGCATCCATCACGTCAGTACATGATAGGAACTTTTTTGAAAGTACATAATTTTTATAAATACTTTATTGTCTTTTCGGATGGATAATTAACATTTGATATTTCATGTAAGCATATTCATACTAACTTGAGAATTCTTTAAATCCGATTTTACTAAAGCAGGAAAGTTTTGGGAAATAGGAGACATTTATCACCATATTTTAAATTTTTTCTTATCAAATGTTCACTGTTTTTCAACTTTATGAATTCATTACTAATTTTTTTTATTGTTGAATTCATAAATCGATGTAAGCTGGACAACAATTGAAAACCTGGAAACACTGGACAGCCATTTCGTCCCATTGTAGGACTCCCCAACAGTGTACAACCACAATCCCGCACCCAGGACCTATCGGTCTCGTGCGCGAACGCTTAAATTTTAGACCACTGAGCCGGCATTCAGCGGTTCGAGCCCCGCATGCGGAATCGTGAATGAATACTGTTGAGGAGTCTCGTACTAGAATAAAACGATCGTTTAGTGCTTCCAAGTTTTCAGTGGTGATCTCATGAATCCAATCATTAGAATCACCACAATCTACACATATCCCTATTATGATAATATTTTCTTTCTATCAGATCAAAAAAAGGCGCATACAAACACTTATCATATTTCTGTAGCCCCACATATAGTACTAAACATCTAATAACTTTATGCAGTATCGAAGTATTCCTTTTATTACTCACAAAATAATCAAGTTCCATCACATTGTATTTATTATTTCACGCTAAATTTACCTCAAACAATTTATTACTCAAGTACTCAATTTTAGACAATTTAAAATCTGCTAGAGTATGTCCATTTGATTTGTTGTTTATAATTAGTGTATGAGCTAGCACAAATGTCAGTCATTTCAAGTTTCCGGAAATCACGTTACTAGAGCAAAACGAAATTCACAAGATGAAACAAACCATAATAATTTATAATGAATGGAATTGGAGAATGAAAAGTATTAGATAAAAACTTAAGAGTCAAAGAAGCATAAATAATGATTGCATATACTCAATTTTGACAATTTTTATTCCATATCTTACTAGGTCGTCGATAACAGACATTAACTTTTTCAGTCATAATCACAACGTTAGTCATATTTGACACAGCCCTATAATTGACGTTTTCTTGAGGGGTACTGTTATGTTCTGGTCTTATCATTAACCTGCATTTATTTATTCTAATTTCATACTGACTTAAGTAACATTGTATGAGAAATTCCTTAAACACTTTAGTAGATGATGATTCACAGCCACGCCAGCTGACCTATCACATCTACTTAACGCCCCATAAATAATTTCAGCATCACCGACTCAAAGGTTTCAGTATACCCTATAAATTATTTGAAAATATATATCATGCAAAATAAGCAGTTTACAGATGTTAACCGTCAAAATAGTATATAGTGAGACGTTGTAGTATGATTTAATAGGTCGGCTTATATCTTATTTTGATTATTTGGTAGCATAAATTAATGGAAATCAAAGTAGCCTCATTCACGTGTACAGAAATGAGTGCATAAGGTTTGATGAAGATTCCAATTTAACTGTGGTAGTGGATTGACATCACTAATTTGCGCCTAATGACCAAACTGGGAATCTCTCTCACGTACATAGAGCTAAAGGGTCACAGTTCAGAACGGAAATTTTCATAAGGTTATTCATTTAAAGATTATAAGGAGAGTCAGATTTGAAGTATAACTTATGCCTTCATATTTCTTATTGCTATACCTGTTCTGTCTAAGACCTAGAAGATATGTCTTGATTCAAATCATAGGCAAAATAAAAAATAAATATTATATATATATATATATATATATATATATATATATATATATATATATATATATATAATGTATAGCCATGTAAAAGATAAGTACATTTACAAAATGAATTCTTCATAGCATTGGTCTATCTAACTCATTGTGCATGTTTACTATGCTTGTTTGATGAACTCCTTGAACTAAGTTATTCATTCATTCATCATAAATTTTAAATTCTTATTAATATCAAAGTTGTTAGATTAAGACATTTTTTCCTTATTTATCATAGTAACATTATGAAAGGCGGATCATAAAATTCTATTTATTTTTTATCAATAACCAATAATAAAATGAATATTTAGTTGAATAAGATAGTTTATGGATATTTGTTAAGTTTAGACTTCATGGAACTCTTTAAATACCTAACAAGGAACTAACTGATGTGATACAACTTGTTATTACAAATAAAAATAGTATATATGAGAGATGAATGTAATGCTCTTAGTAAATACACATTGTGACAAATGTATTAGATAGTGAAATAGATTTTTCAATTTTTTGTTTTATTATTTGATAGTTTAAATCTGTTTAAAATTTAAAGTTAAACGTTCTCTTATCTTGGTAGACACTTTGATTACAATGGTAATACAGTATGTTAACTTTTATTATAATGAGAATGATCTAATATCTATGTTGTTCCAGTATAATCAAATAAGAAAGTTAGGGAAATGATTAAATCATGAATAACATTCGCTTTTTATTGAATTATTTGCTCGAGTAACACTCGCACACACACGACTTATTAAGTTTGAATATTTAAAAAATGGTTGTTAAATTATCCTATAAACAAAGAGCTACACTATAGACGGTCTTATTTGATACAGTCTGCAATTCAACAATTATATCAACCAACAAGTTAAATCAGTCAAAAAATGTTTTATTGTCATAACAGGAAAATTCATTGCAATGTGTTTTATAACTATTGATCAGATTATCTATCTATCCATCTCTCTCTCTCTCCATATATATATATATATATATATATATATCTTTATAGGGATATGTTTGTTTTATACTCCTCATAACAGTTGGATTTGTCTCGATTGGATTTATACACAAATGTCATGTAGAATTATTTTCGAGATTTGTTTATTAAAGACTAGGCGTTATTTATGACCGTTTGCATATATACATATATATGCGTAATGGTGATAAATTTAAGCTTAATCGTAATAGATGATTTAAAACGATTAATAATAAATAAGAAAAAAATCTTGAGAAACGTAGTTTATACTGATTAAAAATATTAACCAATCTTGACAGTACACCCATTTGAATTATATATATTTATATATAGTCAGAATGAAATAGAAACGTAAATTAAAGCTGAATAAGTTGAAACACGAGTGTGGATATTAACTCAGAATAGAATGTTACTTTATTCATTTGGATGGTTACTAAGATTCCTTGATATAAATTATTCAAAGCTAAATATACTTCGACAGAAATTTATAAGTGTATTTCTGTCTTCGTTTATACACGTTAGATAGTGTGTTAAGTTGAATAACGGAGCTTTAAAAATCAATTCGTGATCAACTACGAATGAAGTAGGTTAGTGTAGTTTAAAGTTACAATACTTCTTGAAATAATGAATCTACTGTGAGAGGATTGATTGAAAAATATGCTAATAGTAATCATATCAACTAGCAAATTAAGTTAAGTTTATATTTTTCACAACCGTTTATCATTTAAGTCGTTGATTTTTTATGCTTAAACACTATAATTTTACTATAAATTCTGGTAATACATCGTATTGTCCAATATAATTAGTTTGTTTTATTTTGTTGTAAGAGCTTACGACTCTCAACTACTGAGTTGCAAGCTCGAATCCTACTTATAAATAATTATAAGCTATTGTGTAGAATTATCAATCATCATTTTTAATAAAAACATGTCACTGAAATCCGAGTTCATAAACTTTGTACTCGACTAAAACATTAGGCTATTTTGTTATTATTAGTTACAGATTATTTTCTAAATCTTTACATTTCAATATATGAAAGTAATCTTAGAACATATATTTGAGTACATTAATCATTGCAAAATTATGTTCAAAGATGGATAGTAGCTAGCAATGGAATCCAGGACGTACATTTTGTTCTATTTGGAAATTGTCAGCTAGATGTACTTGCATCTCAGAGTTGATGTTCAATCTGGGGCTAGAACTCAGTACCGTTCGTTTCAAACGTTATCGTGTTATCCACTCAGCTACTGAATCCTGATAGCCACTTGCTTGTGCATTACAGAATTACTTCATATTTAACTTATCTTTTACTCAAATTGTATCATCTATATTTCTTTACTTTAGTTTTTCTGCTAGACAAAACATAACTTGTATCTAAGTAGACTAAACTAAGAATAAATGTAGCCATTCGATTTTAAAAGTTACACTATGAGTCCATTAAGAATAATAGGTATAACAATATTTGTAGTGTTTGTATAAAAAAAACCCAATCCATCTATCATGTGTTATAGTTCGATTATATTGTTTTTAATGTCATATTAAATTTGTTAGAGTTTATGTTCTAGAACTTTATATTCAAAAGAACATATAATTAACCTAATTTGAAACTTACTACTTCACATATTTAACATAACTAACAAAGGGTAAATAATTAGTTAACTTAGAAACCAATTAAAAATTTATGTAATAACATTTGGAGTTATATGTTTGTTGAATGAGGGCTACAATTCACATATATCTGAGGAAATTTTTCCTGATGGAGAGAGGTATGAATCTACAATTCAATAGTTGAAAGGTATATCAATTAAACACTAATCAATGATCATATTAATATATATGAAAATAATCTAATAAGTGATTATTTTCGTTGGAAAAGAATTGCTTCTTGAATATTTCACCACTAAATTATCTATTGTCTGTTGATTAAATAAACATATAAAGTATATTGTGTATTAGCACAATAATACTGTTATATAGCGATACGAATTAACATTGTTGGTTTTACTACTGCTACCATTATTTACACTACTGCTACTGTAGTGAACAACAACACGACTGGGAACAATCGAATGTATTTGACACGAAATAACAGAGCATCTCAATAAAATCCGAGAACCATATAGTAAATTGTTAATTTGCAAAATATCAATCCATCATATCAAACTTGACTGTTCTTGTTGCAAAAATCAATCCATTGTCCCCGATTTTATTGTTCATGCGTTTTCCCGTTCTTTTCTCATCGACCTTCTACTGAAATATAGTCTATGCCTGACTACCGTTATATACTACTTGTATGGATATAGGTAACCCACACCACACTACTACTTTAGTGAACGAAAACACAAGTGTAGACAATCGAATATATTTAAATACAAATATACAGAACATTTCCGTAAAATCTGAGAACTATACAGTAAATATTTCATTTTAAAAAATATCAATCACTCGTCTCAGACTTCATTGTTCTTTCATTTTCACACCAATCGTTCTCTGTTCTCGTTCTATTTTCTTTAATCTTCTTAACTTTGTGCCTCCAGGCATTTCACTTTTAATTGATGATACATACTACTTATATCTATCGATATCTGTAGCACACATCACATTACTACTCCTACTACTACTACTACTACCATTACCGCTCCAATTAAAACTACACTCATTAAATATACTCCTACTTCTATTACTAAAAATATCGTTAGTAGTAGGAAATCACATTTAGGTTCAGAAAATATATTTTTTTCCTAACTTTACATGTCATACTAATTATGTAATACTTATCAATGAAAAAATGTAGTTTAATTAATTAACTGATTATATTTTGTTTAAGTTCTAATTAGAAATAAGTACTACTAATTATTTTGACATTCATGTAAAATTAATTAGCAAATTATCTTTCATTTATACAATCGTTAGTTATTTTGATGATTGTCTGTTCATATAAATGTTATAGTTAACTTTTCAGAAGTGGTTTTGTGAAGATTTTAGTAATTTTAATGGTTCAAATCATGAGTCAGTTGAAGCTAGACCACCATGGAAAGCCTAGAAGCACTGAGCGGCCGTTTCGTCCTAGTATGGGACTCAGCAATGCACATCCACGATCCCTCTCCCCGTGAGATTCGAACCCAAGACCTATCAGTCTCACGCGCGAGCGCTTAACCACTAGGCGACTGAGTCAGCATCCGACGGTGTTAATGTCTAGCATTTATCTATAGTACTTTGAGTTTATAATGTCTGTTGTAACATTAAAATGTATAGACATGTATGTCATAAAGAGTTTGTTTACTCGTTTATATTTTTCATCTTATTTCTATTCGTTTGAATTTTGTCTGAAATTTTTTTGTGAATATAAAAAAGGAATGAAATGAAAATAGAAGGAGATTAAGATAATTATGTACTTTATTGTCAAGGTTTTTATTATATTTTTGTTTGTTCGCTCTACTAATTGTAATCGAATGTACAATAGTGCAAATTTAATTACCTAGATGTTTTAATGATTTTTACACGTCAAATCATTGAACAAGATATACTTCTTGGGTGAAATAGCGGATTTCAAATGTGTCGCTTCTTCTGTATGATTATCTAGATGGAAAAGAAACTTTATTTTTATTTTCAAAAGTTCAACGTACATCTAAATCTGATGTGAAATCTATTGTTGAAAGCATTTGAAGTATAAAGGTAAAAAATTAAGGGTTAGCATTGTATGTTTGTGTGAGTATTAAGAATACAAAAGGAAAGAAAAATATAGACCATTAATGTATTATTTTCACTGTATTTATTTCCGGTATCAACCGACTGAATTTAACTAGCAAAGCGTTAGAATAGTTTCTTTTATCTTTAAATGATCATTAATTCAATGTATACACTAATATTTTTATGTTTCTTCAGTGTAAACTATACTCACTTACCTGGATACAATCTTTTTCACTATCGACTCAAGACTAGTTCGATATTTTTTTTTCGTAGTTTTACCGATAGAATAGAAGATAGTAAAAACAATTAAAATATATACATTGATTTGATATGTAACCATATTACTATGATGCTTACATTCATTTACATTAGTGCAATGATATGTTTATTGTTATTGCTATAATAAATTTGTAAAACACACTAGTATAAAATATATTAAGTAATGATCTAATTCAAATAATCAACAAATATAACTACAGTTTTCAATAGTGATGTTAATTATAAAACATATTTAGGATAATGTAAGCATTAAATTTATGATTTGAGTAGTATGTATTTTTATATCAAATGAAAGTATATTTATATATTGCAGTCAAATTATTTTTAATCAGGATTTTTTTTTCTACAAAGAGAATATTAACTTTCATCGTAGTAAAAAAGAGAATTAAACTTAGCTTAGTGAGATTTCTCATGAGGTATTGTAATCATCATGACACTATAAAATCATCTAATTTCAGTTATCTAAGGATACGATGAAAATTAGAAGATAGTCAAAAAGATTGAGTATTAAAATAAAGAAGATTGATTCAGAGAAAAGTTTTCATTTCAGTCAATTCATTTTCATAGTTGTACATTCGCAAATGTATACTTTTTAAAAGTACTGTGATGACAATAAAAGTGACAATAAAATTCTGCTAAACATGGTGACAGTAAGGTAAAATAAACAAAGGCATAAAAACGTCATTTTTATTGAGAAAACTAATAAAAATTTTGTTATTGAGGCCTTGAACATTCATCATGAAGAATAATAAAGAAATTATGACTCGAAAGTGAATGCTGAGTATGACAAGATAAAACGTTGACATTAAGATGAATGGTAATCAGAAGAATCTTAGAAACAGAAATAAATCAGTTGAGGGTGAAAGGTCCATAGAGAAGAAAATAGGAGCGAAGGAAATGGCTACGAAAATTGCCAGAGATTATGATCATGGTAAAAGTAGAGGTAGTATAAGTTTCTTTTGTTCACACAATCCTGGTTTTCCAAACTGTATAACAAATGATTCGGGAATGATAAAAAGACGGAAGCTAACTGTCTTTGGCAGCTTTCTACTTGGCTTTTAAATGACTTTGAACGCAGTCCATTTTAGTCGAATGACCTGTATCTACAAGGTGTTCATTTATCGAGCTCCTTATTGAATAATTTCCGCATTCTTTCAGTCAGCATTGAACGACCGATATACCTCGCTCCACATGAACAAGTAAATTGATAAATGCAAATGAAATTGGTCAGATGAGATATATTGTACTTTAGATTATTGCTGAACATTGATCGGTTGAAGTACATTAATCGCAAAGTTGCTGCAAAGAACGTTCTGTTGAAGGAGTCGGAAATCTTCCTCTTGAAGATGTCTGTAGCTATATCACCTTGAAAACGGTCGTTCATATAAAAAGTTTTCTTTGGAACGGAGGCTATTCGTGCCTTAGGAGGTTTGAGTTTCAATAAATAACGATGGATACCCGTTTTATTAAGTATTGTATTTAGAAAATTCAGTTCATTATCTATTACCTCATGATTACAAATTCTTTGTACTAATATAGCGAGGGATATAACTAAATTTTGCTTTCGACTAACGATAACCAACCTGTGAAAGCCTAGTAGCTGGTCATTCCACATGAGTTTCCTGTAAATAGATCTTCTTACAGTTTCATCGTGTTTCATTGTCATTTTCATATTAAGAAAGTGAATACGTAGTTTGTTTTGCAATTCCGCACCAAAACCTTTTTTATATGAATTTCAAGGTGATATAAGTACAGACATCTTAAATAGGAGGATTTTCAACTCATTCAACAGAATGTTCTTTTCAGGAACTTCGCTATTAGTGTTTGACCGATCAATGTTCAGCAGCCGTCTAAGTTAGAAGTAAATCTTAATATGTTATTGATTTGTTTCATGACATTGTGGTGAATAACGTTCGAAAATGTTCATCTCTTAATATATATATATATATATATATACGATAGTCGTAGCCTTAAGGCAACGGTCACTTCATTCTTTAACTAGATACGAAAAAGAAATTAACCTCATAAAAATTAATCAGATTCTGTTGTTTTTTTTGTTTCTTGATAGAACTCATTTATTCCTTCTTCTATTATTCATTTTTCTAATACTATCTACTTAGGAAAAAAACAGAGATGAAGAGAGATAGAGAGAAGGAGAGAAAGAGAGAGGGATAAAGAAAGAAACAACTGTTCATTTATTTTATGAATAATTAATCAGATTAGGAGAAAACGCGCATACAAAATACAGTAATAATTGAAGAAAATATCAATTTATTAAACTAACCCTATTAATTCTAAGAAAATATAATATTAATAAAGTAAAAAGAATAATCAAGAGTTATATATGATTTAACTTATAATATCAGAATTTAATTCAATACAATTAATTATTTGGTTTATTTTAATTTTCACTAAGAATAAATTACCTAGAAACTATGAAAAGAATCAATATCTAAAAACAAAAAGTTTTTTTTTAATTTTTCTATTAAAGTCAATATTTTTTTTCTATCATGGGATTAAGATCATAGTGATAAAAAAACCAAATATTACACTAATGAATAATATTTAACCAAATGATTTATATCTTATTATATAATATTATTATTTATTTATAAAGGTAGGTACAAATAAGTTTGAGTTTTTGGGTAGTAACAAGTATGAAACTGGGTTAAATTGTTGTTCATTATGATTTGTAAAAGTTTATTTTTAAAAGTAGTATAATATAATTTTAGATAAAACATTGATTACTGAATGAATATTTAAGTTTTAATGATAATACAAATGGATTATACACATTATTCATATTTAATAATTGAATTTAAACTTGTATCGATGAATAAATGGATCATGTTTTTATTGGATTAACTTAAATAAAATTTGATAGCAATCATATTAAATCAATAAATTGATGAAAGTTGAATATCACTATCGATTAAACTCTAATATAATACTTTAATGAAATTATTTACTTTGTGAGATTGTAATACCATGATTTTAGCCATATCTAGTGTCACTAATGCATATTACTGGTAATTTTTTGAAAAAAAATATATAAAAATGAAAATGTCTTTGTGATGTTTCTCACCGCTTTATCATTTCTCAATTGATTTTAGCTTGTAAATTAAACTTATTTTAAAAAAAACTATATAAGGCACTTCAAACGAATTCGGTAAATTTTTAATATTATTACATCAATATGATGTATAAAAATACTTTGATCATTTAGATAAGACCATATGAATTTATACTATTGACTGGGTTAGTATTTTTAGAATCTCGCAAAGTGGGATCGTAGATGCGCACTGCTGAGGAGTCCCATAACAGGACAAAACAACCGTCCAGTGCTTACAGGTTTTCCGTGTTGGTCTAGCTTCTATTGACTCATGATTTCAACTATTGAAACTACTATAATATTCACAAAATCCCTTCTGATATTTCTAGAACTGTTTAAATCTATACTTTAAAACTTATTTAGTGTAAGAGGTATCAGTCTATACTGAAACCGTATTTAATTTTACAATGTAATTCCAACTATTTATTAATCGAATATATCTTCATAATTGACTATAGTGGAAAACTGACCTCTAATACAAAAAAACGTATTTACAATTTATGAATTAAGATTCAATATATGTGAACAAAAAACAATCAATTAAAAGTGTATTGTATTATATTTTTACATGCAACATTAACATGGTACTTTTTAAATTTCTAGCGATTGATGACAAGCATAGTAGGTAATATTTAATTTGTATAACCAATACATTTCAATTTCAACAGTTGAATTCATGAGTCAATCTACATTAGACCACCATTGGGAACCTGGAGGAACTAGACGGTTGTTTCGTTCTAATATGGGACTCCTTATAGACTGACTCATGAATACAACTATTAAGATTGCTACCCTTGTTCTGATATATTTCAATTTCATATCATTGTTTAACTCTATCTTTTACAAATTAAAAAAACATGTACTATTTTACTTAACATCACCATTATTCTTATTAACAAGAAGAGTGTAAGTTCAATTATACTGAAGTATATATATTAGAACAAATGGACGAAACAGTATGTCGTATTTTTTATAAATGACTGAGTTGCCACATTTTACCACTAGCTGTTTTAAGTTTCATCTAAAAAGTATATTTATGCTACATTTGACAGTACATCAAAGATTAAGTCGTTTAAATTATGTAGAAAATTTATTTCTTATCGATCTGTATAAATATTTTGTTTTTCTTACTGAAATACAAATACGAGAAAAGATAATGTAGTGCTCTCTGAGCTGAATGGTTTGGTCGTGCACAGAACTCCACCAAAATCATCTGCCTGAGCTACAAATCTTCTCCAAAATGTAGTGCGGATAATTAAAAATGTTATTCTTTGTAAAATATCATTCATAAAACTGGAGTACGGTTATTTTATCATGATTGGTTGGTTATTGGTGTTATCTGTTAAAAACCTACAAGAATTGATCAAGTTAAAGAATAAACAGAAAACCTTTAACAGTTTTGGTGAGCGCGACTCTAACTAGCCATTGAATTAAAATCCAGTGATCTACTGGTTCTTAACTAACAAATATTCTCCGACAGATATTGGAGTTCATAAGAACAAAACTTATTATGATACAAATTTATTTTATTAAATCACTTTAGTAATATTTCTATAATATTTGGTTATGATTAAATTACTATTTTCTATAATCATTAACTGACTGTAGTTGATCAATATTTGCTTATAACATTTTTTACATTTCAGAAGAAGATCGTCGTATATCTGGTGCAGTTGTAGTTGAAATTGAAAAACCAGCCAATGAAGATTTAGGAATTAGTTTAGCACCATGTCACGAAGTGAAAACTGGTCAAAATGCATTTTTCATTGATAATATCAGACAAGGAAGTATAGCCGATAGGTAAATCAATAAATTAAAATTGTATTATTTTTAATATCTACTAACTGTTATAGATTTCTAAGCTAATTAACATAAATACTTACATAATAATATTAATGGCCTACTTAATCATGATTACTTTGACTATACCTTTAAAGTTTAATCTCTTATCTTAGATATTTATGTAAGTAAACAGTAGGGTAACATATTAATCCTTCTCTTCTCCTCAGTCTTATTTTACTCTACTTCCAACATTTCTATCATCTTGTCCAAAATAAGTATCGCTGCATCGTCTTTTAACCTTTACAGTATATTATAGAACTAAATATTTTATAAGCTTGTATATTAGCTTACATTCCAACGTAACAGTTAACAATGGTTTAGTGTAATACAGTTTATCGATTTAAACAATGATATTTACATAGTTCATATTAACTAATGTTTCACTTTCAGTCTATCTAACCTTTTAACAAAAGATTTTTTATCAGAATTGTGCGTTAAAACATATACTATAGCTTGACAAACACTCTTCAAATATTAGTTCAATTATATATAAGCATAATGAATGCATAGGCTGTTACATATATACAGGAAGCTAACAAATAGCCCTGTTTAATAAATTATGTAAGCTAATCAAAAAATTGAATGCTAATAAAATATTATAGCAGATTAGCGCATATTTTGTATTCAGAAAAATGAAAAACTTCGTGTATACTGTATGAAATTCCATGATATATCTGTTTAAAAAGAATCATTGGAGATAATTTTCAAATCTTCGATGTATTATTTATTTATAACTTATTTAAACACATAAACATTAGTACAAAAAGGCACCGAATACACATGTGACACACAAGTCACTTGATTTGTGTGTGGGCTATGATACTACCCGGGTGCCCGAACCGAAGCAGGTGATTTTCTTAGTGGACCACACCCGGAACCTTTGACCTAACTATCTGACCCACGATGCAATGGAGCAACGTCAGGAGATGCAGTTCCATTGTAGCTAGTGACCAACGGTTGGTTCATACGCCATTTGTTCCTCCAGGATCCTGGAACCCATGTACACCATTGGTTTGGAATCAGGGTTTTCCAACTTCCCTAGGTGGACTCTCCATGTCCACCAAACCGGTTAAAGCACCGGACATTCGCTTTTTGTGCTTTCAACTTCGTAAACAACAGTAATATTTCGAGAAGGCAATGATCAGGACTTCCCTGTCAGTGGTTGTATGCACGTGGTCATGTGAGAGCATTTTGAGAGGGTGAGCTGACTTTTCCCACTCTCGGCCGTATCAGGGCATTTGGGGGCATCAAATGTCACGAAAATCAATTAATTCATGTTAATATTATTACTTGTGAGTACTTAATTAAATTATCAAATACAAACTTATATATGCGGTGTTGAGATTTACTTTATGTATGAGCTAATAATATTACTTTATTGTCAAAACTAAGTAAAATTTGCTTTGACACTTCAACCTACTGATTTTAATTTGAAGGACTTGAGACACCTAATCGCTAAATTGCTTACTAGTTATTATCAATAATACTCTAGAACTAAATTTAATAACGCCTAATGCTTCTCATCTTATCACTAGTGTTACCAGTGGTACTTCAGTACAACATAACTTGCTGTAGTTATCATACAAATAAGCTATAACAATTTGCTCAATTTAAGTGAATAATTGTTTAAAAGTTTCACTTGTTTCATCATAGTTACTGGTTTAATACAGTTGACTGATTAGCTTATCTCTTATAAAGCGCATATACATAAATAAATACCACTTTGAATAATAGTTTGGTATTCCATAATAAAAGTCGAAAATACTATAAAAAACATCTTTAAAAACGGTTCAAAAAATCAACAAAAGCGAAATATTAAATCAGTAATTGTCGAAAATAGTTCGTTTTTATAATATTTAGTATTCGGTCTATACCAATGGGAGGCATCAATTTAATTCTTCTGATAAAAAGATTAAGATCTTGATTATTTATGCTTCATTTTAGTCTTAGTTAGAAAAACGTGATTATAAATATATGCGCGATGAATTGTGGAAATTTCAGATCTAAGTATAGGAGTATCAGTATTGCACTACTTAGTCTGAGGGAAATATTTCACATTTTAACTTATAGTCACCTTGCAATTAAGTTAGATTGCATTTCTAACTTAACAAATCAGCTAGTAATATGCCTCTAACTGATGGTACTTTTTAAAAATTTGTTGCTATACAGCATATCATTCAACTGGACGTTTAGCTTAGTCTGTAAGCAGTTTTCATATGGAGTTTACATTAATTGAAGAATCACAGGAAACTAGAATGTACCACACGGTTATTTCATCCTTCTTCGAAACTTCTCATCAATAAGCATTCACAAACTTACATTATATATATATATATATATATATATATATATATATATATATATATATTTGTATTTGCAAAGTTCATTTGCAAACGAAAACTTATGTCAAGTATAATTAGGCAGTTTGTTGATTTCTGGCTGGGATAAACAAAAAACGAAATTACATTTTTTCTGCTTAGTTTGGAAATTAAGGATAAATTGGGTTTTTTTTACTTTTATTTCTTGTACTAGAACTAATAATCTAACTGCTTTTATCTAAATATAAAAAAATTCAACTTTTCTGCACCCATTTTTTTATTATATTGGTTTTCATTAATGAAATAATGAATCTAATTTATTCGGATTATATAAATTTGTCCTTAGTTAATAACATACAATTCATTATATACTTACATTTGTGCTATTTCTTCAGGTTTTTATGAATTTTCTCATTCGGCGTTACATACAAATGAAAATGAAATGTATTCTGTGTGGATTGCCTAGATATTGCCTCAAGTCATAAGCTTTATAAGCAAAGGTGGATAGTGGCTAGCACTGGAATCTGGGACGCGCGTTTCGTCCTATTTGGAGCTTGTCAGATGAATGTTCCTGCATCCTAGAGTTGATATCCACTGTAGGACTCGAAATCCAGTACCGTTTGCTTCGAACGCCATCGCGTTATTCACTTAGCTACTAAGTCCTGATAGCCATTTGCTTGTGCAATGGAGTAAAATTTTAAATTCACTTGGTGTTATTTTACTTGTATCTTTCCATTGTTATTTAGGATTGCAATTGAGCAGTCTCTTGTTAGCATATGTACATCCTGTGAGGATTGCCTCGATATTGCATTAAGTTATAAGCTTTATAAGCAAAGATACATAGTGACTTGCATTAGAATCCAGGACACGCAATTCTAAACAACAATGAGAAGATACCAGAAAATAACATCATGTAAATTTAAACTTCACCCTATTGCACAAACAGGTAGCTATCAGGACTCAGTAGCTAAATGGATAACGCGATAGCGCTTGACGCGAATAGTACTGGGTTCGAGTCCCGGACTAAGCATCAACTCTGAGATGCAGGTACATCTAGCTGACAAGTACCAAATAGAACGAAATGCGCATCCTGGATTTCATTACTACCCACTATCCATTTTTGAAATGAATTTCGCTATAAAAATATTAAGAATTATTTATCTAATCATGTTTTATTGTAAATCTTTGTGTTTTGTGTAATAAATTTAGTAAATATCCAGTTTTTTTTGTTTTTGGTATTTTCTTACTGTTTTACTAGGTCATTAGTTCACATGTGATTAGAAATTCTTTTAAATAAACAGAAATTGTAAAGAATAAGGTTGACAGAATATACAATTAATTATTCTTATGGGATAAATTGTCATGTAACACGTGTCTATGACATTTTCAATTATCATTTCTATTTTGTATATATATAACGTAAATTAAATTACAATGTTGGTATTTACTAACTAATTACAAATTACCAGTTTTATAAAAACCCCTTTAAGATAATAAATAAAGAATATTTTATTTTTCAAAGAAAATTACTTGTGTAATAATGTTAATTTGATGGTATTCTGTTTACATAATTAACTAGATTACAAATATGAAATCGTTTCGTAGTAACTATCATAAAAGGTCTGTGAAAATTACTCAGTATGATGTTATTTTACTCATTAGTAAATGGCTTTGAAATTCTTTTTGTTTGTTAGGAAAACATGGTTTTCAACTATACAGGTACTGAGATAATCATAGTTTAAGAAATCGAATGACAACTAAAAAATATTATGAATTGATTAAAGCCGGATATGTGTACATTGGAATCTAGCTAAGTTGTATTATAGGTAAAAAACTTAGTGTAAAGTTTAAACTATCGAGTAGTTTCCTACTAGGATGAATAATTTTAGGGCTCCTTGGTCATCATTAGTTAACGAGGTCAAAATAATTCATGACAAGTTTGATGTCATGCCTTAACACGGAACAGAAATGGTTTAATCAACATAATCAGTAACGAGTCATAACATGTTAGTGTGTGAAGCTTGTTTCCCGTCTAACTATCATACAGTTTGTAATTCTTTGAACTATCAATTAGTAGATACTGTTCAGAAGTTAAATTTGGACAGAACGGTTATTAAGTGTCATATTAATAAGAAAGAATGTTTCGTATAACAGTTAAATTACTGAGGGCCCATTTCACAGGAAAATGGTTCACCATGGTGATTAAAGGTTTTTGAAGTTTGTTAATGAAATATATCTTGGAGAAATTACATTATTTAAAATAAATTACACAGTAAAAGTTGCTTTGCTTATTTCAGTGGTCAGGTGACTACTTTCCATTTTTCATCATTTCTATTTTGTATACTTGTTAAGGCGAAACGGTTTTTGTTTAGTTACCAAAAACTTTGAATTTACACCAGTAGTTGATAATAACTGTTATCTAACTAAAACAAAATCATAGTTTATCAACAGAAGCTTGATTATACTGGAACAACATAGATATTAGATCATTCTCATTATAATAAAAGTTAACATACTGTATTACCATTGTAATCAAAGTGTCTACCAAGATAAGAGAACGTTTAACTTTAAATTTTAAACAGATTTAAACTATCAAATAATAAAACAAAAAATTGAAAAATCTATTTCACTATCTAATACATTTGTCACAATGTGTATTTACTAAGAGCACTACATTCATCTCTCATATATACTATTTTTATTTGTAATAACAAGTTGTATCACATCAGTTAGTTCCTTGTTAGGTATTTAAAGAGTTCCATGAATTCACATGGAATTCACAATACACTATAAAATGATTCTTCTATGTTTATTACTTCCTATCAATATAGATTTGAAATCATAATATACATAACATTGAGAATTGACCATCATAAATAGCATTTTATGATGATAATAATAATAATAGATTCAATTGAACAGACGTTTAAGCTTTTCCTAAACACATAAGTAAAACACAGATAATCCGGTTTATTAGGTTGTCTTGTTTTCGAATGGTATTTTTTCATTTTTTTCTCATTTTGGTGGGTAAATAGTTTAGTTTTTGTATTGTAGTCCTTATTTTAGTTTGTTTCTTATTCATGTATATATATATATATATATATATATATATATATCAATATACTTACCAAGAAATCTGAATTCACATGATCCTTATTGAAGTCAATATACAATTTGTGATTTTTATAACCAGATAGTAGTATAAATTTAAAAGGTTCTATTATTTCTTACTATCCTTCTAATGAAAAAGAACGACTAGTTTAAATGATATGATAATGGATTATTACATGGAATTATTGTCGATTTCATTTGATTGTTTACAATTTGTTTGGGTAATATTTTTATTATCATTAATCAATTTGGCCTAATGCATATATATATTCAAACATATTTTCTAAATGATTTAATATAATTAGACATGTTTACATTCTGTCAGTGCTTATTAGAGTAATTTGTTTCTATAGTGTTTGTGGCTTTTTAGATGGTATATGAGATTGAAAAATTAAATCAGTTGCAAAATCACTAGAAATTAATGAATTACTCAACACTTATTTCATTTTAATGTACAACTCATTAAGTTTATCCCAGAACCTTCAGGTTTCAAGATGCCATAGATTATGACCCAGTATCACTGCCGGGTATCTAATTAATTCTTCACTTGGTGGACTGTATGATTTGAAAATATTGATCATTCAACGTTGACTCTTACTTACTTACTTACTTACGCATGCTACTGCTCGTGAAGCAGCATAGGCCGCTCACCAGGATTCCCTATTCAACCCTGTCGTGGGCAAAAACGTTGACTCAGTAATCTAAAAAAATCATTTTTATAAGTGCGATATTCATTCTCATAGGTGTGATTGAACAAATAAACTATCAAGTTGAAATCTAATTAAATCTTAACAAAACTGACTAGAAACAAAATTTTAATAGTGTTAACTGGAATACCTAGTTTAATTCAAGTCATTATCGACATAACGTTCATCATAATAAAAATTCTAATTAGCATTAATTCATCTAATAAGGATTGATAGCTGCTAGCAGTGGAATCCAGGACGTGCGTTTCATCCTATTTTCGGCTCGTCGGCTGGATGTGCCTGCATCTCAGAGTTGTTCATTGTAGGACTCGAACCCAGCACCGTTCACTTCAAACGCCATCGTGTTATCCACTTAGCTATCTATCTATTTATCTATCTATATATTTTTGCTTATAAAGCTTGTGACCTAAAACAATATCGAGGCAGTCCACACAAGATGAATATATGCCAACAATAGACTGATCAATCGCATTCCTAAACATCAGTGAGAACGTTCAAGTAAATAATACCATGTTAAGTTACAAATTAAGTTAAAGTAGCAATATTATGTATTTTATGCTGGGAACATTTTTTAATTCTAACCATATCCGCAATTTTAAATCATCATTACTGATTATAACTATTAATATTGCAACAAAATCAAGTTTATTTCTTAGTACTCTGTAAAATTCATAATAATCATGTGTATTAAAATACATTCAACGTTGTTTGATTGAAATTTAGTTTTACCTCAAAGGATTTACGAAGATTATTAATCATAGTTAAACAACTACTGTAAACCAAGAATCATTGAGCAACTATTCCTTCAATTAGATTTAAAGATGATTGAATAAAATTGCAAGTTAATTGAAGCTGGATATATAAACTATTGGTTTAGTTATGGAATAATTGATCTACGAAAGATATAAGAGGCCTTAGTTTGACTCCCAGTGAAGACATAGTTCATCAGTGCTCTTAAATCCCACACAATTTAATAAAAAAACTATTCAATGCTTCCTGATTTTTTAATGATAGGACCAAACTATGATGTAACTTTTTACACAATCTAAATGACTTATTCTATGAATATTCTTTTTTTTTCTATAGATGTGGAGCTTTATTTGAAGGTGATCGAGTTGAATCAATCGATGATATATGCGTAGAAAATATCAAACTTCAAGAAGCAATGTACAGATTAAAAAATAATGGTTTAAATGTAATACGATTACAAATTGTACCAAATGCTATAATGAATTCAGATAAATCAATACAAAATAATTCAGGTAATAAATTGAATTCAATTTTTCAAATATTTTCATTATATCATTTAATATATAAATAGTTACTATCTTATTTATCTTTTTCTTTTATCTCTTTTCTTTTTTTCAATTATCAAATTGATTATGAATCTTATATGTAAAAATGTAATTACATTGTATTTGTTTTTCTCTTTTTTTGTTTCTTTCAAACTATAAGTAGAATAATAACAATAGTAATCATGATAATAATAATAAAGGAGACCATTATTGAGTGATTGTAGAAAACAAATGAAAAACATATTGATTTATTTACAGTGCGCACCCACGATCCCGTCTCGCGAGATCCGAACTCAGGATCGTAGATGCGCACTTCTGAGGAGTTCTATAATAGGACGAAACGGTCATCCAGTGCTTCCAGGTTTTCTATGGCGGTCTAGCTTCAATTGACTTATGATTTCAACTATTAAAATTACTGAAATCTCCACAAAACCCTTTCTGGAAATATTTTCGTCTTGTTGAGAAGACCCAGGAAACGATTCAAAACACCTTATCTATTCAGTATTCAATAGACGTTTCACAGAAACATCTAGAAAGTGAAAAGTCACATATCAAATTTCTGATTGAATGATTATTTTTCCTGTTACTATGTTTAGACTGGTTCTAGAACCATCCAGAAGCTCATAGTAGTCTGAAATACTATAAATACTCTAGATTTTCTGTATCTGAACTAACCTTGGAGTAAAGTGTTTTTTCTCTCGTGTTCAAGTTGACATGTAGATTTAGCCTGGAGTTTAGTAGAAGATAAAAGATGAAATGAACGTATTTCATTATTTTATTTCCTTTAAATCTTCATCATCATCATCATCATCATCATCAATCCTCAACATCCTCACGATTACTTCAATGTTAATTTTATTTTTTTGTTGTTGATAATTACAAATAATTTTAGTAATAACAGTTTGAACATGATTTTTGTATTCAACTAAGTCTCAGTCTCTTTCTCTTATTTAATTCATCCATATATAACATGAACTTACATGGACGTTGAAAGTAATTATAATTATTTTACACTAGTGAACATTTGTAGAACATTCCCATTAATTTATAAAAATCAGTTTGTTTGTGGAATAAAATGAGAAAATGCATAGTCTTCAACTAATAATATCTATAATGAAGTTACTAAATGATAGTACTGTAGTGTAGCAAATATTAATCACTGGTTTAGAGTTACATTATAAACGATGAAATTTAGTTATAGTTTCATCTATTTGACAAGTGATAAATAGACGGAAATATAAAACTTGGATTTTATTATTAAAAGTTCTTTAAAATACAAATTTATTGATTTACTAGAAAATATTTATTTACCAAGAGATAATGGTACAATGAAAATACAATAAAAAAATATTACAAAATACTTCATGAAAATTAATGTTGATAGTCATTCACTGATTAAGAAGAATAGACTAAACAACTATGAAGTACATAGTTTCAGTGAAAATTCACTTTTCCTAACAACTGTAATTGTAACTTTTATGGTTTACATATGTTTTCACGTTCAAAAAGCAAGTATTTAGTTAAAATGATTTAGGTATTTATAGACTATATATATATATATATATATATATATATATATATATATATATATATATATATATATATATATATAAGCCCGAGCGTAGCTGCTACAATGACGTGGTGGTCGGGCTTGCCTATCGTGATGACCCAACCGAGCTATATTGGCTGGAACACATGTTCCTGCAGGTTCTACCATGCCAGGCAGGTCGATTGGAGAGCGGTAAGACTAAAAGCAACAAAACCAAGTTCCGAAGGCGAGGTCGTACTGCTGACTGTACAGAGCTGTGACAGCAGTAAGGTGTTTCCCTCGGACAACCAGCATCTGCAGCGATGCTGCCTTCTCACAAGGAAGGAGGGGGTTAGAAAAGGTTGACCCTAAAAGTGTTACACCTCACCTTACCCCACGGATTTCCGTCTCCGGTGGTAAGGCCGTTTGAAGAACGGAGCTAACACATTAAAAAACTCCAACAAAAAGGCCGTGCGCGACCGGCCTCAAGCAGTTGTTCCTTGGGCTCTGCGGTCACGCACCCAGGTCGTTAAGACCAACACTAATCCGATTTCCTTTTCAGGCACCTCCAGCAGAACCCTTCCACGGTGTGGGCAACCGGGAAGTGACATATGCCCTCATACCCGTAACAGCACACGAGACCAAGTTGGTCACATTCAAATCCTTCCTACACCTCTTAATGACTCTCTTATCTCCATGACCAACCCTTCTCACGTCCCTTTATCACCTCACCCCGCTAGTGCAAGCGATTCGAGTACGCGGAACGTTATTCCTGGTCTCCTGAAACCACGTTGTAAACTACACGTAGGAGCTTTCAACGTCCGAACACCGTGCCAAATAGGACAACAGGCTTCCTTAGCTAAGACTTTAGAATCTCGATCCACCGATGTGTGCTGAGTCTCCGAGACGCGCACACAGGTTCCTAGTAGTGTCATTCATTTGACCGCACCATGTCAAAGTAACGAACTAACTCGATTTACGCTTCATGTATCTGGAAGCCCTGATGCTGCTTCCCGTGGCCTCGCTGGTGTAGGTATAGCATTGAGTCCTAGGGCAGAACTAGCTCTCTTAGACTGGATCCCAGTAGACAGTCGTTTGTGCGCTGTCCGACTAGACGGAACAGTAAGAACTTGGAAAGATAGGGACATTCATCGTCTCTGCCTACTCTCCCACTAACTGCAGCTCAGATGATGTAAAAGATGAGTTTTACAGAAAGCTTTCCGACCTTCTCCGAAAAGCTAGGCGTTCAGATGTAGTAATAGTGGCTGGTGACTTTAATGCCCAAGTAGGTAAACTAAGCGAAAGGGAAAGACACCTGGGTGGATCTTATGGTGTCGCGGCTCAAAGAACAGATAACGGCGACCGTCTGTTACAGCTATGCTCAGATAACCGCCTGTTTATCGCAAACACTAACTTTAGGCATAAGGAAAAACATCTTTTAACATGGCGACCCCTAATTCGTCTCAACGCTGGACCCAAATAGATCACATCGCTATCAGCCACCGATGCAGGGGCTCGATAGAAGACTGTCGCTCATTCTGGAGCACATACTTAGACTCAGATCATGCTCTAGTGCGAGCGCGTATTTGTCTACGTCTTGCTTGACGTAGGAAAGATGGTACAAGGAAACCCCTTAGGGTCCTACTTAATGATAGTCAAGCTAAGAGTATATTTCAGGAACAACTAGAAAAACAGTTAGGCAGCCATGTAAGTGATGCTCACCCCGAGGCAGCGTGGAATGACATCCGAAAAGCTGTAGAAACAGCAGTGATATCTGCAAGTGCGTCTACCGCACTGATAGATGCTCGTAAACTCATTCCATCTGGCTCTGAACATAACAAAGATCGGAGTCAGCTTAAGCGTAAGCTGACTAGAAGCCTACGCATTGATCGTGAACAGTGGTGGGTAGCGAAAGCAAGAGAGATGGAAAAGGCAGCGGCAATAGGTAACAGCAGGCAACTGTTTAGACTTGTTAAGGAAACCGGTATTAGGAACCCAACTGTTAGCGAAACAATCGCAGAGAAAGATGGACATATTATTCATTCTCAATCCAGGAGATTAGATCGATGGGCAGAACACTTTAGGGATCAGTTCAACTGGCCTTCAGCCACACTTCGGTTTCCCACGATCTCCAGTCGACCTGAATGGCAAGTTCATGTAAGTCCTCTTTACGAAGTTGAAAAAGCTATAAGTAATCTGAAGCGTGGGAGAGCAGCAGGCCCTGACAGTTTTACCCCTGAGATTTTTAAGGATGGTGGTCCAGTATTAGCAGCGAAATTGACTGAGGTCTTAGGTAGAATCTGGGAACTGGACGTAATCCCATCTGACTGGTCTCAATCACTGATTGTTCCAGTCTATAAGAAAGGACAAAAGTCCTCCTGTGATAATCACAGAGGAATTAGTTTGACTAATATAGTGTCTAAAATATTAGCTTCACTAATACTTCGACGTCTAACCAAAGCTTGTGAAGAGCAGACTAGAGAAAACTAGGCTGGTTTCCGACCTGGACGTGGTTGTATAGACCAGATATTCACACTACGTCAGGTTCTAGAACATAGACACACATTCAGACGCCCCACAATAATAGTATTTCTCGACCTTAAGGCGGCATTCGACTGTTGATCGTGAGGTTCTATGGCAGTGTTTGTCACTGAAGGGAGTACCAAAGAAGTACATCAACCTTATAAAGGCTTTCTACTCGAACACAACTGGTCGAGTGAGAACATATGGCGAACTGTCATCAGAACTGATTAGAATATGTTGATGACATAGTTCTATTTGGTGAAGAGACTGACAAAATGCAGAGTCTACTGACCACTCTAAGCAACAATGCAGACATGTTCGGAATGCGATTTTCTCCCTCGAAATGCAAAATGTTGCTTAAGGATCGGGTTACATCGACACCCGAACTGGTGATAGGGAGTGAAGTAGTCGAGCGTGTCAACCGCTTCACTTATCTTGGAAGTCTCATCAGCTCTTGTGGTCTGGTTTGTGACGAAATCTCAGCACGGATACAGAAGGCTCGACTAGCTTTTACCAACTTGCGTCATTTGTGGCGTAGGCGAGATATCCGTCTATCAACCTAATAACGGGTTTACTGCGCAGCAGTTCGTTCCGTCCTATTTTATGGCAGTGAAACATGACCGGTAAGAGTAGAGGATATTCGTAGGTTACTAGTGTTCGATCACAGGTGTCTTCGAAACATTGCTCGTATATCCTGGGACCAGCGAGTAAGTAACTCAGTTGTTAGGAAACGGGTACTAGGTAAGGATAGCGAATTGATTGACGAAGTAGTGAAACTTCATCAGTTGAGATGGCTGGAACATGTGTTACATATGCCCAACCACCGACTGCCCTGACGTGCGATATTTTATGGTGTAGGAGTAGGTTGGAAGAAAGCTAGAGGCGGCCAGACCAAAACATGGCACAAATCCAATAAGTCACTGACAAGTGGACTGAGCCATGTTGGTAGGTGTAGGCTGCCTGTTTGGGGTCCGCGAGACGATAGCAACCGATGGTTGGAGACCTTGAATGACATGGCTGAAAATCGTTTGCAATGGCTCAGGTGCATCCACTCTCTGTGTTATTTCAAACTCTAATCTTCTGAATACTTCATATCCTTTATTTTCTTTCCAAATATATTCCACTGGACTATACTCCTTAAATAACATCATCAAACCATAATGTTCCCTATCACTACTTATACTTTCACTACCTCTTCCACTACGGGATTTGAATTGATAACTGAATCTCTGTGCTAATGTGGTATGGCAACTCGAACTGATGTACGTACGTACGAAGTTCCACGTTGTTACTGACTGACTGACTGACTGATATATATATAAGATTATATCTTAAAGTGAAAATTCCCATTTGGACATTTGATAAATACAGAAGGAACGAATTGAGCGAAGAAATTTCTTTTCAATTAGTTTTTCATCATGGCTCTACACTAATATATATATATATATATATATATATATGATTTACAATAATGATATAATACTCATTGAGTGGACACGTTACGTAATAATTACATAATGACATTTAAATTAACATCGAGTAGTTTGGAAGAAAGATCATTATTAATATTCTAAGTAATTATTAAATCAAGAAGTTGCTATTTTGCATAATATATGAAAAGAGAAGGATATTTCGTGGACATTAACCAGTAATAGCTTTAAGAAAATAGCTATACACTGAATAAAATTAACTTTGCTACGTGTAAAATAAACTGTACATTTATAAAGCTATAAGAGAAACTCGATTATAAACAGATAGCTCCAGGAAATAGTACTCTATATATTTGAATAAGAACAGTACTTGGTAAAAAGTGAAGGTACTAAAACTACTCACCTGATTCTATCCTGAAAACATTTTAATATTTGGATAATGATCGGTGTTAAACCGAGAAGATATTATTATTTGCTGTATGAGTGTATGGACAGATTGTTCACTAAAAACATATACTTTGTTTTATTTTGATAGAATGTTTAAAATCCATGAGATCTTTAAGATCAGCAACTCCATTGAGTAGTACACCAACGGCAGCTTGTCGATGTGAAGAAGTTGAAGTGCTACTTGAGCCATATGAATATATAGGCTATGGATTTACATTGATTGCTCCAATATCAAATCAGTTTTCTCTAGAACTAACCAGTTTTCCCTTGATCGATCA
Organism: Schistosoma spindalis; assembly: GCA_946903255.1. Classification (NCBI taxonomy): domain Eukaryota; kingdom Metazoa; phylum Platyhelminthes; class Trematoda; order Strigeidida; family Schistosomatidae; genus Schistosoma; species Schistosoma spindalis. Next base: position 24,539,745 of record OX336420.1, on the reverse strand, counting down.
AGTGGATCCACGTGGACCAGCATTTAAGTAAGTAGATGTTTAAATGATAAAAAATAGCTAATGTTTTTAATATTTTACTTCAAATCGTTTAACAAGAAATTGATTGATTAATCATTTTTTAGTCCAAGTTTAATTTTCACAAATATATATATATATATATATATATATATATATATATATATATATATAGCCCATAAATGCTCTGGTACGGCCGAGAGTGAGAAAAGTCAGATCACCCTCTCAAAATGCTCTCACATGACCACGTGCATACAACCACTGACAGGGAAGTCCTGATCACTGCCTTCTCGAAATATTACTGTTGTTTACGAAGTTGAAAGCACAAAAAGCGAATGTCCGGTGCTTTAACCGGTTTGGTGGACATGGAGAGTCCACCTAGGGAAGTTGGAAAACCCTGATTCCAAACCAATGGTGTACATGGGTTCCAGGATCCTGGAGGAACAAATGGCGTATGAACCAACCGTTGGTCACTAGCTACAATGGAACTGCATCTCCTGACGTTGCTCCATTGCATCGTGTGTTAGACAGTTAGGTCAAAGGTTCCGGGTGTGGTCCACTAAGAAAATCACCTGCTTCGGTTTGGGCACCCGGGTAGTATCACAGCCCTCACACAAATCAATTGAGATTTGTGTGGCGCATATGTGTTTGGTGCCTCCTTGTACCAATATCTACGTTTTAAAATAATAACAATAATTCTTAAGAGTTTGAATTGTTACAAATCAACATAAGGAACCTGAATTTTCAAAGTGGATAACGTTTCTTATACTATTCAAAATAAGCTATATAGTTAAAAACTCCGCCTGGAGCCCCTTTCCGGGGGCTACTGCCGGTCTCAAGCCCGGATAAAGGAGGAGGGTTGGGCATGGGGTTAGCGACCCCATCCCGTAGAAAACTAACTCGCTAAAAAAACGCTAACCAGAAAGAATTATTCAAACCATTTAAACTCTGCCCTGGGAGTCAGAAGGTCTTCGTTTAGAAGAATTATGACGCCTCACGATGAACGCCGAGTTTCTTCGGAAGTCACGAGGCCGATGCCCCTTCTGACAACCAGAGCAACCATTTATTTAGGTACATGGAATGCTCGCACAATGTGGGAGACTGGGAGAGTTTTCCAAATTGCTGCAGAAATGAGGAGATACAATTTAGAGGTGCTTGGGATCAGTGAAACACATTGGACGCAAGTTGGACAACAACGACTAGCTTCAGGGGAGCTGCTGTTATACTCCGGACATGGACAAGAAAATGCCCCACATACACAAGGAGTTGCATTGATGCTGTCCAAACAAGCACAAAATGCACTTATAGGATGGGAATCTCATGGACCAAGGATCATCAAAGCCTCCTTCAAAACCAAGAAAACGGGGATTACAATGAACGTCATCCAATGCTATGCGCCTACCAACGAATACAACGAAGACGCTAAAGATCAATTCTACGATAGGCTGCAGTCAATCGTCGAGAAGTGCCCAACAAAAGACCTGACTATTCTAATGGGAGACCTAAATGCCAAGGTTGGAACTGACAACACCGGACGACACGGACTGGGAGAAAGGAACGAAAATGGTGAGATATTTGCAAATTTATGTGCCTTCAATAAACTGGTCATAGGCGAGACTATATTCCCACATAAACGCATACACAAAACCACATGGACTTCACCGGATCACACCACACAGAACCAAATCGACCATATCTGCATCAACAAAAAGTTCAGGAGGACGATGGAGGACGTGAGAACAAAGAGAGGAACTGATATAGCATCAGATCATCTCTTGCTGGTCACCAAGATGAAATTGAAACTCAAGAGGCACTGGACAACGGGGAGGACAATATCACAAAAATTTAATACGGCTCTACTTCGGGATACTGACAAACTCAATAAATTCAAGATAACCCTCAGCAATAAGTTCCAAGCCTTTCATGATCTACTCAATGGAGAAGGAACTACTATGGAGAGCAACTGGAAAGAGATAAAAGAAGCAATCACTTCAACATGTCATGAGGTTCTGGGCCAAAAGAAGCACCATCACAAGGATTGGATCACGGTCGATACACTGGATAAGATTCAAGAAAAGAGGAACAAGAAAGCAGCAATCAATACCAGTCGAACAAGAGCAGAAAAAGTCAAGGCACAGGCTGAATACACAGAAGTAAACAAGCAAGTGAAAAGGAGCATCAGAACTGACAAACGTAAATATGTGGAGGATTTGGCATTGACGGCGGAAAAGGCTGCTAGAGAAGGAAACATGAGACAACTGTATGAAACAACAAAGAAACTCTCTGGAAATCAACGTAAACCAGAACGACCAGTGAAAAGCAAGGAAGGCAAGATAATCACCAACATTGAAGAACAACGAAACAGATGGGTAGAACACTTCAAAGAACTCTTGAATCGACCAGCCCCACTGAACCCACCCAACATCGAAGCAGCACTCACGGACCTCCCAATTGATGTTGGCGCACCAACAATTGAAGAGATCAGCATGGCTATCAGACAAATCATGTGTGGCAAAGCAGCAGGACTAGACAGCATTCCAGCAGAGGCACTGAAAGCAGACGTAGCGGCAACTGCAAGGATACTCCACATTCTCTTCAGAAAGATCTGGGATGAGGAACAGGTACCAAAAGACTGGAAAGAAGGACTTCTAGTCAAAATACCAAAGAAAGGCGATCTCAGCAACTGTGACAACTACAGGGGAATCACTCTTCTTTCAATACCAGGAAAAGTCTTCAACAGGGTATTGTTAAACAGGATGAAGGACTCCGTAGACGCCCAACTTCGAGACCAACAGGCAGGATTCCGTAAGGATAGATCGTGCACAGACCAAATCGCAACTCTACGGATCATTGTGGAACAATCAATTGAATGGAATTCATCACTCTATATCAACTTCATCGACTACGAAAAAGCATTTGATAGCGTGGACAGAACAACCCTATGGAAGCTTCTTCGACACTACGGCGTGCCTCAGAAGATAGTCAATATCATACAGAATTCCTATGATGGATTAAACTGCAAAATCGTGCATGGAGGACAGTTGACAAAGTCGTCCGAAGTAAAGACCGGTGTCAGGCAAGGTTGTTTACTGTCACCCTTTCTCTTACTACTGGTGATCGACTGGATCATGAAGACATCAACATCTGAAGGGAAGCACGGGATACAGTGGATAGCTAGGATGCAATTGGATGATCTAGACTTTGCAGATGAACTGGCTCTTCTATCTCATACACAACAACAAATGCAGGAGAAGACAACCAGTGTAGCTGCAGCCTCAGCAGCAATAGGTCTCAATATACACAAAGGGAAAAGCAAGATTCTTCGATACAACACAACATGTACCAATCCAATCACAATTGACGGAGAAGCTTTGGAAGATGTAAAAACCTTTACATATTCGGGCAGTATCATCGATGAACACGGTGGATCTGATGCAGATGGGAAGGCACGGATTGGCAAAGCAAGAGCAGCATATCTACAACTGAAGAATATCTGGAACTCAAAACAATTAGCAACCAACACCAAAGTCAGAATTTTCAATACAAATGTCAAGACAGTTCTACTGTATGGCGCGGAAACCTGGAAAACTACGAAATCCATCGTCCAAAAGATACAGGTGTTTATTAACAGTTGTCTACGCAAAATACTTCAGATCCGCTGGACGGACACTATAAGCAACAACCTACTGTAGGAGAGAACAAATCAGATCCCAGTGGAGGAAGAAATCAGGAAGAAGCGCTGGAAGTGGATAGGACACACATTGAGGAAAACACCCAACTGCGTCACAAGACAAGCCCTCATATGGAATCCTCAAGGTCGAAGGAGGAGAGGAAGACCAAAGAATACATTACGCCGGGAAATGGAGATAGATATGAGAAAAATGAACAAGAATTGGATGGAACTAGAAAAGAAGGCCCAGGACAGAGTGGGTTGGAGAATGCTGGTCGGTGGCCTATGCTCCATTGGGAGTAACAGGCGTAAGTAAGTAAGTAATATAGTTAAAGATGTTCTCGCAAACCTAATGCGGTAGAGAGAGATTTTCACATTAATCAGTCATTTATTATAAGATAAATGTGGTTCGTAGTTGAAACAGCTCAGTTAGAACATATTTGATTATATTTCTGAGCTCACATCTAAAAGGAATAACTTTAGGTTCCGTTTAATTCCAGGCACAATTTGCTAAAAAGTGTCAAGTAGCATGAAGCTTTAGTTCAAGGTATTCTATTGGTTGTTTCTAGCCGATTGATGTGAAACAACTGCACCAAGATTTGGAATATCTTACTCTACAACAACAATAAATCTCTGTATGTTAATTATTAGTTTTTATTCAAACTTATCGCCTGTGTTCACAAATAAAATACTGGAATTCTAAAACTCAAGACAATTACTTTGATATTATGAGATAATCGTAGATTAAAAATACGTTTCACAATAGAGTGCACTACATTCTTTGGCATTATTGAAAAAGATGATTTGTCGACAACAGAATTCACTAAGCTAGAATTCCGATATCACGGTCCTCATCTTTGAACAATTTGTACTGCTGCTCGTTCGTCATTTACCAAGATCACTGAAACCCATATCGTTGCTGTGACATATGGACTGAAATTTAAAGACTTTTCCGTGGGAATGGTTCTTTACTAATAATAAATTGCCTACTAAAGTAGATTATTTTAAAAAAATACACTATATACCACCTTGTTTATTGTTTATTTAAACACGAAAACATTGGTACAAGGAGGCACCAAACACATATGCGCCACACAAATCTCAATTGATTTGTGTGAGGGCTGTGATACTACCCGGGTGCCCAAACCGAAGCAGGTGATTTTCTTAGTGGACCACACCCGGAACCTTTGACCTAACTGTCTAACACACGATGCAATGGAGCAACGTCAGGAGATGCAGTTCCATTGTAGCTAGTGACCAACGGTTGGTTCATACGCCATTTGTTCCTCCAGGATCCTGGAACCCATGTACACCATTGGTTTGGAATCAGGGTTTTCCAACTTCCCTAGGTGGACTCTCCATGTCCACCAAACCGGTTAAAGCACCGGACATTCGCTTTTTGTGCTTTCAACTTCGTAAACAACAGTAATATTTCGAGAAGGCAGTGATCAGGACTTCCCTGTCAGTGGTTGTATGCACGTGGTCATGTGAGAGCATTTTGAGAGGGTGAGCTGACTTTCCCCACTCTAGGCCGTACCAGGGCATTTGGCACTCTTAAGAAACTGATCTTTAAATGATCAATCATATATTTATTACTAAACTATAATATTTCTATCTTTATAAGAGTTGTAATATAGATTGTTCATACTAATTGAATTCCACAATTGTGCTATATCTACCATTACTTATTGATCATAACTTAGTTCATAATTTCATGCAGTTATTTCCGTTTATGAATTTGAATAAAGGAAGAACAAATGTTGATGCAGAATAGTACTACATCAGATGGTGGTTGGAGGTAGTCGACTACCTCCAACCACCATCTAATCTTACAATAGTGCCCGCGGTGTCCAGTCACCTAGACTGGTGGCCACATTGCATCATGATCGATAGCATTCGATCTGCACTAATAACAAGGACTAGACACGTATGAAATTGGTCACCCAATGATCAATCAATTGTAATAGTATTACATCACCCATCTTTAATTGTTTCCTCAGTTCTAACACCAATTAACCTCTGACCTGTTCTAGTATATATACATAGTTATTATTGTAAATCTTTGTCATTCTAATCATGTACATTCATTTATGCCAATTGCTTTACACTATCTCAATGTAAAAATTTTATCACATATTTGGTTGTAAGCAGCTGACGAGAAACCTCAAAATATTATGAATTCATACTATTCTGCATCAATATTTGTTCTTGCTTTAGTTCATAATGTTTGTAAATGCTGAATTGTTTATTTATTTATTTATTCTACCTATCAGAATGTGTATTAGAAACTAATATTTTTTCGTTTACAAGTAGCTTTATGAAGAAAAAAGCAAAAAAATAATCAGTCATAGTAACATTTACAAATTAATATTAATCATATTAGAAATCAATAAAATTATAAAATTGTACAATTTTGAAAAAAAAAATTTTGATCTCCTCTCTTTATATATCCGCTATAATGATCATAATTAACAAATTTCTAAATGATTTGCATTCGGTTTATTGATTTTGTTTAGTTTTTTTTTCTTCTTTTTGTAAAATAATCTTGATCTATGAATTAATGACAATTACGGATTAAAGATAGTAAAAGAAACAATAAAAATGAATTATAAATACTGGTAATTATTCACTTCCGATGAATAAATAATAATTAGAATTGAAATGAATGAATGAATGGATGAATAATGCTATTTTTTTATTGTTATATTAATTACGGTGTCAATGTATTTTCGAAAGTATTCAATGCAATTGGCATAATAAAATAATTTCAGCATTGTACTAGTGAATCATTTGAATACTTAAAAGTACATCACCATAATAATTATGAAGTATGTTTCTATAAATAAAATTAAGATGAAGATCTGTAGCTCAGGCAGATGATTTTAATAAAGTTTTGTTCCCTGAGCTAGATGGTAGATGTTAGATAGAAGCTTATCTGAAGTTTGTGTTGATGATGTTATTCAGAAGAACGTTGAAATCTCTACAAACAGACTATTCAGCTCAGAGAACAAAACTCTATCAAAATAAATAAAGCTTCTAACTACTTGAGATATGTGAATATTTAAATACCACCTCAGTGATTTGTATTTCAGGTCATTCGCTATGAGTCTTCAATGTATTAAACGTAATCTTTGGTGGAATCCTGGTTTTATACTATTGAAGAGTTCTACGCTAGAACATTTAATGCTTTCTCGTTATTAATGATTGCTTAACTACCGTCAGTCTGTAATGTAAAACTACAATATTTCATCATTTTAGGAACTTATTTCAAATTATTGTATGGTAATCAATCGTTTTGAATTCTGTTGACTTTATACTGATAAGATAGATCTATTTGAATATAAGATCATTGTTATACGAGAACATAATCTAAAGAAAATGAATTTCGAACTTTCATTTGTTTTCTTATTATTTTGTTTTAACTGACTACATGATGATTCATCTTATATCTTCAAAAAAATAAAGTAAAATATTCTATCATGCGTGAGACTTGATTATATTTATGTTATATAATTCCTTTTGGATAATTCTATTTAGACTTTTCATTGTCTCAAATATTTCTATAACATATCTATAAGTAGAAACAAGTAATATCAACTTATTCCAATCGATTATATAAAAGAAAGTGGTAAAAGAGATGTACACAATTATATATATATATATATATATATATATATATATATATATAGAGAGAGAGAGAGAGAGAGAGAGAGAGAGAGAAATTCGTGGATTAGTTGAAGTTAGACATTAACATCGTTGGATGCAGGCCAGCTCATTGGTCTAGTGTTTAAGCATTCGCTCGCCAGACTGATAGGTCCTAGGTTTGAATCTCGTAAGGCGTTATTGTGGATGCACACTATTGAGGAATTTCACAATAGGACGAAACGGCTGTCAAGTGCTGTCAGATTTTCCATAGTGGTTTACCTTCAATTGACTCATGAATTCAATAATAATATTAGACCCATTTAGATAATTAGTAAAATATATTAAAGAGACAATATTACTATATAAGATTTATGTTTATTAATTTAATTAAATATTTAATAATTAAGAATAATTCATTTATTTAAAAAAATATAATTAAATTGAATTATTGAATTATTATTTAAATGAATTTATTTTATAGGGGGTCTTATGTTTCCCACTTGAATATTATTTAATTGATGTTATTGTTATTACTGGGATTATCTTTTGAATAAATTTTAATAATTATAATGAAGAGATAAAGAAAAATGAAGATGAGAATCATTATTGAATCATAATAATTTATTTATTAAATTTTTCAAAAGTAATCGGTAGATAAAGAAAAACAAGACTGTTTTATTAATGCCTAGTGATTATTGAGGAAATATTTTGTGAATTAGTTGAAATTAGACATTAACATTGTTGGTTGCCAGCTCTATGATTTAGTGGCTAAAAGTTTGTGAGTAAAATCGAAGGTCCTTGGTTTGAATTCTGCGGGTGGGATGAGTAGTCGCATAGTAGTTCTTTTACGCTTTCCATAGTGGTTGACTCATGAATATAACTATTAAACATCAAAATGTTAAGCGTGTTCAATTTACATTTTAAAATAAATACTTTTGTATTTGTAAACGATTATACAAAAATCTATTTGATGGAATTCAATTATGCCTAATAAAAATATTTAATTTATCCGTAACCATCAATGATGTGTGTTTATACTTAATTTCGTACATATGTATATGGTATATTGTTTGAGCAAGGAATATATTCTTTGTTATTAATCAGTGATCTATTCGAAATATACAATAGTGTATTATCTTTTGTGTAGATTACTGTATACAATAATACAGCAAACTGTTTGCTTGGTTTTATTCTCTGTGAAATTGAAACGATTAAATGTATTTTATTAATCTTCCTTGATATTAACAACAGAAAAACTTGAAGATATTCATATATAACCTTATATCCATTTAATACGGATTCAGTAGCTTCCTTGTATGATACATTGAAGTTTGAAATGAAAGGTACTGAGTTCATGACTCAATGTGAACATTAGCACTGTTGGTCACCATTTAACAATATAAGTTAACCAAGTTATCGAAACTTGAATTAATTATACTGTAGTGAAATAAAACACCAGTGGGGACAATCCAATGTATTTAACAACCAATTACAGAACTAGTTAGTAAAATCAAACAACCATATATTGAATCGTCAATTTGCAAATTGTTCATCAGTTGTCTTAAATCACTCAGAATTCCCTTGTTCTTGCATTTTCATACAAATTGTCTTTTGTCTTCATTCTTTATTGTTCGATCTTCTTATCTCTCTGCCGCCAGACATTCTGTTCAGTGCTCACGTCATATACTACTTATGTCTACATAAGTAGCACACACCACAATAATACTTTTGGTTTTAGTTTCATCATTTTTTAGTCTTATAACCGTAAAGACTTGAATGTATGTTAGTGATAAAGCAATTTTAACATTCCATTCAACATTTTACCTCAATCGCGAAACATAAATGAACGTGAAATTTTACACAGTTTCGTAATCACATTCAGTTACCGTATTCGAGGGGATAAATATTAGACTGGTTTAAAGATACATCTATGCTTGTGATTAACGAGAATGTATAAATTCAGCTTTGCTGTTTTTTAGACAATGAACACAAGCCAGCATACAACCCAACAGTTCTCACCATTTTTTTATGGTTTTAATGTAGTCTCTGAAGGGCAGAAACATGTATACGTTTTTATTAGTTGATCACAAATGTCTTTAAAGTATGACATATTTTTAGAGAGGAGCACAGAATGAGTAACGCTGAGATTAAATATGGGATATCGAGTCGAAATAAAAAGTCGGCTTATGTCCTTGTTATTAATCACCTAGTGAAGTAGTATAATTATGTATTTCGCGCATGTAACATCCATGAATCCCAATGTGCTATCTTAGCTAAAATATTAATACATTTGTTAAAGACTATGAAAGTGGCTAGCTCAAGAAAGCATAAATACAAGAAATCGTTGATATCTGATTTCAAGTATAAAAATTTGCTTAATATTTGATATAGATTAACAAGCTAATAAAAATCTGTGACATTATTTAAAATTAACATCTGTACTGTAGGTATATTCATTTCTTGTGTTTTTTAAGATTAGGATTTTAATATTAATCCATACATATCATTCTGTGATTTCATTTTGAATTCTGATTCTAATATTGACATTTCTTTGGCCTTTATTATTCCTACTATGACATCTATCGTACCGATCATTTTCTAACTCTCCATACTGATAGTAAACTGTAGCAAATTAAACCTATTCACCTTAAAATATTGGATCTCATTTTAGTTGAATTCATGGGTCAATTATAGCTAGATCACAACGGAAAACCTGAAAGCATTAAACGTCTTAGTATGGAAGGCAATCACTCACTAAATACAACGATAGACGGTGGCGTAATATCATGGATTGTTTAAAGTTAAACATTAACACTGTTGAATACCGGCTGAGTGGTCTAGAAGTTAAGCGCTCACGCGTGAGACCACAGGTATTAGGTTCGTGGGTCGTGGATGCGCATTGCCAAGGAGTCCGATAGTAGAACGAAATGATCATCCAATTCTTCCAGATTTTCTTTGGTGGTCTATTTTTCTTTAACTTATGAATTCAACTATTTGATCTCATTTTATTTTTATGATCTAACAATTGGCTAACAAACTCTTCATTTGTTTTTCTTTCACATTCAATGTTAATATCCCTCTATTTTTTCAATATATTAAACCAATTTTTTATTTATCAGTTAACCAATTTAAATTTTATAGAAATTGAAAAAAAATTTCAAAATACAAATATTTTTATTACTTAATTGATTGATGATTTTCTTTTCTTGTCTTTCACTTCCTTCTTTCTTTTTCTTCTTTAATCCAACTTATTTTTTTTTTATTAGAGATATTTATTGCCAAATAAGAAAAAAAACAGATTTTAAGTTGTAGTTTTTTCAAAAAAAATTTAATAATAAAATGTTTGTTTATTTTTTTTTGTTTTCAATAAATTATGGTTATTACTCAATAAATAGAAACAAAAAATAATTTATTGATTTTTTTGATTGTTTGTTTGTTTATTTATTTTCTGGAACTTGATATACGATTTAATGCAGTATAGTGTAATTTAATTTAACTATAACATATGAATAGGGATAAACAAATGTATTTTTTTGTTTATTTTGTTATTATTATTGATTTTTTGGTCATAAGTTATGATAACAATTGCTGTTATTTTTTTCGCCATATATCAACAATATTCAGGAAATATGAGAAGATTGATCGATGTTCAGTGAAGATCATAGATTAATTTTAGTTAAGTAATCATTGATAAAAGAAACTAAAGAGTATTGAACAATTGTTTCGTTCCAATGTGGAATGTTTGGCAGTATGAATTTGAGACCTAGTTTCAATTTATATGAATTATATTTAGACGACTGAACCCCAATATGATAGTTCACAGTTCAAATCAGATGTTTATTTTGTATCTAGGTTGTTGGACATTGTCAACATAAAAAAGACAACAGATAGTTCACACTGACTTATTTAAAAAAGCTGTCTTCTTCCATTTGATTTATTTGAGTTGTTTTTTTCAAAGTCAACCCATTTATTCTTATCTTTAGGGGGAAAATTTATTCCATAACAGTTCTCATATATCTTGCTACGAATTACTATAGTTTAATGATAAAATGACAGAAAAAACACTAAAACCTGTCCAAAATTCAAAAGTACCAATAGTTCTACCGTTTATATATACATATATATTTAAGTGGGAAATTTAAACTTTGTAAGTAGCCTTTCATGTCATCTGAATAAGGATAAGTCATGGATTAATTTCTTATCATTTTGAAACATTATTTATTTTCTATTTCAATAGGTCGAAATAAAACAATTCACTGAAAATTCCACGTTTCCTAATTATAATCACGTTATATATATATATATATATATATATATATATATATATTTCCCCTTTTATATGACTTAATAAGACATACATAGTGTACAAGTTGTCCAGTAAATAAGTTAGTAACATTATATATTTACAGTCTGCTTTCAAGCAGATTAATCACATTTACGTCAATAAATGTATATGTAGTTGGGACAACGTATGTAACCATATAAATATACAATTATAAGTACGAAAAACGGAAATTTCTAGCATTCTAAACATTGATGTCCGATTCGTTTTTAATGTTATTTACCCGAAAACTAATAGTTTCAATCAAGTATTCATTTATCATTAATCACCACTGATTATTTAAAACAATTGAAACTGCCAAACTAATCTAATTTTTCAGTAGAGTTTCTTTTAAGGTAAACGAATTAAATGTGTCTTAAGATTGCCTAATTTATAAGTCTTCCAACATTTATTATTTGATCTTTCAATGAATAATCTTACAAATTTTCTAACTATCAACTGATATTATTATTTTTTAGAGATGGAATGTAGGATATGTGTATCATCCTACGTGGGACTCACCAGCTTGATATACTTGCATCTTTTTGTTGATAGTCACGATAAGACTAGAACCTAGTACCTTTCTTTAACAGCATCAACGCACTATCAACTGATCTACTGAATCTAGGCAAATACTGGACTGTGCGCTACATAATATAAGACATATATTGTTTCAAACTGATAATGGGAAATTAGTGTATTTCTAATAAATTAGTCAAAAACATATTTGTTGTATTATTAAGACTGGAAGCTTTATTTTGAAAGTGAACAAGAACCTCTTCGGTGTGTGCGAATTTGAAATTTTTAGTCCGAATTTTTTTTTGAATTGACTGTTTGAATTTCCACATTGATGCTTAGGACTGTAATTGATCAGTCTCTTTGTGGCATATATGGATCCTGTGCAAATTATCTCGATAGTGCCTTCGAGTCCCAGAGTGGACAACAAATCTGGGATACAGGTACATCTAGCTGACGAGCCCCAAATAGGTCGAAACGTGCGTCCTGGATCCCACTACTGACCACCGTCTATATATGTTTCGAGTTAAACTTTTATTTACGTTTTTTATTTCTGAGATGATGTTTTACATTTACAACTAGGCTGGTTAATGTTTTTCGTCGTCCTACTTTTTTAATGTCAATTTAACTCTCATTCTCAGTTTCTCTTAGATCATAGAATTTAGTATTTCTGTGTTTTCATGATACTGAAAACTACTGTTAAGTATCTTACATCAGTTTCCATTCAATACGTAAACATAAGATTCTATATGATGACAGTATAAGTTAATATACTTCTGTTTCTTTTATATCGCTAGTTCCTTGTGATAATTTGTAAGTTAAACAGATATTAATATTTAAATTGGTATGTGTATAAATTAATTTTTGGTGGAATAAAATCCGTGTCGAGCAGAAAAAGGTATCAACCTCAGTAAAATGGGAGATGGTCGCGCAATTTTGTGGATTGGTTGATGTTAGGCACTAACACCATTGGATGCCGACTCAGTGGTATGAAGGTTAAGAGTTCGTGTACAAGACCAAAGGCCCTGGGTTCGAATCCCGTGAGCGGGATCGTGGATGCGCACTGCTGAAGGGTCTCACAATGAGACGAAACGGCCGTTCAGTGCTTCCATGTTTCCAACGGTGGTCTTATATCAATCGGCTCATGATCTCAATCAAAAATCTCTGTAGAACTCTATCACAACAAATAATCTTGATAAATTTGGGTAGTTAGTGAAACCTAGTAAAAAAGAACTGAGACTTTTTATTAATTTCACAACTTAGTCAAAACCAGTATTGAATTAGATATGTAATAACGTCAATAAATAATATTTAAATGACAGAAACATGTATTTTTAATGAATTGGGTCACTGTTAATATTCAGGTTTACTATTTAATTCCAAGACGTTTGAGTATCCAATTAAGCGGCCCAATTATGATTGTTAATTTTATTAATATGTCAATTATATATTACAATTAATAAGTATTCAAACAAAAATTATTGTGTTTCTAAAAAAACGTTTATATGATTGGATTTTATATTGTGTTTATAGATCGGGTGTTATTCAAGAGGGTGACAGAGTAATATGTATTAATGGTCAATCTACATTAAACAGAACTGTTGATGAATTAATTCAAAGATACTTAGAACCAACTGATTTTGAAAAGAAATACTTTCGTGTTCAATCATTAACACTTTTGATACAGTATACTGTAGCAGATTCAGTGGTTCCTGCAACGGGTATTTTTGATGTCAAATTAATAAGAAGATCGGTTAGTTTAGGTATTAACCTTCAAGGTGAGCTGGAACAATTCTTCGTCAGTTACATTATATTCTATTTGAATAGATACTATTTTGCCTTGCTTTAAATGACTATTTTATGTTCTAAATCATTAATAATAAGAGTTTTGTTGGCATATGTGTACATACTGAGCGAATGGCCTCAATATAATCATTTAACAAGTTTAATGGAACACATAGATTATATTGAGCACTGGAATCAAGGATGCACATTTAATCCTTATTTAGAATTAATCAACTGAATTTGCCTGCGTCCCAGTGTCGCAGTTTAGATTAGAATTGGAAACCAGCATTATCTTTTATTTAAATGTTTTAATAAAACTCCATTGAATGAATGATTTTAATGAGGAATACCAGTTTTGTGTTATTACATTTCATATTCGTCATAGACTCATAATGATTAGCAATACTGCAAAAGGAATTGAGAATTGCTGATTACCTATCATCGATCTGGTGTTGATAAACAATCTCTCTCTCTAATACACATTCGTGAGTATAAGAGAGGCAAAAGGATAACAGTTTTCAACACTGAAATAAAGATTTTTGACTGAGAGCTTTGAAATTACAACTTTAATACAATAAAACATTATGTGATCGTCAGGATAATTCGTACTAAGTACTGATGAAGTAATTTTCTTTTACTCGATACATTTTATTAAATGTTTTGGCGGCATTCAATACAACATAGTTTATATCGGTGCAAGTTTAAGGCTAATCAAATTTATATGTTAACGAGATGACTGAAAATATTTGTGAATTATTAGTGATCAACATTTAATTTTACTACAACAGTTAAAATTTTAAATATTTACCACTGACAGATTTTACTCTTTAGTAGAATGGCCATTTAACACTTAACAAATGAAATAATATCAGAAGGGGTTTTGTGGATATTATGGTAATTTTAATAGTCGAGATCATGAGTCGATTGAAGCTAGATCACGATGAAAAACCTGGAGGCACTGGACTGCCATTTCGTCCTATCGTGAGGCTCCTCAGCAGACCAATATGTCCCGGGTTTGAATCTCGTGAGGCGGGAGGCTGAGGAGTTCCATACTAGGACGAAATGGCTGTCCGTTACCTCTAGCTTTTCGATGGTAGTCTAACTTTGGTCGATTCATGATCTCAAACAAAATAATAAAGTATTGTTTTTTATAATATATTCATTTATTTTTTACTATTTTTTTAATAGCATCAATCAATAAAACTTCTGGACAACCTTTATTAATTAGTAAAGTTATTCCTGGGAGTGTTGCAAGTCGTAGTGGTTCTATCAATCCAGGTGATATACTGTTAGCTGTGAATGGTATTCATCTTTCTTCATGTAGTCTTTCTGAGGCAATACAACTTTTACAATCCCCAGATGATGATATAATAATATTGAGAATACAAAAAATGGATACTTATTCATCAAAAACAGAATTGGAGATAAAATATGGTTCTGATAGTTCGGTTGTGCATGATTATCTCTACGACAGACAACAACAACAACAACAACTCCAACATCAACATCAAAGAAAACAGTTGTATCGAAAAAGTTTCGATGAAAATTTAATGAATAAGTGTTTAAAACCGGAAACACAGTTTAGAACACCTCAGAATGAAGATAGTAACAGTAGAGATAATTCAAATGAGGATACAAAGAAATTATCAGACAATAATACTTCATCTGCATCATCATTTTCCCATAATCAATCAGCACGCAGATCATATCAACATCACCATCACCATCATCAACCACAACAGCATTCTGTTGTAGTACAACAGTGTCCAATTGAAAAATTATTTCCCAGTGATCTAGGAGATTCTGAGAAATCATATAGATATCCAACTGGTGCCAGTAATAGTCCAACAGTGCAAGATCATACACATCGATTTCATCAACTTCAAAATGTTAAGAGTCAAAGAACAAACCAAGATGAACTTAATCAAAATCAGTTCGATAATCAGCCTAAACAATTCATAAATTCCAAATCAGATTATTCATTGGGTAAGTGAATAATCATTGACACTGTTATAACTAAGAAAATTATCCCGTTCATAGGATTCTAGTAGTAAACATCAAGCATAATAAGGAAGAGAATGGTCCCTTTATACATCCTGCCATTATAGCTAGGTACGGTGAACAACATGGAGTTATAGTGTAACATCTCATAGAAAATAAATTGTCATAGAATTAAAACTTAAGATGTTACACGGGGAAAATTGAGAAGAATGTTCATGATATTAAGAGCTGGTATCCACTTACGAACAACAAACATAACATTTATTTGTTAAGCTAACGAACCTAAACCATTAATATACCAATAATATTATCCATTCATCTTATGTTTCCTTATATACTGCTTTGATAAATCATCATTATAAGCCATTCACTATTCTGCCTTTAGCCAATACAAAATAGGCAGTGATTGGTAAATATGCAACACGTAACATAATCATTAGTGTTATAACAGTTATTTCAATTTTTCGTTTATTTATAAATGTTTTTTATTCATAGCGTAATTTGAACAGCGCTGACCACCAACTGAACATCATTTGTAATTTCGAATCAATCAAATTTATACTCATTTAATTGTAGAACAAAATAAGATATTGAAATTCGGGTCAAGGTCAGTACTAAGCATTGTTAAGATGAGTTGGATAAATTGTAAGAAGATAATTAATTTATAGATGCATGAGGCAGATTTTTTTTAGATTTAAATAAGGTATAAACAAAAATAAACCCATTCTTAGGTCACTCTCAGGCTATAATTTATATATATATTAGGAAATTGAGCGGACGAAAAGCAAATGTCCGGCGCTTTAACCGGGTTCGTCGATATCGAGGACTCACCTAGGGGAGTTAGAAAAACCTTGATTTGGAACCAGTGGTGAACATGGGGTCCAGGACTTGTGTGGCGCATATGTATTCGGTGCCCTTTTGTACCAATATTTATGTGTTCAAATTTATATATATATATAAGCATAATATTTCATTTTGATACCGTAGTCACATAAGTAGTGTAGAGAAATTATCGTTTTTGAAAAAAGTTACCTATTTTTATAAACTACAAGATTAGAAAAATGTTCTGGTCGTATAATAAACATTAAGCCTACAGTTTGACTAATTGTCTGTTGTAAATTGTTAAAAATAATCTAACTGCAATCAAGTAAACTTGCAAGACATTAAAACTTTTCAATTTTGTAGATGGATATTCTAACGAATGCAGTGTTATTTACAATTGATTATTCACTGGATGGTGATCGATGTTATGTGTGTCAAGTCCTTCTTAGTGCAGATCGAATACTATCGATCAAGTTGCAATGTGGCCACTAGTCTAGGTTACTCGACATTTCGTGCACTATGTTGTGATAAGATAGAGGTAGTCAACAAGAAAACATGGACCTAGGTTTCTTGCTACTTGGCACTCCTCAGCATACTGTACCTGTAATCTTGAGAGAACTAGTGCCCTCCGACGGATTCGGTCCCGTGTCACCCATCTTTACAGTCAGAGACGTTATCACTGAGCTATTCGGGCCACGACTGACCTTCTGTAGGACTGAAATGTTACAATAAAACTAATGAGTTATCTTTTGTGATTTCACAGTTATTCAGTAATCGGATACAGTCAATAATAGGACATTATGGTTGAAACTATATTTTATCACTACTAATAAATTATGTGTATGAAGCTTATATAGTTTCAAAATCAGTAAATGTCAACGTGAGAGATCTATTCAATTATTATCTGAAAAAATATCATCAATTTTAAAATAAAACAGTTTTCAATTGGAATTCTTCAATGAGTTAACTGATGTTAAATGTAAAGAAAATTATCACAACAAGTAGGCATCAACTAACGAAACATTGGTACTATTGAGTAATGAACAGATCTTTCATTGTTGCACCTAAAGTCCTTAAATCTTACTCAGTACATGATGATGATTATAAGCTGCCGGAAATCTTCAAGCCGAGAAGAAACATGTGTTTAGTAGTCTGTTGGTTTCGATGTTTATTATATGATGTCAGTCCAAGACGGAAATTTTTTTTCAAGTGACACAAAGTCCATGGAAGATCACGTAATTTAAAGTAAGAGAAAGTTGGGAGAAAACTAGGGGTAGGTATACACTATCTGGTTGTGGTTCACACGATAGCCACAATCAATGGGTGGAGATTTTGAGTGACACCGATCAGGATCAGACATAATGAAATAGATATATTCCCTCTTAATCGTATTCTAGATTGTCGGTTCCAGTATTCCTTTATACAAATCTTTTCTTCTAGAAACATTCGAAATGTTTAAATATTCTCATTTTTTATTGTTACTAGATTGTTTTGACTCCTTTCTCATTGAACACGTTAATTTCAACTTGTAAAGATTTGATTTTGAAATTAGAGCTAGATAACAACTGCCTGACTAATGTACATAAGAATTCTTATTCATTTACACAAAAGCTTTAGCATATTTATTGAAATCAATGTGGAAACGATGAACGAGTCTCCATTGTTACGTCATTTTGTTAGGAAGTGATTAGAGTGGAAAAAAAATCTGTTATTCCATTCTCCATTCAGATGTGGATGGATAAATGACATCCAAACGCATATTAATCCTGATAATGATGAAAATTATAAGTGTATATTGTGTAATGTTTATATTTGTAAAAGCATTAATCCAGGTGAAGGTTAAACTGTAAAACATTCGCACTTTCTATTTCTCAAAAATAAATGAAATTAAAGAAAGAATATATAAATATTTGGCATTTGAACTGGATTAGTTATTTCTGCCAGCAAATACATTTGAAAACCTTTTTGACATTTACATGACCTTTTTTCCCTGAATAACAAGTTATAACTTTTGTTACTAAAAATTAGAGATAATTCCAAGTCATCTTTAAGTAATGAAATTGAAAATTTCAGTACTATAGATTAATACTATTACGATTGCTTAATTGAATTGGACTAGCATTATTAAACATGGCATTATTCTGATGTCAAAATTAGTTTTTTTAAAAGAAAATTATTGTTCAACTGCTATGTTCGAATGGTTCACTAGGGTGCTTGGTACCTGTATGGTTGCGCCACAGGATTGACATGTACTATTCCGATTGTAGCGTCTGGTTCTCCTGTTAAACAGGATTGAGTTTGGGTTGTCACATTAAATTCTGGATGGTGTCTAGTTCTCCTGAAAACAAATGCAAAATTTTCGTGGCCCACAAGGGTATATTATATAGCTATACTATATTTGAAGCGATGACGAATTCACCTAATTCGAGAACGAAAGGAAGAATCTATGACACAGTGACAAAAAGTTAGTTATACTGACGCGTCCCTTCATTGCATTTACAGATTATTAAATTCACTTGGTATTGTTTGTTTGAATATTCCTATTGATGTTTAGGCCTGCAATTGATCAGGACTTAGTAGCTTAGCGGATCATACGATGGTGTTTGAAGGGAAGGGTACCAAATTCTAACATTAATACTCATATTAACCATCATTATCTTTATATTCAATTTAGTGTTTGATAATCGGAAGTATGCGTGAAAGAATAGTTGAAACTTGAAGCCTACTTCAAACTACAGAACGTGTTGACAAAATCGAATATGCTTAGTTTTCAGCCATTTCAATAAGTCAATAAGGTATAAGCATCATTGTTTTCAATGCTTTTTTCAATAAGGGAAAAAACATTAGTGATAAGCGTGGCAGTTGACTAGAATTTATTTCGATAATCAATGGTTTTCAATAAAGTGTATTTCATTCATTTTTTTTCTTACCATTGGAAAATTTATGCATCGAATCAAACAATATAACATAGTTAGCTTCTATTAGATTATGTTTAGTGGCTATTTTATTGTAATAAATTCATTTTTGAACACAAAACTAGTGATTCACTTGGTGTTGTTTTATTTGTATCTTCCCATTGTTATTTAGGACTGCAATTGATCAGTCTCATATTGGCATATGTTCATCATATGAGGATTGCCCCGATATAGCCTTAAGTCACAAGCTTTTTAAGCAAAGATGGATAATGGCTAGCGATGGCGTTTAAAGCGAAAGGTACTGGGTTCGAGTCCCAGAGTGAACATCAACTCTGAGACGCAGGTACATCCAGCTGATGAGCCCCAAATGGGACGAAACGCTCATCCTGGATTCCACTACTAGCCAACATCCATCTTTAATAGTTTTTTGTTTCAAATGAAATTGAACTACACCAAAACGTAATGTTCATTTTAAACTGTCAATATTTCTTTTATGAGTTGAAGTTGTTGGAAATGATTGAAAACAGAACATCTTACTACATGTTATTTTTAATTGTACAAATTTATCCATACTATTATTTAAAAAACCTGAACGTAACCGTGTTTTTAATTACTTATTACTTTAGAACCTGATATAAATGTTGTTCAAGTAATATTACGACGTAAATCATCTAATTGTCCATGGGGTATTACTATTTGTGGAACAGATGATGCACCAGATATACCAGTATTAATTGATTCATTAAATCCTGGTGATCCTGGTGCTGAATGTGGTTTAATACATCCTGGTGATAGAATTTTAGCTATAAATGGTATTACATTACATAATGGTCATACATTAACACAAGCAATGCGTATGTTACAACATTTTCCAGATAAAGTTATTTTACATATTGCACGTAAATCGAATTCATTTACTACAACTTCTATTACCAATAGTACAACAACATCTATTAGTATTGGTACAATGCATAATAATACAATTAGTGGACAGAAACAACCAATAAATCATTTTCCTTTATCTAGAAAATGTACACTTGTAAAGGTAAGAATTAAAAATAGCTCAATTCAATTATTTCATATTTTATAGAATTTAAATTTGTTTATAACATTAATCCATTTTAAATATAAACTTTATTCAATAAAGTAATGAAACACTTTTTTATTCTTTCTTTACATTGTAGTTTAATTTATAACAATGATTTCTTGTAATAAACTAACATTTATACAGTACATTGTTTACATTGTTGTATACATGTACATATTCTGTTTTAGAAGAGTTAACTTAATAGGTCAGTCAATCAATCAATTAACCAATCAGTCCGTCAGTCAGTCAGCTACAACATCAATTGAATTACCATGATTCTTTAATATCTTCCATTTAACCTCACTAATACTTACTCAATGATTTCAGCAGATACAAAGCTGTGTTTATCTTATTTATTTTGAATAGAATAAGAATAATAAATCATTAATATATCAAAATTCACTATATAACTAACCAAAAATTTTTAATAAATCAGATAAGTTTTGAAATAATAAAAAAGAAAAAAAAGATTAACACAATTTAATTAAATGAAATTGATATTCAGTTTATAAATGCGGAGGGGGGGCGAGGATTAGATCAAATGGATTATAACAGTTATAAATGTATCTAAGTGAAAAATCTTATCAATGAATTAATAATAATTTCACAGATATTAAAGAATCCACTAATGAAAAAAAATTAATAAATATGTAAAATAATGAAGTTTATTTACTTGATGTAGTTGTTTTAATGTAGTTATATGGTGGATGTAATTGATGTCGATAGATATAAGTAATAATTATCATTAATCAAAGGTGAAATATCTGGCGGTAGAAAGTTGAAAAAATCGAAGCAAAAAGGACGAGAACAGAAATTGATTGATATATAAATGAAGGAATAATCAGATCTGAAACAATTGGTGGACATTTTGCAAATGAATTACTTATTGTATGGTTCTCGGATCTAAGATATTCTGTAATTGTGTATATAGGTACATTTATTTGTCCTCACATGTGTGTTCTCGTTCACTGTGACTCCAGATTCATCACAATCTTCCTTTGTATACAAAATATGAGATTCAAGCTTTAGATAACAAAAGGAGGTTATCATACAAACACTTGTTGACTATATTTATTAATAATCTTTTTTTCCTTATATATTGATTTTGTAGAGCATATTCACAGGATCTTATGACAGCTCTTTTTTTACTTTTATTTATATAATTTTATTCCAGAACAATCTCAACAAGAGTGTTAAATCTGTTCAATTGAATTATAGCATTGTTTTTTTATCTTGTTAATTCTAAACATAATTGAGTCAAAATACCATTGTGAGTAGATTAGGGTACACAGATTATAAAATTCCAATAAAATGAACTAAGAGTGGTAAACTAAAATTACATTTTCACATTACTATTTATTTGTTCATTCAACACTTACGCTATTTATTTAAATGAATTTCTATAAATACATTTTTTTACTACTTCCATTCACTAAACATATCGATGTGGTGTGTACTATGTCGCTAAGTCACTTCGACTACTAATCACATAGTAACTTGACTAATAAGATTAGATTGATACCAAAAGAAAAGACAAACACGATATTGGACACCATTCACGTTTAAGTAAATCTCAGTCCTATAGGTAGTCAATCTTGATCTGAATAGTTTAATTGTAATGTCTAACAATGTGAAGCTAAGTGATGCGCGTTTGAATTCATTCATTAATGTTAGATCCTTTAAGATTACATGTAAACCTTGCCAAAAAGTGGCAAATATTATGAAACCTAAGTTGATCAGGGTTTCTTATTGATTACTCCTGATCATTTAACAAGTAATGGAATGTTCTTATAATATAGTATTATGTTTAGTTACTTTAAAAATGAATTGTTTTGAGTATGACACTATTTAATTGATGATGACACATGAACAAAATTACCAAAACTAAAAACAAACCCAAAAAACAACAGAAATGAGAATAGTGAAAAATAAAAAAATAATTAAATTATTATTAGATGACAAAAAATATTTTACTCATTATGAATGGACTGAATTGAAACAACAGTGAAAGTGAAGCAAATAAGAGATTAGATTTGAGAGGATAAATAGTTGAAATGATGTATCAATAAGAGATTACATAATAGATTGATACGCTTCCTTGATACTAATTAATAATAATAATAATAATAATGATAATAATAATAATAAAAATAGTAATCCTGAAAATCAAAGTAATTATCACTTACGAAATAATTGTTGTTTGACTCTTTTTTGAAATGCACATTTGATTCTATTTATACACAATGTTAGTAAGTTAAAGTAATATAATGCGTACATACAAAGATATATCTTTATCACAGATTGGTTACAGTGTATAGGATAGATATGTTACGATATAATTTAAAATTCTTGAGTAGCATATGATTCGTGCTTTGTTTTTAATACAAAACTGCAATCATAAATTGTAAGTATTACAAGCAAAAATGGATAGTGGCTAGTAGTGGAATCCAGGACGTGCGTTTCGTCCTATTTATACAAATATTGTTTTCACAATAAATATTAAGTAGTGTTGATTTACTGTAATAAATGAGAATACAAGTGGTAACAACTAAATGTATTATAATATAAAATTATAGAATTCTTTCGTGCCGTGTGACAACAATACGTTCAATACTTCATTTGAAAATCCTCTAGTAATTGTCTCAAACTTCATTGTTTCTTTATTGCCATAATAATTACTCTCTGAATTACTACCGTACTCAAATATCATGAATACTAGGTTGAACTGTGATTCTCAAATGATTCTGAAACAAGAAAAGTCAAGTGTTGAAACTTAATTTAGAAAAATTAAATTAAAAGGTTGATGAAATTCATTTTATATTTCTTACATTAATAAACATTTAGTACAGAAGCTTGTCTATATGAATCTAATCCTGTTATTTGCTTGATTGCTTATACTAATTGCACATAGGCATTTATAAAGACAACAGATTATTTATGTGTACAAATTAAATTGTGTCAACCTAGTGTTGCTGATGCACAACAATGTGACAGTCATACACAAACATTTCTGAGCATGTGTAAGCTGTAGGGACATATATAGAAGTATTCCCTCCTATTCTACACTTATTCACACGAAATCATTTGGATTCCACGATAGCATAGTATATCAGACGATCATAAGTTAGAAGCGGTTCTACTCTGCAACACGCCTGCTAGGTAGTACTATATATATATATATATATATATATATATATATATATATATATATATATATATATTCACCAAAAACATCAGTGAATATCTTACGTGATTACTGTAAATTGGATAATGATGATTGATTATTCACATTAATACTAGTTACTGAAGTTTACAGATTTGGCACTGAACACTTAAATATGCTAACTTATTTCCACAACATTCCCTTTATAAAAGATAGTGGTGTGGTTTATGTAGGCTTATTTATTAGTGTTGCATACACCTGAGTGATTTGTTGAGAGAGCTAGTGAGTTCTTTCTCCATAATTGGAAGAAATAAAAGATTTTCTTTATTCAAGACTTTCAACAAAGCTATATGCAAAATAGATTCTGGTAAAAGATATTAGTCATAGTTGTAATATATTCATATCAGAGGTTAAAAGATAAAATATGAGTCAAAGCTTTTACAAGCTTAACAAAGTAAATTAATTCTATAGGACATTAAACGATAATGATATATCTGGGAATTCATCTATGTTAGTAAATAAACAATTAATTTCAATTTTTTCTACTATTGAAGGCTGTAGCTACAAGCAATTTCAGTAGATCCTTTGATTCAATATCAAATAGCCTCAGTTCAAATTCTGTATCAAATAATAATATTGTTGAGGGACAACTTTTAACTGGACTTACACCGCAGAATAATGAT
Source organism: Schistosoma spindalis (assembly GCA_946903255.1). Taxonomy (NCBI): domain Eukaryota; kingdom Metazoa; phylum Platyhelminthes; class Trematoda; order Strigeidida; family Schistosomatidae; genus Schistosoma; species Schistosoma spindalis. The sequence continues at coordinate 24,515,122 of OX336420.1, read as the reverse complement.
AATAATAATAAGTATAACAATAATATACGACTACAGAATCATAGTGATGATTCAAAAATATCTGTACAAAAGTCTAAAACTTTATATGATCCTAACCAATGTGCTCAAGTTACGGACACGTCATGGGCAATTTCAAGCAGTTATCCAGATAGAAGTGTTGGTAAGTATTTTTTTTGTTCAATGGTAAAAGCATCCAATAGTTTTATCAAATTGATATTTTTAATCAATTATTTATGCTGTTTATGTCTGGCTGGTTGATTTAGACTTGCAATTCTATAAATGTTTTAAAACCTTTTTTTTATGCTTAATTAACGTCATACATTTTGCATATAAAAATACTATTTATCTAGTACAAAAAACTTATGCCAGATGATTATTCCTCAAAATGGATCCCTTCCCTTTTTTGTAGTGTTTAGTCCCATGTCAAGCCCATATGAGTTATTCTGGCTTCCGGATGAACCAGTTTATTCATTCTTTTCATGTCACATTTTAACTCTGTTAATTATTCGTTTATTAACCTTGACTGTCTTTGTATGAGCGTGTATGTGCATTATTTACCCTACTCATCATGTCTGTAGCTTATTTTTGGTTTGACTATAAAAGTCACACTTGATCAAAGCTAGTCGGCTCATTCGCCTTTTACGCTTCGCTTTTCCGTTTCTTATTCTGAGTGTTTGTTCGGACCAACGAGTGTACGAAATATACCTATTCAAAATTCATTCTTGTATTTGACTTATTATATTTCGTTATTTACTAAAGCGATTTAAGTCGACAATTATACAAAACAGTAGCTGGAATGTATATTTTGATGACATCATCATCCAATCTAATTTGTGTCAAATTATAGGGCTACAGTTTTATGTTGTTTCCTGTTGTTTTCTATTTGAGGCTCGTTAGCTAGATGTACCTTGATCCAGGAGTTAATATTAATTCCGGATTCGAACGCAGTGTCATCAGCTTCAAACACCATCTCGTTATCGTCTTAGCCACTAAATTCAGATTTCAATCAAGATTGATCAAATTACAGTCAAAAATATCAACAACGAGATAATGTAAATCATTTCAGATTGAATGAAATGAAGTTACTTTGGAACCGACTAATATGATGTAAAACACTGAAGGAGTAGAACGTTTTTATTTGAAGATAACTTTATGTAATCAATATTGTAATAGTTTTCGAATCTTTATTATTAAAATGTGGATTACAAAACGTTTGTTTACGAAATTTTATATTTTGTTTAAAGAGTTCTGACGGTAAACAAATAGATAAAACGTTTCATTTAATCACTTCTCGTGATGCTTTTCTAAAGAATAAATTAATTAAACATACATTTGAGTAGTACAAAGAAACAAATCAGAACATTATACAAATATATTGATTTATTACGGAGTTAGAATAAAGAGAATAGAAAAAAGAACATCAGTGAATTTATTTGAAAACTGGTAAAATTTCATATACGTTAATGAGTTAGAAAGATGGTACATTTTACCAGTAAACAATCAAGGAAATGTATTCACACTAGAAAAGTAAAACTACAATTTTAAACAAAATGTTTCATGGTCAATAATGAATGGTGCACAATCTGTATATGATTTAAATAATAGGAAAGCTGATAGAATTAATTTAAACATTAAATGTATTCAACGAATTCTATGACCTAACAATTGGAAAAATGAATGAAACACAATAGACCTATCGTCACATTTAAATAAAAGAAGCAAGGCTAATATATATTGAAGGATAATCAAACAATCATTTTTAACCGTTTGCTAAAAATTACATCAACACAGAATTACCTCTATTAGTAATTGTATTGCATATGTGTATGAAAGAAATAGGTTAACAACGGATAGTATATGGTATAAGGTTGGTCACTACTTACTCAGTGATTAGAAAAGTTAATCATTCTAAGTATAATTTTTTCTGCATGGAGAATGATCAAAAATCGTTCTCAGCCGATGGTTGCCAAGATGTTAGTAGTTGAAATGTTCTATCTTTAATAATTTGTTTATAGCTTCCTTATGCATGGCATGTTGTACATGCTGATATAACGTGCGAACAGTTATATTTTGACATGCTGCAACAAATGGGTATATTTGAGCATTACCTGTTTTGAACAATGAGGCATTCCTATATACGAAATAATGAACAGTGGAAAACACTTGGGAATAGCAATAAAATAAATATCATTGACAATGAAATGGATAGTATGAATGTGTTATATAATTACAAGTCTTTGTGTTAACATTTTTAGAAAATTTGTGATGCGAAAAACTAACTTATATACTTCACTTCAATCTACCATTTGATAAATTTATCTGAATAAACGTTAACTTAGACAAAATACGAAGAAGTAGAATAAATTCTGAAGGTACATTCATTCATATTGTGTGATAAAAAGTCGTTTTTGAAAGATCATAAAACAGAATTGAAGCGAAGAAAAATAATATTAAAATGTAGACTAACCAACCTTTATTTTCTATTTATTTAGGTAGTGAATCAAACACACTGAATCGTTCAGTTCCAAAATCCTCTACAACTATTTTGAGTTCAGGACCTGGAACTATGTTTACTCGTCAAGGAATATCACCTAAAAATACACCTGGTGAGAATTTAAATTTAAAAGTACCATCAAATAAATCTCGTCCACAAACAATAAAATCTCGTCATCGTTGTTCATCATCTTCTTCAAAACGTCGAACACATTTACCATCTACTGATGAGCATCGAATTAATGAATTAGAAAAATCAAAGTATTCACAATTATTTATTCAACAATACTCAGATACTACACCAAGTGAACTAAATGATGATGAAAATAATCAAGAACAACAAAATAATTCTAATCATCCATTTACACATCAACATCATCAACTATCATATAATTATTTAAATCATCCATATATACAATCTAATAAAGATTATTTACAAATGGATTTAAATTTTATTCAATGTTCAGGTTGTCGTAAAGCAGTTGAAAAAGAAATTAAATATTATTTATTAAAACAACAAAAATCTTTTGAAACTACACGACGAGCTTCATCATCAAATAGAAAAGAGTAAGTTCTTAATCATGATTATTTCTTCGTTTAGTTCTATATGAACAAATCATGCAATTAAATTATTTTCTTTTAAACAGAATATTTTATCAGTTAGTATATATTTTTTGAAGATAATACTCATCAAGGAATACAACGACCTAGAAAGCTACTGAAAGTCTGGAAGTTTGGGGGCGGCCTGTTTAAATATTTAGGCTACCTGTTCTTACTATCTGGATATTTCAACAAGTTATTTGTTTTTTTGTCGTTTTAACACATCATTATGTCCATTAATCTAATAACCTATTCAGGAGCGTTTGTGACAAGTTTATAAGCTTTCACTGTATAAGTTACAGGAGGGCTCAATCAGAGACATCATGGTTGCTGACAATATGCATCGAAAAGAATGTACATTATTCAAATGTCGATTCCTGAACTCCCAACATTTAACTGGCGACCACCCAATATTTATCGCAAGGATCAATCTAGAAATAAGAAAAGGAAACTTAGCGAAATATTTTGTGCTGAGAATTCTATATTATACCAGAAATATAATATTGAATAAAGCCAATAATAATAATAAGATACATGTCTCAGTTTAGAGTGATTACTTAATAGTTCGCAACTTCAACAAACATACGTAGCTAAATTTATTACCTTTGTGCACATAAAAATTAGACTGTTATTATATTAAACCTATGAGTTGGATTCTTAATTAGCCAGAATCTGAACATTCGTTAGTTCGTTAATATGGTATGAAAATAACCCAACGTTTTCAGTTTTATATATTTCTGTTTCAATAAGGTCGTATTTCATTAGTTATCACTTCACTATAACTTTAGGAGTCTAGCCTAGAACTCAACAATATGTATGTCTGTAAAAATCATTAGTCTATACGAACTATTCAATAAATAACTTTTTCGCACAACCATTATCCTTATTTCATTTTCTGTTCTGCACATTGAAGCGGTACTATTCAGTTGGATCCATTTGATATATAAGGATATCCTTAAATAAAAAAAATTGGATTAACTGAATACTGCATAAGAAAAAGGGAATTCAGCGACAAAATCATTTACTTAAGCCGTATATTCATATATATAGTTAGGTACGGAAAATATATGTCTATAGGAGGATAGAAAGGATTGTATCACCAAAATGGATTCGAGAATAAATAACAAATGAGGTTAACGTACTAATCTGTCAAATTGACAGATATGAAGAAAAGTGACAAAAACAAAGGTCATAATAATAAACTGAATTATAATAATAACTGATCCGAGTTTAAAATGCAAAACAATAATTTAAAAAATCGATAATAACCAAATGAAAGTGCAGAAAATACAGAAACATACCCATTAAGGGAATTAGGGCCAAAGAAGGATGAGAGGTTGGATAAATCGTTTCTGTACGCAAAGTTCAGGCTTGGGTTTATGGATTGCCAATGCCTCAGCAGTGCATGAAATATTGATTCGAACCCCCTTTCGATCCAGTTCCTTTGACTCTGTAGATTACTTTAAAATAAGAGTCCTTTGGAACGATGTGTCCACAGTTAGTTATATACTCCTGTATCGAACTAGTAATTGTTTTATGTTCCCCGGATAGTGTTCCGAGATGCGTTTGGACAATGATCACTTTGTGTGGCCTATGTAACGAATGTACAGCTTAAGTAAATGATTTCATCGAAAAGAAAATTTTCTTCAGTGAATTCTCTTTTTCATATTCAATGACACTATGAGTTATTTTAATTATCTTATAATAAAATAAAAGTACTTTTTAATTTTCATTTATTTTCTTTTTATACTATATTTTCTATTTTATTACCTCTGTGAATTACCCTCAATATTACAAGTTAATAAAGAATAATTTTCAAACTTTTCACTTAAATATCTTTATATAATGACTTAATTGAGTTGTCTAAAATAAAGTGAGTATTTTGATAAAAAGATAAATAATTTATCACGAATTTAGAAGAAGTTGAAGAAAACAAAAAACAAAAAAATACATGGTTTATTCATTTTTAACTTTGTAGTTTAACAGTATCATTTCTACCTTAGGGACCAAGAATTTTTTTAATAAGATGGATTGTTCAATCGATACTGTTCAAATAACAATCATAAATAGAAACAGAATAGCTGTTTCTGTGATGTTTGAGCAATAGAAATATTCTTATACATGGTTATACTTTAAACATAAAACATGTAGCCTAATAAATGATTCATAACTAACATTATTTAAAATAAGAGTAGTTTTCTTAAGAAATTGAAATCTAAACTCCATCAAAATAACTATTAACCAGTACAACATAGGAAATTCGTGAATTTCACCAATGACTAAGTATTAAATAGATTTCATTAGACTACATAGTTGCTTAACTTGTTGATGGAGTTTTGTGGAACCTTGATAAATCTTCAAATCCAAGATTATTTTTGAATGATATAGCATTATGCATATGGCCGGAAATTTTAAATAGGACTTTAAACATAAGGATACGTTGTATACTATAAACTACATCTACTTTTACATTATTATCTAATTATTCCTTCAAGTTTATTTATGTAGATAAAATTTGAATTAGTTGGTTAGTTCATTAATGTAACTGATATTTCAAAAACGTAACTTTTAGAAGATATTAATAATGTTTGAATATTGATCAGTAAGAAATAATCGATTATTATTTTTTTTCATCATAAATAAATAATTTTAATAAGCTACTTTCATCAGTATAGGGTTGTGGAGATGATTAAGTTAATGATTTATGGATTGGTTGAAGTTAGATATTAACACGATTAGATGCCGGCTTAGTGGTCAAGTAAGTTAAGCATTCGTACGCGAGAATGAAGATCCTGGATCCGGATCCCGTGAGCGGGATCGTGGAGGAGCACTGCTGAGGAGTCCCACAATAGAATGAAACGGCCGTCCAGTGTTTTTAGATTTTCAATGGTGGTCCAACATCAATCGGTTTAAGATCTCAATCAATAACTTTGAATCAATCAATTATGAGTTCGAAATCCTCTATTATTCACTTAAGTATGACTATTTGAATAATGTCTCTTTTTTACAACTTGAATAATTAAAAATTTATGCTTATATTTCAAATGAATACTTCAACATTAGTTATTATTTATGAAGGTTTTATTTTGAGTACGTTTTAGTTTTTTATCCTTTAACTTGACTATGTATGGTATCACTAAAATTTATATCCCATAAATAGTTCTATCCACTTACTAACAATAGTTTGTTTTATGTTATTATTATTATTTTTAAATTCATAGTTGTATTAGTTTTTATGATCGTTTAAAATTTATAACTTGGATCCATGTTTCATATAACTATGTTTGGTTGGTTGGTATGTTTGTTTGCTTTTCTCTACTTTCAATGATATATTACTCGATTGCATGATGAAATAATAAGTTAACGAGTAAAACAAAGAAACAAAGATCATACGAGAAGATTACATATTTTTAGATAAAACTTTTCTTTTTTTTTTAGTTAAAAAAATTTTTGGAAAGTTTTGTTTCTGTGTAGTGAAACTATCAAATGTTGTTTTAAGAAGAAGGCTATATTGAGTATGCACAATTGATCCTATTGTGAAACGTTTTGGTGGCTCGAAATCTGACTTCAGTTTGATTGTTTATAATTATTATTTAAATATACATATAATCAATCCTCATGTATTAGTATCGACTTAACTCACCCTAGTAAAAGAACGGAGTTAAATAAGTCAAATACGAGAATGAAGTTTGAATAAGTATATTTCATTAACAATCAGAAACGATCTAACTGAAGTCAGATTTCGGACCCGATGTGATTGTATGTTCGAAAACTGCGTTTGTTTTATCAATTGATCTGGTTTCGCTTCGTTCCTTTGATTGTCTGTCTGGATCAATGATTGTACAAAATTCATTTTCGTACTTGACTGATTTTAGTTCCATTATTCACTAACGCGAGTTAAGTCGATCATTATATACGAGGGTAGCCAGGATATGTATAAGTCGATAACTCGATAACAATCATGATGGGATACAAATGGAGTCAGATCTTGGACTACTAAGACTTGAAATCAGGTCTTAAGTTGAATAATATGTAAAAGTATAATGTTAAACACCAGATGCCAAAACAACCATCAAAAGTTTCTGTTTACCAATGCTGATATCGTTTTACTATGAATATCATAAAAATATCCGAGGAAAAATATGGTTTACTTAAAGCTTTACTTAACAATGATACTGTTATTTTACACATAATTTCTAAATTTCCTTCTATGTTTAGTAAACTACAAAATAAGATTCATACAAATAGATAGTGATCAAAAAAGAATTACTTTTCAATATTAATTACTTTCTTTTACACTATGGACGACATATGTATATGAATGCTTAAAACGTATTTCTAAATTCCATTAAAACAATACATACACCATCTAACGAAATCTATATCAAATCTTATTGTCTGTTTGTTGACCCGTTATTTTATTTACCTCAGCATCACGTTTTTCTCGCGTTTATGTAAAATCTACAGTGAAAATATTGTCGCTTGTAAAGAAGATCTTGTTTAATGGTCATGATGTAAAGAACTAAAAATCACTTACTAAACGAATATTTAAATATAATCTATGCCAGTAGGATATTTGCATACATCATAGGAATAGTTTTTTTACATTACATTTTTAAATAAACGTTTAAATAGTAATGTGATAGACTATTTTCTCTCCGACGAGTAATATAAACTAACTTGACATTTATGTCTACCCCTTGTGTATGCATTCATATATTCAGTTACTTAAGTGTTATTTATGTCTACAAGAATACACCTAGTTAAAATGCGATGGGTTAGTGTAGTTCACCAAAGAATGTATGGTATATGTGAATAAAGAAAAACATAAAACTGTAATGAAAGTTAGTGCATTTTTAAAGAAAGATCAAACTATTTTAAATTGTGATCTCATTCGGTAAATTATTTTTTGTTAACATTATTTTTTTGAACAACTAAATAACAAGAAAGTAACATCTACATAGAAATAGAAAGTAATAATGGCAATATATAATTAAAAACATTTGAGTATGTTTATGAATTTAGTGTTATAATTCTCTCTTTTCACAACTCAGCTATTCTTATTGCTTAGTATTCTCGGACACCGATCCACTCGACAAGTCCCCAAATCAGAACACGGTTGAACAGCAAAGAGATTATATTTCAAATAACAATGTTAGATGGAAGTAAGAAGTACAATAGGATAAACGTTAGTATATTTATAGTTTTTACATGAGAAGATTCTAGAGTGTTCTCCAAGCGTCGACTAGCGCTGGTTGGATAGGAATTAGCCAATCAGCGTGCAACAAAGCAATCGTGCATTGAGCATGCTTTCATCTAGTCTATGTCCGGCTAACACAGTTTAACAGTTTAATCATAGAAGATACAAAATATTCATTCTTATTCCATATCTCAACATTTAATTGGAATAGATTTGACGTGAAATTGGTCTTTACATTGACCATAAATTGTTAGAGAAGTATTGCCAAGTGTACCCATTTAAAAATTTAAGTAATTTTTATGTATACAGAGAAAAATTGTATGATTTTTTAAACATAACATAGTAACAACTGATTTCTTCAGTCTTTGATGTCGATAATAATATAAGTAGTTTGTTAATCGTTTTAGAATCTACTGATCGATCGATTGAGTTTGATTGATTATATATTTCACAGAAACACTACAAGTTGTTAATTTGTACTACTCTACATCACAACATTTTCATTAAACCCGGTTGTCATATGACATTATTGACATTTATCAGAGGGATAGCTTTCATGAAAGATAAATTCTTATATATTTATTCTACAAGATCACTTATGAGTGTTAATAAACACTAAAACAGATTAAATCTTCTTCAAACCAAATTATTACCATTATTATTACTATTTTTGTTATTATTAGTACAGTCTAATATGAAGTATGTTTTAAACATCAAGTTAGCACAAACCAACAACTTTTTATTTGAAACAATGTATGTAAGCGAACCCCATGATGAAGACTATTTTCAAACTGAATTTATATTTATAAAACAATCACTAAATAGCGCTGTGGTCCAGCCACTAGAAGTTAGTAAAGCCTCATTCAGAGAAACCGATCGGCTTATCTTGATTAGAATCCTCCTTCTAAGGTTCACAAACCCGCGTCGTGGACGAGAATTCGTGAGGAAATCGTTAGGACCATCCGGTCTTGGCATGTGGGCGTCGCATCAGGGACAGGTGTGCTTTACATGAACGTCAGTAACACATAAGTCTTAATTCATACATCCCATGGGATACAGTTAGGTACATTCACTCCCTAAATGGGTAGATGGTCACCGATCTGTTCATTAGTATTTGTTATTAATGACTGTCTCTTACGCATTACATGCATACCACTGACATAAAGACTTTAGTCCATGCACATCATGGCATACACATAGGTATAAGCACTCTCAGTGAGGGTTGACCGTCACCTCTTGCACGTATTTGCTACCTAATTCTTTTTTTAATTTTTGTTTAACATTTCAACTTGTTGGATTAGGCTGTTGATTTTATTAGATATAGGGCAAACATCTCAGACTTCATTCCGTTTTGCAACCTTATAATGTATCTTTTGGATGAACCTACATGCACAACTATACAAGCCGGAAGGCATGCAATTCATATACATAAACATACACAAAGGGCAGCTCATTATGGTCTTCAAACCTTGAAATGTGAACTTCAAGTAATCCAAATTCATCAGTAGTTATGGAATAGTCCGATTTCTGCTGACTGCTGAAGTTATTTGGTAGGGCTACTCCCACTACCCAGCAGCACCACGAGGAGGCCTTGAATCAGATTTAGTTGCCAGATAAACAGTAATCGTTTGGTTACCGTTGAATAACTTGGAAGTGTATTTCCCATACTTCAAGTGAGAAATCAAATCTACTTTAGTCCAATCATATGTATGAGGCAACACCTCTTCGATTACATCAGACAATCGTTACATTATAAGATGTAGTCATTAGAACTGAAAATTCAGATTACTGTATTCTGACTTAACATAAAATGTGTAGATTCGATTTGATGAGTATATGTGTATAAACTTAGTGTAGAGTTACATTTAACCTCATTGTTTATAGTAGAACACTAACTGTTTGTTCATTAATTGACAAATTAATTTGTAAGCTAAAGTTTGTTTATTCAGCTTTGGTTAGCTATTTCTCATATACATCTTAATCTCCTTAAATGAATGGAAAAATTATTCAATGGGGTAATTAGTATAAAATATTATAAATTTTCATTAGCATTTTATATTATTACTAAAAATTATGTAAATTCTTTTCCTCTTCTACATAATTGAAATTGTAATGAAACTATTAGCTATCATGAGATACATATTTTCAAATAGTTGCTAATAGGTAATAAGAAAGTTAAACATTGTAAGTAAAGCTAGAATTTTTCCTTGATGTAATTGCCTTTGATGATTGTATTAGAAAAATGTATCAAGAAAATGTAATTCATTAGTTACTATGTGTAAATTACATCTTTTCTTCTGCAGATTATGATCATTTCTATTTTCTTAAAGCTTGATTTGTTGATGTAAAGTTTGATATAAGACAAAAGTCATTAACTTATCACTGATATTCCTTAACTTTACATTCATAAATTAAATGATTACCTTGTTTCAATCTTTAACATAGTGTTTGTGCTAAAAAAAGACATACAAAATGATACTGAAATTATGCTTGTATCACTGAAATGATAAAAGTAAACATTAATTCAGATGTATCCATTCATTAGCGTTGTAATTAAGTGAATTGGATTATTTGATTGTGAAATTATTGTCATTTTGGACTAAATCAACAGTTATAACTTTTAATACAACTTAGTAGTTTTGAATTATTCAACTTGAGGAATGATTTATTGAACAAAAGATTACTAAAGTATGATCTCAATCAAATCTGATCACAGTGAAAGAACTAATAATGAATCGGTAGTATGTTTTACATTGTGTTTTATATGTACTACTTATTTTTAAAGAAAAAAAAACCTGATAGATCCTGGGTTCAAATCTCGTGAGGTGGGATAGTGAATGCGCACTGCTGAGGAGTCCCGTACTAGGACGAGACGGCCGTCCAGTGCTTCCAGAATTTCTATGGTTGTCTAGCTTCAATTAACTCATGATCTCAACTATTTAGAAAAAATCATATTTTAAATGACTTTAAAAATAACAAGCAGACTCATGTTAATCTCATTTTAATTTTTCGAATTCTCATTATTTGCTTCCGAATTACATTAACATGACAAAATTTACCGACTAAAACAGTAAAAGATCTTAACGGAAGTTTAACAAAAGTAGATACAAATCCCAGGGTAACACTGATTTAACCTATAAAACTGATTGAATAACTTTTCTTTCTGGTTAGCGTTCTCTTTAGCAAGTTATTTTTCTACGGGATGGGGTCGCTAAGCCCATGCCCAACTTTCCTCCTTTATCTGGGCTTTGGACCGGCAGTAGCCCCAGATGGGCTCCAGGAGGAGTTCTATAAAACTGATAACTGAGATTATTTGATTTTTGTAAAGAAAGTAGTTTTAATGATTTATTAAAGCTTACAAAACTCAATGAAATAGAAAGCATATCTCATAAGGGCAAGACTATTTCTCAAAATGTTCCTTCTAAAAAGAAAATAACTTCAACAGCACATCTCTGTTAATTTCATCAGTTCAAATTGGATAGTAATATACCATTTATCATGTTAATTATAACAAATTTCGCCAATTCATTTTTTTACGTCATATACAGAAATGAATAATTTATGAGACATAAAAAAGAATCATACCATTTAGCTTTATTTGTGATCAAATGTGTAAAACAAAATTGCTGAATACATTTTTAATGAGTTAGAAACAATGTGACTGTTACGTAATTGTAGGTAATCGGTGGGAACCTTTGAATTAAGGCTTAATTTTAGTTGGAGCTCGACAGGAGGATGCTCTCTTTTAGATTCAACTCCACATCACTCAGTGAAGGTAGATTATTATTGAGCTATTAAGAGCACAAGTGGCTTGTTATAGAACTGAGATATTTACATTGATTGATCACTGATTAGTAACCAATACTATGTTTATCTAGCCCTTATAACTTATCATTGAACTATGTAATTTCTGAAAAAAAACTTCCTATAAATATATCGAGGCAATAACTTATGAATTCATTCAACTAATTCGTTAAAATAAATATTCTTAAATAGAAAATTAGAAAACAGTCGAACAATTACATTACAGCGGTGTACTTTAGCCCTCCAAAAGTACGTCTACTATGACGTAATGACTTTCCGTTCACTCAACAAATAGCTTCATTGTCATTTAACCAAACTATAGAAATTTGTTGTAAAATGTAGAAACAATATTGTTAAAATATGATTTTGTCTCACGAAATATTAAGCAGTATGTAAAACTTTATCTTCGGTGACAATCCTCGTTATCCTGTTGATTAAGATTCTTATATTATCCAGTCCATGTGCATGCATATAAGACATTGAGGATGATACTCTGAAGCAGTGATCTTTTTGTACTGAGATAGGGAACTACGTAGCTTACACAAATAAGCATACAAAGAATCGAACTGACTTATACTACGATAAAATTACGCATCATTTTGCAACTGATTCGAACTGTCATATGTCATTTCCGATTGAGTGTTGAACACTTTTCATCCTATTCTGTTATCTCTCTAGTTCTGTATTAAAAACAGCAACAGTGAGAAAAATGATAAAAATCAAGGGTGTGTATTCATTTATCAAAGACTTGTACACATTTGTACTTTTATAATATCAACTGAACTTGATAGATTGACTAGATAATTGGCTAGTCTATTCAACTATACAACAATTTCAAAATACATTCTCATCACCAATAAAATCTTATGTATATGGGGATGGCACCCACTGATCTCTAAGAAGCTCTGAAAGAGCCGAAGACATTTCATCCGATCATCGTTTTGAAGAATATTCCAGAATCTCGACGCGTAGCTTCTGTTGTGGTGATCCAGAAAATTTCTCGCAAAAGACAAGCAAGGCTCAAGAAACACTAGGAAGCACTTCATCCAATCAGCGTTCACTTGAAGTTTTAGCCAGAAACATCAAGGAAGTGAAACGTCACATGAAGAGGTTCTGATTGGCTGATTGTTATACTGCTACTATGTTTAGTAGCATTCCAGAATCTCCGAGCAAGCCAAGGACATTTAAAATATTATAAAAACCCTATATTTTCTGTATTTGAATGAACCTTGGAGTAAAGTACTTTTCGCATACTTTGAGACTTTTGTCTCGTGTTCAAGTCGCTGTATAGTTCTAGCTTGGTGGTTACAAGAATAGCTAAGGAACCGAGTATAGCGTTCAAAATTGCAAGACTTATCAGCTTCCCGATTAGACAAATGATAAGAACCACCACATACAGACTAGATGATTGTAATGACGATTTCGTTTTTACTAAAAATGATAAATACCTGAGTGTTTTTGTATCATATTTAATACTGTTTGGAATAAGATTCCATCCCACTCATTTTCTGTCTTCTAATTTTCGACTTGGAGAGTTCAAGCTTTCGAATGCTAAAGTTGTACTCGGTTCAAGTCCTAGATATAGCACTGTATATTAATATATATTTTTAAGTTTTCAATGGTGGTCTAGCTTAGATCGACTTGTGCATTCAACTGTGAAAATACTATAATCTCCATAAATCCCCATACTGATATATATGTCTAGCTTAAAGTTCCTTTGAGAAATATCAATAGTTAAATCATTATCATAAAGTGAGAAAAAAAGTAAATAAAGATTTTCCTCTTCTTATGTATAGAAACAAGTACAATAAAAGTACATATTTAAAATGTATATGAATGTAATACAAGAATAAACAATTTTCTTTTAGATGAAATAACAAGTTCATGATTATTTCATATGAACATATATACACACATATACACATACACGCAAACAAAAACACCAAATATAAGTAAAATAAAAAAAATGTAGTTTACATTTTTACATTTATTAAATAATTAATTTATCTATGTATAATGATGTGACAATTATTAACAGTTGTTCACTATTATCAAATTTACAAATCATTTCATAGTTGAAAATGAGAAAAAAGAGAAAGGAAAAACAACAAAAACAACATTCTAATCATCCTTTCTTTCTTAATCTACCTTATAACAATTGATATGCATATAATAATTAGTTTTGATGGGTGTTCTGTGAATAGATTCTATATAATATATGAATACATTTCATTATAGATGAACATTATTAAAAACTATGATGAATTAGGTAATTATTACTTTATATATACACATTGATAAGGTTGGTGTAACAACGTACATATACTTATTGATTAGGATCATGAATTGATTGATATTAGACCACCGTTGAAAATCCGGAAGCACTGGACGGCCATTTCGTCCTATTATGGGACTTCTCAGTAGTGCGCATCTACGATCCTGCTCACGGGATTCCAGCCCAAGACCTTTAGTCTTGCGTGTGAACTCTTAATCGATTCATGATCTTAATCAAAAACTTAACAATCTCCACATTCACATACTGAAAATGTACCTGTTCATTTGTTAATTTCTCTTCAGTGAATTCACATTCGTTATAAAATTTACTTTTAAGTTAAAAATAATTTTGTATTTTAATAAAAAATTACCTGATAAACTAGTTTACAATGTTAAATAGATTCATCATATTTTACCTACATTTTAGTACTCATGATCACACTCTAAGCCTTTATGAATAAATGTAAGTTGATGATTAACAATTACATTCATTCTGTCTTTTCTAATTATCTATATGAACCTTAGATACCCGAATGACTTATTCACTCCAAATTTTTCGGGTTGCTCAGTGATTAGAGTATTCGACTTTAAATCACTTAATCACAAGTTTATTTCCTAAATGATCAACTTCGGTTCAAGTAACTGGGGAATATCACTAACCTGTACAATCGAATTATGGCTCATATTTAAGTGCATAAATATACTTGGTAAATGAATTAATAAATGAGGGTTTTAAAAAGTACATTTGAATTATTCAACTACCAGTTTAGGTATTATTATTATTAAACTACATTTCCTTTGTTTTAGTTTTGTTGCATTCCTAAAATTAAGTAATAAGTTGCCAACTTGTATATTCCCTAACATTTTAAGAATCCTTCACTGCTTTTTCAACAGCCTAACTGAAATATTTCCCTTGGAATAACTAAATAACACATATAAGCTAATCGTTGATCATGATAATGATGTTGTTTAATGTATAAAGAAGATGCAACTAACCGGAATAAACACACGTAGACATACACACAATACAATGTAAATATAAATGTGTTGATTTGTTCTCATAAATTATGTTATAATATGATGACGCCTCCTAGCAATGAATTTTATATGAATACGTTTTTATCCAATACATATATAAAAGCTTAATTGTCATTTATGTATGTCAAGGTTAGTTGAGTGACATAACAAGTGAATGGTGCATAAACAAAGAAGATATATGGCTTATTTGTTTACAAATCCTTTTTTTGTTATCATTTCTTTCTTTGTTTTCGGCCAAATGCTGAAAACAATAATAATAAAATAAAAAATTTTAAAATAGATATAGATGACATAATATAATAAACAAGTGTAGCAAAGAAACAATTTTCTTCAGAGTTCAGTTGTCTTCAAGAAGGGTTACAATTAGTTTGAATAAGTAACTCATTTCTTGAAAAGTCTTTATTGACTTAGGTTGACTATTTGATGGCGGGAGATGTGTCACCTAAGACTTAATATCGTCACTCAGTGAGGAGTGACCTAGGAAACGTTTGGCTGAAAATCGGGGAAGCTCTAAACATAGCATGATACCAATCTACTCAACTGGGTCATTTTGGAGTGTAGTAGAATCGAATTAGAATCAATGTGTCTACTTGTTATATGGTTAAATGAATAAATACTGAAATATAAACAACTACGAATCAATTGAGCAAACTGATATGACATAAGTAAATAGGAACAAGTACTCCTAATTACCCGTCTATAAAATCAAATAGTTTATTTTAACAGTTAGTTACTTATAAAAAAAGAACGTTTATATGATTAGGAAAAGTAATGATAGAAAGAAATTTATTGGTAAGTTGGTGATTGCCAACCAGTAATTTAACTATAAGCTTCCTTTCTGAGGATTGTATATCTTTTTTAATATGAATAAGTACAAAATATTCAAGCGGAAAAAATTAGTAAAATTTTATGGAAAACGATGAATCTTTTTATGAATTTGGTAAAATAGTTCTAGATTGCTATGAAAGCTAAGTGAGTAGTAAATGAATAATATCACTTCATTACTAGAATTAATCTATCAAAATATTGAATAGATATGGAGTGCATGGTTCTAATCAACGAAAATCAGATAACATGGTATTGATGGTAACGATAATAATAACAATAATAATAGTAATGGTAATAATATTAACAATATCCATAAATTGTAACATAAAAATATCGCCCAGATTTTACAGTGCACTAAGCACACAACAGTAATAATATGGCGAACTACACTAGCTGAAACCATATAAGTCACTTATCTGTTTTAATTCTAAATGCACTACTACTAAATAGAATGTTCCAGCTATTGCTCACAATCTTTTCTTATCCAGATGATAATAATTATAACAGTCTTACCTTCGTCCATATCTTTATTCAAACAAATACTACACTGTTTCGAAGGTCTGTAACATATTTTCAAATTGACTTTTATTAGAAGCAGACATTAAGAAACTGGAAACTAATGAAAAAGAGCAAGTATATACTTCAGTCAATCAGAAATAAATTTTTATTGTAACAGTCTAGTCTTACGATATTTATAAATTGTGTTCATAATAATTATCGGTATTACCGCCAATTAGAGAACAGTGAATTATCGACCGGATCAATGACGCATAAAACCCGTACGAGTAATCTAGAGTCTTGATCAGTCCTACTTCACGCATAGCCCTGTTTGTTAAGTCTAGAACATCAATCTCAGCTTCTGAGATATGAATCATGTATTTTAAACATACTGCGTTTATATACAAACCAAACAGACCACATCGCATCATAAAATAGAAAATAACATTTCGTCGAATTGACTGTGAATATGGGAGATAGTAATTAATAGACTGGACATAACTCGAGAATGGTTAATCGTATAATCTTATTTCATAGATCAAAATAAAGCTTATGATAAGAGGAACATGAATATGAGTAGTTTAGTTACTTAACAATTATACAATAAAAATATATGTATAGTATTAGTCCAGAAATAGATCCCAACAGTTACCATTCATTATTCTCATCGGGATATAACAAATAGTTACTGTAAATAAAACACTTTATTGATGCATATTAAGAATATCTATTTCCGATGCCAAGTATTTTCCCTCTCTCCTTACAGTGGGTCATATTAATTTGGAGGCGTTATCATGAACACAATTTTGGTCTTCATCAGCGATCTGTTGGATTATTTGACGAACTTTCTATCAATGCAATCAAATTCTGACCAACCAAGTATCTCCACTAGTAAAGGGAGAGTAAAATTATTACGTTAATGAATATATCTTCATCATTACAGAAATATAACTAAATATGAAATGAAGAATAATCTAATATAACCATAAAACATGTTAAACTTGTTAATTTCTGTGGGAAATTACTCTTTTACTTTAATGGAAGGTATCAGTTAATGAAGATTATGTATAATTACACAATGTTAGAACTACAAAATATAATGTATATCTTCCTCAAAATCAATTTTCATCTTACTTTTAAGGATTATGTATTCAATATAAATGTAATAATTCTGTTTCATTGATCATTAAACCATAAATGATATAGTCACTGAAGCCATTTCTCCTACTCATTTATCTCAAAACGTTTATTTGCAACATTTGATTTAAGAATTTGTTATAAAGAGTAGGTGTTTTGAAGATACACACTTTAGAATTGATAAAATAAATAAATATAATACTTATAAATAAATGATATGTAGTGACGCAGTGTGGTCAAGTGATAATCGATAACAAAGATTGAATTACTGACATAAAGCATCCAAAAAAAGAATAAAATCAACTATTACTATATAACTATCATAAGAAGCTTACTGAAAAGAAATTAAATTAGTAATTGCAGCATTTGATCATATGATACATCATTTGTTCATTTATCAAATCAATTTGAGAAATGTTGCTCCGTTTTTAACTGATTCTTATACCTCAGAAGATCGGCGAAGAACTAAGGTGAAATCTTTTAAAATATGTGTTCCAGGATCCTGGGGGAACAAATAGCATATGATCGAATTGTTGGTCACCGGCTACCATGGAATTGTATCTCTTGATGTTACTCCATTGCCTTGTGGACCAGACATCTAGGTCGAAGGCTCCGGGTGTGGCCTACTAGGAAAACCACCTACTTCGATCTGAGCACTCTGGCATTATCACAACCCACATATGTATTCGGTGACCCTTTGTACCAATATTTATGCGTTCAAATAAATAAATAAATAATCTATCTCTAGTTATATGAACAAGTGTTACTATTAGTATTCTATTTTAACAAAATTACAGATAATTTGTTTATAAATGAATGAATAAAATGGTTGTTGTTTCAAATCTCTTTGGTAAAATTATACGTCTAGAAGATCTATGTTGTTTCTAAAGGTAAGGCAGGCGTTTTTAACTTACTAGACTTTCTTTCGAATAAACTTTTCGAAAACGCCATCTTTACTTGTTGACGACTTCATAAGTTAGTAGATAACCAGCTAGTAAATAGCTGATATTATTGTTGAGAAATCTTCATGCTAGAAAATAAGTGAAATGAAGACAAATGAGATCATAAATGATTAGTCAGTTATTTAGAAATTGTAATCATTATATCACCTTGAATACTTCTATATAATAAGAGGAATAGATATAGCTGAACTAATTCGATGTCTTTTAAAAGCTTCGGGATTTATAGATTACATTTTGTTGAACTTTTCTGAAGAGTTTTCAGTAATAAATTTCTTTGATTTATTGTCTTAAAGTAAGTGCATGTTCTTTTTTTTGGTCCCAGTAACCATCGTTTATCTGCTTTGAACAAATCATACATTATAATCACTCATTACTTGATTATTTCCTTTATTTTCAATCTAAAACCTATTTGGTATCATTATCTATATACATATTTTATTCAGGAGTTTTAACCCACTTCTCTCCTACAAATGTAATTTATTAAACGTGCATACAAACAAATGAATGTACTAAAAGCATGACTATCCCATCGGCTGCGATGGAATCATTCTTAAGATAACTTCTCAAATTGAAGTCCTTGTTGTGGTGAATTTGTGAAAGAGAAGGAAGATAACTGAAAGAACTGATGAAAGATGGTCGCGCAATTTTGTGGATTGGTTGATGTTATACACTAACACCATTGGATGCCGGCTCAGTGGTATAGAGGTTAAGAGTTCGCGCGTAAAACTGAAGGCCCTGGGTTCGAATCCCGTGAGCGGGACCGTGGATAAGCATTGCTGAGGAGCCCCATAATAGGACGAAACGGCCGTCCAGTGCTTCCAGGTTTCCAGTGGTGGTCTAACATCAATCGATTCATGATCTCAATCAATAACTGAAGGAATTATGAGAGTCAGATTAAACTTTATATCATCATCAAGTATTCGCCAAACTTTACATTATGAAGGGATCAGTAAAGAATACTTTAGAAAATAAATATTTATTGGTGTTAAACTGTAAAACATAACATCAGGAGGAATGTCTACTTATTGTGAGATGTTAATAAGTATTTTATGAATACATTTATATAGCCTTGAACTTTTCATTTGCATCTTTCGGAGTGTTCTTCAGTCTGAACGGTCTTCTCGTCCAGTCTCCATGCGTTTTGTTAACACCTTGCTTTCGATGTACTGAAACACTTCTTTTTTTTAACAACTGTTGCAACTTCAAAATCACGTTCGGCTACACACTACTTACAAACAACTCACTAAAATATTTTCGTTTCTGAGAAAGCGTGACTTAAAACCATAAAACAGTGGTTCAGTACTCAAAGTTTGGGAGGTATTTGAGAAAAATAGAGTCAGTTGAGTAATGATTATAACAGTAATTCATTGATAATAGTGAATGAAAATAATCTTTTGTCTCAGCTCCATATAATTTGAAAATATAGACCATCCTATTGCAACTAAATGATTTGTAACTGTTCTACCTATAACAAGATAAAACAGTTCTGGGTTTAGTGTCACGAAGAATTTCTAGAGACTATTACTGTTGAATCTCAGACTTCAGTAAAACAAGCCTCCAATATTTGCATACTCTCAATTATTATCTATCTGGAAACCTATTTTGATAAAAAAAAAACCTTATACAAAATCGTAAACAGAGATAGATGGATAGTAGCTAACAAAGAAACAACAAATACAAATGAAGTATACAACATTGTCAGTTAACTTAAGTAGCAGATTTTATCAACTATGGTTAAATGTAAAAGAAGTAATAACCTACAGTATCCAATACTCTAGTCTATAATGTTTGTCTATTTGATAATCTACCTGTCATAAATGGAAATATTCAGTATTAGGGAACTTATACATTCACTAAATAATGTACAAATTAGCTGAGAATAATGCATTCCAATCATTCTTTATAGTACGAACAGCCTTTAAATATATGTGTTTCCTATTTTGATAAACATAAAAAATGTTGATTATACTGTTTATAACCCCTATACTGTATAACATTAATAGTTTTCACATGCATATGTGTAGTAAGAGCAAATGTTTTTAAATTCATTTGATATTGTTTTCTTGTATCTTCCTATTGTTGATTAGGGCTGTAAGTGATCATTCTCTTGTTGACATATGTGCATTCTATGCAGATTGCCTTGACCATGCCTTAATTCACAAGCATTATAAGCTAAGATGAATGGTGACTAACAGTGGAATCCAAGACACGCGTTTCATCTCAGTTGGGATTCGTCAGCTGAATGTGACCGTTTTTGTATAAAATTTTGATGATCGAATTCTTTGACTTTAACAAATAATCATGAGAATTTTGAAGGATGTCAATAGTTTTTTTAAATCAACAATATGAATATGTCTTGTAAAGAAACCTTCCTGTTAAAAAGTTAAACAAGAGTTTACTCAATCTATAAAACAATCAAACGCGTTTTTGTGAAATTCATAATGTAAACTTAAACTTACATTAAACAATGATCAAAAGTTGACAAATTAAGATTAATTGTTGTTGGGAGGAACTGAAATCACGACGATGAGGGGAAGATTTTATCCAGCTTCCATAATAAAACATGACAAAATATTGACTAGATACACTCATTGATTAAGAGATTTTATTGGTATTTAATGATTAGTCAGTAAATATCAAACATAATTGAAATATCATGCAATTAGTTCTCTTTATGAATTATAAATAAAGCCAGAACAAATATTGATGTAGAATAATATGAATTCATTTTATTTCGTGGTTTCTTGTCAGCTGCTTACAACCAAATATGTATTAGAATTTGACATTGAGATAAGAAATAGTATGGAACAATTGACATAAATGAATGTAAAGGATTGGAATGACAAAGATTATCAATGATAACTATATATATTGTGATACTTTTCTTATTAGCTCCAACTGCATTTACCAATTTACATGTACGTGCCAAAGCACATACATCGGAAGAACCGAGAGAAGTGTACATGTTTGCATTTCTGAGCATGTTCCAAAGAAATCGAGGCTGCGAGGGATTAGGGCTCTCAACAGTGCAATAGCTCGGCATTTACTTTACACCGGGCATACCATTGACATCTATGCTTTTAAAATTATCATCAGACAAAGAAGTACGGCTGCTCTCCATCTTGCTGTAGCGATTGCGATAAAAAAATCTTAAATCGAATCTACGTATTTAAACAGAGACAGTAGTAAACTTATTACTGCCCTGGTAATCCAAATTTTTGTGTGTTTATTGTTTTTTGTTAATATTTAGTTTGTGTTATATTGTGTTATATTACCGAATTCTTAAACCAACCTTTCACTCACACGTTTCCACTCACTTGGTTCTCTTAAATTATGTGAACTCTTCAAATTCCATTCAATTATTACGTAACCCAATCAAGGCAATTTGGGTCAGTAATTACAATGAAATAGGATAAGTCATCACACATAATAGATAAAAGTACAAGTTCATAGTAGGAAGACAGGTGTACTGATAGTAGTAAGAATAATAAAATACGATAACAAAAGTCTTATAAATAGTTAAACATTGGAAATAGTAGGTCAAACATGGATAAATGGACTAGTCATCACAAAACATTAAAATCATTACATAATAAGAAGTGTGCAAATAATTAGATAGTGAAGAATACAAACGGAAAGAGGCGGATAATTCCAAACAAATAATGGATGTGAAATAAGGTTAATGATATAATAATAATAATAAAGAAAAAATAAAAAAGAAAAAATAATTAATCGTTATTTAAGTTATAACTGGCCATGGAAGGGATAGGGGAGTTACAAATTTCTTCTGTATGTACGAATTCCTATGGCTTCAGCTATATGTAGGAGGCGGTAACGAACTCCGTTGGGAAATGATGGAGGTATACGATAGATCACTCGAAATGATTTCGATTTATCTACAGCATGACCACTATCAACAAGATGTGCCAGGATGGAACTGCGTACTGTTTTTATCTGGCCAGATATATGTATATTAGAGTAAAGCCTGATGACGATCTAATTGAAAACAATTGTTCGCTTATATATGTTGTTCTAATTTTCACAATTTATTTTATCTGTCTCTGAACTCCACCACCTTGATTCTAACACCTAATAACTTCTGACCTGTTCTTGCATATATATAGTTATCATTGATAATCTTTGTCATTCCAATCCTTTACATTCATTTATGTCAATTGTTCCATACTATTTCTTATCTCAATGTCAAATTCTAATACATATTTGGTTGTAAGCAGCTGACAAGAAACCACGAAATAAAATGAATTCATATTATTCTACATCAATATTTGTTCTGGCTTTATTTATAATTGAAATAATGGGAATAAATCAATGAATATTTCGCTGCAATAATACAAAATAAATACTAATTGAATATCAAGAATGTTATGCTGAATAAATACCACAGGAGATTCAAACATATTCTTCTATTTCATCTTGTCCTTACACTATAGTGACTTGAATAGTAATATATTTATAATAATATCGATTTATTTCAGTTTTAGACACAAGAGATTTTCATTGTATCTAACTATGAAATGTTAACATTAGAAATTAGTATTAAGAATCATTTAAATCTAATCATTCTATCAAAATAGAAGAAAAATTAGTTATTTCTTTATATTATAATTTGACTTTATTTTCTCATTTATGTTTTGTTTTGTTTTTCATTTAAAATTTTATAGTTCAACAAGATCTACTTCTGAAGCATTTCTTGCATCAAATTATTTTGAACCAGAATTCGATAGTATACAATTACATCGACAATATCCACATAATTTATTATTAGATGATAAAAAACGATCAATTTGGTATTTAAATAAAGATGAAAATTCATTGCCATCTGATACATTATATGAACCATCTGCTTCACATTATTATCAACAAGATAATTTAAAACAAATAAAAGAAAATCAACAAATTAATAAAAATAAAATGATCATTTCACATTTACTTACAGATCAACATTCAAAATCTGATAGTCGTTTAGATTTAATTCGATCGATTGATTTAAGTGATGATAGTTCTGATATTGATAAAAGAAATAGTTTAAGTGTAACTGAACCTATAGTAAAGTCAAATGAATTATCACAAATGTATAAATCTCAAAAAATTCATAATTATCAGTCATCTATTGTGTAAGTAATCTATTTCATACTTATCTTATTAGTTTGATGATGTAATTATATATATGAATGAGATAGCCAAATATTGATATTATACCAAACACTTGAAATGAACTTGATAGTGATTTAAATGATATGAATTGTTCATTATATAATATTAAGAATTCTTAGCTAACTATTCAATGTATCTTATCCTACTTTACACACATTATAATAGTTACTAAGTTAATGAAATGCTTTTGAAATGAGTATTTCTTTCAAATTTTGTCTATCTGTCAAGATAAATAGTACAAAACATAATACAATCCAATAGACTTTTCATAACATTATATATATATATATATATATATATATATATATATATATATATATATATATATATATATATATGAATCATGAAAAGACTATGAAGGTAATATTCTTTACTTCATTTCTATTATCCATTGATAGACAGTAGATGTCAATAACCCGAACTGATTTTGCCTTTATATGTAATATTTATATTATATATAATAAAATAATATATTTATAATATCCAAATAAGTAGAATAATTAAATTTTCTGACATTTCGTGACTCAGTGTAATCCATTACTTCAGAGAATAAATAGCTAAAATAAATTGATACAAATAGATCAGTTCTATAATAGGATAATTACGATTTGAATAGCTCATTGTTAATATCTATGATTGTTATACATTAATTGAATCATAAAAATCATAAATCCCCTTTAGATTGAATATATAAAATCATTTGAGATAGTTATTGAAGTGCTCTATCTTTAAATTTTGTCTCCGAAGTATATATATATATATATATATATATATATATATATATATATATAATGATACCGCCAATTAGAGAACAGTGAATTATCGACCGGATCAATGACGCATAAAACCCGTACGAGTAATCTAGAGTCTTGATCAGTCCTACTTCACGCATAGCCCTGTTTGTTAAGTCTAGAGCATCAATCTCAGCTTCTGAGATATGAATCATGTATTTTAAACATACTGCGTTTATATACAAACCAAACAGACCACATCGCATCATAAAATAGAAAATAACATTTCGTCGAATTGACTGTGAATATGGGAGATAGTAATAATTCGAGAATGGTAAATCGTATAATAATAGTTTATAGGTCAAAGTAAAGCTTGTAATTTGAGGAGTATAGATATACATAATCTAGCTACTAAATAGTTATACATTAAGAATATATGTATAATATTTGTCCATAAATAGTTCTCAAGAGTTACCATTTATAATTCTCGCCGGGATATAACAGATTCATATATTCATCATCCACAACCTTCTAAGACAATTAATTACTGGTCTACACAATTTGCAAAATGCACTGTATGAGACAGAATTAAGTTGTGAATGCTAAATTATCTTATAAACAATACAGTCCCATTTAACCATTTAATATAATTAAACAACTGAGTGACATAACTTCGGTGATATGTAAGTGATTACTCTCCATTGGTTATGTGTATATTAAGCAAGCTCTCATTCATATGTATCATTATTATATGCAATTTTATTTCAATATATTTCGTTTTTTTTTCTTTTAGAAATCCAATTGAACATAAAACTATTTCTCGTACCAAATCAAACACATTAGGATCACCTATGAATATTAAAACAATCAATTCACATTTATATGATAATATACAAAGATCACATAATAAAAAGTCTAGATCTAAAAAAGTATCCACTTCTAAACATAATAAACATGAACAACAATTTACTGAGTTAAATACTTGGTGTACATGGATTCGTTTAAAAAAGACATCAACAACAGATTCTTATGGAATAGGTGTATCTGAAGGTTTATCTACTATGGGTATATTTGTTAGTGCAATTCGTCCTAATTCACCAGCTGATTTATCTGGTAAACTTTATCTATATGATCGTATTTTAATGGTAAGTTATAATGAATAAATAAATGAATTAATGTTCATAATATATAGTGTAAGGTTCAATCGTTTTTAATAGGAGATTGTGAAGAAAAGATTAAGTAATTTATTCTGTTGTATCCTTCCAAAGCAGAATGAAAGGACCAAATGAAAAAGAAAAAAAACATAAAGGAAACATTATCAATAGACTTTAATTACACTACTACAGTATTTATCAGTTCTGGGTTGTGGAGATCAATATGTTTTCGATTGAGATCATGAATCGATTGATGTTAGACCAACATTAAAAACCCGGAAGTACTAGATGGCCGTTTCGTCCTATTATGGGACTCCTCAGAAGTGCGCATCTACGATCCCCCTCGCGGGATTTATTGACCCGTTTTGTTAACAAAAAAACAATCTTCTTTAAAACGCTTGGTGTATTCTGTAAAAACAGTTGAAGATGCCACAGGTATTTGGAGTTAGACAGCGCCCTAACAAGTAACACTTATTATGGATCGTGCCTACCCAGTAAAATCAAAAGTCAGAAGCGAGTAGGTTCGAAGATGTATTTGATAGACTATCAATATATTGAGAAGCGACTGAACTAAACTGGCTAGCGATTGCAGAAGAAGTTGAGCACGGAGTTCTCACTTGTGATCGGGGGCTGATGCATGACCGAGCGCCTTCTGCTAGGTGAGTCCATTAAAACTAATGTGGTCAGTATCCAGTGTTGATGACTTACAGAGCTATTGATTTTGGGGATGTATTAACCATTACACAGTAACCTAATATAAACTGTGATTAAACCTTTTAGTTCATACAAAATGATCAGTTTTTGGCAGTAAGTAAAAATATCTATTTCATTGTATTTTTAGAAAGTTTGTATTTTGTATTTTCAATGTACCGATTGCCTATTAACTATATTATTACATGTAGCCTGATTACCTTATAGTTTTAAGTTAGTTGTAATCAATTTAGAAATCAAATATCTTTATATTAAATTTCTGGAAAATGTTGTAAGCAGTATTTCGTTTGACTGATCTATAATGTACTTCTTTTAATTTGATGTGGTTTTTCTTAGGATTAGTTCAGTTTAAACATTCTTTTCATAACGGTTTGATATGAACAATTAGGATCAAAGAACAATGAGTAGCTGTCTCACCTTGAGAATCTTCAACAGTGTATGCCCTCTATCTTATATAGGATCTAACCCTGGAATTTATTACTTTCAGACTATTGAGTTGAAATTCAATAATCCAGATTTATCTATCGATGAAATAACAGATATCTTCAAATTAAATTAAATTAATATTTTTAATAGTTGGGATCATGAGTCAAATGAAGCTAAACCACCATGGAAAATCTGGAAGCGCTGTACGGCCGTTTCGTCCTACTGTATGACTCCTTAGCACTGTGCATCGACGATCCCGCTTCGCCAGAAAATATGAAGTTTAGGTGATTTGAAATTCATGACTGGTTGTTTAATCTTTAAAAATAGGATTTACTAAGGTGTTTTTAGACCTTTTTGCATCATTAAAAGACTACTAAATCCTGGGATTTAAACTATTTATAACTATGATTGTAGGAAAATTTATCGGATGGTCTTTTTTCATCTTTTTTCACCCACTTGTATAAATGTTAATAAATAAAATGTATGTAACTACAACTTGCTTTAGGACAAATTTTCTTACAAACGTTTTTAAATTATAAAGAAATATAGTAGAGTTAATTGATCGGTTCTGTTTTCTAACTGATTTGGAGGTGTAATAATTACTAAACAATATTGATTATTGATTCTCTAAATTTTGATCTTTCAGAAAACATATCTACAACTATTCTCACTTAATTAGCTAGTATATGAAAACGTCATCATTTTAAATGAGGTTTTATTCAAGAAATGACATCGACGAAACAACCATTGAAAATCATGGAGGACTGGGAAGCTATTTCATCTTAGTTTGAAGCTCTAACTTAATGTACAACCACTACCTCATTATTGATCGGACTTAGGACCTTATGGTTCAAATTAGAGCAAAACATATGCATATTTCTTCTACTATTCACATGTTATTCATTAGTTTGAATGTTTACTTTGTAAATAATTTGAGATTACCATATTTGTTTTATCTATTTCAGGTCAATGATACACCAGTAGATAGTTTAACATGTAGTGAAGTGGTGAATCTTATTAGTCGTTCAGAAAAACGATTAGATTTACTAGTACAACGTCGTATTACAAAGCATACACAACGAAGTAAACATTCACATCAGAATGATTCCATTGATCTACCGAATAACACTTTATTCACTGGATTAACAGGGGGGGTCAAATTAGGTGTTACATGTACACCTACAATGGATAATGAACATATTAACATTACAGCTCTTTAAATATATATATATATATATATATATATATATATATATATATATATATATATATATATAGTACAATGTATCATTCCTCCTTCTGATATATTTGAAAATCTTCCTAAGAAATTTTACTTATTTAACATGTATGGGATAACTATAACTGAAGAAAGTTTAACCCGATGTAATTGTATTTTATTCTTATAATTGTATGTATATATATACTACTATTACTACTACTACTACTACTATTACTATTACTACTACTACTACTACTATTACTACTACTACTACTACTAGTATACTACCAAATACTTGTTTCTGTTATGATTTCTGCGAAACATCTTGTGATTTTTTTTTCTGAATATCACGATTACTGCTTACAATTCAAACTTATTTCATTTAGATGAAATATTTTAATTCAATGTAACTTCAACTTTGAAATGAATCATAATTTGTTTAATGTTTTCTTTTTTATTTAGATGAATAATTTACGTTAATTAAGTATGATAACAACTTTGTTGGTTTTGTTTTTTTACTTAGAAATTCCTGTATCTTCATTTATTTTTCATTATTATTAAATTAGTAAATTATCTATCTATTCATTAGAAAGTTGAAACATTGAACACAAATGCTTGTTGTACAAAAATCATCAATTAGATCTCTTTTAATCTGTTGTATTCCATTAATGTACTTAAATACATTTATGTTCAGTAAAAAATAGATCATTTATGCATATAAATAAATATGAATACTTCATGCAGAATAAACTATTAAAAAAAACTGGTCACCTAACTTATCCAAAAGCTTAGATATTTAGAAGAAATTCATTGATTTTTTTTCATTCTTTATGTTTTCTGTGAGTGTTTTCTTTTTTCCTTTTGTTTTTATTTTTCATTTTGTCTCTGTTAATAATACACTTTGTCATTTGTTTTTATTCATTTCTGAGTTTGAAACCCAGTGATTCTTTTATTTTTTAAGTGATTAGTTATGCCTTACCAAGAATTAGTAATTGTTTTTCGAAAGTATGTTTATAGTCGTTCTTCTCATAACCCTCTACACATTATTGTATAGTATTGACATATTTACAATAATGAAAGTTTAAATGTAGTTTTTAGTGAGTAGCAAATTTTTCTTGTCATTTATGTGATTAGTGTCAATGTTGTGAACAATTGATCCGAATGTAGAAAACGTAATATTTTACGCATATGTGTAATTGTTTTCTATTATATTGGCTTTATTAATTAGGAAACAGATTTCATTGTCTATGCTAATAACTGATAAATCTCATTGGCATATTTATAACCTGAGAGGATTACTAAGATACTATCATACAGTCATAATTTCTAATTAAGTTGAACAGTGGCTAGAAGTAGAATCTGAAATGCAATTTTCTTACTATTTTCGACTCGTCAGCTGGATGGAACCGAATTCGAATCCTGATGTTCACACCGTGGCTTGCAATCATTGTATTTTGCTCCAAACTTACATATCGTTATTCATTGAGCGACCAAGGTTTAGATAGTGCGTTGAAGGTTGGGAGCAAAATATACTTGGTTTATGTCCAGGTGTGCACACAAAAACCAGGATTTAGTTACTTTCACCGAATGAGTCTTAAGTAAGACAAAACACTAGTCCTGGATCCCACTGCTAGCCACTACTCAACTTTACTAATATGTAAATTGTTTAAGGCTAAAAAACAATAAAAACTGAATTCTGCTAACATATAAAGGAGATGTTAAGTCAAAATAATATTAAAAATACTAGGTTGCATAGTTGATATATATTCGGCTCGGAGGCAAAGTAGTCAGTCTTTTAAGAAGTCTGTAAAACTAGCACACTTAAGGTGACCAGAAGGAGGAAATGCTGGTTGGAAAGAATGTTGTATTTGATTGAAAGCAGGGTAGCGTTATGTTGTACTTCTATACTGGATAGTTAGGGCATGTAAAGCATTCTACAGCAGGTTAGTGAAAATATCTGACAGAGAATATTAGAATAACTGAAAAATTATCTATTTTAAGGAGAAATATTTATTAACACAGCCTACCCCCATTTCCATGAAGGTTGCGAGAATCCTTACATCTAACAAGGTAGAATTATAAACAAAAAAGGCTGGTCGTTGACAAACACTCTCTAAATAGCCAGTTTCGTTACCAGAATCTGAGCGTTTGTCATGTGACACATCATAAATAAAAATTAGAAATAAATGAATTCTCTTGTTCCTTCCTACTATTCTCTACGTTTTGGTGTCAGCCTGAAAAATAAAGAGGAAAAATGTTCGTATTTCAAAAACGTTTGTAATTATGGAGGAGTGTTTTAGCTTCAAAAACCGTGCTAAAATACATGCAGGTACATACATACTTATGACAGAGTTATTAATTGGTGACAGAAATACACTATACGCACAAACGATTTTTTAAAATATATATCAACTTGTTTGAAATACTTATCTTTGCTTTTTGGTCCATTTTTCTACACAATAAAAATAAAAATGTAACAAATATGTTGTAGAACACTAAAGACCGAGGGAAAATGAAGTAAAGGAATGAAATTGTCTTATGTGCAATAATTATTTACGCATTCTAGGAATCAGACGGTTTCGCTATATCTTGTTGAACTTGTCTCCTTTTTAAAAAACCGGTTATGTCCCCTTGCGCTGGCTTTTCTTGATATTGCAGTATGATTTTTTTGTTGGTGTTCGGTGTTGCAATGAGACGTACAAGAGTTACCCAAAAATTTTTTAAAACTGGTTTCTGTAGCTGACTAAACCAATATTAGTGTTGACCTCTAAATATAACTCCCTAAAAAACATAAAAGGCCAGTGGAACTGCGTGATGAACGACGTACAGTTATACAAACCGGTACTTCACCTTCTGTAATATGACAAACGAAATACAAGCCCACTTTGACGTAACCACTAAACTACTATAGACAAACGTTCATGCATGCATTGTAGCAAGCAAACCACTAGGCAGATAAAATCAGAGGAAGAACCCAAATAATAACAATTAGGTGTTTATGCAATCAACCCTAAAAAACAGGTATAAACGGTATACGTCCAACTTAAGTTATAATACAGCATTTAAGATGGAGCTCCATCACATTATCTCTAAACCTAGATGTTAGGGTAAACGATGGAGGCTATTCCTTAGCATATATAGTCAAATCTTACTGTAGGGCCAGTGAAATTCCACTGAGCCCTAACCATTGAATCTCGAACAAAATCATCAATACTCGTCAATGTCAAGGACAACCAACGCGCATCAGTTAACCGTACGCCATGGACTGGCCCATGTGGCAGTGTTCTTACCTTCGCTTGTATCTTACTTACTTACTTACGCCTGTTACTCCTCGTGAAGGAGCATAGGCCGCTTACCAGCATTCTCCATCCAACCCTGTCCTGGGCAATCCTTTCAAGCTCTTTCCAGTTCTTATTCATCTTTTTCATATCTGCTTCTATTTCCCGACGTAATGTGTTCTTTGGCCTTCCTCTTTTCCGCTTCCCTTCAGGATTCCAAGTTAGCGCTTGTCTCGTAATGCAGTTTGATGCTTTCCTCAATGTATGTCCTATCCATTTCCATCGTCTTTTCCTAATTTCCTCTTCAGCTGGAAGCTGGTTGGTTCTCTCCCACAAAAGGCTGTTGCTGATGGTATCCGGCCAATGGATGTTGAGTATCATGCGTAGACAGCTATTAATAAATACCTGTACCTTCTTGATGGTGGTTGTTGTAGTTCTCCAAGTTTCAGCTCCGTACAGTAGAACTGCCTTGAGGTTCGTATTGAAGATTCTGACTTTGATATTGGTTGAAAGTTGTTTTGAGTTCCATATGTTCTTCAGTTGAAGGAATGCGGCCCTTGCTTTGCCAATCCTAGCCTTGACGTCTGCATCTGAACCTCCTTGTTTATCGACGATGCTTCCCAGGTATGTGAAGGATTCCACATCTTCCAGAGTTTCGCCATCAAGAGTGATTGGATTGCTGTTCTCCGTGTTGTGTTTGAGGACCTTGGTTTTCCCTTTGTGTATGTTGAGGCCTCCTGATGCAGAGACTACTGCTATGCTGGCTGTATTTATCTGCATTTGTTCGTGTGTATGTGATAGGAGGGCTAGGTCATCTGCGAAGTCCATGTCGTCTAATTGGTTCTGAGCTGCCCATCGTATGCCGTAGTTTCCCTCAGATGTCGAGGTCTTCATAATCCAGTCGACCACCAGAAGAAACAGGAAGGGAGAGAGTAGACAGCCTTGTCTTACTCCGGTCCTTACTTGGAATGTGTCTGTCAGCTGTCCTCCATGCACTAATTGCACTGTAGTCCATCGTATGAGTTCCGGATAATGTTGACAATCTTCTCAGGAACTCCGTAGTGTCGAAGAAGTTTCCATAACGTTCTCCTATCTACACTGTCAAATGCCTTCTCATAATCAATGAAGTTGATGTAGAGTGACAAGTTCCACTCAATTGATTGTTCGACGATGATCTGTTGTTGAATCTCAGTGATTGGTCTTCCTTCTTTGTCTTTGACTGGTCTCTCTGGTTTACTGTATTTCCCTGCAAGTTTCTTCGTCGTATCGTAAAGCTGTCTCATATTTCCTTCTCTTTCAGCTTTTTCCGCCGTCGTTGCTAGTTCTTCCACGTATTTTTGCTTATCAGCTCTAATGCTCTTCTTCACTTTCTTGTTTGCTTCTATGTACTCTGCTTGTGCTTGGACTTTCTCTGCTCTTGTTCGACTGTTGTTAATTACTGTCTTCTTGTTCTTCCTTTCTTTGATCCTGTCTAGTGTTTCTATAGAGATCCATTCCTTGTGATGATGCTTCTTGGGGCCAAGAACCTCTTGACACGTTGAAGTTAGTGCTTCTTTGATACCTTTCCAGCTATCCTCCATAGTAGTTTCTTCTTCCTTCAGTAGATCCTGTAAGGCTTGGAACCTCCTGTTGAGAGCTACCTTGAATTCATTGAGTTTGTCAGTATCTCGAAGGAAGGCTGTATTGAACCTTTGTGGTGCTGTTTGTCCAGTTGTCCAGTTCTTCTTTAGCTTCAGTTTCAATTTGGCCACAACCAGGTGATGAGCTGAAGCTATGTCCGCTCCTCTCCTGGTTTTCACATCTTCCATTGTCCTTCGGAACATTTTATTGATGCAAATGTGATCTATCTGGTTCTCTGTGGTGTGGTCCGGTGAGATCCACGTAGCTTTGTGTATACGTTTGTGTGGAAATGTTGTACCGCCTATGACCAATTTATTGAATGCACACAGATTTGCAAATCTTTCCCCGTTTTCGTTTCTCTCTCCCAGTCCATGCAGTCCCATGATGTCTTCATATCCGGTGTTGTCCATTCCGACTTTGGCGTTTAGATCTCCCATCAGAATGGTGAGGTCCTTTCTTGCGCAGTTCTCTATGATTGATTGCAGCCTCTCATAGAATTGATCTTTAACGTCGTCGTTGCTATCATTGGTGGGTGCATAACATTGGATAATGTTCATTGTGATCCCCTCCTTCTTTGTTTTGAATGATGCTTTAATGATTCTGGATCCGTGAGGTTCCCATCCTACAAGTGCATTTTGTGCTACTTTGGACAGCATTAGAGAAACTCCCTGAGTATGTGGGGCATTTCCTCTTCGTGACCGGAGTATAGCAGCATCTCTCCCGTATTTAGCCTTTGTTGTCCAGCTTGGGTCCAATGGGTTTCACTGATTCCCAGTACTGCCAAGTTGTATCTCCTCATTTCCGTTGCTATTTGATTGGTCTTCCCGTTCTCCCACATTGTCCGGACGTTCCATGTACCTATAAAAATTGTTGCTCTGGTTGTTAGAAGGGGCATCGGCCTCGTGGCTTCCGAAGGAACTCGGCTTTCACCATGAAGCGTCATATTACCTCTAACTCCCAGGGCAGAGTTTAAATGGTTTGAGTTATTTTTTCTGGTTAGCGTTTTTTTAGCGAGTTAGGTTTCTACGGGATGGGGACGCTAACCCCATGCCCAACCCTCCTCCTTAACCCGGTCTTGGGACCGGCAGTAACTCTGGAAGAGCTACAGGCGGAGTTAACTAATATATTTCTGTAATAACGTCCTTTGTGTTGTACAGTCTTCAAAGCATCTATAGTACCTTGATACGTCAATGGGGTAATCTATGTAAGGTGCAGACCGCGAAGTGTGACTTCGACGTTAGCTTGTTTGTCACACCACTCACATCTAACTCAAGTAAGCCTCCAATCATTTTGACATAGATCATCCACGCTGGTGAACTACATTACTACCTTCATGAGCAACCACAGCTTGGAAACGTTGACCCTTTTTTCTTCAATCAGAATTCAGCGTGTGACGCTTTATCGTGAGATTTTTTCTGATGTTCGTTGGCTAGCAGTATTCACAAACGAGTATAAAATAATTATAGGATATAATACAGGGGCTCAAACAATCCTGGACCGTTAAAAACTCCAGTAAGTCAGTCATTCGCACTAAAAGTTTCTTTGGATGCTAGCTTTAAATTAATATGTTTGTTGTTATCAGTCCATCGGACAGTATCTGGTACACACTTACTGATCTTCCGTTTGATGAAAACACTAAATTTATCTGCATCTATTATTGGCAATAATATTTGTATTTATTAGCATGAGGCAATAACAATGTGGAATTCAGATCTTATCACAACGTTATACCTACATCTATCAATCCCAATTATCAATTTTATAACAGTGATTACAATAGTATCATGTATACATTGTGATAACTATTAGATAAAAGTAATTTAACGACATATAACGAACAGAGTAAACGATAAGTTGATATTTTGATATGAAGATATCATGAGACGACATGGACTGGGAGAAAGAAACAAAAATAGGGGACGATTTGCAAACCTATGTTCATTCAACAAATTGGTTATAGGTGGCACAATATTTCCACACAAACTCATGCACTACATAGAACCAGATAGATCATCTTTGAATCAATAAAAAATTCAGAAGGACAATGGAAGACTTGAAAACTAGGAGAGCAGCTGACATAGCCTCAGGTCACCACCTGGTTGTGACCAATATGAAACTGAAATTAAAGAAACACTGAACAGCTGAGGAAACGGCAGTACGAAGGTTCGACACAGCGTTCCTTCGAGGTACTAACAAACTTAACGAATTCACAACAGCTCTCAACAACAAGTTCCAAGCCTTACAGGATCTACTCAGTGAAGAAGGAACTACCATGGAGGACCACTGGAAAGGAATCGAAGAAGCATTAACGTTGTAGGCCAGTGAAACGTCACTGGGCCCTAGCCAAATCACTGATCACTGAATATCGAGCAGATCATCGATCTACGCCAAGGTCAAGGACAAACAATGCGCATCAGTTAATCGTAGGCCATGGTCTGGCACATGTGGCGTTGGTCTCGCTATCTTCTCTGTACTCATTCCTACTAATAAATTTCTGTAGTAACGCCCTTTGTGTTATACGGTCTTCAGAGTAGTCATAGTACTTTGATACGTCGAATGGATAATCCACATGAGATGCTGACTGCGAGGTATGACTTCGAAATTAATTGGTTCGTCACACCATTCCCGTCCAACTCGACCAGGCCTCCAATCATTCGATATAGATAATCTACGTTGGTGATCTACAACGTCAACGTATCAGGTTCTGGGCCGCAACAGGCATCATCATTATAGAAACCCTGGGCAAGATTCAAGGAAGAAAGAAGAAGGAGACAGAAATTAACAACAACCGGAAAAGTACAGGGAAAGTCAAGACACAAGCTAAATACACTGGAACAAACAAGCAAGTGAAGAGGAGCATTAGAGCCCACAAGCAGAGGTATTTAGAAAAGCTAGCAACAAAAGCGAATAAATCTGCAAGGGAAGGAAATATGAGGCAGCTATACGATACAAGAAAAAACTAACAGGAAGATATTGTAAACCAGAGATACCGGTCAAGGACAAAGAGGGAAAGAAAATCACCGGGATTCAAGAATAAAGGAATAGATGGATAGAATACTTCGAGGAACTCTTGAATAGATCAGCTCCATTGAATCAACAGGACATCGAAGCAGCACTTAAGAAACTTCCTATAGATGTCACCCCACCAACGATTGACGAAATCAGGATGGCCATCAGACAATTCAGGAATGGAAAAGAAGCAGGACCTGACAATACACCAGCGGAAGCTCTGAAGTCAGGCATAGAATTAATCACAAATATGCTCCACGTTCTAGTCAGGAAGATTTGGAAGGAAGAACTAGCGCCGATGGATTGAAAAGAGATCTGAGCAATTGTGTGAACTACACAAGCATCACACTACTGTCAGTTTTGAAAGACGTTTTCAACAGTGTGTTCCCCGACCGGATGAAGCACTGAGGAGACTCCCAACTTCGAAATTTACAGGTTGGGTTTCGTAAGGATCTGTCGTGCGTAGACCAAATCGCGACACTACGGATCATCGTTGAACAATCAGTTGAGTGAAACTCATCACTATATATCAACTTCCTTGACTATGAGAAAGCGTTTGATTGTGTGGATAGGAGAACATTAAGGAAACTTATCCGACACTATGGAGTACCTGAGAAAACCGTCAAAACTATATGGAATTCCTAAGACGGACTTCAGTGCAAAGCCGTGCATGGAGGACAGCCGGCAGGAGCATTTCAAGTGAGGACCGGAGTCAGATAAGTATGTTGAGTCTCTACATTTTCCCTTCTTTTGGTGATCGACTGGAAAATGAAAACCTCTACATTTGAGAAGAAACACGGAATGCAAGAGACAGTCTCACTGTAAGGAGCTGAAACTTGAAGAGCTACCACAACCATCATCCAAAGTGTAAAAGTATTCATAAACAGTTGTCTACGCAAAATACTCAATATGTCGGCCGGATACCGTCAGGAAGAGAACAAAACAACTCCCAGCTGAAGATATTAGGAAAGAACGGTGGGAGTGGATAGGTGTGGTGTTTGAATGAAATAATGACTCCTTTGTACTTGTTGAATGTTTGATTTCGAATTCTAAATACATACATTCGTTAGTGCTTGTGTAGTACTTCTTCATTCAATCGCGTTATCCCTGGGATTCTTAGTTCATACTATAATTCAATTACTCCTAATTATCATATTGTCGTCGCGATGTAGCCTGCGTTGGAACAGTTAGATATTCATTCAACTTCTGAAGCTTTTGAGGATTATTTGGAAAGGTTTGAAATTTGGTGCATGACCAAGAAAGATGTTAAAGATGATAAGTTTGTGGCACATGTTTTGACATTCATCGGAAGAGAAGCGTACAGCTTATTAAAAACTTTGGCATATCCAGAAAAACCTGTTTCACTTCCTTATGCAACTCTTAAGGAGCTATTATTGAATCATGTAAAGTGCACTAGTTTTGAATGCCGTGAAAGGGCAAAATTTCATAAGAATTCATCCTTGAATTGCAGAAACAAGCTGCCAAATGTAATTTCGGTGATCAACTTCATGTACAACTGAGAGAACGATTAATCGCAGGAATCAACATACCGGGTTTGGAAAGAGAGCTGTTAAGAATGCCCAACTGTTCCTTTCAAGATGCTAGAACTGCGTGTATTAACTACGAATGAATGAACTTGATATCCAGTCGATGAATATTTCTAATACTTTGCTTAGTCGTCATGATGGAATACAATCTCAGGGTCAATCAAAATTGCGTTCGTTTAACAGTGGCTCCTATTCTCGTGTAAATATGAAAAGTGTTTCAACAAGGAATTACAAAGGTGAGACCAAGTTTGGCAAATGTTTATCATGTGGAAAACTTTATTTTCATAATTCATGTGCATTTCGTAATGCTAAATGTTTTAGATGTGGTAAGATAGGACACATGCAAACAGTATGCAAAGCTACTGTTCATTTTGCCTCAAGTAGTAATAAATCCTGTGATTTAGATCCCAATAATTCAGCTGTTCCTAATGATCATTTATCTTTGTCTACCGTTTCGAAAGGTAATACTCATATTCAAAAGCGATTATATACATCTCATGGTTCATGTCATGACTTTATTGTGGACACAGGCAGCATAGAGTCCATTATTTCATTCAAGAACTTGAAATCTTTAGATCCTAACGTTGTGGTACGACCCACTGAGGTATCAATATTGAGGATTACTGGACACAGACTGCCTATACGAGGATGTTGTGAGTTGCTAATAAGAGATGATAGTTCTTCATACATACCTTGTGAATTTTTAGTTAGCGAAACAGGACTGTCAATACTGGGCTTAAGGAATTTGAAAAGGCTTAAAGTGAAGTTGTCTTTCCTAGTTTCTAAAGAAAATAATGATGCTTTACTTAAAGATTTGATAGCCACGTGTGCTAAGTGCAGCGGAGGTATGAAAATTCAGCCTATAAAACTTCAAGTACAGCGTGATCCAGTCTTTCTTAAAAGACGAATAATTACTTATGGTCTTCGAGATGCAGTACATCAAACATTAAACGATTTGTGTGCAAAAGGCATAATTGAAACGGTTCAGTCTTCAGCATGGGGTACTCCTATTGTCCAGCCATAGTTCAGGAAGTTATGAATAAGGTGGTTAGTGATCTAGAAGGTATTGAAGTTTATCAAGATGATCTCATTGTTCATGGTTCTGATAAGGTAGTTCATGACCAGAGAATTACTGCCTTATTGTGTCGTTTAGTTGAGAAGAATATTACAGTGAATCCGAATAAGTGTTCATTTAGTGTATCTAGTTTTGAATGTCTTGGATACCTAGTTGATGGTACTGGTTTTAGACCAAATATGAAACGACTGGCTCCACTGACAAATATACTGTCTCCAAAAAATCTTACGGATCTACGTTCACTAGTGGGTGCTCTTCAATACTATTCCCGTTTTATTTCTGATTTTTCTTGTCTTGCAAATTGTTTATTTAATATTTTGACATCCAATTCATTTAAATGGGGTGAGGAACAAGAGTCATGCTTACGTAGTCTACTAAGGTTTCTTCAAAGTGATGCTGTTCTTCGAACTTACTCCCCTAGTGTACAGTCTGCGCTTATCACTGATGCATCACCTGTGGGTGTTGGCGCAGTTTTGGAACAGGAGGCTAGACCATTTATTTGTGTTTCACGCGAACTTACTGTTACTGAACAAGGTTATTCACAGACTCAGCGAGAAGCATTAGCTGTGTTTTGGACTGTTAAAAGACTTCATAAATATTTATTCGGAAAGAAATTCACTATTGTTACTGATCATGAGGCTTTAAAGTTTATTTATCATCCTGAAAAATCCTTAACTCGTTTCTCAGCTGCTATGGTTCGACGATGGAATATTGCTTTGAGTGCCTATGACTATACGGTTCAGCACAGGAGTGCCAAACAAATTCAACATGTTGACTACATTTCTCGACAGTCATTATAAGATAAACCTGTAAATACTTCAGACTGTTTGTTAGTGCAACCTTTACCAGTGAAACGTCCAGATCTCATTAGAGAAACTCGTAAATACTTTGGATGTATAATTAATGCAATACGGAAAGGTTGGAATGCTAATTTGAAACGTAGATTTCCTGTCTATTTTTCAAAGCGGGATGAGCTATCTACTACTCCTGATGGTATTTTGTGTTTAAATGATCGTGTTGTTATTCCTCCTTCATTGCGTAAATCTGTCCTAGAAGATCTTCATAGTGGACATTTAGGTGTTGAAAAAATGAAGTCATTGGCGAGGCTCACATGTTGGTGGCCAGAGATAAACGCAGATATTTGTCGTACAGCAAACAATTGTGAAAAGTGTCATAAGCTGAAAAATCAGCATTCGAAGTGGACTCCATGGCCAGTATCGTCTGAGGCCTGGCAGAGAATTCATGCAGACTATTGTGGTCCGTTTCTTGGCAAATAATATGCGCTTGTAGTTATTGATTCTTTTTCAAGGTGGCCTGAAGTTTTTTTCACAACTTCACCAAATTCTGACTTCACAATTCAAGCATTAAGAAAGGTGTTTAGTCGAGAAGGTGTTCCAATGGTGTTAGTGACTGATAACGGCTCTCATTTTGCTGCAGATGCAGTCACTACCTGGTTAAATGGTATAGGGTGCAAACATCTGTTTACTGCTCCCAGACATCCTTGTTCCAATGGTCAGGCAGAAGATTTTGTCGGGACGTTAAAAACTGCTATTGATTCTATTGCCGCCTCAACATTTAATGAGCTGGAGAGGGGAGTAGATACCTTTCTACTGCAATATAGAAATGCCAGACATTCGGTGACGAAAGAGATTCCATCAAAGCTATTAAAAGGAAGAATTCTTCGGTCGAATATGAGATGTTTAAAGTCTGCAGAAGTTACATATTATCGTGGAAATGATCTTCGACCATCCACGGGGATTGTTGTGAAGAATGTCGGGAAATCTATGGTGCGACTTCTAGATATCAATGACTTAAGTACACACAATCGACATGTTGATCAAATACAATTCCAGGAACCAGGTGAGTCTGTTCCGATTTCAGTTGTTAATTCTAATACTAATGAGTGCATTCTAGATAATACAGAGTCTTTATCCAATACATTGTCGGACAGACACAGCATGAACTTGAGGAGAAGACGTACAATTGATTACAGACACTTAGACTCTAATTTAAGCTGTGGCGGATGTGGTGTTCGAATGAAATAATGACTCCTTTGTACTTGTTGAATGTTTGATTTCAAATTCTAAATACAGTACATTCGTTAGTGCTTGTGTAGTACTTCTTGATTCAATTGCGTTATCCCTGGGATTCTTAGTTCATGCTATAATTCAATTACTCCTAATTATCATAATAGGACATATATTTTGGAGTCACTGAAATTTCTATGTCGTTTTTTATCAAAACCTAAGTTATTACAATGGGTCAGTATATGGATATATCACTACTATATTACGTGTAACTTATAAACGAAATGAAGTGGTGATATGTTAAGGCTAGTGAGAATATGATAAATGTGATACGCCAATATAAAATCGCTATGATTCCTACTATTATGCACAAATTCTAAGCTCACAACTTTATCTTCCTGGAGCTATAAGCGCCCTAATACATGCATAATTTTACACTAACCGTTCTCTAGTTGCAACGCTTAAGCATGCTAACGGAAATCAGTGAACAGCCCTGCTTACTAAATTGATCTGCCTCATTACATGCTTCGGGCACTATACTTAGATATAATATAATTCTATCGACTAGACTTAGTTACACCAAAATCAAGGATACTAAACTAAGCTGGTGTCATAATAATTGTTTCATTTGCACAGAAATGTTACTCAATGTAGTTAAATGTAGATAATTAAGCCTATAAAACAAAAACGCGAACTATAGGTCAGTAAGAATCACCTAAAAGAAGATAAACGATATTGTTTTGAGACGAAAGACAGCAGTCACTTGCTCAGAAGACATCGTTTACAGAAAAACAAAACCTCTTCAAGTAACGTTACTCATTGACGGTCTACTTGAAAGAAATCAACGATGTGATCAAATTTACTATGACTTAGGACATCATTCCAGCATTAAATGCAAGTCTGGAGTAACATGCAAGAACAATGAAGTCTGAGTCCTTTTGAGACAATTGATGGACATTTTGCAAATTGAGAATTTACGATATGGTTGTTAGATTTTTTTAAAAAGTTCTGTAATTTGTTGTCAAATACATTTGATTGTTCTCCATCCGTGTTCTATTCACTACACTATGACTACATGAACGTAAACAGGACCGTTATTGCACTTGGTGATATGTTAGGTATACGTAGAAACGTTGCGTTTAAGTTCACCCTATCCTACTCAGTACATGTCTGAAACATATTTCGATTTGACTATAAATATTGAGTCACACATGATCAAATCGAATTGGCTCACTTGCGTTTTCCACTCCGCTTCGTTTTCCCGCTTCTCATGCTGAATGTCTATCTGTAATAACGATTCATCCGCCGCAACACGTTTGGCTTCTTCTTACAACTGTTACACAAACGGGGTTAGTCTAGATAATATACCGAGTCAAATAGAAGATATGTGCTCATAGAATCTTCGTGAGATCAAACAGGAGTCAGATACATTGGCTAGTCAAGAGTAGTAAGAAAAGTGTGACTGAGCGAACCCTTATATGTATTTCACTTTTTTCGCCTACCTCGTTATTCATTTTGTCAGCAAACGTCAAGGCGTGATAAATACTCGGTTGACATTTTAAAGAGAGTAGAAACTGTAACAAAGTGTGTTGGGGGACCAACAGACCAAAAGTATGAAAACTGTCAATAAAGCTTCCATTGTTAGTGTATCCTTGGCCCCTTCAATAAATTGTTTATGAACAAACTAAGCAATCTTTTTATACATGTTTACCACTAGCTTCCAGTCAAAGCACTGGATTAAAGGAAGAACAAAATGAACTAAAGCATTTGTAGCGTGGTGTCGAGTTGAGCTTGACTATGAACACCGTTACCAGACTACGTGCCAATTAACCAATAAGATCCCCGTGGTGATTTTTCAAAACACTCACAATCATTGAAACGCGGCATTCTAATTCCCATATACTTCACACAAGTTATTCCTTTTCTAACCCATTTAATATTTTCGCTTTTCAATACAACTAATCAGGCTTCTCTTTTATAACATGATAGACTCAGAAAAAAAACTCACATAACCACAAACATAGTATTTTCTTTCAACCTGTTGAGCTCACCAGAATTGTTGCTACTGGTGGATTGACTAAATTTAAGAGAATCTACTCAAAATTTAGAATGTTTCAATGACATGGAAATGTGGATTTCGGACTATAACTCTACTTAGATATATGAGATCTGTTGCAGAATACTGTAAAAAGGTATATATATACAGAAACTTGTTTAAAAGTTATTGTTTAACCGTTGGTCTACTGGTTCTGTTATAGTGGGTATGGAAAAATAATTTAGAACTAGTTAGTGGTTGACGTGTTTTAGTGCATGGTGTAACCATCCCCTATAGTGACCTCAAAGGCATTAGTTCAAATACGCGTTTTATCTACTTTTATAATACAGGTGATGTGATTATTGTTTATAGGCTAGAAATAGTATAAAATGGTTTGCAAATTTATTTTACCGAATAATCACTACTATATTAAGAAACCCTCTAAGTCTAAACTCAATGCTAAGGAATATACGCAACCTAACTTTATGCTACCCGTTTTCGACTATGAGCGACACCAACCTTCATGGAGAAGCGAAATCCCACATTTTTCAGTTAACACCAAGAATGTTTTACGGGGAGAACCACAAATTGATGTTTTGAAGGAGATCAGCAAGAGTATTTATTTCACTTTGAAGTTGTCTAAAATGTTTATTAAACCTTTAGAAGATAAACGAAAAAGGAAGAAAGATATGCTTGAGCCTCCTGAAGCAAACGTTAAGCGGAAAGCTGGTGAAAGCTTCCGCATAGGACTTGTAGATTTGATAACGTATGTTTTTGTTTCCTTGCTTAATGTAGTTAAATAAGTCGTGGTGAAGATGCAGATGTTGATACCTGTGG
The DNA here is from genome assembly GCA_946903255.1 of Schistosoma spindalis. Lineage (NCBI taxonomy): Eukaryota > Metazoa > Platyhelminthes > Trematoda > Strigeidida > Schistosomatidae > Schistosoma > Schistosoma spindalis. The sequence continues at coordinate 24,471,444 of OX336420.1, read as the reverse complement.
TGAGCCAAAAACGATGTTGTCCACTCCTGATGCCGGCCCAGTTAAAAGTATCTCTGATAAAGAAAAGAAAATTTTGGTAAGTTATTTATTTAAGTCGTGTCTAAATATTGTAGAGGTATTATTACTACATCTATAATGGCATTAATACTGACGACGTGGCCCCGATGGATGGTAAATGGATGCAGCGTGTGGTGTCTTCAATTAAAGCGGATTTTCATGTATGCATTTTTGTTTGTTAAATTTATATACGTATGTTAATGTGACTTCCTTGATCTGATAGAATATCACTTAAGTAATGATAAACTGAATAAGCCCTTTGAAGTCTTAAAGCTTCGTCCTCACATCAATTGAAAACCAAAAAAACAAGATTGAATTTATGGTCTATGCCGTGACAGATTTTAAATCACAATACCGAGTTATTTCAATCTGTGATCCCTATCATCTTAAAATCCTAGCCTCATGTGAAAATTAAGTAGAAGTCTAAGGGAAGAAATCTATGAATTATCAACAGTTTTATTCAAACTTTACTCGTAAACATATCTTCAGAGATGTTTTTAAAAATATATATTTATATTGCAAGTTAACTAACAATATAAGTAAGTAAGAAATCACGAGAGAACAATTGAGATGCTTCTACTTGGTCACTAAATTCAAGACTCCTTGAATTACTTATAAGTTCCCAAAACCAGTGAGAACGTTCAAAGTTAAGGTTATTTAAAAGTTGTAAGCGCGATGATGGATGATCCTTCGATGTTTTGAAAATTATTTTTCAGTCTTTTATAATCGTTAATATGACGTTTCAAATGATCTTAAAGCACTCATAAGCCATCGCCATTATTTTTCTTTGGAAACTAGTTCAGTTTTTACTTTAAATGACCTTGTACATGGTGCTCTTTAATAGGTAGACTTGACTTAATTTCTTGTGAGCAGATCTCAGCATGTTATCCGAATTTATAGACAGACATATATACCTTAAGCACTTGGAATTTGCATGTACATAAGATTGCAAGATTTCATCACATTTGTGTGCCAATTTGTTCTATTCCTGTTTTGTTTGTTCAACCTGTGCCCATAATTTTTTTGTGGCAACCTGCAAAAACGCGAATCTGTGTAAACTCTCAGCGACAATCACGTTTAAAGTGTCTATTGACATAGTTAAGTGGAATAATGTATACTTGAGTCCTACTTGACATCACAATAAGAATGTTTTAGTCAATAAACCCGAAAATGTATGTTTTTTGCACTTTTCTTACGTAGCTGCTATCCTGTTACTTTTAATAACTATCATAAAGTTTGCAATCCTAGTTTGACAAGATAGTGATTACTACACATTATTGTTTTGTAGATTATTGTTTTGATACCCATAAGGCTAACAAAGATTAATTTGAATACTTTGTACGATTATTTGTTTGAGCCCCACAACTTGGTTTATACTGATTCACACTGCTTTATAAATGATTGCTTGTTCTATTGATTTTACCTACTTTACCTTGAAAACATTCATCCTAAAAGACTTGACCTAAGCAAAACACAAATATTTTTAGTCCATTTGTACTAGAAATTTTCATCTCTTTTGGCCTTAGTTTTGCTGTCAGTATGAAACAGTCACTGAAAAATGAGAATTAACTAGTCTATAAAACTGAAGAAATTTGTAAAAAAGAGAAACTAATAGTTTCTGGTAATTCTATCAATTTTTTCCTAGGAATCTAGCAACATGGCCTTACTAGAAGAACTGGAGGATGAAATACGCAAAGATTATTTACTTAGTGTAAAGAAAGCTATTGTAAACTTTGTTTTCAATGATTCGTCAGATAAAAAGCACGCTTCATATGGATCAGACATAATTTCCGACAAAAATGCCGAGGAACACAGTGTATCAGAGTATCGTAAAGAATTAGATATTGTACCAAAACCATGGCATTCAACGTTCTTGTCAGCGTATAAATACTGCCAAAGAAATTTATTTATAACAAATATCTGTATTCACCAATTATTGAATTTATGGTACACTAAATTTGCGTAAGTCAATTTATTGTAAATCTTATATGTTTGCTCTTATGGTTAAAAATATATTTATAGTATACTATATTTCCAGTGTCTCAAAACAGTATTGTTTTGTGTGAACCTCCGATATCAGTCGCTTAGTTTCTAATTCTTATTTACATCGTACCAAAAATTCAAGATTGTAATCAGTTATGTGTTCAGGTGCTACGATGTTACATATTCGTATCGCCTACACATTTAGTCAATTATGACGTCTGATAGGTTAGTAAATGTAAAATGTTCATTTTTTATTTCTGGTAAAAACTAGAAGTAGGTTGTTATTACCATACGAATTTTCGGCAAGTTAACTTTTAGAATTACAGTAAACACATTTGGTTTTCATACCTTAATTAGTTTTCTAATAACCACAAAAGCTGTTTCTTTTATCCTAGCGACTTAAGAATAATTGATATTCAAGAAGTGTACTCGAAATCATCAGCTTTAGAATTATCTGCATTTCAACAGCTTTGTGTGAAGCACATTGAAATGACAAAAGAGAAACTGACAAAAAAGTAGGTATAATTAAATGCTTTTTTATTTTAAACGCTATTATATTTAATAGTAGTAATTTTTGCCTTAGGAAGGAGTTTTGTTTAGCTTTAAATTCAATGTCAGTGCTTTTTATTAGCATATATTTGTTCATAGACGTCAGATTTTTGACATTTATATGGTTAACGAATGATTTAAAGAGGAAGAGAGATAAGCCCGTTTACCAGTGAAATTCGTTAATCTTAAACGTATAACAGTGTTTGTGTCACTCTTTCTTAAAAGTTCTCTTAAAATAAACATTAAAGAGGTAGTATGGAAGAGTAAATTAAGACCGTTAAAATACTAGATATATACAATGAACCTAATTGTGATAATGGGAGACATAAACTTAAAATTTCCTAATCGACTAAACGCGATGATGATAGCTAACTAATAACTATTTTTAGCTCTTATTAGTCAGATATCAGGAGAGTTAAGAACCACAGTTTATTTCGTCATTTGGCTATATAAACAGTTTTTATTACCAAATGTGAGTCAAAAAATATTTATCAATAAAATTCGATTTGTCTGGAGTTGGTTCTCAAAACCGTCCCAGATCTCTAACTAACTAGCAGTTTGTACATATGAATGTGGCATGTGTTATACACCCAAACGTTTGCATGAACTAGTTATGTTGTTTTTGAAAATGATTCCGGTTCGAGGCTAGTTTTTATAACTGGCTGATATCACGAAGAGTAAACAAGCTTATATCTAACTTTAGCTGATCCGAACGAATCGTACAATTTATATAAGTAAAAAGAAAAAGAAAGTCGATAATGGAATAAATTTGCTATATGAGAAAAGCATCACTAATGACACGAGGTGATTATTGTTTGATGTCAAAGATCATCTGGTGTTGGGAGTAAAGACCTCAGAATTTCAACACTGATTAGAACTCTATGTGAATTACCACTAAATAATTCAAGATTACCAGGGTAACTAGGTTTTAAACTTTTACCAATAGATCTTAGTGTAACTTGTTGAGCTGATGATCACGTAGATTATTAAGACTTTCGACACCATATATCCACATAATTATGTCAAGAATAATGACACGTATTGGGATATAGAACGAATATTCCATCACCTGGAATTTTGCACGAAACTCGATGTTTCCACTGGGACTTCAACTCATCGTTTGCTTCTACAACTCTCAAAGGTTTTTCGCTATACTACTGAGTCACAACAACCAGATCTTGTTCAACAGATAGGATTTACTATGGATTACAAGGGTTCGGATTCTCTTGTTGTCATTATTCAGGAGTGAAATTGTTAGCCACCGATCGTAAGTGGAATTTCATGCATATTCTGAATGTCATTCATAGCCATTATCTCATATATATTTAACGTGTATACAGAAAACACATCATGGGATCTGTTTAGGTAGCACCAATACCATCAGAAATCAGACAGAATTCATTATAATCACTAAAAATTCTAAATCTTGACCTTGATGTCATCAGTTGATTGTTAATCGAAGTTTCATTCCCGATTTTACTACAGAGATATATCACATGGGATATAGTGCACCATAAAATGTCAGTCAGTCACACATTGGTGAAGAAAAAAATTGTTATGTATGTGTATCGGTACATGTTAAGATAACATATCAACTCAAATAAATGAAATTATTGAGGCAAAAGTCGGAGAAAAAATCATCATATCAGTGGTTGTGGAGAACGTTAAGTATAGATAATATGATTCGACAAGAATGAGTGAGATCGTAGGACAGAACAGTGAAAAATGACTGTAAAACATAAAACCAAAGGGGAGATAAAGAGAGAATCGATAAGTGTCACTGTGATTGATTCTGATACATGTTACCAAATATCTTCAAACATTGTGAACATTGGTTGCAATAATAGCATGGACCCCAACTACGGGGCCTGCACCTATACTAGGAGGGCTCTCACCATATGTCATTGACTTCATGAGCAGTTGCTACATCTTGTTTTGGCCACCCCTAGCTTCATTTTAAACAACTTTTAAACCGAGAGACTTTGAGTGTCCAGATATATGGTGGGTATATACCTAAGTCAATAAAGATTCGCTACTTCATTTGGCAGTTTGCCCTCTCTGTCGGCTACTCTAAGTCAAACCTCAGCGTTACTCAATCGATGGTCCCAACGTACTCAAGCAATATTTCCAAGGAATCCGCGGTCAGATATCTTCTAATTTTAAAGTCCATCTTTCATGTATGATAGAGAGAAACTTTGGAAAGTATGCTTGTCCTTTGTTTGCCAGAGTGGGATTACCGGTACGTACAGGTGACGCAACCCATCAAGATTCAAACCAGCTTTCTGAATATGTGCCGAGATTTAGTGGGGTGAAATAAAGTAAATCGTAATTCGAGGCAATCGATCGGAATCCTTGAACCTAGATCTCTTGCTCTTAAACACACACCAGTAAAACGTATCTATGACGATGAAGGAGACGATATCTAACCTGACCTCTGATCTGGGTCATTCAGAGACGTTACCATTGAGCCATTATGTCCACAACTGAACCTTTCAGGACTGTGATACGTACAGTGATTATTGATAAGTAACCAATATCGTTCATGTCCAATCTTTAGAGCTGATCAAATGCTATCGATCGCCTGATGTTAACCCCCCTAAAAATTCTATTATCATTAAGTACTGATAAGATATATAACATTAGTTGCTTTATAATGATCAACCAACGTTGGTATATTAGTTGTCCAAGTGGTCCGTACTGGAGAGAACAGTTAATTGGTAACACCTCAAGCTGAAGTGTGGGTTCCAACCTTTCACTAAGCACCAGTTCTATCAGGATTGCAGGTTCTCTATGTACCAACTAGTATGAAACATAAATCCACGACTTCTTACGGACTACCTCCATTCACTTAATATTAAAAGACAGTTTACATGGTGTAAGATCTCTAAAACTAGTGGCCATATCGCAATCTGGTTCACAGAATTCTACCAGATCAAGGACTAAACAGTCATGGCATTAGTTACTACTCAGTGATCAATCAGTGAGCGTGTAATGGAGTACTTCTTTTAAAAATTAATCCCATCTTTTATGTATATTAGATTTTATTCAGCAGGTAAATGACGGCGTTTGGATGCTATTTATTATTACGGTGACTGTCCTCTATAGTTTAACGATTGGAAATCTAACTTTATTAATTATTTTTAATATTTCTTCTTTTAGGTGGCTTAATGAAATACAAAGTATTTTCTATCATGGAAATAGGCGTAAACTTGTACCGACTAGTGATGAACCACTGAAACTTGAATCGTTTTATAGATGTGCAGCCACACTGATGACAGAGAATTTACAAAACCTTGGCTTAATTTCAATGTCGGATTACAAAAATCTTATCTGTCAATTACCAGTAGGTGGTAACAATTTGTTTTATGTGTATTTTTAAGTTATTATTATTATTATTATTATTAAAAAGTGGTGCGTAATAGTGATGAATTATTGTTGCATTAGACAACGAAAGTAATTAAAATAAACTTATAATGTACTTTGAAAAATTGAAACAAATATGAAGACTTCAGAAAAAAAACGATATCAACCGCTTGAAACTAAAGGAAGTATGAGATATGAAAAAGGTTAATTAATCAATGTTGCTGTATTTACACTTCTTACCTAACTCGCAAATCCGGGGTCAATTTCATTAGTTTTTATGATTCTTAACATAAAATAAACAATTGATTGGATCATTTGGAAAGTTTTATGATACTTTCCGACTTAGAAAGATGTACTTAATAAGTATGTTAATAAAACGACGTTAATGGGATTTGTTAAGTTGTGTAAGAAGTTCTAAGTATATATCATTAGCATTTGTACCTCCATTACAAATGCTAAATCGATCAACGATATCCTTAAAAATATGACTAAGGCTTTACTATGTTCTGTAATAATATATTATGAGTAATGACTGGTATTTGATCTTAACACTCCTAGTATAGGTGCAGGCCCCGTAGTTGGGGTCCATGCTATTATTGCAACCAATGTTCACAATGTTTGAAGATATTTGGTAACATGTATCAGAATCAATCACAGTGACACTTATCGATTCTCTCTTTATCTCCCCTTTGGTTTTATGTTTTACAGTCATTTTTCACTGTTCTGTCCTACGATCTCACTCATTCTTGTCGAATCATATTATCTATACTTAACGTTCTCCACAACCACTGATATGATGATTTTTTCTCCGACTTTTGCCTCAATAATTTCATTTATTTGAGTTGATATGTTATCTTAACATGTACCGATACATATATACGATGTTCTATGCTGCTAATGTGTGACTGAGTGAATAAATGAATAATTGTAACGACAATCGTTTCTGTTCCATTATTAAGAAAGTCATTTTTCAAAAAGAGACTAATATCTATTTTATTTATTGTTTTAGATTAATCCGAATGGTCAGCAACATCCTGGATTTATTCTACGTCTTGTTTTAGATGAGAATACGATAAAATTTGAGCCATCCATAGAAGAATTCGAAAGTGCACTATTGAATATGTTCGATTATATGTATAATGTTATTCAAAGTATACCTAAAATTGAAACTCGTCTTTATTCTGATTGGGTAAGTGTTTCATGTATTATGGAAGTAACTGAAAATCATTTATATCACAGACGGTAACATGTCACAATACAATGTTCAATAAAAATATTTTCTGTTTTTGAAAATGTATCGAGCAGAATACAGTTGTATGTTTGTAATACGTTTCAATAGGTTAATCATGTTTTTTTAACAGTTAGCTCTAACCACTCAAAGCTCAAAGCTTCAACTGACTCATGATCTCAACCATTGAAATCATGTAACAACTTATTTCAAAACTTATGATCTTCCGTTACTATTTGGATTGATATTTCAAAGCATTTCTCTAAATAAACTATTAAATTGTAACATTTTATCCAATTTCTTTAACTCAATTTAGATTCATATCATATTTACTACAACATGCTAATAAGTGTTTACATTTGTAGTTTTGATCATTGAAATGAAAAATAACTAGCAGTCAATTTATTAATATCTAATAGAAATCTAATTAATAGTTATATCATTTATCTCAATTTGTTGTTCCTATTTTACTCAAGTTATACATGATAAGTAATGAGTATACTCCGATAAATCTTGTGACTTAAGGCTATATCGAGGCAATCTGCTCAGGATGCACATATGCCAACATGAGACTGATCAATTGTAGTCCTAAATAACAATGAGAAGATACAAGTAAAACAACACCAAGTGAAGTTATTAGTTATATTGTATATACAATTACCAACAGCAAACCTGTTTATAAAAATGGTTTCATTCAATAATTATAATACTCAACAATATGGAAAAACAAACAGATTCATATTTTGGCACATTCTTAACTTTTTGATCTTTGATCTACTGAAGAAATACATGAGCAAATTTTAAGCGTTTTACTCTTTTTGAATGACTATTTTCATAACTGAATAGAAATTATTATTATTATTATTATTATTATTATTATTAATGTAGGTAAATCACTCAAGGGACTGTCATGCATTGATTGATCATGTTTATGATAGTGCAACTGATACTCGGGTACCTTACATCATACAGTTTATGAATATTGACAGTTCATTTTGTTCTTGATAATATTACTGTAATTTTAGGTAAAACTTATCTTTCGGTTATGAGATTTTGTGTAATACTTAGTTGTTAGGTCAGTCTACTTAAGTAAGGGAATAAAGAAAATTTGTCTATAAATTGTAAAACAATACATGTCATTCCATGAGGAAGTATCAGCAAATGATTAAAAGAGAAATTAGTTTCTATGAGCAAGTTATTCAAAATAAGCAAAGGTTTCAAACTTAAACAAACAATAAAAAGGAAGTAAAACCATAAGTTAGTAAGTGAAGTAGTTCATTTTGACAATTAAATATAAATTCAATGGTTGAGATCATGACTCATGATCTCAACCATTGAAATTGCTATAATATCTACAAAACCCCTTCTGAAATTAAGTATAGCACCATACAAACTGTATCAATGTTTGAATTCACTTATTTTACTGATTTATTAAAATTTAATATGAATAGAGAGGTTAGGGTTAGTAGGAGTAAAGCGATATACTTTTTTTCTTCAGTATTATAATGTGTTATTATTTCTTTTGAACTATTTCAATACATGAATTTTCATATTGTACTACAATTATTTTGTATTCTCATTAGCAATCTGATAATGCCACATTACATCCAATTATTTTAAGTGACATTATAGAGGAACGTAAATATGAAGTTAGAAAAATGTTATTATTACAACTTAAAGGACCGGAGTTACATATTCGAGAATATGATAAATATCAATTTTTAGTCAACAAACAAGTAAGTGTTATTTTAAATATGTGTGATTTGTAAGCTAGATTCGCTAAGGATTGATTTCATTTGTGATACTGTAGTGAACGAGAACACAAGTAAGATTAATCGAATGCATTTGAACACAAAAATTACAGAATATCTTAGTAAAATCTAAGAATCATACATTCACAAAATATCAGTCAATCGTTTCAGATTTCATTGTTCCTTCGTTTTCATAGTAATCATCCTCTGTTTTTGTTCTCTTTTCTCCGATTCTTTTAACCTTCTACCGCCAGGTATTTCACTTTCTATTGATGATACATACTACTTACATGTGTCGACATCAGTAGCACACACCACAATACCACTAAAAAGCAAGGAGCACTGGACAGATGTTTCATCATAGTGGGAAACATTTTAGAAATGTCTACCCGCAGATATGCTGCAAATTAAACTTGGGATCTTCAGATCTTGAGGTGACTCCTTAATATCTAAAACCACTGAGTTGTCGTGCGATCATTTTTTCCATTTGTGAAAGTTGTTTAACATTTATGATAACTATTGACGTTAGAATGAGGATTTTGTATAGACTATTTAATTTAAAGACAGTTTACATCTTGAATTGAGTTTATTTAAACAAACATTGAAAACCAGAATACTGTAAACTTCTAATATGAAGTTAAATTTTTTCGGTTTCATATATTCCCTGAGACAGGATGTATACTGTGTGTGGTAAATTATTTTCTGTATCGTGAGTTAACTTTTAAGTTTCGCCACGTCAGGTCAAGTTGAAAATATTTGACAAATAATTTAATCCTCTTCGGTATTTAACCCGTAAAGAACCAAATGAATGCATAGATTAGAGATGATGAATTACAATACAACAGCTATGGTGTTATGCTTTGAGATCAGTTCATAATAATATAGAGGTTACATTTTTAAACTAGTGACATGGGAATACATCCTGAGTATCGTCTTTCCTCCGTAACATATTGTTTGTATATTTGTTTGAAGTAACACATTTCGCTCTATGTATATAGTTTATTTTGGCAAATAACTATATTTTATGAAAAAATCTCCTCTAATTTTACAGGCTGAACAAAATATTGAATTGTTATTAAATCCACCAGTACAAGAACTAACAGTTCAAGCCGCTGAATCCACTGATGATGACGATATACAAGATAATCTTGATGATAAAGTGGAGTTAGAAGAAGAAACATCTGAAAAAGATGTTATTGAAAATAAACCGATTGGACCATCATTTGAAGAATTGACACGTGAACTATTAAAATATGATCGTTTAGTGAAAAGAATTCAATATGAATCTAGACGTATAATTCGTTTGGGATTATTTGAAGTACATTGTGATGAATTAATTCGTTCTTTAACTAAACGAGCTGAAAATATATCAGATCGTATTTTGGAACGGATTTTGGAAGATCATAGAATAATGAATAAAACGTAAATTTCTAATTTAATCCACACTGTATTCGTCACACTTAACCTATATGTCCTGCATTTCCATTATTTGTATACGTGATCATATGAGAAAGTTGACTATTAACGAAATTTGAAATTGATTAATCACTGAGCAGTAAACAGTATGTTATATGTTGAGGAATTTCATACTAGGACGAAACAGCTACACATTACTTGCTGTTTTCAATTGTTATATAACCAAAATTGATCAAGATGTGAAACTTTAAATTCAACATTTTTCAGGAACACCTTATAGCAATGATCATCATGTTGTTACAAAAAACCTTCTTCGAGGGGTAATTCACGAAGTTCAAGTGAGAAATCGTGCCCAATCGACTTTAGCCATGTTGAGTGTGAGACAAATGTCACCAATGATAATGGGTAATGGTCATGCATTAATATGAACTAACTGCAACCAGAGATGTCGACTACTGAATCTCAACTTATTGGTCTGAAGGTTGAGTGGTCACCACCAGTTCACAAGGTCCAATTTTCGATCCTTTATAGGGTGGTGAATGTGCACTTTAAAGTGGTCTCATATTAGGAACTTAAAGCCGTCCAATACTTTCTAATTTTTAGCTAACAGAGTATACATGGGCACAAAAAGTCACTTAATATTTGCCCATCAGTAACTTCAACTGAGAATACACATAGATCAAGAAATGTTTATAATTGAGTATTGTCAACCTAGTGTATCTTAAGTTATACAACAATTTTGGGAAGCATAGCTCCATCAGCTAAAATGAGCACAATCTAGTTTAGCTTTATCAAAATCATCAAATTTAAATATTCATAGATTGATGATTAATTCCGTGAAATAACTACCAAAAATGAATGAGTTGAATGATTCACAAATTTTGTCCGAATTATACAATTTGTAGACATAGCAACAATGAGATTAAGGTAGCTAATACTGGTTAGTGAGGTAATCTAAGTCTTATTTTAGTAATTTTCACTCTTATGTTCTATTAACTTTGTTTGCTTTAGTTGTCTGATTTTAATCAAATCTTCAGATTATTTTTCAGATAATTCATGACACATCACTCCCACTATGCAACTAACATCATCTTTTACTCATTATATGTATAAATGGAAGCTATAAATAATGAAATAATATCTCTGTGGCATAATTCTTTCGTTAAATCTTGATTATGACTTAATTCACTGACCATAGTCGACATAAATTTTATTATAAATTTCAAGGTAGTTGTGATTCCTGGAATTGAAGATTTATTTAAACTACTTAACAAATTAATAAGTAACCATTAATTATAAATAAATATTTTCATATTATTTAGTTTGATCAAAGAATATGAACTTATCAGTGCCAAAGCGTTAACTGTTCCAACTGATATTTCACATATGATACAAATCAATGAATTTGTCAATCATGCAGAAAAAGTTACAATGAACACCTTAGAACGTGAGCTGGATAATTGTAAAGATCGCTTATTATTTCTTATGGATCATGCACAATTAAATCCATCAGATATGCGCATTAATAGTCAGGTATTTGAATGGCATACACGTATGAATGAAGTATTCGCTGAAAGTCGACATATTACACAAACAAAACGTGAAGAATTCGAAATCAGTCTGAGATATAAACGTGAAAGATTTATTGAAGAAATCGAATCATATAGAAAACAAGTGGATAAATTCCAAGGATATGGAGATCTCAATGAAATAAATCGATATTTGAAGAAAGCACAAAGTCTAAATTCAAAGTTGGAAATAGCTTTAACTAAAATAGATGGATTCAATGCAGATGAAGAAGCATTGAAATGGGATACAACATCGTATCCACTACGTAATGAAGTACAAAATATATTGAAACCATTTTTATCTCTATATGAAATGACAGTAGAATTCAATATGAAACATAAAGAATGGATGGAAGGATCTATGGATAAGGTTGAACCAGAAAAAGTAGAAATGGACGTATCAAACTATTATCGTAGTTTGTTCAAACTGGAGAAAACATTTGATACTTTACCAGCACCACGAAAAATTGCTACACAAGTACGTGGAAAAGTCGAAGAATTCAAAGAACATTTACCGTTAATACGTGCATTATTTAATCCAGGTTTACGTGAAAGACATTGGGAACAAATTTCAGAAGTAGTTGGTTTTACAGTAAGCAATCAAGAAGAAGGAATGTGTTTAGCTAAATTGATTGATATGAATCTTGATCCGTATATACCTAAGTTTGACTCAATCTCAGAAGCTGCTAGCAAAGAAAATAGTCTTGAAAAAACACTGGATAAAATGCATAAGGAATGGGAATCAGTAAGTGAATTCAATTGACAGTAACATGTTTTCCATAATGTTTATGCACATACAGTTTAATGTTTACATATATACCTGGTAAAACATTTGGGTTATCTGTTTTTGAAATCTATATATATTTCAATAAGCTTTCCTATTTTAGGTCTGTTTTAAATGAATACTTATCAATAAAAATTGTGTATGTATTTAACCGTTATCATTAAAAGCTTACAAATTATTTCATTGCTAAATACGGGAAAACTCAATCAGTAACACTGCAGTTGTTCGTTCAATTTACTTATTATGTATCATTTAAAGAAGAAGAGGTGAATACAGTTTAATCCGTCCACATCACATAGGACAGAAAGAAAATATAGATGTGACACTCGTACTGGTAGAAAACTTTCCTGCTTGAAGATAAATGGGAGATATTGGCTATAGAAAAAACAATTGTATAACATGTTTTCGAATAATTACAATTTGAATAGACGTTAAAGAGAGATTTGTTGGGATAATGCACAACTGATACTGAAAATTCCCTACTGAACCAAAACTAGTCTTAAAGAAATCATTTATTATAAATATTACTGTTTATTTAAAAGCAATCTATTCTAGATGACTGCACAGTTTATCATTGTAGAAGCATTTAGAACTACTGACACACACTACTAAATAAATATATGTGTTTAATTTCAATTCCATTTTAACTGAGGATTTGTGGAACTTTTTCTCTGTTTCTACTAATAATGATATTTTGATTGAGATCATGAACCGATTGATGTTAGACCACCATTGAAAACCTGGAAGTATTGGACGGCCGTTTCGTCCTATTGTGGGACTCCTCAGCGATGCACATCCACGATCCCGCTCGCGGAATTTGAACCCAAGGCCTCAAGTCTTGCACGCGAACGCTTAACCTACTGGACCACTGAGCCAGCATCCAATAGTGTTAATATCTAACCTCAACCAATCCACGAAGTTGCGCAACCATCTTCCATTGTACTGAGGTAGACACCTGTTTCTACCCGACACGGATTAGCTCCACTGGTCACGGCTTCTTACCAGAACTCCGAGAGTTTTCTCACGAAGCTAGTCACTAGTGAGCACATGCTAATTATCAGCATAGGGGTTGTGGATGGTGGTCTAGCATCAATCGGTCCATGATCTCAATCAAAACTTAACAATCTCCACAACCCCTATATTGATAATAATGATATTTTTGAACAAGACTACATGTACAGTAATCAAAAATATAATAGTTGAATTCATGAGTCAATTAGAACTAGACTACTATAGAGAACCGAAAAGTACTAGACGGTAGTTTTGTCCTAGCACTGGACCCCTCAGCAGTGCGCATAAATTCAACTATTGGATTGTTAAAATATCTACCAAACCACCCCTTCTGATAACAATCAATGAAATGTTTTTTCAAACAAGTTAAACAAATATGATTCCGTCATACTGATCTAAATTGTGACATTTTAGACCAGTGAAGGGTTTGTGTTAAGTTCTAACTGATATTTCGACGCAAAAACTGTAATATTGTTAATTGTTTATTTTTATATGTATATATAAACATTTGTTTTGGTGAATAATTATTGCATCTATTGTACAATTAAGTGTATTTTAAGATTATATATTTTAATCTCTTCTAATAATTCAATTCCATTCCATTCTCCCTAGTATATATTCGATTTTTTAATTGTGTCTTATTGAAGTTCTAATTCATTTGAAAGGAATAGTAAATCGTTAGATTATTTCAAACTCACTATTTGTTTGATTTTGATCTTGTTAGATAGTGTTAAAACTATGTAGAATTGGAATATCATTTACTCACATACGACAAACTGAAACTTCTGATACTTCAGATTAATTGTACTGAAATAAATATCAAACATTGAATGAAAATAGGAGGCGTAAACCGTTAAATTATTTGAGGAGTGATTAATATACAAGCAGAAATTGTAAAATTATGGATCGTTCTTTTTATATATTTTAACCGATCTTTTTTCTGTTTTAATTATTTATATTTATAGATGGAGTTCAACTTGATACCATATCGTGATAGTGGTACATTTATACTTTCCTCAGTGGATGATATACAAGTATTGTTGGATGATCATATTGTAAAAACGCAAACAATGCGTGGATCACCTTATATTAAACCATTCGAAGCGGAGATCAAGTAAGTTACATACTATATATATATATATATATATATATATATATATATATATATATATATATGGAAGTGACTTCAGTTCTACAGAATAAATAGAGGCAATTACCTAAAGAAAGGACAAATATCAATTAAAACTGATCGAAATTCGGTCGAATATACCCACAAGGGGATAATTTAAACCATTGTAGATTAAAATGATTCAGATTATTTTTTTATTGTATATTGATATCAGCTGAAGAAAGATTGGGCATCCACAATTTATGGAAGACTGTTTTCGTTTTCGTATTACTCCTCTATGATTATTTAATGTTTAAACGCACTTACATATTAGACTTAATGGGAAGTCAATATCATTGAGTAAGAAGTGAATAGCTGAAAATTTTTTTCGACTTCAGTAACCGATGACAATAAATTAGGCCCTAGTGGTCACAAATAATGTGTCAATTCATAAAGAAAAGTAACTACAAACTGAACAACCTCAACAAATATTTCACCCTGATGATTAGCGATTAACTTCCATTTATTTATTATTAACCGGTTTGATGATAAATTTTAAATTTAACATTGCAAATCTTATGTAATTTGGCTATTAGACTGATCGTAACATTGGTTCTTACATTTATTTGCAATTTATGTGTATTAAATGATCATTGTTATCTACATTTCATGTCAACCCTATAGTTAGATGGATACAAATGTCTCAATGAAGTTTCAGCCTTAAAGACCCTTAAGTTATGCAATTCCCAAAGTATGACGTTTCAGGGCAAGAGGTAATGCAGTAATCCGACAAATTAATGGAAACACTTAATGACATAATCATCACTATTGATTACAGTTTCTAAATTGAATTTTAATCTGCTTAAATATATTGCATATCATGCCGAAAGTTTAATCGACCAGAATGATTGTACAATATGTTGTTAATGGTCAATAAGTTGATTCATCATCAAGCTACAAATAATTTTTTCTACCCAGATGACATAAGTTTCAGAATCAATAATAAGTGAAGTATACAGTATAGACATTTCCCTGTAATTCGGGACAGATAGACTGTCTTTAGTATTGATTCGATGTAGACTAACGAACTCAAGGATTTTAGGTTCTTTGATATACTGATTTTATTTGAAGTATAGGTTCAGAATGGCTTGGTCAAAGTTTTGCTATTTTACGTTTGATGAATTCAGGACTCATATTATTATCAATATAAAGTTGTGGAGATTTTCTGAGTTTTTATTTGAGATCATGAACTGATTATTGTTAGGTTTTCAATGGTAGTCTAACATTGATCGGTTGATGATCTCAATAAAAACTCATATTATTACTTAATTGATGTGTGGCCTAGAATGATAATGATTGGTTGTTTGCTTAGTCAGACATGTAGATAGTCCGACAGGTGTTAGATGAGTTATAGATATTCCCCTATCCTTATTATTAATTATAATTGATTACTCATTGTTGTTGGATTGTGTCAGGTTTTAGAATGAAAATATATTTACGTCCCAGTCAGGCTAATAACGTGTTCTTGATCTGAGTTGTGTTGATGTCCTGTAGAATAGATACTTGGAGGGAATCTAGTGTAAATATTCGTCTAGGGTAAATTAACGTCCCGTACGTGTAAATAAGGTAAACCAACTGTTATAACATTAATTTCGTCAATGAGCCTCAATTCCTATTTCCACTCTGGTTAACCCGACAAGTCGAGCAGTATATCACATCAAATCAAAAGGTTAATCCTCCACTAATCTATACACTGAAATGAAATAACTAACCTTTATTTGTCTTAGGCACTATGTTATCTATTATGATTAAATGCTGAAGTTAAGAGAAAGTTATTAACAATTAGATCATCAATGAATAAAAGCTATACTGGGTAAATTAACTTTTTTAGGATAACATTTAATTTTTTGGACAGCTCAGAATCAATTAGACGATTTGGAATTCGCAGTTGACCTAGCCCTCCTATCCCATATACACGAACAGATGCAGATGAAGACAACTAGTGTAGCGGCAACCTCTGAATCAGTAGGCCTCAACATACACAAAGGAAAAATCATGATCTTCAAACACAACACAGAAAACAGCAACACAGTCACACTTGAAGGAGAGACTCTTACGTACCTGGTCAGCATCATCTATGAACAAGGAGGATCTGATGCAGTCGTAGAGGCGAGGATTGGCAAAGGAAGGACAGCATTCCTACAATTGAAGAACATATGAAACTTAAAACGACTGTCAACTAATATGAAAGACGTGATCCTTAATACGAACGTCAAGATAGTTAGTTTCATTGTATGCAGCAGAAACTTCGAGAACCACTACTACAACTGTCATCAAGAAGGTTTAAGTATTTGTAAACACTTGTCTACGCAAGATACTCAGCATCCATTGGTCGGATACCATCAGCAACACCATTCAGTGGGAGAGAACAAACCAGCTTCCAGTTGAAGAGGAAATTAGTAAAGGACGTTGTAGGTGGATAAAACATACATTACGCAAATCATCAAACTGCATGATGAGTCAAGCCCTAACTCGGAATCCTGAAGGGAAGCGGAAAAGAAGAAGGCCAAATAACACATTACGTCAGGAAATAGAAGCAGATATGAAATGGATGAATTACAACTGGAAAGAGCTGGAAAGGATTACCCAGAACAGGATTGGATGGAAAGTATTGATAGATGGCCTATTCTCCTCCATGACAAGTAACAAGCGTAAGTAAGTGACATTTTAGTTTATTTTTAACTAATAAGTCAATAAATATCAAAATTATCAGAAGGGGTTTTGTGGAGATTTTAGTAGTTTCAATAGTTGAAATTACAAGTCGATTGAATCTCAGTGGTCTAATGGTAAAGCGCTCGCGCGCGAGACTAATAGGTCCTGGGTTCGAATCTCGCGAGGCGGGATCGTGGATGTGCACTCCTGAGGAGTCCCACAATAGAACCAAATGGCTGTTCAGTGCTTCCAAGTTCTTCATAGTGGTCTAGCTTCAATGGATTCATTAATTCAACTATTGAAACTACTAAAATCTGCACAAAAGCCCTTCATAATCTGCTCACTAGTGACTGACTTTAAGAGACATTTCTGAAGTTCTAGTGAGAAGCTATGACCAATAGAGTTCAGCCAGGTCTGTTGTGTAATATCAATTCATTGAAGAGAATGATGACGGTGGAGCAATTTCGTGGATTGATTGAAATATCACAATTAACAAATAACTCTTTATTTATTGTTTTTTCTTTAAAATTCTCTTTTTAAGAGATTGGGAACAAAAATTAATATTAACACAAGATATACTTGATGAATGGTTAAAAGTACAAGCTACATGGTTATATTTAGAACCAATATTTAATTCACCAGATATTATATCTCAAATGCCAGATGAAAGTAGAAAATTTATTATTGTTGATAAAATATGGAAAGAATTAATGAAACAATCTAATAATAATCATTATGTATTAAATATTATTATGATTGATAATTTATTAAATAAATTACAAAAATCTAATACATTACTTGAATTAATATTAAAAGGATTAAATACTTATTTAGAAAAGAAACGTTTATATTTTCCAAGATTTTTCTTTTTATCTAATGATGAATTATTAGAAATTTTATCAGAAACAAATGATCCATTAAGAGTACAACCACATTTAAAAAAATGTTTTGAAGGTATATCATCATTATTATTTACAAATACATTAGATATTACACATATTATAAGTAGTGATAATGAATCCGTTCAATTATCTAATATTATATCAACATCAAATGCTCATGGTTCTGTTGAAAAATGGTTATTACAATTAGAAACTAATATGATTTATTCAATACAATTACATATAAATAATGCATTAAATGATTATTTGATTAAATCACGTAAAGATTGGGTTAAATTATGGTGTGGTCAAGCTATATTAGCTGGTTCTATGTATTATTGGACAATGAATGTTGAAGAAGCAATACAAATTAATCTTGATGCTATGAAAAATTATTTAAAAGTATGTATCTATTTTATTATTTATATTATATAGATATGATAACGAAAAGAATAATCAATATTTGAATAATTCACTCACTTTGAGTTTTGTTCAACATTACTTCCGTTTTTATTCAATGTGATGATTACTCAATATAATGTTTGTTTCGTTTTCCTGTATGATATTTTATTCTGTATTAATATACGATATTCTTATATTCAAGGGACACGATCTATGCTCAGTATGTGATTTGTTATATGTGATTTCATCCTAATTATTAATCAAAAATGGGTGTTTAAATCAGTATATAAATGAGTGTGTTTTTTGACTAAGGTCGTCGTCGTGCTTCGGGGTTAATCAATCTTCACTTATATCAGTTTTTGTGTTCTTACCTTCACGTCGTGAGAATTGCAGAGGTCCCTTGTTTCGAGTATAAGTGATAAACGTTCCTGACACAACAATCGGTGACGACCACAGATAAAAAGTAGCATTAAAAGAGCCAAGACAATCAGCATTCAATTCACAAAGTATAACGCATACGGTTTTTTTAACATCCTACAACTTTATGATATTTATAGTAAATAAATTTTAAATAACTTATTTATCATTTTATTTAGTGACAAATTCTTTTGATGAATATAAACTACAAAGTAAACTAATCTTCGTTATGAACCGATTAATGTTAGACCATCATTGGAAATCTAAAAGCACTTGGCAGCCGTTTCGTCCTATTCTGAGACTCTTAAGAAGCGCAAATTCACGATCTTGCTCGCGGAATTCAAACACAAGGATCTAGTGAGAAGCCATGATCAATGGAGCTAATCCGTGTCGGGTAGAAACCGGTATCTATCTCAATATAATCGAAGACAGTCGTGCAATTTCGTGGATTGGTTGAGGTTAGAAATTAACACTGTTGGATGCTGGCTCGGTGGTATAGAGGTTAAGAGTTCGCTCGCGGAACTGAAGGCCTTGGGCTCAAATCCCGCGTGTGGGATCGTGGATGCGCACTGCTGAGGAGTCTCACAATAGAACGAAACGGCCGTTCAGTGCTTCCAGGTTTCCAACGGTGGTTTAACATCATTCGATTCATGATCTCAATCAATTGTAATGAACGTTCGTTGTTTAGTAAATACATCCTGCTTCGAAAAAACTGTATAGTGCTTTCTGGTTTACAATATTGCTCCAACTGAAACCAAACTATGAGTAAAACAATCTGCATATCAGCTCAGTCGTCAATTAAATTCATAATGGAGTAAGTGTATACACTCTTTGTCTTCGCTTAAACCGTGAGATTAAAATTGCTTTATACATTTCTTTCTACGAACTAATTCTTTCTCCCTGAACCATAACCTCATACGCAATCATTTTTTGTATATTTCTACATCCGAAATAAATGCTTCCATGATTTTGGTGTTCATCTACTTGTGATAATGAGGTATGGCAACTTGGACCGATGCATATATGTGCTGGTCCTACATTGTAGATGACTGACTAACCTTAATAGTCATACAAATTCTTAAGATGGATGCTCATCTATATTAGTGACTTCCAAATGATCAATGACTCTGTATTTCATTTTTATATGTACCATTTTCCTACTGGAAAGACACGGATTTTCAGTTTTATTTTTCTTAAGAAGTTCTCCAACGAATATCGGCTCATAATTAAAACTCATATCAGTTACACATAACTTTGATTTTATTTATTATATTTCTATTCTCTGGTGGAAGAGTTTGCAATAACAGTCGTCTATTTATTTCCGCTTTTAAACTTTAACAATTTCTCAAAAACTATTATTAACTACACGGTCCATTTATTTAGACGCCACATTCTATTTCAACAAAAGAATACTTTGTTATAGTACACAAAGCATATTGTACATGTTGAAAATCATATGGATTGAAAATCACATCACCTATCATTTAAATAATCCAGACGATAAATTATATTTCTCCATGTACCTTCCTTTCTATAAAATGGAACTTGATGTTTGAATTTTTAGTTCAATTGTAAAACTATATGACTTGACAAATGAGATAGTAATCAGGAATTTGAACATATGAATGTCCTTTGTTTTGTACTCGGTGACATTTTTAAAAGACAGGTTGCATCCAGTTCTGGGTGTTTATCTTTGTAATAGTCATTAATGTTCCGTTCTCTTTGATAATATAAATGTTTGTAGGTAAACAACCAGCAAATAGATGAAATTGTTGCTATGGTTAGAGGACAATTATCTAAACAAAATCGTATAACATTACAAGCATTAATTGTGTTAGATGTTCATGCACGTGATGTTCTGGCTGAACTTATATCACTTAAATGTCACTCCAATACAGAATTTTCATGGCTTAGTCAACTACGTTATTATTTGGTTGAACAAAAGCTAGTGACGCGTATGATTAACTCACAATTAAAGTAAGCCCTTTTATTGTTGATGTCTATACGGAATATAGTTTTATGAATTATAAAATTTCAACTACTTATTTTAATTAGATAGTATAAAGATTTATAATAGCTTTATGTGGAAAGGAAATTTAATGATATATGGTGTATGTAAGCACTTTCTTCTAAACTTGATCATCCCTATTACTTATTCATCTCGTTCTTAATATTTCGAGAGAATTTCTACCGTACATGAATGACTAGAAGACTAATGACAACTATGAAGTGGTGGAGAGTTGTTTCATAGATAATTGTCATCCACTTATAGGATTTCTCATATTACACATTATTTATAGATCGGAAGTCATTTTTAAAAAATTCTTTCATTAATATAATGAGATCTTACGCTTAATACTTGTTATAATGCATTCCCTTTTTAAGCTATGGTTATGAATATTTGGGTAATACTGGGAGATTAGTTATCACACCATTGACTGATAGGTGTTATCGAACATTATTTGGTGCATTACATTTACATTTGGGTGGTGCTCCTGAGGGTCCAGCTGGTACAGGTAAAACAGAGACAACCAAAGATCTTGCAAAAGCAGTAGCTAAACAATGTGTTGTGTTCAATTGTTCCGATGGACTGGATTATATTGCTTTGGGTAAATTTTTCAAGGTATGAATTGAATATTGTTATTATACGAAATAATTATTTTACATTATTTTGATTTTTGCTAGTAAATAAAAACTATTAGAATACATTATCCCTATGTAAAGATAACTGTTTTTTTAAACCATAAAGAGCATGAAGTTTTCCCAGATTGTCTGTCTTTAACAATGTAAGAACGTCATGTAATTAATTCATATTTATTATTACTAGTTATTTTGTCTTGTAAAATATTGTATATACAGTGTTTTTCTCTAGCCATTTAGCTGTCTTTCCTTGAAGCTTTTATGTTAGACTACTTAAACTAATCCCTCTATGGTTATCACAGGATGATTTTGATCCTTTCTTATATATTGGGACAATCAGTGGTTGCGACCAGTCAGATGGAATTACGTCAGGTTCCCAGATTTTGGCTAAAATATTAGTCAATCTAATCGCTGAAACTGGACCACTGTCCTTAAAGACCTCTGGAATTAATCCATCTGGACCAGCTACCCTCCTCCAATTCATATTAGCTATTGCTATTGGGGAGTCTGTCTCAATGTTTCATTCAGGCTGTTTAGGAATGGTGGGTAGCTGTAGAGTAGCTGATGGCCTGCTGAAATGCACCTTAAAGTGTTGTGCCTATCGTTCTAAACGTCTGGTCTGAGAGCAGATATGAGTACCGTCTTTTTCCGAGATTGTCTCACTTAAAGTTCACTACGTTGCAGCTGACTGAGTGACTAAAAGTTTCGTCTTCTCTCTTCTTTTTTTCGTGCAATTATCATTTTCAAAGTATTATTGTTTATAAGCCTTTCGGTCTGTCCACTACATCAGATCCTTTTATCATGTTAAAAGAATTTCCCCGTATGTATCCATACATTAACTGATTCAAAGATATACATATCATAGCACTTCTCGTATAAGAACTATGTCGATTACAATTGTCATGTCTTTTTTTACTCAGTAATCCCCTCCTAACTTAAGCTTTTATTTCAGAGTGAGCCACATAGAGATTAGGAAAAGGTTATTACGTGCAAAAACCATTCCAAAAGTGAGAATTGTACATGTTTAGAGAGATAATACAGTATTTTCGTATTATTGTCATTGCTGGAATTTTCCAAAACGATTGAATATACACGTGATGAACACTTTTCTAAATTAAATATTTTTTATGGCTTGTAGTTTCCAGTATAGCTCTGTAACGGGACATCTGAATAATAAAGTACTGATAAGATTAAGATACCAGAAATGACAATTCATTCATGGAACTAAAACAAAAATCCCAAATGACTTGATTACAGAAGACAGTATTTTTTTTGAATAATTGAATACATTGTTCAAGAATAAAAGCCCATACTTACATATAATATATAACAGACAGTTAATCAAAGATGAAAATGATGATTTCAAATTATTCACTACTACTTTCCTTCTGTTAGTCATTACATTAGAGTTATATTTATGTGCAGCTTGATACATCAAGATTGGTCAACATTAAGGATTATACAACAAGAAAATGATTATGAAAAAAGATTAATAAAAATCTAAAGTATCTCAAAACCCTAGAAAATCAATCACAGTCCAGATAGTTTACTAATAATGTTTCTGTCTTGGAAGCTAAGTAACATTAACTTAAATACTGTGGATCAATCAGTTCTCTGTAAACCGTCTGAGTGTCTTGTTAATGAGAATAATCTATCATGAAATATAGGTTCAACGCTTCCTAACAATTACGTCCAATTATTTAGATATCTTTTATTTAGTGTCTGTAAATTCGTCACTCGATACGTAAACTGTAATAAGCTTCTTCAGTTTACTAGTAATATTCTCAAATATAATCATATAGATAGTAAATATGTACTAATATCTATGTCATTTATTATATTCTCATTTAATTTAATTTACACAGGGACTTGCATCATGCGGTGCATGGTCATGTTTTGATGAATTTAATCGTATTGATTTAGAAGTACTTTCTGTAGTAGCTCAACAAATTTTAACTATTCAGCGTGCAATTCTTGCCAATCAAACAAGTTTAATATTTGAAGGAACTGAAATTAAATTAGATCGAACATGTGCTGTGTTCATTACAATGAATCCAGGTTATGCTGGACGTTCAGAACTACCGGATAATTTAAAAGTTAGTCTTATTGTAATTTGAATAATACATTAAATTATACTAACTAATAGAATCCAGATTGGAAAAATAATCAATCATTTTTATAAACCCTGTTCCGACTAGGGAAGCTTACAGAAATTTCTGACCCATTGTAACTTATTTCCATAAAAGTTTAATTCGATGAATGTAATTCATATTCACTCTTATTACAACGTATTTGTAATTAAAGAGATGAAGTGTACATTTGAGATATTTGCAGTAATAATGTTGGTTCTTAGAATATTAATCAATCCTATACTAACTTTTGACTTATTTATATTTCCTGCAAGATTATTAATTCCGTATATCATGGGGAGATCATTTAATGAACTAAAAATATTTAAATGACTCCCATTAATTGATTAAAATCATATTGTTCTATTTATTTATGTCCAATTGAATATTTACATGAGAATAATGAAACAGCATCTTGCTTGGGAAATTTTTCATTATACCTTAGATATTTTTTTAACCAGGACGAAACATTTTGATTTGTATTTCATTACGTCTCCAAACATTGACTTTCACTGTCAGGTGTATTCAATAAATAAAAATCTATAGTGACTAACAAATGTAAATTTTATATTGTTGTGTTTCATTATGGCCTAATAACATATGGACACTTTATGTTTAACTCTTATTCTATCAAGGATATTATATGTAAGCAAGCAGTGAATAAATATCTACAACGCATAGCTTAATACAAGCCTAAGACTTCATCAATTGATTTCTTCCCTTAAGCTTACTCTCTATCCCTAACTTCACCACGGCTTAATAAATATTTATTTCATATACGAGTGATGACTTGAAAATGAGTTAAATTAAATGCTCCCAGATTGTACTCACTTTCAGAGACACTAGCTTTGAAGAAATATTTTCGATCTGGTTTTTCGGAAATTCGTTTCCTACATACGAAACTTCTTGCTTAAACTGGTAAAAGATACCAGTTTACTAGTACATTCACCTAAGAAGACGGTTTCATGGTTAACCTAGATACAAAACGGATTTTATAAACGTTTATTTACTTCTTGAAATTAATATAAATATAGAAGATATAAGAAAATTCCATTCTTTATTGTACAGAGTGAGTCGAAATCTCTATGCCATGTATTTGATTTAGGATAGTTGAATGAAATCATCAGTATAAACATTAGTTACTATACACTACAAATAATCAAGGTACTCGGTCCATTGCTACAAACGATTATTCACTTTCCGAAAAGCTATGTAACATCACTTACTACTGAAGATTCAAAAAGTGTGATTTGAAATTCTCAAGAACCAACCGATTCCTTCCGAGTTTTAAATGTTCTTTTTAACAAATAACTTGAGTTTAGAGCTTGGTTTATGTAAGCTCCAAGTATTTATAACAAACTTCACTGTATACTAATTCATTCACACTGATGAACATTAACTCAGACCTATCATAATACACTGACAGAATGTTTTAAAATGTAACAATTATCAAATTTATACTATTTTTTTGTCATTTCAAGGCTTTATTTCGTTCAGTAGCTATGATGGTACCAGATTATGCAATGATTGCAGAGATTTCATTATATTCATGTGGTTTTGTTAATGCTCGTCCACTTGCTATAAAAATTGTTGCTACTTATCGTTTATGTTCAGAACAATTATCTAGTCAATCTCATTATGATTATGGTATGAGAGCTGTGAAATCTGTCCTTACAGCAGCTGGTAATCTTAAAGTAAGTATAAGAACATAAATTATCATGATAATATTTATAATAAACTAATCAATGTCAGATTACTCTTTAGTGACTAAATCATAATGTAATGGTAATAATAAGAAGTTACAGATGAACATAAAGTGACAAAGATTATCATCTGTGATGCACAACTAAAGTCAATTAAATTCTATATAAATCAAAATAATGGGACATTGTATAAAGTTTAATGAGTGTTTATCAATTAATCAGGTGTTAACAATTAAGTATAATAAAGTGACTTAAGTTGGAAAAATGTTTCTCTGAATTCTTACTGAATGTTTTATAGATATCGTCAAAGTCCTAAAACCGTTGACTCAGTTACTTGCAGAATCAAAGATATGCACTCAAATTAAAACGAAACATTAATTCGAAGGTCTGTCAGGTTATGTCAGTTATAGGTCGTGAAGAGAATTTTTTATCAGCAGTGTATTAAATAGATTTCAGCAAATTACACATATTACGAATTCAACTGATATATGCTCACTTAATAAAGTATCACTAATTTGTTGAGCTCACTAATGATAGATCCACTTTACAGTAATAATGCTAAGAGCCTTCACTTAATCAACAAAAACATCTACTTCGGAAGATGATTTGACATCTTAACATTTATTTGTTCACTCATATTCTTCTATTTCCATACCCCTATCAGAACAAGTAAGCATTAAACCAGCATACATTCTATTGAATATGGCTCAAAATCTCACATAATAATAATTGTCATCATTTACAAGATCTTAACTTATTATTACTAATAAAAATCACATTCGGTTCGTAACTAGCATTTAAGTAAATATCCAATAAAAATATGTACAATGAGTTATTAGTCAATAGTTCTGGAAGTTTCGTCTTTTTGACTTATTCACCCTTATCTAACAACATACAATTAATCTTTTAACAATGCAAGTTATGATCATTAAAAGAAGTACAGTGTATATTTTCCAATGACAAGTATCGAATGATTACAACAATTAAATCATTTATTTAAATCGGATAGGAATCTTTGCTTTTATTTTACCTTCAATTTTTATCCATGTAACATTGAGACACAATTATTTTAGAAATGACTGTACAGTAGTAGATATAGTTTATCAGAAGGGGTTTTGTGGAGATTTTAGTAATTTTATAGTTGAATTCGTGAGAAATGAGATTTCTAATTTGGTAGTGTACTAATTTCGACATCATTTTTAGTCATTGATTGAGATCAGGAATCGATAAAGTTTAGACCACCATGGAAAACCTGAAAGCACTGTTTAATGGCCATTTCGTCATAGTATGGAACTCCTCAGCAGTGTTTATCCACGATCCAGCCACGCCAGATTCAAACCCAGGACCTATCAGTCTCGCGCGTGAACGCTTAACCTCTAAACAATGGAGCCGGAATTTAGCGGAGTTAATGTCTAACGTCAACCAATCCACGAACTTGAGCCAACGTTCACCATCGCTTCAGTGAGTTACTACCTCACAACAGACCCGGTTGAACTCCACTGGTCACTGCTACTCACAAGAACTCCAGAAAATACCTCTTGAAGCCAGTCACTTGTGAGCATACGATGGTTATTATCAGAAGAGGTTTTGCGGAGATTTTGTGGTTGAGATCATGAGTCAATTGAAGGTAGACTACCATGGAAAACTGGAAGCACTGCTGAGGAGTCCCATACTAGGACGAAACGTTGGTCAAACAGTGCTTCCAGGTTTTCCATGCTGGTCTAGCTTCAGTTAACTCACGATCTTAACTATAAGATATGGTTTAGTTCGTTTAATCACTGAAACTATACTTTCTTCTTTATTTTTATTCTCTTTAAAAATTTAGTTAAAATATCCAAATGAAGATGAAGATGTATTAATGTTGCGTTCTATTATTGATGTGAATTTACCGAAATTTCTTAATGATGATTTACCATTATTTAGTGGAATAGCTTCAGATCTATTTCCTGGTATTGAACGTCCAACACCAGATTATGAAATATTAAATAATGCTATAAAAAATGCTTGTGATCGTATGAATTTACAATATACTAAATTTTTCATAGAGAAAATACAACAAGTTTATGAAATGATGATTGTACGACATGGTTTTATGATTGTTGGTGAACCATTCGGTGGTAAAACTAGTTCATATCGTGTATTGGCTGCTGCTTTAGGTGAAATATGTGAAAAAGTAAATTAGATTTATGTAATTAAAATGTTTGACACTTTTTCCTTAAACTGACTTATGAATTATTTTAGTTAATTGACTTATTCATAAGTGAAAAACGTAGCTTGTATCATAATGTATTTCATTTTGTTTGGAAGTTCCTTTACTAAGACTAAATACTGATTTATTCAGGAACTGTGCACAGGGAGTTTAAATCAAGCAGAGTACTTATTAGTGACTGGATTATCCTAATTCACATTAAATATTTAGTTGAACTTAACATACTACTGACAGTTTTCGTCAAAACAAATCTAATTTTGTCCACGACCAATGGATGTCTGTATGAAACAATAATAATAAATCTACTGCATATTTCCCCGTAATGTATCATGATTAGTGGTTATCTTATTTGTAGCATTCTTCTGTAACTATCTGTAATTATTTTTTATCTAACAAAGATATTCATTTCACGTGAAAAAAATACCATCAGTCATATTCTCACAATGTCTTACCAGCCTCATATTCAACTGATAAATTTAACGCTTCATCAACATATTCGAAAACTTGGTACCAAAAACTAAAGAAAAAAGATTATTCACTGACATACCACTGTAATAAAGACAGTGTAATCCTAAAGCAATAATCTCTTAACAAGACAATGATATAAATGAAAATGTGAACAGCGAAGTGTGTTATGTTTGAACACATGACAATTGTCCACAAGCAGAAAACATCATCTGTTTATGAGTCAGTGTATGCTTTCATGTATAAGGCTGTATATATATATATATATATATATATATATATATATATATATATATATATATATATATATATATATATATATGGATAGATGATCACATCTTTAGTTTCCACCTCTGCTTATCCACAACATGAACCGTCTTAATAATGTTAAAATCAGAATAAAATTGTTGATTATGATCATTATCAGAATAGGGATTTGTGGAGATTGTAATAATTTTAATAGCTGAATTCATGAGTTAATGTAAACTACCATCTAGACTACCAATGAAAACCTAGTAGCACTGGACGGTTTTTTCATCCTAATATGGAACTCCTCAACAGTGCTCATTCACGATTATGGTTATATCAGGATTTTCTAATTATCACAAAATACTAAACCAAGTAGATGGATATTTACTCAATAATCAACTAATCAATTTTGTAAAGCCTTGTTTGTCAACTAATTTTTAACTTATCAACTTATCGCTAAAATTGACTAATATATATATAAAGGGTTTATTATCATAAACTCAACTTTTTCATTACGCATGATCAATCAGTTATGAGCAACATGTATTCACATATGCGCGTCGGTTCGAGCTGTCATGCCACATAAGCACAGCAAAACGAAAACAACAAGACAAATATTAGAGTAGTAAAATTAGTAATCGTATCAAGGACAATGGAAAACAGTATGCAGAGATAGTATAATTTAAGTAGTAAGAAGCTATAAAATGATTTAGAACTCAATATCTAAGGGGAGACAAAGTGATTACACTGGTTAAGATAATCAAGTGGATCCTAACAAGGTAGTCTGGATCTCCCTACACAGCTCATTCAAGCAGTCAATGACTTTATAAACTGATACTGCATTTTGGCTTAAACTCCGCTGGTTTTATGCCAACCAACTTCGAGCTATAAACTTTCTCCATAGTTTTAAAACTCTTCAACAATCACTGAAAACTGGAAAAAAAGATGTCTTTTTGTATCACAGAATAGAGCATAACTTTTATTCAAATGATGTTTGATATCTGTTAAGAATAATATTATGCTTATTAAAGCACACCACTACTAGTATTATTACTATTCAGGTTATTGCTTGTTCATATGTTCTGTTTGTATCTATAAAAACAGGGTCTTATGGAAGAAAATAAAGTGCAATATACTGTAATCAATCCAAAAGCTATAACAATGGGGCAGTTATATGGTCAATTCGATCCTGTATCACATGAATGGTCAGACGGTATATTAGCTGTTTCATATAGAACGTTCGCCACATCAACAACACCAGATCGTAAATGGTTAATATTTGATGGACCAGTTGATGCTGTATGGATAGAGAATATGAATACTGTGTTAGATGATAATAAAAAATTATGTTTAATGTCAGGTGAAATTATTCAGTTAGCGCCAACAACTAATTTGATATTCGAACCAATGGATTTAGAAGCTGCTTCACCGGCAACTGTATCTCGTTGTGGTATGATTTATTTGGAACCGGCAAGTTTAGGTTGGCGACCATTGCTACGTAGTTGGATGAATAAATTACCTAATTTTATTAAACAGTTACATAAGGATATTTGGACCGATATGTTTGATAGATTCGTCGATGCTGGTATTGCATTAATTCGAAAAGGTGGTGTTAAAGTAAGCGGAATTTGTTCACTTAAAGTTGTATCTCAAGCACCGATCTTCGTAAAATTATCATAGTACATAAGTAGTTCAGTAACTTATTGTCACTGATTGGCTTGCACTAGTATTGTTAAAGCTATTTGAATTACGTAAATGTTTTCTGCTCGCCAATTTTTGTTATTTACTTAAAGTTCATCCCGTTCTAAAGATCTCCTTGAAAAGACTTTTTATTAGAAACTAATATCGACTGAAGAAGTATTCAACTTTAGGTTACAATAAACACGTTATTTATTCAAGTCCGGTATAGTTTGATAAGACCTGCATCCGGTTACAACCAGGTCCTTTATATCTAATAACAAACATGGTACATTTAAAGTAGTGGGTTCGAGCTTATTAGCTTGCATATCTCAGCTTCGATAAACTTGGATTATAACATAATTTTTAACACAGTTGTTTCTCGATATCCAAAATCTACATCAGTGACTAAAGATACAGAATTACTGGTTTTATTCGTTACTTCATGTTTAGATACATCTTTAGTCATTAGTATCGATGCTTTGTGAACATTATTGAGTTTCGTAGTTTACATCGCGGATTGACCATAGTTAGACAGCCATTGAAAACCAAGAATTACTAAATGGCTGTTTCTCCCTAAAATGTGACTCTTCAGTAGCACGCATCTACGAACCCGCCTGAGCTCAAATGAAAGTCCTTGACCAGTAGAATAAAACGACGTAAATAGTATGATACTTACCAGCCCATGGCATAGAATGATGATCGAATAATATCACGAAATGTAAACTAATAGATTTAAATTTTAAGCACTACTGTCAAGATATGAAGGTTCTGAGTTCGACCCAACGTCAAACTATGAATACGCGATGCTGAATAGTCTCATATTTAAACGGAATAGCCGATTTGTCGTTCGTGGTTCTCAGTGGTTGTAAACAACAATAAACTTTCAGGTTCTCACATTTGTCGTTGTTTATGGAAAATGGTTAGGTTTTACTCACATTCTGGTGTTTATTTTACTGATAGAAGTAAAATATACTAAATCGGCCAAACAATTTATTGTAACATTAAGTTTTAATTGTGAACAATAAATTTGGTGAAGGACAAATCGAATGCCAAATTAATTTCCGTCGAGTAGCTGAGACATTAGTGACCTTAAATGACATATATACAAATAGACCCAATTGGTTGTCGATGTTAAGTGCATAACTTTAACTCCAACCTGTTTTCAAGTCATAATACGAGTGATTAATTCGGAGATCTTGATAAACCTATCAGTTACGCTACAGACCTTGATTATGCAATCACTATCAGGGCTTAATCACACAGATCTCTAGGTATCGACTATAAATTTCGGGTGAAATTTTAGCGAGAAAAGATAATGTTAGTAAAAACTAGGTTTAGTCAATGATAACCGATTGAGATGTGTTCATAATTAACTGAGTAGAGAAAAACGTGGGAAAAATTAATGCTCAGTAAATTCAAGTTAACTGTCATTCTTTTCTATGCGGAAATAATTAATTGGATATATTAAAAAGGCAGTACACTATTGATCATAAACAACAAATTACCTACAACATTATGCTTTTAGTTAAGGTATTAGTTTTGGCCTCTGTAGGATTCAACTTTGAAGTCAGTAGTAGTATATGTGAAAAGGTAACTATTCTACTGTTTGTACGCTCTGGCGGTTCCATGCAGAAGAACCTTCATTACCCGATACATATGTCTTATAGCCTTATTTAATCATCGCTTTAGTAAACCATCTACAATTCTGTTAAAAACTTACATGAAGTATGTGGAATGGTCGGAAGCACATGTTTAAACAAAATGTGTCTATAACCTTATAAAAACTAAGTGTTCATCTGTGATTCGAATCGGATATAGGTGAATAAATTTATAATCCTCTAAAATTTATCCTTGCTAAGGTCATTTAGAAAAAAAAAAGTCCCTGAGCCTTTATGATAGTCTCTATGAGTAATGAAGACTTTTCTGAACAACAATCGACTGAATATTAACCTTATCGACTCTATGAATTTTAATTGAGTGCAACCTATAAAAACTGAATCATAACACTCTGCTTTTCTCGACAGTTGTATATTTTGGTTGGCTTTTTCTACTAATCAAATAACAAGATTTTCCTTTATATTCAACTCTACAATTTACTGATTTTCATCACTATTTATTTTATATATTGTTTTCTTGCTTTTTATCTAACTTACTATACAAAAAAACACATACTCCCTAAATTAATCAATCAATGAAGGAATTATCACCAACTAGTGATATAAACCTAGTCAAATCATTAATGAATCTAATTGATTGTCAAATAGCAGAATTTAATGTTGACAATAATTTTACACAATTTACTGATCATAATTCAAGTGCAATCGTTGAAGTAAGCTCAATTTGTTTGTGTATAATACATACGTAAACTTTATTATTACCATTACTATTATTGTTAGTAGTACTATTAGTAGTATTTATACACATATATAAAGAGAATGTATAATGAAAGTTAAGAAAGTAGATTAAACTTCTTTCCAACTTATTGTTACACTTAATCGATTTATAATGTTACCTGTGAGATTCTTAAAAATAAATATGTTTATTAACATGTCTAAATCAATTTGAATACTTAAGAAAATGCTTCTTTGAGTATCACTTTAGCATTAGAATAAATTCTCGTATCCTATTTTATGAAATAAAATTCTGAAATATGAAGTGATTTGGGATCTATCTCTATTGGAACAATTTTTGTACTAATTATATTTGTAATTCACAAGGATTCTTTATTGACAGATAACGTTGTCCAGATGATATATCTTAGAAGATTGCTTAAATAAGTGATGTGAAATTTCTAAATAATCTTGTTATCAGATAAACCTTCAGATCACATTCCTCCTGAGAAGTAAACCATTAAAATATACTACTGATAAGTAAGAAAAATGTTAGCATAAGTCATTGAAATGATGAGCAACTACAACAGACAATGATAAGTATTAAATGATAATGAAATATAGCCTCCAAAAGCCGCTATTCTCATTGATCGACGACTAGGTATTATTGACAAAATTTCGAATGCTTTATTTCTGAAATATTTAAGAAGTACTGTCTTGTATGATTATTAATATCACATAATAGATATACTTGTTCTATGCTTTGTCTTCCAGTGTATATTCTTTTTTGCTTATGTTTGGTCAATCGGTGCAACTACAGATAAAGATGGTAGACAGAAGTTTGATAAATTATTACGTGAATTAATGAATGGTGGTATGATGGAAGAGACAAGACAACGATTGGCATTAATTGAATTAGTTCCACCGCCAATGGAAGATTATAAACGTCCATTTCCGATAAAGAAAACAGTTTATGATTATAAATTAGTAATGAAGGTTTGTTTTATTGAACAACTAGAATGATAACGATTCGTCTGTTGTTGATTGTTTCAGTAACTTTTTCTCTAATCGGTTTGCATTAGATAATTCTCTTCGTAAGCAGCTTGGTTGAAAACCTCGACTACATCTCAGGTGATACAGGTTGGCAAAAGCTAACTAACCCATCAGGACTGATAAAACTTTTGAAGATAAGTGAATCGACCAACACGCTTAACTGACTCATCCTCTGTGTTCAGTTCAAGCGATTATACGGAAAAAAACATGCAGCAAAATGCTCCATTTAGAAACAGCAAAACGCATCTTAATGGTTGTTAAAGGTTATTAAAACCACTGTTTATTCTATTACTGTTTTCAATAAACAGAATTATGTCAACTGCGTATTTTATTTGAACAAATGAATCTCCAGACAGAGCATCAATTCCTGATGTTCTTCCAATTATTTTACTATGTATAACGTTTTTGTGAACGTTTTGAAGGAAATCCTCATGAAGAACTAACATTCACTGGATGCTGTTGGATGTGACTAATCAACAGACTGTAATTGATGACCATTGACAAGTGAATTCGAACTATATACTGGAATAATATAGAAACATAGATCTTTTGGTATTCATTAGTTTATTTACATAAAAGGACTGACATTTATGACATTCATGAAGGAGCTAAGAATATTACTATATTATATTATTAGAATATTACTGTATCGTTGGTAGGCATTGTTCAGGAAGATAAATTAAACTTTCTGTTAGTATCTGATCAATCAAAAGTAACACTAATTTGCTAATTAATAAAGACTAATTGACCCTTATCAATTTAAGCATAATTTATGATATATAATCTGACAACTGAATAAAAACATGTAATTACCTAACCAAACTCAAAGCAAAAATATCTCACTGAATCAGGTGGTCAACAATGGGTTCATACGCCTTTTGTTTCCTCAGAATCCTAGAGCTAATGTTTACCATTGGTTTGGAATCAGGTTTTTTTAACTCCTTTAGATGGATCGTTGATATCAACCAACCCGGTTAGAGCACCCAACATTCGTTTTTCAACCTTTCGATCACGTGAACAACACTCCACCGCGAGAAGGCAGTGAGTGGGACTTTTCCAGAAGTGGCTGTATACGTATGACCATGTGAGAGCCCTTTGAAAAGGAATGCAGATTCTCCCCACTCTCGGCCGTCCCAGGGAATTCGGGAGCGATATGAACTTAGCTATGTTGTGTCATTTAATAGCTAATTAGTATTTATGTCTTTTACTCCATTTTGATGATTTAAAAAACAAACAAATAAACTGATATGTCAAGATACTATAAATAGCTACTAGAACACATTCAGGAAATACTACAATATCTAAATTAAACTCAATACCTGTACACTAATGTAAAAAGTCAAACTTTTGATAAATTGGTTAAATATCAACTATCTACATTCATTGTACCAAGATTTCACGAAAGAATTTACATTTTTATAATTGAATAAAATTTTTTAACAATAATGTTGAAATGTTAAATTCAGTCTGTAAACTGTTTTAATTCTGTATTTTTGATAGGCCAATAATAAAGAAGGAATAGAAGATGAGGTAAGTTGTATGAATGGACTACTTGATTGCATTTTTTTTAAAAACTAAAAACAGCAAATAACAAATATATGTTAAATAACAATAATAATAATTTAGTCCAACACCTTAAGCCGTACCGATAGTAGAGAGTTTTTCCAGTTTATTTTAATGAATATACACTTGGATATTGTTGATTTGCAGCCTTGAAATTGTTTCCACCCCATCCCTCCCAAGGTGGATGAAAATGAAAATACACTGTTTTCAAATCACAATTAGTTTCTGTAACCTCTGATTAGCTTGAGTCTATTCTAACGATATTGTCGATTAAATCTAAGAGCTATCAAGCACTTGGCTTTTATTTATTTGGATGATACGACGTGATTAAAATAGTTCTTTTTGCAGTCTAACATGATCTGACCAAGGATTACTGAGAATCGGGTTCGTTTTAATTCTAATTCTATAAGCGGTGACGATATTTATATGTAACACGTGAGCAAATTATACTATAATTGAATTTTCTTTTTTAATTCACTACTTATTTCTAAGTACAAGTAGTTTCTTTGCACATTGAAACTGTTATAAAATTATTTTTTAAATATCTATTTATTTAATGGAATAAAATATATTACTAATAAATCTGATAATAGTTTTGATCATGCCTTGACATTAGTTAAAAGATCATTTGAAATGAACAAAGACTGTAGAGGTAATTTATCAAAGTTTCTTATTCCCCCACAATGTTCACTCCTGGTGAAATTGTTAGTCTTCAGTACAGGAAAATACAAAACTTGGACAAACTAGCAGTACATTACTCTTGTATTTTCAAAGATTCTAACGTTAGTACATAATCAGGATTAACTCCAAATTTTAAGAAAACCTCCGAATTCCTTTTACTTAATCATATTTTATTAACTAAAAGATAATGATAACTGTTCTTATACTTCAAATATTATTATTTTTGAATGAAGATCCCAATTAACTGGGAGCTATGGACAGAAACTGTACGTTTAGCGCCACCAATACCTAAAGATGCCACTTTCAATGAAATAATCATTCCAACAGTAGAAACTGTTCGATGCAATCATTTACTAAATTTATTTATTTTAAATGGTAAACCATCATTATTTATCGGTCCAACTGGTACTGGGAAATCATGTTATATAATGGTAAGTCATTTTTATTTGTTAAATTGTTTCTAAATTATTTTCATTTGATTTCTAAGGTTACCTACAACATTCTTAATGTTCAGTAAGCTTGTTGTGTCTAGAATCTTCAGTTATTTACCCGTTTATTTAGTGGATAAGTACTGCATACTGGAGTGTAGTTTTTGTTAAAGACTTTGTTTCAAGCGTCTTGAGTTATGCTCAATTGTCTGTTAGAAAAATATTTATATAACAAAGTTTAACATGCTGAATGAAAAATACGATTTAGGGATTGAAATGAAATTTCTAATTAAAATTACAGTCTAACATATATCACTTATTGACTAATATAAACGGAAAATTTGTCAAAGGCTTTGGACACAAAACATTTTTTATTAGAGATTGAAAACACTAGGGATGATCTTAGATGTTATCGCTTGTCATGATGAACAAAACTAATTACGAGAACGTTCATTTTAGCTACAGTTTTAAATTACAAGATCTATTTCTGTTATATGCCGACGAGAATAATGAATGGTAACTGTTGGGATCTATTTATGTGATAATACTATACATATATTTTTATTGTATAATTGTTAAGTAACTAAACTATGCATATTTATGTCCCTCTTATTATAAGCTTTATTTTGACCTATAGACTATTATTATACGAATTTTCGTTCTTGAGTTATGCCTAGTCAATTAATTACACTCTCCCACATTCACAGACACTTTTGGCTAAATCTTGTACAAATGTTATTTTCTATTTCATGGTGTGATATGATCTATTTGGATTGTATATAAAACAAAGTATGTTTGAAATACATGATTGGTATCTCGGAGGCTGAGATTAGTGTTCTGGACTCAACAGGCAGGGCTATGCGGGAAGAAGAACCGATAGAGACTCTATATTACTCGTACTTGTTTTATGCGTCATTGGTGCGGTCGGTAATTCACCGTTCTCTAATTGACGGTATCATTACGTTATGTATATTGATAGGGGCGCAAGGCCACAAGTTATAACAGTTCCATTAAAATTTCAAATGTGCTAAAGAGCAACTTGTAAATTTTATTCATACTGGCGTAATATAAAAATATACTTATGAATTTGGTGAGACTATAAATTATGGACGACCTTTGAGCGACATTGAAGTGACTTTGAGAGTGAACACCTACTGATTCGGACTAAATGACGGTTATAAAGCAGTTAGAATTCTCATTCACAGTTGATGGTTAGGGTTAAAAATTAGATTTAGA
Source organism: Schistosoma spindalis (assembly GCA_946903255.1). Taxonomy (NCBI): domain Eukaryota; kingdom Metazoa; phylum Platyhelminthes; class Trematoda; order Strigeidida; family Schistosomatidae; genus Schistosoma; species Schistosoma spindalis. The sequence continues at coordinate 24,433,848 of OX336420.1, read as the reverse complement.
GTTTTCATCACGAACTGACATCAGCTATAATGCCAAAACTCTATTTAGCCAAATGTATGAATGAATTTTGCGTCGAAATTCGCGACTCGTTATCTTATATCTTAGATTGCCATTAATTTTTATATAAAAATTTAAAATCTGTTTTAATGTTTATCATTTGACCTGTTCTAATATTATGTTTAAATGTAGAGTAAATTAATCATCTACGCTTTCCGTTAACTTCTACACTATGCAAGAGAACGTTTCATCGAAATCAACTACATAAATTATTCTTGTTTGAATGTCGAGAAATGATAAATACGACTACAATGAAGCTTAAATAGAATCATAAGTTTTAATCTCTTATGTTGATAGAAAGCTTTCTCAGCAAATCATATTTTTCATCGATGTTTACTTACAACCTCTGCTACAAAATTATACCATGAAATAATTTCGGTCAGTACCAAGATTTGTTTTCACTTAAGGTACAATTTTCTTATTGCAAGACGGTGGCTAGAACTAACCAACAGAAGAGTCTGAATACGGATTTTGTACTCTCTGGGACTTACCAGCAGGGTACACCTGCAACCTTGAAGAAACTGTTGCTCCTTGGTGGAATGGATCCTCAAAAGAAGTCATTCACATTCGGAATAGCTCAGTAGTAACGTCTATGACAATGAGTCTGGGTGATATGGACTTGAATCCATCAGGGAGCATCAGTTTCCCCAGGATTACTGGTAAACCTTGCTTATGAGTGGTAAAGCGTTCGAAACATAGGTCCACTGTTTCTTATTGAGTATCTTTAACCACTACCTTATATGTCAACATAATGCACACGATGTCAAGTAACTTAGACCGGTGGTCACAATACAATTCGATTGGTAGAATTCGATTACCACTAAAATCACTTGACGTACATGACATTGGTCATTACTCAGTTATCAATCAATTGAATGTTAACTCAATATAACAAAATTATAGGTTACACAGAAATAACTACCGAATATCTCTCTGCTTATCTGAATAATCTTTTGGACTAATATTACTTTATAGTTCGGTATTTGTTAACAAAAAATATTTATTTTCACACTTTTTTGTTTATCTTAACCAATCATAGGATTTTCTTATGAATAAGGTGGAAAAAGACATCTACAAGCCTCACACGTTGAATTTTTCAGCACAAACTAGTGCAAATCAAACACAGAATATTATTTTGTCGAAATTAGATCGTCGACGTAAAGGTGTATTTGGACCACCAATGGGTAAAAAAATTATTGTATTTGTTGATGACTTGAATATGCCAGTAAGAGAAACATATGGTGCACAGCCTCCGATTGAATTATTACGTCAATGGTTAGATCATTGGAATTGGTATGTAAATTTATATCATTCTAATAGTAACCAAAATGTAATTACCTTATTTGTGGGTTCGAAAATATCTACTTAATAGTACTGTTCAGTGCAACTTACCTATGGGAATCGACTCTTGCTATTGGGCACTAAAATTTCAAAACAGCAGTTTCTAGTTTTCGCTGCTTTTCCAGCTGGTGTCATTCTTTGAGAAAGCTTATCTTCAAAATAAACCAATATCCCCTGACCAACAAACAAAACAATGACGATGTGCTGACTTAAGACTAATTTTGTGATGTATTCTGAAAGTTCAATTGATAAATGATGACATTCAGCGTCTAGCTAATCAGTAGAAAGACTGAAATCACTAATTACATTGGATAATTGTCTCTATGTCACAAACAAACTGAACTTGGGAAGACAGATAGCGAATGTCAGACTCAAAATAATAAGAAAGAGAAAGATATACAAAGGCCTCAGTTTATAAGTACACACTGCTGAGGAGTTACCTACTGATATAAAATAGCTGTTTAGGGTTCTCTGATTCACAATGATCTTTCAACTGATATCAACTCGTAACTTAAATCATCTACAAATTTGAATTATCTTCGCAAATATGTGGACTATTTATAACGAATTATTTTATTTAATTGTTAATATTAAGGTATGATTTAAAAACGAATGAAGCAATCCGATTGATTGACTTACTTTTCATTGGTTCTATGGGCCCACCAGGAGGTGGACGAAATGTTATTACTCCAAGATTTTTACGTCATTTAAATATTGTAACTGTTAATGAATTCGATGATCATACAATGAAAACAATATTTACAAGAATTATGGACTGGCATATTACCGTGAAGTAAGCCACAATGATAATATACATAGAACACAAGGTTATTTATATTCATTCATTTTATATTGACAATAATCCGACTATTTTCATTGTTTACATTAACAAAGCATCATCTAAGATGGAAATTGTTTTGCTATGATTTTTATTTATAAGATTTTAATTGAAATTATTGAAATCAAAATGTGGTAGGATGATGTGATCTATAGAGTCTACCTCAACCACTAGCATATCGCTCTTTAATGTTGTTTATTTTGACCAACCAAAATAGATGAAGCAAGAAAGAAAACAAAGTATGCAGCTCAAATTTACTGGATGAATAATCTTAATAGATGACAAGTATTTAATGCATGATTGAAATGACTGAAATAGTTCATGTGTAAATGTTAAATTATGGTCTAGGTGGATAATCTAATTGATCCTTGAATCTTGTTCACTTGCACCTGACTTATCATACAACCAAAATATGCTGTGTAACTTGTGAAGTTCTCTTCAATCTGTTTGGTTTGTTACAAATTTCATTTCAAACAATCTAAAATATTTTAAATTGAATCTTTACATCAATTTAACATTGAACAAGTTGAGTCGAATATTCACTGTTCTCCAAAAGTCATTGGAAAAATTTACCATTAGTTGTAACTTTCTTATGTAGTCAGCTAATAATAATAAATCCACTTGGTATTGTTTACTTGAATTTTCCCGTTGATGTTTAGGACTGCAATTGATCAGTCTCATGTTGGCATATGTGCCTCAATATAGCCTTAAGTCACAAGCATTTTAAGCAAAGATGGATGGTGGCTAGTAGTGGAATTCAGGACGCGCGTTTCGTCTTATTTGAAACTCGTCAGATGGATGTACCTGCGTCTTAGATTTGATGTTCACTCCGGGACTCGAACCCAACACCGCGTCCTGGATTCCACTGCTAGCCACTATCCATCATTGTTAATAATAATAACAATAAATAGTTGTGCATATCGGTCGAACTTTGACAGTCGATAAAAATCGATTTACCTACTTTTCGATATGAACGTTTTACAGTCTTACACTGTATAATCTGTCTATAATGAATTAAATGAAGTCATGTAAAAGGTCAAGTAGACAGAATTTACTAAATATTGGCCTAGAATATTTCGTTAAGTATATTGTGATGATAAACCATCTGGTTGAGTATTTTAATTTTATACTCATTTTAAAGTGTTATTTGAAATCAGTAAGCCTCAAGAAGTAAGTACAAAACTTAGGCAAGTCATCACAAAATTGAATCTGAAAAATCTTTGTTTTAGCAAAAGGATGAGACTGTTTGAATATTTGCAGTTCATTACAGCGTTCTTTCTTTTTGTAATTTCGAAATCTTTTTACAGTAATATATAACTCTTTATCTTTTAAGAGGACATCTATGAAGACTATGAACCTAACTGAAGGAAATAATCAGTTGGTGTTAAAACTTATAAATATCAACTCTATCAAGTTAATATTTATTATTAATATGATCAAATGATGATGAACTGTGATAACACTTCTCTCTACTTATTATTTTAGAGGTTTTAGTCCGGATTATAAGAAAATGCCAGAACAAATAGTTGATGCCACACTTGAAGTATATAAAGCTGCATTGCAAAACCTGCTACCAACACCCACCAAATCTCATTATCTATTTAATTTACGTGATTTTAGTCGTGTTATTCAAGGTATTTTACTATCGGTTCCTGAATCTGCGGAAACATTAGATGCTATGAAACGCTTATGGGTTCATGAAGTATTTCGTGTTTATTATGATCGTTTAGTTGATGATGCTGATCGTGAATGGTTATTCAATTTTATACGACAATGTGTTAAAACGCATTTGGATGTAGAATTTAATACATTATTTCAACATTTAACGGGTGATAATGAAACTGAGGTAAAGATGCTTGATTATGTGTTATAAATAAAGAAATTTAGTGCATTTGTTTACACTTTTGTTATTTAGCTCTTGAAAATATTTTATTTAATTTGTAGGCAGTATTTGTTATTGGCTGTTCCCATTGAAAATTAAGGGGTGCTGGAAAGCTGTTATGTCGCCGTATAGAATACCTTGACGGTATGCGTCAAAAAATTCCAATTATTGAGTCTAGGACTTAAATTAACCATTACGTAACATTTTCATCAGTCCTGTAACCGTTTGCTCACCAGTGACTTACTTTGAGATGGGTTCCTGAATTTTCAGTATTGAATTGTTACCGGTAGAGTTCAGACTTATTTTTAGTGAAATTTTTCATCACTGTCAATGTGTAATCTTCATTCCAATATCATGAAATGTGTACCGTCGGTCTAATAGTTAAATGCATACAGCAAGACCTGAAAATACTGGGTCCGAACCCTAGCTAGTCATAGATGCGCACCAATGAGGGGTTTTATGCGAAGACAAAACGGATGCTCAGTGATCCCTGGCTTTTAATTGTACCTCAATTGAGGTTAACCTGTGCCAGAAACCACTGATAATTTAAGTTATTCCCCAAAGAATCTCTTTGTCAATAATATTTGATTTATTTGACTTGTTTGGTGAATACAAAAGGTGTCATATTGTGAGTCAAAATTCATTTAAATCTTGATACCACAGTATTATCAGTAGTCTTCTCTTTTAACTAAAGGTTGGGCAGATTAAAATGTAGGATTTTCAGTGCCAGGATAACAAATAGCTGTTTATGAACACTTTACCATTAGTCTGATTCAAACTAAAACCCAGTAAATAAGCGCACCATTCCAAAAGTAACAAAGAGGATAAAACTTTAGAGCAAACTGAAAAAGCAGTAATAGTTGAGAGTGGAATTTTCTTCATAATCTGTTGAAGAACGGGTTATCTTGAACCACAGTAATTTACCTTTCTTCACAATGAAAACACTGTGTATACTCCAGAAGACGCTAACCAGAAATCCTTCACTTCTTACTCTAAGAAAAATAATTGACCTCAAAATTTAATGACATGTTTTTTGTCTAACTATCATATTTCATCTTTTCACATTGCTGTTAATTTGCTCGACACTCTGTGTAGCGATTGACAGATCTTGCATTTAGTTACAGATTCGTCAACTAATTTACCTTTGAAATGTGAAATTCTTTGGTGAACTTGAGTGTTTTCAAATTCATCTATTAGCCTGCTGTATCAAACCATAATCTAACGATGTAAGCGAACAACAAATTAATAATTTACCTTTCTAGAGACATAATACTAGTGATTCGAATGAAGATACTTTTCACGATTTACTAAACATTTAAAAGTTTCGTGTTAGTTTAAGACAGTCACATTCTACTTAAACACTGTTATATTTAGCTTACGATATCTCCTGTGCAGCAGTTTTTACTATAAAATTCTTTCGTGACCCTATTATATAGACCACTTGCTAACAAAGAAGTTTTTTGAGAGTATCAATCTTTTCACGATGTACTTTTTACTTCATTATTATTATGTTTCTTCTATTTTAAATAAAAGACTGCTTTGAATAGTGTTTCTCTATCTTTCATATGATTCATTTAGGTCACAGAAGATCATCTTCGATCGCTTATGTTCTGTGATTTTGCTGATCCTAAGGGAAAACGTAATTATACTGAAGTTCATGATGTTGAACAATTACGTAAAGTAACTGAATCTTACTTAGAAGAATATAATCAGTTGAGCAAGAAACCTATGAATTTAGTTCTATTTCGTTTTGCTATAGAACATGTATGTCGTATTGCACGTATATTAAAACAACCAAGATCGCATGCATTACTTGTTGGTATAGGTGGATCAGGACGTCAATCACTTACTCGATTAGCTGCTCATCTATCAGATTTCGACCTATTCCAAGTACGTTGAATACCACCTAAGCTGTGTATATATGCACTCCAAGAAATTTGTACTAACAAAGAATTTCTTTGCAACAATTCTATTTATATGTTAAATTAATTATGAATCAGATGGATAACCCTCTCAACATTGTTTAATAAAATATTGGGATTTTGTACAAAAAGCCGTAAAATGTGTATACCATCGGAACAATTTTGTAATGAATTAAACATTTATATGGATGCTGCCGCTTACTGTTAAATTTCATAGACTGTATCTAATATTCATTATAATTCTATAGGTAGAAATACTAATGTTAATGACTCTTGTGAAGATGTAATTATCTCTTAAATAATGTATATTCTCCTAACTTCAAGTTGTATTACATAGCAGTCAAGCTAATACTGTTGTTGAGTTATTTTGATCACTACTAGTTGTATAGGAGAGCATTATGAACATAGATTTATGACGGACTGTCAACGAATGTTATGAAGTTACATTTAGTCCTTTGTTATTGTTGAAATGGTAATAAAACTCCTAGCTTCTTTTGTTTTCCCAGTGGCTGTAAGCTAGATTAAAAGTTGTTTTGGGAGAGGAGGTTGTAGTACAAGTTTATTTAAAATACAGTTAGCCTAACTTAAAGCAGATTATAATCAAAATCTAAGTTTAAAATAAAGGTCATATTAAACCACAATGCTTCACTCCTTAGTTTGGTTGAAATTATCAAATGCAGTTCAACCAATGAAACAAAAACATTCAACTAAGTGATTGTTTGTGTGGATGGAATTTAACGCAGTTGTTGAAATAGTTTCTTTAATTAGATATACAAGCTGATATTGTCTTGTTGACAGAGTTTTCTATAGTATATCACCATTCTTTGAATGTCCGTGTTTCTTTCAAGCTCATTGGTTTTGGATTTAAGTCATTTTTTCATACTTTACTCTGGTCTACAAAGATAGAATTAAATGATTTAAAGCATTTGATACGGAAAACATTTTTATTATTGATGTCTATAGAAGTGAAAAAAACTACATTGAAACAACTGATAAATTTAATTTGTTTATTTTGACAGATTTATTCGTCATTAAAAAGACTTTATTCATTTAATACTCTTGTTAGGTGTCTCATATGTACTCTTTTCCTATTTAATAAAAGTATTCTGAAATAGTTTATCACCTTGAGTTGAAACTACCCAGTTCATATTCACTTACAAAAAGAAGTAAGCATATTAAAGTGAAGTACAAAGATGATCAATTATTCACTGTTTAGCTACTTTGATAATTATTTTTATAACTGACTTACCACTGATACTAATTACTATGTTTGAAGAAATTACGAGATCACCTAAAAATCAGAGAACGGAACGAAGGATCAGCGATATAGTGACAAGACAGCTAAACTATTTCAATCAGTCTTATCCTCGTTAACTAGAGGGAGAAATCGAGGTTCAGATGAAGGAAAGTATATTCCACAAGCAACCAAAAGCACAAAAAACAACAAGCTCACAGCTCAAGCGTATATAAACAGCATAAAAATGTCCTTGGAAAATGTCACAAAACAGCATATTAAAAATGTCAACCAACCAATCACATTTAGGGTCCTTCCAAGTGTAAAATATAGTCCAAAGGTAAACATGAGCACCTTTAGCGCGAAAACGAGAAGTTTTAATTTACATAATAAAATTATAAAAAATAAGATGTGTACCAATTGAATTCTAGGAATCTAACATCCCCAACATTAACTGATCAAGTTCCATCAATTTTTTAGGACACATATAATTAGTTATTTCTGAACTGTGTAATAATGCAAATTAATTATAATTATTAAATCAATAGTTTTTTTTGGCGAGACTATAATTTATGGACGAACCAATCAGATATAAGAAAACAGGTTTCAGATTTTGGCGCGAAATTTACTCATCCATTTCGCTAAACAGAGGTTTGATATCATAGCTGATGTCAGTTCGTGATGAAAACCCTAGATCTCATTTCTAACCTTAACTATCAACTGTAAATCACAATTCTAATTCTTTAAACTGGTTTATAACCCTCATTCAGTTCTAGTTTGCGAATGGACACTATCAAGGTCACTCCAGCGCCACTCAAATATCGTTCATAAATTATAATCTCACCATTTTTAAAAATTCTATTTATCTAAAGTTACAATCTATTTCTCTTACTATTTTATAGGTTGAAATTTCTAAAAGTTATGGTGTTAATGAATGGAAAGAAGATTTAAAGCATATATTAAGAAAGTCAAGTGAAACTGATAATCATGCTATTTTCTTATTTACTGATACACAAATTAAACAAGAAAGTTTTCTAGAAGATATAAATAATTTATTAAATGCTGGTGAAGTACCTAATCTTTATGCAGTTGATGAAAAAATGGAATTATGTGAAAAAATACGTCAAATTGATAGAGCAAGAGATAGAAGTAAACAAACAGATGGTTCACCAGTAGCATTATTTAATTATTTTATACAACGTGTTCGTGAACAATTACATATTGTATTAGCATTGAGTCCAATTGGTGATTCATTTAGAAATCGTTTAAGAAAATTTCCTTCATTAGTTAATTGTTGTACAATTGATTGGTTTCAGGTAAATAATAATAATAATTATTATTATTTCATTGGTTGAAATCATCAGTCAAGTGAAGCTAGACCACCATGGGAAACTTGGAAGCACTGGACGGCCAGTTCGTTCTAGTATGGGACCCCTCAGCAGTGCGCATCCACGATCCTGTGGTTCCAGGTTTTCTAAAGTGGTCTAGCTTCAATTGACTCATGATTTCAATCAGTGAAATTTCTAAAAATCTCCACAAAACCCCTTCTGATAATAATAATTGTTATTGCTATAATCAGGGGTATGAACTCTGTTTTCCCTTAAACTATGAAATTAAAATCGCTTCATATCTTTCTTTCTACGAAATAATTCTTTCTTCTTGTCCTTATATGCAATCTTCCTTTTATATATTAGCACCATTTACTTAACTACTCCTATGAATCCGGTGTTCATCTTATTGTGCTGATGAGGTATGGCAACTTGAACCGATGCATATATGTGCCTGGTCCTACATTGTAGCTGACTGACTGTTTGCTATAATTATTACTATAATTACTATATTCATGATACTGGTAGCCTTACAATAATTAAACTGATAATTAAATCAAACAATCAACCTACAATAAATAGTTAATTGAATAGATTTTAAGGCGATTATGAAGTTATTGCTAGGCAAATGAATAAATTTATTTTTTTAGAGAAAAATGAAGTTGTCATTTCCTATACAAAACGCATTGATAATATCACTTTTAAGATGACAAATCATTGAATAAGGTTAAAAACAAAGATTGTAAATTAACAAACAGTTTATTAATCCTATTGATTGATGAACAAAGTTTTTCTGTTCTATCGTCTGTATTACTTACTTACTTACTTTCGCCTGTTACTCCTCGTGAAGGAGCATAGGCCGCTCACCAGCATTCTCCATCCAACCCTGCCCTGGGCAATCCTTGCCAGCTCTGTCCAGTTCTTATTCACCTCTTTCATATCCGCTTATATTTCCCGACGTAATGTGTTCTTTGGCCTTCCTCTTTTCCTCTTTCCTTCAGGATTCCAAGTTAGCGCTCATCTCGTGGTGCAGTTTGATGATTTCCTCAATGTATGTCCTATCCATTTCCATCGTCTTTTCCTAATTTCCTCTTCAGATGGAATCTGATTGGTTCTCTCCCATAAAAAGCTGTTGCTGATGGTATTGGGCCAATGGATATTGAGTATCATGCGTAGACAGCTATTGATAAATACTTGTACCTTCTTGATGGTGGTTGTTGTAGTTCTCCAAGTTTCAGCTCCGTACAGTAGAACTGCCTTGACGTTCGTATTGAAAATTCTGACTTTGATATTAGTTGAAAGTTGTTCTGAGTTCCATATGTTCTTTAATTGAAGGAATGCGGCCCTTGCTTTGCCAATCCTAGCCTTTACGTCTGCATCTGAACCTCCTTGTTTGTCGACGATGCTTCCCAGGTATGTGAAGGATCCCACATCTTCCAGAGTTTCGCGATCAAGAGTGATTGGATTACTGTTCTCCGTGTTGTGTTTGAGGACCATGGTTTTCCCTTTGTGTATGTTGAGGCCTACTGATGCAGAGACTGCTGCTATGCTGGCTGTCTTTATCTGCATTTGTTCGTGTGTATGTGATAGGAGGGCTAGGTCATCTGCGAAGTCCAAGTCGTCTAATTGGTTCTGAGCTGTCCATCGTATGCCGTAATTTCCCTCAGATGTCGAGGTCTTCATAATCCAGTCGACCACCAGAAGAAACAGGAAGGGAGAGAGTAGACAGCCTTGTCTTACTCCAGTCCTTACTTGGAATGCGTCTGTCAGCTGTCCTCCATGCACTACTTTGCACTGTAGTCCATCGTATGAGTTCCGGATAATGTTGACAATCTTCTCAGGAACTCCGTAGTGTCGAAGAAGTTTCCATAACGTCCTCCTATCTACACTGTCAAATGCCTTCTCATAATCAATGAAGTTGATGTAGAGTGACGAGTTCCACTCAATTGATTGTTCGACGATGATCCGTAGTGTTGCAATCTGGTCTGTGCACGGCCGGTCCTTACGGAATCCAGCTTGTTGATCTCGAAGTTGAGCGTCTACTGCGTCTTTCATCCTGTTCAGTAACACTCTGTTAAAGACTTTATTTGGTATTGACAGTAGTGCAATGCCTCTGTAGTTTTCACACTTGCTCAGATCTCCTTTCTTTGGAATCTTGATGAGGTGTCCTTCTTTCCAGTCCATCAGCACTTGTTCCTCCTCCTAAATCTTCTTGAATAGAAGATGAAGCATGCTTGTAGTTACTTCGATGTCTGACTTCAATGCTTCAGCTGGTATATTATCTGGTCCTGCTGCTTTCCGCTCTTGATTTGTCTGATGGCCATTCTGATTTCTTCCGTCGTTGGTGGATTGACATCTACAGGAAGATCTGTGTGTGTTGCTTCGATGTCCGATGGATTCATTGGCGCTGGCCTATTCAGGAGTTCCTCGAAGTACTCTGCCCATCTGTTCCGCTGTTGCTGAATCGCAATGATCGGTCTTCCTTCTTTGTCTTTGACTGGTCTCTCTGCTTTACTATATTTCCCCGCTAGTTTCTTCGTTGTATCGTAAAGCTGTTTCATGTTTCCTTCTCTTGCAGCTTTTTCCGCCGTCGTTGCTAGTTCTTCCATGTATTTCTGCTTGTCGGCTCTAATGCTTTTCTTCACTTGCTTGTTTGCTGCTATGTATTCAGCTTGTGCTTGGACTTTCTCTGCTCGTGTTCGACTGTTGTTAAGTGCTGTCTTCTTGTTCTTCCTTTCTTTGATCCTGTCTAGTGTTTGTATAGAGGTCCATTCCTTGTGATGATGCTTCTTGGGGCCAAGAACCTCTTGATACGTTGAAGTTAGTGCTTCTTTGATACCTTTCTAGTTATTCTCCATAGTAGTTTCTTCTTCCTTCAGTAGATCCGTAGGGCTTGGAACCTATTGTTGACAACTATCTTGAATTCATTGTGTTTGTCAGTATCTCGAATGAAAGCTGTATTGAACCTTTGCAGTGCTGTTTGTCCAGTTGTCCAGTTCTTCTTTAGCTTCAGTTTTAAATTGGCCACAACCAGGTGGTGATCTGAAGCTATGTCCGCTCCTCTCCCGGTTCTCAAATCTTCGATTGTCCTTCGGAACATTTTATTGATGCAACTATGATCTATCTGGTTCTCTGTGGAGTGGTGTGGTCCGGTGAGATCCATGTAGCTTTGTGTATACGGTTGTGTGGAAATATTGTGCCGCCTATGACCAATTTGTTGAATGCACACAGATTTACGAATCTTTGCCCGTTTTCATTCTTCTCTCCCAGTCCATGCAGTCCCATGATATCTTCATATCCGGTGTTGTCCATTCCGACTTTGGCGTTTAGATCTCCCATCAGAATGGTGAGGTCCTTTCTTGCGCAGTTCTCTATGATTGATTGCAGCCTCTCATAGAATTGATCTTTAACGTCGTCGTTGCTATCATTGGTGGGTGCATAACATTGGATAATGTTCATTGTGATCCCCTCCTTCTTTGTTTTGAATGATGCTTTAATGATTCTGGATCCGTGAGGTTCCCATCCTACAAGTGCATTTTGTGCTACTTTGGACAGCTTTAGAGCAACTCCCTGAGTATGTGGGGCATTTCCTCTTCGTGACCGGAGTATAGCAGCATCTCTCCCGTATTTAGCCTTTGTTGTCCATCTTGGGTCCAATGGGTTTCGCTGATTCCCAGTACTGCCAGGTTGTATCTCCTCATTTCCGTTGCTATTTGACTGGTCTTCCCGTTCTCCCACATTGTCCGGACATTCCATGTACCTATAAATATTGTTGCTCTGGTTGTTAGAAGGGGCATCGGCCTCGTGGCTTCCGAAGGAACTCGGCTTTCACCCTGAGGCGTCACAGTTCTTCTAAATGAAGACCTTCTAACTCTCAGGGCATAGTTTAAATGGTTTGAGTCATTTTTTCTGGTTAGCGTTTTTTTAGCGAGTTAGTTTTTTACGAGATGGGGAAGCTAACCCCATGCCCAACCCTCCTTCTTTATCCGGGCTTGGGACTGGTAGTAACTCTAGGAGAGCTACAGACGGAGTTATCGTCTGTATGCATGATATAAATACAGTGTATTTTCAAAAGTTACTTGATAGAAACCTTTCGATGTAGTTTTCAGTTTCGTTGTCAAGCATCAGCAAAGTATATGTGAAGAATATCGGGCTGAATGAATATTTAGAAAGATAACATCAGTGAATTGGTCACATTTATCACTGTTATTCAAACTACTAATGATTCTTTTTAGTACTTAATGATGTGTAAAAGTTGTATGCAAATTGTACTATACGATAGTTGGGTACTGACTGATTAGGGAAAAGTCAAATTAAACCACTAATCTACGCGACATGAATAGAATGATAATAAAAACTATGAGATAAATAATATTCAATTCAACCACTATTCATCAGTTAAATTGTGTGATTGACTTACTCGTTATTTCTTTTGAGTTTATGTAACTACTTCTACATATGATTATGTACAAAAAACAATCAGTCGTTACGTTGATCATTGTAAAGGTCTTTAATTAGAATCAAATAGTTCGTAAAATGAATATTACTATTAGAACATGTTAGAACAATTAACCTTAATCTTATTTCAATTAGTTTAGTAAAGATAAACTGCTTCACAAGTGATGAGTCCCAAACAAATTGAAAGTTGCGTCCTGGATGTCACTAGAAACACAATCCATCTATTCTACAAAAAGTTTTATTATGAATCGATAATACTTAAAGGACTATTGAAAATAAGAAAGCATTAAAGATATTTTGTCCTAATTTCGGACTCTTAAGAAATGAATTTCATTGATTCATTCTCGGATGACATTCAGCTGGTTTAAAACCTATTGTTGAACGTATGTTAGCGGTAAACTACTGACTAAGAAAAACTAGTGATCTAACATTTCCTGATATGATTCAATCACCACGCATTTCAGTTGGATCAGTTTCCTTGGCTACTTTCAGTCAAGATTCTGCGGTACATCATCTCTTCATCTAGTCAGAAATGCATGCAAAATGGTTTCATCGATTTTGACTAATTACATAACTAGTTCCATTCAAAAACAAATGTAATGATGGAGAAATTAAGTCAAAGATCACAAAAGACCAAATAGTCGTTTTTTAATCGTTGATCCAAATAGTTGAGAATAATTTTAGTTTCGTTTAGCAGTTTGATTTTTGTACCATATTTGATACGAATTCTTGTTAGGTAATCAGTCATGATATATTTTTTAATAAGTATTTTTTAGTCAGAATCAGTGGGAAAAAATCATTAAATCACCGCTAGTGACTAACGTCTAGAGCTAACTCTCAGGGTAATAATGGTAAGCTTTGACCACGGGCTCAATCTTGTCAAGCATGAAGCAAGTGGCCACACGATACAATGAACCATCCGAAGTTAGAGATGGAAAACATTGATTATCATCTCGGTAGTCTGAAGGTTAAGCTATCTTTTGAGGCTTTATGGTCCTGGTTTCGCTTCCCGGTCGTAGATGCACGCTGCTGAGGGGTTTCATAATAAGACGGAACAGGTGTCCCATGATCCCAGGTTTTCAACGACTGGTTAACTAAAGAATTAACCAAAATTATTTATGTGACCATATGGTGTTACAAAGATAATTAAAGTATTGGAATGACTGTATTTAAGTTCTATTTCAACTTAATTTTACCATACATTTATTCAGCAATTTAACAAGTATTCTAAGCTGAAATTTAGATTTACTAGAAATATTTGGATAAAAATTGATATTAATATAAATAGATTTGTATGCTGAGATATAGTTGTTAGATGATTGCTTATTCAATTTGTATTAGAGAATGGTCATCATTTTCCAAACTAAGTTGATCATTATATATTTTTTAGTTAAGGTTTGAGTAATCCATATTGTTTTCTGTGGATTCTGTGTGGATTCTCTCAATATACACATTGTGTCACAAAATATTTAGAATAGATGGTTTGTGGTTAACAGTACGAACGAAATCTAACCATGATATAAACATCAAACCCACTGAGATTAGTAGATAACGCGGTGGCGTTTGGAGAGGAATGTACTGGGTTCGAGTCTGGATATGAATATCAGCACTCTTCTGCGGCTTTATTCAACTAATGTATCCCAAGTAGGTGGAAACGTACGTCTTGAGTTCTATTACTAACTACGATTCATCTACTCTAAATAGATAATCATTATTTGAAATAGTCAACACTTTCCTATCGTTAATATTCTGAAATAAATTGGTTAGTTCCCTTTTTGGTATACACGTTCTTTCACTGAATGCGTCTATATTAGATGCACTTGTGAATCGGTTAAACTATACATATTAACAAGAGGTAGAATCCAAGATACATTTTTCGTCCTTTGTGAAACAATTGCAATGAATGTAATTTCATTCTAATGTTTCTCGTTTCACTGAAATTCTATCTAAAACCCATCACCTCAAATGACGAATTAGTTATTCAATAGATTATCCACTGCCTATTTATTATTTTATGTAGAGCATATCAAATATCATAAACTTCAAGTTATACTCAAATTCCAATAACTTATTTGTTTCATTGAAATGTATGCATGAAACCATTTTACTTCCATATTAGGAATCAATTTTAATGTAGAAATAGCAAACCCATACTTAATGTTGATCATTGATTACATATAAACAAACCGTAAATCAATATTTTCTTTAAACTTTATTCACTATTATGAATTTGTTTCTTTACAATAAATTACAAGGCATGGCCAGAAGATGCTTTAACAGCTGTTGCTACACGTTCATTAAAAGATATTGATATGACAGATGAAATTCGTAATGGATGTATTGATTTATGCAAATATTTTCACACTAGTACATGTAATCTGTCAACTCGATTTCTATTAGAATTAGATCGACACAATTATGTAACACCAACATCATATCTTGAATTAATTACAACTTTTATAACATTATTATCAAAAAAACGAACGTAAGTTACATAGTTTTGTTTGTGTTTTTCCTGTCGAAATGTACAATTATGTAATTTAGAGTTTGTAGTTCAAGTCATCAATTCACAGGTCTAGTTTATAGTGTTCAAATTCAGTATAATTTACTTGCTTCATTCATTTATAAGTGTAACCCATTTCTCGTCTGCAACAATCACAAGCACGCCATTAGACTACTCGATTTGTTTAATAAAGCACACAAGAATATAGAATTTACTATGGAAAAGAAAGTTGAAGGCAAATTCCATTTCCTAAATATTGGAATCAGTCGAACATCTGATGGCTCGTTACAAAGACACATTCATCACAAAAATACCTAGAGTGGAGCATATCTCAATTACTATAGCTTCTGTGCAATTAGTTACAAAAAGGGTATTGTACGAACCCTTTTTGACCGCGCACTTAGAATTTGTTCAAAGAGATGCCTGGATGGTGAGATTGTTTTCAGCACTAATTGCCTACGTGAAAATGCATATCCGGTGACGAGAAACCTCGAAATATTATGAATTCATACTGTTCTGCATCAATATTTGTTCTTGCTTTATTCAAGTTGTTGAATGTATATTTCATTGTTGCTTTCCTTTTTTTCTTGTTTTACATAAAGTATAAATATTATAATTCAAATTAATTGATTTGATGTAACAGGGTACTTTGGTTTGTAATAGCACACTTGACTACATGAATTATCTTTGTAAACTACCCTAGTTGATAGATAATGCCACATTTTAAAATTAGCCGTTTATTGTTTTACTTACGTTTGTTTTTTTTTATAAATCATATTTTGTGTAAGGGTGGTTGAATGAAGATGTGTCATAGATTCATAAATACAGTGACTTTTGGACGAAATAATATTTGTAAGTGAAGATTATCTACATAAAGTTTTAGCCAATACTTGAAGAAGTTGGATGACATTGTCCATAATTGCTGGTTAAAAGAGGCAGATGTATCCACTCTTTGTCTTCCATTGAATCCTTAATTTCAAACTTATCTTACACATTTAAATTCCACGAATTCATATTTTCCTCTTAAATTATATTGTCTATCCTTAATGTTTTCTAACACTACTGATACTTTTACTACTTTTACTACTCTGGTATCTCTCTGTGCTGATGTAATGTGGTAATTTGAAACAATATACATATAAGCCAATTTTTAACTTGAATATGACTGACTAACCTTGAAACAGGAAGGCTTATCTTTATTCAAGTTTTTTTCTCTCTTTGTTGACTGAAACATCTAGATTAGAATAGATTTAAAGGTTAATTTGTTCACTGTGATCACGAATTTCAATCATCTTCTAATTCATCTAAATAAATCAATTTTACTTTGCAATAATTAATACCAAAATTATAATAACCTAATCACTAAATGTAATGCAATAACTTTATCAGAGATAACATTTTTAAACTTATCCAAACTTTTCGTTGAAATGAATATGAGGTCAAAAAGTATGTTTTATCCACTTGAAAATTAGTTTGTACATATAAATTTAAATAAATTGATATAAGTATGGTACCAAAAATTGCATTATGATGGTAGTTCAAAGTTCACGTTGAAATTTCTGTAGAATTCAATAAACAATATATATTGACTTTCACAACAGTAGAAATTAAGATGTTGAAATTGATCCCATACATTGTTCATTTTGATGACTACTTCTTACATAAGCAAATATTCTTTTTATTAAGTCATTACTGAAAGTAATTATCAGTAATGGGGTTGTGGAGATCATAGATCGTTCATTTTTAGACCACCATTGAAAACCTGAAAGCACTGGACGGCTGTTTCGTCCTAGTAGCGTTCGCGCGCGAGTTCGGATGTCTTATGTCCGAATCCCGCGTGCAGGCTCGTGGATAAGCACTTTTGAGGAGTCCCACACTGAAACGAAATAGCCGTTTAGTGCTTCCAGGTTTTCAATGGTGGTCTAACACTGAACGATCCATGATCTCGACCAAAAACTCTATAATCTCCACAACCCCATTACTGATAATTACTTTCAGTAATGACTTAATAAAAAGAATATTTTCTTACGTAAATAATGTGAAAATTAGTGCACTACCAAATTAGAAATCTCATTTCTAATGTTAACAATTTACTAAGACTGATATTATTATAGGAAACAGTCTAAAACAAATATTAGCATTAAACAATGTTATAATGCTCCGGATTCAATAACTAGGTTACACCTATTGCGTGACGTCCAAATATCATAGTCTCGTAAAAACAAATAGGTGGAACGCGCTCCGAACTAGACACCTATCAGGTGATCATTGTTTATTCATATTAATGTCACACATCTCTACAGCATAATTATTTTTCTAACATGTAAATCTTTGGATTATTTCAAATATTTACTATTTGGTTTTGTTATTTTTTTCGTCAAGGGAAGTATTAACTCAAAAAAGTCGTTATGAAGTTGGTCTGGAAAAATTAAGTAGTGCAGCTAATGAGATTAGTTTAATGTCAGTGGAATTACAATCACTTCAACCAAAACTTGTACAAGCCAGTAAAGAAGTTGATGAAGTTATGATTGTTGTAGAACAGCAAAGTGCTGAAGCAGCTAAACAAGAAAAACTTGTACGTGTTGATGAAGCGGTTGCTGGTGAACAAGCAAAAGCTGCTGAAACAATGAAAGAAGAATGTGATAATGATTTAGCTGAAGCAATACCAATATTAGAATCAGCATTAAAAGCTCTAGAAACACTGACACCGGCTGTAAGTTAAATATTATTAGAAATATTTACTAAATGATGAAGTTTATTGTTTTTCATCATGAAGTTGGTATCAGCCAATAAACTAGCAAAAAAAGTACTAAATCATTGGATGATTTTTTGCCTTAGTTTGAAATTATAAATAAGAAGTGTACACTCATCTCTGAAGTAGCCGCCATCTTTGTCTACGTCTGCATAAACACTAGTCAGCTGTTAAATAACAATACATAACTTCGTTTTCTTATTAATGAACGTGAATGACCGTGAACATGAATCCGATTGGGAAAACGTCTAAATATGAGATAGATGAAACAAAAAGAAAAACGGTGAATTGTCAGAAACTTGTCAATCTAATAACGCATCAACCACTAAACAAATCAAAATCGACCAAATCTATCAACCAATTAGGTAAAGGATTAACCAGTGGGAACTCATAGTTAAGATCATGAGAGAAAAAAAATCGAAACAAATATACAAATGATCTTTTGATAATGCAATGAGAAGACGAAGATTATCTGAATTATGTGATATATTAGCGCAATACATTTCGAACAATCTGATCACACATATACTTATTAAGAGCATTTATATATAAAAATAAAAGGTCAACTAGACAGGTTAAGGGTAAGTCATAACAAAGGAAAAAATATTAAAGTACACAAAACAAATGTGATTACCACTCTGGATAATAAATCAGTATTACCAGGGTAGGTTTAGTGTAAGAACAAATTGTTTTTGAACACATAAAGGGGGTTTTAGTTTCCGTATAGCCAAGGCTTCAATAAACCTTAGTATACGTCCTTGAAGGCTTTTGTATAACACTACAAATGCTGATTTGATGTCGACCTTATGACCCGTCTCAATCAAATGTTTCGCAATGGAGGATGATGTCTGTCTATCCTGTGATCTTATTTGACCATTGGAATCCATTTGTTTTTGCAACCATTTTGGTATGTGTTCACCCACCCTTAATTGCAAATCACGATTAACAAGGATGAGTATAATTTATTAAAACCTATGGGTTCGGCATATCCAAATTTATATGGATTACCAAAAATTCATAAGCCTAATATTCCCCTCCGCCCAATTCTATCAATGTGTCGGTCGCCTACACACAACCTTGCGAAATGGCTTACAAAAGTACTAAATCCTATCAGAAATCAATATTGTAAGTATTCGTTGACTGACTTGTTTGAATTGATTAATTGCTTAAAGAACATAAATATAAAGACAAAGACAATGTGCTCTTTCGACGTGAATACTTTATTTACAAATGTACCTCTCAGGAAAACTGTTGATATTTTGTGTGACTATATTTCTTTGAATAACCTTCCTCTTCCATTTCCTGTTAGCACTCTTAAAGATTTATTATTGTGTACAGATAATGTAAAATTCACTTTTGAAGGTGAGCACTTCCGACAAATAGATGGTGTAGCTATGGGGAGTCCTCTAGGACCATTGTTGGCCGATGTGTTCATGGGATATGTGGAAAATTTAATTGAAAACTCAATTCAAAAGATGGGATTGTATAAACGATATGTTGATGATATAATAATCATAGTGGATAAAGGTGATGACATAAACCGCTTGTTAAAAGAATTCAATAGAAGTCAAAACCACATTTCTCTTACATGTGAAGAAGAGAAGAACAACAAACTTCCTTTTCTGGACATCTTGATCAGTAGGAGAGATGATGGTTCTATCCAACGTGCTATATACAAAAAGCCAACATGGACAGGGCAATATCTTAATTTTCATAGTCACTGCCCTA
This sequence comes from Schistosoma spindalis, assembly GCA_946903255.1. NCBI lineage: Eukaryota > Metazoa > Platyhelminthes > Trematoda > Strigeidida > Schistosomatidae > Schistosoma > Schistosoma spindalis. Next base: position 24,413,805 of record OX336420.1, on the reverse strand, counting down.
TTCATTACAAACGCGGTTTAATAAAGAGCTTATTCAGTAGAATTAATCGTATCTGTACTAGTGATACTATTGAAGTCGAGACGAAGCTCCTGACTGATACGTTAGTGAATAATGGTTATCCCTTGAAGTTCATAAACCGCTGGAAGGGTTGCAATACGATTAGACCTATGACGCTTCTGGCACCCAAAAAGCGAGTTTATATTACGTTGCCATTGAGAGGCGACACAAATAGTCTCATGTTGAAACGGAGACTTAAATTAGCCATCAACCGGACATTTTATGCAGCCCAACTTGTCATTATTGAAAAGACAAGGTCTATGTTTCACCAAAAGCCCAAACAACACGTAAGCGATTGTGTCACATCCCATTGCGTCTATCAATTGACATGTATGTGTGGAGCAATCGTGATTTGCAATTAAGGGTGGGTGAACACATACCAAAATGGTTGCAAAAACAAATGGATTCCAATGGTCAAATAAGATCACAGGATAGACAGACATCATCCTCCATTGCGAAACATTTGATTGAGACGGGTCATAAGGTCGACATCAAATCAGCATTTGTAGTGTTATACAAAAGCCTTCAAGGACGTATACTAAGGTTTATTGAAGCCTTGGCTATACGGAAACTAAAACCCCCTTTATGTGTTCAAAAACAATTTGTTCTTACACTAAACCTACCCTGGTAATACTGATTTATTATCCAGAGTGGTAATCACATTTGTTTTGTGTACTTTAATATTTTTTCCTTTGTTATGACTTACCCTTAACCTGTCTAGTTGACCTTTTATTTTTATATATAAATGCTCTTAATAAGTATATGTGTGATCAGATTGTTCGAAATGTATTGCGCTAATATATCACATAATTCTGATAATCTTCGTCTTCTCATTGCATTATCAAAATTTATCAAAGGGACTAACTGTTTTAAATACAAATGATCACCGTAAAGTTATGGATAAGTGCCTACCAAACTTTATTTCAGAACAACAAGCCGTTAATGAGTTCAGTTCACATCTATTTGATTCATATGGCGATGATGTTGCCTAGAAGAATAATGAACTTAGAGACCAAAAATATTCCAACAAAATTTCCTTCAATTTAAACTAGTTTCTTTTATTCTTTTAAATATATCACTTAAGTTCTTTATTATATGGATGTTTAAAGATGAACAATATTGCTTCTAGTTTCTTTTTAAAAGTTTATATCAAATCCAAAACGATAAGGTTCCTAAACTACTTAATTTGTAAGATGTATGATTATGATTAGTTAAGCTATTTGTTGACCTCAACCAATGATAAAGTGTACATAATTTGTATAGTTACTGAAATAAAATCTAAATAATGAGAAATCAACGCATTAATCTAGCATAAAAGTGTGTTATTTTATTCAAAATTAATACTTTTATGTCTAGTATCAGAAAGGGTTTTATGGAGATTGTAGTAATTTCAGTAGTTGAGATCATGAGACTGATAGACCCTGGGTTAGAATATCGCGAGGCGGGGTCATGGATGCACACTGTTGAGGAGTCTCACAATAGGACGAAACGGTCGTCCAGTGCTTCCAGGTTTTTCATTGTGGTCGAACTTCAGTTGACTCATGATCTCAACTATTGAAACTTTCATGTTTGTTGTGGATTTATCCATTACTTTTTATTAAATGTGAACTTTATTAGGTGAAGACAGTGAAATAACCCACTGCTATATACAGTATGCTTAGAGGTACGTGTGGCATTCAGCTCGCAATGTACTCATTGTTATTCGTAAGTAAATTCCACTTATACACTCAAATTCATATCAATAAAAAATTAACATCTCTTATTGTAACATGATCAGAATTAATTGATGGAATTATAACGACTATCTACGGCAATCTACGAGTTATACTAATTTTCACTTACAAATTTATCATACTATTATTATATAAAGTTATTCATTGAAATTTCTAATCACATATATTTAATCTATTTTAATTTATTTAACAGGATATTACTATTGTTAAAACAATGAAATCACCACCAGCTGGTGTACGTTTAGTTATGGAAGCTGTTTGTGTTTTAAAAGGTATTAAACCTGATCGTATAAATGATCCTAGTGGATCAGGTAAAAAAATTGAAGATTTTTGGGGTCCATCAAAAAAATTACTTGGTGATATGAAATTTTTAGAAAATTTAAAAAATTTCGATAAAGATAACATACCATTAACAATAATGAAAACAATACGTGAACGTTATATACCAAATCCTGATTTTAAACCAGAACGTGTTGCAGTTGCTTCAACAGCATGTGAAGGTTTATGTAAATGGGTTATAGCTATAGAACGTTATGATATAGTAGCAAAAATTGTAGCACCTAAAAAAGAAGCATTAGCTAAAGCTATGTCTGAATATAATACAGCAATGAATGCATTAAATATAAAACGTGCAGCACTTAAAGAAGTACAAGATCGTTTAAAATTATTAACAGATGATTTAGAAATGAATAAACGTAAAAAAATTGAATTAGAGAATAAAGTTGATTTATGTACAAAAAAATTAGAACGTGCTGAACAATTAATTGGTGGTTTAGGTGGTGAAAAATCACGTTGGACAGAAGCAGCTAATTCACTTGGTAAACAACATATAAATCTTACTGGTGATATACTTATTTCTAGTGGATTAGTTGCTTATTTAGGTGCATTTACATCAACATTTCGTCAAATACAAGTGAAAATTTGGTTAAATGAAATTATGAAATATTCAATTCCATGTTCAGAATCATTTAGTTTAGTACATACATTAGGTAATCCAGTTGATATTAGAGCATGGAATATTGCTGGCTTACCAACAGATGATTTTTCAATTGAAAATGGAATCATTATGGCGTAAGTTATGTTGTGCTTTTTTTCTTTTCTTTTTTTCATACTTCTTCTTCCTAAGTTTGTTCTTAATTTGAATACTAAAATGTACTGTTAGTTATTATATTTGTCATTAATTGAAGCTTTGATTATTGAAGTCTTATTGTTAAGCTATACGTTATGATCATGAATAGTTTAACGCGTATCTTTTAAAAGTCTGATTTCATTTAACATATTGAACAAGTTAAACACGTTATATACTGTCTTACTTCGGTAGATAAGTGGATTATTTACGCAATACAAAAATTTACCCTTTTACCTAATAAATACAAGAGAGTTATAAGAATATTCATTCTGCACAATTTCTCACCTAATCAAATAGGACTAACCAAATTTAGAAAGTGATCATAGTAGCTGAACTCAATAGTTTTTCTGAATGAAATTTTGGAAAAACAAAAAAGAAATGAAACAGAATAATCGGCTTTAGATTATGAAAATGATTTTATTTTATTGCGAAAAACTTGGTTATCAAAAATGCATTTAGAAAATGAGAAGGAAATTCGCAGTTTCTCTGGTACACTTCAATACTGTTAAACTAATTAAATTGTAGTGTCTTGACTTCGTTAATTCATCATCTTGATAACCGTTATTATATGAATCTTAATGGTATTTGAAATCAGAAGGAAACGAGAAGCGTCAACTACAGCTTACTGGTGGATAGCGCAGATCACAAATCTATAAGCACATCGGGCAAATCTGAAGCGGAGAGGCGAATAAGTATAAGTAAATGTGAGCAATTGCATAGGCAAATTTATAGTTAAATTGCACAAGGGCGCATCAATGGAAAGCAAAAGCCAATAATATGATTTGAGTACATATTTACATGGGGAGGAGGATAAATCATCATGTGATCTAGTGATTATAACGGTGTAAAAAAATATGCGGATTGTTACTGTTCAAATAACATTGTCTGTTAAGTAAGTTAACAAAAGGGCTTAACCAAAATTAACCCTAATAGAGATTGGCTGTAGGATTGTTGCTATAATAGGTTAAATATAATATTTCATCCAAACACACAATATTATAAATCAAATTATCATAGTATGTTTATCCTTAATATTCATTAAAATTCAACGAAAATTGTAAGAAGTAAATGGATTTTTCATACTCATAGTTCTCTTTATTATTTTAAAGAATAATGGTAATCTATTTTCAGTTACTTCACTTTATAATAATCTAATGTGTTTTTAATTCCATGAGTTCTAATTACTTTTTCAATGTTCTGGAACCTTCCCTCCCAAACTTTATTTATTCGAAACAAAAATTTTATGACCTCATTAACTCTAACGGAATCTTTGCTACATCATGATACATATATTCATCCTTCATCACCCTCTTATGTATAAGCATGTCAATATCTGTAATAACGTTGGATTTCAAATATTTTAGGTTGTAAGCAGCTGATGAGAACCTAACGAAATAAAATGAATTCATATTATTCTGCACCAATCTTTGTTCTTGCTCTCTTTAAATGGATTTTAAACGGTGGCTTTCAAGAATCGATTTCTTACTCAGCTTCAATTTCATAAATACATCATAACATTGGAGTAAAGCCAAAACTTTAAAGAAAACTATATAGAAGCTTGCGTAAATTAAATTTGTAATCGCGACAATAAACCGGTGACTATATTCATAAGTTTGTCTTTCAGAAATTAGCTAACTCTATATAATATTTCAATGATTAAGATCATGAGTCAGTTAAAGCTAGACCACCATGGAAAACCTGGAAGCACTGGACGGCCGTTTCGAATCTCGCAGGGGGCGAGGTCGTGGATGCGCACTGCTGAGGATTCCCATAATAGGACGAAACGGCCGTCAACTGCTTCCAAGTTTTCCATGGTGGTCTAGCTTCAACTGACTCATGATCTTAATGATTGAAATTACTACAATCTCCACAAAACCCTTTCTATATAATATTGTTGTGACTGACGGTGTCCAAAAATATCATACTGATACACGGTATGCTATGTTCAAACTCCCCAACTGTAATGTATATATATATATATATATATATATATATATATATATATATATATATGCCGCTAAAGACCAGTAAACACTATAAAGCCTTCTTTTTATTATACACCATCAATCAGTTACAAACAGATATAACCTTACTACGAACAGAACTAAAGACCGACTGTTTTCGTAGTGAGCACAATAAAATTTGAACATTGATTCTGTCACATTCCATCTCATATCGCAAAGGAATAGCAGTGTTTTAGCTTTTAGACTGATGTGAGTGAGTACGTGGTGGGAGCTAACATCAACTGGAACAGTCTTCACCATTCTCTTGTTTTATTTAGTCATTATGTTATTTAGTTGTAATTATTGTTTTTTATTCTTTACATCGTATTACTTATTAGCAATGCAAGACGTTGGCCGCTAATGATTGATCCGACTAGTCAAGCCAATAAATGGATAAAAAATATGGAGAAAAAGAATAATTTACAAATTATCAAGCTAACTGATAGTGATTTTGTTCGTACATTAGAAAATTGTATACAATTTGGTACACCAGTATTATTAGAAAATGTTGGTGAAGAATTAGATCCAATGTTAGAATCATTATTATTAAAACAAACATTTAAACAAGGCGGTGCATTATGTATTAAAATTGGTGATTCGGTTGTTGAATATTCACCAGAATTTCGTTTTTATATGACAACTAAAGTGAGAATTTAGTTTAAATGTGAAATGTTTTTTTAGTATTAAAAAGTTTGTTACTGATACTTTACATATTGTTAACGATTGAGAATTCAAATGATCAGGTTCGCTTTCGGTATATGTGCTCCTTAAACAATCGTCTCGTCACCTAAACTTATAATTTGATTATATTCAGTATAGTACATACCACTTTAGTTACTAACACGCTATTTGTCCTATTTGTGACTCATTTTCTGAAATATGTACATCTTAGTACTGACGTTGAAACTTAAATTCAGTACATATTGATTCATATACAAAAACAGTATTCACTAGACTGTTGTAGTCGTAACCACCACAACTTGTTCATTGAGCATGATATGCACTTATGGCAAAACTATTTGTATCTTTCTGACTATATTCAGAACTGTATTGTGAATAACACTGTGGTATTTGAAGCGATGGTCCTGTGTTGAATATTTATTGGGATGTTGGTACATGAATTTGAACAATCTCAAATAATGAGGGGATGAATCCTAAATTTCAATGCCAACCATTATCCAAAATATAAATCAAAATTTAGTTTTCCATGAACGAAACAAGCATTTTATTCTAATAAATTTATACTATCCCCTTGGATACATAATGCACAAGACCTTTTACGTAGCACTTTAGAAAACTTAATATAGAAAGATATAAATCATATGGAACTGGAAAGTTATTCATAATAATCCTCAAAAATCCCTAGGAGATATGCAAAACTTTAAAGTATCGATGAGTGAATATCGTTATTCAATGAACACCATATCAATAAGAATCTGATGATATTTTACTGATGTTTTCTATACTACTTATAAGCAGTTAAACCTTATTTGACTTATGACTGACTTACAGATGATTTTTTTAACCTACTGTATTTCAAATTCTTCATAGTATTGAATTATTTTTTTTCTAAATTCCACTTCTCTCTCACTCGACGTGTTTCAGTTTAGAAATCCGCACTATTTACCAGAAACTTCAGTTAAAGTAACTTTAGTGAATTTTATGATTACTGAAGAAGGTTTACAAGATCAATTATTGGGCATTGTAGTTGCACGTGAAAGACCAGAATTAGAAGAAGAAAAAAATAAATTAATATTACAAGGTGCTGCAAATAAAAAGAAATTAAAAGAATTAGAAGATCAAATTCTTGGTGTATTATCATCATCTGAAGGCAATATTTTAGAAGATGAAAGTGCTATTAAAGTATTGAATTCATCTAAAGAATTATCTAATGAAATAGCAGAAAAACAAGCATATTTTGAAGAAACTGAACAAAAAATTGATATGGCACGTTTAGGTTATGTACCAATTGCTGTACATACAGCTATTTTATTCTTTTCAATATCTGATTTAGCTAATATTGATCCAATGTATCAATATTCATTAACATGGTTTATTAATCTATTCATAATGGGTATTGATAATTCTGAGAAATCTGATGATCTGGAACAACGTTTAAATAATCTACGAAATTATTTAACATATTCATTATATTGTAATGTATGTCGATCATTATTTGAAAAAGATAAGCTACTATTTTCATTCTTACTTTCTATCAATATGCTTCGTCATGAGGGACTGTTAAATGAACAAGAATGGAGATTTTTATTAACCGGTGGTGTCGGTTTAGATAATCCACATGTAAATCCATCAAATTGGTTACAAACTAAATCATGGGATGAATTATGTCGGCTAGATGAAATCAGTGTTTTTACTGGTATACGTGAACACTTTGAATGTAATCTTAATGCATGGCAACGTATATATGACAGTGTTGAACCACATAATGAAAAATTACCAGCTGATTTAACACAGATTAAAACACAATTGCAATTTCTTTGTATACTACGTGTTCTACGACCAGACAAAATTGTACCAGCTATACAAAATTTTGTTTTAACAAATTTAGGCAAGAAATATATTGAACCGCCACCATTTGATTTACCAGGTGCATTTTCTGACTCTTCATGTACAGTACCGTTATTATTTGTTTTATCACCTGGTGCTGATCCTATGGTAGCATTATTAAAATTTGCTGATGATATGGGATTTGGTGGTACAAAATTTGAATCACTATCACTTGGTCAAGGTCAAGGTCCGATAGCTTTAAAAATGATAGAACATGGTATAAAAGATGGTACATGGGTGTTATTACAAAATTGTCATCTAGCACCAAGTTGGATGGGTATTTTAGAGAAAAGAGTGGAAGAATTTAATCCTGACACAACACATCCAGATTTTCGTTTATGGTTGACAAGTTATCCAAGTAAAGATTTCCCTGTATCAATTTTACAAAATGGTGTTAAAATGACTAATGAACCACCAAAAGGTTTACGTTTTAATCTATGGAGATCATATTTAAGCGATCCAATTTCAGATCAAGAATTCTTTCAGTCATGTTCAAATAAACATGCTTGGAAAAAATTATTATTCGGATTAGTATTCTTTCATGCTATTGTACAAGAAAGACGTAAATTCGGACCACTCGGTTGGAATACACCATATGAATTTAATGAAACAGATTTACGTATATCAGTTCAACAGTTACATATGTTTCTTGGACAGTACAGTGTTAGTTTCTAGCCTTTTTTTATACAAATCATTATTGCTTATATAAAATTTTGGACATGCCTATTTCAGTAATATCTACTGTGAACGAACGAACTTGATAGGTTGCTCAGTTGATATTGATTCATGATGAATATGTCTAAAGTTACTCATGTCATACATAAAACTCTTCAGTTTGATTTATTTAGTGATTAAACAATTATTTTGTATTTTTATTGTTATGCTTACATCAATTCATACATACAGATTTTAGCAATGTAAACGTTAATTATTTGCTATATCACCAATGTCGAGCAATGGATTAGTGATTAGGGACTTTAAATTTTTCTCCTCACAGTCCCAAATTTGAAATCCCCTTCATTTAATTCTCTTAGAGAAACCAGGTAGTATCACTAGCCCTCAGACTAACAATGTAGCTCGATATCAAGCACAAGGATTTAGACCACATATATGAATTCACAAAATGAAAATAATCGACTCATCTTATTGAATCACTAAAGTGACTAAATCATTGACTTTATTTTCTGACGTAAAAGTTTTATCAAATAGGATCGTTCTAAAGCATTGATGGTTTTGTGTGATCAGCGCTAGTATAAGGGTTAAAATGAGATTTCCATTTTTTTTTAAATAGTAAAATTAAAGTTTGCTTTCACCAACATCTACAATCATGTGTAATTATCGATGTTAGAAAATGCATTCGGCTTCATATACATATATTTAGAAAATGTTGCATAATAAATAAACAAAACTCCTGAATGATAAATTGTTTCAGTTATGTAAGAGTAAAATAAATACTCTGGTGATGAGACAATTTTTATGTTGGTTAGTCAGACTAAATATTCCATCGTGCTCTATATACACCGTGTATTTTAGATAAGGTATTGGAAAGCATTTATATTTCTTTTTACATAAATGAATTCTAAAAAGTATAAGGTTGTCTGTGCGGGGGGGGGGCGAATTATTCGTATAAAATCACACTTATTCGTTATTTAAAAGAATTCAAATATCTATCCACAACTCTGTATCCATAACCAATTTAAATGGTTCATCAGTAAGTTTATTAATACGTTTTTAAAGCCTTACCCTAAAATAGTAACTTAATTGATTCCATTTTTTTAAATATTATTCATTCATTATTTCAATAATCTATATGAATTAATTATATTGTAAACTATTCAACATTAATTATACCCTTAATTTTCAGATGTAAGTCTTTCGTGGTAATAGTAGTAGTAGTAGTCATTAGCATATTCTAAGTCAACAAGTGAATCACCCGGTAAAAGTTCAACTCCTGGAAATTTAGATGAGGAAAGTATTATCTCTAAAAGCACGTCAATGACAAAGTTTAACAAGAATGGAGAAAGTGGATAGTCCTGATGAACATCACTTGAAGTAATCAATTCTGATGACAGTTAGCCATAAGCTTTTACTCAGCCAGCTGTGTTCGAGTAGAGAGACTGTATGAGGTTAATATACTTCTTTGGTACTCCTTTCAGTAACAAACACTGCCACAGAACCTTACGATCAACAGAGTCGAATGCCACTTTAAGGTCGAGAAATACTACTATTGCGGGACATCTAAATGTGCTTATACTTTTACTACCTCTACCACTATGGGATTTGAATCGACAATTGAATCTCTGTGCTAATGTGGTATGGCCACTTGAACTGATGTATGTACGTACGAATTTCTACGTAGTTGCTGACTGACGGGTAGTAGCATTGATTGCTTTCTTTAGTCTTTTGTTTTTATATAACTAGTCTAATATAAATTATACTATTATAATACCTATAGTTAACCGCTATTCAAAGTTTTACTCATATTTCATTTATGTAGGACGTTCAATATGAAGCATTACGTTATTTAACTGGAGAATGTAATTATGGTGGTCGCGTTACTGATGAATGGGATAGGCGCACTTTAAAAACAGTTTTAATGCGTTTCTATTGTCCAGAAGTAGTTAATGAAATAAAACATCCATTCGATTCAAGTGGAATCTATTATGCACCTGAAGATACTGAAGTAAGTTTTATTTTATTCCACAGAGTTTGAGTTTTTAACTACATATTCAGTCAGTCAGCTGCAACGTAGGACCAGGCACATATATGCATCGGTTCAAGTTGCCATACCTCATCAGCACAATAAGACGAACACCGGATTCATAGGAGTAGTTAAGTAAATGGTGCTAATATATAAAAGAAAGATTGCGTATAAGGATGTAGTACAAGAATAAAGAATTAGTTCGTAGAAAGAAAGATATGAAGCGATTTTAATCTCATAGTTTAAGGGAAGACAGGGAGTGTATACACCGACGCCATTGTAATCGATTCAGAGCCATGCCACCCAGAGTCTCCAACCATTGGCTACGACAGTCATGTGAACCCCAACCAAGTAGTTTGCATCTACCAACATGGCTCAGACTAGAAGTTAGTGACTTCAAGCACTGATGCAACGTTTTGATCTGGCCGCCCCTAACTTTTTTCTAACCATCACTAGAACTAGTCAGCATTGAGTGTCGTGGTAATCGGTGTTCAGACATACGTAACACGTGACCCAACCATCTCAGTCGATCAAGATTTACAACCTCATCGACTGATTCGCCATCATTCCCTAATACCGTGCCTCTAACCTCACTATTACTTACCCGATGATCCCAGCAGATGCGAGCAATGTTTCTAAGATATCTGTGATCAAATACTAGTAACGAGTAACTTCATACTGATGGAAAAAAAAACTTACTTAAAGAGTGTATGAGTTTATTAGGGGTTAGAAGTACAACTAATTAATAAGGTAGACGAAAAGATTATTTAAATTTAGAGTTTATTTTCAATTAACGTTAACTATCTAACGCTTAGTGCATTATAAAACTGAACATATACAGTCTTAGAAAAAATAATAGAAAGTATGATTATACTAGAAATAGTAATAATTTATTATGTCTTAATAAATGATCTAACGCATGTACGGCATAAATATTAGGATAATTTGCCGTATTATATCAAATTACCTTGGAGGATAATTACTCCTTGATACTAGGTAGTTGGAGATGTGGATGAGAAGTTATAGATAAAGATTCAACATTAGTTGGGACTCGTCAAAAAGGCATACCTTTAGTGTTAAAGAAACTAGCACTTCCTATGCTATTAGAACTCACAACAGTTACTCCCAAAACCATGTATTAGTCGATCATGAAAAAGTAAAAATAGGTATAGTTTAATTGTATTGAATCACAAGTGTATAATCGATTTCTAGTGTATGATGTACGGTGAATAATAACAATGTTAAGCTCAAGCTATATGAAGCTAGCTAGTAACACGAAAATGTAATCTCCATAGACTGCGAGGGTTAGAACATTTGCCATACTACCCCAAATACCACTTGTTATGAAATGCAATGTTGTAGGTTGGGAAATCACTAGATGTGACCAGCTAGAAATATAGCATAAGCCAATGATTTAATTTCATGTTGCACAAAGTTATGTCGGAAGATGCATTCCCCCTGGTTTTGGTTATGATGCAAACTCTATCATTGTGAAGATTCATTTATATACCTTCTTCCTCTTTATTTTAATTTTAAACATTTTGTCACTTTTTTCTGATTTCGCTCATTCATTTTCTAATGTTTATTTTCTCAATAATCCTAGTGTTGTTTGGATTCTTTTTTCTTTTTTTTCTAACTTGCAACTAAATTGTTGTGATACAATGATGCAACTTCGGATAATTCACCTCAATGTCGTACATTGTATAAAAATAGCAGTTTCATTTACCCAGTTAAAATACTCATTCAATTGGCCAGTGGTTCTATTTTCTAAAAAGTATCTAGCTTCCTTAGTAGAGTATTCACTCTGATCACTTCAGACAATTCATTTATATCATTTATCTACTCTTATTGTTGTATTCCATTTTTTTAGTATGAAGGTTATATTGATTATATAAAAACGCTTCCATTAAATCCTGATCCAGAAATTTTCGGTATGCACCAGAATGCTGATATTACTAAAGATCAACAAGAAACCAATTTAATATTTACAAGCACACTTTTAACTCAAGTAAGCTGCCAAAATATACATTTTGGTCAAATTTAAAATATAGAGTTATTTCAAAATTCAATTAATAATATTTAAAAGGTTTTGGTATTGTTTATTCATCTCATGAAAAAAAACTAATTTGCTAAAAACGCTGACCAGAAAAATAATTATTTAATACTTAAATGTTCCTAAATAGTTAGTTTCCCGACCGTTGTTGCTATCTTGATGTGGTGGTCGGGCTTGTCTATCACGATGAACCAATCGAGCTTATGCTGGTTGGAACAATCGTTTCTCAAGGTCCTACCGCGCCAAACAGGTCAGTTGAAAAACGGTAAAACTAAAAGCAGTAAATCCGAGGTCCGAAGGCGAAGTCGTACTGCTGACTGTACAGAGGTGTGACAGCAGTAAGGTGTTTCCTTCAGACAACCAGCATAACAGCAATGCTGCCCTACCACAAAGAGAGGTCTGGTTAGAAAAGGTCGACTCTAAAAATACACACCTCGTCTTATCCCACGGATATCTGTCTCCGGCCGTAAGGTCTCAACAAGTACGGAGCTAACACGAAATTTACTCACAAAAAGATTGTATGTGACCGACCTCAAGCAGTTATCCCTTGGGTATCGCGGTCACACTCTCAGGTCACTATGGCCACCTCTAATCCAATTTCCTTTTCAGGTACCTCCAGCAGAACCCTTCCATGGTGTGGGCGACCGGGAAGTGATAATCGCCTTCATAACTCTGACAGCACTCAAGACTGACTGAAATAGTTTATTTCGTTCATTAATCTATCTTCTGAACAGTGAAATTCCTGACAAACTAATAAAAAAGTGGAAATCGCCAAAAGACTTCAAATAGGACTGTGTAATCAACAGTATTTAAAGAGCTAGTTCACATATAGACTCACTTAATAGTCAAGGCTACTAACTGAATTTGAGTAATCAACTTTCTAAAAATTCATATCTCATTTTTCAATATAGTAGAATTTTTTGACAACTAAGAGCTTTATTTTACTCCAAAAATTCTTATCAATACTCATTGACACCAAGTACACTTTTAGCGATTATCAATTCTTTCAAAAGAACTTTCATAGTCACATTTATATTCAATCAATTATTGGAAAGTTGTTCTTGCTATAATTTAATGAGTCACTCATTCATTGTTTGAAGCTTTAAACTAGATGGTTCTAAAACGCTGCATTTTTATGTTAAACTTGATTGTTTCGCTGATTACTTATTACTGACTAGTTCTTATGGAGTATGATTTGCTAACATCTACCATTTATCTTCATTTGAAAGGATGTTCTGATGAGAGTGGTTGAATTTCATGATTAAGATAATTTCGGTTGAGAATATCTACATTTGGCTTATTGTATTCTTTTGTTTAAGTAAACTGGATAGGAATGACATAATCTAACAAATTAAGGCCTACCATTTAATTGAAATAAGTTAAATTATTGATTTATGTGCTAGTTACTAGTAACTTTACATAGTTTCTGTCCTTCGATTAGTTAATATATTTGGGACCAGAGTGAAGAAACTAGTTAGTCATTTATAAATCAATAAGTAGGACCTGACACAAACGAGCATTATTTGAAAATGCCAGATTTCATAACAACATAGTGGGATTAACTGGACAATATGAAAGTTAAATGAGCCGAAGCATTAATGTTAATTACATCAAAAGACCAAACAGCCTTCATGTTTAGAAAGGAAATGGTGAAGTAGAGGAATGAAAATGATTTATACCAAAAGAAACTCAAGATTTAAAGAAAATGAGATCCAGACTCGGCTGCATGACTGACAGACTATCTCACACAGGATTTCTAATTTGCATTTGACACCTCACAGTATGACTCATTCTAATATTCAATCAATGTTTAGACCGATGCTACATCTTCCTCTGTCCTTCTTTAGATGTTCTCCAGTTTCACCAATGCTAACTAGGAATGAATAGGTAGAGGGAGAACTTGCCTCAACCGATCTAGTCTATAAGGATTCATAGCTCGTCTGTCAAATTCCCACTTCTGCTTAAAACCCTAATTTTAGCCTCGTCAGCTCGTGGTTTCTTTATAAGTGAGCATTACCACTGATCACACATTAATAAACTTCTCTAAATTTGAACTCTATTTCCCATATGAACTAAATGGCTGTACATGATAACTATTCTCTAATAAACAGATACTCATCTTTCCTGAGTTATGAAACATGAACGTTGGTAAAAATCATAGGAGCAGTATCTCTTCTTGTTAAGATTTCATTAGTCATCAACAAACGAAACAAACAGCGTAGATGAATTCATCTGTGTGCTTCTGTTCCAAAACCTGGTGAAGGATAAAGATTTGAACAATCCATTTACATTTAAGTTAAAGAAACCTCTTGTTTGTTTTCTATTCACGGAGGGTTGATCATTTTTTAGTTATTTCCTTTAAATAATTTGAATGTACAAAATAGATTTCTCACTATATGTCCAAGTTGTGATTAATAATTTCATCGAATTATTAATCAACTGATAATACAATGAAATGTAATGATTATTGATAATTTAAAAGATTTCGAAAATACCAATTGTCTATTTAATTATTTTTTTAACAGGCAAAAGGAACATCATCATCTGGAAAATCACTCGATGAAATAGTTGATGGAGTTGCTTCTGATGTCTTAACTCGTCTACCATCAAATTTTGATACAGAATTAGTATTACGAAAGTATCCAACATGCTATGAACAAAGTATGAATACAGTATTAGTACAAGAAATGGTTCGTTTCAATGTACTCTTAAATATAATACGTTCAAGTCTTAAAAATATTCGATTAGCTATTAAAGGTTTAGTGGTTATGTCATCTGATTTAGAAGATGTAGTGGCTGCAATACTTGCTTCAAAAATTCCAAAATTATGGATGAAAAAATCATATCCATCATTAAAACCACTTGGATCATATGTAAATGATTTTCTGGCACGTTTAAAATTCCTTCAGGTAAAATGATTCATCAAAAGTATCTATATTCTGTTATAATCATGTTGTTTATGAAATGATCCACTTGGTTAATACATACTACTGATGAATATAAATAGTTTGAGACCACTTGTATCAAAGTTAAGTATTGATTCTATTGTGTAATAGAAACTCAATCAAAGTTTCCGGATTAATAAAAATCTTATCAATGAAAATGAAAACATAAACAATTATTGCAGTAAAATTCACTTGAAGTTGTGTTAATTGTATCTTCTCATTGTTATTTAGGACTACAATTGATCAGTCTCATGTTGGCATATGTGCATCCTGAGCAGATTGCCTCGATATAGCCTTAAGTCACAAGATTTATCGGAGTATACTCATTACTTATCATGTATAACTTGAGTAAAATAGGAACAACAAATTGAGATAAATGATATAACTATTAATTAGATTTCTATTAGATATTAATAAATTGACTGCTAGTTATTTTTCATTTCAATGATCAAAACTACAAATGTAAACACTTATTAGCATGTTGTAGTAAATATGATATGAATCTAAATTGAGTTAAAGAAATTGGATAAAATGTTACAATTTAATAGTTTATTTAGAGAAATGCTTTGAAATATCAATCCAAATAGTAACGGAAGATCATAAGTTTTGAAATAAGTTGTTACATGATTTCAATGGTTGAGATCATGAGTCAATTGAAGCTAGACCACCATAAAAAACCTGGAAGCACTGGAAGACCGTTACATGATTAAATAAATGAACAAAAGTTAATAGTTATTAAATAATAATAATAATAATAATAATAATAATAATAATAATATGTCATAAGTTGATCCCAAATGGGTTAGAATACTATTGTGAATAGTCAGTACAAAACTCCTGTTTATTCATTTTAACTTTAAAAGTGATAGCTCTGTAAGAGCAATCAATAAAACTCAAACACTACACTAAGTGAACTCATCTTACGGTTAAATTAATATTGTACATAATAACCACAAACCTATTCTGCTTACTCAGTGATCATAGTCGAAAAACCTATAATTCTCCTTTTATATTAGAACGAATGTGTAAATGGGTATCATACATATTTTGATTTGTCAATATTAATACTCATCACTATTTTCTCTCATCATTTACCAGTACATCTGGCTTTTTTAATGTATTGCTATCAAAGAGGATATCTTATATGTAATTTTAATAAGGCAAAATTAAATAATAAAAGTGATTATTACCATTATTTCCTCTTATTATAGATATAATAAGATATTTCTTTTATTCAAAATACTATTCCATGTATTAGGTATGGTATGAACAAGGACCTCCACCGGAATTTTGGATATCTGGTTTCTTTTTCACACAAGCTTTTCTTACTGGTGTACAACAAAATTATGCACGAAAGCACACAATACCTATTGATTTGTTATCTTTTGAATTTGAAGTATTAGATGATATCAAATATACAGATGCTCCATCAGAAGGTAAACAATTATAATTCGTAGAATTCCTAGAAAGTATACATGTTTTTATAAATGTCAGTGAATATAGAAATGGCTAATTCATAATATGGAAATTCTAATCAAAATTATGTGTTTGAAAAACAATATGAATAACACTAAAGACATTATTTTTAACACAAGGGTCTGAACAAGCTTATAGTAAATAGAAGAAACAAACTAACTATCCGTAAAATATATACAAATTTTGTCTTCAATGTTTTATAACCGAATTCCCTAATCGATATATCAGTGAAATATCTTCCAGTTACGATCTAAAGTGTACCTGCATTTCTAGAAGGAATTCAGTAAAATTCCTGAATAAATCATGGAAATGAAGACAGTTTTCTCTATCCCATGGCTACTGACTATAAACCTTTCTTCAGTCATCCGTTTGTTTCATAAAGTAAATGATTTCCAAAGTAACACATGCAAAGTTTAAGTAAATTTTAATCATATTAAGTACTGTCCACTAAACAATAAACTAAGAAAAACCAGGCAACTGAACAAAGTACACTAAAAAATTTCAAAAATGATTCATCACAACAAGACTCAAAATCCAAACATAGCTGAACGATTACGTGACTTTGAACAAATAATTAAGACGCAAATATTTGTGTATGGAATCGTTTACAAATATTGAAATTTTACGTATTTTATCGACTTTGATTACTAACTTATTCCTTCCGTTTAAAGCCACCTCCTATGTAAATACTTATTTGCATAGTTCAAGAAAATTATTCATCTAAAGCCTTAAAGTAATCCTAAATAATTATGTAATGTAGTACATATTTCCCTAACTTCGAAATTATGGATTCTGTAATCTAACTCATCTCCTCCTGTAACTGTTCTAGGGCTTCTACCAGTCCAAAGCCCGGGTAAAGGAGGGTTGAGTATGAAATTAGCACTCCCATCCCATAGAAAACAATACTGTTAAAAAACGTTAATCAGAATAAACAAATTAAACCATTTTAACTGTGTATTGAAAGTGAAAAGATCATCGCTCAAAAGAATTATGGCGCCTCATAGGGAAAGCCGAGATTCTTCGGAAATCACAAGGCCGATGCTCCTTCTAACAACTTAAGCAAAAATTAATATGAGTACATGGAATTTTCGGACAATGTGGGAGGCCGGGAGGACCAATCAAATAGCTACGGATATGAGGAGATACAACTTGATGGTTCGCAGATTCAGTTAAGCCCATTAGATACAAGCTAGACAGTAAGAGTTAGGTATGGGAGAAGTGCTGCTATACTCCGGTCATGAAGAGGAAAGTTCTCCACACACTCAGGGAGTTGCTCTGATGCTGTTCAAAGAAGCACAAAATGCACTTAAAGGATAGGGATCTCATGGATCCAAAATCATTACAATGGATGTTATCCAATGTTTTACACCCACCAATCATAGCAATAACGAACGGCTGCAATCGATGGTAGAGAAGTGCTCATGAAAGGACCTGACCATCCTAATGGAAGACCCAGACGCCAAAGTCGGAATGGATAACATCAGATTTGAAGATATCGTCTGACGACATGGACTGGGAGAGAGAAACGAAAATGAGGAGAGATTTGCAAATTTATGTGCACTCAACGAAATAGTTATATGTGGCACAATATTACCATACAAACGTATACACAAAGCTACATGGGTCTCATCGGATCACACCACACTGAACCAGATCAATAATATTTACGTCACTAAAGCATTCACAATGTCAATGGAAGACGTGAGAACGATGAGAGGAGCTGACACAGCTTTAGATAACCACCTGGTGGTTACCATGATGAAACTAAAGCTAAAGATGCATTGAACAACTGGGGAAACAGCATTACAAAGGTTCAATACAGCCCACATTCGAGATACTGACAAACTCAAGATCTACTCAAAGAAGAAGAAACTACTATGGAGGATAATTAGAAAAATATCGAAGAAGCATTAACCTCAACGTGTCAGGATATTCTGGGCCGCAAGAACCATAATCATAAAGAATGGATCTCTATCGAAATCTTGCAAAAGATTCAAGAAAAGGAAGAACAAGAAGACAGCAATTAACAACAGCCGAACAAGAGCAGAAAAAGTCAGCGAAAAGACCGAATACATAGAATCAAACTAATGAGTGAAGAAGAACATTAGAGCTGACAAGCAGAAATACGTGGAACAGCTGGCAACGACGCTAGAGAAAGCTGCAAGAGAAGAAAATATAAGACAACTATATGATACGACGAATAAATTGGCAGGAGAATAAAGTATACCTGATCAACAAAACTAGAACAAAAACGTAAGCCAAGAGCTGAGATTCAATAACAGCGGAACAGGTGGCTAGAATACTTTAAAGGACTTTTGAAGAGACCAGCTCAACTGAACCCATCGGACATCGAAACAGCATTTATAGATGTCACTCCAACAATAATCTAAAAAATCATCAGACCTATCGAATAAATCAAGGATGACGTAGTAGCAGAACCAGACAGCATACCAGATGAAGCACTGAAGCCAAACATATAGGTAACTGCAAAGATGCTCCAGATTCGTTCCAAAAGGATTTGGGAGACCTCAACATCTGAGGAGAAGCACGAAATACAGTGCACAGCTTGCTTGCAAGAAGACGATCCGAACTTCGTAGATGACCTAGCTGTTTTCACCCATACATAAGAACAAATGCAGCTTAGGATGACCAGTTTGGCGGAAGCTTTTTCTCCAGAGATCTCAACATACACAACGGAAAAAGTAAGATCCTCAATTATAGCACAGAGAACACCAACCCGATCACACTTGATGAAGAAACTATGGAACAGGTGGAAACTCTCACGTACTTGGTCAGCATCATCGATGAACGAGGAGGATCTGATGCAGACGTAAAGGCGAGGATTAGCAAAACAAGGACAGCATTCCTACAGTTGAAGAAAATTTGGAACTCAAAACAACTATCAGGCGATATCAAAGACAGGTTGTTCAATACGAATGTCGATACAGTTGGTTCGATTGTACGGAGCTGAAATTTCGAAAACTACGACCACTAGAAAGAAACTATAGGTATTTATAAGCAATTGTTTACGTAAGATACTCAATATCCGTCGACCAGACACCATCAGCAACAGCCTACTGTGGGAGAGAACAAACCAACTCCCAGTTGAGGAAGAAATTAGGAAAGGACGTTGAAAGCGGATAGGACATGCATTGAGGAAATCACCAAACTGCATCACGAGTTAAGCGCTAAATCGAGTTTCTGAAGGGAAACGGAAAAGAGGAAGACCAAAGAACACACTGCAACGAGAATTGGAAGCAGACATGGAAAGGATGAATAGCAACTGAAAACAAGTGGGAAGGATTGTTCAGGATGAAGTTCGTTGGATAATGTTTGTCAGCGGCCTATGCTTCTTCACGAGGCGTAACAGGCGTAAGTAAATAACCTAACTCATTTAAATCCCTATGGTCATCATAACCAATCTAGTATTGTAACTGCAATTATTATAAGTGTATCAATAATCCAATGAAATTCTAATGACATTTACCTGCATGTCATTTAAGATCTGATGGGAAATATTCATTCCTTATGACTTTTTTTACTTCAAAAATGTTTTCGATGAAATAACAGTACACTCTGCTTTTATCAAAGAAAAGATCATCTGAGCGTTATCCTATTTAAATAATTATGGTATGTTTTCGGTAATATTTTGCTTCATTTAAATAATTTCCAATAAGGCATTCATCAAAACAATTCAGTATTTTGTCAATCTTCTGTTGAGTCCCGAATAAGACGAAATGGGTGTCTTTGATTTCACTGCTAGCCACATTTCATCTATTCTATATAATTATTTGTACCTATCACTAATTCATCTTATTTGTATTTGGATTAATAATTCTTTTTAAAATCATTGACTATTTTCTTCCTATTTAATAGGAGCTTATGTGTCCGGTCTGTTTGTGGATGGTGCAAGATGGGATAGGCGTACAAAAAAATTAGCAGAAGCTTTACCAAAAGTTTTACAAGATCCTATGCCACCTGTAAGTGTTGTACACAATATCACCAATCATGTGTTTATTTATATAGAAAATGATTGCGACAACAATAAAATTATTCAGTTAAACGCTAATACGAATAGGTTATGTGTCCATGAGTTTGTAACTCATTCGGTCCTCAATGTTCACCATATATTCAATATCTAGCATTTTTCCGTTCACTTAGTGGGTGAACAATGTTTATAAGGGTATACTTTTCACTGAGGATTTTATCTCAAGCTTTAACGTTCACTTTTAAACTTTTTTCATCCATAAAGTTGTGATACCTTAAATTAGTATATTTAATGAATACATCTTTAAATGATCAAAAACGAAGTCCCCAGTAAAAATTAAACTTTTAAATGCATCGTTAACGCACTAACTGAACAAAAAAAGATATTCAAAAATGTAGGACGTCACACTTTTATTTTAAATTGGATAATGATGAATGTCATCACGCAGCATTATTATTATTATTATTAGTTTTTTCACATCCATTGAATATCCCAACATCAATGGATGATCGGATTATAGAGCCAACTAACAGGAAGTTCTCTGAAAACTAATAAGACTGATGACCACCCAAACAATAACACAAATAGCTGCCAACGGCGACTGAATATACTAATTTTTATTAGTTCATCCATCTTGTTAAAAAATAGAATCTAGAACTTTCACATTGTTCAAGTTCACTGAAAATGTCCTCTACGTAAACTTAAAAGATAAAGAATACTAGGCGCTGAAAATATTCTTAGTAATCGACCCCTC
Source organism: Schistosoma spindalis (assembly GCA_946903255.1). Lineage (NCBI taxonomy): Eukaryota > Metazoa > Platyhelminthes > Trematoda > Strigeidida > Schistosomatidae > Schistosoma > Schistosoma spindalis. Next base: position 24,392,398 of record OX336420.1, on the reverse strand, counting down.
AAAACTGCCACATTGACTGTATGTGATAGTAAATTATTTTGGTGTGAGAAAATTAATAAATCAGAATGAATATTAGTTAAATGCAACCCCACTGAACTATTAGTCTCACATTGAAATTGGTTTTTTTTTAATATTTTTTACAGATTTGGTTAATACCAATAAAACGGAGTGATATTAAATCAAGGCCTAGTTATACAGCACCAGTTTACAAAACAAGTGAACGTCGAGGTGTATTATCAACAACTGGACATTCTACAAATTTTGTATTATCAATTCTGTTGACATCAGATAAACCGGAAAGTCATTGGATTATGAGAGGTGTCGCTTTACTATGTCAATTGGATGACTAAACGGAGTGATAATAAAAGAAATCTAGGTTCGGGGTACCTGGTACATAATCACCGACTCATAAAACTAACCATACTTTTATTATATAAGCATATTTTAAAAACAAACTTCAAATATGTATACTTATTCACTATTTTAATTATATCAATTGATATTGTCACGATATACACTGGAAATACGTTGTAAAAGTTAACTTGAATTTAGAATCATATAAGAAATTAATAAAAACTTTAAAAAATTTTGATACTAATAAAGTTGGATGACGGCTAGCAGTGAAATGCAGGACAAACTTTTTCGTACTATTTGGAACTCGCAAGCTAGATGTAACATCTTGGTGGTGATGAAGTATCTCGCATTCTGTTACTGAGGTCAGTGGAGAGAATGTTAGCTACTTTCCTGCTGAAACAGCTTGACCTTTAGTTGTTCAGGGAAAAGTGTGATTTGTTGGTATTTATTCCACCTAAATGTGTCAGTATTATATGAATAGGTTTACGGAGTGTTCCTTAACTCCGGATTATTTGTAGTAACTTTCTTAATGTTTGTGATTTATTTTTTGGAACAAAGCCATTGAGTTTTTTCCTAAAAATAGACCCACAAATAATCTAAGTAATAGAACGAAAACTAAACGTGGTGGAGCCATTTCAAATTACGAAGTATCGATGCAACTATCCGTTTTCCCATAAATAGTTGTTGAACGTATACAACGTTAGCAAACTACGAAGCCCATCAGTGAAAGGAACTAAGTGTTGATTAACTAGCGAGGTATTTTCTGAGATTGGTATCTCAAGCTTACTTGCTTACACCCGTTACACCTCGTGGAGGAGCATAGGCCACTTACTACCATTCTCCAACGAACCTCGTCCTGAGCAATCATTCCCACTTGTTTCCAGTTGCTATTCGTTCTTTTCATGTCTGCTTCCGATTCTCGCTGCAATGTTCTTTGGCCTTTAGTAGTGTTCGAAATTTCAGCTCCGTACAATCGAACCAACTGTATCGACATTCGTATTGAACAACCTGTCTTTGATATCGCCTGATAGTTGTTTTGAGTTCCAAATTTTCTTCAACTGTAGGAATGCTGTCCTTGTTTTGCTAATCCTCGCCTTTACGTCTGCATCAGATCCTCCTCGTTCATCGATGATGCTGACCAAGTACGTGAGAGTTTCCACCTGTTCCATAGTTTCTTCATCAAGTGTGATTGGGTTGGTGTTCTCTGTGTTGTATTTGTAGTGGCTCACTAACTGACAGGAAATAAGACTTCTTTATAAACTAAGTATTTGCCTCGGATTTAAAAATCGATATCAGCTAGGCATCTACCTGTTAAGTTATCTTTGTCTGAAACATTGTGTCGTTTTGCTCATACTTCATCAGATGCTTTAGTTATATTTCAAACTGCTTCCCCTACTATTATTAATTCACTCCCCTACACTAACTTTTGTTGATTGCTGCTGATCTTTTTATCATACTCAATACTTTATCTCTTAATAACCTCATTATTAATGTGTAGCGTATATGTATTTGGTGACCCCTTATACTAATGTTTTTATGTCAAATTAAATAATTGCGTAGCATAAGTGTGAGATTCGTTTGTTATAACTGCACTTTTCGTGATTAACAAGTGTTATATTTAATAGTTTTTTGTATTTCATTGACTAATCGTGAATTAACTGTTATCGTATTGTTTCATACACACTTAATCCACCCCAGTTTATTGGAATCGCCATTTAGTACCTATCGGCCAACTGTTGCCAAGTTTATCGCATTGACTGGGAATTTTTTAAACCAAAGCTAATTATTTTTTATAGTCACTTATTATTTGTATATACTCACATATATTCTGGGAAACCAATACGGTCTTTTGACTTTAATTGCCCTCGGGTGCGTTATTCCAGTGAATATAACAACAGAAACAGATTTAATGATGCCAGGTATTCAACTGGCATTAAGTATAAATGTTGACAAATGTCTAATGTCATATTGATCTCCATTTATATCCGAGAAAAAACTACATCCAGTTACTGATGAAAAATATATATAATTTAGCTTTTAAAAACAATCGATACTAGGTGTTTGTGGGGTGGTTTTAAAATGATTACTAACCACTTTGCTACAATATGATAAGGGGGATGAAAACTGTATATTAATGAAATATACGTACATAAGATCAGAAAGTATACAAAAGAGCATTTTTTATTGTCATTTTGATATACATAGACAAAAATGATGAGTTAAATTGTTTACCTATTAACTCGTTGCAATAAATCGTCTTGGCATTTATCAAGCAAAAAATCAACTACCAATTCAATCTGCTTAATGTTTATTAACAACTTTTAAAAACAAAACAGGATTCAATTGTACTTGCATCCACAAAGTTGAGAATATTTTAAGAAAATCAAAAACAGGTCTAAGAATTAGTCAAATACAACAGCAAATATCATAAAAATACAAATAAATGGGTAGAAGAAAACAGCTGTACAAAGTAGGTTGGATAAATCAACGATCCTTAAATACAGGAAAACACAAACAGGGTATTTCACACAGAACCTAATCGATACAGTTAATTTTTTACATTTATCTTTTTGCTACCTCCATCTAGACCATTGTAAATTTGGGCTGGTGTTGGTTGATCAGGCTGAGATGATGAAAGAGTATTGGTGGTGCTAGTACTGGATGAATGAAAAAGTTCTGTAATCATTTTACGTTTATCTTCGGGAATTTTAAAGTTTTCAGGAAACTGAACATCGATTGTAATGTAGAGAGAACCACGACGCTTATTATTTTCAAAATTAGGCATTCCTTCATTTGGTTTATGAATAATTGTCCCTGGAGAGGTTACATAATCACTTGAGATAACAACCTATTATTAAAATAGACAAAATTGTAAAAAGTGGCGATTGACACTTTAAGGAAATAGTGGTTTTCGTGACACTATCATGGTTAGTTCCAAAACCCCGGATTTGGATTATTTCCAAATTTTCATGTTCAATACTGTCATCATAGATTGACCCAATTGTTTTCTCTTACTTACCTACCGTTTACTTTTGGGTATTACAATTATTCGTACATTCTTTTTAATGTTTCAGTCAATATTACTCGGTAAACATTGTTACATGATTCATTAAAGGTGTGCTTTTTCGTCACAACGATCACTGGATACTAAATTGTCTGGCTTAATGTCAGTGTAGTAAAAAAAGTCTTTGTGTCCTTTTCTCTTCTAATTTATTGTTTTAAAAGGCTCGTCACTTTAGCTATAGATAATGAATCTAACAAAAACGTAATCTTTCAACTATTACAGTTAAGTGACTATCAGTGTCAATACTGTTAGCCGTAGACTTGAGCATTCAGAAATAATACATCACTTGCTTTGACATTTTACCCCTTAAATTTAATAAATTTTATTCACTATGCTGAAGGATGCAGGGTGACAAAATATTAAAGCATTTAATGAAAACGGATAAATATAAAAAAGAAAGCTACCTACTTGATGGCCGTCTAAATGTGTAAATGTTACATGATATCCATTCAGAGATTGGATCAGAGTGAGAGTGATGTTAGTGTATAGGTCATCACCTCGTCGATGAAATATATTGTGTCTATAAGATAAATAAATAACGTTTAAACAAGAACCAGACATTTTTGGTATATGCTAATTGTATACTGAAAACAAGTTACTACAGATTAGATTCTGGAGTGGTGGTTCGAGAGTTAGAGGGCCCTATATTCAACTATTTGATTATAAGTCAAAACTTCTTTCAACGTGCTTCGATTTGACTACACTAAGTATGGCTCAAATCCAACTTCACAGATATAAGCTTTATTAGTGAATCACACTAATTAGCTAACAAAGCTTTATTGATAAAACACTACGACCAATTTTACCATCCGCTTTCAAGATTCATTACAATGGAGGTGAATGTCAATACCAATGAAGGGATAATTAAGACGTTCAGATTATTAAAATAAGTTTCTTAAATAATGTTTGATGAAAATCTATGAAAACGACTCACTAACTGGGTACTTACAAGCCAATTTAACGAAATGATTACATTTTTTAATGGCGACGTTTCGTTTTACTTTATCGATGTTATAAGGTTCATTATAGAGTTGTTTATTTTTAATGGACGTCAGTTCTGTGAAAAACCTTCCTGTAATTGTTGTTCAATGGAATGTCTTTATAGTGATTTTTGGTCGAACGAAACAGAGAAATTTACGGAATACAGTCATGACTTTATTGGGTTATTTGGATATAAATGCTATATTATCAAAATCCAATGTTCACTTTTCACTTCAACAATGACTTAAAACTAGTATTCGGTAAAATCCAAACACTTCAATATGTATGACAACATTTTGCTACTCATAACTCCATCATCTGATCAGTTTCTAAACATTCAGTAGTAAGGTAACGCGAAAAATTTTGTAAACTACTGTTCTTCTAAGGAAATTGGACATAAGTTATCTTTTATACACAATGTTGTAAAATGTAATTCAAAAAGTAACTAAGGAAAAAAGGAAAACGGTTAACATACTTTTTTTGTTTAATACGAAATTTCAGATCACCTGATTCACCATCAGAATGAGGTTCCCCTTCGCCAACGAACGGATAAAAATACCCATCTCTCATTCCTGGCTCGATTTCCACATACAGATTTCGTTCCTCAGGTACAAACCTTATAAAGTTGGGTTATTTATTTAGTTTGAGTATAAGAGTGGTACAGTTTAGCACCAAAAACATGCAAAACGAAATGAAAATCATATTAAGAAATGGAAAAAACATATAATAAATAGGTTAAATTAATTCATCCTAGAGCACCGTCTTTTGTGATTCTACATATGATGTGTAAGCCGCTTCCATACAGACCTGGTCAGTTAGTGACGCACTATCGTAAGGCCCCCGAATGCCCTGGTACGGCCGAGAGTGGGGGAAGTCAGCTCTCCCTCTTCAAATGCTTTCATATGGCCACGCGTATATAGCCTCTGCCAGGGAAATCCTACTCACTGCCTTCTCGTGGCGGGCATGTTGTTCACGAAATTGAGAGGACGAAAAGCAAATGTCCGGTGCTTTAACCGGATTGGTGGGTACGGAGTATCTACCTAGGGGAGTTGAAGAACCCTGATTCCAAACCAAATGTTGCACAAGGGCTCCAGGATCCAAAGGGGACAAATGACGTGTGAACCTACGGTTGGTCACCGGCTACTATGGGACTGCATCTCCTAACATCACTCCACTGCCTTGTGGATTGGACCTCTAGGTCAAAGGCTCGGAGAGTGGCCCCCTAAAGAAACCACATGCTTTGGTTTGGGCACCCGGGTAGTACCCCAGCTCATACACAAATTGAATGGTTTGTGTGGCGCATATATATTTGGTGCCCCCTTGCACCAATATCTATGTTTTCAAATAATAATAATAATAATAGAGAAGTGATCCAACCACAAACTAAATCAACACTTGACCAGTTATATCTTTTCATTTTTTCTATGGAGCATTCCAAAATCTATTGGCAGTCAAATACACTAAATATTTTTTAACCCACGAAATATATAAACAAGGGATTTAAAAATAAAAATTCTTGATGGACAGTTTTACCGCTTTTACTAACGTATTTCATCAGTGAGTTTTTTGTGAAGCATTTATATGCTCCATTCTACAAAATGAATTTAGATTTGGTGTCATACTATTGTGATTAAAATCTTTTCCGTTTGACGAGAATTAATTAGTAGCCAGTTAATGTAAATTAATTTATCATATCACAGGCTGGTTACTAAGTCTTTCTAGGATGATCTACATGATCAAGGTATCATATACCTATTAAACAGTTGGCACAGAAATAATAGATGCGTAAGCAATCAAAACTTAATATAAATATGGTGATAGAACAACACAATAATGGTTGGAGTGTTTTACAGTTGGTTGTTTTTCCTAAGAATGAATGTGTGGGGACATAAGACAGAATAATTAGTTCTTATTTTCGATTAGCCACGGATTTTTCTGCTACAAAAGAAAATAAACAATGCGTCTTAATATCTAAAATACACTATGTAGTATGGTCGTTATAACTGATTTTATTTCTTAACAAAATGAACTGCAAAAATAAACCTACTGGACGTTTGGGCAGTCGCTACAGACTTGTTCTTGGTGCATCTGGAAACGACCAGGGCCTAGGACTGTTGTACGTAACTCCATACGACAGTTGCACTTGCGAGTTCCACGTGCAGGCATTTTGACCAGTTTACGCCTAGTCACTTCTATAGAGTTCCCCACATAGAGTTCTTCCAGGGTAACCCACAAGTCCATAACAATATCACCTCCACGCGATGCTTCTTCCGGAGATCGAGCAAAACCAAAAGGATTAAAATCATGTTCTCCATGACTTTTTAGACCCTCTTCACCGTACTGATCGTAAAGTTTACGCTTGTCATCTTTGCTGAGAACCTAAGTACAGGATGTTTAGTTAGTAAGCTCACGTTTATGAGGAAATTACATAAGATTATTTCTGAAGAGCATATGTGTGATCAACATAGACATTTTAAATTCACATAACTTTATACTCATTTCGGATTACAAAGTCTGAGCAAGCAGGTGACTGGCAAGTGGATTAATTTGATTTTATGTATTTTATCCTCAACAGCGTGACTAATTTTAAACCCATATCTACATATATTTTATGATGACTTTGGTTATTAGTCGGTCTGCTAATCTTATTTTAGAATTTACCTGACCTGTCAATATTTGAGATAACTGGCACTGAATACATTTCAGTACACTATACTTCGGTCCGGTTTGATTGGGGTGAAATCGTTGCGAAATAAGGCTATGTTTCTATAATTTTAATATAATTTCTAGTTAAACCAGTACCCGTATAATCACAGTAAAGATACAAACGCTGTACTAGAGGGACTGAAATTTTGATATAATTGCTGACATCACTCGTACCAGTGTGATTTCCAATACAATATAAATACAGAAAGGTCTAATACTAGATTTAATATTATACCGTCAATTCAGTTGTGGGCGAGACTGAATTGACGGTATAATATTAAATCTAGTATTAGACCTTTCTGTATTTATATTGTATTGGAAATCACACTGGTACGAGGGCGAGACTCTAATTTAGGGACGACCTTTGAACGAATTTTGAGTGACCTTGAGAATATTAGCCAATCAGAAGACAGCCAGTATAACGTAGAAATATATTAGAAGAAACTAATGGATTACAGTGAATATACTGATTTCACGTGATTTTAAAACTTATCAAGGTTTGCTAAAGTTTCAGATGTTTTGAAATGATATTGCATACGATATAAAAAGTCATAAATTCCAAGTACCTGTCGAGTATATTCACGGAAATGCTACTTACACAATCCTACTTTATACTACGTCCCCTGTTGTATTTTAGCTTTCTCACTGCCGTTTCATCTGTCTGCACGATACATCCTACTCCTCCGAATGATTGGTGTATACGTGATATTTTAGTTGCACATATGTCACGGCAGTACTTATACCACTGGACTGCTGAAGTTTCATAAACAACTGCAAACGCCGCATTCAGTGTTACTGGTGTATTTATTACCCAATTTGCAACTATTATTATAATCTGATTCAGTTTCAGTAGCAATCGAGCTAAGAAAGTCCTCGTTTTAGTAGACTTTCTCATCCAACATGAAGGACAACGCAATATAATCTCACCACGGTGGTTTGTACACTTTACTGCGGTCATATGATAACCGCAGTCTCACGTACAAGAACTTTTTAGTAATCCCATCCCTTGTAGCCTCTCAATAATCACCTCTTCTCTAAAATCCGCTGTAAACCGATCATATGTGAGCATCAGGTGTTAAACTTGGCTCCGTGACCTTGAAACGGCTCACACGCTTCCGATTGGCTCGTCCCTAAATTAGAGTCTCGCCGACTATTGATATGAAATTGTCTGTACCCTTCAATCAGCACCAAACACTTAGAGTTACCTCGCACAGCTACAACGCTGTGATGTGTTAACCATTTCAGTTACTCAACAGATGGAAGTAAAGTTTAACCTTATGTTTATTATTTGTAAGAAAAACGCATGCACACGATATGCTAGTTATTAAGGACATGATAGCGGTTTTGCCGCTCCAGGAAACCCAATGAACTTTTCAACTAAACAATAGAAAAAAAATCAAGCAAGACACTTTGGGAGCACGAACTTTACATATAGTAGCAACAGATAAACAAAAATAAAGACAAGTTGAAGTGTACGACAAAATACGACATACACAAAAGACAACTATATCAGGTGAATGCCAAACCCTGGAAACTGAAAGTATGGATACCGCAGATCAGACCTCAGAAATATCGAAATCCAACCAATCACAGTAACTGAATAATCTCATAATATATTTGTCAAAAATGATTAGCTACAAAAAGGCATTCACTGTTGCAGAAAAACTAAGTCTACCACACACTTTTCTAAAACTTACTTCGTAAGCTTCATTTATGTCTTGGAGTTTTTGGTCAGCTTTTGGATCATCACGATTTTTATCGGGATGCAGCTTGCTAGCAAGTGATCTGTAGGCTTTTTTGATTTCACTTTTATTTGCATTACGAGGTACATTTAGAATGGCATAAAAATCCCTACTATATTAAAATTGAAAAATGTTTGTGGAAATATCAAAACTAACCCACAGTAAACTAAAATAGAACTAAGAAACAACGACAACGTCAAGGCGTGTAACCCCAGATTCATACCGACCTCGTTTATATGTGACAATTCTATTGGTCAGAATACGTACCTAGTAGAAAAAACAAATCGTCAACATTAAATGAAAAACATTTCAATGAACTCAGTTAATGAATAGTTTTGATAACTCTTACCGAATTTAATTTGATATTTTAAGTCTAATATACCTCAGAAGTAAGATTGTAGTAATGAATTGATGCTAGTAACTATTTCATCAATCCTTTTCAGTACTAACGTATCATAGGAAATACACATTATAAATTGGAAAATTTTCCGACTTTTCCGACACTAGTAAGTTACTTCTGCCCAGAGTTGCCACGGATGTGTAGCACTTGACTCTGTTGTCCGTAACGTTATTTTGTTCGAGAAGCCCAAAATTAGTTAAACTACATGTCCGAAATGATGGGACGAAAATAGATAATCGGAAGATGGCTGAAATTTCATGTAATACAAGCAGACCAAAAAGCGGAAGATAAACACATCACAGTACACAGAAATGTGACTTAGTGAGAATAATGGACTTCAGTTGAGAGTATTTCCAGTAAAACTAATGAAGTCAGCATCATTATCGAAAGCTTTAGAAACCATTTATTTTTTGAACTTTTCACTATTACACACTAACCGAAACTTTATTTGTGTATGATTCCGAATGTGATTAGAATTCCAAATGCATGTATATTACCAGCGCAGATGGTCTAATTCGAATGATTGGGGACTTATTCGAGTTAGACAGGAACGATGTGACCAACAGCCGAATTCGATATCATGCCTCGAGTTCAGCACCTAACGCGGATTATCTCTTAGCAGCTTCAACCACTCGTCCGCAGCCCAAACACTCAGCTACACCGAAATACCAATCCACTTATGCTTCAATACTGCCCCAGTATTGCTCTAGCGGCTCTGAAAAGAACTGAAAATAATCCTCTCAGTAATTGCCCTAACAGCTACAGTCGGTCAGACACCGCTGTACGAAACAATACTAAAATTTCCATAAAAACCCACCAGTACCCTATCACCTCTAACCTAAAACACGCACCTTTTCATAGAAGTAGAATGCCCTACAACAAACATAGCGAACTGGCAGTACCCACTCATCCTGACGTGAAACAACACTCGACAAGAACTACACTAACACGTGATACCCGTAAGTCATATAGTGTGAACCTTGCAAGCTCCATGAACTAAACACAACGCAAACACCTTTCTTGGCTACAAAATCAGACAATCCTTCATTCCTTACCAGAAACATACAACCGCCCCAACTACTCACAATAGGACTAAAATTGCCCACTGGACACAAGAAAGCCATAACGTTGGCCTGCTTGGGAACCCACCTACTGATTCTAAATACTAAGTCAAGCCACCCTACCAAACTCTTTGATCCCCTCTAATTCGACATATACACCATCTCATCCTTTTTTATCTCGCTCCCCCTTAACAGTGCTGCTATGGGGTCTTCATATGTTGAGGGCGACACTCAAATTATTTTGAAACCATCTATATACTCCGACCTAATGGGGAGTGACACATCTTTCTCAACTTCCATAACTGTCTCTAGCCTTAAATGCTCCTTGGCTGAACCTCCTGATCACTCCCCAAATACATTACCTAACCATTCAACTTTACCTTTTACTCTTAAACATACTTCTTTCATCAAACTAACCTCCGACTACCTTCTCACATTAACCTATTGGTAATAAACTAAACGCTCATTAATATGGAGTCAACACTCTCAATCCTTCCTTTTCTCATGGCAAAACAGACAATCCACTGGGTTTACATCAAACCCTTCTACTAGACAAACATTCACCCTACCTGACATTTATGTTAATTAACGCTCAATATGAGCAAGGTAAGATGACTCACATACGCACCCTATTACTCTCAAACAACCCCACATTTGTTTGGATAACGTAGTTGGCTGTCCTCCGATACCACAGACTCATATCTACAAATAGACGCCTTTGAGCTCTTTCGCTGTGATCGAGTCACCAAGAAGGGTGGTGGTTGTCTTGTATATGTATCAAAAAATTTGAGGGCGGAAATCCATGGCAACCATGCCCTCAGAAAACTTCCTGATTCGATATGGCTTACTGTGCACACTTAATAATGTAAAATACTAATTGGATGCATATATCGAGCTCCTAACACTCCTAGTTCGACTGACATTATTATAAGTAAGTCATTTTCTCAGGCTGCCTCGCTTAATTTCACATACAAAATTGTATGTGGTGATTTCAACCTTCTCACCATCAACAGGACGACACACTCTGGCCCATTGTGCTTTGAAAGCATACTTAGGTCCTTAGACATACAAGATTGGCAACAACATGTACTCTTGCCTACACGAAATCACAACATACTTGACTTGATAATTTGTCACAATATCGCACCAACATCAATGGTGGTTGGCGAAAATTATCACAACAGCGATCACAAAACATTCATCTACACCCTTCCGATTTTTGCCATGCGCAACAAATTAAAGACATTAAATACGCGTTTCCAATATAGAGACTATGCAAACGCTGACTGGGAAGACTTTCGATTTCTAAAAAAGCACTCTAACTGGAGCAGTTTCTTTACCAGTGATAACTTCTTAAAAACATTAGAAATATTTAATACCACCACCAAATCTGCACTAGACACTACTATACCATCAAATTGTTTTAAAACAATTACTTCCCACATAAACCAAAAGACTAGGTCGAAGCTGCGAAAACTGAAAATGACGTACTATATATACAAAGACTTCAGCGCCCTGCACCAGATATACTCTGTACTTGACGGGGTACAAACTCAACACAACAAACATAAACAGGCAGAGGAACGTACTGCGCTCACTGCTGCATCTAAAGCATAAACCTTATGTCGTCTCCTCGCAAAACGCACAAGAAAGAACGCAGATCACAACATTCACTCCTTACTGCACGATGAAGTGTCGTATAATGTCCAAGCCGTCATATATGAACTATCAAGTGAATGGTTTTCCCGCGATTGGAATAAATCTCATGCCCTAGAAATCAACATAAAGTGCATCAGCAAAAATTATCTTGGTATCATAAACTTCGACATTGGGAGTATACATACCGCCATTAAAACCCTTAAGCCAAATGCGAGTTTCCGATGCCAAATCTTAGGAATAGGACCCCTTAGAAAAAGAAGGCTTAAGTCTAATTTGATTCACTACTTCAAACTACTCAAAAACCTTACTTGTTCAACGTGTAATATAGTTCTTGCTCGAGATTCACATGAATACGAACTTCGAATAAAAGTATCTTCGGTCAAAGTTGAGAAATACAGATCAAAATCTCGGGTAAACTTTTTCCTCATCAAGTCTTCCCTCCGAAATACGCATGTCAGATGAATTACATACGTTTGTAAAACTGCTTGATCAAGCCTTCATTTGCACTGATCTAGCGCCCTACTCAGACATCATAGGCTCTTTACAGATCTAGACCGAAACGGACTTCAAGTTCAGTTTGCCTTATTTTTCCTACTTTGCAGTTGTATCAGTTACTTTTTCCACCCTATTTCTTCACTTGAAGTAGACAGGTAACTCACTGGACCTATCGATACTGTTCAACTAAACTCGGTCGCTAAGGGACACTCACTACCACCCTAAAAAGTCAAGAGGACCGCACAATCGACTGCCTACTACCAGTGGTCTTGCATCTATGGAGCCTGTTACCAATCAACTGGTTAGGACAACACAAAATAACATCAGCACCAAGTTACTGTGAGTTTCTTCCTGTTTATCCTGTATTAACTTTTTACTCTTCTGTACACTATGTTGACTAGCAATTAATATTATTTCTCCACTCGTTCCCTTATCCACAACTCATATACTTCTATACTTTTTCCGCCTGCTTAAATAAACAACTATCCTACAATATACCCTTCTTAACGCTTATACTCTGATTGGCAAACTCTGTTTTATAATATAGTCAATTAAAGCAGTGCATTGATGCCTTACCCACAGCCCATAACTTGTGACTGCCTGATAAACTTGTAAAATGGTACTTATAGAAATAGTGTTTTCCAATAGGTTGTGAAACACAGAGAACTGTGTGAAGTATGACATATATGCAAAACTAAGCTTAAATTAGCCTAATGTCACAAAAGAAGGGGGAGTGGGGTTACTGACCAGCAAGCATTGGTGGTGAGATTGATGACTTCAATCCACCAATGTCTGTGGAGCAGAACATTTTGTATGTATCGGGCTCTTTATGATTTAGAATAAGGCAATCAATATGTGATATAGATTGTCTTCCTATGCTCACCACTCAGGCTCATGTTTCCAATTTTATGCCGGCTTAGCTATTCTAATAGGACAACCTATAACATGCAAACTCGGACTTTTACACTAGGATTGTGTGGCTGGCATTGGATGGAAAAAAAAGAAAGAACGAAAAAATAACTAAACAATAGAAGACGAAGTTATTAGTATTCTTAACACTTCACCCTCTATATGCACACTCCCTTCTAATAAACAGCTTTCCTTGCAACAACCTTGACTTCCCTTCCTTCATGTGAGCTTACTCCAACTTGTTAAACATCACATTCTTTTATATGTAGCATTTGACTTCATTCCACTCTAACAAGAGATAATATGAATTTAATCTAATTTATTATACCTCTGTCTGTTCTACAACAAAACGTTATGCAATATTTGACGTTCATATCCAAATGCCTTGCTGCTCTGCTGTTTCTCTTTTTTATTTTTCTTCTTCAGAATCTTGTTCTGAGGGCACAGCTATGGAACGTCTGACGTCTGGAACAAACTTGACGTATGTGTCAGCTGAAGGTCATGGTTTATAGCAAGCGCTCTACGAGTCTACTTTACAACAACTATAAACTTAATAATAATAGTAACAAATGTTGCAATTTGTAGATCATGCCTGTAAAAAATGGCGTGTACCTGCTCATGCAAAAATATATTATTACATTGTATCAAGGTTCAATGACTGCCTTGTAGACCGTATAACACAAAAGACGTTACTATGGAAAGAGATTATTAAGAATACGTATAGAAACGCTAGTGTGACCGCCACCGGATGTTCCAATCCATGCGAGCCAGGTTAACATTTACGTTGACGAGGAATATCGCAGTTATAAAAAGAAAGTTGACAGAAAAATGTAAATGTTGGCATTTGACTTATGGATCTACAGTTAGGAACATATTGGGTATAATGAATAATTATAATAAATGCTTTTTGTAGTTAGCCTAGTATCATTCACAAGTATGCAGCATTGAAAACCAGAGTTAGGAATTATCAAATCAACTCTCAATCGAATATGTCCTCCTGAAAACAACACACTTTATCATGATGATGTATTGTCATCTGAAGCCCTATAATTTATCTAATACCATAAAGATTTTGAGAGTAGTTTATATGAAATCCGTAAGGCCAGTCTAAGTGAAAATACATAAGTGAAGTTCCAAAAATGTGATAGACCACCTAACGACATAGCAAAACTCTCCTGTATTATTTGCAAAATTTAGATGATCTGGTAGATTTAAAGTATGAAAAGCCAATTGTGACAAGTAGTACAGACCCAGAACGAACCCTATAGAACAAATGTTTTTATTTGTTTAGTCACATCATTTAACGCCCCATTTTAGACGCGCTATGTAAACTTGTGCGGCTTGTAGCAGGTTCGAGACTTAACAACATCAACTCTTTATTTGGATTATCAATCTCGCTTTCACGTCACTTTTAGTCGTTTTCAGTTGCTTTTTTTTGTTATAAGTAAGTACGTTTTGTGCGCTGCTGAATCTTTGGCATACTTTTTTATTCCAGATAAGTTCATTTACACTTTCCTAGCACTCTAGGTAACATTGTCCTAGGCGTAAACCCTCTAAATTAGTATGAAAAATTTTGATTTGTATTCGGAGTTATAATTCAGTGCTGAGAATCGAAGTTAGGGCTTTCATAACGAATCCGTAATGCCGGTTAACTGACACTAATCAGAATGCTGTTTAGATGTATGAATGAACGGAATGCTCGTGTCATGCAGGTTTCACACCAAGCCATCAATTCTTGTAGCCGGTTACCTGAAGAAGTAGTGCACGTCCATTTACTTGGCTCATTTAAAAAAAGATTAGACACACTCTTACATCGAGATACGAATCAAATGGAATCTTCCTTTTGAAAACTGAATTCTAAATTCTCAGTAGTAAAGTATTAGTTCTCTGAGTTTTTAGTTTCTAGTCACAGAAATTCCTTCTTCTTAAGTTGTTAAATAGCATGTTGCTCCGTTGAGGGCTTTGGATTTTCATAATTAGCTTGTGAGTCTCATCGAAGAAATGGACGTACTGACCATGCGTCCTCAATTATCTAGTCAACAACTTACCAAATATCTGCGGAACCCAATAAGTCATACAACTTTTTGACTTGTGCCATGCGATTTCTACGTCATTTTTCTTACATCAAACCCGATTTAATTCTGGCCTTGTTAACATGTTAACCATATCCGGTTAGTGATGACAAAAAGCGTGCATTAGTCCTGGTGATGAGACCCAGCGTACACTACTTTAATTTGAATACATATTTGATGAGAGCTGTTGCCGTCTGCTTAGATGGTAAGTTATGCCTAATGGAGACATCAAGTAGAATTCAACTGATAAATGGTTCTCAGATTTGTGAACGTTTTCATCTAAGAAATTTCTGTATTTTGAACGACAATAGAAATATGTATGTCAAGTACAAAACCACTAAATAATTATAGAATTTCAGTCAGCTCACCTCAAGGCTTTTTGTCTGATACAGGCAATAGATTTATTTTAGCAACTTCGCCGTTGTATCGGGGCTTCAAGTTTTCAGGGATTTTGTCAAAGTTCCTATAACTCGCTACTGCCTTTATAAATTGCTCTGGTTCTAAGCCAATAAACGCTGGGATGTCATAAATACTTTGGTATCCAGGCTAATGAACACTGCGTATCTCTTGGGTCACGACCTTCAGCACTTACCTGTTGTAAGTCCAGACGAATAATTACAGACATGATGCAGATGTATTCGCGCGTTGTCCACCATTAGATCCTGAGTTTTAATATTTCTTATACCCCTTATTCGGCGAGTTCGTTCCCTAATCATGTTTGTATATCCCCAATCTTTTTTACTACTATCACTGTTACCGGTCTTATTAGTTTCATCATGCTATGCTAATGTGTGAGGACTGAAGCCGGTGGAAAATGTATGCCAGGTTTAGTGTTACTTATCCCTGACCGACCTATCAGCTACTATCTGAGTTTCCTATACCTATAATATCATCTACATAATTATATCAACAGCGTGTAATTCAACGTTATTTGATATGTTTCTTGCCTTAATGGTCATTATGCTTCGTTTTACTCCTGCTTAGAATTATCGAATGTCAGACCATCCTGCTAATTTGTCTAGATTTCTTTGAATTCCTGTCAGTGTATATTTCTTTACTCGTTGCCCTATTAACCATAATTTGAAGTCTAGTTGCTTGTTGTGGTAAATATTTAGACCAGCTTCCGTGAAGTAATGAAGAATTTCGACTAATAGTTGTTTTCATTGCTTATACCGCTAATTTTTTGATAACGAGCAACTTAAATAATCATTTTATTTGTGGAGTATTTTTTCATAGAAGTCATCTTTGCTGAGAACCTAAGTACAGGATGTTTAGTTAGTAAGCTCACGTTTATGAGGAAATTACATAAGATTATTTCTGAAGAGCATATGTGTGATCAACATAGACATTTTAAATTCACATAACTTTATACTCATTTCGGATTACAAAGTCTGAGCAAGCAGGTGACTGGCAAGTGGATTAATTTGATTTTATGTATTTTATCCTCAACAGCGTGACTAATTTTAAACCCATATCTACATATATTTTATGATGACTTTGGTTATTAGTCGGTCTGCTAATCTTATTGTAGAATTTACCTGACCTGTCAATATTTGAGATAACTGGCACTGAATACATTTCAGTACACTATACTTCGGTCCGGTTTGATTGGGGTGAAAGCGTTGCGAAATAAGGCTATGTTTCTATAATTTTAATATAATTTCTAGTTAAACCAGTACCCGTATAATCACCGTAAAGATACAAACGCTGTACTAGAGGGACTGAAATTTTGATATAACTGCTGACATCACTCGTACCAGTGTGATTTCCAATACAATATAAATACAGAAAGGTCTAATACTAGATTTAATATTGTGGGCGAGACTGAATTGACGGTACAATATTAAATCTAGTATTAGACCTTTCTGTATTTATATTGTATTGGAAATCACACTGGTACGAGGGCGAGACTCTAATTTAGGGACGACCTTTGAACGAATTTTGAGTGACCTTGAGAATATTAGCCAATCAGAAGACAGCCAGTATAACGTAGAAATATATTAGAAGAAACTAATGGATTACAGTGAATAT
This sequence comes from Schistosoma spindalis, assembly GCA_946903255.1. NCBI lineage: Eukaryota > Metazoa > Platyhelminthes > Trematoda > Strigeidida > Schistosomatidae > Schistosoma > Schistosoma spindalis. Next base: position 24,374,924 of record OX336420.1, on the reverse strand, counting down.
ACTGATTTCACGTGATTTTAAAACTTATCAAGGTTTGCTAAAGTTTCAGATGTTTTGAAATGATATTGCATACGATATAAAAAGTCATAAATTCCAAGTACCTGTCGAGTATATTCACGGAAATGCTACTTACACAATCCTACTTTATACTACGTCCCCTGTTGTATTTTAGCTTTCTCACTGCCGTTTCATCTGTCTGCACGATACATCCTACTCCTCCGAATGATTGGTGTATACGTGATATTTTAGTTGCACATATGTCACGGCAGTACTTATACCACTGGACTGCTGAAGTTTCATAAACAACTGCAAACGCCGCATTCAGTGTTACTGGTGTATTTATTACCCAATTTGCAACTATTATTATAATCTGATTCAGTTTCAGTAGCAATCGAGCTAAGAAAGTCCTCGTTTTAGTAGACTTTCTCATCCAACATGAAGGACAACGCAATATAATCTCACCACGGTGGTTTGTACACTTTACTGCGGTCATATGATAACCGCAGTCTCACGTACAAGAACTTTTTAGTAATCCCATCCCTTGTAGCCTCTCAATAATCACCTCTTCTCTAAAATCCGCTGTAAACCGATCATATGTGAGCATCAGGTGTTAAACTTGGCTCCGTGACCTTGAAACGGCTCACACGCTTCCGATTGGCTCGTCCCTAAATTAGAGTCTCGCCGACTATTGATATGAAATTGTCTGTACCCTTCAATCAGCACCAAACACTTAGAGTTACCTCGCACAGCTACAACGCTGTGATGTGTTAACCAATTCAGTTACTCAACAGATGGAAGTAAAGTTTAACCTTATGTTTATTATTTGTAAGAAAAACGCATGCACACGATATGCTAGTTATTAAGGACATGATAGCGGTTTTGCCGCTCCAGGAAACCCAATGAACTTTTCAACTAAACAATAGAAAAAAATCAAGCAAGACACTTTGGGAGCACGAACTTTACATATAGTAGCAACAGATAAACAAAAATAAAGACAAGTTGAAGTGTACGACAAAATACGACATACACAAAAGACAACTATATCAGGTGAATGCCAAACCCTGGAAACTGAAAGTATGGATACCGCAGATCAGACCTCAGAAATATCGAAATCCAACCAATCACAGTAACTGAATAATCTCATAATATATTTGTCAAAAATAATTAGCTACAAAAAGGCATTCACTGTTGCAGAAAAACTAAGTCTACCACACACTTTTCTAAAACTTACTTCGTAAGCTTCATTTATGTCTTGGAGTTTTTGGTCAGCTTTTGGATCATCACGATTTTTATCGGGATGCAGCTTGCTAGCAAGTGATCTGTAGGCTTTTTTGATTTCACTTTTATTTGCATTACGAGGTACATTTAGAATGGCATAAAAATCCCTACTATATTAAAATTGAAAAATGTTTGTGGAAATATCAAAACTAACCCACAGTAAACTAAAATAGAACTAAGAAACAACGACAACGTCAAGGCGTGTAACCCCAGATTCATACCGACCTCGTTTATATGTGACAATTCTATTGGTCAGAATACGTACCTAGTAGAAAAAACAAATCGTCAACATTAAATGAAAAACATTTCAATGAACTCAGTTAATGAATAGTTTTGATAACTCTTACCGAATTTAATTTGATATTTTAAGTCTAATATACCTCAGAAGTAAGATTGTAGTAATGAATTGATGCTAGTAACTATTTCATCAATCCTTTTCAGTACTAACGTATCATAGGAAATACACATTATAAATTGGAAAATTTTCCGACTTTTCCGACACTAGTAAGTTACTTCTGCCCAGAGTTGCCACGGATGTGTAGCACTTGACTCTGTTGTCCGTAACGTTATTTTGTTCGAGAAGCCCAAAATTAGTTAAACTACATGTCCGAAATGATGGGACGAAAATAGATAATCGGAAGATGGCTGAAATTTCATGTAATACAAGCAGACCAAAAAGCGGAAGATAAACACATCACAGTACACAGAAATGTGACTTAGTGAGAATAATGGACTTCAGTTGAGAGTATTTCCAGTAAAACTAATGAAGTCAGCATCATTATCGAAAGCTTTAGAAACCATTTATTTTTGAACTTTTCACTATTACACACTAACCGAAACTTTATTTGTGTATGATTCCGAATGTGATTAGAATTCCAAATGCATGTATATTACCAGCGCAGATGGTCTAATTCGAATGATTGGGGACTTATTCGAGTTAGACAGGAACGATGTGACCAACAGCCGAATTCGATATCATGCCTCGAGTTCAGCACCTAACGCGGATTATCTCTTAGCAGCTTCAACCACTCGTCCGCAGCCCAAACACTCAGCTACACCGAAATACCAATCCACTTATGCTTCAATACTGCCCCAGTATTGCTCTAGCGGCTCTGAAAAGAACTGAAAATAATCCTCTCAGTAATTGCCCTAACAGCTACAGTCGGTCAGACACCGCTGTACGAAACAATACTAAAATTTCCATAAAAACCCACCAGTACCCTATCACCTCTAACCTAAAACACGCACCTTTTCATAGAAGTAGAATGCCCTACAACAAACATAGCGAACTGGCAGTACCCACTCATCCTGACGTGAAACAACACTCGACAAGAACTACACTAACACGTGATACCCGTAAGTCATATAGTGTGAACCTTGCAAGCTCCATGAACTAAACACAACGCAAACACCTTTCTTGGCTACAAAATCAGACAATCCTTCATTCCTTACCAGAAACATACAACCGCCCCAACTACTCACAATAGGACTAAAATTGCCCACTGGACACAAGAAAGCCATAACGTTGGCCTGCTTGGGAACCCACCTACTGATTCTAAATACTAAGTCAAGCCACCCTACCAAACTCTTTGATCCCCTCTAATTCGACATATACACCATCTCATCCTTTTTTATCTCGCTCCCCCTTAACAGTGCTGCTATGGGGTCTTCATATGTTGAGGGCGACACTCAAATTATTTTGAAACCATCTATATACTCCGACCTAATGGGGAGTGACACATCTTTCTCAACTTCCATAACTGTCTCTAGCCTTAAATGCTCCTTGGCTGAACCTCCTGATCACTCCCCAAATACATTACCTAACCATTCAACTTTACCTTTTACTCTTAAACATACTTCTTTCATCAAACTAACCTCCGACTACCTTTCTCACATTAACCTATTGGTAATAAACTAAACGCTCATTAATATGGAGTCAACACTCTCAATCCTTCCTTTTCTCATGGCAAAACAGACAATCCACTGGGTTTACATCAAACCCTTCTACTAGACAAACATTCACCCTACCTGACATTTATGTTAATTAACGCTCAATATGAGCAAGGTAAGATGACTCACATACGCACCCTATTACTCTCAAACAACCCCACATTTGTTTGGATAACGTAGTTGGCTGTCCTCCGATACCACAGACTCATATCTACAAATAGACGCCTTTGAGCTCTTTCGCTGTGATCGAGTCACCAAGAAGGGTGGTGGTTGTCTTGTATATGTATCAAAAAATTTGAGGGCGGAAATCCATGGCAACCATGCCCTCAGAAAACTTCCTGATTCGATATGGCTTACTGTGCACACTTAATAATGTAAAATACTAATTGGATGCATATATCGAGCTCCTAACACTCCTAGTTCGACTGACATTATTATAAGTAAGTCATTTTCTCAGGCTGCCTCGCTTAATTTCACATACAAAATTGTATGTGGTGATTTCAACCTTCTCACCATCAACAGGACGACACACTCTGGCCCATTGTGCTTTGAAAGCATACTTAGGTCCTTAGACATACAAGATTGGCAACAACATGTACTCTTGCCTACACGAAATCACAACATACTTGACTTGATAATTTGTCACAATATCGCACCAACATCAATGGTGGTTGGCGAAAATTATCACAACAGCGATCACAAAACATTCATCTACACCCTTCCGATTTTTGCCATGCGCAACAAATTAAAGACATTAAATACGCGTTTCCAATATAGAGACTATGCAAACGCTGACTGGGAAGACTTTCGATTTCTAAAAAAGCACTCTAACTGGAGCAGTTTCTTTACCAGTGATAACTTCTTAAAAACATTAGAAATATTTAATACCACCACCAAATCTGCACTAGACACTACTATACCATCAAATTGTTTTAAAACAATTACTTCCCACATAAACCAAAAGACTAGGTCGAAGCTGCGAAAACTGAAAATGACGTACTATATATACAAAGACTTCAGCGCCCTGCACCAGATATACTCTGTACTTGACGGGGTACAAACTCAACACAACAAACATAAACAGGCAGAGGAACGTACTGCGCTCACTGCTGCATCTAAAGCATAAACCTTATGTCGTCTCCTCGCAAAACGCACAAGAAAGAACGCAGATCACAACATTCACTCCTTACTGCACGATGAAGTGTCGTATAATGTCCAAGCCGTCATATATGAACTATCAAGTGAATGGTTTTCCCGCGATTGGAATAAATCTCATGCCCTAGAAATCAACATAAAGTGCATCAGCAAAAATTATCTTGGTATCATAAACTTCGACATTGGGAGTATACATACCGCCATTAAAACCCTTAAGCCAAATGCGAGTTTCCGATGCCAAATCTTAGGAATAGGACCCCTTAGAAAAAGAAGGCTTAAGTCTAATTTGATTCACTACTTCAAACTACTCAAAAACCTTACTTGTTCAACGTGTAATATAGTTCTTGCTCGAGATTCACATGAATACGAACTTCGAATAAAAGTATCTTCGGTCAAAGTTGAGAAATACAGATCAAAATCTCGGGTAAACTTTTTCCTCATCAAGTCTTCCCTCCGAAATACGCATGTCAGATGAATTACATACGTTTGTAAAACTGCTTGATCAAGCCTTCATTTGCACTGATCTAGCGCCCTACTCAGACATCATAGGCTCTTTACAGATCTAGACCGAAACGGACTTCAAGTTCAGTTTGCCTTATTTTTCCTACTTTGCAGTTGTATCAGTTACTTTTTCCACCCTATTTCTTCACTTGAAGTAGACAGGTAACTCACTGGACCTATCGATACTGTTCAACTAAACACGGTCGCTAAGTTACACTCACTACCGCCCCAGGTCAAGAGAACCGCACAATCGACTGCCTACTACCAGTGGTCTTGCATCTATGGAGCCTGTTACCCATCAACTGGTTAAGACGACACAAAACAACATCAGCACCAAGTTAGTGTGAGTTTCTTCCTGTTTATTCTTTATTAGCTTTTTACTCTTTTGTGCACTATGTTGACTAGCAATTAATATTTCTCCACTCGTTACCTTATCTAAACCTCATATACTTCCATACTTTTCCGTCTGCTTTAATAAACAACTATCCTACATTATACTCTTCTTAATGCTTAAACACTGATTGGCAAACTGTGTTTTATAATATAGTCAATTAAAGCAGTGCATTGATGCCTTACCCACAGCCCATAACTTGTGACTGCCTGATAAACTTGTAAAATGGTACTTATAGAAATAGTGTTTTCCAATAGGTTGTGAAACACAGAGAACTGTGTGAAGTATGACATATATGCAAAACTAAGCTTAAATTAGCCTAATGTCACAAAAGAAGGGGGAGTGGGGTTACTGACCAGCAAGCATTGGTGGTGAGATTGATGACTTCAATCCACCAATGTCTGTGGAGCAGAACATTTTGTATGTATCGGGCTCTTTATGATTTAGAATAAGGCAATCAATATGTGATATAGATTGTCTTCCTATGCTCACCACTCAGGCTCATGTTTCCAATTTTATGCCGGCTTAGCTATTCTAATAGGACAACCTATAACATGCAAACTCGGACTTTTACACTAGGATTGTGTGGCTGGCATTGGATGGAAAAAAAGAAAGAACGAAAAAATAACTAAACAATAGAAGACGAAGTTATTAGTATTCTTAACACTTCACCCTCTATATGCACACTCCCTTCTAATAAACAGCTTTCCTTGCAACAACCTTGACTTCCCTTCCTTCATGTGAGCTTACTCCAACTTGTTAAACATCACATTCTTTTATATGTAGCATTTGACTTCATTCCACTCTAACAAGAGATAATATGAATTTAATCTAATTTATTATACCTCTGTCTGTTCTACAACAAAACGTTATGCAATATTTGACGTTCATATCCAAATGCCTTGCTGCTCTGCTGTTTCTCTTTTTTATTTTTCTTCTTCAGAATCTTGTTCTGAGGGCACAGCTATGGAACGTCTGACGTCTGGAACAAACTTGACGTATGTGTCAGCTGAAGGTCATGGTTTATAGCAAGCGCTCTACGAGTCTACTTTACAACAACTATAAACTTAATAATAATAGTAACAAATGTTGCAATTTGTAGATCATGCCTGTAAAAATGGCGTGTACCTGCTCATGCAAAAATATATTATTACATTGTATCAAGGTTCAATGACTGCCTTGTAGACCGTATAACACAAAAGACGTTACTATGGAAAGAGATTATTAAGAATACGTATAGAAACGCTAGTGTGACCGCCACCGGATGTTCCAATCCATGCGAGCCAGGTTAACATTTACGTTGACGAGGAATATCGCAGTTATAAAAAGAAAGTTGACAGAAAAATGTAAATGTTGGCATTTGACTTATGGATCTACAGTTAGGAACATATTGGGTATAATGAATAATTATAATAAATGCTTTTTGTAGTTAGCCTAGTATCATTCACAAGTATGCAGCATTGAAAACCAGAGTTAGGAATTATCAAATCAACTCTCAATCGAATATGTCCTCCTGAAAACAACACACTTTATCATGATGATGTATTGTCATCTGAAGCCCTATAATTTATCTAATACCATAAAGATTTTGAGAGTAGTTTATATGAAATCCGTAAGGCCAGTCTAAGTGAAAATACATAAGTGAAGTTCCAAAAATGTGATAGACCACCTAACGACATAGCAAAACTCTCCTGTATTATTTGCAAAATTTAGATGATCTGGTAGATTTAAAGTATGAAAAGCCAATTGTGACAAGTAGTACAGACCCAGAACGAACCCTATAGAACAAATGTTTTTATTTGTTTAGTCACATCATTTAACGCCCCATTTTAGACGCGCTATGTAAACTTGTGCGGCTTGTAGCAGGTTCGAGACTTAACAACATCAACTCTTTATTTGGATTATCAATCTCGCTTTCACGTCACTTTTAGTCGTTTTCAGTTGCTTTTTTTTGTTATAAGTAAGTACGTTTTGTGCGCTGCTGAATCTTTGGCATACTTTTTTATTCCAGATAAGTTCATTTACACTTTCCTAGCACTCTAGGTAACATTGTCCTAGGCGTAAACCCTCTAAATTAGTATGAAAAATTTTGATTTGTATTCGGAGTTATAATTCAGTGCTGAGAATCGAAGTTAGGGCTTTCATAACGAATCCGTAATGCCGGTTAACTGACACTAATCAGAATGCTGTTTAGATGTATGAATGAACGGAATGCTCGTGTCATGCAGGTTTCACACCAAGCCATCAATTCTTGTAGCCGGTTACCTGAAGAAGTAGTGCACGTCCATTTACTTGGCTCATTTAAAAAAAGATTAGACACACTCTTACATCGAGATACGAATCAAATGGAATCTTCCTTTTGAAAACTGAATTCTAAATTCTCAGTAGTAAAGTATTAGTTCTCTGAGTTTTTAGTTTCTAGTCACAGAAATTCCTTCTTCTTAAGTTGTTAAATAGCATGTTGCTCCGTTGAGGGCTTTGGATTTTCATAATTAGCTTGTGAGTCTCATCGAAGAAATGGACGTACTGACCATGCGTCCTCAATTATCTAGTCAACAACTTACCAAATAAATGCGGAACCCAATAAGTCATACAACTTTTTGACTTGTGCCATGCGATTTCTACGTCATTTTTCTTACATCAAACCCGATTTAATTCTGGCCTTGTTAACATGTTAACCAGATCCGGTTAGTGATGACAAAAAGCGTGCATTAGTCCTGGTGATGAGACCCAGCGTACACTACTTTAATTTGAATACATATTTGATGAGAGCTGTTGCCGTCTGCTTAGATGGTAAGTTATGCCTAATGGAGACATCAAGTAGAATTCAACTGATAAATGGTTCTCAGATTTGTGAACGTTTTCATCTAAGAAATTTCTGTATTTTGAACGACAATAGAAATATGTATGTCAAGTACAAAACCACTAAATAATTATAGAATTTCAGTCAGCTCACCTCAAGGCTTTTTGTCTGATACAGGCAATAGATTTATTTTAGCAACTTCGCCGTTGTATCGGGGCTTCAAGTTTTCAGGGATTTTGTCAAAGTTCCTATAACTCGCTACTGCCTTTATAAATTGCTCTGGTTCTAAGCCAATAAACGCTGGGATGTCATAAATACTTTGGTATCCAGGCTAATGAACACTGCGTATCTCTTGGGTCACGACCTTCAGCACTTACCTGTTGTAAGTCCAGACGAATAATTACAGACATGATGCAGATGTATTCGCTCGTTGTCCACCATTAGATCCTGAGTTTTAATATTTCTTATACCCCTTATTCGGCGAGTTCGTTCCCCAATCATGTTTGTATATCCCCAATCTTTTTTACTACCATCACTGTTACCGGTCTTATTAGTTTCAACATGCTATGCTAATGTGTGAGGACTGAAGCCGGTGGAAAATGTATGCCAGGTTTAGTGTTACTTATCCCTGACCGACCTATCAGCTACTATCTGAGTTTCCTATACCTATAATATCATCTACATAATTATATCAACAGCGTGTAATTCAACGTTATTTGATATGTTTCTTGCCTTAATGGTCATTATGCTTCGTTTTACTCCTGCTTAGAATTATCGAATGTCAGACCATCCTGCTAATTTGTCTAGATTCCTTTGAATTCCTGTCAGTGTATATTTCTTTACTCGTTGCCCTATTAACCATAAATTGAAGTCTAGTTGCTTGTTGTGGTAAATATTTAGACCAGCTTCCGTGAAGTAATGAAGAATTTCGACTAATAGTTGTTTTCATTGCTTATACCGCTAATTTTTTGATAACGAGCAACTTAAATAATCATTTTATTTGTGGAGTATTTTTTCATAGAAGTCATCTTTGCTGAGAACCTAAGTACAGGATGTTTAGTTAGTAAGCTCACGTTTATGAGGAAATTACATAAGATTATTTCTGAAGAGCATATGTGTGATCAACATAGACATTTTAAATTCACATAACTTTATACTCATTTCGGATTACAAAGTCTGAGCAAGCAGGTGACTGGCAAGTGGATTAATTTGATTTTATGTATTTTATCCTCAACAGCGTGACTAATTTTAAACCCATATCTACATATATTTTATGATGACTTTGGTTATTAGTCGGTCTGCTAATCTTATTTTAGAATTTACCTGACCTGTCAATATTTGAGATAACTGGCACTGAATACATTTCAGTACACTATACTTCGGTCCGGTTTGATTGGGGTGAAATCGTTGCGAAATAAGGCTATGTTTCTATAATTTTAATATAATTTCTAGTTAAACCAGTACCCGTATAATCACAGTAAAGATACAAACGCTGTACTAGAGGGACTGAAATTTTGATATAATTGCTGACATCACTCGTACCAGTGTGATTTCCAATACAATATAAATACAGAAAGGTCTAATACTAGATTTAATATTGTGGGCGAGACTGAATTGACGGTATAATATTAAATCTAGTATTAGACCTTTCTGTATTTATATTGTATTGGAAATCACACTGGTACGAGGGCGAGACTCTAATTTAGGGACGACCTTTGAACGAATTTTGAGTGACCTTGAGAATATTAGCCAATCAGAAGACAGCCAGTATAACGTAGAAATATATTAGAAGAAACTAATGGATTACAGTGAATATACTGATTTCACGTGATTTTAAAACTTATCAAGGTTTGCTAAAGTTTCAGATGTTTTGAAATGATATTGCATACGATATAAAAAGTCATAAATTCCAAGTACCTGTCGAGTATATTCACGGAAATGCTACTTACACAATCCTACTTTATACTACGTCCCCTGTTGTATTTTAGCTTTCTCACTGCCGTTTCATCTGTCTGCACGATACATCCTACTCCTCCGAATGATTGGTGTATACGTGATATTTTAGTTGCACATATGTCACGGCAGTACTTATACCACTGGACTGCTGAAGTTTCATAAACAACTGCAAACGCCGCATTCAGTGTTACTGGTGTATTTATTACCCAATTTGCAACTATTATTATAATCTGATTCAGTTTCAGTAGCAATCGAGCTAAGAAAGTCCTCGTTTTAGTAGACTTTCTCATCCAACATGAAGGACAACGCAATATAATCTCACCACGGTGGTTTGTACACTTTACTGCGGTCATATGATAACCGCAGTCTCACGTACAAGAACTTTTTAGTAATCCCATCCCTTGTAGCCTCTCAATAATCACCTCTTCTCTAAAATCCGCTGTAAACCGATCATATGTGAGCATCAGGTGTTAAACTTGGCTCCGTGACCTTGAAACGGCTCACACGCTTCCGATTGGCTCGTCCCTAAATTAGAGTCTCGCCGACTATTGATATGAAATTGTCTGTACCCTTCAATCAGCACCAAACACTTAGAGTTACCTCGCACAGCTACAACGCTGTGATGTGTTAACCAATTCAGTTACTCAACAGATGGAAGTAAAGTTTAACCTTATGTTTATTATTTGTAAGAAAAACGCATGCACACGATATGCTAGTTATTAAGGACATGATAGCGGTTTTGCCGCTCCAGGAAACCCAATGAACTTTTCAACTAAACAATAGAAAAAAAATCAAGCAAGACACTTTGGGAGCACGAACTTTACATATAGTAGCAACAGATAAACAAAAATAAAGACAAGTTGAAGTGTACGACAAAATACGACATACACAAAAGACAACTATATCAGGTGAATGCCAAACCCTGGAAACTGAAAGTATGGATACCGCAGATCAGACCTCAGAAATATCGAAATCCAACCAATCACAGTAACTGAATAATCTCATAATATATTTGTCAAAAATGATTAGCTACAAAAAGGCATTCACTGTTGCAGAAAAACTAAGTCTACCACACACTTTTCTAAAACTTACTTCGTAAGCTTCATTTATGTCTTGGAGTTTTTGGTCAGCTTTTGGATCATCACGATTTTTATCGGGATGCAGCTTGCTAGCAAGTGATCTGTAGGCTTTTTTGATTTCACTTTTATTTGCATTACGAGGTACATTTAGAATGGCATAAAAATCCCTACTATATTAAAATTGAAAAATGTTTGTGGAAATATCAAAACTAACCCACAGTAAACTAAAATAGAACTAAGAAACAACGACAACGTCAAGGCGTGTAACCCCAGATTCATACCGACCTCGTTTATATGTGACAATTCTATTGGTCAGAATACGTACCTAGTAGAAAAAACAAATCGTCAACATTAAATGAAAAACATTTCAATGAACTCAGTTAATGAATAGTTTTGATAACTCTTACCGAATTTAATTTGATATTTTAAGTCTAATATACCTCAGAAGTAAGATTGTAGTAATGAATTGATGCTAGTAACTATTTCATCAATCCTTTTCAGTACTAACGTATCATAGGAAATACACATTATAAATTGGAAAATTTTCCGACTTTTCCGACACTAGTAAGTTACTTCTGCCCAGAGTTGCCACGGATGTGTAGCACTTGACTCTGTTGTCCGTAACGTTATTTTGTTCGAGAAGCCCAAAATTAGTTAAACTACATGTCCGAAATGATGGGACGAAAATAGATAATCGGAAGATGGCTGAAATTTCATGTAATACAAGCAGACCAAAAAGCGGAAGATAAACACATCACAGTACACAGAAATGTGACTTAGTGAGAATAATGGACTTCAGTTGAGAGTATTTCCAGTAAAACTAATGAAGTCAGCATCATTATCGAAAGCTTTAGAAACCATTTATTTTTTGAACTTTTCACTATTACACACTAACCGAAACTTTATTTGTGTATGATTCCGAATGTGATTAGAATTCCAAATGCATGTATATTACCAGCGCAGATGGTCTAATTCGAATGATTGGGGACTTATTCGAGTTAGACAGGAACGATGTGACCAACAGCCGAATTCGATATCATGCCTCGAGTTCAGCACCTAACGCGGATTATCTCTTAGCAGCTTCAACCACTCGTCCGCAGCCCAAACACTCAGCTACACCGAAATACCAATCCACTTATGCTTCAATACTGCCCCAGTATTGCTCTAGCGGCTCTGAAAAGAACTGAAAATAATCCTCTCAGTAATTGCCCTAACAGCTACAGTCGGTCAGACACCGCTGTACGAAACAATACTAAAATTTCCATAAAAACCCACCAGTACCCTATCACCTCTAACCTAAAACACGCACCTTTTCATAGAAGTAGAATGCCCTACAACAAACATAGCGAACTGGCAGTACCCACTCATCCTGACGTGAAACAACACTCGACAAGAACTACACTAACACGTGATACCCGTAAGTCATATAGTGTGAACCTTGCAAGCTCCATGAACTAAACACAACGCAAACACCTTTCTTGGCTACAAAATCAGACAATCCTTCATTCCTTACCAGAAACATACAACCGCCCCAACTACTCACAATAGGACTAAAATTGCCCACTGGACACAAGAAAGCCATAACGTTGGCCTGCTTGGGAACCCACCTACTGATTCTAAATACTAAGTCAAGCCACCCTACCAAACTCTTTGATCCCCTCTAATTCGACATATACACCATCTCATCCTTTTTTATCTCGCTCCCCCTTAACAGTGCTGCTATGGGGTCTTCATATGTTGAGGGCGACACTCAAATTATTTTGAAACCATCTATATACTCCGACCTAATGGGGAGTGACACATCTTTCTCAACTTCCATAACTGTCTCTAGCCTTAAATGCTCCTTGGCTGAACCTCCTGATCACTCCCCAAATACATTACCTAACCATTCAACTTTACCTTTTACTCTTAAACATACTTCTTTCATCAAACTAACCTCCGACTACCTTTCTCACATTAACCTATTGGTAATAAACTAAACGCTCATTAATATGGAGTCAACACTCTCAATCCTTCCTTTTCTCATGGCAAAACAGACAATCCACTGGGTTTACATCAAACCCTTCTACTAGACAAACATTCACCCTACCTGACATTTATGTTAATTAACGCTCAATATGAGCAAGGTAAGATGACTCACATACGCACCCTATTACTCTCAAACAACCCCCACATTTGTTTGGATAACGTAGTTGGCTGTCCTCCGATACCACAGACTCATATCTACAAATAGACGCCTTTGAGCTCTTTCGCTGTGATCGAGTCACCAAGAAGGGTGGTGGTTGTCTTGTATATGTATCAAAAAATTTGAGGGCGGAAATCCATGGCAACCATGCCCTCAGAAAACTTCCTGATTCGATATGGCTTACTGTGCACACTTAATAATGTAAAATACTAATTGGATGCATATATCGAGCTCCTAACACTCCTAGTTCGACTGACATTATTATAAGTAAGTCATTTTCTCAGGCTGCCTCGCTTAATTTCACATACAAAATTGTATGTGGTGATTTCAACCTTCTCACCATCAACAGGACGACACACTCTGGCCCATTGTGCTTTGAAAGCATACTTAGGTCCTTAGACATACAAGATTGGCAACAACATGTACTCTTGCCTACACGAAATCACAACATACTTGACTTGATAATTTGTCACAATATCGCACCAACATCAATGGTGGTTGGCGAAAATTATCACAACAGCGATCACAAAACATTCATCTACACCCTTCCGATTTTTGCCATGCGCAACAAATTAAAGACATTAAATACGCGTTTCCAATATAGAGACTATGCAAACGCTGACTGGGAAGACTTTCGATTTCTAAAAAAGCACTCTAACTGGAGCAGTTTCTTTACCAGTGATAACTTCTTAAAAACATTAGAAATATTTAATACCACCACCAAATCTGCACTAGACACTACTATACCATCAAATTGTTTTAAAACAATTACTTCCCACATAAACCAAAAGACTAGGTCGAAGCTGCGAAAACTGAAAATGACGTACTATATATACAAAGACTTCAGCGCCCTGCACCAGATATACTCTGTACTTGACGGGGTACAAACTCAACACAACAAACATAAACAGGCAGAGGAACGTACTGCGCTCACTGCTGCATCTAAAGCATAAACCTTATGTCGTCTCCTCGCAAAACGCACAAGAAAGAACGCAGATCACAACATTCACTCCTTACTGCACGATGAAGTGTCGTATAATGTCCAAGCCGTCATATATGAACTATCAAGTGAATGGTTTTCCCGCGATTGGAATAAATCTCATGCCCTAGAAATCAACATAAAGTGCATCAGCAAAAATTATCTTGGTATCATAAACTTCGACATTGGGAGTATACATACCGCCATTAAAACCCTTAAGCCAAATGCGAGTTTCCGATGCCAAATCTTAGGAATAGGACCCCTTAGAAAAAGAAGGCTTAAGTCTAATTTGATTCACTACTTCAAACTACTCAAAAACCTTACTTGTTCAACGTGTAATATAGTTCTTGCTCGAGATTCACATGAATACGAACTTCGAATAAAAGTATCTTCGGTCAAAGTTGAGAAATACAGATCAAAATCTCGGGTAAACTTTTTCCTCATCAAGTCTTCCCTCCGAAATACGCATGTCAGATGAATTACATACGTTTGTAAAACTGCTTGATCAAGCCTTCATTTGCACTGATCTAGCGCCCTACTCAGACATCATAGGCTCTTTACAGATCTAGACCGAAACGGACTTCAAGTTCAGTTTGCCTTATTTTTCCTACTTTGCAGTTGTATCAGTTACTTTTTCCACCCTATTTCTTCACTTGAAGTAGACAGGTAACTCACTGGACCTATCGATACTGTTCAACTAAACACGGTCGCTAAGTTACACTCACTACCGCCCCAGGTCAAGAGAACCGCACAATCGACTGCCTACTACCAGTGGTCTTGCATCTATGGAGCCTGTTACCCATCAACTGGATAAGACGACACAAAACAACATCAGCACCAAGTTAGTGTGAGTTTCTTCCTGTTTATTCTTTATTAGCTTTTTACTCTTTTGTGCACTATGTTGACTAGCAATTAATATTTCTCCACTCGTTACCTTATCTAAACCTCATATACTTCCATACTTTTCCGTCTGCTTTAATAAACAACTATCCTACATTATACTCTTCTTAATGCTTAAACACTGATTGGCAAACTGTGTTTTATAATATAGTCAATTAAAGCAGTGCATTGATGCCTTACCCACAGCCCATAACTTGTGACTGCCTGATAAACTTGTAAAATGGTACTTATAGAAATAGTGTTTTCCAATAGGTTGTGAAACACAGAGAACTGTGTGAAGTATGACATATATGCAAAACTAAGCTTAAATTAGCCTAATGTCACAAAAGAAGGGGGAGTGGGGTTACTGACCAGCAAGCATTGGTGGTGAGATTGATGACTTCAATCCACCAATGTCTGTGGAGCAGAACATTTTGTATGTATCGGGCTCTTTATGATTTAGAATAAGGCAATCAATATGTGATATAGATTGTCTTCCTATGCTCACCACTCAGGCTCATGTTTCCAATTTTATGCCGGCTTAGCTATTCTAATAGGACAACCTATAACATGCAAACTCGGACTTTTACACTAGGATTGTGTGGCTGGCATTGGATGGAAAAAAAGAAAGAACGAAAAAATAACTAAACAATAGAAGACGAAGTTATTAGTATTCTTAACACTTCACCCTCTATATGCACACTCCCTTCTAATAAACAGCTTTCCTTGCAACAACCTTGACTTCCCTTCCTTCATGTGAGCTTACTCCAACTTGTTAAACATCACATTCTTTTATATGTAGCATTTGACTTCATTCCACTCTAACAAGAGATAATATGAATTTAATCTAATTTATTATACCTCTGTCTGTTCTACAACAAAACGTTATGCAATATTTGACGTTCATATCCAAATGCCTTGCTGCTCTGCTGTTTCTCTTTTTTATTTTTCTTCTTCAGAATCTTGTTCTGAGGGCACAGCTATGGAACGTCTGACGTCTGGAACAAACTTGACGTATGTGTCAGCTGAAGGTCATGGTTTATAGCAAGCGCTCTACGAGTCTACTTTACAACAACTATAAACTTAATAATAATAGTAACAAATGTTGCAATTTGTAGATCATGCCTGTAAAAATGGCGTGTACCTGCTCATGCAAAAATATATTATTACATTGTATCAAGGTTCAATGACTGCCTTGTAGACCGTATAACACAAAAGACGTTACTATGGAAAGAGATTATTAAGAATACGTATAGAAACGCTAGTGTGACCGCCACCGGATGTTCCAATCCATGCGAGCCAGGTTAACATTTACGTTGACGAGGAATATCGCAGTTATAAAAAGAAAGTTGACAGAAAAATGTAAATGTTGGCATTTGACTTATGGATCTACAGTTAGGAACATATTGGGTATAATGAATAATTATAATAAATGCTTTTTGTAGTTAGCCTAGTATCATTCACAAGTATGCAGCATTGAAAACCAGAGTTAGGAATTATCAAATCAACTCTCAATCGAATATGTCCTCCTGAAAACAACACACTTTATCATGATGATGTATTGTCATCTGAAGCCCTATAATTTATCTAATACCATAAAGATTTTGAGAGTAGTTTATATGAAATCCGTAAGGCCAGTCTAAGTGAAAATACATAAGTGAAGTTCCAAAAATGTGATAGACCACCTAACGACATAGCAAAACTCTCCTGTATTATTTGCAAAATTTAGATGATCTGGTAGATTTAAAGTATGAAAAGCCAATTGTGACAAGTAGTACAGACCCAGAACGAACCCTATAGAACAAATGTTTTTATTTGTTTAGTCACATCATTTAACGCCCCATTTTAGACGCGCTATGTAAACTTGTGCGGCTTGTAGCAGGTTCGAGACTTAACAACATCAACTCTTTATTTGGATTATCAATCTCGCTTTCACGTCACTTTTAGTCGTTTTCAGTTGCTTTTTTTTGTTATAAGTAAGTACGTTTTGTGCGCTGCTGAATCTTTGGCATACTTTTTTATTCCAGATAAGTTCATTTACACTTTCCTAGCACTCTAGGTAACATTGTCCTAGGCGTAAACCCTCTAAATTAGTATGAAAAATTTTGATTTGTATTCGGAGTTATAATTCAGTGCTGAGAATCGAAGTTAGGGCTTTCATAACGAACCCGTAATGCCGGTTAACTGACACTAATCAGAATGCTGTTTAGATGTATGAATGAACGGAATGCTCGTGTCATGCAGGTTTCACACCAAGCCATCAATTCTTGTAGCCGGTTACCTGAAGAAGTAGTGCACGTCCATTTACTTGGCTCATTTAAAAAAAGATTAGACACACTCTTACATCGAGATACGAATCAAATGGAATCTTCCTTTTGAAAACTGAATTCTAAATTCTCAGTAGTAAAGTATTAGTTCTCTGAGTTTTTAGTTTCTAGTCACAGAAATTCCTTCTTCTTAAGTTGTTAAATAGCATGTTGCTCCGTTGAGGGCTTTGGATTTTCATAATTAGCTTGTGAGTTTCATCGAAGAAATGGACGTACTGACCATGCGTCCTCAATTATCTAGTCAACAACTTACCAAATAAATGCGGAACCCAATAAGTCATACAACTTTTTGACTTGTGCCATGCGATTTCTACGTCATTTTTCTTACATCAAACCCGATTTAATTCTGGCCTTGTTAACATGTTAACCAGATCCGGTTAGTGATGACAAAAAGCGTGCATTAGTCCTGGTGATGAGACCCAGCGTACACTACTTTAATTTGAATACATATTTGATGAGAGCTGTTGCCGTCTGCTTAGATGGTAAGTTATGCCTAATGGAGACATCAAGTAGAATTCAACTGATAAATGGTTCTCAGATTTGTGAACGTTTTCATCTAAGAAATTTCTGTATTTTGAACGACAATAGAAATATGTATGTCAAGTACAAAACCACTAAATAATTATAGAATTTCAGTCAGCTCACCTCAAGGCTTTTTGTCTGATACAGGCAATAGATTTATTTTAGCAACTTCGCCGTTGTATCGGGGCTTCAAGTTTTCAGGGATTTTGTCAAAGTTCCTATAACTCGCTACTGCCTTTATAAATTGCTCTGGTTCTAAGCCAATAAACGCTGGGATGTCATAAATACTTTGGTATCCAGGCTAATGAACACTGCGTATCTCTTGGGTCACGACCTTCAGCACTTACCTGTTGTAAGTCCAGACGAATAATTACAGACATGATGCAGATGTATTCGCTCGTTGTCCACCATTAGATCCTGAGTTTTAATATTTCTTATACCCCTTATTCGGCGAGTTCGTTCCCCAATCATGTTTGTATATCCCCAATCTTTTTTACTACCATCACTGTTACCGGTCTTATTAGTTTCAACATGCTATGCTAATGTGTGAGGACTGAAGCCGGTGGAAAATGTATGCCAGGTTTAGTGTTACTTATCCCTGACCGACCTATCAGCTACTATCTGAGTTTCCTATACCTATAATATCATCTACATAATTATATCAACAGCGTGTAATTCAACGTTATTTGATATGTTTCTTGCCTTAATGGTCATTATGCTTCGTTTTACTCCTGCTTAGAATTATCGAATGTCAGACCATCCTGCTAATTTGTCTAGATTCCTTTGAATTCCTGTCAGTGTATATTTCTTTACTCGTTGCCCTATTAACCATAAATTGAAGTCTAGTTGCTTGTTGTGGTAAATATTTAGACCAGCTTCCGTGAAGTAATGAAGAATTTCGACTAATAGTTGTTTTCATTGCTTATACCGCTAATTTTTTGATAACGAGCAACTTAAATAATCATTTTATTTGTGGAGTATTTTTTCATAGAAGTGATTTTCTACATCTGAATTATGTAAGTTGTCCAAATATTTTTGCTTTTGATACGTAGGATTCAAAAATGGAGTGGGATAGCGAAAGTGCGCTACAGGGGTTTTTAATAACGATGATCGTCTGCATAGTATCCAGTGTGCTTTATTTAATGTTCAGGAATACTTTGTTCCCTCACCGTATTTCTGTCCATCATGATTCAGAAAACTTAGCCCACAGGAGAAAGAAAAATGACGTAAAAAAGTCGAAGAAAGTTAAAAAACGGAAAGTGTTAGTTGATTCTCAACAAACTGAAGAAATAGAAACGGACAAAACTCAAACGTCAGACGACACAACTGGTGAGGAGGATGAACATTTATCAGACGTGCTTCTTGACGATTATTCATCAAGTAGCAGTGAGCAGTCAGTTGAAAGACCTATCCAGCCAGTGTTATATGAAGAAAACTGTGGTAAGGGAGATTCAGAACTCATTGATACTTCTACTCCTAAGATCGAACAATCTTATATCGAAGGTCCCAGTTTAGATTTTTCACAAGCTACATTAAATAGAAATCAGAGTGAGGATTCAGATTCGATTGTTTCTCCAGGTTCTTCAGAACGTAGTCCAACCACAGATATTCTATCTCCAGTAAATGATTCGAAAGCTCCTCTCACTAAGTCCAGAAAGTCAAAGCGTCGTTCAGGCAAGCGGTCGGTCAGATATGCGGATTTGTCTAAAGAAGCTTTATTTGTTGAGCCTGCTAACATGGAACATTCTTCAGAATCATTAGAAATATCAAAAACTGACTGTGCTAAGCCATATAAAATGGGTGGAAAACAGGAATCATCAAGTGACTCGACATCAACATTGGAGTTGCGTACGACAATCAAAGAATTAGAAGGACAATTAAAGGTGAGTCGTCGTGTCAAACGACATGTAGTTTTGGGGTGATTGGTTCCCTATACTACTAGAAATTAAAGATTAAGTATCAGGCTGTACGGTTGGTCGGAAGATTCATTTTTTAAATTTTGTTTGCCGGATACGACTCTTTTTTTCTATTTCGAGAATATAATGAACGTGAAAGTGTATGGATCAAGTAAATTAATCAAACTGGTAACTAATGTTTCATAGATTCACTGACATGGACAAGGAGATATCATTTTTGCGGCTATTGCTGTAAAATAATTTAAATCTTAAGAAATCTTCAATTATTTTGTGTTAGCTAAGTCGTTATGATTACTGTATTATCACCATTTAGTAGCTGTTTCAAAATATTTCTAAAAAGTTAGATTGAACACATATCCAATGTTTGAATCAAATCGTCAATTTTGAAAGACCCTTTTAGGGAGTTTCTAAACCCTTATTCCAACTAGGTATAAAAAAATGAACTCAATGATGTTAGGATAAATTAAAAATTGGTACCTGATGTAATCACCAGCTATTTGCAGGATGTAGTGTCTGATAATTCCTTACTTCACATGAACTGATAAGTTCATATTCTTGAGAGCTTGGGGATGATTGCAACCTCTTTGTCATTACATTAGCTATCCTTTCTAAAAGAAACATATATATGATCCATATCATATTTTAATCAGTTTATCATATCTATGTCGATTCTGCTGCCTCGATGTGGTGATCGGATTTACCTATCGTTATGACCCTATCGGGCCATGCTTGCTCAAGCAATTGTTCCTTTAGGTAGGTCCCTTAGGTTCTGTGGTCGCTCTCCATGTCTCTACTACCGCTACTAGTCTAGTCTCCTTTCCAGGTCTCAAGAACAAATGTCCTTCCATATTATGGGCAGCCGAGGAGTGACAATGGTCCTCAAACTTATAACAACGTTGGAGATACTCTTGTTTACAATCATATCCGTTCATCACATTTTAATATTCCATTTATCCTCACTATCAACCCTCCTACTATGACTTTATCTACATTCATCACCAAGGTTAACTATTCCAATTCACGAAATGTCTTTCCTGATGCTTTGAAAACGCGCTCTAAACCTTATTTTGAATCTTTCAATGTTCGGATCATATGTCAAATAGACCAACAGGGATTCTTAGTTAGAACTGTAGGACCCCCCCATCGGTGTAGAGTACCACGGAAACGTGAATATAGGATTCAAGTTTGGCTATTCGCCTGACCTCACCTAGTCGATACACAGAACCGGCGCGATTTACCCTCCATGTACCTGTAGACTTGACTACTGCTTCTCGTGGCCTCACCAGTTTAGGCATATCACTTAGTCCAAAAGTAGAACGGACTCCTAGAATGGGTCCCGACAGACAGTCGCTTGTGCTTTATCTTGCCAAATGGAGAAGTAAGAACATGGAAAGATAGGAACATGCCGCTGCCTGCTCGTCGTCACTCCCTACGCTCCTACTGACTACAATTCGAATGAAGTAGAGGGTAAGTTTTACATAAAGCTTTCTCTTCTATTAAAAGTCAAGCGCTCAAAAGTCGTTATTGTAACAGCAGACTTTAGCACTTAAGTAGTTAGGTTATACTAAAGTGAGATACGCTTCGGAGGGTCTTACAGTGTCCTACAACAAACAGACATTGATGACTGTCTGCTCCAATTATGCTCAGATAACCGTTTATTTTTAGTGAGCACCAACTTTGAGCATAAAGAGAGACACCTGACACGGCGACCCCCACAATCAACTCAACGTTAGAGGTTCGACTGAAAACTAGCGCCCTTTCTGAGACATATCTAGACTTTGGTTATGCTCTAGTGCGAA
This sequence comes from Schistosoma spindalis, assembly GCA_946903255.1. NCBI lineage: Eukaryota > Metazoa > Platyhelminthes > Trematoda > Strigeidida > Schistosomatidae > Schistosoma > Schistosoma spindalis. The sequence goes on along the minus strand of OX336420.1, from coordinate 24,353,204 downwards.
CATTCATCTGTTTACATTTTGCAGGAAAGCTACAGCAAAAAGACCTCGGAGTTTAGCTCAACGACAAAAATTAGAGAGTATATTCAAGGAACGACTAGAGAAACAACAAGTCAATGTGATGTTCGCTCCGATATCGGTTGGCATGATATCCGGATAACTAAAGATCATTAATATCTACGAGGGACTATAACTAAAAGGTTAAGAAAAATCAGCAGATTTTACTGGCGTCTACTGACTTGATAGATGCTCTGAAACATCCTATGAGGCTCAAAATATGATAAAGAGTGAAGGAAGCCTAAACGTAGAGTGGCAGAAAGTTTTCTCAATAATCTTGAAAAGTGGTAGGTATCAAAAAAGGCAGTGGCGATAGGCAACAATATACAACTTTTCAGACTTGCTAAACAAATAGGTATTAAAGACTCGGGACTTACTAAAGCTATTTCTGAAAAATACAGGATAATCATCCGCCCTCAACCCAAGGGACTGAAACAATTGGCGAAACATTTTCACAAGCAGTTTAATTGCTCTCTGAGTACCATTCAGTTGCCTACTTTAACCAAGCAATCTAAATGGGATGTCAGCATAAACCCCTTGACTCCTAATGAAGTAGAAAAAGTCATAGTTCATCTAAAGTTAGGGATACCAGCAAATCCTGACGGATTAACTTCAGAGATACATGGGAATATTAACTCAATTTTAGCTGTTAAATTGACTGAAATATCAAATAGAGTCTAGTAACTGGGCATAATCCCATATAATTGGTCACGATATGGTGAGATTGGGCAACCCTGTCGTTTAGGTGGTCGTTGGGGACTTGTTGGTCGCAGGCCAGATAACGGTGACCGTCTACTGCAACTGTGCTTAGACCACAGCCTGTTTCCGGCTAGTAATAACTACCGACACAGTCATCGCCGATATGCCACCTGGCTCCCTCCCCTTGCGTCCCAAGCCTGAACTCAGATTGATCACATCGCGGTCAGCTACCACTGGCGCGGTTGTGTACAAGACTGCTGCTCCTTTTGGAGTACCTATCTAGACTCTGATCATGCCCTTGTTTGCACCAATCTTACCGTACTTTTTAGTGGCCAATAAATTCATCGTCCTAAACGGGTTGATGTCAGCAAATTAGTTGCAGCTCCTGTTGCAACTAAATATCAAACCGGAGTAGGTTCAAGGCTAGCTAACATTCCACCAAAAAGTATAGATAAGCATCGGTTTCAATTGCATGACACCATAAAAATGGCGAGTAAAATCGCTTGTGGCTTCGCGAACTGTCTTGCTTATAAGTACTGGGTTTCTTCAGGTTCCTTACAACTCATCGAAGCCGGTTGGTCCACTCCGGGTGACTGAGTTTGACCATAAAGGACGACTGTTACGTAATGAAATCGGGCAAAGCTTGCGTAAGGATCGAGAAACCTAGTGGTCAGAGTGTGCCAATGAATTGGAAGTAGCAGTTGCATCTAGCAAATGGCTGGAATTTCTTCCAACGCATCCGAGCCACTGACAGCAACAAGTCTAGTGTGAGCGAAACAATCTGTGAAGATGACGGGTTGCCAATCACTAACATCTGTCGACGTCTTGGACGATGAGCATAGTTTTGCGAGGGACAGTCCAACTGGTCTGCTGCCCCGGCAACATCTATCAGACTGTCCTACCCTCCATGGCATGTGACGACTGATCCACCTAACGAGGCGTAAGTCCGCAAGGAACCCCAACTCTTAAAGCGCTACGAATCACCAGGCCCAAATGACTTACCTCCGGCTCTTTAAAGATGATGGTCTTTCTGGTTAAGGAACTGACGACGTTGTTTACAAAGGTCTGGGAACTAGAGAGTGTACCAACGTCATGGAATGAGTCGATAGTTGTCCCTATCTTTAAAATGGGTCCACGTCGTTCCTGTAACAACTATAGGGGGATAAGTCTACTTCCGATTGCGTCCAAACTGTTGGCCTCTGTCATACTTCGTAGGTTGTTCAGAACTCGATAAGGATTGGCTCGCGAGAAGCAGGCTAGTTCTCACCCTGGTAGAGGATATATTTATCATATCTTCACCCTCCACCAAATGTTAGAACATCGTCATAATTATCAAAGGCGAACAATCGTAGTGTTTCTTGACATCAGGGCAGCCAAACCAAAACGTTGCATCAATGCTTGAGGTCACGAACTTCTGGTCTAAGCCATGTTGGTAGATGCAGAATACTTGGGTGGGGTCCGCGTGATTATCGTAACCAATGGTTGGAAACTCTTGGTGACATGACTCAGAATCGATCACAATGGCATACGTGTATACACTGTCTTCCCTTAAACTGTGAGATTAAAATCGCTTCATATCTTTCTACGTACTAATTCTTTCTTGTACTGCATCCTTATATGCAATATTTCTTTTATATATTAGCACCATTGAATTAACTACTATGAATTTGCTGTTCATTTTATTGTGCTGATAAGGTATGGCAATTTAGACCGATGCATATATGTGCCTGGTCCTACGTTGTAGCTGACTGACTCGGGGCTGCCTTCGACAGGAATATTCTCTGGGATTGTCTATTGAAGAAGGGTGTGAAAAGTTTATTAACATCTTAAATACTATATATACAAACATCTCAGGCAGAGTAAGGGCATACAACCACCTCTCTCCACTATTCCATTCAAGCAGTTCCAAAGACAGTAAAACTACTTCTCTCCTTCCGATTGTCATTTTTTTGATGGATCTTGGAATAACTGCTAAGTATAGGTTGTTATCAAAGTACTTATATTTCAAACTTGAATCAATTGTAGCATACATTATTTTTCACCTAATTTGAGAGTTAACGTTTAAAAATACATTATCTACTTTTCTGCTCAGTTATATATGTGATTATATTTTGTGAAGAATACTGAGATATTTTTATTTAACCAACAGATTAGTGAAACCAAGCTGGCAGAAACCTCCCAGTGGGCGAATTCCCTAGTTGAAGAAAACAAGCACTTTCGTACGAAGAAAGATGAATCTTCTCTAAGTTTACATGTACTGCAAATGCAATATAATGAACTCCTAAGAACGAATAAAACACTCGAAAACCAGAAGAATTTGCTGAGTGTAAAGTTAAAAGTAAGTACTTCAATGCATCCATGGGGATAAAAACTGTTTCAGTATATTCGTGTTATTTTAGGGCAATCATGAAGATATACTACATCCCTATGTTAATATTTTAGATGAATAGACTAGACAGCTTCATAGTTATTCTAGTTTTGCTGGGCTCAATATTCTAACCTTTGATTGCTTCAAGTACGTATAATTTTGGTCTTACTCAACAAGCAATAATCTGTTGTTTGTTTACTTGCCAGTTGTCGTAGATAAGTTTTTGCAGACAGGTCTTTGTCTCTTAGGCATTAAATTCCCTAACTAATCGTTAACAAAACAAAATCTGAACACTGATAAATATCTTAGAATTTTTAACGTTCATGTTAACCATCAGATAAATAGCACCAATATAAAGTTATGATTCACCAACCCTATGAATATCCAGAAACTTTTACATTGTCTTCTTTATTTACAAAAATTTCCGAGTTGATTAGCTTTTTTATCGACCATCTTGGGTAAATCATTTACTTCACTGTTTCACTCAATGTAAGCTCCGTTGTTCAGGCATTCGTTTGCCGGTACCCTGTTTTTTAGTATTGATTCATGTAAAAGACAACCTCAAAGCAAAGTATTATTCCAACATTCAGCAAAACTTCAACTACCTTTTATTTGGATATTCATTGATTTATATTGCTTCGTGGGAGAAAGTCTTGATCAATGACTAACATGAGCTTCGAAATACAGTAGAAGCTATAATAATCTATATCACTTTATTGTATAACTTGACAAATATTAGGGTAATAACCAAAATTCTTGAGATTTAGCTTCTAATTTAGGGTTTAGCGGTTCTTATCAACTTCATATCATATGACTTATAAATTTTTAATGAATAATATTTAATATGATAACGATGGATACCCGTTTTCGATAATTATTTTCGCATTTCTCAGTTGCTGCTTTTAAATACAATTGTTTCCTAGAATACTGAAACTGAAAACTGTGATCTGCAAAAACGTTTAGACCAGACAAATGCAGATACTTTAAAGGTAAAAAAGGAGGCTGAATTGGAATTGTGTAATTTGCGAGAACAGTTAACAAAACACGAAACTCAATTGACTGCAATGGCTAAGGCTGTGGCTGCTTCTACTCCATCGATTCCTACTGGTCCTATACCAGAACTTATTCGTGCTCAGGAATTAGCGCAAGTAAGACTCTTCTTTCTTAATCATTATAAAATTTACTAACAATATAATTTTCTACCATATATAAATATGTATTCATTTGTACCTCAGTTTTTATCGGTTGATGTTAAGCCGGATTATAAAATTAATTGATGAAAATTCCTGTTAGGTAAATCGCCCATTTTTCCTCTAAAACTATGTATCATAGACTTTTAGTAGACTTTAGGACGTTTATACCGATTTTAGTACAAATCTTCATTCAAAATTACGGTAAATATTACATTTAAATACGGACATCAATTATGCTTGATTTATGTATACACTAGTGACACTGAGTAACAGCTAAGTTCTTTTAGAAATGTTGATGTATGTGCATAATTAATGTCCTCTGTAGGATATTCACGGATGTTCTCTCGTAAACTGTACTTAATTCGACTATTCAAGTTTGGAGTGATTTATGATCACAAAAACTCCAAGTGACGTTCCAGTACGGTCATCTGTATTTTTATGTAATAAACAGACTTCTCTCATATTTACTCGTACGTTTTTTATTTGGAGTTGTCAGTAGTTCCGACAGTGCTTCAGAAAATATAGTACTTCATCTACTAAAAATTGTTGTTAGAAAATATTATAACACCGTAGGCTAGAAAGAATTTACTACTCACATTAAAGATAATCAATTATCTACTTTTCTTAATCGACCAAAAGTTTTCTCTGCTTTCAAACTACGAAATCACATCAAAAGAGATCCATCTTTTTAGAAAGTACGTGGCTTTGAAACTTTTGAAAAACGTTCTTTTAATAGTAATTCATTATAGCAATCACTTCATGTCTTGAAAAAATTCACACTCATCTTAAAATCGTTATTGAAAATAATTTCTTCACTTAGTTACTGCCTACATTGCTTTATTCACTCCTGCTTAAGTAGAAGGAGAGTAGATGAAACATTTTGGTAATTATTTTTAAGCGCGGAATTATGCAGTTTCTAGTTGCTTAACTTACTCAACTCAATAGGTTAGAAATATGCCTCTTCGTTGCATTCTACATGATACAAATGATTATTTAGCCTTTGAATACCGTAACATTCATCTGCGTGATTGAAAATAATGAATAATATTAATCCAATAAACAAATAGCAATTAAAATAAAGCTTAAGTTGACAAAGTATTTTATCACCCAAACATTCGTTAAATTTCCTTATAAACTTTTATCCGTGTCACCCTATGACTCATACTTGAAAAAGAGAAACCACTCCACTTCCTACGACGCGAAGTAAGAACACAAAAGATTGGTACAAGTGATTGATTTATACACCCATTACTTGATTATCAATTAAGAAGTCATATATATATATATATATATATATATATATATATATATATATATATATATATATATACGAAAGATGTTCAGAACTCTAACAAAATCGCATACTCCATGTGATGCTAAACTTAATTCATGTTAATTTAATACAAATAAACACCACAGTGAAAATAAAACGAATATTATTCGGAGTAGCTATCGTATTAAATTAATACAGGAAAATAATATTCAGCAACAATCATACTGAATTCAGGAAGAAAATGTCTCACCTTGTTATGCCGTCATTTCGATATGGTTTTTTTGTGTATGAAGTTACAAATTTTTACAAATGACAATAATAAGTAAAACATTAGTTTGAGAAAGAAATCATTTATTGTATTTTTAATCAAAGATGGATAGTGGCTAGCAGTGGAATCCATGACGCTCGTTTCGTCCTATTCGGGACCCGTCAGCTGGATTTACCTCTATCCCAGAGTTGATGTTCACTCCGGGACTCGAAAGCTTGTGACTTAAGGCTGTATCGAGGCAATCGGCACAGGATACACACATTCAACATAAGACTGATCAATATTAGTCCTAAATAACAATCGGAAGATACAAGTAAAACAACACCAAGTGAATTTGTTTATTGTATTTGTTTTTTTTCGAAGCTGAAATAATTGGTTTACTTGTAAAATAGAAATGAATAAAATATCTTTGAAGTTGAAAAATCATATCAAATTTATCTCTTAAAAGTAATTATATATTTTCACATCATAATTCTCTGAATTTCAAAGGCTATGTCCAATGATAACTGTTTATTAAAATCACGTATTGAGCAATTGGATTCAGAATTGACCCAATTACGCCAAACAAATATGAGACAACAACAAGATTTACAGGTAATTTTAGATTGATTAATGCAACATTGAAAATAATTGTATTCATATGTTAACTGTCTTGTTTTCCATATTAGCATAATGAGATGAATTTTGATTTTAAAAAATCAAAATATACTGAACATTAAGATTATGAACCAAGAAGGTAGAATGAAAAGGTATATTTGAAGGAATGTTGGGATCCAAGACTTCGAGTGAATATATTTATGCCATTGTGATCGATTCTGAGCAATTTCACTCAACCTGCCCCACCACTAATCACTGTTATCACTTGAACTTCAATCAGATAGTCTACATATCCTTACCCAGAAAAATAACCAATGACTTCATGGACTGTATTGTATTTTGGTTCGGCTTTCCCTGAGTTGATCAACACGCACTACATCACCAATCGACTCACTGATTTTGCCTAATACCCTATGCCTAACCTCAACGTTGCTTACTCGACCGTTCCACAATACTCAAGCAGTGTTTCGAAAACATATATGATGAAAGGTCTAAAGCCTACGTATATCTGTTTTTTTCTTTACAAACATTATATTCTTGTATTTTGTTCTTCATACTACCGTTATTCTTAAAATGCGGACTAATTTCCATCCCCTCAATGCTTATATAAAGGTTTTCCGGGCTGAAAATCATAAATTACATTCAGAAAAAGAAACAGCTCTGGAAGAACTACGTATTAAACGACAAACAGAGTAAGTTACTTTCCAGCTGTCATTGATTACTAATGTCGTTTGTCACTATTTTGTCCATTTCCTTTACACATACAACATGTTTCAATAAAGTCGTAACTGTCGCTTTCGTATACATTGGTTGTTTGGATCACCTTCATAGTTTGTTTTGTTTTGATAACTAGACAAAATGAAGAATTTCAAGAAAAAGTTACATTTATGAATCTCTACAACAAACATTATCTAATATTAAAAATAATGTGAAGCCCCAATAAGTAGAGGTTAGATTTCTGACGTTATCCAGTATGATTAGGTTTCGAATTGTGTTCGCATTATTCTTATCTCCTCTTACCCCATTTCCAGTCTAGTTGACCTTTTATTTTTATGTATAAATGCTCTTAACAAGTATATGTGTGATTAGATTGTTCGAAATGTATTGCGCTAATATATCACATAGTTCTGATAATCTGCGTCTTCTTATTACATTATCGAAGTTTCTTGACTTGTACGCCACTTCTTCTTAGAATAAAAATAAATTAATTAAATTGATACGTCTATATAGTACAAAGGACACAAAACAGAATATTTTTGTACAATCCCAATTAAAATCGGTCTGATTATGTTAACATTATTACGTCGTTTTGGTCAATATTATTTTTTTTGTATGAGACCTAACTGTTACGATCGTGTGCGTGTGTATAAATGTAGATGAAAAGTGTGGTGATTGTAACGTGAGAGAGATTTTAGTTCTCAATCTTTTTAATGAAAAAGAAATCCATCGTTTAAATTCTTCAAAATCCAGGCAAATCAAGAATTATAAAAAAAAACAGAGAATAAAAGAAAAAACTGACTACCAAAATTGATTCTGCTGCCTTAAGGATGGTTCATAATATCTTATACAGAACTCTAAATAAACACGAAATCACTCTCAGGAAAAGGATTAAACTTCAATTTACACAGATAACCACTTGACACACTAGAACTGCCCCGATTTTGGGACACCTACTCGAACAATAACCAGAATGAGTGTCATCTCATACTTCGGAAAACATTTTGACAAAGCACAAATTCCCACCAAACATCTCAAAGGAGAGAATGTGAGCTCTATGGTCCATCAAATATCTAGGACAAAATCGCTAATCTGGATATAAATTTCTATCACTTTGTCCCCGTGTTAAACCAATGACACCTCCGCTAGCACTAGCAGCCTTGATTCAATATAGTGTAGTGAACGATTGGGTCAAATGGGGAAGACTAATTGATTGTTTAATATAAAATTACAGTGTCTTGGTAAATTATGAAAACCATACATTAAATATGTAAAAATTATATTTGAAATAATCTCAGCGATTGAAATTTAAATAATTCCAACGTTTCGTCCAGCTAACTTGTCTGGACTTCTACAGAGTAATAATCATAACTATACTGTGTTAAACCAATCAAATTTAGATGTTGATTTTTGTAAAATAGGATGAAATGAGTCAATTAAGTACAAATCAGCTACATGGAAATAATTAACTGTAGCAACAACAAATTGTATGTCTGTTATGTATGTATGTACGCGTGAGATTAATTATTGATATTCTGTATTAATATGTTATATATGAAAGTTCAAGGTTGAAAAATTGTTAATGAATCATCGATGTACATGTCAAAGTTAAGAATAAAAAAATACATAATTGAATGTGAAGTAAACAGGTTGAATAAAGATAGGGTTCAAATTACTTGGCGCGAGACTGATAGGTCCTAGGTTCGAATCCCGCGAGGGACGGGATCGTGGATGCATACTGCTGAGGAGTCCCATACTAGGACGAAACTGCCGTCCAGTGTTTCCAGGTTTTCCATGGTGGTCTAGCTTCAATTGATTCATGATTTCAACGATTGAAACGAAATTTGCCAGGTAGTCACCAGTTGAATACCATCTTTTCGGTTTAGGCTGTTCTTGTTCGCCCATATATACAGCGCTTCTGCTGTCAATCTTTCCATATGGGTGTTAAAAACCTTCCTGATGTATTTTGGTCCCTTCAAAATTGATCATGTGTCCTGTTTCTAACACATGTATTGCTAGCGCAGACTTATTTCCTAGTTTCTTCAAATAAACCGAGGATTTGGGAACATTTTTCAAACATTGTTTGTTCCTTCCATCTTACATTCAATTATCTGGATGTTTCTCCAACAAAGGTTGCATTACAATCATGACAGTTGATCTCATACACAACTTAAATTCAAATCTAAATCAGATTCTAAACAATCATTGATAACATCCAAAGCTCGATTGATAGGTACATTAGTGAATAAGAAAGATATATCAAAACTTGCCACTATTTCGTCCTTTTATAATATCGATGGTATCAATCACGTTGTTGAATTCCATAGAGTTTTTAATTCCATGATTAATTAGTTTTTCATATGGTTTGAGTATCTTAGCTAAATATTTGGCTAGATTGTAAGTCGGTGAATTTGTAAAATCTACCACTGGTCTTAGTGGAGTATTACTCTTGTGAATCTTTGGGAGTCCATAAAATCCGCATGGGTTACAACTCTTTGGATATTACATAAACCATAAGAACGATCCTAGCTTAGCCTTTAATGACTGTAAGAGTTTGGTTTCCGCCTTGAGTTTATTAAGAGTTGTTCTACTTTTCGTTTCTTTAATTTGTTATCCTTATCTGCTCTCGTAATTATAATTGTTTTGTCATCTCTCAGCTGTTTTAATGCATAAAATTCATTTTTATTTATGTTAGGAATATGAGGTTTCTGATGTAATAATGTGCTCATTATTTTATTCCTCAGTTCACTCGCTGTTTCATTCGGGAGTACATTCAGAGCTGGCTCTATTGTTGGTATAATATTGAAAAGTGTTAATTTAGGTCTATTTTTTTATATTGAAGTTGAGACCCTTTTTAAGTAATGATATTTCGTGTGGATTGAGAATTCTATCCGATAAATTAACAAACAGTTTGTTCATATCTTGTGTGTTTGATCTATTTTCGGTTTGTTGAGCTTTGTTGTTTGATGTGTATTTCAACATTTTTTCAAACTTCCTAATCTGTCGTTGTGTTAATGATTGATAATAAAATTGTTCTGTGTTTGAAAAATTCATTTATATCTGATCTTATTTCTTTCGGTACAATAACTGACAATATGTCATCGATATTACAAACTCTTCAAATTCATAGTGGCTTTGTGAATACGTTCTCTAATAAATGTTCTAGTGTCTATAATCGCCGCTTTGTGTTACCGAATAGAATTGTCCGGAGATTTGACCATCAAAGATTTGGGAAAAACATTTTGTTTTAAGCATCGTGGATTAAAAATTCTGTGATTGTACCAGTTATGTATTTTCTTTGATAATTTGATTCGATTGGAAAATAATTTATACGAATATTCGTCAAGATTAGGACGAATAGTTTGACAGAAATTGGGTGCCGAGTATAGATAAGTCATTATATGTGAAAATTATATTTGAAATAATCTCAGCGATTGAAATTTAAATAATTCCAATGTTTCGTCCAGCTAACTTGTCTGGTATTGTTTACTTGAATCTTTCCATTGATGTTTAGGATTGCAATTGATCAGTCTCCTGTTGGCATATATGCCTCGATATTGCCTTAATTCACAATATGCACATATGCCAATAAGAGACTGATCAATTGCAGTCCTAAACATCAATGAGAAGATCCAAGTAAACAATACCAAATGAATTTAAACTTTACCCCATTACACAAGCAACTGGTTACAAGGACTCCGTAGCTAAGTGGATAACGCGATAGCGTTTGAAGCGAATTCAGAGATGCAGGTACATTCAGCTGACGAGTCCCAAATAGTACAAAACGTGCGTCCTGCATTCCACTGCTAATTACTATCCATCTTTGTATACATTAAATACTTCATGTTCATATATTCCATCAAGTTTTTCTGACAAACTTCATCGTTCCTTTATTCCTGTTGTCTTCGATTCGATCTTCTCAACATTCTGATGCCATGCAGCTCACTTCCGATTGTGTTACATACTATTTATGTCTCAGCGTAAGGAACATGCACCATAATAGTACCAATGATCCAACTTGTTTTTTTTATTACCACAGACAAGTAGAAAATGATACTGTACATATGGAGTTAAAACGTCGTTGTCATGATCTAGAACTAGAGAAACAAAAAAACCAGGTCAGTTTATTTATTATTATCTCTAAAGTTACTATTTAAATTATAAGTGTTGTTTTCATTTTCTTGCAATGATATTACAAAAGAAAAAAATGTATAAGGTAAACAGTTTCACATCAACTAAACTATTTGTAATTATTGAAACTGTTGGGTGAGAATGAATAAAAATAAAATAACTGAAGTTGAACATAATGATCAACTAAACAGTGTTTTATGATAGGTGTTTTTTTATTTTCTCGTTTGTTTCGAAACAATCAATACAAAATGCCTACTACAATTCGTTGAATATTTTCTGTTGGTTAAGTTTATTCTATTTTAAAAAGGTCTTACATACTACAAACACTTTTTAATATTGTTCAGAGATATTTTGAATAATCTGTAGAGTTTTTCGGTTGACATGTTAAGCCCATATATCTTATTCTCGCTTTCGGACAGGCCAATCTATTCATTCTAGTTGAGTTACATTTTGACCTTGTTAACTATTCGTTTATCAATATTGACTTTTTTTTATATGAGCGCATATGTGTGTACATTTCTTATCCTATTCATCACTGTCTGTAACTTATTTTTGTGTGACTATAAATATGGATTAACTCTTGACTAAAGGGAGTTGGATTACCCGTCATCTCCACTGCGCGTTGTTTCGCTTCTCTCTATTACATTCGCTTCATATACAAAATATATATATTCAAAAGTCCATTCTCGTTATTTGACTAATTTAATTCCGTTAATAACTAACGCAATTTAAGTCGATGATTATATTCGAGGATAGGAGATAACAAACATTCATACGATCAAACTAGAGTCATATTCCGGGCCACTAAATTGGAGAGCCCATCGACAACATCGTCCAATCTAAATGATGACGAAATAAAGGGCCCTACTAAAAATCATTGTTTCATTAGCGTAATTACTGAAAAATCTATCAAATGTGATCAGAATAACCACTTGGAAAAAAAAAGAAAATGAGTAACACACTTGAATTATTATTCATTTACAGTTGAAGAAATATTTTTTGTGGTTGTTGTGCTTATTTTCGAAAACATTCTGCAACTTAGCGATATAATCTAATTCATAGTTAAGTCAGTTTTGTTAAACACCTATCATACCAGTGGAATTTAATAATACCAAATTGTTCAGCTCAAATTAAAATTTTATTTTTGACTTTTAAGTAACATATTATTGCTAGATATATATAGTCAGTCTTACATTAGAGCTTAAACTTGTGTAGAAGTTAACACTCACACAAGACACTATGCTTAAGAGATTTATACTTTTCAATCTGTAATTAAACGTACAGATTTAGAGACAGTTATGCGTTGTTTTTACAAAATGTATGATTTATATATTGTCAAGAATTTCATCATTGACTGACATTATCAATAAGAATCATAAAAAATTAAACAATTATTGCGAACATTTACTGATGAAATTACTGTTTTCAACATAAGAAATTTCAATTTATTCACAAGTTTTTTTTAAAAATATTCTTTTATAGGAGTTGTCTATTTCTCTATCTGAGGTAAGAGCTGAACTATCACGAAGTTTACAGAAAGAAAAACGTCAGTCTGAAATTATTAGTAGTCTTGAATATCAGTTTGCTGTGAGTCTTTCATTAATGATTGTTACTTCCATCTCCTTAATATATATATATATATATATATATATATATATATATATAATTGTTTTTTTACAGAAAAGGATTATTTAGTATATTATTACGTATAACATGTTTGAGTAATCTGGAACTACAAATACATCACGTATCACACTTGAGAAATCAATCAATCATAATGGTAGAAAAATCAGTTGAAAATAATAATGACTAGTTCTGCTATGAAATACCAAACAGTAAAATATCATTGGTTGGATAAAAGTCTTTAGAAGAATTTCAAGTGATCAGTAAAGTAATGACATTGTGTGTGTTATTTTCAAAACTGTAAATTGTGCTGTTAAAGACATCAAACACTAGTGATTACAGATGAATAATGATACTCTCTTTACTACACATTAAGGTTTGTAAAAAAATGTATAGATTAAATAAAAAATATTCACACAATTGGGTTTAAAATTTATTTGTCTTTGTAACACAAAATAGTATAACTCATCCCAACTTATCCCGTAATTTAAATAGGTTTCGGACTATAGCCCGAGCTCCCAATTTTGGGGAAGCCGCTATAGTAGACTTTGGGGAAACGGCACTAAAACCCCAAATTCCCCCAGACCTGGGAATTTCCCCTTTAATCTTGATGGTCATTTGACTTTGGCGATTTCCCCAAACATTGATGAAAGTCATTTGACTTTGGGAGGTTTAGACTAATTTCATAACTGATCACATTGTCTGCATGTTCTCATTATCTTTATTATGCTGACTACTTATAACTTCCTATTGTTTTTAGTTTTCTGCTTTGGTACAATAGAATTATTCAAACAATACATGCTTGTTTTATAATAAGTGAATAACCCCACAATTCTTATCATCTACCTCAGTATTAATTGCATCAACAATTGTTAGCTTTCGTTAGACTCTAAACAGTTTTACTCTACTTAAATACATTTCTATTTACCTCAGTGTTTTTATATCCTTGTCTAATTAGGAATTGAATGTACAAAAACAATGCCTACTTGATAATGCTAATCAATCAAAATTAGCTTATGAAACAGCATCTAGTGAATTAAGAGCACAAGTGGCAAATTTATCCAATGATTTAATACGTGTTACTAATGAATTAAATAATACTGAACAAAAAGTTTACGAATTAACATACCAGCTGGAATCTACAACAAAATCATCTAATAATAATAATTTAAATGGTGAACCAGTCATAATTAATATTAAATCAGACGAAACATGCATTAATAAACAAGATGAACAACATGAAAACGAATTATTACATATTAGTAATAATAATATTTATGAAGATTTACGTAATCGATTATCCGAAGTTGAAACTAATCTTAATGTTGCTGAAAAAGAACGTGCCAAATTTTACAATCTTTATCAATCTGCATTAAATGAAGTGGATCATTACAAGGTAAAAATCTTCAAGTTCCATTGTTTCGTTTATTTTACATAATATTCGTTGAACGATGAGGCAATTTATATGTTAAATATAAACAAAAGACGTTGAATCTTGGAGTACATTAAAATATTTCTCACCCTGGCTCAGTGGTCTAAAGGTTAAGCGTTTGTGCACGAGATCGACCGTCCTAGGTTCGAGTCCCGTGTGCGGGGTTGGGGATGTGCCCTGCTGAAGAGTCTTGTACTAAGAAGAAACGACCTCCCAGTGCTTGCAGGTTTTCAATGGTAGTCTAACTTAGATCAGTCTATGATTTTAGTGAAACTCAACAATCTCCACAACCTCATACTGACAAGTAAAAATAAATTAGTTCGCTTGAGTAACTCTTTTCAAGGTTCTTCAATAGAACATTGAAAAGCATTTTATTGAACAGTTTGTAAATTGTTACTTATTCAATCATGTTTATATGTTAATTATGTTTCTTAATATGATAACAAGTCATATGTTTACATGCGTACTATATTTGAGTAAGAGTATACACGACGATAAAGTGGATATATTCATCTTAGTCATCATGTATGTCGTTCGTGTGTCCATGGAACTAATTGGAGCTGGACCAGCGTTGATTTTTTTTGAAGTACTATTTTCTGTAAACCTCTTGAGCTAAATAAGTGTTTTCAATTCTGTATTGCAAATTGTGTCAAGTATAGTTGAAAAAGCCATCCAAAATAGTAATTTTCCTCAGTCTGTTATTTTTGAAAATGTTGATTCATATTTTAGAAAAAATTACTTTCAAAATACATAATTTCTTGAGGCTGTCATTAAGGATGGCTTCCTCAATTCCCTGTCTGGATTGTCAACGTCATCTTAGTAGTTATGTATATCATCTTTAAGCTCTTAGTAATCAGTTGATCTTCTATAGAGTGGGGGATTGACCTGGTCTCTCCATCTAGCCTCTTGCGTTGGCTCATGAGACTAGATCCCACTATCTAGGAGCCACGACTTGGATGTACGAGTCGCAATTCACCTTTATGTACTAATAACAATTACACTGTTTTCATTCAGATTTACTTCCTAAGTTTACTTAATTTTTTGAAAACTTCACTCTAATTTTGGGCTAACGCACATTTACACCAAGCTCCACGTTGGTTATGACTGACTAACTGACATTGGTTTGCATTTAGTTATCACTTCTAATTCATTATAAGTAAACTATTACTACACAATTATCTTGTTGAATATATCATCTTTTTAATTGCAAACTCATTTACCAGGAACAAGTTCGTGTACCTGACTTCATAGCCAGTGGGACTACCTGGTTGTCCTAACTGAATTAGATGGAGCGGGGTTCATGTCCTTGAATTTGTCAAACGCTCTAACCATTGAGCCACTTCTTTAAAAAAAACTGCATAATCTCATCGTGGATTGATAAAGTCGCCTAGGATTTTACTCGGGACCTCACGCATACGAAGCAAGCAGTCCACCACTTTAGTCTCTAACTAGATTAATGTTTCAGTTAATTGTATCTTCTTCTTTACCAAAGCAGCTTCCCAAATCGGTAATCTGTGTATAATATATACGGACTAACATATATCTTGAATTTCTCATCATTAGCAACTTTTGAATTTACGAATTTGTAACATAGGACAGATGTCTTTTTTCATTCCTAACTTGTTTCATATTCTTATTGACTTTTAGTCGACTTTAATACAAACCGAAGACGTTTTAGCGAAACTAGAAGAATCCGTTAAACAGACAGAAAGTAAATGGCGTCAACTTTTATCAGAAAGTGAATTCGAACAGATTCAACTTCGTAAACAATTATCAGAATCTCAATCAATGTTGAAAGATGTAAGTTGTTTACACTAAAACAAATTATTCTGTACATTTCTAAATATTTCTTGTTTTATGTTCACTCTGTCTATTTATGCACCCGAATTAAATGCTCAAGTGTCTGTTGTAGCAGTTATTGTAACTTGGTTTTATGTGGAACCCTTAACAGTCTACCTAACTCACATCGATCAACTTGTCCAACTCTCTGTGTTGGCGAATAAACCGCTTTTCGCAGCCTATCTGAACCCTACACTGTTTACTTTTTAATGTAAGTATGTTTCATCAGTCAGAATACTATTCCCACATGAAACTGAGAAAGAGGGATTACGTTGTCGTCATTCATGATAAGCACCTTGCAAATACGATTGTAATAATAAAATTAGTTGTTTCAGTTTTAATGAAAATACTCACTCATCTAATCTACTTATTAAATAGAGTTATCTTCCAACTGCTCTCGACGTATTTACATATGTTTAAGTATAAACAGTAGACAAATAAATATCTTTGTTTGTATTTTTAATAATGTTTTGTAAAATACACTGTCTTAAATTGGTAGATTCATGTGAAATGCATTTATTACTAGCTGATTATATACTAAATTGTCAATATCTTTCTCATGGAAAGCAGTCGTCATATAGTCAGTGTAAGAGTGATCATAGTAAACAATCTCATATTCGTATGGATACAATAATATTGTTAGGCTTTTCTTAACCTCCACCAATTGTAGTACAAGTAATATGTTCATCTGTTTACTAAAGTGTGAGTAAACTGTCCCGACATTCGCTATATGTTACTTCATGGCTGTGAAACATAGTATACTAAATTGAAAGATTCACTTCGATTGTCAGTATTCGATCATAGATTTCTTCAAAGCAATATAGGGATATGGTGGAGTAATGAGAATTAATCGTTGGGGACCATTTAGAGATAGTAAATTGGTCAATGAGGCTTTAAACCTTCACATAATAAAGCGGATGGTACTTGTGTTGTACGTGCTCAACCATCTCCAACACTAATCTGTTTAATATCAATTAACAATCATATTATTCGTCCTAAATATATTTTCTGGTTTTCGGTTTAACTAGGCTAATATATTCTGTAAACTATGGCATAAAATAAAGATCTATGCTTTCCTTATGTAAGCAAATATAAATAAATAACCATTTCCTGCAATAACACTATTATTTTTCTGTTGAAAGAAAGAGAGAATTACGACATTCTGATAAGAAATTTAACGGGTATTTAAAAGCAAAATTATCGTCTCATTGAACAGAATAACAAATGACACTCAAATCACTAATCTAAAAATGATAATAATAAATCTAAAGCCAAGAAATTCCTTCACTACTTGTGACAATACATTTGAATCCTATCATAATTGTATCAACCCTTTACGTGCATGGTCCTACATTGTAACTGACTGACTGATAGATATAAGTTATTCATTTTCTTGTTTTTTTTTGTTATTTTAATAATTAGATCACAGGAAAACTGAATCAAGCCGATGAAGGAGTACCTGCACTAAAAATTTATAATGTTGGAAAGAGGCAAAAGAAGTCAAAAACACGTAAACCGGTAAGTTCATCATCATCGTAGTAGTAGTAGTAGTAGTAGTAATCTCGTTTACATACATTTTCTTTTTACCTCAACATGTACACAAAACCTGTATATCTTAGACCATTTTGAAACTCAATTTTACTGTGTATTAATGGTTCCAATTAATGAAAGTAAATAGTACGACTCGATTATCAGTCCTAACTACTGGCTAACATTGTACTATATAACTACCTGTTATCATATTATCACTACTATCAACTCATTACCATATATAGATCCGTGTACTTTACTGTAAACCACACTCTAAATGTGAAGGTTATTGATAAAAATTATTCGGTTTCCGAAACCGAAATAGGGGAACAGGATTCGAACCTGTCACTTAATGGCTAGAATTTCGAACAAAACCATGAAGCTACCATTCTACCTGAATTGAAATGATCCCGAAATTGTAAGGGATCTTTTTAGTTTCATAGCACCAAATAATAATATAATTTCTGACTGTTGCTATTATTATAATTCTCTCACAAACAAACCTTTGTTACCACTTGCAAATTCGTTACTATTTTTGCCCTCAACATTTGTTAACGTATCATAGTCTATTAACTGATAAATTCTTTACTGTTTAACTCATTAATCCCCACATTCTTTTTGAATAAACTTAAATTTCTATTAAAGTTAAAAACTTCATCTAATTACCAAGATTTTGTAAGAGCAGCGAATTAGCGTATAATTCCCATGGGACATCTCAATAATAAAGATTAGCCTAGAGCAATTAGCAAACGCTTCATTAATTTTTGCTAACTTTACACTTGTTCTGTTCTTAGTGGTTAAGGCGTCTGATTCGAACATCAGTCCACCTATTTCAGTTCGAGAAACCGAAGTATCCGGTTAATAAGTCAATCGATTCATTTGTTATTTTTCGACCTCACTTCCCTATTTCATCTCCATTTTTCTTTTCTAGGCAGACCCGTCTAATTTGTTTACAGTAGTTGGATTAAATACAGAAAAAACTTCAGAGAATATTCAGCCTATCGAACAGAGAATATAAATATCTATGAAAATAAGCATTTTTAATAACTAGTTGAGCATGTCAAACTCCATGATTTCATTATATTTACACATTTGCATACTTTCTGTTATTATATTAATATTATCCGTGTCGATTCATTCTGCATATACTTATATTGATATGCCCGAAGGCGGTTGTGTTCATGTAGCTCTTTGCATTGTTTCGCTTTTTTGCTCCCTTTCTTACTTACTATTTTGAACACTTTGTTTTTTGTTTTCTCTATCTCTCGCGTCACTTTCATGTGTTATTGAACTTTATCAGGTCAGTATTATTTATTTTAGCGTTTTGTTTTCATGAATAAAATCATTGCACAAAAATACATTATTTTGTGCTTATTTGTTTGGTAAATAATCCATTGGGTCTTGTCGAACAATCCAAATGTTTCTATGAAGGAGTGAAGGTTTAGTGTTAGTTACTGTTTCTATTGATAGGGGGAAGGTTCTAGGTCAATAATTTGTTCCCTTTACAAGAGAACCAGTATTATTATATCATATAGCCCGTCAATTATCGCATGGTAAGATCACCAATCAGAACATCGACTTATACAACTTTGGCCTTGTGTCAAACCAATGACGTGTTGACCAGCACGAACAGCCTACAGTCAACTCTGAGTCCTTATTGGTTCTTTTCACCTAGTCCTGTTTGTTGATTTCAGAACACCATCTCAGCTACCACTGTATGAATCATGTGTTTCAGACATACGCAGTTTATGTATAAGCGAACCAGACCGCATCACATCACAAAATAGAAAATAACAATTATACACGATTAAGCCAAAAGTGTCTGTGAGTGAGAGATTGTAATTAATAAGTCGGAAGTAAGTTAAGAATGGTAAATCGTATGGGAATAGCCAATAGGACAAACGAAAGGAATTAGAATATATGTATACTTACTTATTAATTATCCAGTAGGAATATTTACAATGATAGTCCATTTATAATTCCTAACAGTTATTCTTCATTAAGATATATCAGGTTTCCTATCGATTTTTAAAAGATGAATGAAGTAAATATCCAATGCTTCCCTAATTCATATCAATTCGTGATTTAACCTACTTCTAATCATAAAAAGAATCAGGGAACATATTCAGTAAAAGCGGACATCAAAATCGTTCTATTCAGCTAATTTCTGCGTATCACGTTATCATACCAATGTTTAGTATGTTTATGTTAAATAAAGTATTGAAATAAGAAAAATACAAACACCTGGTTTCAAAAAAATAATTTATCACCTTTTTGTTTTAATTATTCGAACGTTACTGTTGTTGTTTTTCACTTTTTTTTTTAATAGAAGTAAAATGTTTTATGACATGAACACACTTTTATATGAATAACTATTTACAATTTTCACTGTTACCACCCATTTCTCTTTTGTTTTTATTTTGTTTCCTTGCATCATTCTCATGTGATTTACATGTGATCAAATTCTCTTTCATATTTCACAAGGTTATTTCTTTATTAACCTTATAACGTTGTATCTATAAACTGTTATAAGAATACTTGAATATTTAAGAAATAATATTTACTGAAATCTCTGAATAGTTTCACTTGTCCTTCAATTAAGAAAAACAACTTTAAGTAAAGTTTATTGTGTCACAATATTGTTTGAACTATTAAGGAATCAATCATAGCATTTGTAGAAACATTCTACATATCTCTACTGATAAATTCCTGACTGTAACTGTACTGAACAAGAACACGAGTGGGGGACACTCCGATGTAATTGACAGAAAATTACAGAACTTGTTAATAAAATCTAACAATCATATAATAAATGCTTAATTTGCAAAATATCCACAAATTGTCTTAAAATAACTCGGACTTCATTGTTTTTGCATTTTCATGCAAATTGCATTCTGTTTCCATTCTTTACTGTTCGATCCACTTGTCTTTCTGCTGCAAGATATCCTGTTCTTAACTAACGTCATATACTACTTATGTCGATATAAGTAGCACATACCACATAAGTATTATTAGATTATCTAATTATCATTCAGCTTCCTTTTTGAACAAATTCAGTGTATGTAATAAAATAACTGTATGATTTTCTTCGGATGATCAAGAAGAATAAACGTGGTATAGGAAATTTTCGAGATTTTAAGATTCGTTAGGTTCTTAATATGTGTGAAGAAAACCTGTGGAAGTACTATACGATTATTAGATCCCAAGTGCTCGATATATCTTTGTGAGATATGATTTATAAATTTTCACATACGGTTGTTAATCGATAGATCTCTTTGTTTGAACCCCATCTTATCTATTTATGTCTGATCAGCTGAAGTGTATCAGTAGTCTATACAAACATTGTAGATGAAAGCTGGGTACTGAATACGTGGACTTGATAAATAAGTTGCATTATTAGGATATGTCAATGTGGTAACTATTATGATGAAATAATCAAGTTGATAATCTACACAAAACCGATACTTGAATCCAATCAATACGAAAATAAAAAAGAATCACTGGCCAACGGATAGAATATTATATTAAAGAAATCTACCGTTTGTCCATATATTATTCATCCAAGATAATATGACTCAGTGATTATTCCGATATCAACCGAATAATAAAAAGTGAAGTTCCAAATTATTGATTAAGCTTTACGTCCCGCCTAACTTTACAGGGCTGCATATTCAATATAATTTAATAGACCTTAATCAGTTACGATTGGAATTATTAACCATTACTTATAACTTAATGTTGATAGATGAGTGAATACAAGCTGAAGGGAAATCTCGGACAGAACCGACAACTATGAGACAAATTAATTCTGCATAGTTACGTAGTAGTGTGGTTAAAAAATTATTTTTAATTCGTAAAGTTATTCATTGGTTTATTTAAGCAAATCTTATTTACTATACGAATAATCCAACTTCATGAATACATACCACATAATTAATAATTACAAACTAGTCAATTTCAGTCACTAAGCCGTGAAGTTTAAGCAGTAATTCATAAAATGGTTTGTATATACTTATATTACACATGATAGTATAGTTTAAATGTACACTTATTATAACTATAGATTTCTAAAAACGTAGAGGTTATTAGAACGTGATAAACCATTTCATGTTTTAATTCTGTGCGATTTTAGTTGATTGGTACATCCGTTTTCAATTCAATGTGTTATTTGTTCATCATAATATATGTTTTATTCGGTATAATAGTTCGTGTATTAATGTAGTGTACAGCTTATTCAATATAAAATAAAGTATACATTTTGTATTGATTCTGTGTTAATCCTTTTTGTATTTTCCCTATTTCGGTCATGTGTTATTGATCGAATACGATTAAAACTAATACATAAATAGGTGCATTTAGTTTAAGTGGTTATTGTGTTTCGGAAGAATGATTACAATTTCTACCCCTCCTCACCATTCTTTTTATTCTTTCCTTAGATTTTACAAATCTTTTAGTTTTTCCTGTTCCAAGTTTCGATTTCCGTGATTATATCCTAAATGCCCTTGTACGGCAGAGGAGGGTAGGAAAGTTCGCTCTGCCTTTCGAAATGTTCTCAAATAGCCACACGTACATAGCCACCGTGAAGGAAGTTCTACTTACTTCCTTCTCGCAGCAACAATTAAGTTTCAAATGTTACACAGAAGCTTAAAGAGGAAGAGATTTTGAAAATACAAATATATTTTTATGTGATAAGATGTACACGTATTTAATTAGTTTATTTAGTGAATGAAAATGTTAGCTTCAACGGTATCCAAAGGTCATCTCAAATTTTTTTCCAGATTAGTTTGAGTAACTTATAAATGATATTTAAGTATTCTTGTGATCTAAAGGAATTTATTAATATAACTAGTAGTGTTTCGTATAACTCGATAACTTTAACTTCCTAAAGATACCAGATCCGGTTTAACCACTATCCACATTGTTAAGCAACACATGTATTCGCTCCAGGATTACTGCTGCTCTGAATTCCATATAAAGGAGGAGGGTCGTGCATGGACTTAGCAACCGCACCCCGTAGAAAATAACCTTGCTAAAACACGCTAGTCAGAAAAAAATTAGACTCTGACTTGTGAGTTGAAGAATCTTTATTTGGAAGAGTTATGACGGCTCATTGAGAAAGCCGAGATCCTTTGGTAATCCCGAAGCTGATGCCCCTTCATATAACCACTGCAGCAATTAATGTAGGTACATGAAATGTTCAAACAATCTAGGAGACCGGGAGGACCAGTCAAATAGCAACAAAAATGAGATACAACTTGCGGTTCTCGAAATCAGTGAAACCCATTAGACACAAGCTGGACAGAAAAGGATAGATTCGGTAGAGATGCCGCTGTACTCTGGTCATGAAGAAGAAAATGATCCTCACACTCAAGAAGTTGCTCTGATGCTATCCAAAGAAGCACAAAAGGCACTTATTGGGTGGGAATCTCATGGACCCAGGATCATCATAGCATCCTTCAAAACAATGAAAGAAGGCATTACAATGAATGTTATTTAATGTTATGGAAAAGTGCTCATGAAAGGACCTGATCATCCAAATGGAAGACCTAGACGCCAAAGTCGGAATGGACAACGCCGGATATGAGGATATCATGGGACGGTATAGACTGGAAGAGAGAAACGAAAATAGGGAACGATTTTCAAATTTATATGCATACAACAAAATGGTTATAGGTAGCACAATATTACCACATAAACGTATACACAAAGCTACATGGGTCTCATCGGATCACACCACACTGAACCAGATCGAGAATATTTACGTCACTAAAGCATTCACAATGTCAATGGAAGACGTGAGGACGAAGAGAGGAGCTGACACAACTTCACATTACCACTTGGTTGTGGCCAAAATGAAACTGAAGCTAAAGAATCATTGGACAACTAGTTAAACAGCATTACAAAGATTCAACTCAGCTTACATTCGAGATACTGACAAACTCAACTAATTCAAGATAGTTCACAACAACATGTATGAAGCCTTACTAGATCTACTCAAAGAAAAAGAAACTACTATGAAAGACAATTGGAAAGGAATCAAAAAAGCAATTACAATGAGAAAAGAATTTTAAAAACATCTACTATTTACAAAATAATTATAATATGGATTTCTTAAAGATATTTTAATTAGATTTTATCTATTAGTGAATTCTTCTCAAGTATTCATTAACATATAAATCAATTATATATATAAATTGATAGATGTGAATGAACTTAAGATTCCATTCAATGATTCAGGTTCTATTAAACAATTCAAAAATAGTTACTTCTTTTTCTTTTTAGAAGAATCATTTATTATGTAATTAATAAATGTCAATCAATTAATATACATTATATTAGTGAAAAATGTTTCCAAAAAATAAAAAAAAATAAAAATAATTTTTTATATTTTTAGGGAAAAATAATTTACTTTTTGTCATTTATTTTTCAAGGTCAAATATTTATAATTTGATACTTCTTTTATTCAATTCTATTTATTGTTTAATTAGTTTAAATAATCAATAGAAAATGGTAGAAAGTATATTTTATCTATAGAAGTAATGGCGAGACTATAATTTATGGATCTTGAGAAATATTAGCGAATCAGCAAACAGTAAAAATATATTATATAAAACCAAAGAAATAAAGTTGGCACACTTCTTATATGTGGTTCAAAAACTTGTCAAGATTAGAAAGATGTTCAGAGGTTCTAAAATCGTAATGCATGCAGTAGAGGAAATAATCCATACGACTACAGAATAGTCGCTCTCTGGATCCATGATAAAGTCTCAAAAACTCTTTCAGCCTCGACCACATAGCTTCAATATTGTTTGTGTGTACTCCGGTTGTTAAGTACACAAAATGCCACTTGTGGATAACAATACCATACACATAACCAAGCGTATGTAGGAGTCTGTACGCTCTCCGATCATCCGTATATGTTGTAGTACCTGGCTACAGCCAGTGTTATTGGTGCTTTTATTATCCAGTTCGTAATAATCGTCATAATTTGTCTTAGTTAGGAATTATATTTAGGGTTTTCATCACAAACTGACATTAGCTATAATGCCAGAAATCTATCTAGCCAAATGGATGAATAGCGTTCACACCAAAATCTGAGATCTGTTATCTTATACCTGATTGATTCGTCCACAAATTATAGTCTTGCCGTTTTATTTGTTATAGCCGCTCAGCTATCACGTTCTATACAAAATTCCTTGTGAACCGATAGTACGTTAGTATTAAGCACTGAAGTTGGCGCCGTGACCTTGAAATCTCTCAAACGCTTCTGATTGGCCCGTCCATAAATTAGAGTCTCGCCGAAGTAATAATATTGTTTACAGAGAAAAAATCTACGTTTTAAATATAAAGAAAAAGGGTTTAATCTAGATTATTTATATTAAAGTTCGTTTTTATTTCGTACATGTATTAGCTGTAAAAGCATTGGAGAAAATAAAAAAAAAGAAAAAGTAAAACATGTTTTACGCTAAATTAGTACATGTCAATAGTACACATATATAATATGATTTTCAATGGTTTTCTAGTTGTTGTTAATTTAGAATATGTTGATCACTAATTGATTACATAATATCAGAAGTTTTTTGTGGAGATTGTAGTAATTTCAATAGTTGAGATCATGAGTCACTTGAAGCTAGACTGCCATGGAAAACCTGAAAGCATTGGATGGCTGTTTCGTTTTCGTATGGGACTCAGCAGTGAGCATCCATGCTCTTACCTCACAAGATTCAACCTATTAGTCTCGCGCGCGAGCGCTTAAACTCTAGACCACTGAGCCGGCATCCAATGGTGTTAATGTCTAACTTTAACCAATCCATGGAGTTGAGTCATCGTCCATCATTGTCTTCAGTGAGTTACTATCTCACAACAGACCCGGTTGAACTCCACTGGTCACTGCTTCTCAGTAGAACTCCAGGAAATACCTCTTGAATGCAGTAACTAGTGGGCACTGATGAGGAGTCTCGCAATAGGGTGAAACGGCCGTCGAGTTCTTTCAGGTTTTCCATGGTGGTCCAGCTTCAATTGACTCATGATCTCAAAAATGATTACATAATAGTTAAGCCTTCTTTCTTTAACTTTTACTACTGATTAAGAACAATATGCTCCATGATTTATTAATTAACTTTGTTTTAGAAAGAGAGTGACTAGTTTCGTAAGTTCACAATTAATGATGAGTATACTACTTAAAATGCCAATCGTTTACCTTTACAGTTAAAAGTAGTTATTTATATGGAATGTAAATACTTTTTAAAACAGCTTTGTTTCATAAGCTTACTATAATTTAAAAACTGTGTAACAGTTTCCGAAACGATAATGTGGTCGTCATAATGTCTTAAGGTTTCAGGTTTGAAACATAGATAGGTTAACGACTTTTATACTGGTGAATAACGTTAAATTATTCTGAATAGAAATTGGTACCATGATAGCAACTATCTTACAACCAATTTCGATTATGGGTATTTTGAATAAACCCTTTTATTAACTTATTTAACAATGTTATTCGAATAGTAACAATTCGCTTAATTTTTGTAGGGTTATGATCAGTAGATCACATGACAGACTCTAGCTTAATATCACTCGATGATTCATTCTCCCCCTCATGTATATATGTACTCGAATCATACTATTAGCTTTTGCTTTGCCTTGATTGCGCCCTTATGCAATTTGACTATAAATTTGTCTATGCAATTGCTCACATTTACTTATACTCATTCGCCTCTCCGCTTTAGATTTGCTCGATGTGCTTATAGATTTGTGATCTGCGCTATCCACCAGTAAGCTGTAGTTGACGCTTCTCATTTTCTTCTGATTTAAAACATAGTTAATGTTTATGTAATAACGGTTACGAGGGTGATTAGTTAACGAAGCAAAGCCACTAAACCTTTCATACAACAAAGACCCTTTGCGATTCCGTAATTCAGTTACTAACGCTCTAAAGGCCATAACACATATTAGAGTTTTGCTTTAATGAATACAACAATGCTAAGATACAGGTTATTTAGCTGACCAGTTACGTTTCACTTTGCAAATCACCCGATGACTATCCACGTATTTACATAGCCTTTTTAAATCTATTGAAGAGGAAAGTAATACTACAGAATAGTTATAAATCTGAAAAAACACGCATATTTAATAAATGGTGAAAACGAGACTAAAAGAGATAAAGGAAGAGAAAAAACTGAGCAATTAATCATTGCACACAAAATTAGGGTCTGTTATCTAATCGATTTTAACTTATTATGAATAGGGTTAGCACAATGTTTACTGATTTGAAATATTTTATCTACCTTAAAATAGACTCGAATATAAGATGTTACAATATACAAAATTACCATTGCGTTTGTTGATCAAAAAGCATTTACCCTATGTTTCTTCACTAATTCATGTCCACTGGATTCAAAAAAAGGTATTGTTAAAACTTTTAATAGCTTGATTTTAATTCATTTAATACATACAGCCGATACAGAGCAATCATTTACAATAATGTATCGTGTTTTAACAGCAATCTACCTGAATCCATCAGACGACTGAAGAAACAGCTCTTAGTACTAGAAATGCGGAGCTTTGGGTACAGAAGAAATATGCGCAACCATTCCTTTTACCTTTGCCAACTTCTTGTGTGATTATTTAGTAATTTGACGATATGGTGACGTAATTCGATTGATATTCATACCACCTCCCTCTTTCCATTTTCATAGCTTAAACTTACGCTAATCACGCATATTATTATTAGCACTATTTTTATTATTAATATTATAACACTTGCAAATTCGCTATGAGGAATCGATTCAGCATCCATCCCCTGTTTACTAAATCATACCTAATTCATATTATTTTACGTATTACGTGATTTCTGACTTGTAATTAGATTATCTCCCTCACCCCATGTCAACGATATTTATTCTGATCATAAAGCTCACACTTTCATTTGACATATAAACTTATTCAAGTCAACACTTCATACTAGTCATCTTGACATTAACGATTTTTATCCTAAATCTATAGGCTATGATTTTAAACGATATATTTTGTCTTAAACGTGGTGGCTGACATTATTACCATGGTTATTGTGAATCCTGACCCCTATTAATAAAAACTTAGGGGTACAATTGTAAATATTCAGTAATAAGCGATTGGTTAACCTGTATTTTAAACTATGTGCTGGTCGACATTCATTTCCCGGCAAATATAAATCGCTAGCACCCCTTTTAAAAAATGGTAGGGTGTGAATTGAAAATTTAGGTATCTGTGATTGGTGTACTTGTTTTGCAAGTGTATACTCAAGTGAAAATGAACAAAAAATTTGTCTACTTTAATAATTTTGTAATTAGTCGTAAACTCTTGATCTTTGCAATCTGATTAGTTGAAATCGAAATAGGATCAAGTGCTTTGATTGAAAGTCAGAAATTGCATTTTTACATTTGAAATGTAATAATAATGAATAATTGTTTTTGTGTAATGGTAGTCTTAAAAACCATCTAGACTTTTCAAGAAGAAAACACCAACTGAAATCGTAGTGTTAGTGAATGTGTATTGAGATAAATGTTTGATATGCGATCAAGTGATTTAATGTCAACCTTCAATTGAAGTTGTTAGTTATGTTGCCACATACTGATATGTATAACGTTAAGAGAAAGTTTAGGGAGAAAGAGGAACTGAAACCGGTTTGATTATTTGATAACAGTGATTGATGAATTATGTTGGTAGTCTAATGTTGAGTACCCAATTAATAAACACCAGATATCAGCAGCGGTTTAACAGCTTCGAGCTCACCTTCCGTTAACCTACGCAACCATGAATTACCTTCGTACCTCAGGGAACTGCACTCGTGATTGTGATGCACATTCCCACGTACGACAGTCCAGTAGCCGTCTACAATCTTACAAAATATGAAAGCCGGACATTGGGTGTTCATTGAAGCGCTTCGTGAAACAAATTATAATAACATAAACCAAATTACCTCCTCCGTCTAATACGCTGTGACGAACCGCTAGATCTTATACGCACGTTTCACCAACACACAAATTTTATATAAGAATTTTGATCTCGACTAATATGCGAATCTCGCACAACGTAATGACTGTAACTCGATCTTTCATAATTGATGATAGCCGTCTTCAACGCTTCAACCGATGGAAACGCAACCAGAAACAAGGTTGTTAAAAACACTTCATCCAGTTCCGTTATGTGAGAAACAACAGCGCTTGTACTTGGAACGTTACTGTCCTCCATAATGACGATTAAAATGTACATCGTCTACAAGTACTGATGATTTATAACAATTTTCAAGGTATAACTAACCAATTACATCGAAGTTTTAAAACTACCCATTTGATTGGACGAAACAGGGGATGAAAAATATTGTAATTTGGGGGTGGAAATAATTTTTCCGGGGGATGGGGGACAATTAAAAAAAACTGCCGGTGGGATAAGATAATTCCAATGTGCTCATGTAATAAGGAACACAGTTTTCGTTACTCGTAATAATTTTTTAATCGACTGTCAATGGTTCATTACTGTAATCTGATTAGTTGAGACTTAACTAGCATAAACTGTTTTGATTGGATGTCAAAATTTACATTTTTACATTAGGGCATTTCTACTTTAAAAAAAAGACTGTCGGAAGGTTTCAGTGTCGTGAAATATTATCATCGTAGCTTAAGAAAAACGTCACGTAAATTATATTTAAATAATTATAAAGATCATTCTGGTGTAAATATTGTTCAAACCTAGCCACCTTTTTTGATTATTAATTTAGATATATAATTGTAGAATCTGAAGAGAATTTATTGAAAAAATATTCTTCGTAAGGATTTTGTCTCTTTGACTAATATCAATCGATGCATGTATGTGCTTGGTCCTACGTTGTAACTGACTGACTGATCAATGGAAATTGTTTTAGAAGACAACGATAATATTGTCAAGTATTTCTACCCACCTAGCTATTTTTGTAATTGTAGTAGTATGTATGCTATGGTGTATGGTATGTGATGGAAATTTATACAATGTGCTGAAAAATTTCGTATTGTTCATGTTTCTTTTTAATTTTTCGTACTAGCTAACTTTTTGATTTTCATCACTTACAAAGGCCACTGTTAGATGTAATTCCTTTGTTTTTTTCAGATGGTAAATAGTATACGAATAGTTTTAGCTAACTTAAAATGAAAAGGCGATATAGCATTCTTAAACTAAAAAAAAACGTAAAACCTATAGATTTATCCAAACCTTCAAGTATATTGGTTTAAACAATTCAAATATTAAATGATTCTCAATGTTTATATTACAGATGGACTTATCTGTTCTATTAATCTAAGTAAATAATAACTAGTAGAATTATGAAACCGAACTGGTTCAATTGACATTTGACAACATATATCATCTGTAACAGATTTAAGATATATGGTTGCTCAATAAAGTAACAAATTTTTTATCTGGCCATAATTATCTGATTTAAAATACATTTCACTTATTATTATACAAGCAGTTTTGAATTTTGGCATACACATTATCGAATAAATAAATCTAACGGAGAAATTCTGTATCTGAATAGATTGAAACAACTGAGACTAGTGGATGAAGATTAATTTGTATTGTTCATTCCATTTGTTGATATTTTATCATTACTTTTGTTGTTGGTCTCCTTTTAAAGTATGATGATTTATAATCTGTCATTGTTATGACTGGCTGGAATCACTTATTACTTATTATCAGTATAGGGGTTGTGGAGATTGTTAAGTTTTGATTGAGATCATGAAACGATTGATGGTTGTGCAACTTCGTGGATTAGTTGAGGCTAGACATTAACACCGTTGGATGCCGGCTCAGTGGTCCGGTAGGTTAAGCGTTCGCGCGAGAGCCCTGGGTTCGAATCCCGCGAGCGGGATCGTGGATGCCCAGTGCTGAGGAGTCCCACGATAGGACGAAACGGCCGTCCAGTGCTTCCAGGTTTTCAATGGTGGTCTGACATCAATCGTTTCATGATCTCAATCAAAACTTATGGTTATATAAGGAAGAACCACTGTAATTTTCATGATGCGAAATAAAAACACCAAGACTAGTAGAAATGATGATTTATTATACATAAAACACGACAACCCTAATCGAAAATGAACTCATTTATATATTGATTGTATACCCATTTTGATTAATGATTAAGATGAAATCACATATATGAAAAATACCCAGAGTTATAATTAAGTCACATGCTGCATGTCATGCTGAACATAGTTCAGGTCAATTGAATATAACAATATCGTATGTTATACGGGAAAACAAAACCAAATACTACACTGAGTAATGATCAAATCTAATCAGAAGGGGTTTTGTGAAGATTGTAGCAATTTTCAGTAATTGAGATCATGAGTCAATTACTGAAAATAATCACATTGAATTAAAACGGAACAAAAATCACAATGAGTAAAAGAATGTAATTTTGTGTTTTAATCCCGTCATATCAGCTCCTTTTTTTTGTAATGAATTACGTAGGAATACGTTTTCTGTGGAGAGCCTATTCGAAAGGTTGTTGTACGTTTTCGTACTGGCTGGGATCTCGTCCGGTCATGCTGCAGCTTTCAGATGGTTTTTGGCTTCATTTGAAAAAAGAAAATCTATTTAACCATCTGATTTCTTGCTATGTTCATTTGTTCAATGCATATATCATTCTTCCTCCACCACGAAACAATGTTAGATCTTCACATACACACATTACAAATAATGTGACTTTATTAATCTGAACTGTCTCAATACTACTTACGCTTTTGTTATATGAAAGTATTAGGGGTGTGTGGGTATACATAAAGATTGAAGGATCCTGTTGTATGATATTGACCTGTATGGGTAATAGCATAAATGATGATTTTTCCATCTTTCATACGAAAAAATACGATGCCGTTATTCCATTCACAATACGAATAGCCACATTTTACATTTCGACTTGTCAGTAATAATGCATGTGATTCATCTTGGCTTGCTTTTTCTCCAAAGCACTTGAACGGGACATTTATATGTGCTTCACAATAATTCGGATCAGTGGGTGGCTGCAATCTACATACAGGTATATTGCGATTGTACTGACTTTGATTTGTTGAAATAAGGTTTACCTTTTTGTATATGACATTCACTTTGTTCAAATAAACAAGACAGATATCATCAGATTTGTAGATAGCTATAACAAATCCTGAAACTTGATGACTTATCATACAGTTTTCCAGAAACGCTGAATGCTTTATGCAATTTGATCATATTTAAAATTTTTGGTGAGGTGAAATTGACACGCTTTTTATCTTCGTTTGACCTCAGATTCCTGAGATTAGTATGAACTTTTGAGCCAGTGTCAGGTTCAGCCGCTTTCATTATAAATAAATCTTCAGTTCTACCATCGCAGGCACTGAGCTTTACCCTGAATTTCGAACTGTCAGACTTGGAAACTAAATTTAAATTTTCCCACTGTGTGAACGACATCACTCCTGGGTATCCTGGTTTCAGGACTGCTTCGCAAACACTTGTTATATCAAATGACTCATCATAGCAGTGAGTAGGGATTCTATGTGACACATATGAAGTATGAGAGCAACCAACATTTGAATTGTGACTCATTTAAAACATATTTCTCACACTGACTAGGAATGAACGGATATTGGGGTAAGTCGAACTGGCAACTGGCAATATATCACTGGTATTTACATTGTCATTCACTAATTCTCACATCAAAATTGACCCATACTGATCATAATTAATTTCAATGAATTTATTCTATTCAATGTCAAATAAATTATTCAACTGGTTATTTATTTACAGTTGACTGACTCAATCATTATCTCATGTAAATTAGAAAAATATCTATTCAGTAGGTTTTTTAGTAATAATAATAATAGTAATGATAATGATAATAATAATAATAATAATAATAATAATAATAATTGATCGATACAATTTGGAAATAAGTATTCTCTGAGAATTAGAACTTCACTTGTCAAATAATACGCATCAATGTTGTACATTAATTGATACATTTTAGTATAACAATGAAAAATTGTACCAGGAATGATGAAAAATATTTGTGATTATCAGAAAAATAATACTGTATTATACAACCTGGTTATTAGTAATTTAGGAATATATATAAATTACTTGCAGATTGAATTCAAAGCTGATTTCGAAGATGCCATGTAGAAAATGAAGTCAGTCATATAAGAATTCGACTAATCACAACAACTACATTTATTTATACGTTTTACAGTTGAATAAGTGTCTAATTAAGATCAAATTGTTTATAGAAATTATGGTGAATTAAATGAAATTAAAAATTTCATATTGTCTATTTTCACTTTCAGTCCCCCTACTCATCGGTTGAATTCATTGGCTTCAGCAACAAGTTTTCAGCTTTAATGATATTTATACTTTTATTTCTAATAAGTTCTTTCATTATTATAACTCATGGATAGTATATTTGTGATAGTTTAATCACCTAATCCATTGTAGATTAAGCATTATAAACATTGCTTCACTTCCGCTATTAAACTCCACTCCTGACAAGAAGTGTGATTGCTAATGATTGTTTTAAGAGTATTATTTATGGTATCACATCTTTGACAACTGTTAGAATATATTTCTTTGAATATATTTCATTTGAAATAAATATTAGTCGATTGAATTTGAGTTAAAAATTTTCCATTCATCACTTTTGATCTGTCCTAATACCACTGAACTTACTTAACGCCAACCACAAATAGCAGATGGAAATGGCATCTAGAAATAAGAAGTGTACATGAGATCTTTTCCATTGAAAAATGTAGTCAGGTGAAATAAATAATTTTCAAGACTTTTCAAATAATGCAACATAATTCATCAAGGCATCGCTTACTTTCAGCTGTACAAAATTTATTAGCTTAGATGCATCCATAGTAAACTAATTAATCAATAAAATTTATTTTTACTATTTATAGACGTTGGGACGAAGCTAGAACAATAATATTGATGATCAACAGATCAATTAATAATTGTGAAGATATCACCATGGATTTTTGAAGATAATTTGGTATGATGAGAAAGAGTTAATTATCCTATCATGAAATAAATATAACACCATATAACTACAGTGACATTTGGAATACTTACTCATTCTAATATAGTTTGTATTGGTAGTGTGAATCAATGAAGACTGATTCTTTTACGCGTGTTTACAGTCAGTTCTCAGGCTACCAGTAATGCGACAAATAATTGGGACTATTGGAGAATGTCAATATATAAATAAATTAGAATGTGACCAATCAATTGATATCTATCAACTTCACAAACTGTTCATTTAGCTTTCATGTGTCTTCATTGGCTGATAAGTGGAATAATCGATGTTGTAAGGTTATTTAGACAGTCTCTGTAAGTCAATAGTTTACTGCGATTCCTCCCATTCCTTTCTCTACATAATATCAAATATTGGTTCATGTTATCTGTTAAGAACAAACTATCTTACGGTTTTTACTACCTGTTTTCAATATTACAAACAATAAGGACAGTAATCAATAAAAAATACTATTTATTCTCTCTCTATTCTTTCCTCTTGATATTCATAAGCATATATGCATATATACATAATGTGTTGGATGTGTTGATTGTAAAAAAATAACACAACAAGTTTTGAAAAAAAAACTAGCTACTAATTAGTAAAGTTGAAATCATCAAATATATGAGAAATATTTTTAAAAAATAAACATGTATATCGTTTGTATGTACCTTATTATATGCTTTATATGCTACAATAAGAAATAACACAATATATCTGTAAACAATCAAATGGTAATAATTTTATTAGTTGTAAACAAACAAACAAAAATGGATTGTGTATATGTTGTAAATTATGTAACTGAAGTATGAAATAAAATAAAATACAATTTAATAAGAAAACAATTTATAGTTTTAGAAAAAAATGAAACTGCTACAGATGTGATCTAGAAAGGGAAAGGGATAGGTTAACAAGGATAGAAACCAAAATAAGAAAAGAAATCAATAATTATTAACCTAAACAAGAAATATATGAAATCATTTATTGATTCTCTGTTATCTTTGTTTATATTCTTACTAATAAAAATGTGCTATCATACTTGTGTATATATGTACATGTAAATACGTTCTATGTGTATACATGCACAATGGTGCATCATTTCATTATTATGAAAGTTGTATATTAGTAGAAATAAAGATAGCCAATAGTCTATTATTAAAAAAAATATACCATTTATTGAAAAATTGAAAATGATAGTGATAATGATGATTTAATTTGAAAAATAAACATGTAAACATGTAATTCATCTACGAAAGATTAAACATTCACAGTATGTTTATACAATTTGATAATGATTAATAATTAATTAGGCTTTATAATTTTGTTTTAATAAATAATCCATATACCTACTTAAGTGATAAAATCAATTCTTGTTCAAATACAAAAAGGCAAACATTGAATAATTTAAAGATTAATAAATAGAACAAAAATAATTGTAAATTCTATTTTGTTATTAGAAAAACACTACTTCAATATACTTTAATGGTATCAATTAATATGATGTGTCTAATTAAAGAATATTAGTATTCATTTGAAAAATGTTCATTTATGCGCAAAATATAAATGATTGAAAGAAACTAACCCGAAAAAACACACATATACATAAAAACAAAAAAAATTATTAGATCATAAAAGTTTCTGTTAATAGAATAAGTAATGTATTAATATATGTTAACGTATAAAAAGGAGTTAACGAAAGACTAATTTTATTTCGACTACTAACTAACCAATCAATCAATTTGTTCTATTGTATAACATTTTAATTGAGCAGTAAGGATTTACATAATATTCAGTTGTTTATACACATCAAATTATTATGCTGTAGAAAAGAAAAGAAATGAAAAGAAATATCAGTAAATATGAATAACAGAAGAGGGTTTTGCGAATATTATAGTAATTTTTAATAGTTGAGATCATGGGTCAATTAAAACTAGACCACTATGGAAAACCTGGAAGCGCTGAATGAAACGGCCGTCCAGTACTTCTAGGTTTTCCATGGTGGTCTAGTTTCAATTGACCCATGATCTCAACCATTGAAATATAAATAGCTTTGAAATACATATGTATAAACTACTTCTTGTATTTTAACAGATATATCGAGAAAAAATACACAAAAAATTATATTTAATAAAGTACTTCTAATTAAAAAGAAATAAAACATTATAAACTAACTAGTAACAATTTTGATTGTTAAACACTAATAAGAAATATGAATATGAAAAAAAAATTGACGCAATACAAAAGCGACAACTGAATACAAATTTATTTGTAGAAAAAGAGATGAAATATTTTTCCAAAGATATGGGAGAATTCAATTAAAGAAGAATGATCAATTTTCCAGGCACAGATTAAGTACCATTACCACCGTTCGTTGACATTTCAAATGTGTATTAAACTACTAATAAGTAGTTAAAAATCTAAGATAGAAAATAGGTAAGTCTGAAACAATGAAATATATATAACACGAGGGCTCTCGTTATCTAAGTTTCTCAAAATATTGTTACTGATATTGCTTCGATATGAATTATGTCGTAAGTAGAAGAAAAAATAATCTATGAACTATAATGAATTCATATCTTCATGGTTCAGCTGTTCTCCCTACCCGATTTAAAACCAAGTTTTTAAATCTCTAATATCCATAAAAACGAACAGAATGTCGTTTTATAACAAAAATAGAAATGTGACGTACCTTCGTCACTTCGGTAATTCAACAATATCCAAGTGTAACATATTCAGTTTCTCAATAAACACTCACCATTTTAATTTTTCCTACTTTATAATAGCTTGATAAAATCACGTTCTTGTTTATTCTTCATCTTTAATTTCATCAAGTAAAAACTAAGTCACCAAACTTTTCATCCATATGAGCTTTGAAATTTGATAAAATTTTAAATTATTGGTCAACTTCTTTTGGAATTTTTAAGTACCTTAATAATGACGTTATACCAACCCATTTTTCAACAAACTACTGAATATGTTAAATAACTAACATTATCGAAAATAAAATTCCCTTCATTGATTTATCTTTGGTTTTTTTCTAACGCTATAATGTTTATTACTTACTGATCCTAATTAACTCTTAAAAGTGAACGTTTAAGTAAGTGAACTAGTTTTTAAGAAACGACATGTTACCTGAATATTTGAGTGAATGAAAGTGATTGCACAACAAGGAAGATGATATTTGAAGTATTGATCAAGAAACTTGAGAATAAAAAATTTTTTCTGACATTATCAATGTATGTTTTCTACCATAATAATAGAAAACCAGTGAAGATAATGCGAAATGATCTGGTCGCTTCGATAAGTTAGTAGTTCAGAATAAAAACACCCAATCCAAATCAATCAATAAATGTCTTAGAGTTTATGTTTACAGACAAATTGAATTTTATTCTCTCGAAACTTTATATTAATGTTTCATTTCCTTCATTTATCATACAGTAAACTAAAAGTTAATTCTCTTCTTTTCCAAGTTTTTCTTTACCTAAGGTCATCCATTTTTTATCATTTTGCGAATCTCATTATTATTTTTTTAGTAAATAAACAACTATTTAAATTTGTTCTCTTAACTTCAGTTTATACTTTATCCATATAATGATCAATAAAATGGGTAACACCAGTTTTATTGATTTTCCTCGCTTATTTATAAGCAAATCGATTTGTTAATGATATATTTTCAACATTTTACTATTCAGATTAAGTAATTATCCGAATCAGTCAGAATGTATTAAAAAAATATGCAGTTATTTGTACTGTTAAGGATAATTGTGATTGACTTATGTAAATAAATTATAAAAATGAAACATTGAATCATAATTAATTAATGTCGAAAACCAGCGTCAAATTATCCACAATGACCCGAGTATTTTTAAATTTATTTATAATTATGTGTCAGGATTTACAGTTAAACAATCACTATACAGTGACCAAAACCGTGTTTGTCTAGTTCTTTACTGCAGATCTAATTTCATAGATCAAGTTATAGAGTAGTCCAAGTGACCCGGCATTTTGTAAACTTCCCTGAGATGCAAGTTGTTTGGAAGCAGTCATCAGG
The DNA here is from genome assembly GCA_946903255.1 of Schistosoma spindalis. Taxonomy (NCBI): domain Eukaryota; kingdom Metazoa; phylum Platyhelminthes; class Trematoda; order Strigeidida; family Schistosomatidae; genus Schistosoma; species Schistosoma spindalis. The sequence continues at coordinate 24,315,375 of OX336420.1, read as the reverse complement.
AAACTCTGGACCTAGGTTTTATGCTAGATGAAACTCATCACGAAGGAGGAAACTGATGCTCTTTGGAGGATTTGAAACTGCATTATTCAACTCCGCAGTTTGAGACAATACCACTGAGCCATTCGGACAGCGAATAGAATCTCATAGGACTAAGGTATTTACAATTGATTGTTTGCTGAAAGGTGATCAATTGTATGCTTATTTAACCTTGAAGCTCAATGATAACACCTCAGACTTTAAAGTTGGGCCACTTGTATTCCAATCTTACATGATGCATTAGTCCCTCAAAGACTGCGGTTACGCCTTGATGAAAGGTGTCTGTTAACATAAAAATCAGATCAAACAGGATTTCCTATGGACTACCTTCAACGATCTAAAATATTATTCAATGACGACCGCATAAAATTATACAAAAACTCACGAAGAAATAAATCCAGTTCCCAGATGAAATAATTATCAAACTATCCACCCTTTGCTCCATCCATTATGTCAGTTTTGATGATAACTAAGTATGTATGTATGTACGTATGTATGTTGTGTGCGTGCATGTATGCATGTATGTGTATTTATACTGTTCATTATAGACTCGTATTTATAATGTCAGCTGTAAGAGTAGATAGTGGATTCAGAGCTATAAGCCCTAATTAAAACAGTTGTTTTGAGTTCTAGACGTTTTTCAGTTGTAGATATACGGCTCTTGATTTGCCGATCCGCGCCTTCACATCCGCATCGGACCCGCCGTGTTCACCAATGATACTGCCCAGATATGTAAAGGTTATTACATCTATCCATGACATCCAGCTGCGTTCTAGTTGTTCACTGTATCCCGTGCTTCCCCTCAGATGTTGAAGTCTTCATAATCCAGTCGATAACCAGGAGAAAGAGAAGGAGTGAGAGTAAGCAACGTTGCCTGACACCGATATTTGCTTCGAACGAGTCTGTCAACTGCCCTCCATGCACAATTTCGCAGTTTAATCCATCATGGGAATTCCGTATGATATTGACTGGCTTCTTAGGAACGCCGCAGTGCCGAAGAAGCTTCCACAGTGTTGTCCTGTTCATGCTATCAAATACTTTCTCGTAGTCAACCAAGTTGACGTAGAGTGATGAATCCCATTTAACTGATTATTCCACAATGATCCGTAGTGTTGCGATTTGGTCTGTACACGACCGATCCTTACGGAATCCAGTCTGTTAGTTTCGAAGTCGGGTGTCTACCGAATATATCATTCTGCTTAATACACCGTTAAAGACTTGACCTAGTGTTGAGGCAAGAATGGTTCCTCTGTAATTTCCACACTTACTGAGATCGCCTTTCTTTGGTATCTTCATCAGATTTCCTTCTTTTCAGTCTGTTGGTACTTGTTTTTCATCGCAAATCTTGATGAAGAGATTATCGAGTATCTTCGCAGTTACTGCTATATCTGCTTTCAGCGCTTCTGCTGTAATGTTGTCTGGTCCCACCGCTTTGCTGCTCTTGGTTTGTCTGATGGCCACCTATGACCAGTTTGTTGAAGGCACATAGGTTTGCAAATCAGGTTATCAGACATATCCGCTGCTAACTGAACTCTGACGAAGTTTTAATTACATCCAGCCATCGAGTACACTCTTACCTAGATTTCAAATGAATAAATCAATCAACCAATAAAAACCATCTATCTTTAGACTTAATACTACTAAATTGAATTCCATATAAATATAGACTATTTGTCAAGTGATATTTATGGTAGTCAATCAATAATGTTAGTCAAGTAAGCAAAGTAATGTTAAACCATCAACATTGTGTTATATATTTCGAGGTGAAAATCAAGAAGCACTCAAACTTTATTGTTTACTAATCCTTATCAGCAAAGTAAAATCTCATGATGTAGAAAATGGCATTTGTATTGTCTCTTGCAAAAAAAAATTACGAAGATAAAAAAGGCAACTTTTATAAAATGTTAACTGTCACAAGCAACCATGAAACAGTTCAACTTTACAAGTAATCAATATACACACATAATTGTACAAATATGCCGTTATTGTATATCAAACAATCTGCGTCAATTAACGTTTTTTTCAGTAGACTTGAAAACTAATGATGAAAATTAAGTTCATATGTAGAAAGCTATGATATGAAAGACAGGATCAATATTCATTAAAAGATGATTGATATATGTATAAACATTTTTTGTAACTTCTACAAAATAGTTGAAACTTTATTAACAAAATTCTGTGAAATCCACCAATTCTTTATATTATTCGTGTTATTATTGGAAATACAATAGAGCAATATATACCAAATATATTATAATAAATTTAATTTGAAATGAAAAAGTTTAACACTGAATAATGGCAGTTTGGTGAAGAAAATTCTGTTTTTGACAATGTTATTTACTAAAGCCGTATAACTACACAGATATATATGGGAGAATGTAAATCAGTCAATATCTCGATTGTTGAATATTTGATCATCTATCTCTACCAGAAACGGCACTTAAAATTACCCAAAAAGTCAAACGAACTGACTTCAAAGAAAAATGGGTAAACAAATTTATGCATAGCTGGGAATTTGACAATTTATCAACTTAAGTTTAATATTTGTATTCAGAAACGAAGTATCTAGTTCCTTATTTTACTATCATTTAAATTTATAAGTCGTTCTGATTAGTGTTCGTCTCTTTATCTTCTTTATATGAAGTCATAAACCGATCAATGTTAAACTACCATTGAAAACCTTGGAGCACTGAACGGCCGTTTCGTCCTAGTATGGGACTCCTCAGAATTGTGCAACCACGATCCTGTACACTGGACTCGAACCCAGCACCTTCAATCTCGCGCGCAAACGCTGAACCTCCAGACCACCCAGCCGATATTCAAACGTGTTAATATCTGACTCCAACCAATGCACGACCATCTTTCATTGTATTCGGTGGATAACTGCCTCATACTTGACAGTTGAATTCTATTGGTCACGGCTTCCAGATTTTCAATGTTGTCTTAACATTGATCGGTCCATGATTTAAATGAAATTCAACTATCTTCATTATCCTATACTGAAAATCAATATGTAATGGTTTGGTTGCTCCTGTTGCTGATATTCTTGACTGAATTTTAACCAATGTTAATTGGTATATGTGAACCTTGTGTGGATTGCCTCGATACAGACATTATTTAAAGAGAATAGATAGGATGAGGAAAGCAGTGGAATCCAACACATGAGTTTCGTCCCGTTTGGGACTCGTCGGCTGGACCCCCAGCCAATAACCTAATAAATCGTTATTTAATATCAGAATGGGTTTTGTGGAGACTTTAGTAATTTCAATAGTTGAGATTCTGAGTCAATTGAAGCTAGACCACCATGGAAAGCCTGGAAGCACTGGACAGCCATTTCGTCCTAATGTGGGACTTCTTAGCAGTGCGCATCCACGACCTCACCTCGCGGGTCTCGTGCCTGGCGCGAGACTGATAGGTCCTGGGTTCGAATCCAGCGAGGCGGGGTCGTGGATGCGCACTGCTGAGGAGTCCCATATTAGGACGAAACGGCCGTCCAATGTTACCACGTTATTTAATATTTTCATCCTAAAACTACCATCCATTATGAATAAATTAATGAGTGTTTATTTGTTTAATGGTTAAGTATATTTAGAAGAATAATATTAATGTTTGTTTCAATGAAGCTATATGTTGAAAAGGTTAACTCAAATAACATACATGTTGATCAACTTAAATGTTTGCATTATCTATTTCAAATTATGTAGTTGTTGCAATAAATTTACCTAATAGAAAGAAGTAATTTTATATGTGCATCATAAAATGTGTTCTCACGCCTTTGTAAAATGTTCATAACCTAACAGAAAAACATTCAAGGTACAAACAGAATTACCACAGTTATATAAACTTGAAAGAAATGCAAGGAGAACACAATGGAATTCAAGCATTAAATATCGTAGATGTTTACAACGTAAGATGATTAAAAGATAAGAAATGCTAAAATCATTTATATATATTTTTTTGTTGAATAATCCTAAGATATATGTTATTTTAGAACTTATAGCAATACTGTACATTTAGTCATGCGAACTATTAAATGTAATCAAAAGTACAGTATTAAATAAAATAGATTTTATTATCGTATTTTAAAATTTAATTTATTCGAAAGTTTTTATTTCCTAAAAACTCTTATCAGGAAAATATGTTTAATGTGTATGAAAATAATCATTTAACAGCTGATGATGATTGCTGATTTAAAACTGACACTTATGATAGAGTACATTCAATTTACATGATTTATGTTTAAACAAAGTACCCATATGAATTTATCAAATGTGTGATTTTAAAATTACCACTTTGAAAAGATGATGAAAGTAATTTTAACAATAGTATTTCCAGTAAATGAATAGATAACTAAAACATTAAGAAAATATGTAACACACAGTGTTAAATATATCAACAAAAAGAAACTAACCAATTCTGCCGTGTGTATTCTTTTATGGACTGATAATTTCGATGACTTCATTTTTCATTCTTTGTCCCGTGTTTACCGCTGATTAGCTGTGTAGTAGTTGATAAATTTTGATTAGATTCACTGTTAGAAACCAACGTAATAGGAATAGTATACTGTGACTCATTTTCATATTGAACAATTCCCATATGTGATGGATCCCTTATTACTACCTGATAATCATTAATCACAGTATTATTATTATTGTTAAGTGTATTAGACAATTCATTATCTGGTTGATTAGGTTCAACAAAACCTTGACTAATATGAGATACTGATGTATTTGAATGGCCTAATTCATTGATAGATGATAAATTATCATTTATTTTCAAAAATTGTTCAAATGCATTACAATTAGAATTAGTTACAGAATCACATGGATTATTTGATTTATTTTCGTTGTCAATGACATTTAATGTACATTGATCTACCGGTTGATGATCACAAATACCAAACTTTCTACCTGATGTTAAAATAGATTTCGGCGGTAATTTTTTTACCGGTGATGATGAATAATCTTTTATGATCTCCTGAGTCGGCTATAAAGAAACAGTAAGAATTGACTGATTAATTATAGTGAAGTACAAGGTTATGAACGGATCTAGTATTACCATTGATATATATGATAAAAAACAATAACGTCAACATGACTGATATATCTACCATTTTTATTTAATGAAATTCTACATGTGTTCTGAATTGCTGAAGATCAACAATGATTATAACTTTACTTTGGAGATAATCTAACTATTCAACCATTCAATGATTAAAATCTATCAAAACAAAGAATTCATTAATGCTAAGTAAAGGCGATTCGATGGAATGTTTTAAATTTCTTAAATAAGTATGAAAAGTACTAAACTAATGTTCAGTATTATTGCATTTTACTCAATCAAGAATTCTGAGATGCTCCGAACTGTGAATCATTTAATGATGATATAATGTTTAAATGTGAATTTCTCCTTTTAAACTAGTGGAAATGTTCGGAAAATTAATTATTTGTAAGGTTTAAAGATGTGTAAGAGTGATTTACTGTTTAATTTTAATTTAAACCATCAAGTAAATACCATAACTTGGTAAAAAAAATTGAATAATATTGACAAGTAGTTTAATTATGAAATGCTGGGTGAATAATTACATTATCATAAATCATCTGCTTAAATGACCTCATTAATAGTAATATTAACCATAATAGTAATAATAATAATAATAATTTCAAACCTAGGAAACACTTGTGATATGAAACGGGGGTCAGATTTCAATAAATTGAAAAGAATTCATACAGTAGTAAAATAAACACTGCTTTTCTCAAAAGAGACCAATTTAATTTCTGCTTGTACTAGTAGACCACTTTGAAAACTGATCACAATATTTCCATATTACAGATTCATTTTTACAGTTCTACTTGAAAATGGTACTAGTCAGTGTTTTTATGGTTTATATGATAGTTCATACGCGTTTCTATCAAAGTTTTGTCCTTACTTGGTTATCATTTGAAGAAAAACAAGCATATTTAGGTGATGAAATATCACCGTTGCTACAACTTTCATTCATTAAGAAAACACAAGTACTACCCAGTATTACATTCTTTGCTGTTTAACAAATTATAATATGAATAAATAAGTAACTGATATGTCTTTGAATTGAGTGAAAACTCTTTACAAACACCATTTTTCATCCATCTATTGTTCAAGTTAGCTTACTTAAGTTTAAACGATGTGTATGATCTGACTCTTTATATCGATATGAGCCAGGTTCAGTGAGTCTATACAAAAAAGAAAAACACTAGTCTAATTTTTCGATTACTCCTGTTGTGCTAGAAACAATAGTAGATTACAATAAACATATCTGAGGCTTTCAACTTATGTCACAAACATGATATTAGTCAGTGTTATTTTAGAACCTTTATGACGAATAGATAGGCTATTTCACAAAACAGTGGCTTTAAATTGTGTTTGAAAAAATATTTTCACAGAAGCTTTCATTGAATATTGCTGTAATAGATTCTGAAAGAAAATTATCTTTCAACCTAAGATTTTAGTGATTCGTGATAGGAATGATCATACAATGTATTATGATAAAATTAAGTTGCACAATAGCGAAGCAAACATTTTTACTTTTTATTTTTAGACATTTAATTAATGAATTGTAGGTTGTTTAAAACGAGTCCAGGGTTATAATTCACTTGATTAATAGATAGGTTACTTGGAAAACAAGCACTGAAAATCACAACATTCCTACAGAGCTGATTTTTCATTGGACAAAATACAAACTCTTATTATGATCAATGAGTTTTATTACAAATAACTAATGGAATTTTACCTCAATTAAGTGTAATTATGTTCAGTAAATAAACAGAATAATGAGGTATTCAATGTTCTGTAATTTTGTTTTTATAACCTTTAAAGCAGTATTGCTTACATAACCACTGTAAACTAGGTTACTGACTAACAAATATTTAATACTCATCGTTTTATTAAAAGTTTCAACGAAAAAACAAACAATAGTTACGTGATTTTTGGCAAAGTTACTTAGCAGACATCAGTGAAATCCAGGTCACGCATTTTTCCCAATTTGAGATTAGTCAGTTAGATTAATTACATATGATCATTGACCATGGTATATGCATAATGTTTATGAGTCAGTTTTTATTTTCAAAATTGAATATATTTATTCTACTTTATCACTAGTTCGTTATTGTGTAAAAACCCTTCAATTTAGTATGTGATAAGGATCAAACATTTTCATATCTAAACAAAAATATTGAACTTAAACTAGCCTTATGGATAAATACCAAACGAAAGTGCTGTGAATATTTATCTAATCAATATGTCTGGATCATCTCTTTAGTAGAGGTGTATTTTATTTAAACAGGGTAGAACATATTACCACAATAAAATAAGGTAACAAAGAAAGTTTTACCAATACTCAACATAGATTTCAGGTAAAGCCAAAGAAAAAACACCCTGAACAACTATAGTGGTGGTCGCTAAGTTAAATAAATGATCAGAAATCTATTAAGTCAACTGAAAATCGAATTGCTGGATTCTAACCTATCAGTCTAAAAATACTATGCTCCCTATGATATCAGAAACATTTAGGTTTCGTATAGCTTGAGAAAGTGAGTGTACACTGGCGAAGTATCCAGCTAACCCAAGTTTACGATAAAAACTATATTTATATTCAATGGAATATTCAGAAATCACCCAAGTTGTTGGCTACATTTCAAACCAGATTTGATAATCTAATGAAATACTAAAATATGAATATAGGTAAGCGAAGAAATATAATATCGTCATAAGATAAAAATCTTGAGATTTAATTGAGTTTTATGATTATAACACAGTGATGTACTTCTTTGTTTATGCTTAGTCTCAGTGAATATAAAATTTCCTAATATCTTAAATATCCGTCTCATGTTATTGTCAATTATTGAAGGTTTAATTATGAACTACAGGACAAAATGGTTATCCTTTTATAAGCTAAAATATTTTCCATTCTGTTTTAAATAACATGGAAACATTCGGTCTTTAAAACGAAGATTTTATACCGTGAATTAAATGAAAATTATGCAGTAATATATACCATAACTCACATCAAGCCTGCACTTTTCATAAGGTTCCCCAGGTTCATTATCTGTCTGGTGATTCAGTATAAGAACACGCCTTTCCCTTATATAAGGATGAGACTTAGAAGCAGTTGGTTGATTAGAATTCGATTTTACTGGTGAGATTTCATTTGATCTCTCTAATGAAGAATGCTCCTCTTGGGAATTAAACGAAGCTGACATTTGGTTAGATGTATTTGGAAGATTATTGTCATCTGTATCATCAGTAAATAAGGTAAATGTAGGTTTATTTTTGATTGGGTTATCAGAGATTTCATTGATTGACAACTCATAATTAGCGTCAAATGGATGATTACTATGTTTCGAATGAGACGAACTTTTTCTTAATGATCTCATATGTTTCCAAAATCGATGAAATGGATTTTCCTGTTTTTCCTCTTGTGAAAACAAATCGTTGTTTTCCATGGAGGTTTTAATTTCTGTTAAATAGTTCTCGTGCTCAGTTTCCTTAACATCATATGTTCTTCTAGATCTTAATGAGTCAGATGCTTGGAAATGACTGGGTTTATGTGGTGAATTAAATGATTTATCACGTGTAAAATCAGGTACACTTCTTCGGCCATCATCTGGAGAATATCCAACCGGTTTCCCTGAATATTTCGAGTGAACACTTGGTCGATCCAATTTCGAACTAAATACACTATGAGAATTAGAATTTCCAAATGTTGTTAATGATGATGTTCTCGGCGGCCGTTTAGGTAGGGGTGTAATAAATATATCACGAACAGCTCTAAATTGACCGCAATTATTCAAATGTTCATTCTCCAAACGAAAGAAATTCCATATAAAACGTCTTGAATGAAATCAATAAAGATACAATTGTGGTTTTAATGAGTTAAGAACGTTTAAGAAAGGGTTCCTGATAGTGAATTCATAAGTTCAGTTGATAACTATTTATTATTTTTAAATTGGCGATACAATTAGTTATATAGTTATTTATAATCTATTAGAAATTCTTATTATACACGTTACTTTGTTAAAAGCACATAAATACGATAAGATAGAACTTTATATTTTTTATAGCCCCGGCTCCCGAATGTAGTGTCGAATACAGAAAACCATTTGACTGGTGATAGACACTATTTTCTGTATCATAAGTAGAGGAATATAATGAAATGTGATAAACAGGATTCTTCATCTTCCTTGAAGTTTATCTATCATTCGACCGTGACTATTATAACTACTTTATTACGCTGACAAACATCACAATGTCCACAGTTAGCAACCATAGCTAGGGCCCTCAATTGTCGCCGTCTGTTTCATCAACCTCTCCTTCGGACTTGACACAACAACTCAAACCTTTAGTGACCTGATGTAATCGTTGAGCACTTCGAGAACAGATACTACTAGAAGAATTCCTGATTAGTGGAAATGAATGCTCCAAGACCGTAAGTATAAATAGTCTATACTTAAGAATTATAAGTATTTACAAACAACATAATATGAGATCCTTCAATGAATATGTGTGGAAAGAAGACATCTGCCCTGTGACCCTGACAATGATCATCAGAAGACTGTCTTACAGTGTATTTGGATGATAACAATCATATATTCAATACATAATTAACCCATTTACCTAAATCTAAGTAAGGGAAAATGGTTTTGGACCTTAGACTTGGTGGCTAAAAATCGGACAACTTAATCATTAGACCACTGCCCCTTGTACAATAAAGTACACTGTGTCTTTACAAACTGACATCACATCACTTCGTGATATATTTACATTATGATAAACATTCAGAAACCCTTTATTTGGCCTAATTGAGATAAAAACATCAGAACATCAATAAATGAATGATGCGTAGTCAAATGAAAAATAAAAAACTATTTGTTTCAACTGAGTCAACAATAAATAATGAAGTAGGTAGATTTTGTTTATCAGCATTTGACAAGTAACATTACCAATAGCTGTAAAATGTTATGTATATATACTGTTTACTTTTTTCTAAAAACGAAATACGGTTCTATCTTTCAAGCAATCAATGATTAGCCGAAATATTGCACCTCTTACGAAATAAATTTATAAACAGAATTATATCATCTAAATGAACAATATATCTTTGTGATATGAATATATTTCATTTTCGCTAATCCTTTACTATTCAGTTTTTTCTATAAACATAACTATAACGGGAACATTGGCTCTAGCATAAATGTATGTTATTTTTAAAAGAGCATTTCTTACACATGTACCGAAAAGAACCGAGCTTTAAAACAAAAGAATAATGCAGTGAAGGTGGTGATATTAACAATAGTAACAAAAAGAGAAGCAACTGAAAGAAATATGAGACTAAGATACACATAGTAACAAGATCTTCAAGATTCAATGAAATACATAAAAAGAATGGTTTTAAGCCTGTGTTGAAAATAGTCTATGTAACCAAAACATTTGACGATTGATTTTGGCTATCACTGGGGGACAAGTATCAAAAAGATTATACCTCTACGTATATCTAAAACAATAAGTGAATAATGTAATGGACTTATCCTGTGTCTTGTATTTATAACAGTTACTTCATTACATAATGATCTAATGTGTTTTTAATTCCATGAGTTCTAATTACTTTTTCAATGTTCTGGAACCTTCCCTCCCAAACTTTATTTATTCGAAACAAAAATTTTATGACCTCATTAACTCTAACGGAATCTTTGCTACATCATGATACATATATTCATCCTTCATCACCCTCTTATGTATAAGTATGTCAATATCTGTAATAACGTTAAATTTCAAATATTTTAGGTTGTAAGCAGCTGATGAGAACCTAACGAAATAAAATGAATTCATATTATTCTGCACCAATTTTTGTTCTTGCTCTCTTTAACATTGAAATCTACCCAATTGCTTAATCACTTAGAAAATCATAAACAAATATAAGATGGAGAATCAGTTCAAAGACAATCAAAATAAATATCCAGACAACAAAAGATTAAAGGTGAACAATAACTAATTAAGATTATGCTCGACAAAATATGTAGAGAAATTTGAATGCCTCATTTTTTTTGTAGTTTATGCTAATGTTAATGTTCAGAAGAATAATAAAAGCCTCACAGCACAGGGTTGTGGAGATTGTCGATTTTTAATTGAGATCTTAAAATAATCAATGTTAAAACACCATCGAAAACATAGAGGCATTAGACGGCCGTTTCGTCCTAGTATGGAACTCCTCGGAAGTGTGCATCCACGATCCAATACACTGGATTTGAACCCAACACCTTCGGTTTCGCGCGCAAATACTGAACCTCCAGACCACCCAGCCTATATTCAGCGGTATTGATATCTGACTGCAACTAATCATCGATATTGCGCGACCATCTTTCATTGTCTTCGGTGGATAAATGCTTCACGACCGACTTGGTTGAACTCCACTGGCCACGGCTTCTCAATAGAACCCCGGGGATTACCTCTCGAAGCTATTCAATAGTGAGCGGGATCGTGCATACGTATTGCTGATGAATCCTATACTAGGACGAAAGAGCCTTCCAGTGCTTCCAGGTTTTCACGTGTGGTCTAACATTGGTTGGTTCATGACCCAAGTAAGTTATAAGTCTCTTCCACTGTCTCTATATAAGTTTGTATGATAAGAACATTTTGGGAAGTGTCTTACACACACAAAGTTTCATTTGTCTAAGTGGTCTAACTCAGAACAGGATAAAAGCTTATGTTAATTGAACAGGAATATAGCATTAATCTATAAATTTATTAAATTTTGGTATTAGCTAGATCAAGAACTCTTTACTTGTTTCACATGATTCATATTAAAAATTAAAATGATTTAAAATTGATTACTTTGCTACAAATACATTCAGTCATTATCTTAATTTTATATTTCATGTAGTATTTATTTTCCTACACTTTAAAGTTGAACTTAAGTAGCTTATTGTCCTTCTTAATAATCGTTCCTATAACTTTACTATATCAGATAGCGACAATTTGAGCTAATTAACTAATATGTCAGATTCAGTACTATCCCAGTCAAAAAAGGAGTACTACATATCAAGTTATATCAGGATAAAAGCATATTAAAAAAGTCTATGCATACCGAATAACTTCAGTTGTCAAAAATATTGTTGTGATAATTTCCATTCGTGCAAATCCAATACGTTCAAAACTTAGACGAGCAATCCATGTTAAACGGAGCACAAAATCTTCAATTATTGCAAAAAAATAATAACCTCTATATCTGTAGACTAGTTCATCACGTAATAGTTTATCTTCTGACCGACAATCTAATAAACCCCAATCCATAAGAATATCCCATGCATATGTGTAACCGGATCGTATAATACTAGATATAATATAAGCTACCAATGGCCAAGTACCTGTTAATATAACAATATATAAATTGAAAAAAGTCCATAACAGTAATTATTATAAATGGGCAAATGAGTAAAAATTAACTTGTTGTAAATCGTAAATACTTAGACAAACTATATTCTAGGAGAAATAAAGATAATTTATCAAAAAACTTTTCTCTTTAACAATATTATTTACTAAAGCTATGGAATTATAATTACAGTCGATTAGAATAAATAAGCTTAGAATAAAACAAAATATTATTGAATTATATAAATGATGATTGAGAATGTTTCCAATTTCTAAAACAAAAAGGATTGAGTAACAGACCAGGGTGAAAATAGAATACAAATCAAAGATAATTATCAACTTGAAGAATATTAAAAAAAAGAAAAACTGTGAATGTAGAATGGTATAATGTCATGAATTGCTCGAATGTGTGGTATATAGGAATAAACTATGAATGTTTAATAAATAATTGTTAAAATAAATATATTTTATGGGAAAGAAATAATTGTTGAAACTAATTAAATATACGTAATAATAATAAGTGATTATTAATTATGAAAAATTAATGAACAAGAAATAACAAAATAGATGATCAAATATAGAAGGTAAATATTTGATGTGTGTATTTTATCAATGCTTCCCAGTGTAGGTAGAATATAATGATGAATATGATTATTAAATAAATCAAACTTTAATAAAATAAAGGAAAGCTTGCTTATATGATGATCATTTGTATTGGTCCAAATTAAATGGAATGACAACCACCTGGCTAGTAAAAATGATGCTTCATCTATGATATACAGTTGAACTGTATTGATCCACTAATTCAGGCAAGTTTTTATTGATGCCCAAATTATCATAAGAAAATGCAAGTAAGATATTCGGCAGTTCAGTTTTTGGTAATAAAATATCAAGGGCATATACTAAGTAATAACTGACGAATCAGTTATTAGACTAGAATATCTATTTGTTTATTTAATCTATGAAACAAATAATATACAACGGTTTCTAATCATAAATTCAAATTTAAGAAGATTCATGATATAAGTGAGAAAGACTTTAGTGAAAGGTTACAAGAGGTATGTGTTTCATAATTATCAAGGATTCTAACATGAAGGTAAATGATTACTTCTAGGAGAACAGTCTGTTCAGTGAATGTAGTGATAGATATAACAATCTGAATAAACGTTCAGGTGGTCTTCATGAATATTTTAGTTTTTTTACAATTGTTACACAACTAAAAAAACGTCAATAAACTTGGAATTTAGTAAATATACAAATATGATGAGTTAACCCTGGAAATTCTCAAGAACGCTTGCCTTAGAATAATGGTTTGATTGAATCCAAAGGCATCTACAGTTTAGAAATTGAGAACGGTCACTTCCTCAAATTGATCTACATAGTTTATCATACTAATTAACAACTGATAAAGACCCTCATTTAATAACCTTACAGAAACCAGTTACAATAATTAATAAAGTCTTATTAATTGCGATTTTTTAATACCTCGCTTGAGTTAGTGAATATTAAACACAAGCTCCTAGAGGGATATATAGATTGGGTCATGAGTGTTCCAACAACAGTCAACCACCTTCTAGACTTTGGGACATTCTTACAAATAAACAAATAAGATTAACAACTAAAATCTTATATCCAGGTCTTGTAGCGATTTTCAGATTGAGCAGTTATAGTGTATTGCTAAAGCATCTGTATTTAGAGGCTCGTGATACCACGAAAGTTTACCATGAGTTTCTGCCTCAATTGTTTGTGATCAGCAGTGTTTCCCGCAGATATTAACTTCCACGTTTATTATTGATGCAAGTCTATAAAAAGTAAAGTGAAGATAGACCTTTGTTTGAAGATACACTTTATTTGATTTTGTGTACATAGATAGTTATGTTCTCGATGGTTTGAGCACCAGAAAAAGCAAAGTTATCAGAAAAACGTAGTAATACTTCCAGAGATAAACCAAGGACCGAAATGGTTGAGAGAACTGAAAAGTTTATTAATGATCATTGATTTGTAATATGATTTGTTCTAGTATATCTAGACCAAAAATGAGAGACTAAAATTTACTAGTTAACACTTTTTCTGTTTGGTTACTATAACTGTTTTATGAAAAAATAAACAGCAGATCCACGACCCCGCATCCTGGAATCAAGCCTAAAGGCCCTCGGTTAGGTGTAAGACAGTTATCCACTATAAGAAATGGATGGAGGCCGGGTAGTATCGTGAGTCAGTTGGAGCCAGACATTGACACCGTTGGATACTGACTCAATGGTCTAGAGATTAAGTAACTGCAAGTAAAACAGAGGGTCTTTGATTCAATTCTCGGATGCGTGGTCGTGGATGAGTACTGCCGAGAAGTACTATATTAAGACGACACGACTTCCCAGTGCTTCTAGGTCTTCAACGGTTGTCTAATTAAGATCATTTCGTGATTTAAAGCATAAATGCTTTACATTGTGTTTGATTCTGCTATAATAATGCAACAGATGTTCATTAAAACTACTTCAAATTCTACTTTTTGATTACGTCTCGTCAAAGTGAAAGCCTATTGAGGATTAGTGATAATTTATTGGGCTATATAAATCTACAAGCAGACAGTTATTTCGTTCTGTAATAGAACTTCTTAACAGTGTGCACCTATGACCTGTAAAGTTCCGGCTCAATAATTCTAATAGTCAAACATTCATTGTAAGACCTGAAAGCTCTGAAACCGGTCCTTGGTGGGAATGGGTATGAACTGATAACGAGTTCAGTACTAGGACGAAATAATTATTCACTCTCCCTTGGTTTTCAATGGCACCATAAATAAGATCAATCTTCATCAAATACTGTATACGAACTCGAATTCAGTGACAATCTTCAATTTGTCAGCTTGATAATTATGCAAGCTGCATTTTTATAAAACATCTGAAAATTAAGCTCTTCATTCTAAACACTGGACTATCTGTTTCTTGAAAACAAAATATCGAGAAACATCACATTCGTAATGTGTGTCGTGAAAACTATCTATTCAAATATTTTAATGTGTTACGACTAATCTTTTTCCAAAATATATTGCTTTACATACCGACGACAATTTACGTTTTTAAAATGAAAGAGTCTAGATCATCATCCGTGAGTAAATCTATGGGAAAAATGAGGAATCCTAGATAAACAATTTTCTTGCCAAATTTTCAATGCGATAAAATAACGTAAAATGTAACTGTAAAAGTTAAAAATTGTTAATAAAAGAAACTTTAATCGAATTTAATCTAATAGAGCATATTTAAAGTCATTTACAAAACCATAATAATTGATTAAAATATAAGAAGCATATAATGAGTACCTAGCTTTTTTAAAGTTAGTGAGACTAGGTAACAGTAGTAGTTATCACTCATGGAGCATACCTGTGTAGTAAAAGTATCGTGAATACAGTGATCTACTATAAAGTATCTCACCAACTCATATTATAGTGAACTATTAGCCAAGACTCAGGATTTTGTTATGAAACTTATAAAAGGGGATTAATCACTCTTGATTAAGGCGAAGTAATTACCAAAAAAAATCTTTACTTTCAGTAGTTCTTCACATGATTGCATTTCAGAAACAAAATCATCATTTAAGAACTATGAAATTCGTTTAACTGTCTCACTAACTTTTGAATACATTTATATTGAGAAGAAATACACAAGACCGAACGACCTAACATGGAGGGAACTTAAGTCCCGATCCATTCGTTTTTTGCTACATTAGGATGTAACTTTAAACATATCTAGACAGCAACAACATGAATAACAAACAACATTTATAGACTAACCTCGATCGAATGCCAACCAGACACCACAAGTAGATACTAGAAATGCTGTAGAATATTTCCCTGCGTTTAATAAATGAGGATTGGCTTTTTTAACATCCATGTCTCGATAACGCCTCAAACACTGGGCAAATCGAAACCAAGACGGTAATACCTTTAAAATTGGATCCAAACCGAAAAGAATACCTTCACATTGACAGCTATTAGCTAAGAACACGAAAATAGAAATACTCATAAGCGACAAATAGAACGGAGAACGGAATTATTTGTAAGGTACGATGAATTAATTGTATTTCAGTACTTTGTCTTCAGCTACATAAAAGCTAATATTTTTAGTTGTTTTCAATTATTAACAAGATGTTCAACTTAAATAATGAATGGTCAGTAATATATATGGAATTAAGAATCCAACCTTTTAACAGGAATTTATAGTTGTTTGGGAGTAATAGTTCTGCAATATTTAAGATAATATTATTACGCAACATAACAGAATGGTAAATGTGAAATATTGCGTGAGGCCTTGGAAAAAGTAAATTTGTCTGTAGTAAATTAAACTAAGTTTAGAAAATGGAGCTAAATAATAACCGTTTTTAAAAAACATAAAAAGGTCGAATTATCATATTACCTATATGGTGAAGTGAACAGTAATTATCAAATAAGTTAAATAGGGTATTTATATAACGTGTAACCATGACTTATTGATTTTTCCAATTACCAGAAAAAAGTATATGAAGTTGCAATAAAAACGTATCAAGTTTTGTTTGAGTCGATTTTAAGGCGGTATAACCAATCGTCTTTAGGAACTCTCGATAATTAGTTTAACCAATAGGTCACCGAAAATTAAGGTTATAAAAGCCAGCATATGGAGTAAAAGGGCTAACGCGAGCACCTTTGGTGATTAGTTGAATTTAAAGGTCGTTTCCGCCATAATAATAATACTAGCCGGAAAATTTTCGAAAATCAATGTGCTCACCACTGTTGACGTTCAACTATATTAATAGTCGGACAGTCATCACTGGTTCTATCGGATGATTTCTATGTTGTATCAGGAATTAAATGAAGCTGAAAATATTTATTAACACAGTGATCTAAGGGTACCATGTTCATCACGATATCTAAAAATTATTATTGATCATTGTTGAAGTGTTTCAAATCTAAACGGACCAACTACATAATGCTTCTTAATAACTTTCATTGATTTTCCGTTAAATAATAACACGTCAGAGCTGATGAGTTATAATAATTTCAATACGAATAATTGATTAGCAGAGATATAGATAAAATTACATAATAAACAATTAATAACTATAGAGTAATAAAATGAAATAAAAATTAAATATCTGTCTTGTTCAATTTGAAATTTGATAATAAATGTAATTAATTTCAATGTTTCATTTTCCATCCACATTAATATGTCAATACCATGAGAATTCATTTTAACTCTTTACTATAATCTACTTTTATTTAAAATTTGTAAAATTCTCATAAAAAGGTAACAAACTCTTTTTTTTTGTTAATTTTACACATAACAATCATTGATAAAGAAAAAAACATTTTGCTATATATATCTTTTTGATTGTTATTATAGGCATGGGAATGTAGTAATCCTTACACATATGTTTTGTATTATTAATTGGTTGTAGATGTAATTTTGAAAGAACTATAATTTTTCAAGAAATTCTAATTAACATTAAGTCTCATATAGACTATCTACATATCATATGTAACGTAAAACCTGCCACATGTGTACATAAGTTCAAGTTGTTACATCCTAATATCACAGCTAAATATAAATGTCATGGTGAATTCTATCACATAAATCAAATAAAAATGTATCCTGAACAATTTCAAAAAGATTCAAGTTAATTGTTTTTATTCTTCTTTAAAAAAGTAAAGAAAAAATTACGAAACAATTAATGAACAATAACTACTGTAGTTTGGATTAGTTCAAGTGACGAATACTGTACACTCTTACAGCGGTAATACACCAGTTCAATTATGTAATTTATTTGAACATCGAATAAGTATAAAAATTTGAAAATTCCTAAATAAAAAAAGAATGTTTCATGTATTCAAAGACTTCTGAATAATCACATTTATTTATTTAAAGAACTTTCTTGTCCAGTAATTTCTGTGTAAAGGCATCCATAATTATTTGTCTCCAAAATCAAGTCCTTACTGTTTATGTGACTACTTCAGAACGATCTAGTGTTAATCAAATCGTGTTATATTGTTTCGTTTAAGAAATAAAAAGTTTAAATTTTTCAGTAACACACGAACATGGTAGTAAAAGAATTAGTTTTATGATTGAAATGTTTCAAGTTTATAGCTTTATCATTAACGCAAAAACGTTGAGTTATTTATTTCTTATAAGAGCCATGTATTTAATTCAGTAACACAAGGACTTTGTAAATATAAACTGTTTTGTAAAATCATAAAATATAAATATTTTGGTTACACGTCTTATATAACCTAATACTATACACTTGAAATGATTATGCTGAATTTTGCAAGTTGTTACTTATGAAAATAAATATGCACTATCAATAGACGTTTCAGGAGATTATTAAATGATATCAATATTATGAACCACACAAAGTCTGAACAATATCATGACTTGTTTGAAGTTGCACATGTACACCAGTGGATTTCTGTTTAGCAGTCAAGGGGTTAGATGTTCACGCAAGAGAACAAAGTTCAAGAATTCGAGCCCTTGTAGGGTCGGGGAGACCCACTGTTGAGAAGTTCTATCTCATAACAACATAGTTGTCCAGTGCTTCCTGGTTTTTAATAAGTGCCAAACTTAGGTTGATTCGTGATTTCAATAAGATACGCAACACTACTAAAAAATGAATAGTTCGCTCTATTCGATGATATTTCAATTACGTTATCTTAATCTTTATGTACATAAAGTGTAGATAATAATCATGATCAACATACTAAGGTTTCAGCAAAGTTGGAATGTGAGGGGAAGTGGAATCGAGGACACAGATTTTTTTGTATTTAGTGAAATTCTGGACTCAAAAGCTTAATGGATAAATAAAATAATGGGTTCTAGTTTTAGTATGAGTATCAACACTAATATTCATTGAACCTAGCTGACGAGCCTCATAAAGAATGAAACAAACATCTCGGATTTCACTGTTAGGCCCATTTCTACCTTTATTAAAACACATAACTAAAGAAAATATCAATGCACTCAGAAGACACATATTTCGGAAGAGGATGGTCAGAAGTCGTCCTTAAAATTAATAACAGGAAAACCCATATCTATATATTTACAAAATTAAATTATTTTTGATTATTATAATTATTCTAAGCTACAGATGTAAATTTTGTAAAAAAATAGAAATCTTAAATAAAATAAAAACTCCGGTAACTCTAGATAGCATTTAAAGTCAAATTACTTCGCAGAAGAAACGGATTTGCACTTTTGTCATATATATATATATATATATATATATATATATATATATACAGTGTCCTCAATCACATGACATAATTATTATGTACATTGATTTCTTCTGATCAAATAACCAGAAGGAAAACATGCATTCACATTTTTACACGATGGTTATATTAAACACATCTTATTAAGTCATATTTTTAGTAAATTTCAGGCTAGTAATAAAACTCTAAAATACTGGATTTTTATAAAATGTACTATTATTAAGGAAATCATAAAAAGTGTCTAAGACCAACTCACTTAAATAACAATATTAGAGTGATAAATTAGGGACTGTTAAGTTCATGAAGAAAAGTTCAATGAAACAATGATTTTCATTATAAATTGGTATAAGTTAGAAAACCAAGAACGATTCAACAGTTATTTGGATTTCAGTGTTTAGGTTATTGAGAAGAGCCTAATATATATGTATTTTAAGTCAAATGTTAATTGGCCCATATTTCCTAACATGTAATTAATTCTCCACTTTTTGGGATAACCATCTTTTGCAACAGGTAAAAATTTAGTTTTACCCACAACATAGTTTATTTCACAAGTCACAAGGTTTCGATTTTGAAATTAGTTACTAGTTGTCACATGAATTTAACGGGACAATAAAATCGATAATGTACGTACGATATTTCGTTGTTGAACAATTGATAATAATCTTACATAAATAAATCTTCAAGATATAATAGGCATAATGTTATAACCATCTGTATATTAATCAAAAACAAATAAGTTGAGAAAACATTCCAGGATGGAAAATCAAAAATCAGTCACTTCATTCATCGGTCAACTTTGACTAATCTATCGGACTTATGTGCTAAATATGTATATCCGGCTTTGAAAAAGTTATTTCCACTTATATCTACAGTTTTATTATCCAACAGATATAATCTAAAGTTTGTATACCGTTTCATACGTGGAGGAATAATTCAAATGTTCCGGTACTAAGTTTCGCATTTATTATTCACAAAATAAGCCACCCGCCAACACTAAATAGACTTTAATTGTTATCAATACCATCCTGTTGTGAATTGAATTCGTCTGAAAATAGATTCAATCTCATGATCACACGATATTTATTACTTACTTTTAAAAAAATACAGTTAGTGAACTAACTTACGTGAAAAGTTCGATGTTCAGACTTCATTGTTACACTAAAATGTAAGATCTTACAACTTTTTTCTACGTTTAGTTTTAACACAACATTCAAATCTACTAGATAATTAAACTATTTACCACAGTCATCGCTAGAGTACGCGTTAAATATCATTTCCATTGATTGCTTTAAATAAACATGAGTTAATTTTTTATTTAAAATAAGCTTATACAAGAAATATCTTGATCAAATTTACATTGTATTGTATGAAGCTAAAAATGAGGAATGTTAAAGAATTTCAAGCTAAAAGTAGACTATTATTCATTCCTTTTTATCTTGAAGTTTTTCACTAACTCTTGATGATCAATACAACCATAATGTATATGAAACTTACGACATAAATTACTGTGCATTAATTAAAGACATAAAGTGATTAAAATCCATTTGTACACTCCAAAACAGAATTAGGTGACACATTAATTACTGCCAATCCGTCTTAGCATAGAATGAACTGATAAAAAAAGAACTTTTAAGGTAGAAAAAAACAAGTGTTGCACGTTAAAAAAGAAAACGGAATAATGAAATAATGACAAAAAGAATTATTAAGAGAATGTATGGTTCTGGCAAACATTTCATAAGTATACAGAACGAAACAGTGAACACTATTTTTTTCAAAAATCAATGAAAAGAAGTTAAATTATACTTCAGTCATCATTTATAAATATACGAAGAAAATACACAGAGATTAATGGAGAGAATAAAAAGATCAATTAGGTAAAGTGTTTTTTACAGTGAAATTAAAATCAACTTACGACACAACTTATTCATCCAACTGTTTCGAGATTAGAAAATATCATAATACCCTAAGATGGTGTTTGTTTCGATAATCCTTGTGTTAATCTATCAATGTTTAAGTCTTAAAAATATGATAGACATCGACATCAGGTTTTATTTATTATGCACTGAAACGTTCCTGAACTTCAACTTAGATAATTTCGAATTATCGCTTAAGTAACCCTTAGGTGTTTAATTATCAAAATCAGAATTTACATTCATACCACTTTTTTAAAAAAAACTATTATGAAAAATATGCAGAAGATACCTGGGGTTTTTAAAAGTAAACCTCGTTTGTTTTTCAATAAATTACAAAACTATACAAATTAATACGGATACAGACACAAAAAAGCTTAACATACTATTCAAGTGAAAAGTTTTTCAGAAGCAAAGTAGGTATTCTTTTGATACTTTACTGAATAATCATCAGTTGTTCGCTGTAACCACTTCTGTAAAATAATCTTACGAAGACGTTTGTTTTTCTCTTAGACATAACATATTACAAACCGGAAGGATTTAGACCAACTGTAACTGACAGTTTCCCTACAAGTAGACCATATATGTAAATTTATGCTGAGTGAAAAAAATTGTAGGAGTACAATATTTACCTTAACATTATAGAAAACCATCCTTTTAACTATATTTTGAATTACCTATTTATAAATAAATTATGCAATCCAATTTGAGTAAAGTACTTTATTATTGAGAACAATATTAATACTATCCGAATTACACCAAGTCTTAAGTGGACACTGCTAACAATTTTATTCTATTTTTAACAACACTTCCTTAAGTACTCATTCCAAATTTAAAAATTATTTGGAGATAATCTTACCAATGAAAGATTAACAGATAATATCAGAAGAACAAAATCCTAAGTATTCATGAATATAGATAACTACTTTCTAACGTAAAATGAAAATGAACATGATAATTCATATCAATCCAGTTTATGGAATCTCTATATATTTGGTCTATCAAAAATTGGTACATGATTATTATATCTAACTATGGAAAAAAAGACTACAATTCCAAAAATGAACACATTCTACCATGTAGACTAATGTGCTGAAAATATAAAGCAAAGTACCAAAGTATAATGATGGAGTTCAACTAGGAGAGAAAAAAAAAGCATAAGAACTAGACAATTTAACAAAAATGAAATGATCAACAGTCAAAAAGCTTTAGAAATTACATTTTGAAGCTTTATGAGTTTAATAACTATGAAGTTTAAAGTTTTATATTTTTTCCTCTGTACAGTGATTTACATTCAACAATTAATTTGATCATTTTCCTGATATTACATGATTGAACTTAAAAAATCACTCAAGTCTCAATAAATTGTAAGGAAAACAAAATACATTTACAAAGAATATGCAAAAGTCTTGCTATTTAAACAAGCTTTTGACTAGAGAAGAACAATCAAGTACTCGAAGTCAAATAAAGAGCAAGCTTTTAACAATCTATTATCAACAAATATTATATCCAATATTCAAACTTTAATTTCAATGATTAGTCATAGGTCTACAAAATTACATATTGTATCAAACTGTAAATAATTAGGATGATTATTAATGTTTCTTCACAGCTAAACACTTTATATTACCAGAGATATTTGAGCTTGCCTTTCTCAGTTATTTTGTTTTCTGACATTCATACATTCTTCAGTTTTTCGTCAATAATTAAGCTATCATAAACAATATTCTAAATGATTAATGGATTAAACCTTGGTTATTATATCCTATTAAAAACAACTTATATTTTATCATTCTACTGAATAAAAATTTCCCTTGATCAACTTTTTTAAGAACTACTATTACACAAATCATAAAATTCTTAAATAAATTATATCTATCCGATTAGTATTATATATATATATATATATATATATATATATATTTGAAGTTAGTCAAATAGCACTTACCTATAATTTCATTTGAATGAGAAGCACAGGAAGGAATTGTTAAACGTGTTGAATTAGAATATTGACTATTATGTCCCATAACTAGTGAAGGTAACGTCAAAGAAGAATTTTGTGGTTTGTAACTCATTCCATTAGCCCAATCAATTTGTGATGAATAAAAACAAATAAAATAAGCTATATCTGGAAATATAAAACTTAAACTAGTTAGTTGATCCGCCAGCCAAAAATCTGCAAAAGAAACTTTCGCAAATGGTGCTCTGATAATTCGTCCCTGAAAAGAAGAAACAACAAAATAGAATTACTGCACACACATGAATAAATTTGAATAAAAAATGCTAATATGCAACCATAGAACAGATTGACTGTGGCTAATAGTAGAATTCAGGACACATGTTTCATCCCATTAGTCTTCTCAAGATGCACATATGACAATAAAGATTGATCAGTTGCAGCTGTTAATACAAATGAGCAAATAAAAACCCTTACTAAAGATAGTTTTTCGAAGTAAACGGATTTATACTACAGAGTAAATTATTTTATAACACTGAGATGACCTAATAATCGACCATTTCTGAATAAGTAAAAGGTAAGACTAATGAATCTAAATTACATTAACAAAATAAGCTATGTGATATTTCAAAGACATAAAATAATAATAAATGGCAATCAAAAAACAACACAAAATAAACAGATAACTATAAACACGACAAACAAGCCTATGAAGAGTTTGCAGAACTCAGTTAATAAAAAAATAATAAAACGTAAACCAGATCACATGACGCCGACATTGGGTTAATGGCAAAAAAGAATATAATAATCATTTATATCAGTTACTCTCTTTTTGACCTATATACTTTTTTTGTAAATTTTTAAAAATGTTACATACATGCTGCTGTAAAAAGTAATGACATAAATCGATTCACTTTTGATGTTAATTACATAAATCTGTTTGTCTATTAGATCAAGTTCATATGCCGAATATCTATAAATTAACATAAACTGACTAGATTGAGATAATGATTACACTGTTAAACAAAAACATTTATATCAAACTTGGTAAATGTTGTATGTACTAATTATTGTCTTTTTTCTATATGGATTTGGTTATATATGCATCACAGCGTCGTGTTGATTACATAAAAGTATTGTGAAAGATATTACACTACGTCATATAATAAGCATACTTTATTACTAATGACGAACCAAAATTGCTATTATAGTAGTTTTATTATTGTCTACCCTCAAACATTTCATATTAAGAGATAACTGACTATTCATTTAAAGAAAAACATGGCTGATTAAGTTATACTGATAAAAAAATTGCCTTGATTTGTTTAAGTCTTTACAAAATTACACTAATGGAATCCACTTGTACCCATTATATAAAAAAAACTATTGTTAAGAAAAACGTCCACATATTGGACATACAAGACATTTTTTATATTCTACTTATTAAAATGTATTTTTCAGTTTAAATTTGTTTATAGTATTCACAGATTTTTAAAGTAGTAAGTAAAATTGCATCTCTTTAGTCAGTACTACTAAATAAAATGTATTGGTTTATCTAAGTATACGATTTCCACGTAATTGTAAGCATGAAACTTTAAGTTATTAATTTACTTAAAGTCAAACAATATTTATAATATAATTTGTACTACAAACAAACACAGAAAAAGTCTAGATATGAAATTTTATATCCCAAATAATTAAATTCATGATGTGTGGGCGCCACATACCCATAATGTAGATTACACTTTCCCATTGCATGTATCATTATCGGTAACTTGTAAAACTGAAATAACTACAAGTACCCATTTTATTTGTCTATTAAACTGAGTTACCGAAAGTAAGAAAAAATTATGAAAAGTTTATATAAATCCTTAATATTAATTTTCTCATGAATCAATTGATACGATAATATTTTAGAAATCTTATTTGAATGATAAAATGTTGGTGTATCAAAATTTAAAAAAGTAAGGTAATAAAAAGATCAGCATTAAGAATGGACTGGACTACTCAGAAACTAATTAAAAGTCCTACAGATCAGTTGCTGCTCAAATAGCTCATCATTAACATCTCAGACTGTGGATTTTTAATGGATTTGTATCCTACAAAGAGTATAAGTTATTAAATGACTTTAGGAACGCATTATTGATGAGTGCCAACCAACACTAAACCGGAATTTAATATTTCCTATCGAGTTACTCCAACCACCTAACATTAGAATAAGTGATTCTCAGCACTACATTGACAAACTCAAGAAGTATTTTCAATACATTGAACTCGTTTAGAAAAAGATCCAAGACATTGATTATAAAAATTAACAATGAGATTTCAGCAGCATAAAGGTTAAACTGAAATTAATATTAATGATAAGTCTCAACTGCTTAACACTTGTTTATATTACTTGATCACCCTATAATATGTGTTCTACCGTCTAGTTAACTGATTTTTATCATTTTCTTGTTTCTGGTTTTATAAACGAAGATCAAGAGTTTCATTTTACCGAAACAAATCAAAACTGATAGATATTGTCGCCTCTGCTACTATTCTCATTTTTCGTAATAAAGAAATTAAAAAAACCGATTAGAATAGTTCCCTTGAAAATTTCAATTATTAGTATTAAAAGCCCTCTGGTTTAATATATATATCAATGATTGTAAAATGAAATATATTTTTTTCGGCAAATCAATCGTTTACTATTCATGACAGTTGAGAATAATGCTAATCATATGGCTTTATTATGAACTATTATTATTATTATTATTATTATTATTTAGATTTATTTGACAACGTATAAAAACGATAAACTCTATATTAATTGTCAAAATACAATTTTTGATTATTTTCACGTTTTAAGTATATAATTGTACAATTAATTCTGTGATATATATATATCAGTAGTTTCTATGAATTAACTTTCATATATCGAATAACTAACTAAATAATTATAACAAACTTACTAGCGAATAACTATGTGATAGATTTTTGACGTTGTTTTAAAAACCATGATATATGGAGTCTGAGTGTTGAAAATGAAACACTCATCTCTAATAATGTAACTGAACAATAGTCGAAATCTTTGGTTTTATTATAAGATTTAACATATCTACTTGAATATTGATTGTTGAATTGTTGTTTGGAGGAAACTACTCATAGCTGTTAGCCAGAATTATTCAAAAAGATGAATATCAATTATTCTTTGTACGTTCATGTTGTAATGATTAATACATTAATAAAACAATATTTTCCATTCATTTCACTTTATATTACATGAAAAACTTACTAATACACGTAATAGCCAACGACGTGCTTTGGAATGAGCAAAACTAAACGGATTGACTAAGTAAAGTGTCATGAATGAAACAAGTACCAATGGTGATGCATATCCAGGTGAATGTAAAACTTCACTAAATAAGAAATAAATCAGCGCACATCCCCAAATCATAGCAAAGAAGAATGAAATCTATAATGAAAAAACATATTGAATATTAATGATTTTGAGTAATACGTGATAATAATAGAATTTATATTTATGATATCACTAATACTTATATTGAGATTTTAATGAAAACGTAAAAAGAGAAACTATACAGAACAAAGTGATCACCTTTTTTCTGTATTTTATTAAATATTTATAATATGGACTGAGAAAGTTTAGGAAATAGTCTAGAGAAACCAGTAACTGTATCAATACTTATTCTTCCCAATTGAGAAAAATGTACCTAGTTATAGTACGACATCCTGATGTATCACTTATTCAGAACACTTCCAAATGACCAAAAACTGTCTAAAAGATCCTCATTATTTAATTAACTTATTACAAAATGTTTAGATGAATGACTGTCAAACTGAGTATCTGTGGAAAATACACACATATAAACTTGATGAAGAGGGTGGTAGATTTCAGTTCACCTGATTTTTTCATAATAATTCTATGCTTACTTTCATTGATTGTTCCAAGTGTTCCATAACCATATAATACGTTATTTGGATGACTTCAACATCACAACTCTTCCAATAGACTTTTTCCTAAATGGAAAATATCTATCATCTTTTTTATAACCAGATTCATTGTAATACGTTGAGATATTTAACAGAAATAAAATTTTTCCATCGAATAACCAATAAGATAATCAATGAAGCCATAAAATATTCACATTAATAATTCATTTTTCAGGTTAATTATGTAACCAATTTAGATAAAACATCATTAGAAAATGTTCGCAAGCAATTAGACAGGAAATTCTACACCTTGTTTCCTGTTAATCGAAGCTCATCAGAAAAACGTACACTGAATCTTCAGTAAAATGATCTCCTAGTAGCATTTGAGCTAGTGTCACTTTTAAGTGTGATACCACTGAGCTATTCAAGCTACATCTAACATTTAACACCACCTTTTATCATTAAACGTGTGGAAGTAAAAATGTATAAAATCTGTGTTCATATTCCAGTAAACAATTTAACATGAAAAAAATTATTTCATTTTTGGTGATAGATTAATTAATAAAGCTTTTTAACAGAAAAGCCATTTGGTTTACACTACAGTTTATTTTGCAATACAGTTGATCAAAGAATAATAAATAAATATAGTGGGATGTTGAAAATCAATTTAAACGCTTTATAGATGCTTAAGAAAGATTGTGTTTTATTATTTGTAACTTTCATTGAATAAATCACAAACAAACCAATTAAATTAAAGAATTTAACAAATAAATTTAATTAAATTAATAACTAAATTAATTTCTATACGTAAGATAGATTATTTCTAATTAAAAATTGTTTTTTTTGCATTAGTTGCTTCTGTTCCGAATTCAAATCTTACTTGTTCTAATTTGTTTACCAATATGCCTTACACAAAAATTGTGGCTTAAAACTGAACACATAAAATCATACTTCACTATCTTATCTTTCACCAATAAATACATTTTATTTAAATTATTTGCTATGTTAAAATTAAACAATTAACTCCATTGAACGATGTTAACGTATTTAATACATACATATATATTATCAATTACTAAATCTCAGTTAAAATAAACGGATATTTAAGATTATTTTACCACAATTAGTCATTATCATTTAAGTGATTATTAGAGGGATTGAATATTAATCACAAGAAAAATAAATTTATATAGTATACACAAAATCTGTAGTTGTATCCATTCAATGATAAAAAAACATTTCAGTGCATATGTATTTTCACCAATCCAAATTATTGTTTCACTATGACATTCACCATATAAATAATGTTAAATAAAACAAGTTTTTCATATTACTTTCTTTTAAAACATATACTAAAAGAAATTCCATTTCATATCCCGTATTTAGCTTATTTATTAATTCATCTGTGAACTGATGTTGGTATTATTCACTATCAAATTATGCAACAATAAGAGTTGCGCAAGTACATAAAATGGATTCGTCATGAGAGTTCCTTTCAACTATTGCACATGAAGCACAAAATATAAAGCTTTTTCTCACTCATAGAACCTCACGGAATCGTAACTGTATCCTTGTTAATACAGTAAAAATCTCATGATTAAAAACATGCAAACATTTTGCTAATTTAATTGTAGAAGGGTCAATATCTGTAGAAAATTAACCAAAGAATATCGAATACAATATCAAGTAAAAAACAATGAATTATAAAGTCTGTTATCTTTTAGTGTAAAGATCAAGTAAATTAGTGAAGATCAACCAGTGTAAATTATTATCATTCTTGTGTGTCAATATAAAAAATATACCATCAGACTGTTGAATTTACCAACGATGTTTGATGTTAAACAAAGCTTTTGGTTTACTCACATAGTTATTCTTTAAGAATTTACTACAATAATTATTGTTGCTACTAAAACTATTTCAAGAATTTGACAATTTTCTCGGGAATTATCTTTGCTGTATGTTTCAATTAATAAATCTACATGCATTTTAAAAGAAACAATCAAGGATTTTATTTAAACAGATAAGTACACTTGTAATAATACTAAAACGATATTCAAACAACGCATATGCACTAAGATTAATTATGAGTATTTGAAAATATCAACACAGAAAATAGTTTTTAATCACTATACAAACCTCATGATACCATATTGTAGTTATCTGCATTTAAAATATATATTCGCTTTTTTGTCATATAATTCGCAAGTCACGTGGTTTCAACTGTTATATATATGTATATAGGGTAAGAGATAAATTATTTGAGGCATGTACCATGTATTTTCATTGAAACAAGCCGTATATCAGATTAAATTTGTTATCAGTATGAAATATTATTTTCATTGTAGTGACACGATTTTAAAAGTGGAATCACAAAAATATTCACGATAAAAAAACCAATAAATCAATAATTTGGTGTCTGGTAAAATTATCAACCAATTTTTCATATCATTCAATATCTTTATATATTAATGATATACTAAATGTCACCTAACAAATAATGTTACTTCAAAGCTAAAATATATGCATTTCTGACAGAACTAACAACCATAAATGGTAACTCCACAGATTGCGTTAATGAGAAATTATTTAGAGTAGAATATTGCCAAAGGAACCAGGTATTGTATTGTATTTTAATATTCATTGAAATCAATATATATTAATGTCTAAAAAACCTACAGATACGAAATATTTCAACCAGAAAAAAGTGAACAAAGACAGATCATCTATTTAGTAGTGCTCTAATCTGTTCAATAATGTGATAATCAACTGTGACCTACAATCAATTGTGTCAAAAGACTGAGGTAATGTCTACTAAAAAGATATTTTTGAGTGAATAAAGCATACATATAATACAGATAAATGTGATCGCTAGTTGTCTTAGTGTTAGTGGGACATAGATTGGATTTAAGCATGCTCAATGCACGATTGCTTCGCGCACGCTGATTGGCTGATTCTTATCCAATCAGCGCTAGTCGATACATGGAGAAGACTCTAGATTCTTCTTATGTAAAAACTATAAATATACTAACGGTTTTCCTTTTGTGCTTCTTGCTTCCATCTAATCTTGTTCTTTGGAATATAATCTCCTTCCTGCTCAACCATGTTCTGATTTGAAGCCTTGTCGAGTGAATCTGTGTCCGTGAATACTAAGCAATAAGAATAGCTGGGTTAAAACCGTAAGAGCGAAATATAACACTTAGAATAAGCTATAACGGGATCAAAGATAGAAGACTATTAAATCTCTAAATAAAATATAGATAATTCAGTAGAGAGAATCTTTCTGATTACATCATTAAATTAAACAGCATTCACCACAGTTTTAAGTACGGTAATTTATCATAAAATAAAATACTACTACGTCACTTAGCAAGCATGTAAAAAATGTCATTGAAATCATAAATCGATCTAGGTGAGAATACTGTTGAAAACTTCCTATAAACCTGTGAGTATTGGATGGCCATCTTGTCCTAGTGTGGGCATGCTCAGCAGTGAGCATCCACGACACCGTTCACGAGAATCAAACCCAGGACCTTTGAAAACAGTCAAACATTTTCAAGTACCTAATATAATAAAACACAGAGACATTATACCATTTAACAAAGGAACGAAAAATTGTCAAGTTTTTAAGTATCGGATCTAACATGCGTCATAGTCTTACAGGTAATAACAAAATAACTTTTACGAAGAATGAAAAAAAACAACTGTCTACTTTAAGAATATGGAGAACTTGGAAGATAAGGTATTTATTGATGCTAACATTTTGTGACATCAGAAGCCCTTCTAAGACCACGACAAAATAAGAGACTAATCATAATCTCTTGCAGAACCGACGCAACTGACAATAACATTTTAATCGGCCAATCTAAACACTTGATCTTTAAAATAAAATAAAAATTTGAAATATAATTTGACGAGAACAAATAAAACTGAATGGGAAACACGAAGTGCTACTAAAATTCAAAGTTAAACTGGGAATAGAGTACGAATAAATGTGCTATAACACTGATTTGAAGCCATCTTTATCAGATTCTTCAATATCATAAAACCATTGTCTTGTAAACTACAAACAGGAAGTTCAGATCTTGCGGTATGATCCATTCCAGCAACCTATGAACTGAGAATATATCTTGTTCTAGCTGTCTCTACACGTTTTCCATAGTATTTCTATACTACTCACTACTGTAAGCCATAAACAGTTCAGTCGTTAAAAACTCAGAGGTTAATCAATTCCAAAGTAGTACCTTAGATTTAAGTACAGGTACCCCCTTAGTGGTTCTTTCCTACTAAAATTATTGTGTTTAGAATATGAGATACTAGCAATTTGTCAAAGTTATTTGCCTTTGTGAACCATGTATCACAATAACCAATTAATATGCAGTAATCTACTGTATGATACACGACATTCAACAGGCGTTTCGTCAACGCCGAAGATGATGCAATAAGGGAGAATCCAAATAATATACTACATCCATGTGAAGATTTCCCAGCATCTTTTGACTAAATGAAATATGAATTAGTTTTCAAGAAGTCTTTACCCAGGTAAATATAATAATCGAAACAGATCATACAAGTATCTGCCACACTGAAGAGTATGTTATGGTTTTTTTAATTCAGAACCTTACTCCATTACCGAAGAGATTACTTAGACGTTTTCGATATCTATACATAATTTGACTAAGATTCCATAAAAAAATACTTGCAATACAGTTATTACATTTTTTGTCTAAAAATCGATCACAAACAAAGCATAAGATAACAGCCATATAATAATAGAATAAAAACGACTAACTGCGTATGAAAGCTTAAATTGTATAGGTTGACATGAAGTGACTTTGACCTTATTCCAAATTGTAATATTATTAAAAAGTAAGTGATCAGACGTAACACAAAGGCTGATATTAGTTAAAAAAGCTCAAAAAAACTATAATCACAAACTTTTCCTTTGAATAACGCGATTTTATTTGAATGTTAACGTGAAAATTGTTTGCTTAGTGGTAAAAGCGATCAAAATATGAGGAGACAATTGTAGAACATGTATGATAAAGATAGACAAAAAAACGCACACAAAAAATACCACTTTTTTCAGATCCTCATTTTCATATTATATATATAGCAAAATGTCTCATATAATACTGAGATTAACTGATACTGATGGATATCGTGAGAATTAAGTAAAATGTTCAGAATCATATAAGTTTTTGAACTCTTACATTTGAGTTCAAATTGATATTTGAAACCATTTTCTGTAAATACAATCAAGTCATAGTATGAATAGGCTTGTATATTATGCGAAAAATACCGAAAATGACATTGGGTACTTGTAGAATGATTTAATTAAATGGCATTGGATAAAATAGCTTTTTGGTAATCTTGGAGAAACTCATGGTTTCTTTCAGATTCTTTAATGATAGAAATTCTTTATAACAATAAACATCAACAGCGAAAACTATAAGTGAAGAATTACCGTTGAGTATCTCAATACACACAGCACGTTCCTTAGTTAAAGGATTCCAACCGATATCAGTTACCTTGGTTGTCATTTGAAACATTATTCATGCAAATGGATGTTATTGTTTAATACGCTAAACTATCTTTCTTATCAGTGTCTACCACAATCAAACCGCTTAATTAGGTCGCATATCAAAACTTTTGTTAGAGAACAGAGAGAACATTAATCCCTAGGCCTATGTAAACAAAAGAAATGTGCCGGAAAATTGCAAATCTGATCTACTTGATGAAACAGTGCAATCCTATAAAGCTTTACAAAATCTAACACATATTCTAAACAAAAAAATATATGGAAATAATAAAACTGCTAAACTTAAGGCTTTCTAGTTTAAAACTCAGGTAATTCATTAGTTTAACATGAAATTATTCTTACCGTCTATTAAAAACGGATTAAAATATGAAAAACCAATAACATCAATCAATTTGTGACTCTCACTTTAAATCTAAATAAAACTAAACAAGTGACCTGTTATTAATAAGTCAATTTATATGTCATTGTCTAATATTACTGAAAACTAGTAACTTGATGCTTGAAACTTTCTCTCTTCATACCTCGATAAAGGCAGTTTGATGGTATTATCATTTATAGCTCGTTTTTCAGAAGGTAAGATTAGCAGCTAATGACAGCTGTCTTTAGTTGATCATTATTACAATTAAATTGCTGAATAGAATCTATTCAAAATGATATTTATAGAAAAAAACTGAATTCAGATTTTAGACTGAAGCATAATCTTCATGCATGATTTGCATGATTGGATTGTCAGTATTGGTAACTCAGATTTATTAATTTGGAACAGTAATTCAAAAACAAAATTAACACGGAACACAAAAAAGTGATTTTCATGTCATGTTTTAACCGCCTAAATATTATTGAATAGAAAGCTGTGTCAGCAATGATTCATCTACTCAGTGAAGCTCTAAATTCAACAATAAATTTTATATCATGTTAAATAATACACGTTTTAAGTGAACTTTAAACTTTATGGTAAATATTATGGACAAAAGCATTTGGTTAATGTTAATGGGTGATATAGTGTTTAGAGTGGAATACGCTACTTAGATTTTATTGTCGTTCAAACCACTCGGTACTAAAGTATATAAGTTGTTATTGGTTAATCGAGTACTGAAATCTCGACTAACCTACGTATATAAATTTACACTTCCTAGTGATATTTCGCTCAGTTCACACAAACATAAGCCATCATTGTTGACTGACAATTAATAGTTTCCATTAGTGTGGATTTAAATCAATAGGTCA
This sequence comes from Schistosoma spindalis, assembly GCA_946903255.1. Classification (NCBI taxonomy): domain Eukaryota; kingdom Metazoa; phylum Platyhelminthes; class Trematoda; order Strigeidida; family Schistosomatidae; genus Schistosoma; species Schistosoma spindalis. Next base: position 24,281,137 of record OX336420.1, on the reverse strand, counting down.
GAGTATCGATACTTTTGTGATGAGTTTACAGTAATACATGGGTTAAATATTTACTACTTTACGGTAGCAAAGAATGTTAGTGAAATAATCCGCGCACTAAAAATAGCATATTCCCACACAATTTCTGGGACCTAATTTACCTGAAAGGATGTGAGGTCTATTGATTAGCAACAGAAGTAAATTAACCAAATTATAAATATTGATGTTATAATATTATTTACTGACAAGAACTAGTTTTCATTACGGATTAACATCACTTACAGAATCATCTTAAAACCAGGAAGTATTGGTTAGCTGTTCCGTTCTCATTTGGAACTGCTTAAGAGTGACCAACATTGACCCTATGTAGGACCAAACTAGACTTTTCGACCATTACTACACGCGTGGCACCTTTAACCCCTGTGTCAAAGTCTAATTTACGTTTTATAATATCAGTCATTTGGAGATACTGAGCAAGGATCTATGGTGTTCAATTAAACAAATTTTTAATCCTGATCGTAGTCTCCACTTTCATTAAAATTCGAAAGGTATCATTCTAATCTTAAAGAAGGTTTTTTCGGTCCTCATTGTTATAAACAATGACTTTTTCGAAATGTGAAACCTTTCCAGTTAACTTGAAGACATTTTACCAAACTTTTTAAAATACTGTTTATCCAGAATTAAATCAATAGACCGCTTTTGTCATGAATTGAAATAGATCGATAAAATCAGTAAAAACTAAAGGTTGATACATAATCCCATGAATTTTTTTGTTAAAAAAACTGTCACAGGATATAACCGCGTATTTGTTTCTCTAACAAACAAGTTTACTTTGAAGTGACCGACTGATTATTGTGTTTATTCTTTGGATTTGTTGTAAATGTAATAAACCTACATATCTTAGTAAAAATGAATCAAAATTCTATAAAACTTTATTCTGAAGCTTTAATTAAAGGGAGAATAAACGTTTTTCACACTTAATATTGTAATTCCCGATCTAACCCTTCATAATCAAACTTTTGAGAGTGCCACATGTTAGCACTGCCATAGCTATGGAATGATAGCAAATAGAAGGCTAATCAGATACTTACTCTAATTTTATAGACCATATTTCAAAACATTACTGATCCAAATTATATGCAGTATATCTGCCCCTTCACTAAGCAGATGAACAATGACCAGGTACAATGTGAAGATCTTTCTGTTTAAAGCTTCCAAATTATTTACAGGTCTCTTGACAGATTTTATAAGGTATATAGTGGTAAACTACTGATATCAGATACGAAATCATTAAAAACAGACAAGGAAGAAACCAATAACCCCATTTTTAGTACCTTGGAATACACCAATATTTGTACACAAGTTGATGGTCATAACTAGATTTCAAATAAGAAAGAACGCTATAAAATTATAACAAAATGCTTGCACTCAACTACCCAATAGTGCTGTAGTTCGAAGTAGATTTATAGAGACTCCAATAGGAAACTATAACCGATGTGAAATTTCGATTCGTAAATGAAGACTCATGCTTGAGTGTGATATTGAATGACATGTTTGGACACTAAAAATATCGAAGGCAATTAATTCCAGCCCAATATTTCAAAAATACCATGATATCAGGAAATTCATAAACAATCTAGAATACAAAATATCATGGAGCTTTAAACTGAAATATAATATTTGGTCACTACTGTGACGTTTTCAATGATTAGGTAGCTAACATTACTTCCTTGTGACATTTATGTTAAACTTTTCAAATACTGTTCAAACAAGATGATATACTCATTTCCTGCCTACAAATATACATATAGGTGAGATCTCAGTAGAAAATAAAAACCTAATATCATGATATCACATGAAGAAAGAAATAAAATTTATTCATCACAAACATCGTTTAGTTAATAACAATAGTAATATTATTAATATGTCTTAATATTTACACTGCTCACCTGTAATAATTGAAAATGATCTAAGTGTGTTCTTGGATCCAATTCAAAAATAAGGACATTATTTACACCAGATGAACGCCATCCATATGTATTTACACCAAATAAACAAAGAAAGAATATAAGGAGAAATGTTCCACGAAATAACCTTAAAGCTGGAAGATAATGTGGTGGTAACGGGCGTAAAAATATACCTAAGTAATATGGTTAAAGAAAGAAAGGGAAGATAAACAAAGGAAAACTGCTTTTAATAAAAATGTAATTATAACCAGTAATGTTAATATCATTATTGTCATTATTTGGCAATGAGTTACATCAGTTAAACAAATTCAACATTTTGCTTTTTGAAAATTCATCCATAAAGCGAGATAATCAATAGTTTAGTCAAAAATTATCGATAATAGTTTTATACATCCTAATTGTTGAATACAATTTTTCTAAAAAATGGTTTCTCCCAAGTGACTTGTCTTTTGTTACCAAATATAACAATAAACTGAAAAATGTATAGCGGCAAGAGAGCAATATATGAACAAATGAATCATTCTTTCTAGGAACATATGAAAATATTCTTTTCTCTTTTGTCAGTACTGTTAATACTGTAAGTAAAGAAAGTGAATTTCTGCTACGGTTTATTATTATAGTTTTTCTCAGTCTTGAGCTAATAATTCACGAAATCATTTACTGCAGAATAGAGATGGATGAGTAAATGCCACTGAAGGGTCCTCCATACCAAAATAAAATCAATATTTACTTCTCTCTAGTTTTCAATGGTATGCTAATTAATATTGCACTGTAACAGGCAATCAATTAAAAACTGAATCTTTACAAAACCTCTCAACAAAAATACATCAAGTTTGTTTTATGCTTAAGTATTTCACTCCAGTAAACAGGTAATTATCATCTGAGAAATAGAATAAGCTCTTATCATTTTTTCATAGAGTGCAGTGACGTAGTAGCTAAAAACGCTGAACTATTAATCATTGAATTGTAATTTCGTACTCCGCATTCGGCCTAGTTTGATTTGGGAAACTGTATAGAACCAGCAATTATTACACTGAAAGCGTAGCTCAAACGTGAGTGAGTGAAGTCATACTTAGTCAAAAAGTTACAATACATTAACCTTCTCTATGGCCATATTATAATAAGCAGACATTTTTGTTTGTATAAACTCACGTGGCGCATTTGAAATCGATTCAACAAAAAGAATTTCATCATGTTTAAGTTAATTTAATGTTTTTGTTCTGTTTTTTTTTAAAGTGCTTTAATCATAACTTATGAAATCCGCCCACTTTTCACATTGCTTAGTAAATCAATAGGGGAAAAATTTATTTTCAACTTTATATTAGTTTTATGTCTATTAAACAATAAATTTGAGGTAACGTATTACTCCATCACCTTCACCCGGTAAATAGTATGAGAATAGGTTTGACATATTTTATTTTAAGAAATGATTCCTTTATTCAGTGATCGAAAATCATTTCAACAGATATTTAATAATATCATAAATTATATAAAAGAGATAATTAAATAACAATATAATATCTAATATGAATATTTGAGTAGAAAATTATGATTTATGTGAAGTTGAAAACGAACGAAATGATTAACACTGAGAAACAACTGTGAACACTGTCACGAATCGATCCTTTTTTGATAGTTCGACATCATAGACTGATTGTAGCTAATCAGCCATTGAAAACCCTAAGGCATAGAACAATAGTATGGGACTCAGAACAGTTCATTCACTACGCCATCACACTTACAAATATCAGGCCTCGAGGCGAGCACTTAACTTTTAAATCAGTATCTAATAGTTTTCACATTTAACTTTAGTCAGTTCACAGCGGCTTACAAAAACAGAAATACTTGAAACAGTTTTGCTTGTGGTAAAGTATTCTGTAAAACACATTCAAATACAGTGAAATTTTTCCGAGTTTACCATATTCATTAAGATCTTTATTGGAAATTAAGTGAACTAAAGAGAGAAACATACGGTTGTACTAAAAAATGATCAAGATACTAAAAATTAGTTATAAAGATTTTCTAATTTCATTAGTTTCCCTTTATTATTGAATGACAGTAATTTTTAGTCAATAATTACTGGTTGATACACGTACTAAATTTAATTATATATATATACATCTTGTCAGAGTGTTAATAGTTTGAGTTCTAAAAATCATGAATGGAATTTTCACGTGATTTATTATCACGTCTTTAAAGATAAACATTTGGTGCAAAACTCTTGACTACATGTAGATGAGCAAAGCAATCAGTCAATCTAAACTTTCTTTCTTAGTTATCACAGATTTAAATCAATTCATGAAATACATTTCGACAATTTTTCTGTCTTCTAAGTCCACTTTATTTATCTATTCATTAAAATAAGTGGAAGGATTGTCCAAAAACATATATTTTTCTTGAAAACATGTAATTTTTCTGAACAACTTATACCACATAATCAATGTACGATTAAGTGACTTGAAGAATGGAAAAGGGGGCATTTTCAGAAAATATTTGTATATTTCTATATATTAATAAAATTGGACAAAGTAAGAACAAGAATTGTAACAAGAGATATGAATTATTCATTAATTTTAGAGATTCGTTTTCGTTGTTAAGGTATAAATTAATTAAATATATTAATTTACATTTCTATCCAGTTGTCAAGAATGTAGCGAATAAAATAAGTGACAGTGCAAATATGAAAAAAATCTTGGTTAGTAGAAATTGTGAGAATCGAAATATGATTCATTATTTATAAGCAAAGTAAATGAATATTCTATCAAAAGATATTTAGAATCAAGATCTTTGCAGAAATTACAAATTAGCATTGATAATTACATAATATTAGCTAAGAACAATAAATAGTTATCCCTTTTTATGTAGTGTTCTGTATTATTCAGTTTTCATAATTTACCAACTTATTTCCACTAAATCTACAATTATTTCCAGCATTTACATATGACGCATATCAAAATAACCTAAATGCTAAGAAGCATCTGAAAGAATTAATTGTATCACGTTTACAAAAATAATATACTTTCAAACGTATTAAAGTTCTGGTTGGAAGATTATTTACACACTACGTACAACAAACTAATATTGCTGACTATTTATATCTACCAGAAACTTGCTAGTTAGCTTAGTTTTTTTCGTTTATCTTATGAATTGGTTCAGTGAATTTACTTGTACTAATTAATAGCTACAAATTCTTTACTCCTCAGTGTATTGGCCCAAATGAAGAGTTCTCAATATGGAAAAGCTTTTGATAATAATCTGACAAATGAAGGCGTACTTCTTTTGAAAGTTGTGCTATTTACGTGAACAGCCTGAATTTCAGTTCAGATGAACTATAATCATATTTCAATAATAATGATGTAGCAAGCAGAATATGCATAGCCACTATTAGACATTCCAACGATCATGGACAATCTGTTAAATGGATACGTAAATACGTGAATTTTCTTTATTTTAAAATCTATTTCAGTCATGTGTTAAGTAAATCTGAGTTGTTTACACCATGTTCTTGAACACGTGATTAGATTAATGTGTTTTTAAAACCTAGTAAAAAAAAGACATGTAAAGTCTTTGCCAGTCAAGTCATAATTTTTTTCTAAAGAGATTAGCAACTGAATCTTGTTGCACACCTATCTTCTGATTTGATATATGGTTTTATCATGTGAACATTATCTAAAAGAGGTATGAATTGAAGGTAGTCCAATCATTTTGTTATGCTAAAGTTATAAACAGCAATTTTCAGTACTACAGTAGTGAACAAAAACCCAAGTAAGTCAATTTATTACTTTACGCGAAATCACACAATACCTTCGTAAAATATAAAAATCATATACTGAATACATCATTTGCACATCTTCCTTCAGTTATCTTTTACAAACTACATCGTTTCTTTAATTCTGTTGTTGTTCCGATTGCTCTTCGCTTTCCTTTATGTTTCCCTCATTTCAATCTTCTGCTGGTGCTTATTCCACTTCATATCCCCGCTTGACACTACTTATATCTTTCCACATAGAAGCTTAAAGCACAATATAAAAATTAAATCATTTGATTACGAAAACGAGAAACATGATATAATGTAACAGTGACTAGATCTAATACATGAATTACGTTGATAAATATTTATATTGACATTTACCATTTCAGATATTTGGTGATACTTACCCTACCAACTGTCTGACATATTAAATTTATAAATTATGTGTTAACATAATTCTGACAATAATATTGAAATGTCTAGGAGATTTCACATGACTACATTAACATAAATATTTGGAAAGAAACAACAAGAATTTTGTACAGATTATAAAAAAAGAATCATTTACACAAACTACAATAAAATAATATTAAAAAGTGAAAGAAAATGGATTTAATTATAAAAATAACGATAAAACATCACAATGAGTGAAATAAACTGAAATAATGATAGTAATAGCAAATTATTAATTTAATATTTTTATTGTCAGAAGAGGTTTTGTGGAGACTGTAATAACTTTAATAGTTGACATCATGAGTTCAGTACTTCCAAGTTTTCCATGGTGGTCTAGCTTCAATTGACTCATGATTTCAACTATTGAAATTAAATTTTTATGTTTAAAAAAGTTCATATATGTTAAGGATGGTTTGATAGTTTAATTTCCCAAAACTAGTTTAAATAATATAATATTTAAAGAGAAAACATTGATGTTCTGCAAGAAACGATCATAATGTTATCTGTTTTCTTTCGGTTAAATGCTTTCAATTATTTAAAATTAGACAAAGCCTAATAACTATTTTGAAACTTAACACCATCATTACGAACTAGATAACATGAAATTATTCTTCATGCAATGATTTCTGAGTATACATTTGAGAAATCCTTATTATTTTATGGAATTCCTTGGTTCTAACCTTAAACGATGAAGTCAACACTGTCTATAACAGGAGAGAGAAGAGAATGCGGATTGCAGAAAGAATAAAATGTGTTTATGTCACGAAACGCAAAAAGCGAAAGAATCTATACTAGTACGTTATCTAAGTCACTCAACCATCATCTTCTGTAATCCCTCCAATAATAAGCAAATGCCTGATACCCTCACCCAAAAATATAACATAAGAGTTCTTATTTCTTACTTTAAGTTAGCAAAGAGAATTGTCATGCAGGACATTTATGACTAAAGCGTCAGAAATGAATGTTCTGCTGCAGACTCAGACAAACTTGTAGAAGATAGAACCTCCTATTAAACAATTTTCACTGTAGTAGATTATTCAGATAGCCCGGTTTAAGCCGATGCATAAATATGAAAACTCCGATTGTGATCTTTTGAATACAAAAAACCATAAAATGTCATCCGTGACTCCTTGCACTACTAAACTGGAAAATTCGACTTAAATTAATTTCTAGTATGTTATATTTTGAAAAAATAAAGTGATGTGTGTTGGTTGAAGATCATTTACCCCAAAAAACTATCATACTACTGTGCCTACTAAGAAAAGGTCTCTCTCTCTTTGACTGTATGGTTCAGCATAGACATGATTTACCGTAAAAAGATTCTATCTGACACCATAAAAATATTTGAAAGGCAGAACTACTGTTTTCGAAAAGGGCTTAGTCCTAAGATTTATTATTTTGTATTAGAGACAAGATAGGTTTACATACATCAAATTAGTCAATGAGTTACGATAGTGAGATAGTAAATAGGTAACAGGTCTATAATATTTGACTAAATGAGACTCATAAATTATCTAGAATACCAACAACGTTCTTAAGATCTCGTCCCAAAATAAAATTTGCACAAGGATGCTTCTATCCATCATGTTTCCCTGTGAAGAGCTCTCAACCGATACACTTATTGTGCTAAATTCAGTATTTCATCCGCAAGTTTGTTAACCGTTTATTTTTTATTAGTTAATTTTCTTGATAATTATTTAACAACTTGGTATGTGGGATATAATCCAAAGATTGTTTAATTTTAGGCATAATATTTCTCTTTTTATACACTAAATGTCGCACTTCAGCATTCCATAAAGTTAATTCATTGCATTTTCCTGTTATTTTTATTGCATCTCACAATACAAGTCATCCTATTTCGTATTTTTCTTTTCTCTACTGCTTTTCAAAACACTATAACTCTTTACTTAGAACCTTTTAAACTCTACAGTGAATAGAAACTTTGTATTTATACCTGAATCAGGTGATCAGATTATTTTTATTTTGGATGTAATTATTATGTTTACTTCCAACACATAAATGTGTGGGCAAAAACAAATTGTTTGCCAACTGAAGTCTCGACCTTATATTAATTATACCAATAACCTTTACAAAACATACGAAAAGCATTATATAATATATACTTTTAGAAAAAACGTAACATTATCCTTTCAGTTCATCCAAAAATACTCCATATCTGAGAAACTATTTAGTTTTAGAAGATGAAGTTTCTATCTAAGATATACATATCTTGTTAAAACTGATAATACCTACCATAAAATCTAAACAATATTTTAACTAACATATACAAGATATTTAGCTCAAGTTCCTTTTCTTCACTCGATGTTAAAATGAACACAGATTTTTTAACATGGTTAAGGTTTTTCACTGAGTAGTAGTGAAAGCATGCAATCATATCTAAAAATGATTAATGTCGTTACAATAACCATCATGTTTCTATTCTCAAAACTTGCGACTATCTTAAACACTGACTAACGTATGTTTTTAGGAGACCAATAAGATCCCCGATAGGTTATTAATTCCTAAAACTGTTCAATAAAATCTGAAGGGTAGTAAGTTTCTTAGTAACATTTATGGGTTTCTGGTCGTCATTAACCTTAAAATTCTTCACAATAATCACGATCGTCTTATCTTATTAGTACGTCTGAATCAGCATAAAACACGAACATCATTATTTCACTTAATGTACTTCAACTTCGTTTAGGTCTTCCCAATCAATTATTAAAGTTTTAAGGCTCAAATAGGCCAAGAATAATAAATGTATCAACATTCAAAAAACATTGTACAATTTTCAATCAAATATCAAACTATTTAAATACCTTCAATTTTCGATACTAAATACTTTATATTTGCCAATCTTATTTTATCCTATCCAACAATAAGTTAATTCATCAACTTTAATTTTTCCAGTAAAATTTAGATCATAGATGTCCATAGTAAAATGTACTTAAAAGAAGAAAAATTTCTTCAGACTTATGTAAAACCTACCAGATATTTGACAGAATCGACAAATTAGCACATGTATAATTTCATTTGTACACTCGAAAATACAGAACATTTTCATTTATTGAATTTTTGTTTTTATTTAATAACAAAGTGGCATTAATCTGTCAATATCTATCACAGTTATCCATACTGCTGAAGAGTCCCGTAATAGGACGAAACGGCCGTCCAGTGCTTCCAGGTTTTCCATGGTGGTCTAGCTTCAACTGACTCATGATCTCAACCATTGAAATTAAATAATAATAAACATTTTTATTACAAGTCCCTCATAATGTAGAAATATCAATTGTAATCATAGTATTTATTCATGTAACATATAAATATATGAATCAAAATGGAAATGAATCCATTGGTCTTACATACTTCATTTTTTTATGTATTAAAGTATATAAAAATTTCTTGTTCCAAGTAAAAACGATAATTATTGGCAATATTATTATGATTATTATTTTGTGACAAAATATTATTATGTTAATTAAATAATATACATCTAATCCAGTATTTATTATCAGTTAACAGTGTAAATGAACAAATGAATGAAAATTCTTAGACAAAACATTGTGAAACAATTTCGTTAACAAAGCATCTTGATTGAGTAAATGATTGTCCTTTTCAAATTTGAGTCTATCATGTCAACATGCTTCAGTTATTATGATTTCAACAATAAACAGTATAAAAACACAAATTAAAACAGATCTATTTATATATAAAAACTATAAATTTGTTTATTAATGCTTGAATTAAAAACAATGAACGCATTGGGAAAATTATGCATCCAATCAATGTTTCTTACCTTTGTGACCCATTTTTTGCAAAACGTCAACCTAAACTACTTAAAAGTGTAGGGTTTTTTTATTTCCCAGACCTGTAATTAAAGAGTAGCATGTGGAATGGTCATAAAACATCCGATGCTTTATTACCAGCCTAGATTTTAGACAATTTCCCTAATCTAAATGGAAATCTTCCATACTTTAACTCTTACATTCAACAGTTCTCAGTTTAAAAATATTTAAATACCCCATGTGTTTGATCACTATATTGATACTATTTTTCGCCTCAATGTTAAAAATACACTTATCAATGGGGACCACGTTGTAACTATTCGTATTGTTTGAACGATCTGCTTTTAAAATATGTAACGAAAGAAATCATAAAAATCTTTAATTCAAAGGTTTATAACTATTCACGATATATTATCATTATTGTCAAAATTTTTCTTGGTAATACTGATTATACTGTTCTCCTCAGTTCGTTTCTTTCAAACAAATTCAGCATATTTCAGCCTGTAACATTTTAAGTATTTTTTAAGCGGAGATAGTTGGTGGCTAGCAGTGGAATTCAGCACATGCGTTTTTTCTTAATTGGGATTTGTCAGATGAATGCATCTGCATCCCGGAGTTATACACATGATCCATCTTTGTTCAAAAATGAGTTCAACTTAATGGTAGTATGGAGATAATCTGCGCAGGATGCAAATATGGCAAAAGAGACTGACCAATTACAGTCCTAAATGGTAGTAGGAAGATTCAAAAAGCCAATACAAATGACTTTAAAGAATTAATTTCAAGCTTTATCACTGAATTAAAATAATGAATGGATGTTAATTTCAAGATGAATAAAAATGTTAAAATAAATAATATGTTTCTATTTGTATATATGATAATAAATTAGTTAAAACTTGACCGTTATAATGAAAAAGTAGAAAACATATCATATGATACTACATGTTTCTTGATTACTGGTACATAAAATCAAATAAAATCCATAAAGTTCTAAATAAGCCCGCCCATTTTTAGAAAAAAAAATATAAATACACATAACAAGTGAATACAACATAATTTCATTATGCATTTTAAAGAATTATGGATTATTACCCAGTATAAACCTATCATTTTTTACACTAATAAGGTTGTTTCCATATGGAGGATAAGAACCTAAACAGTGACATAAACATTTTCTACAGATACTTTTAAGGTCTTTTTCCTATTTATTATTATGCCCAGTTACATATGATCAGAAGAAATGTGGAACTATATGATGAAAACTACGCCGCATTAAGAAAGGATAGGATATAGAAACAAGAATCAAACCAATAGGAGACACAACCAAAACAAAGAAGTAAACAATGACAAATTTAAGGTCAATAAGAACCAATCAATATCGAGGTGTACAGAACAAGCTGTGAAACGCACATGGAGAAATTCGAACACTTCCCTTCTGTCTGAAGTTTGTGCTGATGATGTCGTTCAGAAGAACGATGAAAACCCCACGACCAAACCATCCAGCTCAGAGAACAAAACTCCATCAAAACTGGTCAGAGATCGTACCTTTATGCGTCAGTAGTGACGCTTCTTGGCTTCTCAGCTCTCTGATCAAGATGTGTGTGACATTATTTTATAGATTGAAAAGTATTAGGCAAAGAGGCTTTGAATATGTGACTTAGTGTCTAAAAGTCAGCTATTCATCCATTTATAAAGAGTTTTAACGAAGACGTAATTTTTAAATTATTAACGAACCATCGAACCAAGAACTCTAGACCGATTAATTAAATACATGTGGTCACAATAGTTTCATTCTCTTAGTTCCAACCATTCAAGTGTACAATTTACGACCCGGATTAAAAATCGAAATAGCTAGTATACTTTCTCAATATAAAATATCCACAATTATATCAGTAATTATCTAGACGTTTATTCGATGAATTACCGAAAAATTATGAAACAAATCTACACTATTCATATATATTAAATAAATAAATTGGATATTGTTTAAATAACACTTACAAGTTAACAGTATAACAATAAATTGAGCCAGAAAAACTCCAAAAAACAAACCGAAAAGGAATAAACCACGTGGATTATACTGAGAGAAAAAAAGGAAGGAAAAACAAAAAGAATCAATAAAATAACAGGATGATCAAAAAAGACAACGAAAAAACAAACTATTGTTACAATTAGGACAATGAAAAAAATGAAACAGAAAAATATTTCCACTGTTTGCTTTCTGTGTTTATTTTCTTTTTCAGTATATGCACAAGTATGAAAGATTAAAAAAGCACAACACATAGCGCATAGTTCTTGAAACAAAAAGATAATTAGATAATGTACAAATACGAGAACCAATAAACAAGAACACTAGATAAAATAACTGAAATCAATGATTATTGACCAAATCTCATGGCTAATATAATACCGCAGCATTTATAATATGCGGAAATAGCTATTGTTTTCCGCACCGTATATATATTTATATATCAATGAGACTTTCCTAATTTATGACAATATCAAGTATTTATAACAATATATTTTGTATTATCTGAATGATAGTAAGATACATCTCAATTAGTTCATCTGAGTGAGCAAAATGCATTGTAGTAAATTTGTTTCTTGCACAAAATGGTTCAAGAAAAACTACCAGAAGATTCGTTCATGTTATTCTACCAGTTCCTTTGATAATAAATAAAGATAACACGATACATTATTTAAGAGTAGGTATCATTTCCAAGGTTTGGATTGATAATTTTAATAAATTGAGCACTGGGTAGATTGTTATAAATAAAATAATATATTTGTAATATCCCAATGAGTAAAGTAATTAGATTTTTTTATTTAAAAGTGTTTAATGTGGGAATAAGATGAATTTCTAACTTTTCCTTGAACTGATGTCTTGAAAAACTGGAAACATTCAACTTTCTTTCTTTAGTCTCTATATTATCAAACTTTCGTGGTAGACCAATATAATTTATTGACAATATGTGTACTTGGTGACAAACAAATATCATAAGAATGATAAAACATTGTTTCTTTTAAAATTTGACGAAACCAACTGAAACTAATATCACATACCTTATACATGTGATCGAATTTACCGAATTAAAATCTTGAGCAAAATCAAAATACCAAAACATTTTCTAAAATTCACATTTCTTCCATGTTATCATCATTTATTGAAGTAATATGCTTATGTTCCCAGAAATACGTTTCGTTTTTATGAAGCATTCATAATGTATTCTAATTTCATCTCATTTTCCCAGCCTCATTCGTTCGTCTTAAAATTTGTTTACTTTTGTTGAATTAGTATTACTTTGTTATTTTGAACTGTGAAAACTCAAACTGATGAATTTTTGCGTAGTGTTTTAAGTTTTACATTATTGTTTTAACCCCTAGTTAAGATAATTTTAGAAGTAATACATGAGTTTAGAAATTTGTGATTTTTAAAAAAAGGAAGGAGATGAGAAGTCCGTTTTTGCTATTGTTATTGATGTTGTTGAAGAAAAAGAAACGAAAATCAACCAACAGCTCTAAATTAATATTTTTTTGATTGAGATCATGAATCGACTGATGTTAGACCACCGTTGGAAACCTGGAAACACTGGACGGCCGTTTCTTCCTAGTATGGGACTCCTCAGCAGGGCCTTCAGTCTCGCGCGCGAACACTTAACCTACTCGACCACTGAGCCGGCATCCAATGGTGTTAGTGTCTAACACCAACCAATCTACAAAATTGCGCGACCATCTTCCATTGTACTGAGGTAGATACCTATCTCTACCCGACACGGATTAAATTAATAGTTTTCAAAAAGATCTTGTGAAGAAAATATATCATTAACGTAGCCTGCGATTGAAATAAATTGAATAACCAAATAACACGAATAATATGGAATTTCCTGACTGCCGTAAAAAGTGTTGAGGCATTTAGTGATAGATACCACTTGTTTTGGAAATCTTAAAAAAATTCTGTATTTAGTAGTATTAATCCAGAAGTAGTTATCGATTAATATACAATTACTAGAAGCCACCTGTATTATGAATTAAAAAATAACTACCGCCTAACGGATATTTCCAGAAACTGGTTTCAGCTAAAAAAGAAAATGAAGTTACATATTAGGTTTAGTGGATATGTGGTCTCTTTTTGAGAAGGATAACAAAACTGACAGAGCTCTGCTCAAATGTTGAAAAATACATAAAAAGAAGACAATCAGAGGATATTTTGTTTACCTTTTCGGAAAGTGGAGGCACTCGCAGCCGTTTCATGGCTTTTTGTCTATCACCTTGTTCTAGTTTCTCTGTAAATATGTTCTAAGTTAAAGCGATAAAAAAAAAGAATTTTCAAAAGTACGATACTGTGACAAAGAAAGACATTGAAATGAGGTGTATTCATTTCAGAACCTACTAAAAAGTACCATCATTAGCGTTAAAAATCGCCCACATATTTGTAAAGATTCAGTAGATCATAATCTGTGAATAAAACTAGGAACTACCAATATACGGATTGATTGAAAACGGAATTGCGATCATGGCTTATGAGCGATGCCCTGCAAAGGTGCTTATATTTATTTCACTAACCATTATTAAAAGCCATAAAAAAATATAAAGAGATCGCATCATAAGGTGATCCGTGGTTTCAAATATCGCTAGCCGCAAAAAGCCAACAATCTTTAGGCGCATTTCAAAACATTACCCAGCACGGCTTTATAAGAGGAATTCAAAGTAGCCAGTGGCTTGATACAGAAGTACCTCATCAACTCTGGGCCAACACCCCTAAAAGGATCATCGTTCAAAACAATCTACGCGGTCATAATAACGGGGTCGAAGGGAGGTCGAATCATATATTCGTGCCCTGCAAAGGCGTTGGAAATCCACAAATGCAAGCCTTAAATCTGTTTGCAAAAGTGAGATCAGCAAAATCTTATCTCTTCATGGTTCGATTCCACGTCCCCAATATTTTTAGGGTCTTTTTCTGTCTTTATCATTATTTTATACCTTTTAAACGATAACCAGCGATTACTATCCTACGACAATTTTTCACGATCATCGTTAAATAGTTACTATACCTGTTTAATGGAAGTCATCTCTCACATTCCTGACCCGCAAAAAAATATGCGCTTTAAAACTCATCGTTCATGTCGACTCACTGTCACGAACACATTAAACACTACAAATATAACCCTAATTACATGAAGAACACTATCAATAAATGACTTCAACTGATAAATACTAATAAATAAGAAATATGTCAACATTATTATATCATTATTTGTCCTGATATTCTGTACTACTTAGCTCATGTTAAAGCAGAACATGCAAATAGATGCCTACAGAAAACGCCAGTCAACACTACTCTCCTACTTTTATTTAACGACAGATGACGAAATACCAACGTCCTTTCACGAAAGAACAGATCAGGGTCAGTTCCTATTTCCAGCATGCTTAGGTACTAAACTCAGTCTTTTCCCATTTAATGACATAGGTTTGTCAAATGGCTACCCAGTTAGAAACAAAACCTCATATAGTGAATCTTTATTACTCACCTCAACCTCTGTAATAAGGTCATCGACCTCCCTACTAGTATTGAAGTGTGCACACTCAACCACCTGTTGTCGCCAAAGTAATCCTGTGTTCCGGCGGAGGAGCTGTAAATAAAGGACATTAGAGTTATGTACTTCCATTTAAAAGATTCAAAGATTACTGAGAGATATCTAAAAGTGTTTACCCAAGTTTAAAATGCATAACATATTTTATGTAACAGAGATTAATTTAGCCAAGTACTACAGAATAAGATTTATCCTAAATCTTATTGCATCTCAATACATAATTAACGCAGAACCACAAGTTATATGGTGACTAATCGCAGAAAGTCAAATGATTAAATCACTAAGCGATAGAACTTGCTAACTGTGATTAAGTACAGTTCTTTACTAATACCGTTTGCCATGAATCCAGAAACATTTGAATAGGAACTATCGGTTAAATTTGGTAGCCGAATCAGTCACCTAAATATTCTCGAATTTCGCAATACACGAACGGTAATTAAAAACTACTGATGTTACATAATTATTCATGACCATAATAATATAGACATAAGACAACTAGTAACAGACGTGGAACAACAAATCTACGGAAATAAATTGGATTTCAGGTCTGGAGGGAATATATATTGGGTGGGGTTTTATCATTTACTGCCTTCCAAAATAACGTTACTTCTTTTGCACCCATATGTCTATTTTTCTCAGACACGAGGCAAAATCAGATTTTTCCAGGCATATTGTATAAGACCGTATGAATTCAAAAGAAGTGCAAATAAAATATACTCTGCTGCTAACGTCACTGTTTGAAGTCATGTGAAAAAATCACCTTTATTGTTGGCATTAATGAGGATGTCTATTAAGAACGTTCTCCATAACTTTCATGAATATACTGACATTAAACCGCATCGTTATAAGATTGGTTTTTTTACTAGGAACTCATAATAAACTTGTGGCACTCGAATGCCATCCTTGACGGAGAAATACTCAAAATCGACCCAAAATAATTTAAGCAACTTAAACACATGTTTCATATCTTTCAGAATTAAAGTAAAGCTGCAAAACTGGTTTGAACAGATAGCTAGTCTCAAAATAAGGGCTTCTCATCTAATATTGACTTACTTGGTCAGAAATATGTCAGACAAAGAGACTTAAGAAAGCTCTTTCTCTTTTTAGTGGACTAATTTACTAATAGCACTAGTAAGACATCAGAATATTTTAGTGAAGATAGGTAAAATCTTTAATGAATTGCTTTTACTACTATGCGGTTACAATATAACCATAAGTGATGGGGGGTATGAGCAGATCACAGGCTTTTGTTGATGAATATCACAATGATTAAAGTAGTGAGTAAGCAATTAAATTAATCACGAGCTTCTAGATAATGAGAACAATTTATTCAAAAGGTTGTAAACCGGTGAGATTAACTAGGTCATGTGCATTGATTCCAAGTTATCGTTGACGTTAATGTACAGTGATAACTCATATAAGATTAAGAAAGAATAACTTTGAAAGTAACCAAGAAAAATTGTGGTACCAGGTTAAAACATTAGTGACGACCTGAGTCGTGTACGAAAATATAGACATTTTCGGTACAGTCACAAATACAATAAACGCTAGTATCTGTAGATAATAAGTGACGTGTGTAGCAGCGTATGTATAGTAAAAACCATGAGAACAACAGAAACTGATCTTCTTGTCACCAAATAGAGAGTAATTGATTGCTATCATTCGCACACTTGAAGTAATGGTCAAGGCTTTCGTACAGCTTTTTGATTTGACCATAGTATTAAGGACCTACACTTTCCTCAGTCATTGAGAACAAAACACCAACATGACAAGGTTCACCTTACAATTACATGAACGTAAGTGAGTAAATCAATTCATTTAGAATATGAGTCTGAATGTTTAAGACAAAATGCTTCCCATGGTTTTCATAAGGTCGAACTGTCATTGCTGAAGAAATGACTTGATATATTAGAATAAAAATGAAAACAATTACAAACCTTTCTTACCTTGTCATGCTTTTTCAAGATTTTTCTGAATCCCGTGAAGTTAAGGGATTGATAATTTTGCAGTAAAACAAGACTGAGATAGAATTCACTGAAAGCTAGCTTCAAATCATGTAACTTTCTAAAAGTCTTCTTTCTTCTATCCAATCTTTGAGCATCATATTTCGGGTTTTCAGACTGTTTCGAACGGCTCTGACGGCGACGTAACTCCGAGTTTTCTTCAGACTGTATTTTGCTGATTTTATTCCAAATCGGTGTATTAGCCGAACCATTTTCCCTGACAGACACTCTACACTTATCACCTTCTCTTCCAAACGATTCTGTTAGTCTTCTGGAAAGCGAGGCTTTAGAACCTGTAATCCAACTGATAGATTTATGATGAGTAGACTCGATATAGTTATCAAGTTCATCTACTAAAGTGGTGAACTTCCGATTAGCTTCTGCAATCTTCTCTAAATTCAATTGTCAAAAAGCGTTTTTAATCTCACCAGAAAAAAACACCTCAATCTTCCTCAGAGCATTTTCACATAGATTAAAAAATTCTTCGTCACATTCATCCAAAAATGTTTTAGTCTCTTCCTCAGAGAAAACTAAGGTGTAAGTGATGTAGACAAAAAATGAACCTACAAGGAAGAGTTTCCAAAACTTGTGTATATTTATAAAGATGTTCCTTCAATTCCTGAAGACATCAAAATCTATTTATATGAATTTACGTCGTAATCTATGTACTGAGTCCGCCATTCCGGAGTGAGATGAGCATTGAGTCTCTCAGCGAACTTCATCTAAGGTTAAAATAATGGATCCGACATATATGTATCAGGAGAAAAATAAGGTGACACAATGTACCCAGAACGAACAGAAACATATATCACGATATCATATCACTTAATATGAGCGGTAAACGTTCTGATTGAATGAACTCTAAAATTTTGCGACAACGTTTATAATATTTTTTATTCAAAAGTATATATTAAAAAATTGTTTTCTTTTGATTTTTATTATTTTTGTTTGATTTAATTGCAATTTGTGCATTTTCAAACTAATAGCTCTACACTCCTAAGGGGTTATCATCCGTACTGACGATTATCAAGGTGAATAAGGCAGTACTCTTATGAGAGTCATGGAATCCATCAGTGACGAAGCAATGTTGAATATTATGGAAAACTCTCCTGATAAGTATTTTTGCACACTCTGTTCTCCTGTCTACCTTATTTGCTCAAATGAATCACATGGCTTGGAAATACACATCAGATCTACTCATCCCGAAACAAAAAATCTTCGTTGTATTTATTGCTCTGAGCTGGTCTCATCAGTATCAATCTCAAAACACATTGACCTGCATTTTGGTCTAATGGATACCCAAAATCTTCCTTTTACCTGTCCATGTTGTCCTAAATCGTTCGGTACTATGAAGGCACTGGCTCAACACGCTCTAAGTCTCCATGACATTGATAAAAGCGATGTGTTTTTTAAATGTGGTCATTGTGATAGATCAATGAGCTCACCTACGGAGTTAAAATCACATCTCCGGAAATATTCACTCATTCTGTTTCACTGTTGCTTCCCTAACTGTCGTGTCAAATCAAAAAATGTGGAAATAATAAAAAAGCACGCACTCAAGTTTCACGGAACTAACAGTCCTCTTGTGACTACAACTTATTCGGTATGTTGCCATTATAACCTCTATTATTTATTTTAGTTTATGTGTTCTTGGCCTTCATCTGTACGACCAACACGCATTCAAGCCCATCCACCCGATATTTCAAAATTAAGCCGCCGAGTTTCATCAGCATTTTTCTGTGCACACTGTTCATTTGGTACCTCCCACCTAGAAAACTTTGCTCAACATTTGGCAATGTGCCGAGCTATTTCTTCGCATTTGCTCATAACTTCTCTGTCCGTCACCTGTGTCCTCCATCGTTGTTCAGAATGCGGCTGGATGACCAATGTTCGTAATATGCTAACAGAACACTTACATGATATTCACCCCTTGCTTAGTGAGGTTAGTTTTTGTATACAAATTTAATTGTCAAAAGTCAGTTATATCCAGTTTTACCAGTTATGAACTTTGAGCTCTTGTTTATAATTAACATTAATTAACTTTAAATACAAATAAAAATAGAAACTCAGAGCTAATATACCGTTCAGTTTGAGATTCTTGATTAGTAGGGTTAGGGTGTTAATTCTCCCATATCTTGAATTTCAACGTACTTTTAAACCAAATTAAAGCTTCTGCGACCGCTAACCTGTACCAATAGTATATGATGGAAAATTAACTAAGTCCTCTAGGAGCTCTTATTTCCGACTACTGCATTGGTTTCCAAATAGAATGTTGTAAACATGACAAAGGCGTTTTACCGTTTTAACGAATATGAGTGCATGCACCCTATTTTGACCTATATTGTTTATTAAACATTCGGTGTCCAAGTCAAAAACAAATTGAATGGGTTTCCAACCCACTGGTTAAACTTGTGCTTTTTCCACCCAGCAGTTTCTTCAATCTGACCAATTGTACTCGTTTTCAAAAAAGTTATGTTGTTGAAACCTGAGCTTTACTTGGTCGATAAATTACGCCATTATGATTATATTACAATTCACAGAATATGCACTTTTCAAGGTTTCGTCCTGTTATTTCATCGAGAGATCTGCAAGCTCACTGAATATATCTATAAAATCTCTAGATGCTTTATATATGCTTCATAGTCGTTCTATAAGCCATACCATCTAATTTGATCTTCCTAGTACTTCACTCATCAATATGGAGTACTCACATAATCAAGTTTTATTTTATGAACATGCTGTTAAGATTCAGATCCTTATGAACACTTTCGCCAACAATATCTGCATATTTGTAATGAGTTCCCCTCCATTAAGTGCGTCAGAACTACTCTACATCACCGCCTTAATTAATGATCGGGAGTGAAGTAGTTAAGTGCACCAATCCACCCACTTATTTTCGGTATCTCATTAACCTTAGTGGTTTGGTGTCTGACGAAATCTTGACACCGTCTGAGAAAAGTCTTGTAGATTCTAGCAACGTACGTCACTTGTGTTGGCGAATCAATGGACAAGTGCAATAAACAGCAATCCACTTCACATAGTAATGTATACTTCGAATGTATTCTTAGTTTCGGTTCCTAGTTGATACTCTCCACATTTGTACATCCTACAAACGATATATTATATTCCATTGCTTTTTATTGACATTTATTTGCAGGAGGACGGAGTGATCACTGAAGACTTTACAGTTCCTATATCTGATGAGTCTATTACTGAAAATTATAATTTTATTAGCAAAAATATGGAAACCCTACGCAATTCTCCACTTCAACAACTACCAAATTTTTTCTCCTCTGGCAATTCAACTTTGCTCCATAATAACGACGGAACCACTTTACATAACGATCTTCCGTTACTTTGTTCAACCGCCTCCAATCTTTCAGCTGAAGTTACGAAACATTTATCAGCTATTCATGCCCCATCATCTATTGATAGTTGTGAAGCTGATGAAGTTGGAGATAATGAAGAGCATGTCGGTGTTGAAGGTGATAATGACGAACTAAAAAAGCCAAGCACAGACATGAATCTCAACAATAGGCCTATCACCTCTAACCTACCTTCTGATATAGCAGATTCTAAACAGGAAAGTGTCACTGAGACGGCTGCAGAGGAATATGTACAACTATACTTTAATGAGCAAGCATTTGTTACTGCTTATATGAAAAATGAAAAATTTAATCCTAATAACGATACTACAAATGATGAGCTAAACGGTGTCCTCGAAAAGCTGCGTCGTTTCGCCAGTTATCGTGTCCCTATTCTTGGTCGCGCGAATCAGCGTCGTGTTGCTGGTTGTCCGGAATGCTTGAAACCTTTCAATCATGGATTTACAGACCTCAAGAAACATCTTCTAGTAACTCATCTCGGTGTTCGCCGTGATATATCGCGTTTTACCATCGATTTCACTCATTCCGGCAGGAGCCATCATAGCACATTACCTAGTCAAACTAATAGCTCATTTATTAATTCTGACAATTCACCGCAGTCAAAACACTCTTTCGGAATTCGAAATGGACGTCTCTCTGGTAAAGCGTTCCGTCGTAAACCTTTTCCAATTTCACCACTCTCCAATCCTCTTTGTAAACGTCCGACACCTGGTAAGTACGAAGACCCTCGGAAGTCACCAACAGAACCACTGGCTACTGTTTCTTCTGATGGTCTTCCAACCCTAGTAACGTCTGGTTCTTCCTATTCAGGTGGTGCTCCAGTTCACCGAGTTATCCCAGGGACTGGTGTTTCCGATCATTATGAAGACATGAGGTCATTGGAAGAAGTTTCTGCTCAAGCTCCCATCGGTAGAGGTGGTATTGTTCCTCTGGATGAAATGGGTAATCCAATCGTTGCTGCTGTTGTCGCTGCTGGTCAACCCCAAACGTCCACCTATTCAGGAGGTACAGAAGTCTTTCTACCTAAAGTTGGACGTCAGCGCGTTCAGTTGGCATATTCTTTCCCAGTATTTAATCGTTTACTGGAAGCTTATCAAGTCCCGATGCCAGAACGAATTCAACTTGTCAATCGTATGAATCACTATGCTCGAATGCATGTCATAATGGATGTTCTGGTTCCTGGTGGAGCACAAAAACGTTTTTCTTGTCCGACTTGCATGTATACTTCAGTACACTCGTTAGCCGATATTCGCAAACATATTATGGGGTCTCACTGTGGCATTTCTACTAAGCGTTTCAGACTCTGTCTTCGAGCTTCTAGACATGATACTACAACTTATCGCTTGCATTCAGATGACAGGATGATTCGATTCGTTGAAGATCATAGGCGAAGACAAATACAACTAACTGATGCAAGATCAAACCTTAAAGTCACTTCGATTGATAGTGATGCCGAAGAAGCAAAGGAAGATTCAAATGAAACTTATTCCCAAGTAGTGAATGATGAAAATAATCAATTCTCAAACGATTTCACCAAGTCTCAGGTATCACTCAATGATCAGGAAGAACTAGAAACACAGACTATCGAGACAGATTTGTACGACGATAGTCATCAGGAAGGGGTTCACGGCGCTGATGAAGAGAGTGATAATCGTTTTCTCACTGCCAACGTAAATCTAAACTCCGAGGACTATTTTGTCACCCCAACCAAAACTCATGATAACTCTATTGTAGTTGCTAATGATACTCCTAATACGTATTCGGACGAAAATGTTAAGCAAAACGAGGAGATCCACCGTCGTATTGAATTACCTTTCTCTGATAATGTACTGCGCGTCTTGCTGGAGCGAGAGGGTATGTTTGATCAATACGATGATTTGGTAGTCAAGATGCAAGTCTACTCTAAGCATCATCTTACTGTTGTTTCACGTGGAAATCGTATTTACTCGTACATTTGCATATGTGGACGTCGTTTTGCAGTAAGTCTTTTATTTAAAATTTGACTTTTTTTCTATTTTCATATATTAGCGTAAATTTTGGGTATAATTATCTTAATGGTTTTTTGTTTATCTCCAATTCTTAATGTAAAGTTTTGTCTTCGGAAAATCTGTTCTAGTGCCAGCAGTATTAATTGATTTGCTTCATCACTGATTTCTTTTCCATTTCACAGGTTGTTCGTGATGAAGTTGAAAGCGATATTAGGCCAGCCAGTCTAGCCGATTGCAGACGTCATATTCTGGGAGTGCATGCCAGGATACCTCAAGAACTACTAACATTATGCTGCCAGGCATCTCGCATTTCTAAAGAGTCTGGATATAAGCTCTATGCAGATACTTCTCTTTTGGCACTAGCTGAACAACACAAATTTCGGAGCACAAGAATTCAAAGTTATAGTCGTAAATCAGAAGGTGGAATATCTCCAATTAAACGTCCTTTAGAACCTATCATACCCAATGATACAGAAGGAATTTCAGAGTTATCTGTACCTACTAGTTCCGTTAATTCAGTTAATCAACGATCAAACACATCTTACTCAAGTATGGGTTTCAACCATTCTGCACCTAGTCAAGTAGCTCTACATCATTCGTCTTCATATTCCTCGAACCACCCTTTACCACCCATGTTGCGTGCTCCAAGTGTTAAATATGAACTAAGTGAACCAGATGAGTCACCGCCCCCAGAGTATAACAGACCCAATGGTAAAACATCTAATATGAACTCTACAAAGTCTCCAGAACCAAACCCTTACTCATTCGAAGAACGACATAACGGCCTGGATCTTGAAGCTCCTCGTCGCATACTTACTCCTGAAGAGTCGGTTACATGGAGCCAAAAGCTAGGTTTACCTGCTTCATGGGCTTTGGAAAGAATCGTTCGACTCCTGTATAGTCCTGCTGTTTTTGATCATCAAGTTAGATCTGTTCTACCTGATGGTGATAGCTTTATTGGTAGCTTGCATGAACGCATGAAAGTTTATGCTAGACATTCTGTTTATATTACTCGTATGAGGGAAACTCCCAATCTTACTCAACGCATTTATGTTTGTTGTGCATGTCTAACTACATCACATCATGGTTTCGGAGATGTAAGGAAACACATATTAGGTGTTCATGCTCACGTTCCGGAACGCTTTAAATCTGCAGCCATGTGTTCTAGTAGGTTGAATAGAGATGATTATTTTCTGTATACTGATAGCCAACTCCTAATGTTAGCTAATTCTCCCGGGCGTAACGCAAATATATCTGCTTTGGGAGCTGCATCTAACAAAACCCTATCACATTTAAATCATAATTCAACACCTCATAAACATCGCCAAAACGATTCAGAATATGTATCTCCTCAAAACACTCCGAATAGAAAAAGACGGTTTTCTGGTACTGAAAGTGACTCCATTGAACTTGGTATTAGACCAGAATCCTCTAGTCAATTTTTACCTGATGAGATTCTACATACTGCTCATTTAAATGGACATGCTGCATTTTCTCCTGACATACCTACGAAACCCTATGAAGAACACGATGAACACCGTCCTCCAATTATTCTTACTATACCGCGTCCTAAAGCTTTCCATCCATCTGATCAACCAGATGATTTACCTGTTCGATTATCCTCTATAAATGCAGCGAAACCTATTGATGAGTATATAAATCCAGACAATGCTTATTCATCATCTGGTTCACGTAGTAGACGTTCAATGATTCTTAAATCCAAACGTCCTTGCCCAACATCTACGTAAACTACTTTTCTTACATATCTTATATTAAGAAATACATATTTACGGAAATTAAACTAAGTTATGCTTAGCATGTTATCTATACCACAAATTTCTTAATCATCTTGTACATAAAAATATATATAGTTATTATTAAACAGGAACTGTATCACAAAAATGAATACCTCGAACCGTAAAAAAATTTACTTGCAAATTCATTATTAGTTATCAAGACTTGTTTGTATGATAAACGTTTCATAGCTTTTTTCTTAATTTCACTTTTTACTTAGTGACATTGTTTTGTAATGTGTTTAAAGCAACAGTATAAACTATGACAATATACCCTTTTGTATTCAGTATATATAACAATAGTAATAATGCTTTCCTTACTTAATAAACAATTGATAGATAATTAATCAAATTAGTGATGCATTGATGTTAATGTGGATTCTTATCAAGTTATCGTCAGTCATTTTTTTCGCAAAAATAGTTTCATGTGTTCATTTTATGTTTCAACATTTCACTTTAGTCTACACTTGTAGCACACATACTTCTCCTTTTGACTTCTTTCAAGCACGCCTTTCTTTTGTTCTACTGATATCTTAATATACATATAAAACATTCCATTCTACACTTTTTGTTAATATGTATTTATGTCCATGTATTAGTCCTCCTATAAAATGAAAACTGGTAATTTTGTGATCCCCTTGGCAATTCGATTAATTAGACTTTGTTTTCCTTGTGAAATCTGAATTTATACTTTTGATTGATCGTTTGATTACATGTAAATCATCTAGGAAACCTTATTAGTAGATGGAGATGTATATTTCAATTTGGTCTAACAGTCCAAATTAATAAGCTAAAATAAGAATTTCATTTAATTGTTATCTTCTTAATATCATGAACTATCACAATTCCCTTATTTTAGCAGTACTGTGAATACCCAGACTATGACAACGCAATTGTCTTGATTTTAGATGAATAAAATCACAGGAAAGATAACTAAGCGTTATATGCAATAGAATGCTTATTGTTTTTGAACTGAAACGAAATTTTATGTCAGCCAGTCATAACCAACGTAAAATCTGGGTCTGGTGCATTGGTTCAAAATGCCCCACCATTTCAGCACAGTGATATGAAATCGCCAAGACAAATCCCAGAGTGGTAAAAGTATTAGTAGAACAGATTAGACGTAGACAATATGATTCGAAAGAGACTGAATTCATAAAATAGGGAAGTATATGGTGTTTCAAAACTCAGCATTTAAGGGTTATGTGTGCAGCATCGTGATCAATTCTAATCTATGTCATACAATGTCTTCAACCACTAGTTACGATATTCACGTGCACTCACTAACAGTTAGACTGAACCCACAATCACGTTTCAAGCATACAGTTAATGAATTCATGAACTAATACCAAGTCTTTATTTAATGGCTTCTAGCTTTCCTCTATTTCTCATCAATAAACATCACCTGCTGAGCTAGATAGTGGTTGGGCATGTGCAATAAGTGAGCCACCTACCTCAGTGGATGGTGATCGAATATCTTACCAATCAATTTGCCATCTTTGCATCTCTCTTTGGCATCGCTCACTTGATGGTCCCGATTATTAGTTCAGTCCGTGTCTCAGAACAATCCTGAGACAAATTAGGAAAGGAGAAACACATCCTAAACATTCTTGCATTGTTGCTCAAGGTAACCAGAAGACTTGTTAACACCACCGAGCAGAACTATTTCCTATAAGTTTTCTAAGTCAATAAGTGAATCTCCGGATGTCAGTCAGTCACTGAGACGTCAATCGATAAAAGCGTTATCTCTAGAAGGATATCTACGAAAAAATCATTTGGTTACATACAATTCAATCTGTCCTATAGTCTATCTTTTATAGTAGAAGCGAGTTGTGTCGTTGACGTTATTGAGTTGTCTTACGGTCTCGTTCAATAACCAAGTAGACTTGTCTTCACCAGATGCTTTAAACATAAACAAAAATTTGCTTCGTGATACGAGAGAAATTCTTAGAGTGAGTTCTTATGGATCTTTTAGTACGAAAAATGCGTATTACTGAGGGAGCTAAATCGGCTCTTAAGCAAACGTTCTCAGGTCGTTATTCAAACCTGCTAATTATTGACAAACACAACCTCGACGTATATACATGATAGATATTTGTTCATATTTTATCGATCTTATTGAATTCTAACGATTTTTAAGTTATTCTGGCATCAAAATTTCTCGAGGTAACTGGATAATGACTGGGATCAAAGCACTAGTCTATGAACCATCAGATCAGTGCTTTTTCAGTTGACTGGTGTGTATTTAAGTCATGTACAATTTTTTAAACGACAAACAACTGACTAACGATTAATTGAATTGCTCAATATTCTGTCTATTACACTAGCATATCGACAATCGTTGTGATTGAAATTTTCTGACAAAAGCAAACATACGAAATGGATATACTAGTTAGAATCAAAATCAATTTCTCTGGTTACATCAACTTCCACTCACTATCTAACATCATATTTACTTAAACGCTATATTCAACTTCTTTTTGTAATACCTCTTGCGTTTTTTTATAAATTACTTTTCTTCTGCCTATTGCTTATTTTCGATTCTGTTCGACATGCATTTTCGATATTATTAAAGCCATTACAATTTGATTCTGTTTTTCAATTGATATACATATTCATGATCCAGTGATTTAGTTCTGACGACGGTCTGAAATTTCAACCAATGCACCATTGTGAACTTGAATCAATTAACTCTATCACACACACGCATATTTTTTTTAGTGGATTTACATTCGCGTACACCCACGTATTTGTGTGCAGTTATGTACTCATATAGTTACTGGTGCATTTTTATTCAATATAAGCATGTAGTTTGACCTGGTTGATTTTCTCTCTCAGTATGAGCCCAACTAAGACGACACTAGTCTTGAATAAGCCCGCATCAGTCAGTCAAACGTTATGGTGCATAAGTGCACAATCACTACTACTAACTAAGTTTTTAGATCGATTGTATCAGTTGACTGATACTGGAATACATACTATTGACAGTTTCACTAAATCACACAGAAACAAATTGTCGATAGTAAATACGTTTGTGTACAACTAATAAAAACCTCATAGTCAACGTTGAAATAAGCCCGTCCTATATGTTGGGTGTGTTAAGTGAACTAGTTCAGTAGAGAAAATAGTCAGGTGTATCTAGTGTTACCGGCTGAAATTCGTTTCATATGACTGAATATAAATTACATGATTTAAACTCGCCCCTAAGTGCACATCTTTTGGTGTTTGTAAATTTTACCTGCCTAACCTTCTTTTCATCTTCAGTTATTTTATATGCTTTTTTTATTTCTCTTCATTACCAACTTCATCTCCATAAATTATAACTTTGTTGAATGATTTACAAAGCATGATAGAATAATTTCATTATCTAACATATGAATCTATACATAAGTCAGTTAACATTTTTTTTTAAAGAATTCTGAAGTCGACATGCCACTCACATCGATTTTCTCAGAGTAGCTAAACAAATTATCTTGGTCCTCAGATAATTTATAAAATGCTATTTTCACCCGCTTGATTCAGGTATCATTTCTCATTCATAATTATTAAGAGGAATTTCTCATTTATGACTGGAAATCTGTGTTGTAAATGTGATATATCTCTAACATATTAGATAAGCAGTGTATTTATAATTTTCTTCCTAATTGACTTGATCGATCTCATACTACTCATTACCATCAGTAGCATACACTGTTATTTTAAGCGTTAACCAACAAGGCAGAAAAAAAGAAACTCGTTTCACTAGTGTGGTTAAATTTGTACGTAAAAAATCCGTTAGATTGAACTGTTTTTATATCACATATATCATAGAAATGAAAGTTTTCTACAAATATTACCTTTAGGTATTACAGTCTGTAATGAGCAAATATCTCACAATGAGCTAACGGAAACTTGATTTCTCTTTTTCGAAATAAGTTCTTTTTTTCTTAATTACAATTTTCTAATAATAGAGATTTGCATCCCAGACCAAAGATCCTGAATAAATCACCAAACCCATTAATGAAACATTCACAAATAAATGTCAATGTTGAAGATCACTATTGATCTTATGAGTGTTTGTACCCATGTTAGTTTATAGGTAGTGTTCATAAAACAATAATTATTATGTTTTATGTACAATAATTGTGCAAATATACAAAGAGCGATGTATTCCTCATTGACAAAACAGTCTTTAAAAGACAACACACTTCAAACAATCTGATCGGTATACATTTGAGTAAACTCCTAACAATAGAGACCCCATCTACAGCAGTAAGTTTCGTGCGCTTTCATAGGATCAATCAATGCTCTTCTACATAGGTTACATGAAAGTTAAGTTACAACACTACATATTCTGACTTACCCCATAATCTTATGAGGGTTAATTAAATAGGAGAAAGTATAACACTTGTTAAATATTGTCCTGTTATGCCTAGTCACTTGAAACTATAAATATAAACAATGAAAATTTCATTCTGATGAAATTGTCTAGAAAGATGACCAAAACTGCAAGATTTAATCGTTTGGCCCAAAGTGATCCAATCTTTACAAAAACATAGTAAAAGGACCTAGTGAGTTGTATAGTTTCTTCGAGTTACAAATTTAGATATGACTAGCATATTTAATACACCCGTGAAAATTCAGTTCAACTTTTGATGAATATACACACTTATTTATTTGTCTCTTGATTGAATGATGATTTACCACCTACATGTTTCAAAATCCCCTACTTTTGTGTTCTTTTACTTTCATTGGTTCTATGGAATATATGTTTCTATAAACCTCTGTAATTGGTTTTTTTGGTTGTGTACTACCTGACGCTCAGCAGATTACGAGTGTTTGAGTAGCTAATATAGAGTAACAGTCTCTACAGTCAGATCAAAACTAAAGCACATCTCAATAAGCGCGTTCAAACAGCCAGCGATATTAGATGGAAAATTCGCTAAAATATTTTGTTTTGATATTCTACTGTACAATAAAATGATACATAAGTATTATTCATCTCAACCTGTAGCTTTCCGATGATGAGTACGAGAGGATAAAACTTAAGATGAAGAAGCGAATAAAAAGAGACAATTATGGCATATCTGAAAGTCACTACCCACGGATTATCATCAAAATTCTGTGAATCCATCTTAAAATTAGTCAGTTATTACCACGATTGTTTCATTCAAGATGTATCCTTGTGCACACTGCTGATAAGCTTCAAATTGGGACGAAATAACTGTTCACTAATATTTGATTTTCTTTGTTTCTCCAACTAATCTCAGCAAGTAATAAAAAAACAAGCTTCAAACGTTCTCCTCTCAGAATGTATGATAATAATATCACAACTGTAAAAGAGATGTGATATGTTATTTTTATTCAAATAAACCACCGAATTTTTTCAAAACATTTTCCATCTACTCTAAATGTTTAATTACCATCTTGTTTATATATATTCATAAAAATGTAGTTATACTTATCACAGTTATTAACCATATATTTCAAAACCAACTTTCGGTACTTTTCAAAATACCTGGATAATCAGATTTAATCAGACTTTTCTAACTTTCTTATTGATCATTAATACCTCCAGTTTAACAGTTTTATCTTTTAAATTTTTTTTACTGACTCAACTTCGACCTGTAACTCATTACTTCATCCTCTGAACCGGATTTCACATAAAAAGAACATTATTGGTCATATAACATATTAGGAGAAGGAAATAACTCAGTTTGAATCCTCATGTTTATTTACGATCAGTATGTAATTTTGATTTTTCAACAAGCTGAATAAGTCTCCAAAGTGTTCATTGAATCCTTTGGAGATAATCATTAACCAGGAAATTTAATAACAAGTACTAGATGAAGTAAGTCGACAACTATCAAATTACTGTTTCAATACAGAATTGAAAAACATTCGAATCGTTTGTAAGTTGAATGGATACTTAAAATACCCATCCATTACTTTACATGTTTGTTTAGACAGTCGATAAACAGCTTTTACGAAAACACATGTCACAAACAGAAAAACTATTAAAAACCAGAGAGCACTAGGTGGCTGTTTAAGCGCGTATATGACCATTGTAAAGTTCATACTTACAACTCAACGCGGGATAAAACTCAAAACCTTCGAACTCCATTACTAGAGCGACAACTTTAGAACAACTTAGTTGGAGTTCAGCCGTCCATATTTACAAGTACAGACATAGTGGAACGATCACCTATCACAAATGATGATAACTGACCTGCTTCCGAAATGATTAAAATCTTCTAAATGTAATTTAGCATAAGGAATTGAAGAGCTTGACTTGAAATTAGTCATTACTGAAAAATTCTTTAACAATAATTGAATCTCCTGGACTGAAAGTGAATAATATGTCCATTTTTTCCCGAGATAGTTTCGCTAACAGTTGGATCCCAAGGAAACCGGTATTACCTGTTCAACTGTCAGAGAAACTATCTCGGAAAAAGATGGACATATTATTCACTCTCAATCCAGGAGATTGGAGTGATGAGCAGAACACTTTAAGGATCAGTTCAACTGGCCTTCCGCCACACTTCGGTTTCCCACGATCTCCAGTCTACCTGAATGGCAAGTTGGTGTAAATCTTCCAACTGTTTACAAAATTGAAAAAAAAACATGGGAAATCTGAAGTGAGGGGAGCAGCAGGCCCTGACAGGTTTACCCCTGAGATTTTTAAGGATGGTAGTCCAGTATTAGCAGTGAGATTGACTGACGTAATCCCATCTGACTGGTCTCAATCACTGATTGAGCCAGTCAATAAGAAACGACAAAAGTCCTCTTGAAACAATCTGATCTTAAAGAGCAGACTAGAGAACATCAGACTGGTTTCGACCTGAATGTGGCTGTATCGACCAGATATTTACATTGCATCAGGTCCTAGAACACACATATTCAGACGCCCCAATATAGTAGTATTTCTCGACCTTAAAGCGGCATTTGGCTCTGTTGATCGTGATGTTGTATGGCAGTGTTTGCCACTGACAGGAGTACCAAAAAAGTACATTAACCTTATACAGGCTCTCTCCTCGAACACAACTCGCTGAGTGAGAGCTTGTGGCTAACTGGCATCAGAGTTGATTACCTCAAGTGGTGTTCGTCAGAACTGTCAACTCTCTCTATTCCTACTTAACCTTGTCGTTGACGTGTTTCTAGAGATAACACTTTCTTCATCCGAATTCCTAGGAGTTGAACTTTTACCGGGAGATTCACTTGTTGACCTAGATTATGCCAATGACATAGTTCTATTTGGTAAAGACGTTGACAAAATGCAGTCTTCTGACCACCGTAAGCAAGAATGCATGCTAGTTCGGGATGCGATTCTTCCCCTCGAAATGTAAAGTGTTGCTTCAGGACTTCACTTGTCTTAGAAGTCTCATCAGCCCTTTTGGTCCAGTGTGTGACGAAATCTCAGTACGGATACAGAAGGATCGACTAGCTTTTGCAAAAACATGCGTAATTTATGGCGTAGGCAAGATATCCGTTTACCAACCAAAGGACAGAATCACTGTGAAGCAGTTCGTTTTGTCCTACTTTATGGCAGTGAAACATGGCCGGTAAGAGTAGGGGATATTCGTAGGTTACTAGTATTTGACCATGGATGTCTTCGAAACATTGCTCGTATATCCTGGGACCACCGAGTAACTCAATCCTTAGGAAACTGGTACTAAGTAAGAATGGAAAGTCAATCGATGAAGTAGTGAAACTTCATGGGACATGTATTACGTATGCCCAACTACCGACGTGCGATGTTTTATGGTGTAGGAGTAGGTTGGAAAAAAGCTACAGACGGCCAGACCAGAACATGGCACAAATCCATGAAGTCACTGACGAGTGAACTAAGCCATGTTGATAGGTGTAGACTACCTGATTGAGATCCGTGAGACGATAGCAACCGATGCCTATAGACCTTGAATCAAAATCGTTTGCAGTGGCACAAGTGCATCCACTCTTTGTTTTCTTTGAAATTAGAATCTTCTGAATTCTTCACGTCCTTTTTTTTCTCTTTCCAAATTTGTTTCACTGAATAATACTCCTTGGATAACATCGTTAAACCCTAATCTTTTCGATTACTGCTTATACCGTTACTACCTCTACCACTATGGGATTTGAATCGACAAATGTATCTGTCTTCATGTGGTATGGCAACTCGAACTGATGTACATACGTACATTGTTGCTGACTGACTGACACTTATTATTTGCTTCCAAATTCAAATATTTATTTCATTTTCTTACTAAAATAGGTTGTTAGAAAGCACAATTCATCAAATAACAAAAAAAACACATCAGATGAATATATTTTAAAAGAATCACATCTAAATAAGACAAAAAAAATGCACTGAATATTGTAAATTTGTTTCTAACATGTTGAATTAGTGAAGTCCTAAGATGAATATTAAATATTGTCCTTCCTGTTACATTTTTTACTGTTAGCTATATTCCTTCAACGGTACTTAGCTATTTAGCTTGCTTTTCTACTCTTACATCACTCTGTACTTATCATCTTAACTTTATGAGCCTTACAGTTTGTCTATTAAAGTCAGTCGCTTTTTATTCCCTATATTATATAATGTATTTCGTTTGAAATATGTTATCTCTAGCATGTGACATCATCTAATTCTTAGGTGGGAAAGTCATTCACGAGAGAAATCATCGAGTTATTTCTTTTTTTACATTTACTTTCCTTCTTTAATTCTCCAGAGATAATTTGTTTCTAAATCGTGAAGTAGAAATGTTTTGACATCCAAACAATGTCTACTTATCCTAAATCTGCTTGTTTTCTGTTCATATATTTTCATTTCTGAATTAATGGCTGTTTTCTTTGTGTGTGACTATCCTTACGGCTCCACCTAAATTCTTTCCATTAGTGCAACAGAATTTCTACCTTTCTCTATTTAGGTCACGATTGATCTTATCCTCTATAGTTTATCATAAATGTCTCTCCCCTCAGAACTAAAAATCTGCCTGATTTAGAATGTAGGATGCGTTTTCTCTCCGGGTTATGGCTCACACAGTTTTACTGTTTTCTCTGACCCTATCGATCTTTTTTCAAGCCTGGCTAGTCTAAATGTAGAATTCATACAGGAATCGACATTCCGCCCTAATCTCTTCAGTTGATTGGATTAGTTGCACTACCAAACGACATACAAGCATGTTTACAATGCAGTCAGGCGTACATTTAGTAATACTCCATCAACTGAATAACGAAATTTACATTTTGCTTATAGGTGAAATAGAACTGATAAAATCACTCCTTTGTCGGTTTAATGAACAACCAAAATTCAGCTATTTGCGTGAATGACTTTGAAACGATATACTTATTGTACAAAACGGAGGATAATAATATAGAGTATTTTATAAATTAGATCATTTTATATACAGTTTTTTTTTTTTTTTAATTCACTAATTATCTAGTTTTATAAATAAAGTTTCTTTTTTTTTATTATTTAGCTTTCCTTGTGAAATCATACAAAGTATTAAAGCTTTTATAGTTCAGATTTTATTGCAATGCAATCAGTAATAATCCGACTTGTTTAAACGAAAACTAGAAATAATTTTTCACTGGTGACATAAAGACTCCAATTTTTTTTTAGAAAAAAATAAAACTTATTAAACTTTGATGATTAATGTTTGATGATTTGCATGGAATTATTATTGATAACAATAAACATGAAATGTAGTACTATATTGAATTAGTTTTATTGTATCCTCATTGAAAATTCAGTTAAACATGTTGAATGAATAAAGATTAATTCAAATATCTTAATGATAAATAAAGGAGTAAAAATTATTTTGATAATCATTTCAATGTTACACTTATGATTAATATGAGTTTCAAGTTAAACATGATCTAGTGTAGAAATAGTCAACAAACTACAACATAATATTAAGACAATGATAGTGGGTCTTGAATACTTAACTCAAATTAAATTATTCTAGATCATTCAATTTAGTAGCATTTTTTTATGTAGAACAGAAATGTAATTAATGGGCATTCTGATAGTATTCACTTTAACTAAGAATAGTATTGGGTGATAAAAGTTATATAATGTAATGACTTAAAAGAAATAATGATCGTCAAACAATATAGTGGTTGATTAAAGTGCAAGAGATCTTCTGCAGAATAGAAAACCTCATTGATATATATGATACTGAAAACAATTTGCTTTCTCTCTAACTACTCTCAAACCACTTACTGATTACTTATGATTATTATCTCAGTAGATTTGACTGATGTTCAGAGTTTTGAAACAACGAAAATATTCATAGCTCATGTAATTGTTGTTGGAAGTTTTCCATTCACCCTAAATTCATAATTTACATATTAAGCTTTCATTATTCCAACTACAAAATGACGTTGATATTAGCAAACAAAGATATACAATAGAAATATTTGTTACATTCCTATTTGTTCAACATTTTTTCTTGTTAGGTTATTTTCTTCTATTTTCAACTTATAGCAAACTGATTTATCTGTTGACATTCACTTGATCAACTTTCATGAAGTATATTATCAAATATTTGTTACTATGTAATCATAATGTGTCAATAAAATGCAACTATTGAACCAAAATTAACCTGTAAAATGTGTTACTTTTGCATTGCGTATAACACAGAGAAAACTAAATTGCTTGAATGTACTAGCGAGTTCACTTATTCGGAAAAAATGTTGTATTTGTCGGTCTATGATATATGTATCCTCAACAAGCAAAAAGCGTACAGCCCAATAAATTTCTTTGATATATATCGTTTTTATAATTTAAATTGAAATTAATTAAAGTAAATCATAACGAAAAATCATGTTTTACTTGTGATCGTTTGAAACGAACCACTTTTGTTTTTATTGAGATAACTAGTTGGACAAGAAAAGGAATCAGGTACATTATTCAATTACATAATCAATTATAAAATTTGTCAACTAATGTATGGAAGATATACTTTTTTGCTTTGTTTTAATCTATGGCTAATCTTTGTGTAGTGTTAATGACGATTATACTGAAAAAAACTTGAAACCAAGCGTCATTGTAATTTAATTGATTAATTAGTTTATTTTTGTTGATCTGATACATTTTTGGAAACCGAGTCTATATACTCTTTCACTGAATGAATCTTATATTGATACGTTTGTCAAACGTTGAACTTAGTATTTTAGATTGTTAACTGTTTATTTATTCAGTTAACAACCACTGACATGTCAATTCATAATTGATCATATTCATGATCACTTATCAATTTGTTCACGTTTTACAGGTTTTAATACCCATGTACCCGTGTATTTTATTCACTAAATTACAAAACAATCATCATGTTCTTTTTTGTTCTGATATTTGTTTATCACTGAAGATTGGTAGACAGTTCTTAGGTAAACAGCCTACCTACGTCTGTGAAAATCGATAGACAAACAACTTTTAGGATCTCGTTATAATCAATTAAAGCACAATTTCAAACGTTTTAATGTATCTATTTGTTAATCTTTAGACTTACAGTTAATTATCTCATGGAAAATCTATGACAACGTTTGTTGACTTTTATCAATCGAAAAAGATTTCTTTATAATTACGTTACGTTACACTAGATAAGAGATAAATAATGACACGTAATAAATAAGAAATATTAAATCAATTACATCATTGAAATAAGATTCTGTTGAACTTTTTGGTTTAGTGGATAGTTATTGGTATATATTATGAAGGTAAGTGTACTTCATAGATTACTGAATTGATTATTAAATTCAACACAACTGTTAATTCTAGTAAATATCTCACATATGATTAGGAATTGATTTCATGTGATTCTAAAGATTTCATAAACTATTTACTTACATGAAGGAAGTAACTGGCATTTTCAAATAATTTTATGAATCCTGAATTAAACCGAATGACTGAATAATCTCATTTCTAATAACTAATTATAAACTGTTCTTGTAAAACTTATTAAAGTATACCGTGATAATTCTTAGTTTTTATTCTAATAACTTAAAGTTGATATCGTTCTTGATAAGTTCCTATTAACTTTGGTTCTTTTTGACAAACTATCAGTTTCATATGGTTTACAATAGTCTTAAGTTGGACCATATTCATAATAACTATTAACATTGATTCCAATACTTAATCAATTATAGTTGTTAACAGGTCTAAAAACCACTTAAACTTATAGTGTCTTGTAAATCTGTGAACTGTATGAATCTCATGGACCAAGGATCATCAAAGCCTCCTTCAAAACAAAGAAAACGGGGATTACAATGAACTTCATCCAATGCTACGCGCCTACCAACGACTACAATGAAGACGCTAAAGATCAATTCTACGATAGGCTGCAGTCAATCGTCGAGAAGTGCCCAACAAAGGACCTGACTATTCTGATGGGAGACCTAAATGCCAAGGTTGGAATGGACAACACCGGATATGAAGAGATCATGGGACGACACGGACTGGGAGAAAGGAACGAAAATGGTGAGAGATTTGCAAATCTATGTGCCTTCAATAAACTGGTCATAGGCGGCACTATATTCCCACATAAACGCATACACAGAACCACATGGACTTCACCGGATCACAGCACACAGAACCAAATCGACCATATCTGCATCAACAAAAAGTTCAGGAGGACGATGGAGGACGTGAGAACAAAGAGAGGAGCTGATATAGCATCAGATCATCACTTGCTGGTCGCCAAGATGACATTGGAACTCAAGCGGCACTGGACAACGGGGAGGACAATATCACAAAAATTTAATACGGCTCTTCTTCGGGATAATGACAAACTCAATAAATTCAAGATAACCCTCAGCAATAAGTTCCAGGCCTCTCATGATCTACTCAATGGAGAAGAAACTACTATGGAAAGCAACTGGAAAGAGATAAAAGAGGCAATCACTTCAACATGTCATGAGGTTCTGGGCCAAAAGAAACACCATCATAAGGATTGGATAACGGTCGATACACTGGATAAGATTCAAGAAAAGAGGAACAAGAAAGCAGCAATCAATACCAGTCGAACAAGAGCAGAAAAAGTCAAGGCACAGGCTGAATACACAGAAGTAAACAAGCAAGTGAAAAGGAGCATCAGAACCGACAAACGTAAATATGTGGAATATTTGGCATTGACGGCGGAAAAGGCTGCCAGAGAAGGAAACATGAGACAACTGTATGAAACAACAAAGAAACTCTCTGGAAATCACCGTAAACCAGAACGACCTGTGAAAAACAAGGAAGGCAAGATGATCACCAACATTGAAGAACAACGAAACAGGTGGGTAGAACACTTCAAAGAACTCTTGAATCGACCAGCCCCACTGAACCCACCCAACATCGAAGCAGCACTCACGGCGTGCCTCAGAAGATAGTCAATATCATAGGGAATTCCTATGATGGATTAAACTGCAAAATCGTGCATGGAGGACAGTTGACAAAGTTGTTCGAAGTAAAGACCGGTCTCAGGCAACGTTGGTTACTCTCACCCTTTCTCTTTCTCCTGGTGATCGACTGGATCATGAAGACATCAACATCTGAAGGGAAGCACCGGATACAGTGGATAGCTAGGATGCAATTGGATGATCTAGACTTCGCAGATGATCTGGCTCTTCTATCGCATACGCAACAACAAATGCAGGAGAAGACAACCAGTGTAGCTGCAGCCTCAGCAGCAATAGGTCTCAATATACACAAAAAGAAAAGCAAGATTCTTCGATACAACACAGCATGTACCAATCCAATCACAATTGACTGAAAAGCTTTGGAAGATGTAAAATCCTTTACATATTTGGGCAGTATCATCGATGAACACGGTGGATCTGATGCAGATGTGAAGGCACGGATTGGCAAAGCAAGAGCAGCATATTTACAACTGAAGAATATCTGGAACTCAAAACAATTGGCAACCAACACCAAAGTCAGAATTTTCAATACAAATGTGAAGACATTTCTACTGTATGGGGCGGAAACCTGGAAAACTACGAAATCCATCGTCCAAAAGATACAGGTGTTTATTAACAGTTGTCTACGAAAATACTTCAGATCCGCTGGCCGGACACTATTAGCAACAACCTACTGTGGGAGAGAACAAATCAGATCCCAGTGGAGGAAGAAATCAAGAAGAAGCGCTGGAAGTGGATAGGACACACATTGACGAAAGCACCGAACTGCGTCACAAGACAAGCCCTCATATGGAATCCTCAAGGTCGAAGGAAGAGAGGAAGACCAAAGAATACATTACGCCGAGAAATGAAGATAGATATGAGAAAAATGAACAAGAATTGGATGGAACTAGAAAAGAAGGTCCAGGACAGAGTGGGTTAGAGAATGCTGGTCGGCGGCCTATGCTCCATTGGGAGTAACAGGCGTAAGTAAGTAAGTAAGTAAATCTGTGAAACTAAACTGGTCAATCTTAGTTTTCATACTGAAATATTGAACAGATGCCTTAATACCAACTATACCCTGGTTAAATAGTTGATGGGAGGGGGTAACGGAGGGATATAAGGAGATTATTTAGCCCAATTTAAGATTTGTTCTATAGGCATTTCAATGATATACAAATTTTGACAAAAGTTTATGCTGATGACAAAATATACTTTTTTAGTACTCACATTAGGAATTGACTTTTGTATATTGTGTCTAAGTTTAATTCTCATATGTAATACACATTTGGTAAATTTCTGTCTTCCTATTTCGATAAAATTTTATGCCATATCAACTTGGAACTAAAATTTGATAGTATAATCTTGTATTAAGTCGTAGTTATCTTGTAAAAATTATGTTAAAAAAACACAATTGACGATTCAATCACTAATGCACTTTAGACGTTCAAGCTTATACGAATGAATTCGCAACAGGATTGCTGAAAAATAATCAATCTATGATATACTGCATACTTGCATATGTAGACATAATCCACTCGAATTGATTATGTAAATGATTTTTGATTAAAGATTCAATTCTAAGAAAAGAAGTGAACAAGATATAGAGATTTAGAAGAGTAGAGATTAAGTAAATAACAAAGATGAAATTTCATTTGAACAGCTGACCTAGCATACTAATCGCTAATTATTCAACTAAACAGTTATCATAGGCCTAACAAACAAAGAATAAAAATTAATCTTAGTACTATCTTGTAATGGTACCACTGTAATTTTGCTTATATACAGACCAATACTGGTTCATAAAGTATTTATGCTTTTAATGACGCGTTACTTTCAGTAAATACGTGCGAAAAACCGAAATAACACATGACAGATCATGATTTACATTGACCTAACGTAAGTTGCCATCAGTTTGTCATGAAGTCAAATTTATGAATACAGTTGGCTATGACATGACCTAATTGATTGAAATTTGTCTTGTAATTAGTTTCACATAATGCTGCATCAAAATAAATACACTTTTTTGTTGTAAATTATTGTAAAATTAATCGTGATTGCCATCATCATAAACGTAAAGTTGGTAAACTTTATATTGAGTGGTCTGTGAACCAAAACAAATGATCGAACTACACGCCTTCATGTTTGTTTCGTATCAGTTACATTCGATTACTTAGATTTATTCCACTAAATTAACAGAGTGGTACATAACTACAGTAACCTGATGATCACAGTATACGGTTATTCACACCAGAATGAAATTACATACAGCGTTTCATATTATATATATATATATATATATATATATATATATATATATATATATATATATATATATATATACCCAAGAGATTACAGCCCAAACAAATGCGCACTTTCGATCATTGTAATTGTAAAGCTTGAGTATCCTCCGTGGTTTTGTATCGCAATTACAAAAATATAGTTACGAGTTGATTTACGTGAATGCTTCCGGAGTAGGTTTGCATGGTTTGAAGGTATTTGTTGCCAAGACCTTATATATGTGCTGGTGAGCTACTGAAAATAACAGAGCAATTGTTAGTCGTCTCATTGTCTTCTGAGAACTCTTAACAATGTGTGACCATAACCGTGAAATGAATTAAACCCAGACTCTTCATATCAAGGGGAGAAAACAATGAGTTTCAATCACTGATCACGAATACAACTGTCTTTGTTCTAAGCTTTGGTCAATTCGAGACAATTCAATTTCACCAATGGTAACTACCCAGTAACAGAAGATTACCGATTGACATCAAAAATTCAAAATAAAATTATGACTGATCAGTCCATCGACTAATTATGCTACTTGCCAAATTCCCAACGGTTACGAAATGGATTTATTCAGTTTCAACTAAATGGATGTAGTGCAGCAAAATCTTTGGGACAACTGGCCTTATTCGTTTTGATTCTCCAAAGTCTTCAGATTTCATAAGAATATGAACGAGTACGTAAAAAATCTATCCTACGTTCCAACGGTTATGTAACAGTATCTAATCAGAAAGTTCAATAAATTTTATACTGATACAATACGTGTCGCTTTACTCTCTAAATAACAATCTTGAACTTCTCAACTCATCAAAATGCAAAAATACACGTTATATATTGAAATATTGAGTGAAATAAATTTGTTTTTCATCTACCAGATCTGTTTACACTTCTGTTCTTTAATTCTACATTACGAAAATTCCACGTTAATATCTGAAATTTGCAACTCTATAAATGAAAATACATTAATGTCATAAATTGACCAGTCTATACTCCGAATTCACAATTGATTGATCACTAGGTGACCAATGTCATGCGTGTCTAGTCCTTATTATTAGTGCTGATCGAATGCTATCGATCATGTTGCAATGTGGCCACCAGTCTAGGTGACTCGACACCGCGGGCCCGGATAGCTCAGTGGTAACGTCTCTGACTGTGAAGCTGGGTGACACGGGATCGAATCCGCCAGGGAGCACCAGTTCCCTCAAAGATTACAGGTACACCTTGCTGACGAGTGCCAAGTAGCACGAAACCCGGGTCCAGGGTTTCCTGTCGACCACCTCCAACCACCATCTAATACTCCGAATTATCTGATATAATATTGAGTATATTTGCCAAAGTATGTTATGAAAATTATCAATACTATGTATACATGTCAGTCACAATATTTCCATTACTGTTCCATCAATATGATGTACAGAATTACTAAATCGAACTAATTTGCCAATAAATTCTCTCCGATTAATTGATAGTCAATACTAGTTACAATAGATATTAATGTTATTTACAGTTCATATCTGCAATATTTCAGAGATACTTTCCACTATGAAATTTTCATCATAGTATTATGATTCATAACAAATTACTTCATTTTAGGTCGGATTAGTTATCTGTGAGGCATTAATAAGTATCAGAGTAACCACTTATATATCAAAGATGTTATACTTATGTAAATAATGAAAATCACAGATCGATCAATTGACTGTCAGGTGAGTACTACTATTACTTAGAATATATATTCTTAATTTCTAAAGACCCAATACATGATAGGTGCCTAGGAACAATTTACCGTACAAGAAATAATTAAATCATGAATGAAAACTGAAATATTCAAACAACAAATACGAATTTGTTATTAATTGACGAAATGAATTTCTGCCAGTTATGTTATCACCTCAGAAAAACCATGTAAGAGTATTTTTAGAGAATTGTTACAAAAATTTAATGTCATTTTTGTAGGTCTTATGTGCCATGAGTCTGTAGTCTGAAGTTACAGTGATAATACAAAACCTGTGATTACTTAGCTGCCGTAAACAATGTGAACCGTGTACAATAATCTTCACTCTAATTAATAATTCCAGTGAAACTTCAAGACTTTTTCTATGTATGAAGAATTACAGATTTTTTGTGTTATAAGACCACAGACATCTAAAGTAGGCCGTTATTTTCATGAAAGTAATATAGAATATCGTAAGTTGAATCATATGACAACTCAGAGTTATCTATTGCAAATATTTCCCTCACTAACTTTTGCCACTTACATTAAATGTAAAATACTGACCTAATGATTAATTAGTCGAGTT
Source organism: Schistosoma spindalis (assembly GCA_946903255.1). NCBI lineage: Eukaryota > Metazoa > Platyhelminthes > Trematoda > Strigeidida > Schistosomatidae > Schistosoma > Schistosoma spindalis. The sequence continues at coordinate 24,238,514 of OX336420.1, read as the reverse complement.
TTATTTCTATATTTTAAGTTTGGATTTACTAACTACAGACGACACTACGTTCATCACATGTGAATGACGCTCAAGATTTAGTCGATTTAATGATTTTTTTTCATAACACACTAATGAGTTTTATCTGAGACTCGATCAACTAACTGTATCTGAAGGATAAAACAAAATTTAACAAATAAACTGAAACTGACATGATAAATTTGAGCTGTCATGTTCAGTCCTTATGATTTATTGAAGTTGCAACTATCTTTACTGTGATTGGTTATTATACACTCATATCCAATATGCTGTTAACGGATATCGAATCGTAGAATAGATGATGAAACTTATTTATTGATCAGCATGCACTGATGTTAGATTGCTTACTGACAATTATTATAATTACTCACTGGCAAAAGAATATCAGATAACAAAATGACTAGTCCATAAGTGAAAAATAAAGCTCTGAAGCACTCAATCCAATTTCACACTATTAAGCTTGATGTATTTGTAACCTTCGAGTCAAAAGAAAATTTACTGTATCAAGTAGGATGCATTAAACTGCACTATTTATTTAAAAGATGGTGTTCAATATAGACTCCTCAGTAGTATGTATTCACACGCAATCAGGGATCGAACTCATGAATTCCAAGTTCTACAGTGGGTAGTATATCTTCGATACTATGAGTTAGAATCAAATGATCCATGTATCGTTATCATCATCCAATCCTGTTGGTGATATTTGTAACACATCTTATATGGTTAGATCTCACACTTCATAGCCTCTCATTTAGAACTAAGGAAGTTTGTGTCGCAGCTAGCCATAGACAATTACCTGGTTATTTTTGGAGGTTGTTATCACTAAAGTTTGACATCAGCTAACGAACCACTGGAAAGTAGGGGGTACCAATAGTTGTTTCAAAATAGAATGCTGGACTTTGAAGAAGAACTCAAATTCTTATTTCCTCGGTGTCTTATCAATCAGAAGTAAGATAGTACATTACAGAGGTCAACTTGGAATGGGCAATATACGAATTTTTACAACTGGGTCCCCTTAAACAGAAAAAGAAACTTAATTCAATCTTTATCATCAGGGGCTAGGCGAATATGCTCGGAAGATATAATAGATGTCGAACTCTCCAACTTTCTACAGATATCCCTATCTATCTTGGTTTGCTGAGAGAAACATGGGACCTAAATTAAAATATTCAAAAACGTCATATAGTTCGTAAGAAGACTCTCTTCATGAACATTGCGTCCAAGGAAAATACTGATGCAGAAATTTTGAAGAATCGCTTGACGAAATTCAAACACACCTCTGGACATTATCGTGTGTGTCTTTCGAAAGGTGAATGTTAATCAATCAACAGATGAATAATAGAACATTTTGTGGACTTCGATTACGGGATAATTCTTTTTAAATCATCCATACAGGCAGATTAGGTTTGAAGAGAGACCGAATTAATAAATTATGCACTGCAGAGGTAATATCAATATATCTTTTCAAACTTAAACACGTTCAAAAGAGATACGTCTAAACCATCATTCATCCACAACCCTAACACTTAATTTTCATAAACCGTAATTTGATTTTATAACATTCTCCGAATGTCCTAAATCTCTTTAGCTTAATTATTCACTAAAATCACTTTCACGTTTTTAATTTGTTCTTCACCCTTTTCATACACATTAAGTGGACAATCATTCTTTTTAAATTTGATTTCATCCCACTACCTTTCCCAATTATCTATTATTAAGCAACTTTCTTTGACACAGTACATGATGTAATACTCCTTCTATTTTCAATAGACTATTTTTGTTATAAACTAACTATAAGACTGTACAGCCTGAGTAAACGATACCGTCAGAAATTAAATTACTTTCGCTGAATTGTCTTAATTCTTCATCATTTACTCCATGGGTTACTTTCATTATTCCTGGAATTCTTTACATGAACCATACACACACACGACCACATAACATAACATAATCTAAATAGATTTCGGTTGATGAGCAGATATTTCTTACTGTTTATAGGATAAACAATGAAAACTTCAACAAAATAGCCATTGACTTGTATTCTGACTCGCGCTTGATAATTAATGATAAACACTACTGGTTTTGAGCTAACAGTAAACTGTTAAATAAACTATCCATTCACACAAGAAGTAATTACTTTAACAGTCTTATTCAATATTCACGGAATTCACTTCTAAAGATACAAATAATGATATTCCGTAGTCGGATTTCTAAAACTGCACCACTGGATCCCTACATCATCAAAATGATGTGAGGAAATTTTATGACAACAGAAATTCTGTAGAGTTCAGTCAAAGGTAATGTTTTGGACTATTAATTTAGTTAGTAAGGATCCGAATCCCAAAAGCATCACCAGTTCCCTCAATATTAGAGGTAAGCCTTTATAACGAGTTCAAACAAGCATTAATTTCACGTCTTGGTAGATCTTGCCGACTACATTCAATCACCTAACACTGAATACAAGGCAACCTATCGTTAAAAGGTAAAACTTAGTATTCTGCTCACAAAAATTAAATTTGATAAATTGGCTTGAAAATTGTAATCAGATACCCCCAGACTATTAATTTATTGACGAAGACTATTTAATTTTCATTGATGCTAAGAGTTTTGTAGAAATAAATACGTGTTCAAGGGTTTACGACTTTCATAATAGTCAAATCAATATTAAAAGTAAATGAAATGTAGGTAATCAGTTTTTCTGATTTCCAATATTTTTAAACTGTATTTCCTGATGACATTTTCGGAGATCATATTCAAGGATTCAATAGTACAATAGTTATAATCTTGTACTTTGAAATACTGTTTCACATTAGATCACTTTGTATTAAATTTGATAAATTTGACACTTAAATATATCATCTAACTAACTATACAAACACATCATAGTTAGGATTTTACAATGGTGAACAATATAATGATTAGTAATTATGAAGGTGGTTTTTATAGTTAGTTATTAATAGTCATAACTCACTGAGAATGAAACAAATGTTTCATTATATTCTATAACACTAACAGTGGTTCCTCGTTAATCTGAATGGAAGTAGACTTTTTCTATATTTGGTATATTACATTCTAATCATCTATCGGAAAACTTCTAGTTATGTACCAGTTTTGCTCTAGCATCACGGAATGTCAAAATATTAAAATAATTTAAAATCGTCCGTAGCTAAACTTTACCAATGCTTGCTAATTAATTTTATGTTCTTATACGCATTACAAAATTAGCGGTGACACCAGATTACGTATACTGAGTTGTAGGCCTACAAAAGTTATTTTAATCATTAAAAAGAGATCATCTACTCATCATTACATTGTTTTGAAAGTTACGAAAGAAATTATTACATCTTTGTCAAAAAGTATTTTACCGTATGTTTACAAGTTCCTTAAAAATGAATACGTTTACTGAGGACAACTTGGAAACGTTGTATGGTTAACTATATTAGTTAACTCAGAATCTAAATAACGCAATACTATGAAGCGAATTACTGTGATTGACAATCAAGATGACTTGCAGTGCCTCTTTTTCATAACCGAAATCAGGTTTTTGACGTATCAGAAAATATGAAAAGGCCTTCGAGGATTTCAGGGTATTTATTAATGATGTGTCAGTCGGAAATCCAAAATCTACATTAACAATCGCCTTTATTTCTCAGAACAGCAATGATTTTATAACATGTTCACTGATCAAAAGTTATTATTCTAGAATACATTGAAACTTTTCATCAATTCACATTGAATCAATAAGTTTTGAGTTTTCACTGTCCAGAATTTATTCCGTTTAATTTCTACTGGTGTTTTATAAGACCCGAATTTGGTTGTGAAATTTACACTAGAATTATTACAAAATGAGTGAAAATGTTCTCATTATGCGTCACAACACCGACTGTACTGATAACCTGTGTGCAGCATTAATTAGTTTAAACGTGCAGAAGTGTTTGCACATATATATTTAAATACATTCTGTTTTGTATGACTAGTATAAACTAAAGCGGGTTGCAACATCTACATTTTACCTGTCCGACATGAATTAATATTCAAATCAACCATACAGTAAATGGCCTATCACGATAACAGCGACATTTAGTTCCAATTAGATCAATAGATACGTATGTTACCGATACAATGAAAGTGACCTGTTCATTTATATTCTAAACCTAAAATATATGAAGCGTATTTAATATGTATGCCATATGGCATCAAATCAGTTTGTACGTAGTTCAGTCATTTCGTAAATTTTTGGTTTGTGCTAAATAATGTAAATGAATTTTTACTGTGTGTTGGTTACTTATTCATTTAACTGTGTTGATTAATGAATATTATACATGTATAAATATTTGAATAAAATATTTAAAAGTTATACTTAATCACCATGCATAGATATGTAATTTTTATCACTAAGATCTAAACAATGAGGTATAATACTAATTAACTGACGACTGTTCCATTTAAAATGATTTTTCATAAAATGATTGGTATTGCTAAGATAAATTGTGTGCATATTTCTTTACTGTAAATAAAGTGAATAGAACTAACGGTAAAACGAGTACATATTTCTTTTGACAGCATTGCATGAGTGATGCTATGTATTAAATTCTAAAACGAGTATTTTAAGTAAATCTACTATGAGTATCATAAAAGTTTGCTTTCAGAATGATGCAACCTATCGATACGAACAAATAAATAATAAGGATTATATAGGTAGTTTGCTGTCATAAAATCTTATCGAAAGATTTTGTTCGTCCCAAATTGATATTATCTGGATAGTCACTTAGACCCATAGAGTACTTAACGCCTTGTTCGTACTATTCTGAGAGAATTCAGCAGTGTACGCTCAAAGAATTACAAAAGGTCAAACCATGGATCTTTCGGGTTTACAACAACAACGGTGCATCTAGAACTCTAAGTAAGACTCCGATAATTTATATTTTTAACTCTATCTCTAATTTCCTGGAAACCTAATCATCAAATCATCAAGAAGCACTTATTCCAATTCTTTCTATTCAGCCGTTTCTAAATTCGTAAATACAATGGACGGTATGGTCGTAAATATTTAGATTTCCTGTAGGTAGGTTTAATGAGAATTTTGTGTTGTAAACTGAAAAAAATCTTGACAAGAAGTTTCTGGATTGGAAAAAATAAGCATTGGTTATACACTTTTGTACTCCAGGTTTTGGTTCATACTGTGGAGTAATAATCTGATTTATCAGCGATATATATATATATATATATATATATATATATATATATAGAGAGAGAGAGAGAGAGAGAGAGAGAAAGTTAACACGAATCTCTAAGCATTGTACATTTCTAGTTACTTTTATTCCACACCCCCACAAATATTAGGATCTTGAATTCATTTGTACTGGTTGAATCTTTCCATTGATATTTAGAATTCCAGTCTCTCGGATAAGCCAGTGGCTGTCGGAATTCAGTATTTAAGTGGATGATCCGATGGGATCTGAAGCGAATGTTACTGAATACAAGTCGCGGATTGTCTATCAACCTCATAATATACGTTCACTCAACTGATGAGTCCAAAGTAGGATGAAACGCACATCTTGAATTTCACTGCTAGCCACCATCCAACTCTCCTTATTGAGACCTTGGGTTTGATTTATTTCTAAATGTAATTATAATTTGGACATTTTACTTTAGTTTTAGTTGATATTGATTTAGTGAACAAGATGTATAGGAATAGGATGAAAGAAAGTCAGAGGCTATCAAAACACGACTTGACATTAGTCTATCATGTCAGTGGCTGTTGGAATGAACTGTGAAGGTAGGTTCAGAATACCTGGTTAGTGTCCGCGTGATTACAGTGATCAATAGTTGGAGACTGCACGATATGACTCAGAATCCAATGTACTGACACAAACGAACTCACTCATTACCTTATCTTAGATATACTTCAAGAATCTATTCTTTCAGCTAGAATCATATTGTAAATCTCAAATCTTTTCAACTACTACTACTACTACTACTACTACTACTACTACTACTACTACTACTACTACTACTACTACTACTACTACTACTTCTGATATTGTTACTACTCCTACTACTCTGAAATTTGTCTTGATAATTTCACCTCACTGTACTGAAACAATGTAACAACTTGGACCGATACACATAAGTCCCAGGTTCTACTTTGCTTATAACTGACTGAATGAATGAACGGGAAAATGTTTACAACAAAAAATAAACATTCTCTGATATTCTGTTCTTTTCAACAATGTTAAGAAAAAAGCTTCAATTAATGTTAAAACAAAAGCAGGGAAAATTACGAAAACATTTTAGTTATTTTTCTACTTTTACCAACTGGTGGGAAAGTCCAAAATGTACAAAATTAAATTTCGTCGAATTAGCGATTCACTTAGTGCTTTTTAACTTAATTCTAACGTTAAACATTAGTGTGATTTTTCACTCCCTAAGAGAATTGTAGAACATGAAAACAACTATACGTTGTTCTCATATTTAAATATGTATGTACAGAGAGAGAGAGAGAGAGGTATCCGGACTTTAATGGTGGCCTAGCCATTCTAAATTCTATTAGATTTCGATCATAACAGGCTATAATTGGTATTAATACTGTTACCTTGCCAAATAATGTTCCCCGAGTTATTAACTTGACGCTGTGTGGCCTGATTGAGGTCGCTTTTGGCAAATAGAGCTTAACAAATAGCATAAATTTATTTCCATCTCACTCTTTCATTTTGTTTGTTCTGATAGGCTAACACTTCTATACTACTACCTACCTTGCATTGTGACGGCGGCATAGCGACGTGGTCACAAGTTTAATAGTGTGTCCCTCTGTCCTAATACCAAACTAACGCAGGCAGATGAATTATGGTGTTGGCATGGCTACCTACTAATTGATTGAATTTTTTATATTTTGGCCAGGATGCGTTTGTCCATTTTTCCGCCATATGCCTTTTGTTCTACTGCCAGTATACGCCCTTGTGTTTAATATGGTCCAACCAGTCTGTTCATTATATGTCTGTTTTCTTTTAGACAAAGATCGACATGGCTTCACGTAGTTAGATCAACCATCTGTCTGAACACTTTCAGTATGGCGGGCTGACCTCAGTGTGCACTTAAGACCAAATACATAAACAGAAATCTAAACATCATAGTTAACTGGCATATCTATTGGATAAAGTTCTATTTCCTATCGTTCAGTATGTCCATTATCTCCAAACAGCCTGACAAAATTAGACAGATTGGTCAAACCCACAAAAAAACCACGATCACATCTCTCTTAATATCATCTGACATTTTAGTTCTTCACTTAGCCAACTGATTAAACAGCTGTATGTTGGTAAATCCTAGATTTTAATCCTATATACATTAGGAGAGAAAAATATTGAGAGATATTTATACAAGATGATGAAGAGTGAGGGTGAGAGAAATGACAAATGGAGGAAGGTAGAGAGAGAGAAAAAATTGGTGATGGGTGTAGCTTCAAGCCACACTAACGAAATATTTGTCTGAATAACCAAACTAGGTCACATCTTTTTTTCTTCTATTGTAAAATAACTTCTATACTCTAATACTAAAAATATTTGTCACGTAAACCCATTAGGAGTATCTAGTCTGACAGAAAAGTCATTTAATGGAGTTCATCAAAACAGAAAATATTATCATTCCTCAATATCAAGAATACACTTATATCAACGTCACCGGATTAGTAATATATATATATATATATATATATATACTTATGATATGATGAATTCCGGGTTGAAGTTCCAATAGGATCATGAGTAAGAGTTTTAGTAGAGTTCCGTTCCCTGAGTTGGATGATTAAATCATGAAACTTTCATTGTTCTTCTAAGCAACATCATTAACATGAAATTTAGATAGAAGTGATTATTTATTTATTTATTTGAACACATAAATATTGGTACAGGGGGGCACCAAATATATATGCGCCACACAAAACAATGATAATTTGAAGAGAAGGAGAAAAGAGAAAAAAAGAAGAAAAAAAAAGTAATGGACGTGGGGAATTATAAAAAAAAGGAAGAGAGAGAGAACAATGGTGGGGGAAACGGAAAGGTACAATCAGAAGAGATCTTTCAGTTAAGGAAGAAGTAACCACTCTTTATGAAGAAAGTAAAAGAAGGTTACAGCACGATCGCCACTGGCTTCTATTCTGAGCCATATCTGATAACGTCTCTAGCCACTGCGTTACACCGTCTCTCGGACCCCAACCAGGGAGTCGTGAAGGACCAACAGAAGCTAGCCCTTTGCAGCTTTCTTTCATACCACGACACCATGTCATATACTGACCACCTCTCCGCTTTTTCCAACCAGTCCCATAGTCGGCAAATAATGCACGACGAGGAATTCTCTGGGACGACATTCGTAGAACATGTCCAAGCCACCGAAGTCGGTGTTTCAAGATGGTGACACCAATTTCATTATCGTCTCTGTGACCGAACACTCGATGCCGAACCTCTGCATTACTGACATGGTGTTGCCACTGGATGCCAGCAATCCTTCGGAGACAGCGATGATCGAACACAGAGAGTCGTCTAACATCCTCAACTCGGAGAGGCCAGGTTTCACAAGCATAGAGCAAAACTGCTCTCACCGACGCGTTGTAGATCCGACCTTTTACAGCCAGACTAACATCACGAAGGCGCCAAAGATGGCCCAGATTGGCATAAGCCGCTCTGGCTTTCACTATACATGCATTGATCTCATCACTCACACCACCACCAGCACTTATGCAGCTACCTAGATACACGAACTTCTCGACTACTTCAATCTGCTCACCATCCAGAGTGAGTACAGGATTAGAATCCTGCCAATCTTGTAGAAGTACTTTGCACTTTGAGGGTGCAAAGCACATACCATACCTACGGACACTGATTGCCAACTGATTAAGTGCGGATTGCATGGCTTGGGCATTCTCGCACAGTAAGACAATATCATCCGCATACTCAAGGTCGAGAAGTCTTTCTCCAGGCAACAGATCCACACCACCATTACTTACATCCATCAGAGCTGTTTCCAGAATGTCATCGATGGCAAAGTTGAAGAGGAATGGTGAGATTGGGCAACCCTGCCTAACCCCACTGCTCGAATGGAATAGTGGAGAAAGGTGGTTGTATGCCCTCACTCTGCCTGAGGTGTTTGTGTATAAAGCTTTTAGGATGTTAATAAACTTCTCAGGCACACCCTTCTTCAATAGACAATCCCAGAGAACAGTTCTGTCCAACGAATCTAAGGCGGCCCTGATATCAAGAAACACTACGATTGTTGGCCTTTGATAAGTATGGCGGTGTTCTAACACTTGGCGGAGGGTGAAGATATGATCAATACATCCTCGACCAGAACGAAACCCAGCCTGCTCCTCGCGAGTCAATCTTTCTCGGGTTCTGAACAACCTACGAAGTATGACGGAAGCCAATAGCTTGGACGCAATCGGAAGTAGACTTATCCCCCGATAGTTGTTACAGGAACAACGTGAACCCTTTTAAAGATAGGGACAACTATCGACTCATTCCATGACGTTGGTACACTCTCTAGTTCCCAGATCTTTGTAAACAACGTCGTCAGTCCCTTAGTCAGAAAGTCACCACCATCTTTAAAAAGAGCCAGAGGTAAGTCATCTGGGCCCGGTGATTTGTAACGTTTCAAGAGTTGGAGTTCCTTGCGGACTTCCGCCTCATTTGGTGGATCAGTCGTCACCGGCCATGGAGGGCAGGACAGTCTGACCGATGTTGCCGGAGCAGCAGGCCAGTTGAACTGCCCTTCAAAGAATTCTGCCCATCGTCCAAGACGTCGATGGATGTTAGTGATTGGCGTTCCGTCATCTTCGCAGATTGTTTCGCTCACACCAAACTTCTTGTTGCCAGTGGCTCGGATGAGTTGGAAGAGCTTCCGGTAATTACCAGATGCAGCTGCTGCTTCCAACTCACTGGCACGCTCCGACCACCAGGCTTCTCGGTCCTTACGCAAGCTTTGCCCGATTTCATTACGTAACATCCTTCGTCTGTGGTCAAACTCACGGTCACCCGGAGTAGACCGACGGGCTTCAATCAGTTGTAAGGAACCAGAAGAAACCCAGTGCTTGTAAGCGGGACGTTTCGCAAACCCACAACAGACTGTACCCGCCATTTTCATGGCGTCATGCAATTGCAACCAATGCTCATCTATACTTTTCGGTGGAATGGTAGCTAGCCTAGAAGCTAGCTCGGTTCGGTACTTACTAGCAACAGAAGTTGCAGCCAGCTTGCTAACATCAATTCTTTGGTGGTGGTCACCTCGTTGTCCACTGAAAAGTAAGGTAAGATTGGCGCAGACCAGGGCATGATCAGATTCCAGATAGGTACTCCAAAAGGAGCGGCAGTCTTGTACACAACCGCGCCAGCGGTAGCTGATCGCGATGTGATCAATCTGAGTCCAGGCTTGAGATGCAGAAGGGGGACGCCAGGTGGCACATCGGCGATGACTGTGCCGAAAGTTAGTGCTAGCCAGAAACAGGTTGTGGTCTGTGCATAGTTGCAGTAGACGTTCCCCGTTATCTGTCCTGCGACCAACGAGTCCCCATCGGCCACCTAAACGACTCTCTTCTGTGCCTAGACGCCCGACCTGAGCATTCAAGTCTCCAGCTAGTACTACAATATCTGTCGAACGCACTTTCTGGAGAAGAACAGTTAGATGATGGTAGAACTCGTCCTTGATTGCATCCGGGCTGCAATCTGTCGAGGCATAGGCGGAGATGACAAAAAGAAATCGTTTCTCACGCCGATTTCTTCTCACTTTGATGGAACTTTCTAATCTAACAGCACATAACCGACTGTTAATGGGGATCCAGTCGACTAGTGCTGCCTCAGCTCTTGCGCTTAGTGCGACACCAACGCCAGCAAGACCAGACGAAGATGCCACAGGGTCCCCGGATAAACGCACATAAAACAAGCTTTTTGAAGTGACAGATGGAGAGCGAACTTGTAGTACTTCACCAGAGTCTTGAATACGGGTCTCGGATAGACAACACACATCAATATTAAGACTTTCCAAAGACATAGCCAGCCCTATCTGTTGTCCGACCTGCATAAGTGTGCGAACGTTGAAGGCAGCCAGTTTGAATGGTGCACGTGGTTTCAGAAAAACTGCTTCAGTACTCATATTCGGTAGTAACATACAATTTTCAACCAGGCAGTGATTCGAGAACGTTTAGATAAAGCTGAATTTTCACCATAGGCGAGCTGCTGTCTGAGTCGAAGCGGATACAAAAAGTAGAAATAGGAGATAGTGAATAAATGACGTAGTAAATAATAATAATAATAATAACAATAATAATAATAATAGTAATAATAATAATAATAATAATACCAGTCATTTCAAAGTTAGTCGGAGAGAAATGAATACTTTCTATAAGCATATAGTTCATCATAGTTTTAGTGAGTGGGCTGGGATACTGCCCGGGTGCCCAAACCGAAGCAGGTGGTTTTCTTAGGGGGCCACACTCCGAGCCTTTGACCTAAAGGTCTAGTCCACAAGGCAGTGGAGCATCGTGAGGAGATGCAGTCCTATGGTAGCCGGTGACCAAAAGTTGGTTCATACGCCATTTGTTCCCGCAGGATACTGGAGCCCATGTGCACCATAGAATTGGGATCCGGTTATAGCGCCGGACGTTCGCTTTTCGTCCTCTCATTTTCGTAAACAACACCCCCGCCACGAGAAGGCAGTGAGTAGGACTTCCCTGGCAGAGGCTGTATACGCGTGGCCGTGTGAGAGTATTTCGAGAGGGAGGGCGAACCCTCCCCGCTCTCGGCCATACCAGGGCATTTGGGGGCAGATAGAAGTGAACTGGATTCTGGTAAATTAATCAAAGGCCCTGTGATGCTCACAACCACCCATCGTTAATTAAGAAATTGTTTTATGACAGTTTTTATGACAGTAATACTGTTCAACTGAATGACGTGCTATTTATTATATTATAGTCTCTTGAATCTGTAAGAAATGAAGCTAACCACACTGTTGAATCACACACCTTAACTCTTTCAGGATTTTTTTTATGCAACGGAGTTTGATTCGTAAATTAATTTAACTGTCACATGCGTTTAACTGTTATTCATGAAAAGAAATACAACCAAAAATTAGCGTTTATATCAATAATACGCCGCATGTTTTTAAGATATGCATATTTGCAACTGAAATTGATTCTCCTAACATCATAAACAGGACTATAGTAATAATATCAGAAAGTACAGAGCGCGAAGAAGCCATGAAATTGCTTACATCTGAGTTAATCTTACATAATAAAACTGACAAACTACAAAAAGAACTTCCAATTAAACACATTTAAGATATTAGACGATAGAAAATTAGGTGACAAACACCGTTTGAAAAGTTTGTGTAATAAACTCCCAGTCACTAGCTTTGTGGTGTGTGCTAATGATGTAGACAGATATCGATAGTACGTATCACCAGTTGAAAGCTCTATTGGTTTACCTCTCATAAACATTTCAAGGTATCCAATTGTATGATGTTAAATATTATTCTATTAAGATGTCATATACCATGAATCTTAACAACAACAAAAATATGAAATTAAAGAATCATACAGTTTAACAAAATTCACCGTTTAGGAATTATCAGAAACAATTCGAATACTGTAGATTATTAGTTCTAGGATCTCTCATTGAACTTACTGGAATAGGACAAAGATGTGTATTGATAATATTGTGTATTGAACTAATAGATATCAAAGTTAATGTTTTCTATGAAGATTATAGATAAGAGTTGGATAACTTATATTTGAAGAGAGCCATGAAATCAATTAAAACACATACTTAAAGCTATCAACAAATAAACTAAGACCTTATAATTTTGTATAAGAACAAGAAATCTATGTCTAACAAAACCAATGATTTTGTTAGTAAATGACAATAAAATTAAACAGTACCTCACCACTATGAATAAAATAAAGAAGAATATTCTTGTTGTTCCGTTGTATTATTTAAACTTGGATTAATTTTGATTTGGTTATTTTTATTATCTGAAGAAGTTGCTTACACTGAGTCACGAAACGTCAGAAAATTCAATTTTTCTACTCATTGGGATATTACAAATGATAACTACAAAAATAGAGAAGAGTTTATATCAGTTCCTCTAAAACAACACAAATAGGAAGAACATGTGATTTTTGGTATTTTTTTCCATTTATTTAAAGAAAGTACAAGATGAAAAAAACCTATGATGTTAGCAATAAAATAATGATGAATTGATGTAGAAAAAAATTCAGAACGAAAACTCTTTTGGGAAATAAGCGAAAATAATCACAATGTATCTTTTTAAGATTCATGAAAAGATTAACATAGATGTGCCGTAGAGTTACATCTTGAAGCTAGTCACTATTGATCACATGATTGTTAATAGTATAGGGGATTTGTGGAGATTGTAGTATTCTCATAGTTGAAATCACGAGTCGATATAAGCTATACCATAATTGAAAACCTGGAAGCGTTGGACAGCCGTTTCGTATGGAATCATGGATACGCACTCTTGACGAGTCGCATACGAAGATGAAACAGCCGTCCAATACGTCCAGGTTTTTAGTGGTAGTTTAGCTTAGATCAATTCGTAATTTTAACTGTGAAAATACTACAATATGCACAAATCCCCCATACTGACAATAAATAATCAACTACTAAGAAGTGAACACGATATTTCTCCATATAAATAAGTACAAAAACTTGGTTAATCAGAATGAAGTTTCATGAAATTTAACATTTAATAATAATAGTTCATAATATCTTACAATTGGTAATCGAAAATTCTTCTATTATTCGTGAATTGAAAGCATAGAGTGTAAAAAAATCATTTCCGTTAATTTTTATTTAAAATAATTAATAAATTTTAATAAACTATTGGCAAATCATCATTTTTGCATGTAATTTCAATGGATGAGATCATGAGTCAGTTGAAGCTAGACCACCATGGAAAACTTGGAGGCACTGGACGGCCGTTACGTCTTATTGTGGGACTCCTCAGCAGTGCGTATCCACAATCCCGCCTCGCGAGATTCGAACCCAGGACCTATCAATCTGGCGCGCGAGCACTTAACCACTAGACCACAGCCGGCATCCAACAGTGTTAATGTCAGGTTGAATTCATTTACTTATCATAATGAATACGAAAACTTCTAAAATGTTAGTATTTTAGTTAAGTAATATAACTTCTAAATATTAAATTTTATTGAGATTTATTCGATTTGTATGTAGTATTAGTAACAACATGATCTCATCTAAGGTACCGCTGAAAATCAAAGAGGATTGAACACTTAATCCTCTTGATATAGGACTATTCAACAATCCATGCAGACAACTTCGCCAACGGTTTAAACCAGATGTTGCAACAAACGCTTAATCATTCAAACAACTAGGTAAGCGTCCAATTGTACAATTTCAACTACAGTCAAGCTTGGTATATGATATGACGATTATCCAATGATATTTGCGACAGCTATTTAATTTTTGTTGAATACCTAGTAAACGAACTGGGGATTTTGAGTTCTTGATTAACGACTAGTAAGGTGTCCCTTTTTATCCACCTTTTTTAATGAACATTGTCATTAGTCTTAGCTAACCTGTAGAAAATTATTTTTTCCATGTCATTTATTAGTTGCATGATTCGGAACTGGGTTTCTTTTACTCATAATCAGGGAAGAACATTTTTGGATGTCCAGGAACATTAGATTGTGTTCGACATGGATGTATTTACCTGACTTGTATTTTTTTTATATATTGTTAAGAGTACATATTCTTTCACTAACACATCCAACATTGATTTGAAGATAATGTTAGTCCTGATTATTGCGTTGTACAAATATCATGCACATAAAATCACATTCTACATCATCAGTTTGATTTATTTTTTAATTATTCCATCAATCAAATTGTACAGCACATATTTGAAAGATTTTTTTCTCTGATACTCAGTGTACCCTGACAGTCGTAAAAAATAATAATATGAATGTGATTAGAACTAAGCGATTAAGTTTCCTGGTATAAAATGATCTGACTATTGATTAATGACTTGAATAGTAATTTATATCTTATGAAGAGAAAGTGAAATTTATTTTGATTTATATTACAGACAGATCTAATGAATAAATAAAAAGAAACACATCTAGTTTTAGAGATTATTTCATGCCGCTTTCTAACAACCAAATACATTATGCACAGAATTAGTTCATGATGGAGAACTCTTGCACATGCCAAAGAAAAAAGGCTTGTCAATGTTCAGCATTACAAAATAGCTTGATAAATATTTATGTACATACTATAATAGGTATGAAATACTATGTCCATTCTATATTGATTTTCACTGACACGTAAAATGAAGCGGGAAGAATTACAATCTAAATGATATATAATATTAATGAAATTTATAAAGGGAACCGATAGCTGAAAATTTCTGAATGATATATCCATATATAGCTTAATATTTTAAATATTAAACTGGTCGGTTAATTTGAAATACGGAAATAAATAGTGATCTTCAGTGAACTGAATTAAAAAGTAACCAGTAAATTTATGATGATTTATCTGTTACAAGATTGATATCTAAACTTTCACTGAGGTTTATAAGTTACAGATAAATCATGGTATACATGTTTTTGTATAGAATTGTTCTTCAACTATTACAACAAAAGAATTCAAAAAATTATAAGTTATTTTCTGAATTCTTTTCATTCTAAGTTGAATTACAAGCATAATACCCTATGTGGATTAAAATTAGGAGCCCAACAATGATCCGTTTATGAGTTAGAACTATTGCTAAAAGGTTTTCAGTATTTGTGAAAATGTTTGGAATATATAACCATATTAAAATGACTGAAATACTTGTGTCCAGTTCATTTGTTTGGCGATAGTCATAAATAATTGATAAAGACTGCCTTTAGGATTGATGTACTGGTTTAAAACACAAATTAAAGAGTTTCATTGTTCATAAGAGGATTTGTCATTGTTAGTAAATTGAATTTTAAAAGCCGAATATGTATGTGACATCTTGTCACCAAAAAGGTAACTTACTCCCATGTCTAAAACGAATATAAATTTGTAGTGCGCGTAAATGTCCCATAATTCCCTTAATCGGGTGGAGCGGTTCAATCTCTATCTTGAAGTCCTCTCATACTGTCCCATACTCAAAATGTTTTCACCAAGGGTCTTACACACCATCTCCACATAATGTGGATATTCTCAATAAAAGAAGATAAGATAAGAGTGCCACTTCGATATAAAACTAGATTGATGGATACAGTGCATCCACTGATGCAGCTGAAGAAATACTAATTACTAAACAGTAATGCATGAGATTCAAGATCATTAGAAAGTTTAGTAACTGGCTAACACTGGATTGGGTCATTTCTTCAATTTCTATTGCCCAATGAATTAAATCTTCAGGTCAAAGATATAAGAGGTTTTCCATTAAGAAAACTATTGTTTCTGCTTCAATCCTTGTGCATTATCAAAGCCATAATACAAATCATGTAGTCTAAAAAGCTCTAAAAGACAGTGACACAGTTGTTAAACATACTTATATATTGAATAGATATACAGATAATGTCAACTTGTAGTTTAAGACGATCATCCACAAATTTATAATTCCCATCACCTACCTTAGCCGATTTAATATAAAATTGATTAATCTGAAACAGTAGTATAAGTTAGCTTTTCTTTATTAGTACATTGGTAATTTCATAAAAGTATTTTTTTGTTCTTTACAGTAAAGAGCTAGTTATCAGATATTCTTTTGTAAATTGAATACCTAATGATACCACTTCTATAGTTTTTCAGTTGTATAATAATAAAGTTTTGTCTGTGTAAGGACAATTTCAGCAGTGCATTCAATCAATAATACTTATTCAGCTGACAAGACATTAGTAAACATATACATAGATAAAGAAAACTCGAAACTAGAAAATTCCATAATGAATAATAATTGATTAGAAGTATAAAGTGAAATGAAGCAAAATTGAGTTATTGATATTTATCAGAAATTTCACTTAGTTCCTTTACTGAATCAGTAAAAGTTGTTATTTGAAACAATTACATATATACTACTAAATAGAAGAAAAATATACTGAAAGTTATAAATACATAGTTTTATTACTAGACAAAACTCCATATGTAGCTCTTCTAGGTTTACTGCCGCTCTCAAGACCGGGTAAAGAAAAAAGGTTGAGCATGAGGTCAACAACCCCATCTCGTAGAAAACAAGATTGCTAAACAAACGCTAACCAGAATAAACAAAATAAACCATTTAAACTCTGTCCTCCGAGTTCAAGGATCTTCACGAATTGACGGTGCTCGGAATAAATGATGGGTTCGGCAGAGATGCTGCTGTACTCTGGTCATGAAGAAGAAGATACTCCGCACACTCAGGTAGCAGCTCTGATGCCGTCCAAAGAAGCACGGAATGTTCATATAGTATGGAAATATCACGGATGCAGGATCATCAAAGCATCCTTCAAAACAAAGAAGGATGGAATCATAATGAATGTTATTTAGTGTTATGTACCCACAGGTGATAGCAATGACGATGCTAAAGATCAGTTCTACGAGAGACTGAAATCGATCATATTGAAGTGTCCAGGAAAGGACCTGACAATGCTGATACAAGATCTAAACGCCAAAGTTGGAATGGGCAACACAAGATATGAAAAGATAATGAGACGACATGGACTGAGTGGGAGAAAGGAACGAAAATGGTGACAAATATGCAAATTTATGTGCATTCAACAAAGTGGTTTCAGGTGGCGAAATATTACCACTTATACGTATACACAAAGCTAAATTGTTCTCATCTGACCACAATACAGAGTAACAGATAGATTATATTTGCATCAGCAAAATATTCAGAAGGTCAATAGAAAGATGTGAGAACTAGGTGACATAGATTCAGATCACCAACTGGTGATTACCAAGATGAAACTGAAGCTAAAGAAACATTGGAATACTGGGGAAATAGAATTACAAAGGTTCAATACAGTCTTCTTTCGACATACTGACATACAATAAACCAGAGAAACCGGTCAAAAACAAAGAAAGCAAGTCAATCGCTGGAATTCAAGAAAGGAGGAACAGATGGGTGACACACTTTGAGGAACTCTTAAGTAGACCAGCCCCATTGAACCCACCAAATATCAAAGCAGCACACACGAGGTCGATTCCCCTTCTAACAAACACAACAACAATTAATATAGGTACATGAAATGTCCGGACAGTCAATGGAAGACGTGAGAACCAGGAGAGGCAATGACATACATTCACACCACCACCTGAATAGGAGGACTTTGTGGAAACTTCTTCGACACTACAGAATGAGTAGATGAGAAAATCGTCAACATCATCCACAATTCATACAACGGACTACAATGCACAGTGGTGCATGCAGCACAGCTAACAGACACATTACAAGTAAGGATCGGAGTCAGACAACATTGTCTACTCTCTCCCGTTCTCTCTATTCTGGTGGTCGACTGGATTATGAAAACTTCCACATCTGACGGGAAGCACGGGACACAATTCACGGGTTGAATGTAACTAGATGATCTGGCTCTACTATCCCAAACACACCAACGAATTCAGGTCAAGACAACCAGTGTAGCAGCAGTTTCTGCATCAGTAGGCCTCAACATACACGAAAGTATAACCAAGATCCTCAAATACAACGCTGAGAACACCAACACAATCACACTTGATGGAGAAACACTGGAACAGGTGGATAATTTCACGTGACTTGACAGCAACATCGATCAACAGGGAGGATCTGATGCAGGTGTATAATTGAGGATTGGTCGAGTTAAGACAACATTCACACAGTTGAAAAACATATGGAACTCGAAACAACTGTCAACCAATATCAATATCGGAATCTTCAATATGGACGTCATGACAGTTAGTTCCATTGTATGCAGCTGAAACTTCGAGAACTACTACAACCATCATCAAATGAGTACAAATATTCATAAACAATTGTCTATGAGAGATACCATCAGCAATAGTCTACTGTGGCAGAGAACAGATCTACTTCGAAATGGAGAGGAAACTAGGAAGGATAATGTAAGTGGATAGGACATATATATTGAGGAAATCACCAAACTACATCACGAAGCATGTTGCAACTTGAAATGTTGAAGGGGAATGGAAAAGCGGAAGACCAAAGAACACACGAGTCAGGAATTGGAAGCAGATATGAAAAGGATGAACAGTAACTGGCAACTAGTTGAAATAATTGTTCAGTACAGAGTTGGATGGAGAATTCCGGTGGGCATCCCATTCCCCTTCATGAGGGTTAACATGCGTAAGTTTCTAATGTTGAGGTATATTGATTTACATATGTAGCAAAACAAAACTGCTCTATGATGTGAATTATTCTGAATAGCAACTAAAAACTTAAGAATTCAAGCAAATATCACTGTTCTTATTCAGCAGTATCAAGTATATTACTTAGAAATGAAAGGAACTTATTTAGAGAACTATTATGTAAAAACAAAATTTATCTGATAAATTTCTGTTTTTTTACCTACATTAACTAGACTTCTTTTAAAAAAGAGACCAATTATTTTAAATATTTATTTAAGTGTTTCCTTATTATTTTCATTCATAGTTACATTTAATGTAAATGTATATTATTCGAAAAGAAACATTCAGTTCAATTACATAAATGGTTATGTGGAATTTTACATGATTTACAGACAAAAGTCACATAATTAATCGATGAGAACCAAAGAGTATTGGCTAAGTTTATGGTTAAAGTTTTGAATCCACCTTATCAAAAGCACACATTTAACACAGTTAAATTTAGAAGCTATTTTTTAAAAACATGGTCATTTTCATTCGTCAAGTCCACTGGTCAAACAATGCATGAATATCAGTTATTTTCTCATTCTTAATTCGATTAGCTTCACAGATCAAGGACATCAAGAAATTCAGCTTGAAATGGAATTATTATCAAGTGAAATGATTCTGAACAAAACATCTTTCCAGTGCTTTCTGATCATCGATAGTTTTTTAGCTGAGGTATGGTTGTTGATTATAATTACCTTCAAAAGTACACAAAAAAAACTCACAAGCCCTTAAAATCATTAATTTAATAGTTTTAATTCTGAATCAACTAACACTCATCTCAAACTTTCGTTATTATTATTCTATACAATTTGATCAGATCAATTATATAAAATAACTATCTCTTTATATTATTGATATGGTCTATTAGTAGTGATCGTATTATTTAACTTAGCAATTTAAATCATCTGTTGAATAGTGACATTACTGAATGTACAACAGTAAATTTTATTTATTTGCATTTCGTAACTGAGGTAGAATATTCTGCTATTCATAAAATGCATTCTGTTAAACATAATATAAGTGTATATTACCTTCATGTGACTACCTTTATGTTATTATTGTACATGTACATATTGATTCCATACGTACGCTAGTACTCATGTGATTGGTGTACTTCTTCTGTGTTCTTCATGTTGTTCAGCGTAACTAATTATGTAATTAGAAAATGTGTACATAATCTACACTAAACCAAAATGATAAACAGAACTAGACCTTATAATCTAAATGAATCCACCTGCTGAGAGTTTGCTAGATAGAAATGAAGTGATTCTCAATGATATACTTGAAAAAGAAACGAATCAATTTGTGAGATTAATTACATGATATACTATACAAGTTTGTCTTTAAATACAGATGTATTGAATTAAAAGACAACAACAATAACAATATAAATCCACTTAGTCAGTTACATTGTATACACAGTGAACAAGTTTCCACAAACTACATAACATTTATTGAATACTCTCTTCCCATATAGGTGTGAAATTTGACAGCTTGAACTGATACACTTCCAAAGAAGGTTCAGAGGTATATATTCACAGTCTTATATTCACTCCATCTCAAATATTCAAGTTTTTTTACCAGTAGTTGTGTCAGTACTTAGTATAATTCAAACACATAAGTTGTATTCATCATAGATGGATCTCAGTTGATGGACCACTGAAAACCAGCAAACATTACACACATGATTCGTCCCAGTATGAGATTACTCAGTAGAGCGTGCACATAACCTCAACAGTGATCCATTACAATACACAACATTCAAATCGCATATCAACCAATCAATTCTTTGAACTACTGCGTTAGCACTCAATGCTACAATCGAAATCTCAATCACTTTGACAATATCGTTTGATGGTTAACCAATGTAATTAGTGATGAGTGTTTCACATGTAACATATCTGAACTCGGCCAGTCACGACTTCTCATTGGGACTTTGAGAGAACTATGAAGTAAATCACTAGTGAGTTGACCGTGATAGTTTGAATGATAGAGATTTGTGGATTTCGGTTTAATTGGTGGGTTGATAATTGCCATACTAGAATGAAGTGTCCATTAATTGCTGTGTGATTCTTTTTCTACTGATACCTTAACTGAGATGAGTGCAATCTGTACAATCTGTAAATTAAAGCTATCTCCATGAGACCTCTTCAACCAATTCAAATTAAAAAGGATATGATTTATTCTGTGAAGGTGAACTGACAAATTGTCAATTCGGTGGGCTGTTCTTTAAGCAAATGTTGTACACTAGAAGGTTGAAGAATACTAACCTTAGGGTTCCTATGACTAACATTCTTTTGAGGAAGTCATGATACGTTTTTTTCAATAATTCTGTTGCTTCGTCCTCTTTAAAATCGATGTTTATGTTAAGCGTTTTCTTTCAGTACAAAAGCTATTGATACTTCTGATTTTTTTTGTTTCGTGCTTTTGTTTATGAATCTCGGACTTTATCCATTTTTAAAACAAACAATTTTCTTAGAAGGTTTAATTCCTTGACCATACTATTAAGGCTACAAATTCGTCGGATTTGTATAATGAGATGTGTAATTAAATTCCTCTTCATACTAATTCAAATTTATTAACATCAGTCAACCCATGATACTGGCCAAGTAATGATTAAGCACGTTTGACAACTTATTAGTAATGGTTATGCTAAACCGAGTTGACTGAAATTATAATCGTAAGCAAATAGGCTCTGTTGTATTGTAGATTGTATTGTAGATTTATAATATTCTATGGTGAAAAAGCTTACTGTCAAAAGACAATAAAACAGAGAAAATCCTACAATTCACCAAGTTCTACTTCCAAATATTCTACAGACAAAATTTATTGTCTAACTGAAAACGTATCTATCTTACCATTAATAATTAATAGAGAAACTCACTTGGTGTTGTTTTACTTGTATCTTCCCATTGTTATTTAGGACTGTAATTGATCAGTCTCTTATTGGCATATGTGCATCCTGTGCGGATTGCCTCGATATAGCCTCAAGTCACAAACTTTTTAAGCAAAGATGGATAGTGACTAGCAGTGGAATCCAGTTTGACGAGCGTTTCGTCCTATTTGGGACTCGTCAGCTGGATGTACCTGCATTCCAGAGTTGATGTTCACTTCGGGACTCGAACCCAGCACCGTTCGCTTCAAACGCCATCGCCATAAAACGAAACGCCCGGCCTGGATTCCACTGCTAGCCACTATCTATCTTAGCTTAATGGAGAAACTATTTCATTTAAAATATTTATTGTGATTATAAAATAATTTCATCATGAATAGAGAAAGCTACTGAAAACATGATAATAGTAAATTCATATTTTTCTTTTCAAATAATAAATCCAAGTTTTTAATGACGAAATTGTTACATCTGTCAAGTTTTAGATTTGTAAGTCAATACTTTATTAATTTTAATTTATATTTAACCATTATTACTGTATAATAGGGCACTTACCAATAAGAAATTAACTAATAAATTTGAACTGTAAAATTTATGTAAATGTCTTAAATAAGCTTAATACTAATTATGATCTCAGTTCTTACCCGTAACTGCATACCCACTGACACTTAGTAACTTAATGACTTACACCTGTTAACCCTCATGAAGAGGCATAAGCCTTTAGTGACTCAATATTTGTCTCCAATTACATCGTATGATTGATTGTTATCGAAATATACATATCAATCCTCGTATAAAATCATCGACTTAACTCGAGTTAGTGTATAACGGAATTAAATAAGTCAAATACGAAAACGGATGTTTGAATACGTATATTTTGTACACTCGTTAATCGGAACAGACAATTAGAGAATCTCAGTGAATGAAACGAATAAGAGAGAGTGAAACTATACGGAGCACAGTGGAGAAGGCATGTGAGCCAACTCCATTTAACCAAGCGTTAATCGATATTTATAGTCACACGAAAATAAGGTACAGACATGAGATGGCTGGGATAAGATTCACACACACATAAGCTTATATAAAAAACAGCCAAGGTTGATAAGCAAATAATTAACAAGGTCAAAACGTGACTCACGAAGAATGAATAAATCGGACTGTCCAGACGCTAGAATAAGCTAATTGGTCTTAACATAGTACCCAACACTACAGGCAGCCCACCGGAATTCTCCATCCAACTCTGTACTGAACAATTATTTCAACTAGTTGCCAGTTACTGTTCATCCTTTTCATATCTGCTTCCAATTCCTGACTCGTGTGTTCTTTGGTCTTCCGCTTTTCCATTCCCCTTCAACATTTCAAGTTGCAACATGCTTCGTGATGTAGTTTGGTGATTTCCTCAATATATATGTCCTATCCACTTACATTATCCTTCCTAGTTTCTTCTCCATTTCGAAGTAGATCTGCTCTCTGCCATAGTAGACTATTGCTGATGGTATCTCTCATAGACAATTGTTTATGAATATTTGTACTGATTTGATGATGGTTGTAGTAGTTCTCGAAGTTTCAGCTGCATACAATGGAACTAACTGTCATGACGTTCATATTGAAGATTCCGATATTGATATTGGTTGACAGTTGTTTCGAGTTCCATATGTTTTTCAACTGTGTGAATGTTGTTTTAACTCGACCAATCCTCAATTATACACCTGCATCAGATCCTCCCTGTTGATCGATGTTGCTGTCGAGTCACGTGAAATTATCCACCTGTTCCAGTGTTTCTCCATCAAGTGTGATTGTGTTGGTGTTCTCAGCGTTGTACTTGAGGATCTTGGTTATACTTTCGTGTATGTTGAGGCCTACTGATGCAGAAACTGCTGCTACACTGGTTGTCTTGACCTGAATTCGTTGGTGTGTTTGGGATAGTAGAGCCAGATCATCTAGTTACATTCAACCCGTGAATTGTGTCCCGTGCTTTCCGTCAGATGTGGAAGTTTTCATAATCCAGTCGACCACCAGAATAGAGAGAACGGGAGAGAGTAGACAATGTTGTCTGACTCCGATCCTTACTTGTAATGTGTCTGTTAGCTGTGCTGCATGCACCACTGTACATTGTAGTCCGTTGTATGAATTGTGGATGATGTTGACGATTTTCTCATCTACTCATTCTGTAGTGTCGAAGAAGTTTCCACAAAGTCCTCCTATTCAGGTGGTGATGTGAATGTATGTCATTGCCTCTCCTGGTTCTCACGTCTTCCATTGACTGTCCGGACATTCCATGTACCTATATTAATTGTTGTTGTGTTTGTTAGAAGGGGAATCGACCTCATGAAATCCGAAGAATCTCAGCTTTCATCATGAAGCATCATAATTCTTTTAAATGAAGATCCTTGAACTCGGAGGACAGAGTTTAAATGGTTTAGTTTGTTTATTCTGTTTAGCGTTTGTTTAGCAATATTGTTTTCTACGAGATTCGGATGCCAATCGCATGCTCAACTTTCTTTCTTTACCCGTTCTTGAGAGCGGCAGTAACCCTAGGAGAGCTACATATGGAGTTTTACATCAAGATAACAAAACTTTTGATTTTTATCTTTTTACTAAATAACAATCATTGAATAATATTCATAGGCTACGGATGGAAATGATGTGGAATTGAATTTATACGTTCAATAAAATGCTTTAGATGTCCAGTCTTTTTTATCTTAATTCATTGCTTCACGACATAACACTTAGTTATATTAATAATTAACAATAAATAAGGAAATGTTGTTTAATTTAATGTTGAAGAAATATTCTTTCTATGAATTTAGATTTAGCATTTCTAATATTTGCGAATTGGTTAAGCCTCTTTAATTACTAACAATAATAACAATATATGATGCATGAAATATTATCCTTTCATTTAAAGCCTTCGGTATATTCGTAGTCATCGATCATCTTCAACTGTTAATAGTCTATATTGTTTGTTGGGTCAGTGTAAAAATGTGTTTTTTTCTCTCAACGCATGCATAATACAATGACAGATTGATGGAATATATTTTTCTTACATTACACGATTCTTTTATGACTGACTGGTTATATGTAATATCAAATCATACACCAGAATGGCAATCAATGAGAATTTTTAGTCAGTAAATGTGAATTAGCCGTCTCCAGTAATATGACAAGCATCTATTGCTGTATAAACAGACTACTAAATTTATAATTAATTCAATCAAAAACTTTACTCAATATCACACAATAAATCAAAATGAATATTCTGATAGGCATACTGAAGAAAGCGTATGATCTGTTTAATTTAATGAGAAACCACTTAATATGTGCATGTGCATTTATGTAGGCATATATGAATCTTGAGAACTGACTATCGATCGGTCTTCATTAATGTGATTAGTCAAATGACAACCGCTCATAAATCTTTACTGAATGCATATCAAAATATAATATCATTAACCTGCTTTTATCAAACTAAGTAAAGTATTTACGTATATAGAAAGAAATGAAATACATAATAAAATATAATTAAGAATAATTTTCATAGTTGAATTCATGAATTAATCTAAGCTAGACCATCATTGAAAATCTGGAAACACTGAACTGCCAATTTGTCTTAGTATGGGACTCATGAATTCAGCTATGAAAATACTGCAATCTACACAAATCCTCATACTGATAAGAATAGTTTGTCGAATGACAATTCATGAATAAGAGTTCGATATTAATCATTGCACACTGACTTCCAGGTGTTATATCATCTTCACAACAGACATAATATTAGCGATGGTTGGTACGTAGCAGAGTAATTCAGAATGCGGGTTTCCTTCTGGTGTGAGATTTTTCAACTGAATGTACCTGTATCCCACATTTAATGGTCACACCAGGACGCGGACCCAGTAACATTCACTTTAGACGCCATCGCGTTATCCACTTAGCTACTGAGTCTAAATACTTGCTAGTTTGGGCAGTGGGGTAAAGTTTACTTAATTTGTATTAGCTGTTTGAATCTTCTAATTGGTGTCTATGAATGCAATTGATCAGTCTCTTGGTATACGTGACTGCTAAATGATGATAAACAGCTAAAGCTGTCGAATCACTTAAAGTAGTAGCTACATTACAGTTTGACTGATGAAATTCAATCATCACAAAATTAACTAAACAAGTATGATATTAGTCATACCTCAGTGTTTGATCAATTGTAAATATTTCAGTCCTACAGGAAGACAATCACTGACAGAATGGCTCAGTGGTATTGTTTCAGACAATGAATCAACTAGGGACAACCTATTCCTATAAAAATTATAGGTACACTTTGTTGACGATTACCTAATAGCACGAAAACCGTGAGCAGTTTTTTATCCAATCACTAAACAACTGTAGCAACTGCTTGAATTTGCTTCCAATCCCTATCGATGAAAAAATAATGATAATTTGTTCCTTGGACTTATCGTTAACTGCTAAACAAATGAGTTTTACAAAAAATAAACTCATGTACAGTTACACCAACTGTAATTTCTCCACTTAGTAGGACTAAGATTTAAAAATGATAGTTGTATTCCATAGATTATTATTTAAGATCGTTTACCACCCACTGAACACAGATTACCACGATGAGCAGTGCTGACTAGTGTTGGAGATGGCTGGAAGAAAGTTAGGAGCGGTCAAATCAAAACGTGGTATCAGTATTTAAAGTCACTAACTTTTAGTCTGAGCCAAGTTGGTAAATGCAGACTACTTGATTGAGGTCCACACGACTATCGTAACCAATGATTGGAGACTCTTGGTGACATGGCTCAGAATCGATCACAATGGAACAGGTGTATACACTGTTTGTCTTCCCTTAAACTGTGAGATTAAAATTACTTTATACCTTTCTTTCTAATTCTTTCTTCCTCTCTTATATCTTTATATGAAATCTTTTATATATTAATATCATCAAAGTAACTACTTCTATGAATTTGGTGTTCATCTTGCTGTGCTAATACGGTATGACAACTTGGACTGATGCGTACATGTGCCTGTTGCTACGTTGTAGCTGACTAACCACCAACTGTATTTCAGACTATAAATCTATGGTAATCAATTCAAGTTTAATAAGAGGTTTTCATTATCACTTTTATATACTTTACAAAATTAATTACGTTCATAAAATACATTTACTTACAGTTTTTTCTCTCAATTATTTACATCATATTCTGAATTTTATTTTAAAGGTGATATTTGCCTATTTTGAATAATTCACTAATAACCTATAAACTATGCGGATTACTTTTATTTGACAAAAGATTTCATCTTTCTTAGTCAATAGTTGTACGTGACTAGTTTATGAGATCCATTAAGTTTATAATGTGAATAACCACATTTTTTTCTCTGTGAAAAGAGTAATTCACTGTATTTCTTTTTAACACTCCAAGCTTTGTTTAAATCTTAGAGTTCATGACCTTTATATACACCTAATACATAACAGGATCATAGTTACTTCTTCTAACTCACATTATTTAATTATTTTATATTATGAGGAAACAATAAATTTAATAAGATACGGGATCAGTTAAAGCGATTAAAATGATAAGCTACTCATGGAACTAAATTCCTTAAATCCTACCTGAAGAGATTTCAGAAAATAGAACTATTGACCAACTTATTGAATAGTTATATTCGAAATTGTAATTGTTCTTTTTGTATGAAATATTCAATTCCAATAATAAATGATAAGTTTAAGACTGTTGAAAACAGTAATCATCTAAAGTTATAGGCTTTCTCAAGTTACGACTAAAGTACAATGTTGTTCTATACAAAGAACGTGTATAATTCTCTAGGATAAATCACGCTGTATCACGAGTTAATATTTAGTTTATCAAATGTTGAGGTCAGAATCGATAATTCAAGAATATTAATAATGGAATACTGAGATTAGAGAATTTTCGAAGGACTTACAACTCATAAAGTATATCAAGACTGAACAGTATATTAAAAGGCATATGATAATATGAATCATTTATTCAAATATTTACAAGCTTCCAATTATTGTTATGAATGTTACACCAATAGTTTATGTGAATCATATAAGAATATATAATGAAAATACAACTTAGTAGTAATCTAACTTCATAACTTCAGTGTAAATCATATTGTTTCAATCCGAAACCTTCTATTTGTTATTCACGAGTAACAGATTTGTATCAGTCATCAATTTATGAAGGATTCTTCTTTCTTTTTTAAACTATAAAACAAAATCCCTTTAAAATCATTATAACATTGTCAAAAGAAAAAAATACGAATAAAAAGTAAGAAATTTCTCTTTTTACACAATCATCAACTATATCAATAACTCTGTAGAGATTACATTTATTATAAACACGAAAATTGTAGTCAGATCTATTGGAAACTGAAGATTTAAATTTTCTATGTGATTTCTTGACTACAATAAACGTGTTTATACGTGTGGTTAATCGATAAACTGCAGCGAATTATATTTACCACACTACAATTAGAACATGACGATTCCAATGTGAGTCAGTATATATACATATACATATATATATGTATAAATGGACTGTTAACATTTGAATTTCATTTCAAAGTTCGTCAGAAAAGAACAAAAATAGTCAGAACGTGACTTGTTATGACCGTAGATAAGTAGTTATTATTATTATTAGTTTTTTTAGAATGTTGTTTATGGATTTTCATATTCTGTGGTATAGTTTTCCAATGAAATGGAAATTGTATAGTTAATATTAACCAGAAAGGATTTTAATGATTTTGTCTAAAGTTTGCTAAACAATGAAGAATTATTCTAAATGAAATCTAATCTTGTATTTTAAAACTAGGAGAAATTCAATCATTTTTCAAGTTATACTACTAATCGTACTACTGAAAAAGATAATAAAACCTAGATAACTAGTTATCAAATTTATACAAAACACGTAAGAGTCTCTTTTTTTATGAATTTGTTTTATTTAACGAACACTACATAAGATATTTTACTGATGAATCAATCCGATTCATCTGCTTAAAATATAGCGTTCGCCATGAAAACTCAAGGATATTGGTTCCTCCTTGTTGTGTCAAGTGGAATATGGAAATAAACAAGTCAAGCATGTTGACCGCTTTATTTGTTTTAGAATTCTCAATAACCTTTGTAGATTGGTGGATGGAGAAATCTCGAAATTATTACAAGACATTCTACTAACTTTTACCATCGTACGAAAGCCGTAACATAGCGTTTCGGTTAGCGTTTTTCTAGCAAGTTAGTTTTCTACGAGATGGGGTCCCTTACCCCATGCCCAACCCTCTTCCTTTATCCAGGCTTGGGACCGGCAGTAGCCCCAGAGGGGCTCCAGGCGGAGTTAGCCGTAACACAGGTGAGATCCTTATCTACCTACCAAAGGGCTAGTATTCTGAGCAGTAGGTCGCTTGATATTCTTTTGCGTTTATGAAATAGTCACTTTATTCTCATAAGATTTCTATTCATATTTCACCATGTAAATTTTAGATTTACACATCAGACTTACATATATGAGTTGGTTGCAAATAAATAGCATTTTCTAGGTCCAGTAATCTCTAATTAGTAATAAATTGTTATTTAACATATAATAAAATTACATTCACAAGTTGTACTACCATTACTATTACCGAAAGTTATTTATCAGAAACGTCTTCATTCAGCACTACTAAAATCATTAAAGCCTTACTATTCTGTGTAAAAAATAATTATTTTACATTTCAAAGAAATTTATTAGTGATAAACTAATGAGGTAGTGATTAGCTCACCTGCACCACCTAAAATCGCAAATCTATTAATCAATAAATCTCAGGAAAATATCTTTAAAAAACCCTCTAACCAAAAGTATGACTAAGATAGGTCAATAACATTTTCACGGTATTAAAATATGACATTTTAGAATGAATTAAGTAATGAATCGTCCAGTATTAAATTTACTTCAGAATCACAATTAGACTAAGATGGTTTGACATTTTTAGATTGTCTAGTTAATCGAGAAGAAAATGGGTATTTTAATATGACTTTTTAAGAAATCAACACAAACAAATATTAGGATGTTAGACCCTCACACTCCATCAGTGAAATGATATCGATTGTCTCCAGTCTTTTAATAGGAGTTCATATATTCACAACAAATGAAACAAACTACCACACATAAACAAAATTGTTCAGCTAAATAACTATACAAAGAATTTCATCCGCAAAATAAAAACCAACTTTAAATATGATCAAAAATGTGCTCCGAACTTATGGACTACATTAGTCATAATTCCATGCAGATCACGTACATTAAATTAGATCAGAAGAATATTCAACAAATCCAATATCAGGGTATTTTTAGACTCATTACGAAACAACATTGTTCATTTAAGAGATAAATTATCCATTAATTCACAATCTAATTATATCTACAAAACAAAATGTTCAGAGTATGACGCAATAAACATCGAACAGACTACTCGATAAACTAATATTAGAGTGAATAAACATTGTCGAACTTCTGTTCGACAACTGAGAAATTAAATAGAGCTTGAAAAGTTTGAAAAATCTTCAACTAGACGTTTACACACCATAATATCAGGCCACGATAATATTTATATTGAAATAGTTCAGAAAAACTTTTAAATATTACCAAGAACGTCTCTTAAAAGAATCACTTAATAAAAAAGGATCAAAATTATCTGAATAGGAACTAGGGGATAAAATAAAATTTGATCTGACTTACACAGTCTCCTCTCACAAACTAACATTGTTAACACAAATGTGATAGGAAAATTGTCCACCACATAAATACATGCTGCTTTTTTTTTATGATTCATTCATTCATCAAATCTAAGAATATATACCTATCTGTTATTCTTTATTAATTCATTCACTCAACGATTCAAAATTACTTCATACAGAAGTTATTCGCATCGAACAGTGAAACATCAAAATTGATTTTCCGTATAGAATCGTGGAGGGTGTTGAGTTTCATTAAAATCATGAACCGATCTAAGTCAGACCACTGTCAAAGACTTAGTATGGGACTCCTCAGCTACAGCTACAACGTAGGACCAGGCACATGTATGCATCGGTTCAAGTTGTCATACCGCATTAGCACAACAAGATGAATACCAGATTCATAGGAGTAGTTAAGTAAATGGTGTCAATTTATAAAATAAAGATTGCATATAAGGATATAGTACAATGTTCGTCTAGCTTATATTGATTCATGGTTTCTATGAAAAATTAAACATGAACTTGATATAGATATCCATACGTTGATCAAAAAAGTTACACTTCGTTTTACTTTGTTTTCTACTTTGCAAACTAGCATAAGCTGAAGACCAGAATTTGCACTTATAACACTGCTTAGGAATTTCTTTGCAAACTATAGAATCTTTAAGATTCAGTCGTCGTTAGGTTTGTATCTAGCGTGGTGGTACTTCATTACAAAGTGAGTTTAGATAAAAGCGTTCATGTAAAAATTTAAAACACTGAAGAGGAATGAGAGAAAGTATGTACTGCAGTTCAGTGTACAAAGCGATCACACTTTCGTTGAATAAGGAAGTTAGTCAACAACAATCAACAATGTACAAAAGTAAATTCAAAAACAACCTGACAATTTAAACCACAAATTAAAAAATCATAGTTTTTAATGTGTTAGACATTGACTCTTTTTGTGTTAATTGTGCGATATGATGATCTAAATGTAATTAGGATTCTAAAAACGATTGTAAGGTTTTGTATTCTATCTAACTCTTATGACAATGCATTCAACACAGTCATTCGTATATTAGATTAGGTGTTGAAAAGTATATCACACACTTATCTATATTATGAAGTTAACCTTGATTTTAGTGAAGTAATAAGGTCTCTTTACAAATACACTTAAAGAGCACTATAGAATATATATATATATATATATATATATATATATATATATATATATATATATATATATATATACATATATATATATATATATTTGACTGTTACGTAACTTTGCTCGACATTTGAAATTTTTGATTAAATTTTAGTCATTTTGTTGATAATGAATTGTGGATGCGCACCGCTGAGATCTGTGTCGCGCATATGTATTCGGTGCCTCCTTGTACCGATATTTATGTAATAAAATAATAATAATAACCGCTGAGAGGTTTCATGCTAGGACGAAACGGCCGTCCAGTACTTCCAGGTTCTCCATGGTGGTTTAGCTTTAATAGACTCACGAATTCAACTATTCATTTACTGAAATCTCCAAAAAACCCCATTCTGATGGTAATAAAACAATCTTCTAGTTTCTTATAGACTATTATGTGTAATGCCAAAATACGTATGATTTTATGGCTATAGTCAATGATATTATCGAAAAGTGTCTTCTTTACTGAGCCGTATTTTGCGTAATGATTACTAGAAGATTGACTAAATTTGGAAGATTTAGTGCCTAAATGATAATCATTACAACAAATGAATTTTATGTAGATTGTATTCAACATAGATTGATCTCAGTTGATGGACCACTGAAAACCAGCAAACATTACACACATGATTTGTCCCAGTATGAGATTACTCAGTAGAGCGTGCACATAACCTCAACAGTGATCCATTACAATACACAACATTCAAATCGCATATCAACCAATCAATTCTTTGAACTACTGCGTTAGCACTCAATGCTACAATCGAAATCTCAATCACTTTGACAATATCGTTTGATGGTTAACCAATGTAATTAGTGATGAGTGTTTCACATGTAACATATCTGAACTCGGCCAGTCACGACTTCTCATTGGGACTTTGAGAGAACTATGAAGTAAATCACTAGTGAGTTGACCGTGATAGTTTGAATGATAGAGATTTGTGGATTTCGGTTTAATTGGTGGGTTGATAATTGCCATACTAGAATCAAGTGTCCATTAATTGCTGTGTGATTCTTTTTCTACTGATACCTTAATTGAGATGAGTGCAATCTGTACAATCTGTAAATTAAAGAAATTTCATCTAAAGCCTCTCAATGAAATGTTTATATCTTAAATTTATTTGCATATCTAAGTGATGCTAGTAAGCTCTAATGAACAGTCTTAAAAAATACCAGAGAAGAAATATCCAAATATATTATTTACTGATATGTTATTGGTCGTTTCACCGATATCACCAGTCCATGTTGAAAACTCTAGATTTCAGAGTAATGACTCCTTAAAATACCACGTAAATGAATAAATTTTTATTTATTTTACCAGTTGTGTTGTTCATGTGATGCTACTTGGCTCACTACCTACGTAAATTGTCTTACCAGAGATATGAACATTTTGATTACAGTGATATTTCTCAGACAGTAAGACAACCAGTCAATTTGTCACAATCACATGCTAGCTAGACAGAAAATTCTAGCATATATATATGTATATGCTCTTTAATTTTTATCGCAAAGAAAATGTTACAAAACTATGTAAAAAATATTTTATGAATCCGGGTGTTTCACGAGGCAGAAAATAAAGAATGAGTATATTCTGTATATTCTCTCTCCTTGTTATTTCTGTCTGTCAGTAACATTATACACTTATGTAGACATACATACATATAACTATGGCAACGGATATGCATGCGACATGTGAGTCATCAGCATCTACAATAACAACAACAACAACATCGTCATCAGTATAAACAAGTATTGAATGTATATCGTCAGTAGACTGTGGACTCGTAATATTTTTTGATACTATTATATACTACTCATACAACTACATCTAAAAGAAACTGTTCAAATTTCAACTTGTTTGTATATAACTGTACTTATAGAAACGGGCTAATATTACCACAATACTACTACTATTACCATTATAAAGAATTTGAAGTTAGTTTATAACTCAAATAAAACTGAATAAAGCATAAATAATGAATGAATATAAAAGGCAGTGTCTATGTGTTATCGCATTTATACGCCACAGACTACACAGTTTTAACTGAAAAGTCAAAGTAATTTTATTTATGATTGAGATCAATGTCAGACCACCATTGAAAACCTGGAAGCACTGGACAGCCGTTTTGTCCTAGGATGGGATTCCTTGTAAGTGCGCACACACGATCCCGCACACAGGATTCGAACCCAGGACATTTTGTATCAATCAAAACTCAACAATTCCTACAACCCTATACTGATAATTTTATTTATAAAAGATTAAAGGTTGAAATCACGCAAAAAAAATTATGTTCTATTTACAAGGTGGTAAATTTCGGATCAATACGGTTTTTAGAAAAGGAGTGACAAGAAGTACGGCAACTTTCACAATGAACTGACATCAGATAGAAAACTATTGAAAATCATATAGTACTGTACAAGGTACTTATTAACTTGAGAATTATAACTATTTTATTAAAAACGCTCCAAACAGAATCAGACACTGGCTATTCATATACACCTTTAGACCAGAAAGTTATAATTTGCTGTAAAAGTGTTTGGAATTCAGTCAAAAAGTAATATATATAAGTAACGTTATGTAATCTGTGAGATTCTGTTAAGCCGATAACAAAATGAATATCATACTGTTTACTAATGGTTATCTTCATGATAGATTTCTGTAAGTACTAATGTGAATCAGTGATAAGTGGAATCAACCAAGTCGAGTGTGTGATACTAACTAATAGAAGATATTTTACGATACGATATGTTATGCTATATTATTATTTTCAGGTTTTCGTATATATATAGATGAATCTTTAAAATTTCACAATACTTTTCTCAATTTATAGGTGGTTCATATCTGTTGTACTCTGCGAAATAGTCTCTTCAGTAATTGTAAAAAAATCTCCGAATCCCAAGTGTCCACTGTTTTATGTACAATTTTGATAAATTGACCTCTAAACTGTGCCATCTGTTCTCCATCGTATAGAAATGTTTAAAATGCTGAACTCATCGTTATTTTCGTGTTACAACAAACTTGACGTTTAAATGTTTTGTTGCATGCATAATAAATATATCTACACATTTCAAGCCCTATGATCTTTTTAATACTAACCTGATGTAATTTTAGTAACCGTCACAATCCTGAAGGGAAATGGAAAAGAGGAAGACCTAAGAACATACTGCGTCGATAATTGAAAGCAGATATGAAAAGGATGAATGGTAACTGGCAACTAGTGGAAAGGATTTTTCAGTACAGAGTTGGATGGGGAATTCTGGTGGGTGGCATATGTTCCTCCACATAGTGTATCAGGCGTAAGTAATTAAGAATATTCACTACACTATTCTGACAAGTGTTCATATTAAATGTGATCTGTAAAAATATTGTTATATTACACTTATACTTACCGATCTTAAAATATTACAGGTTTAGGATGGTTATTGAAATTCCAACCGATTCAAAAGAAATTCATATTATTCTGCTCAAATCATTGTTTTTTAGTATTTCCATTCATTGATATGAAAAAACCTAGTCGATCGACTTTTTTGAACAGGGTATACATAATTGTGTATAATAAATTATTAACTAAGTACTTCGGTATAACACATAGTGATTTATATAAAAATGAAAATAGAATTATCATTTGAATACTGTTGCTAAATATGCAAAGCATTGAACTGAAAATACAACGATATTTTATTTGAATTCTCTCGTGACCTGAATTATCGACTTTTCAACATCAGTCCTTAGCTTCAGCGTAATCTAGTTGATCGGACAATAGTCTCTTGAATTAGTCTTACTTTGTAAGTATTTGTATTGTTGTACTTCATTTAATCTATATAATTGTATATACGTTAATAATCAGTAAAAATATTTAAGGTCAGTTTTTATAAGGAAAATTTATATTTTTCAGAAGCTTGTATAACACTAACTTCACTCTAAACACTGGGAATCTTCTTCAAATGATGGAGTAAAATAGGCCACAACAATTTTGAAGGAATTATGAAAGGGGAAAAAAAGAATGTTTACTGATTTCTTCTGATTGAAAAAAGTATAATTGAGAAAAATGAGAACTATCATAATTGTAAATATCATAGATAATATAACAGAACTTCCTAAAGTATATGCAACACAAATCATGTTTCAACAATGAAATTTGTTAATTTGATAGATAAGATCTGTAACTCAAATGGATGATTTTAGTGATACTTGTGTTCTCTGAGTAAGATGGTTTGATTACAGAGCTTTCATTATCAATGTTTACAATATTACCAGGCCAGAGGTTAGCCGAAAAAAATCAACTAACATAAAAAACACAAGAATAAATGAAAATAATGAAATCTATCAAGACGGCTGCCAACTACAACACAAAACCACAACACTTGTAGATAACTGAAAATTTCACTTTTACATGAAGTAGGTGGTGAAGTTGTTGTCAATAATACCAGTGAAAGCTCTGCTAATAAACTCTAAACCTATACAATACCATCAAAATTTTAACTTAATTTCACTCACCTTAATCATAATATACTTATTGTTGTTATTAAATGTATTATGTAAGATAAATCACAAAGTTCTGAACTCCGTTGTCATCATTTTAACAATATTGATCGGAATGACAATATTTAAATCCAGTAAAGTAACGAAGTTCCAGTTGGGTCAAACAAATTTATATTTAGTAAGACAGATTTTCTATGTCATGTTGTGTTTAAGGTATTTTATGTTAAATTTAAAATTTAGTTGAGTTCATGAGGTGATCTAAGTTAAACCACCATTGAAAGTTAATTTAAAATTATCAGATTAGGAGTTTCTGTAAAAGATTTCATATTAGTCAGAAAGTATCTTTTATTCTGGAGTGATATAATTCGAAGAGTTATTCGAAACCAGTATTAAACTGTAACTTAATTCTAGATCAGAACTCTTAAGAAGTACTTATCTACTAGCCCAAACAGATTTCTCTATCTAATAAATAATTAGCTGTGACATTTAAATTTGTGTCAGTATAATCCCCTACTTCATTCTGTAGGTAGGCTTTAGATACTAACTTTCATAAGTAAATTAACGATATATGTGCTATACCTATACTTACTTACTTACTTACGCCTGATACCCCTCGTGGAGGAATATAGGCCGCCCACCAGAATTCTCCATTCAATTCTGAACTGAGAAATCTTTTCCACTAGTTGCCAGTTACCATTCATCCTTTTCATATCTGCTTCCAATTCCTGACTCGTGTGTTCTTTGGTCTTCCACTTTTCCATTCCCCTTCAACATTTCAAGTTGCAACATGCTTCGTGATGTAGTTTGGTGATTTCCTCAATATATATGTCCTATCCACTTACATTATCCTTCCTAGTTTCCTCTCCATTTCGAAGTAGATCTGCTCTCTGCCACTGTAGACTATTGCTGATGGTATCTCTCATAGACAATTGTTTATGAATATTTGTACTGATTTGATGATGGTTGTAGTAGTTCTCGAAGTTTCAGCTGCATACAATGGAACTAACTGTCATGACATTCATATTAAACATTCCGACTTTGATATTGGTTGACAATAGTTTCGAGTCCCATATGTTCTTCAACTGTGTGAATGCTGTCCTGACATTGCCAATCCTCACCTTTACGTTTGCATCAGATCCTCCCTGTTGATCGATGTTGCTGTCCAGTCACATAAATGTATTCACCTGTTCCAGTGCTTCTCCATCAAGTGTGATTGTGTCGGTGTTCTCCGTGTATGTTGAGGCCTACTGGTGCAGAGACTGCTGCTACACTGGTTGTCTTGACCTGCATTCGTCGGTGTGTATGGGATAGAAGTATATATGCTATAATAGCAAACTTCTTTTAAGTGTGAAATAGTACATAATGGCAATGAATATCTGTCCAATCCTGAAAACGAGTTTATTGATATTAACTAAGGAAATTAAAATAATCCACAGACTTTCATGAATGTATATTCTGTAATATTAACCTCAAAAGGGGCCCTGTAAGCCATATATGGTGCTTCTATAACTAGGTACAAAATCCATTTTACAAAACATATTATTTTTTTATTCGCAATAGTAGTAGTTTTCTGTAAAACAGTACTATATATAAATATATATTCATGATTATTTTAAAAGAAGAGTTTGATAGTTAGTAGCAAAATTTGCCGTTCACTAAAATCAAGTTAATATCATTATTTTGTTTATATTCAGTAAATCTAATTGAATCAATGTGATACATGTTCATAAGGGATAATGCTTTCCTTTTAGTGATCTTTCAATTTATACGAAGACACGACTCATTCATTCAAAATCAAACTTCGGTAAATAATATTTGCTATCGGATCTTTATCCATCAAAAAAGATTATAGCACGTTAACTATGTAACTCTATTATTACACCTAATAAAATTACATATTGTCATGGCTTTTGATCACTACAATCTTTACTGATGGAAACGGCAAAATGCAGTATTACTTACAGAACGATCTTTAAAATGTGAAAAATACAATCCTTGAAACTTTGACTCTATGTGTATATATGTATATCCGTTTAGAACCGGACATTATCTTCTGGACTCTAAAATGGTCGTGCAACAAAACTTTATAAAAAAAAATCTAAAGCAGCATTTTCAGTGAATGGCCACCGGCATGTCCATGATCATCAGTACCGTAACTTACGTTTGTATCAGTTACAGACTAAAACTTAAGTTGACCTCTTCATACATTTGTTTCATTATGTTAAGTTGACCTTGGAAACTATGTCTCCACTTTGGTTATGCCAGTAGTTTAACGACATTATGTTTAACCTCTCTCTGTCTGTCTGTCTAGAATTTCTAACTGATTTAGGTAGGGTTTTAAAACCTTAAACACTGGTGACAATGCTATCGTCTATCTACACGGTTCTGGATGACGAAATACTGATTTCACTAAATGAAAATCTATTTTGCACATACAGTCAAGTGTCACGTAGGTTACTTTTACTTGGAATTTCTCATTCCTTAGTGAAATAAACCTCTTATTATCCATGATCCGTAAGGGTTATTCAAACTTCAGCTATTCTGCCTGACCCTGTTTGGGGTCAGAGCGGATTGCATACTGTTGTGCGCTTAGTTCAAATGCATATGTATGAGTCATCATCATCATCACTATCATCCAAGTTAGGTTTTTCAGAGGTCGATAGTCTGGTTCGTCCTATTAGCTGTAGCTTTGTCTCATTGTCGTACACCCCCACGTTTTAACGTTAACACGATGAGACTTGAGTGTCTACACGCATGACTCATCATTTCGTGCGTAAATTCGAGCTTAACCAGTCAACATCACTATGTATGTGTATGTATGTGGTTTTAGGTTAAGGCGGATGATATACAATCATTTCGGACTGTCGACCTATTCTTTTTATATGTAGAATATTCAGTGTTTGTAAGCAGAGCAAGAGAATGTCCCCTAGTTTTGTTTGGTTTTATCAAAACATGACAAACTAATATCAATTCACAAAGCTTTTCTATTGGAAGTAATTTATGATGTTAATCGATCATAAGATGTTTTAGTAAGAGATTTAATATTGAAAGAATATGCACAATGTATTTAGTAAGAAAACGGTGGGAATAAATGGTCTCAACGTTAAATTCAACTCATGCATATTTAGTTTTTATTATTTGTTTAAAATACATCAAGATTCTAAGGTATCTTTTGTACGGAAATATAAAGCCATCAAATATTCACATTAATCTGATTATTTGTTTAAACTGTTTTATTTATTTATTTGAACGCATAAATATTGGTATAAAGGGGCACCAAATACATATGAGCCACACAATAACAATGAGAATGTGAAGAGATAGAGAATGTCAAGTGTATATGAGAAAAAGGGGAACAGTAACGAACAGAAATTAGTGTATGATAGTGAAATAATAATAATGGGATAGGTAGTTTAGTTAGCAAAGGTACAACCAGAAAGAATTCTTCCAGTTGAAGAGGTTATGTCCATTTTTTATGAAGAAAATTAAAAGAAAGTTACAGCAGGATCGCCACTGGCTTCCATTCCGAGCCATATCTGATAACGTTTCTAGCCACTGTGTTATACCATCTCTCGGACCGCAGCCAGGGAGTCATGAAGGACCAACACAAGCCAGCCCTTTGCAGCTTTCTTTCATACCCCGACACCATGTCATATACTGACCACCTCTCCGCTTTCTCCAACCAGTCCCAGGGTCGGCAAATAATGCACGACGTGGAATTCTCTGGGACGACATTCGTAGAATATGACCAAGCCACCGAAGTCGATGTTTCAAGATAGTGACACCAATTGAATTATCTCTGTACCCGAAGATACGATACCGAACCTCTGCATTACTGACATGGTGTTGCCACTGGATGTCACCAATCCTTCGGAGACAGCGATGATCGAACACAGAGAGTCGTCTAACATCCTCAACTCGGAGAGGCCAGGTTTCACAAGCATAGAGCAAAACTGCTCTCACCGACGCGTTGTAGATCCGATCTTTTACAGCCAGACTAACATCACGAAGGCGCCAAAGATGGCCCAGATTGGCATAAGCCGCTCTGGCTTTCACTATACATGCATTGATCTCATCACTCACGCCACCACAAGAACTTATGCGGCTACCCAGATACAGGAACTTCCTGACTACTTCTTTCTGCTCACTACCCAGGGTGAGTGCAGGATCGGGGTCCTGCCGGTCTTGTAAAAGTACTTTGCACTTGTAAGGTGCAAAGCACATACCATACCTACGGACGTTGATTGACAAATAATTAAGTGCAGATTGTATAGCTTGGGTGACAATACCGTCTACATACTCAAGGTCGAAAATTCTATCTCCAGGCAACGGATTCACACCACCATTACTTACATCCATCAGAGCTGTTTCCAGAACGTCATCGATAGCAAAGTTGAACAGGAGTGGTGAGATTGATCAACCTTGTCTAACCTCACTGCTTGAATGAAACAATGGAGAGAGGTGGTTGTATTCCCTCACTTTGCCTGAGGTGTTTGTATATAGGGCTTTTAAGATGTTAACAAACTTCTCACACCCTTCTTCAATAGACTATCCCAGAGAATAGTACTGTCCAACGAATCGAAGGCAGCCCTGATATCAAGAAACACTGAGAATGTTGGCCGGTGTTCTAACATTTGGTAGGGCGTGGAAATATGATCAATACATCCTCGACAGAACGAAAACCAGCCTGCTCTTCAC
This sequence comes from Schistosoma spindalis, assembly GCA_946903255.1. Classification (NCBI taxonomy): domain Eukaryota; kingdom Metazoa; phylum Platyhelminthes; class Trematoda; order Strigeidida; family Schistosomatidae; genus Schistosoma; species Schistosoma spindalis. Next base: position 24,197,147 of record OX336420.1, on the reverse strand, counting down.
AAGTCAATCTTTCTCGGGTTTTGAACAACCTACGAAGTATGACAGAAGCCAATAGTTTGGACGCAATCGGAAGTAGACTTATCCCCCTATAGTTGTTACAGGAACGACGTGAGCTCTTTTTAAAGATAGGGACAACTATCCACTCATTCCATGACGTTGGTACACTCTCTAATTCCCAGATCTTTGTAAACAACGTCGTCAGTTCCTTAATCAGAAAGTCACCACCACCTTTAAAAAGAGCCGGAGGTAAGTCATCTGGGCCTGGTGATTTGTAGCGTTTCAAGAGTTGGAGTTCCTTGAGAACTTACGCCTCGTTAGGTGGATCAGTCTTCACAGGCCATGGAGGGTAGGACAGTCTGATCGATGTTGCTTAGGCAATAGACCGGTTGAACTACCTTTCAAAAAACTCTGATCATCGTCCAGGACGTCGATAGATGTTAATGGTCGACATCTCGTCTTCATATATTATTTCACTCACACCAGACTTGTTGCTGCCAGTGACTTGGATGAGTTGAAAGAACTTCCGGCATTTATTAGATACAACTGCTGCTTCTGTCTCATTAGCACACTACGACCACCAGACTTCTCGGTCCTTGCGCAAACTTTGCCTACTATTTCTACAGGACAGTCCTCATTTGTGGTCAAACTCACAGTCACCCGGAGTGGACCAACCGGCTTCGATGAGTTGTAAGGAACCTGAAGAAACCCAGTGCTGATAAGCGAGACGTTTCGCGAAGCCACACGATGCTTTACTCGCCATTTTCATGGCGTCATGCAATTGAAACCGATGCTTATCTATACTTTTTGGTGGAATGTTAGCTATCCTTGAGCCTACTCCGGTTTGATATTTAGTTGCAACAGGAGCTGCAACTAATTTTCTGACATCAACTCGTTTGGGACGATGAATTTATTGGCCACTAAAAAGTAAGGTAAGATTAGTGCAAACAAGGGCATGATCAGAGTCTAGATAGGTACTCCAAAAGGAGCAGCAGTCTTGTACACAACCACGCCAGTGGTAGCTGACCGCGATGTGATCAATCTGAGTTCAGGCTTGGAAAGCAGAGGAAAAGCGCTGGGTGGTAAATCGACGATGACTGTGATGGTAGTTAGTGCTGACCAGAAACAGATTGTAGTCTGCGCACAGTTGCAGTAGACGGTCACCGTTATCTGACCTGCAACCAACTAACATGAGTCGATATTAAGACTTTCTAAAGATATAACCAACTCTATCTGTCGTGCGATCTGCATTAGTGTATGAACGTTGAAGGAAGCTAGTTTGAATGGTGCATGTGGTTTCAGAAAGACTGTTTCAGTAGTCATATTCGGTAGTAACACTAAATATTCAACCAGTCACTGACTCGAAATCGTTTAGATAGAACAGAGTTTCCTCCATAGGCGAGCTGCTGTACAAGTTGAAAAATAAGGGTACACAAAGTAAGAATAGAAGAGAGTAGATAAGTGACGTAGTATATAAGAAAAGAAAGATAAAGATACATGTTATCAAATGAATGTGAATTGTTTGAACTTTAAATAAAGCGAGAATAGTATTTCCAGTATTAATTGTCATTTCATTTTATTTGTTTGTGGTCTGTGATACTACACGGGTGCCCAAAGAGAAACAGGTGGTTTTCTTAGGGGGTCACACCCGGAGCCTTTGACCTAAATGTCTAATACACAAGGCAGTGAAGCAACGTCAGGAGATGCAGTCCCATGGTAGCCGGTGACCAACAATGGGTTCATACACCATTGGTTTGGAATCAGGGTTTCCCAACTCCCTTAGGTGGATCCTCCTAGGCTTCATGCGTGTTGGCACATGTCAGAAAGGCTCACTTTTAATCCTAGGGTTATCGGTGCTCCCTAGTGGATCTGAACGTAGTTCAGCTAGTTTAACAGCCTGAGACGTTACTTATATTGTCACTATTATTTAAATCAATGTTTCAGTCCTATCCCTTTTGAATAGGGTAGTGTAAGAAAATATTTAAGAATTAGTACTCAACATACAAATTCCGGTTGTTTATATTAATCGGAAAGATGTGTTTCTTAAATCTCAATTTCTCTGAGGTCTAAACTTCCAGTAATGTAATTTCTCTTTTTTTTTTCTAATCAGAAATACTTGGTAGAGAATATTTTACTAGCAAAGGATTCTGGCTCATATAGAACTAATTCTTTTCTCTTTCAGATTAATTCGTATAAGCCAGTCTTCACATTCTCCCAGCATAAAACGTGCCTTCAAGCTAGACGAAAATCTACCCTAATCTAAACGTTACAATGGTAATAAATATATTACATTTAATAAGGAATCCAATTCATAATAAATCAACCTAGATTCTCTTCTAGCTTACTTATTTACAAACTTCTAACAGAGTATCTATAACTTCTGTCAATGAAATTTGTTTCTTTCACAAAGACCTATGGAGTGTATTGATTAAAACACGTTCTCAGCTTCATTTTCACACATTTATTTGTTCTACATACTTCAGTAAATAATCTGTCATTATGTATGTTTATGAGATTATTTTAATTGTTTTCATGAACAACACAGATAACATAGTACATCATAGTTGCGCATAAGAGTTGTTATTGAAATGTTTGTGAAGAAAACAAATCCATATGCTTCACTATAAACTATTTTTAATTCAGCTGTCTGTATAAGTGTTAGTGCTGGCGACGTTACATTATTGTTTCTGGTATTTGTTTTTATTGCTAACAAAGATTTTCACAATTGAAACGACTAGTTATCTATGATTAAGGAATTAATGCATGAACTTATAATTGAATTCGGATATTAATAGAGTTTAGAAGCCATTAGTTTTACCGTTAGCTAAATGAACCTTGAGAGGGAAAGAGAGACAGAGACAATACTCCTTCTTTAAAACTTCATTACTAATTTTATTAAATTTCCATTTTACATTCTATATGCTCACCAATCATTCAAGATATTGAGCTAAATAGATGCAAACCCTGGAGATATTAGTGATTACACCAAAGTATTTCAAGACTTGGAAAGGAAAACAAATCTTCCATACTTTATGATTTATTAGAAATACTATATATGATGGCAGAAATATTATCTATCTCTAAAAAAAGTAATTGAAAAATTGTGTCGACTTTGTAAACAGAGAAATTTCAGTATTGAACAAACGCTTACTTAATCCGGTTAGAAGAAAATAATTAGTACACCAACCTTCATAGTTTTGGTCTTTATCATTCCAGAATGTGACGAAGGACAAGTATTGTCCCAAGTCATGATTATTACAAAAAGTAGTTAAACAAACAGATTCACTTTATTTGTCACTTGTGTTGTATACAGTATCTGATTATGACAATTAAGAATATAATCTGTTACATCAGTTTAGGAACTAGTTGTTAAAGATTTATTGTGTGGAAACTACAGAGCTATTCTAGGAAAAAGATGGCTTTCTCTCTAAAACCTTTCGAATGATACTGATATCATTCATCGTATATTTCTAATAAAATGGTTCAAAAATTTAATCATGGGATAAAACTAAACCCTACTGTAATGAAGGCATACATTTGGTGATTGTGAAACGATCTGCAGAAGTCAAGACTTTATGTATTATAGCACTGATAAGTGATTTCCATTATATGTATGTGTATATGTAAGCGTTGTACGTGTGAAAATGTGATATAAAATCTTATATTCAACATCATTGTTAGCAGGCATGATTAAGTTTTCGATTATATCAATACTGAGTTTACTCATAATGCATTATACAAGAACAGTGTCTAATTCCATGCATATTATCATCCGACGACTACTTGTTTTCCGGTTAATTTTTTACAGTTTTAGAGAGGAAAAATCTACTTTTCAACTAGTTCTCGAAGAGCTTTAATTTTATCGAAATACTTTATATTAGGTTATGAATACGCCCTAGTATTAGGCCATATAGCATACAACTTACAATAGCTTCTTTTAAAAAGTGATAATGACCTACTCGCCTAACTAATATAAGTAATGTTGAACCATTTTATCCGCATTTGGGTAATACTGTAGTATGTACATTATTCACATTGGTGCAGAAAATTTGATTGGTTCCATCATTTTATCTGTTTTACAAAATACAACGTCAATCTTATTTATCGGAGTATTTGTGTTCATTTACACACTAATGTCTCTGCATAAATGATCATGTGACACTTCAATCAAGTATCTCCATTCATGTCAATATTATCTTGGAGGTGGAGAGTGTATAGAAAATGTCACTTCGAATATGTAATATAGTATTAATGATTTATCTATGTTGTTTGAAATTCTGCTATCCTAATAACCAGTTGATATGAAGCAGACTTTTAAATTTAACTGGTATTTTGTAGGTATCAATGCCAAGGTCGGACTTGATAGTTTCAAGTAAATTGATATTGGGTAGAAAGTTAATAAAAAATATACTTTTTTATTATATCCCAATGAGTAGAAAAATTGTATTTCTGACGTTTCGTGACTTAATGTAGGCCATTTCTTCAGAGTAAATAGATAACCAAATAAATTAACACAAATTTAAAAAACCAGAACAAAAAGATGTATTATTAACTGGTAGTTATTTGAACCCAACATATTTTCCTTTCTTACATTTAGGTTTTTTCTGATCAAGTGGAGGGGAGTCGTGTTACAGAATTTCATGAAAGAAAAGAAGAAAAATACTGATGGAGACAGGACTTTATTCACACTTATCCGAATATAAAAATACCAATAATTATTCATTTCAACGAGTCTTGTGTTTCGAATTACTGCTTATATTGAGCTTTAGGATAAATTTTATATCCGCTGAAAATAACCATGATCGTTGTGATTTGAGGCAATATCGAGGCAGTCCTCACAGGATGTAAATATGCCAATAAGAGATTGATCAACTTTAGTCCTGAACATCCATGGAAATATACAAACAACCAATACAAAAATTAATCATGATTGTTTTGGTTATAATAACGTGCTACTTATATTTTTCCAGTAGTATGATTTAATTCGTGAATATATTCCCATCTCTGAGCCCAGAATCGGAAACTTCTTGAACTTGGTATAAAATGCGTGAGGTCAGTATGGTCTAATTCCATAGCGGCGAATGAAATACGGAATGGCATGGTACTCAATAAAATATATAACTTTCAACAAATCACGTACTGAAAGCGATTGGTCAAGATTTCTTAACTAAATATTAAACTTAAGATAATTTGACTAGTTTAAATAAGAAAAAGTCACAATAAAACTTTTGTGAACTTTACCAATAATGATAAAGCTTTAAAGTTATGTGAACAATCGGTCTAGAAATAAGCCCTTATAAGGTGAGCAGTAATAGTATCTAAATAGACAACTAGTGTTTCCATAAGACAAGTCACTTATTGAAGCCTGTTACTCCACGTCGGGCAGAGAACGCCAGCTAAGATTCTCCAACCAACTCTGTCCTGGGATCGCACTTCTAATCGTCACCAAGTCCTATTCATGCTTTTGACGTTTGCCTCCAGTCCTCTGTCTTGAAGTTTGTTTTGAAAATCTCAAATTTAATGTTGGCTAACAGTTCTTTTGAGTTCCAGATATTCTCTAATTGTAAGAATATCATCTTTGCCGTGTCAGATTGTTCATTCACACCTTAATTAGATCCCTCTTGTTCACAAATGATGCTGGCTAGATATATAAAGGCTTCTAATTCTTATAGAGCTTCTTCTCCAAACGTCATCTGGTTGGCTCTCTCTGTGCTGTATTTCAGGATCTTGCTTTTTTCTTGTGCATGTTGAAACCTACTGCTGCAGAGGCTGTTACTACACTGAGTGACATTCCATAAAGTTATCTTATCCACACTATCGAATGCTTTCTCATGATCAAAAGGTTGATGAATAGTGATGAGTTATATTCAACTGATTGTTTAACATTGATATGCAGTGCACTAATTTAGGCTGTAAATAATCTATCATTACTACATGAATCTTGTTGATCTCGAAAATGGGTGCCTACTGAATCTTTCGCTCCGTTCAATTAAACTCTGCCTGGCACTGACAGTATAGTGATTCCTCTGTGGTTCCCAAACTTATTAGAATCTTCTTTCTCTGGCATTCTTGTGAGTCATCCCTGTTCCCGATCTTCTGCTATTTGTTCTTCCTACCAAATCTTTTTGAATGGAATGTGGAACATCCTTGCAGCTGCTTCTGTTTTAATTCAGTTCTTCATTTGATATACTGCCTGGTTCTATTACTTTGTCATTCTTGATTCATCTGATAGTCCTGTTGATTTCTTCGACTGTAGGTGGGATGACATCTATAGGTGCTGCTTCGATGTCCGGTGAGTTCAGTGGAGCTGGTCTATTGAAGAGCTCTTCAAAGCTCCCTACCCACCTGTTCCTCCGTTCTTGAATCTCAGTGATTAGCTTACCTTCTTGTTCCTGTCTGGTCGTTCTAGTTTATCAAATTTCTCTGCTAGTTTCTTCGTTGTATCATATTGCTGTCTCGTATTTCCTTCTCTCGTAAAATTTCCCGCTGTTATTTCTAGGTCTTCAACGTATTTCCGCTTGTCGGCTCTAGTGCTCCTCTAAACTCACTGGTTTTTTGTTGCATGTATTCAGCTTATCACTTAGCTTTCTCTCTTGTTCGACTTTTGTTAATCGCTGTCTTATTGTTTTTCGTTTCCTGAATCGTGCCTAGGATATCGATAGAGATCCATTCATTATGATGGTGCCTCTTGAGGCCCAGCACATATTGCTATGTTAAAGTTATTGGTTCTTTATTCTCTTTCAAGTTGCTATCCAGAGTGTTTTATCCTAGTTCATGTCATCCTATGATGCATTTATGCCCGGTGTTGTTCATCCCGAACTTGGAGTTCAGATCCCTCGCCGAGATGGTCAAGTCTTTCCTATGCACTTCTCGACTGTCGACTGGCGCCGCCCATGAAACTGATCTTTATCGTTTCTGCTGCTTTCATTGATGGGTGAGTAGTGCTGGATGACGTGAATTGCAGTTCATTCCTTCTTAGTTTTGAAAAATACTTTGATGATCCTGGGGGCAAGAAATTTCCATCCTATAAGCAATTTTCGCGCTTCTTTATAAAGTAAATTCTTGTGTTTTTGAAGTTCACCATTATGTACTTACGAACAATGATATGTTCATAAAGTGGATTAACAGAACAAGAATATTCCAAACTCCAATCTTTCGAAGCTAATTGTCTAAAACTGAACTAATTAAGTTCCATTTGACGTCAGTATCCATGAGTCCAATCCAGTTACAGTATAACAAGCTTACTATTACTAATATATATTAGTGATCCCGACAAATATATGTGAGCGAACTCGGTTCTATGACCACTTCTCCTATTTGAATGGTATCTTTTTTCGTACCTCTCATGGATAACACAAAACTTACCAGGTGAGTGATTTTCGGGAAGAAAACTGAAGTTCATACGCTTCTATATTTAGTCTACAACTCGATAAATTAACCATTACTGTCATTATTGGGATGTGGAATAATAATGAAAGACCGGACTGATATGTCACCTACGTGGTGGGTAGTGGGGAATTAAATTTTAAAATTTCTACCTTTCCATTTAACGTTTCAGTTTCATCCCATTTTTCACTGTCAAAGCAATCAATATCTTTTTTTGGTGTTGTCTGTAGAATTCGTGATCATGAAGTCGACTTATTGAGAACCACTATTCTCATTAGTAAATTGAAATAGAGTCGATTTCCGAAATGGTAATGGGAATTCATGTTGGAACATCAATTTTTTACAGAAAAATTGATTTAAAATACATTGCAAGCAACTTGTTAGATCTGATTATTGATAAACCAACGAACTAAACAAGCAGTGATGTAAATGAATGAATATTATGTGGTTTAATCTTGAAAACCTTTTAAACAGTGACCGTCTATCCTTTAGTTAATTTTCAAAAAGTGAGTATCCAGCATTTTTGGTCATTTTACTGTTCACTTAATAGTAAGTGCTGCATACAACAATGTAATTTTCACTTGAGATTTCATTTCAAGCATCTGAAACTATCCGTATAGGTCTGCTATGGACACGTCAGTGTAGTGCATCCCTACATGTCTCATGAAAAACACAATTATAATAAAAGCCAGAGTTTGAAATGAAATCTCCAGTAAAAATCACACTTGTACTGAGCACTCACTCATTAAATGAATGGACAAATACACTAAAATGCTGGATACCATATACTTATTTAACACTGAAAATAGGATGAATGACCTCAAACTAGTGATCAAAGTACATATCCTGACTTGGTGAGACTATAATTTGTGGATGAACTAATGAAATTAAAGATAGCACGTTTTGGATTTTGGAGCGAAAATCCATTCATGCATATGGTTAAATAGTATTTTGTTATTATGACTGATGTAAGTGCGTAATGAAAACCCTAACTTCTAACTCAAAATTTTAGTCCTAATACCTCACATTAGTTTATAACCTTTTTTTAATCCTAACAAGATGAATATTCTCAAGGTCACTTAGTCGTTCAAAGGTCGTCCATAAATTGCAGTCTCACTTCTGACTTTTATGAATTTAACATATAGACAGCTATGTTCTTTGAAAACAATTTGACAATTTTATTGAACAAATTTTGTAGGAAAATCCGAGGGGAGAACACCACTTCTTATGAACAATGGGACAAGTGATTATGGCAAGTTTGTTTCCAAGCAAATATTATACGTTTTCTTATTTGTATTTTATGATTATTAACTTGAACACACTTTTTAGGGATAATTATTAGGTTCACATTTGAATTTTCAATGTTATCACTCTTCCTGGGGAAATACTTTATATGGAGGACCATTTATGATCACTATAAATACAGTTCCACATACTTCCTTCACCGTGAAGGAGTAGTACCATAAGAATAATAGGGTGAAATCGATTATTCATATCTTAAGCCAAACTGATGGATGTAAAGGGTCCACCAAAGAAATTTAAAAGATATTAGCCGAAAAGTACCAGTACATGTGTGTTCTAGAATCACAAAGGATAGAAAAGAATGGTGACCTGATTTTCTCACTGGTTACCATTAGATTTTATTCACTGATTTAGTTCTGATACCTTGTGATTTCAAAGCTTCAAAGGGATTGTTCTCTAAAGAAAACTCCACTGCTTCTGTTTCAGTCATTATACGGTATCAAAGTGTGATAATTAGAAGTATTTGAATTACTGTACGAACTAAGAATTCCAGAAATAATGCGATCTAAACCAAGAAGAACTAGGTGAGCACGAACGAACGTATTGTGTTTGGAATTCGAAACCAGACAATCATCAAATACAAAAGAGTTATTGGTTCATACAAACACCACATAAATCATCTGAACTGAGATGCTTTGAAATATAGTGAGTTACATAATTGTTTACAATATTATTAATATTTAAAGAATATATAGTTAATGTAAAATTATGATTTAAGACAATCACTGTCAAATTTCTGGTCATATTAATAAGAAAATGACCAATTTGAAACAGTCAACTTCTCGTCATCAGTATATAATAAGAAGTTAACTATAATATTTTTCTGTCATCTATACCCTAACAATATTCGAACCCTGAAATAAATCATTATAGTTTCAACAAAATAAACTAATTTCTTTTTAATGGAGTTTTGTTCTCTGAGCTGGACGATTTGGTCATGGAGCTATTTATCAAATTATTATATATATTATTTTAACACATGGATATTGGTACAAAGAGGTACCAAATACATATGCGCCACACAAATCTCATTTGATATGTGTGAGGGCTGTGATACTGCCCGGGTGCCCAAACCGAAGCAGGTGGTTTTCTTAGGGGGCCACACCCCGAGCCTTTGACCTAAAGGTCTAACCCACAAGGCAGTGGAGCATAGTAAGGAGATGCAGTCCCATGGTAGCCGGTGACCAAAAATCGGTTCATACGCCATTTGTTCCCTCAGGATACTGGAGCCCACATGCACCATCGGTTTGAGATCCAGTTAAAGCGCCGGACATTCGCTTTTCGTCCTCTCATTTTCGTAAACAACGCCCCCTCCACGAGAAGGCAGTGAGTAGGACTTCCCTGGCAGAGGCTATATACGCGTGGCCATGTGAGAGCATTTGGAGAGGGAGAGCGGACTCTCCCCACTCTCGGCCGTACCAGGGCGTTTGGGGGCAGTATCAAATAATTTATCCTTAATTGATATTTGTGTTGAGTTATTTTAACAATATTGAAATTTTACTTTTCCATAATAAGCATATCATTACTGCTTCCCACTTAAAGGTGGGTAAATAAAGAAGAAGAAGAAGGCTGATACTTTGTACTGTATAATTCATAATAATATAGTGAAATATAAACCAATATTCTAAACATTAACAATACTTTCTACATAAAAAAGATAATGATAAGATTTGTAGAGTTTTCACATGAACAATACAAAATATACACGCACACGAGAAGCACAAAAGGAAAAAGAAGAAAAAGAAAAGAGAAAGAAACTATCCGTCATTAAAGCAAGAAAAAAAAAAATAATAAAGAATTTCAGACTGAAAGTCGAATTGTTAGTTTCACTAAAAACTGGCAGAATCATTTAAACACATGATTTTGATAAATAACGCGTTGATATCTTTTCCATTGATGATGATTACGAAGTTGATTAAACATCGGATAACTGTTGAATAATAATAATAATAATAATAATAATAATAATAATAATAATAATGATAATAATAATAATAATAATAATTGTAGCAATAAAAACTAATTGACGTCAATAAATTCTAGACTTACGTCATATGAAATTGAATCAGAAGGTAACAAAAAAAACGACATTATTGATAATTAATTATTTAGATTGAACAGCCGTAACAACGGCAAGACAAAAACAAATGACGATCATTCTTTTTTTATGGAATAGATACTTACTCAAACATCAAAATCTACTCAAAGCTCATACTATTTTATTTGACTCAGAATAGAAATCAACTAACTTCACTATTGATGTTATCTTTGCTTAAACCCATAATATATAGCATTTAGTATCAGAAGGGGTTTTGTGGATATTATAATAATTTTTAATGGTTGAGATCATGAGTCAATTGAAGCTAGACCACCATGAAAAACCTGGAAGTACTGGACGACCGTTTCGTCCTATTGTAGGATTCCTAAGTAGTGCGCATTCACGATGTAGCGTTTAGTTCACAATAATAAATCTATTGGTTAGATAGTAATCTCGATTCTGTTGACTTCGAAATTTTGTCAAACGTCAGTAACCCCATACTTGAACTTTATTAAAACTCTTCCATATTGTTCATCTTTAGCCATAATATCTCATTGAGGTAGAATTGAACAGGTTAGATTACTACAACTGAAACTCATATAAGCGAACAATTGTTTTCAATTAGATCATCATCAGGCTTTACTCTAATATACAGTAATATTTATACGAAAATGTTAAACCAATCAAGGCAATTTGGTTAGATGTCTCACAAGCAGAGCAAAAAAGATTTGTACAGGTGATACTTTAAGTCAGGAGCTTGAATTTATTAACAACTCACTGACCGAGATCGGTTACCCCGGTGCTTTCATTAAGAAGTACATGTATGATATAATAAAGAAGTCGGAGATTTCGACTGTTCGTAAGAAACCTTTATACATGAAACTACAATTCAACGGGGATGTGGCTAGTGATACTCTGAAATATAGGTTAACGAAAGTAATCAACAGAACATTTTACGCAGCCAATCTTGCGTTGACTTTCTCTTGTCGACCAGCGATGTCTACTCAAACGAAGGATAAGTTACCTGAGTTGGCCTCCTCAATGTGCATTTACAAATTCAGCTGCTCCTGTGGAGATAGCTATATCGGGCGTACTACCAGGCAACTTAACCAACGAATGAGTGAACATCTACCAACTTGGTTCATAAACGGCCAGATAAAAACAGTACGCAGTTCAATCCTGGCGCATCTTATTGATAGTGGTCATGCGGTAGATAAATCGAAATCATTTCGAGTGATCTATCGTATACCCCCATCATTTCCCAATGGAGTTCGTTCCCGTCTCCTACATATAGCTGAAGCCATAGGAATCCGTACATATAACCCTAATCTATGTGTACAGAAGAAATTTGTAACCCCCCTATCCCTTCCATGGCCAGTGATAACTTAACTAACGATTAATTTTTATTTCTTTTTTTTATTTCTTTATTATTACTATTATTATTAATATTCTATCATTAACCTTATTTACTTATCTATTATTTGTTTGGAATTATTCGCCTCTTTACATTTGCATTCTTCACTATCTAATTATTTACACACTTCTTATTACGTAATGATTTTAATGTTTTGTGATAACTACTCCATTTACCCATGTTTGACCTACTATTTCCAATGTTTAACTATTGATAAGACTTTTGTTATCGTATTTTATTATTCCTACCTACTATCAGTACACCTGTCTTCCTACTATCAACTTGTACTTTTATCTATTATGTGTGATGACTTATCCTATTTCATTGTAATTACTGATCCAAAATTGCCTTGATTGGTTTAACATTTTCGTTTAAATATTACTGTATATTAGAATAAAGCCTGATGATGATCTAATTGGAAACAATTGTTCGCTTATATGTGTTGTTCTAATTTTCACAATGGGAATTTTCAATTAACTGAAACTCACACTACTACTACGACGATGATGACGACGACGAGGTCTAAGACTACTACTAATGTAGTGAGCGCTAACTTGATTGATACGAAATCACACAGTGTATCAGTATAATGTGAAAATCATATATTAAATACAATATTTGCATATCTTCTTTGATTTACTTCTTACAAACTTCATTGTTCCTCCAATCCTGTTGTTATCATGATTGCTATCAGTTTTATTCACTCTTCTCTTCATTTCAGTTTTCTCAATCTACTCACAGACATTCCACTTTCGATTGGTGCTATGTACTATATATATCTTTCAACATAAGTAGCATGCACCACACTACCTCTACATAGTACACTCATTTCATAAATTGTACGGTATGAAAATATGAAGAATGTTAGTGAACAGCTTCCGTAGCTGTTTCATTATGTCTTCAAGTAGTTCACAATACAGTGAATTAATAAACGCAGTGAGTCATACTTTATTTTATGACTAGAATAGAATATGGAGTGTTGGTAAGACTTATTGCGAAAATATGTACTCACTCCAATAATGATGATTTCATTTTGTGAGCTAGGTTTAAATTCAGTTCTTTAATGACAATTTCTTAACTAACAAAAAGTGAAAATCTGGAAACACCAGACGGCCGTTTCATCTTAGTGTGGGACTCCTCATCAATGCACATCCACGATCCCACAGGCCGGATCCAAACCCAAGACCATCAGCCTCGTGGGCGAACGCTTAACCTCTAGATCACTGGGCCGGTATCCACCTTGTTGGGTGTGAGGTGGTTACCCACCGACGATAGTGGAAGATGTTCACTCAGTGTCGTGGATTGACTGAAGTTAGACATTAACACCGTTGCATGCCGCCTCAGCAATCTAAAATTTAGGCGTTCGCGTGCAAGATTGAGAGTTCTGGGTTCGAATCCCACTTGTGGGGTCGTAGATGTGCACTGATGAAGAGTCCCATGCTAGGAATAAACGGCCTCCCAGTACTTAGAGGTTCTATATGGTGTTCTAGCTTAGATTGACTCGTAAATTCATCTTTGGAAATGCTACAATCTCCATTACAACTCCAACTAATTAATAACTTGAAAATAAAACAAAATAACGGTTTTCAAGAGTAGAATGGAAAGCGCGTGCACAAGATGATACGTTTTTCAATAGTTTGATCTGAATTGAGGAAAATCAACGTTGTTTTTCACTTTGCGCTTGTCAAAATTAGTATGTTAAACAACAGGAGTTTGAATAATAATCAACTATTTCAATTATGATTGAATAAAAATAATAACGTTTTCTCTCTCTTGCTCTCCTTTCACCCTATCTTCCCTCTCTCTAACAGTATAATATATTGGTTCAAATGAGGCAATAAAGGGTACATAGCTATTCTGAGATGTTAAATAGATGTATATTATCATGAATATTATTCATACAACACAAAACTGATCATGTGATGGTAGTATCAGTGTATCTTGTAAAACGAAAAATAATTATTCGATGGAATTTGGTTGAATACTTAGTGGAAGAATGATTTCGTACAAACTTATACATTTTAGTAAGTAGTATTGTGGCGTGTGCTACTTATGTAGACATAAGTAGTATATGACGTGAGTACTGAACAGAATGTCTGGCAGCAGAGAGACGAGAAGATCGAACAATAAAGAATGAAGAAAGAATGCAATTTGTATGAAAATGCAAGAACAAAGGGATTCTGAGTTATTTGAGACAATTGGTGAACAATTTGAAAATTAACGATTTAATATATGGTTGTTGGATTTTACTAACATTCGGTTGTCCCCATTTGCGTTCTGTTCACTGCAGTAGTATTTTGCAGTCTATACGTAACTAACTAAATGAGGCATAATAACCAGTCAGATGTAAATGTAAATAGATTCCCAAATCGCAGCAATAAATAACTGTGTAAATGGAGTTCGATCTATCTTTACTCTCAGATTATATATTACTCTAATATTTAATCGATATAAAATTTATGATAAACCAATTTCTACTCTATTTCACTTGTTTTTAAATTATTCTTGATTTTCATTAGTATAAGTTTGTGGAGAAGGTTGAACTTTATTGAAACCATAAACCGATTTCGGTTGAACTACCATTGGAAAACTAGGAACACTGGACGGCCTCTTCACTTTAGTATGAAGCTCCTCAGTAATGTGCATCCATGACTCCACACACGGGGCTCGAACCCAGCACCTTTGATGTCGCGCGAGAACACTTAACTTCTAGACCACTGAGCCAGCATCCGACGGTCCATGATTTCAATGGAATTCAATAATCTCCACAGCCCCTTACCCACAATTATCATGAGCTAACAAGCGACTAGCTTCGACAAGGAACTTACGGAGTTCTAGTGCGTAGCCGTAACCAGTGGAGCTAAACCGTGTCGGGTGTGAGATAGTTGCTCACCGAAAACAATGGATGATGACCGCATGATGCCCTGAGTTGATTAAAGTTAGACATTACCACTGTTGGATCCCAGCTCAGTGGTCTAGAGGTTAAGCGTTAGTGAGCGACACCAGAGGTATTAGGTTCGAGTCCCGCTTGTGGGATCGTGGATGCGCATTGCTGAGGAGTCCCATACTAAGGGTGAAGGGGCCATCCAGTGTTCTTGGTTTCCGATGGTGGTCCAACAGAAATCGGTTGACGACCTCGATGATATTCCTAACTTAATGAATAAATGATAATGGTCAACATCCTTATTTAAATCATACAAACTATCTATTTTTCTTTGGGGTCCTGACTAGAAGTAATGTATACTAGCATGAAAGAAAGATTTAAATTATCTGGTTGTTGGTATTCAGTTCAGATTTTTGATCATTCTTTGTCGGGTTATATTTATCTTGTGAGGAAATGGGAGAACAATTTTTGGAACAAAGATATATATATATATATCCACATTAGTAAATTCAAACCCAAATATCAACAAAAGGACAATACAAACTCTTATTAAAATTAATATGGACATTGTACATATTAAAAGGTCAGTGATTATCTGGAATCACTATCTCTGTGGATACTTGAAGTAAAAAGTACTGGGCTTGAATTCAAACATGACCATCAACACTGGGATGTATATACATCCAGCTGACAAGTTTTAAATAGAACGAAATATATGTTCTGAATTCGACTGCTAGCCACAGTTCATTTATTGTAAAAAATAATCCTAAAGAAGTTATTTAAAATTATTTTTAACTGTGTCAAATTAAGATGAGGAAGTAATTAGCTTTCTTAATCCGAATTTCTTGATTTTCTCATTGATGATGTTGAGAGAATTCTTCATTCTGATAAATATTAGTCCTCAGCATATATATGTAAACAAGAACCATTTTGTTTAATGATGTGTAAAGATTGTTGGTCATTTACTAATTAAAATATTTTTCACTGGAACGTGGAATACATTTTATAAGCAAAGACGAATAGTGGCTAGTAATGGAATTCAGGACGCGCGTTTAGTTCTATTTGGGACTCGTCAGCTGGATGTAGCTGTATCCCAGAGTTGATGTTTACTCCGGAACTCGAACCCAGCACTAGTCGCTTCAGACGCCATCGCATTATCTTTGCTTACAATACTTATGACTTACGACAATATCGAGGCAATCCACACAGGATGCACATATACCAATAGGAGACTGGTCAATTGCAGTCCTAAACATTAATGGATAGATTCAAACAAACAATACAAAGTGGGATAAATCTGGAAAACCAGAGAATGAAAGGATTAACTTTAAAGTGAAGATATATTTTAACTGTTTAAAGGTTTTTTGGTTGGTGGTCCAGTACATAACGGGCAGTTATGATGAACATAAAGTTATTATTACTCATAAAATATAGTATTGTGTCGGATACTTTTTCTCGTAGATTGTGGTTTATGTTGTTGATATCCTAGAAAAATTTACTAATAATCTTTAATTATTGAACCTAAAATCGTTTATCAGAAATTATATTAATATGTCCATAGGAAAAAGTTACTGATAGTTTAGCCCTTTCTTGAATAACCTAATTATTTGTGCGGATATTGAAAAAGCATTAAATCACAATGTAATCAACATTATTTTCTGAGTTAAATGAGTTGGAATATATCAGCATCATTGAAATGAGATTGACTAGTTAAAGGTTTATTTAGTCTCATAGTTTGGAGTTAATTCCCGAAAACAGATGTAACAGAATGAAAAAAGTTTTTTAACACTTTTATTTCTAAAATCTACTCAACTATATTCAATCAGAAATGAAAAACGCATTCAAATAAATCATTCGACTAATAAAAGCAGTGTTTTATTGCAAAGAAATACAATTTCCTGGTAGAACTATTACGTAATAAGCATTTGTTTAGTAATGGATTAGAAGGGAGTGACGCAATTAGTTCATTTCGCTTGTGTATAGCACCAACCTTTATTAGTTAATCCAGTAACATTTCTGTACATAAAGTAATTTTAATGTATACTCCATCAAATTGTACCATTATTACAAATTAAAAAAATAGTCTCATTGATATTGATGGGTAAAAATATGGTTTTAATTTTCTGACTATGGTTACAGAGGATGAAAAAACTGAAATCTGGGTCAATTAACACTGCATTCTGTATACATACTTATATGTGTAGATAGTTGAGTGTAAGAGAAGTTGTGTTGTGTGTGTGTGAATATCGCTCCGTATTACTTCCTTTTTTAAATCATGGTGACAGTTATTCAGCATAACATTCTTTGTATTAATTTAGTGTGAACTTCGCTCAGTATAACGCTCACTATGAGTTTAATAATGATTCTGTGTAAATTCCATTTTCTGTATGTCCTCTTTCTTGGTTATATGTGACATTCATTAACCAATCATTAAATGTCAAGAAAATCTATGCAAAAATGAGTGAAGTTGGTTAGTAGTCGCCAATTCTTATTGAGCGTGACTGGGGGTTAGGGTTTCGTGCTCACGAGAGACCGGAGGTCCTAGGTTGAGTTGTGGGTGCGAACTGTTGAAGACTCTCATTTCAAGACGAAATTGCTGTTTTGTGCGTCCTAGTTTCCAATGATGCTCTAGTTCACGATTTAAACTATGATAGTTACCGTCTGCTGATTTTTTAAAACACTAACGCCAATCCACACTGACAGTTATATGTAAACGCTGAGGGAAAAAATCTGAAAATAACTGTAAGACAGAATTTGAATCCATAGAAAGAAACCAACAAAATAATGTAAGAAAAAATAGGGTTCTCATTTGATACTATTATCAATGTCGTAAATCCTATTATTGTTACCATATATGAAGGTATGATAGTAAACTAGTAAATTACAAATGTTTACTTATTACGCAAAGATGGATAGTGGCTAGCAGTGGAATCCAGTTTGACGCGCGTCTCGTCCTATTTGGGACTCGTCAGCTGGATTTACCTGCATCTCAGAGTTGATGTCCACTCTGAGACTCGAACCCAGTACCGTCCGCTCCAAACGCCATCGCGTTATCCACTTAGCTACTGAGTCCTGATAGCCACTTGCTTGTGCAATGGGGTGAAGTTTAATTCACTTGATATTGTTTTACTTGAATCTTCCCATTAATGTTTAGGACTGCACTTGATCAGTCTCTTATTGGCAGAGTGAACATCAACTCTGAGATGCAGGTAAATCCAGCTGACGAGTCCCAAATAGGACGAGACGCGCGTCAAACTGGATTCCACTGCTAGCCACTATCCATCTTTGCTTATATTGCTTGTAAATTAAGACAATATCGAGGCAATACGCACAGTATGCACATATGTCAATAAGATATTGATCAAGTGCAGTCCTAAACATCAATGGGAAGATTCAAGTAAAACAATATCAAGTAAATGTTCACTTATTTATTCTGATATCCAGTTATATAAGCAAGACAAGAAAAATAGTCATGTTTAGGACACTGAAGTTCACAATATTCTTTTCAAATAACCAAACCTATGATAAGTGGTTTGACTAAATCACATTCAGATTTAAGAACAAATTTTCTTATCGTTCGAATTAGACAAAACAACTGAGACCTAAGATGCGACGACAGAGTAATGTTGAGGTGTTGTTGTTTGGATTCTGGTTGAGACAATAGATCTACTAACAGTCGACTAAACCAACTAAACAGAAGTCGAAAACAAGAATGAGTAGGGAACTATACTGTTGAGGTCTGAAAAATAAGAACTGACACCACATGAAAATTTATTAATGGTTGGTCTGAACAAGATAACCTTGGATGGTTGTATGTTCTAATTACTATAGCTCATCCATACTTGTACCCAGCTTATCATGCCGTTGGTTTACATTGAAGTGAATTGCATGTCTCTAATAGTTTAACTTTCAAATTGAACATAAATTTTGAAAAAAAGTCAGTCCAAATACCCCCACTAATAATCCCTACAACATAACAAATCCAAGTCTATAGGTTTCTACAAATTGGCTCGAGGTGTTCATCATCTAGCTAAAATCTGATAAACTACAACTATAAACTACCATTTTTATAAACATTGAAAAAAATTCTATACAATACTATTATTTTTTTGGTGTTAAATATTATTCATTCTTCAATTCAACAATAATCGTAATACAGAAAAATCGACAAAGTATAATTATAATTTTGAGATTGACATGAATTCCAAACTATTTAGTTTAATCATAATTATTGAAACAGAATTGATTAGTCACAGTGACAAACAAGAGCATCTCGTATCATCTCAACCCGATCAATGGATTTATGTTTACATGTGGATGTTAATGATGATGACGATGATGATGATGGTTGGCATTGATGATATTATTGTTAATAGTATGGTAATGACCATATGCAAACACATTAGTGGGTGTTGATTATCGAAATGAGCCGTAAATATATATATATATATATATATATATATATATATATATATATAAAGAGAGAGAGAGAGAAAGTGATACAGAACATTTCGTATTCATGAGTTTATTTGCATTTCAACCTCTCGTTCTCTCTCACTCTGTATCTTACATATGCACACACAACGTTTTAAATCAAATGAGAATTCATGTGTATAAGAGTGTATGAGAGATAAGACAAATCTGACTATTCTCAAGATATCACTTACATAAAACAAGTTGCATTAATACCATTTAGTTACAACATTCTTATCTTCTATCAGTGTTACAAACTACTTTTAAATAATACTTTTATGGAAAAGCATTGATATACTGAATAGAAATGACAAAGAATATTTCACTAACTGTATTATTTTTGTAATAACTAATGCGATCGATAATTCAACTTCAAGAGAAATTGTCAAAAAAAGACTTTTTTTTACTTCATTACAACTGAGTTACATTAGCACGTTAACTAACTATTTACTGTTGTTCTGACTATGAAAATACACTAATCTGAGCATTGAGTAATGTTGCATACACTACAGACACCAATTAGAGATATAGTTATTTATGTTACTACCGAATCCTCTGATAGTTGTGTTATGTTCTACTATCTTCCTAGTTCGCTGCTGTTATATGCACCTCCAATATGCCTGTCCAAACCAACTAATAGAATAAGTAAGCTAAAGCCAAAGATGCTTTTATTGGCCGAACAAATCGAAAATGTATGAACAACTTATTTATAAATATAGCTATATATTCCTTAGAAAATTAAGCTATATTTTCAACCAGTAGAATATGTTTAGTTCCTCAGCAAGTTAAGCCAAATATTGACCAGTAGTGCACATCCATAGGCATATTTCACTTCCCATTTAGCTTATATCTGATTGACCCAAAATACCACTTTCCTTACTGAAAGATAAGTCAAGATTCATCTGCAGGAATCGAGGTGGGAGACATTATCGAACAGTGAAGTATTTTAGAAAATATAGGATACCATTGAATCATTGCCTATTTTTCACAGCTTGTTCTGTACACCTCGATGACAAATTTAAGGTCAATAAGAACCAATCAATATCGAGGTGTACAGAACAAGCTGTGAAACGCATATGGAGAAATTCGAACACTTCCCTTCTATCTGAAGTTTGTGCTGATGATGTCGTTCAGAAGAACGATGAAAGCTCCACGACCAAACCATCCAGCTCAGAGAACAAAACTCCATCAAAATCATCCACCTGAGCTACAAATCTTCTCCACCATAATACTTCAGGTTTTATGCAATTGTTTGATTATGTTTTAAGTTCGTGACTTTAAAAAATTCCCTAAATTAATTTGTATTAACGCTAATATCATTTTACATTTATCAATTATTGTAATAAAGTAGATGAAATTGGCTATTTCATAATGGATATTAACAACCACCTTATTTTTCAGCTTATGATAAAAATCTAAACTCATTCATAAATATACGGTTAGGTTTAGATCATCTTGACATCAATAAAGTAATAAGCCTTCCGCATATCTATGAATGTAATACAATATCTCATTGCAGAACTGACAAATAATCTAAGATGGATAGTGGCTAGCAGTGGAATCCAGAACACGCATTTCATCCTATTTGGGACTCGTCAGCTGGATCTACCTGCATCTCAGAGTTGATGTCCACTCCGGGACTCGAACCCGGCAACTATCAAGATTCAAGTAAAGCAATACCAAGTGACAAATAATCTGTTAGCTAATATGTTGAGCTGCTGTACAGACTAATTTAAATTTGTTTAGGTTATATTTTACTACATCAGAGAAGTAATTTGTGAATAGTTGGATGAATAGTTTTACAACAGCGATAAATGCTTAGAATACAGACAATTAAGGACAATCGATTTGACTTTTATCACAGTGTTTGATAATAACATCAAAATTTGACGGTCTGGTTAGTCATCTATTTATTCGTGTATCTTTTTACACTAATCTGAAATTGGGAACCAGATCGGAATTGGGAATAAATCGTGTAGTGTCCCAGTTGACTTGTCTTCTCCCACTCGCATGCTTGTCAGCCAATCAGGTGATAAGATAGTTTTCGTCTTTCTACCCCAAGCAGTTGGTCTCAATTCGAACTCTCGCATACTAGCCTCAACGTTAAGCCAGTCAGCCTATCATGTCAAGGTCTTAATCTAGATTAGACGAGTTATCCTCTACACAAAGTGGGTAGACAGATCAAGGACGTAACAGTGCTGATGCTCAGAGATGTTTTTAAAGTCACAACTGGCACCTCTTAACTTAATTATTACTAAATCTTCCTAGTCAACATTAAGCAGGGGAAACCTATGGACAACATGTCTTTCATCGTCGTCATAAATTTTCCCATTCAACTCAGAGAACAAATGCATCTGAAACCACAAACTTTACAGAATTCTTCTTTAAACAATTGTAGTTTCAGAAATCTGGACTGAGAGAAATATCTGAGTCAGGGGGTCTAACAACAAGCAATTTTTAAAAAGAATACCAACAGAAGGGGAAATATTAAAATAGTTTTCTTTTAAAATTAAAAGAATATGTTAATTTTTATAGTTTACCTTATGAGTTGATTCTCGTTAAAAAACCCATTGAAAACCGAGGAGCACTGAATAATTGCAACAACAGCAGCACGAGGCTCCCCAGCAATGTGCATCAACAACCCCAGGTTGGGGGACGAACCAAAAACCTACAAGTCCCTTGGCAAACACTCAAATTTTATACCAATGAGCCGGAATCAAATGGTTTACATATTGATTTATGATGTGTGGATAGCATTATGTTTTATCAAGATCAAGTCACATATCTAGTTCAAGAAAATAGAGGTAAAACCATAGCATAGGGACGAGCTTAAAACACCTGCAACGAATTTTCAGTCATTTGTTAGCCAAACAAAAGCTGCTTTTATGGATGGATTACTTATAAAGAAAAACATATCTTACAAAGTTTACTAGAAGTTTTTCTGTCCGCAAATAAAAAACGACAGCCATTCTCCACGAATCCTTATAAGGACACAACAAGATTCTTAAGAGTTCCCAGACTGTTCCTAGTTAGAGTTCGATATTTCGGAATAGGGACTTAGTGTTTAAGATTAAGATTTAATAACAAGGTTTATTTACGTATTACATAAAATCTACACCGAAGAAACTGAGTATTCGATACGTTTAATACTCATTTTCACCAGATGATATAAAAACTTAAATGTTCGTTATCATTTTTAACGTCTCGAGAATTATACACAAGTACACTTACTGTTCATGTTACATGATCTACTATAAAGACTTGTGGTGTTTGTATGGACTAATAATTCCTTTGTATTTGATGGCTGCTTGATTTCGAATTCCAAATACATTACGTTCGTTCGTGCTCATCTAGTACTTCTTGGTTGTTTCTGGGATTCCTAGTTTGTACTATAATTCAAATACTCCTAATTATCACAAAACTGTCTATTTTTTGAATTTCTCAAAACAAAACAAAAAACGCTAACTGTCGTTTTTTCGATTCTGACTGGCTCCTCCCCATAACATACTTTTACTATTTAATTAAAAAAAGACGATCATTTCATTTTAATCATAACAAAAGCGATAGAATCTCAATTTATTTTGTCACCTCATTTGGCATTAAGTTCGAAAATATTGAACTCAGTTGATTTGACAGTCAAGTTTCAGTGGTGATAACTAGCACACACTATTTTCGTTATCATTAAGTGGTTAAACAAAACTCAATGGTATGTTGTGGTTCATTTCAGTTAAAAGAAGAGAAGATCAAGGTTACGTTACGATTTTAGATTAAGCAAGTAATTCATTACAACTCTCCGAATATATATAGGCTTGTATAGAATACATGGAACACTGTAATGTTAGTATTGAGTTATTTCAACAATATATATTATCTTATTATTTTTTCATAACTGTAGTCATTATGAAACAAGTTCATAAATGAGATTATCTTTGTAAGACTTAACATGATACTTTAATGATGACTCTGAAGTTGTTTAGGTAAAAAAGATTAAGATTTACTATTTATTACTTTATATATCGACAGTTCGAAAATATAAAACTGTAAAAACCACATACAGAAAAACCAATTGGATTATAATGAATTATTGAACAGATAACGTAGCTAATTCACCTTAATTTGTCTTATTGTTTCGATGATGTTTCAATTCACGAGTAAAAACTACGTGCTTATGTTAGACGTGTAATTTATTTTCCATGTTTTCTAAAATAATTATAGCAAAGTTAAAGAATTGTGAACGTATTTTGAAGTTGATTTTCATCAAGGATTGAGGTCAAATAAATTACCAGAGAAAACCATGGAGGATTGACACTGTAGTTTTATTCTAGTATGGAATAATGTGAGAAAGGATCCCAGATATATCATAGACTTCCTAAACGTCATATAGTAAGTGGGATATGCAAGTGTGGTGGAACTATTCGGAATAAACGAATTGTTGGGAAATTCACAGTCAGTGTTCACATGACCTTATCTGAGTCTAGTAACGTATATATCTACTCATGAATTGTATACATTATTCGTTTGGGCATTGAGATAAAACTTTCCACTTCTTCCTGGTCGAACAAACAATGAGAAGAGATTATCATGATGGAGTCAGAAAGAAAACCACAAAATAGGGACTTCTTGAAAGTGTGCACCAACAACCTCTCGATGGAGGGAGCCCACGAGCCACAGGTTATATTGTATGATAATTTTAGGCCATTGTTTCATATTTTCAAGGTCGGTTAGTTCATGATATTTTGCGACCATCAACCAAATGCAATTGATGATAATTATGGCAATTTTAATACAGTTTAACTTCAAAGATCATAGTTACCAAAACTTCAAGCATTCTTTACGAGTCTATTTACTAGTGATGAGATAGTTCTTATTAAGATAGATGGCTTATGGAGACTAGCTAATTCGAATTTAGTTTATATCTCAGATTGATATTGAAAGTGGAACGTCCATATTTTGATAATATTTAAATGAAAGTGTTGATTGAATGGGGGAAAGAAGTGAAATAAAAGTAAATTAATTGAAATCAATAGATATGAAAAAAATTTGTAACAGTTTCTCATAATCATGATTATTTATAGTATACACAGACAAAGAACACTAGAAATAGGAAAGAAAATTTCTAGAATTGAAAAATCATTATCATCGATCACGTAATATCATCTACAAAAGTAATAAACAAGATAGTGTAGTAAAATGAACAAAGATCAGCTGAGATGAAAGAAGGAAGAGAAAAGTAGTTGAAATTTGGTCTTGAAAAATGATTATATCTAATGCGATGTTACGCAGTGTTACATAATGTATTATTTTATATTCTAATTTGTATCGAGCTTATGTTTTACGTTACTTATACGCAAAAAGGAGGATATTCATCATGAAAAAGAAGAAGCTAAATCTACTCAATTATTATGATAATCTTGTATGTCGAAAAGAACTTCATATTATTGTAAATAAATTTTAAAGTTATCAATGGGAAGATCCAACACATCCAATATATATGAATTAAAATTCATCCAATTGTTCAAACCAGTGGTTATCTGAACTCAATAGCTAAGCAAATAACACGATACCGTTTGGAATGAACGGTTCTGGGTTCGATTCCCTAGCATGCAGGTACATCAAGCCGACGAGCTCTAGGTCAGATGAAACATGTGTCATGGATTCTACTGCCGGCCACCATTTGTCTCTGCCTAATAAATTTTGAAGTTTCCGATTATTTTGTATTAAAGTTCAAATAATTTAATTACAATGAGGTCTTTATAATCCAGTCGACCACCAGAATAGAGAGAAAGGGAGAGAGTAGACAATGTTGTCTGACTCCGGTCCTCACTTGGAATGCGTCTGTCAGCTGTACTGCATGCACCACTGTGCATTGTAGTACATTGTATGAATTGCTGATGATGTTGACGATTTTCTCATCTACTTATTCTGTAGTGTCGAAGAAATTCCCATAGGTTCCTCCTATCCACACTGTCAAATGCTTTCTCATGATCAAGGAAGTTGGTGTTTAGTGACGAGTTCCATTCAATCGATTTTCCAACGATGGTCCGTAGTGTCGCGATTTGGTCTGTGCCCCACCTATCCTTACCGGATCCATCCTGTTGATCTCGAAGTTCGGAGTCTACTGAATCTTTCATGTGGTTCGACCATACTCTGTTGAAAGCTTTTCCTGGTACTGTTGTTGGTGTGATTCCCCTGTAGTTCTCAGATTGACTCACATCTCATTTCTTTGGTATCTAGATGAGGTGTCATTCTTTCCAGTTCGTCTGTGGCACTTGTCGTTCCTCCCAAACATTCCTGAATAAAACGTGGAGCGTGTTTGCTGTTACTTTTATGTCTGACTTCAGAGCTCCATCTGGTATATTGCCAGGTCCTGCTGCCTTCCCATTGTTGATTTGTCTGATGGCCATCGTGATTTCTTCCGTCGTTTGTGTAGTGGCATACATAGGAAGGTCTGTATGTGCTACTTTGATATTCGGTGGGTTCAATGGAGCTGGTCTACTTAAGAGTTCCTCAAAGTGTGTCACCTATCTGTTCCTCCTTTCTTGAATTCCAGCGATCGACTTGCCTTCTTTGTTTTTGACCGGTTTCTCTGGTTTACTGTATGTCAGTATGTCGAAAGAAGACTGTATTGAACCTTTGTAATTCTATTTCCCCAGTATTCCAATGTTTCTTTAGCTTCAGTTTCATCTTGGTAATCACCAGTTGGTGATCTGAATCGATGTCACCTAGTTGTCACATCTTCCATTGACCTTGTGAATTTTATTGTGCCGCCTATAACCACTTTGTTGAATTCACATAAATTTGCAAATCTCTCTCCACTCTCGTTCCTCTCTCTCACTCAATCCACGTCGTCCCATTATCTTTTGTTCATTCCGACTTTTGCGTTTAGATCTCGCATCAGCATAGTCAGGTATTTCCCTGGACACTTCGCTATGATCGATTTCAGTCTCTCGTAAAACTGATCTTTGTCATCGTCATTGCTATCACTGGTTTATCGCTGTTTTCAAACAATGAGTAAAAACCTGAAGTATAATGAATAAATAATATTTGGAAAATCGTGTTGTTATGTTCTGCTCAAGAGCTAAGTATGCGTTTGATATTTTGAAGAAAGTGTAAATACAACTAGTTTTTTTATTGTTGTGGCAGAACAGCAGAGATTGTTACATTTTGTAGTTTGTATCAGAAACTAATTTCAGTGACGGAACCATTTCAAAAGCAAGAATCACTGAACATCTGTTTCATGCTAGTATATAACTCCCTAGTATCATGCATTCATGACCCTTTTAAGAGATCGAACCCAATGCTTTCAGGCCTTGTGGCGAGCGTTTAACCTTTCGACCACTTAGTTGTCGTTTATTATTTCAAACTTGGTTTATTTTAATTCGTTAGCTATGGCAGATTATCTCATATATTGTACATATCATTATTCGTGGCAATAATAATAGTAATAATAAGTTTATTGACAATAATAACTTGAAATACATTATTTTTATTTGAATGCTTACATCAGAACTATACCATATGATTTTTAATCACCATTTCTTTAATCTTAGTAATTATGTTCAAAATGACTTCTCAACTCTATTCGACTAATACATAAATGGATTCATGCTCTCAAACATATGCATGCATAGCATGTTGCATCAGCGGGAGATATTAAAGAAATGTAGAAATTTTTCATCAATTAAAAAGTACAAATTGAAGTATGTGTGCTTTTGCGGAGTTTTGTCAAAAGTATCAACTGTGCACTTGTGTGTGTTAATTACTTTCAAGTATAGTCTGTAAATATCATTACAAATCAATAAGCTATTCCTTTTCAAATGAATTAGGAGTATTGAAAGAGAGAGAGAGTGAGTGAGAAAGAGAGAGAGAATGAGCGAAGTTCTGTATATTTACGTGTGAATCTATGAAATAGAGTAAAAAGTAAATTTTGATGACGGAAGATTAAATTTTTACACTTAATTGATTTTACTATCATGTTCTTTTTCTTAGTTATTTCACTATTTTGAAGTATCAAGAGATTATGGTAATTCTTGTTTGTTTTTTTTTTTAAATTGGTAAACTAGAAATTGGATATGTACTTATTCTGTAGAATAAGGTTCAATATATTGTACAATATAAATTCATTTAAAATACATTTAACTATTTGCTATTACAAAATGTTCAATGATTCTAATCAAAATGGATTAATCAAACAATTCTATATGAACTCTAATCTTTTTCGAAGTGACACTTAAATGGAATATCAATGTGCAAGATAGGTATAGAACATACACCTTTTTGAAGAATATAAGTAAATATAATACTATGAAGTTAAATCCTATTGATGGAACAATAATTTATCAGTGACCTTGAGGTACTTATCAGCCAATCAAAATGCAAGTGATACAAATAAATAATTCATTGCAGAAAACTCAAAAGTTAGAATGTATATATACTTTCTACATCATTGATAAGTTTACTAAGGTTCAAACATCATCTCTTTGACTTCAATTCCTTTTTAATTTTAGAATTTTTGTAAAGTTGGAGATAGTTCTTGGCTTGTGATTACATTGCCTCAACTTTCTTTGTGTGGACATTAGTTATTAGGATTGATGAAGTAATGTTTACAAATGTTAACACCATGATTATAACTTTAATGCTTTCCAGCCGTTTCATCCTATTGAGGAGTCCCACAATAGGACGAAACGGCTGTCCAGTGCTTCCAGGTTTGCCATGGTGGTCTAGCTTCAATTGAATCATGATCTCAACTATTGAAATTACTACAATCTCCACAAAACCCTTTCTGATAAGAGTAAACTTGAACTAAACAAATAACCATAGTTTGTAAATATTGTAAAGTTGCGGCATATTTAAAAGGATAACAGATTCCTTTTTTATAAAAGAAGTTAAAGCAATATCACACCATCATTTTCCAATAAATTGGCTAAATATTATCAACATATTATTCTATTTTTCAATGAGTAGTGTCACATATCGAAGTTTATATGATTTTAAGTAACAATTGCAAACTATCTGATAACCTTCTGGTGCCTAATGTTTAAGTTTATTGAGATATTTCATATGAAAAGAAGTGCATCTTGAAGTTCTCCATGATAATGCAGAAAAATAATTCGTTCATCTTTTGTTTTTTTTAGCTCTGTGAACACCTTGCTTTATCTCTGTATGGATGTGGAATACTAGAACCATTTCTCCAGAAATCTAGTCATTAAGTTGACTTTCCCCAAACTCATTAAGTAACTTCATATACAAGCATTATACATAGTATAAGTCACTAATGAAATTGCGAGAGATTTGAACTTACAGATTTCATGTTGATAAACATGTTTTTATCACTAAAGTTTATGTGCTGAAAAAGATATTTTGATGTTAATTTAATAATAAGATTGATGCTTTTATTTATGTTTGATTGAGGGATGTTCTCTGAAGTTAACGCGCTCAAAATTTGGAAGACCCAAAACTCGTAGTTCCAGCCTCTGTTTGGGTAGTGGTTGGATAGTGTAGGGTGAAAAATTAATAGGATGTCCACTGGTTTGGGATGATTTCCCAGCTAAGATCAATCATTAAAAAGAACAACTGTGATATTTCATACTTAGTACAACTGTTTCAATACACCACGAATCCGGAATATCTGCAATATAATCTAATTTCCTTCTCATTCACATATGAATACAAATAATTTAATGCAGAAGTCCTAGTGAATTGCTCTAAAGTTTAATATATTTTCATACTACTTACAAGTAGGTGGATTCAAGCAAATAAAAGTATACAAGTTCCGAAACAATATATCGCATAACTTATTTTAAAATTACTTAATAATATCCATAATATTAGCTTTCATCAAATTTCCTGTCAACTGCATGTTTTCAACGTTGTCAATTTATTCACACATGCTTTAACAACATTTCACGAGATATAAAGCCTGACAAATAGAATATATTCAACAGATGTTCTGTATTGTATTCCAAACTTACCTATTCTGTTCTGTTTAATTATATTAATCGGATCACTTCATAAAAAACTCATATTTACACGTCCTCGGTTGAATTTTCCAGCACGAATCAATGGATACTGTTACATGTTTAAATTGGTTGACGGTAAGTTTTGAACCTAAGTTTAGTTCTAGGTTCGTCTGGTGTTGACCGAATTCCATTGATTATAGATGCATCTTCATGATAAGAGCCAATCGGCATTAAACCTATGTGTAAGGTTTCCTATAAACACTTAGCATCTCAACATAGTGCACGCGATATCAAACCGCTCAGAACGGTGTCCACATTACAGCTTGAACGACAGGATTCAATTAGAACTTAAGAGAGTAGATATGCGTAATATCGATTGATAATAATCAGTAGTTAATCAATTGGAGTTGTTACTGCTTTACTGAAGAACTACTTTTAAATCATACAACTCTCAAAAAAATTTCTTAATTATTTACTTTGTCTATGATGATGATTGTAATGCGAAAAGTCTAACAAAAAACAGACAAATTATATGGTATACCAAGGTTACACAGTAAGTCAGGTAATAATGTAGGCGGACTACCTAGTTAACAAAAATGTTCACATTTTAATATCTAAATATTTTTCCATTTATAATTAGACCTGAGTTGCATACATTTTAACCATTGGTGACAAGAATCCATGGGTCAAGATGAGGCATGCTATGCTAGTGAAAACCTTCTCTAACACTTTCCTTCCATTTCGAGAAGATAGTGTCGCCGAAGATGTTGGTTGTCTTGGGAAAAAAATTTACTGTCTTCAAACCTCAGTACGTTTAGCTGTACGACTTGGATATTGCATCATAAGTTATTACTTCTAGACTTAAAGTTTTCTAACCGACTTTTGTGAAATGATACTGTAAATGGAACATGGGTTTCAGCTAATATAGAATGACTGGATCATCACTCCAGACAAGCCAGATTACCAAGTCAGGATAGCAGCCACAGTAGGGTCTAGAAAAATTTATCTGTTTTAAACGGATGTGTGTTTTTTAACATCGCAAACCAACTGAAAATAGTATTGCGAATCGTTGAATTTTGACTCATTAAGGATATTGTTTGTACATATTATGAGACCTAATGTCCCTGTATTCGACCCAATCTAGGGTTATTAGTATGTAATACATATAAATCCTTTGAGTTATATCATGACAAGAATAATGAAAGGTAACTTTTGAGATTTATCTATGGACTAATGTTAAATATATATTCCTACTATACAACTATTCAGTAACTAGATTATGTATATCTATATCCCTCTTATTATAAGATTTATTTTGACCTATACATCATCATTATACAATTTACTATTCTTAAGTTATACCCATTTATTAGTAACAGTCACTCACAATCACAGTCACATTTTGTCTTGATCTTGTATAATTGTTATTTTCTATTTTATGGTATTGTGTGGTCTGGTTTGCTTGTATATTAACCAAGTATGTTTGAAATGAATGATTTGTATAATGGAAGCTGATATTGGCGTTCTGAACTGAACAGTTAGGGCTAGATGGGAAAAGGACTAATCGGGACTGTAGACTATTCGTACAGGTGCATGCGTCATTAGTTTGGCATAGTGTTATGATTGTATAAATCGCATTCTGATTGACTGCGTTGTCATGTGATATAATTAACAGGGTACAAGTCACAACAAACTATTTGATTAAAAACTTGATTATTTTCAAAAATGTGTTACTTTCAATATAAATCTTTTGGGTAAAAAAAAGGAATAATTGTAGTCGTCATAATCATCACTATCATCAAATGAGATTGACACTGTCACCATAGTTACAATCCTTATGATATCTTTTATAAAAATAAACTTGCTAAAATTATTCTTTATTTATACCTATCTATTAAACTGATTTTCATTATTTATTTCATTAACAGAATAATTAAATTGCCTGAATAAGTATGTGACTGATAGTCTGATTATAATTGACTAATTGTAAAATACGGGTATTACCAGTCTACAATAATTTATTCTAAATAATAGTTATATATCGACAACTTACAGAATAATATAATTGGCTTAAGACAAACGAAGATAGATTATAATGGTAATAGTTGTCTTAATCAATAATTAATTCAATTCGAGCATGAATGTATTGTATACTTAAAATGATTGTCAATCATGTATTACGCAGTTCTTTAAATGTTATATGAATAAAATACTCATGAATATCCTATTTCTAGTTCAATGGCGAAAAAATCTGTTGAATATCAAAGTAAATTAACGGTAAATTAGAAAAAAATTCAGAACTTTAGTAACTTGGCCTTCGTATATATATATATATATATATATATATATATATATATATATATATTTGATTTGAATAAATGAAAATAGACAGAATGATTAAAAAAATAGTTACGTAATTGAATGACTCGTTAAACAAGTGATAGATCATTTTTCTCCTTTCCGGATGACTATCCTAAATTCAATAATTTTATTTATTTAGAAAATGCCTATTTTTCTCATTAAAGAAAAAAAAGAAACTGAAAATTACTGGTGACTTGATTAATGTTTAGTATCTGCTTTTATTACGAGCTTATCATTAATTAAAAGTAGGTTATAGGTCACTCAGATGACATTCATTTCGGTTTTATTTAGAACATCTCATCCGTACAACTTACTTATTTACTTACTTACTTAAGCCTGTTACCCCCAATGGAGCATAGACCGACGGCCAGCATTCTCCAACCCACTCTGTACTGGGCCTTCTTTTCCAGTTCTATCCAACTTTTGTTCATTTGTCTCATGTCTGTCTCCATTTTTCGGCGTAACGTGTTCTTTGGTCTTCCTTTTTACCTTTGACCTTGAGGATTCCATGTGAGTGCTTGTCTTGTAGCGCAGTTGGGTGCTTTCCTCAATGTTTGTTCTATCCACTTCCATCGTTTCTTCCTGATTTCTTCCTCCGCTGGGATCTGGTTTGTTCTCTCACCATCTTCGTTCCTTTCTCCCAGTCCATGTCGTCCCATGATATCTTCATATCCAGTGTTCTCCATTCCGACTTTGACATTTGGGTCTCCCATCAGAATGGTCAAGTACTTTGTTGGGCGCTTTTCGACGATTGACTGCAGCCTATTGTAGTAATGATCTTTAACGTCTTCATTGTAGTCGTTGGTAGGTGCATAGCATTGGATGACGTTCATTGTAATGCCCTTTTTCTTTGTTTTGAAGGAGGCTTTAATGATCCTTAGTCCATGAAATTCGCATCCTATAAGTGCATTTTGTGCTTGTTTGGATAGCATCGATGCAACTCCATCCGTATAACTCTGTCTACCTTAATAATGCACTAGAATGAGGTTATGTTGTCAAATTTCATGGAGATAGCCTTAAAATTATCATACCTAGTAATTACCCGTCAGTGACTACACCAATGACTTAACGATAAAACTAATGACGCATGCACCTGTACGAATAGTCTACAGTCCCGATTAGTCCTTTTCCCATCTAGCCCTAACTGTTCAGTTCAGAACGCCAATATCAGCTTCCATTATACAAATCATTCATTTCAAACATACTTGGTTAATATACAAGCAAACCAGACCACACAATACCATAAAATAGAAAATAACAATTATACAAGATCAAGACAAAATGTGACTGTGATTGTGAGTGACTGTTACTAATAAATGGGTATAACTTAAGAATAGTAAATTGTATAATGATGATGTATAGGTCAAAATAAATCTTATAATAAGAGGGATATAGATATACATAATCTAGTTACTGAATAGTTGTACAATAGGAATATATGTATAATATTAGTCGAATACTAGCTGTCAGAAGTTACCCATAATTTAATCTTCGCTAGGATATAACATAGTCAACAGGCTTCTCTTATATTTATGTCTATTGATATGAAGATAAAAAGCCAACTAACGCAATTCATGAGACAATGACTAGAATGAAATAGACCGTATAATTAAACATAATGAGTAATTAATCGTAAGAAGGTTGGTAGTAGGAATAATCAAGTAACAAAATTTCTTAGCATTAGTTCAACATAGGAACTAAGTCATACTTGCATAAATAACTTTTTATTTATTGGTTTTTAATTTTCTCATATATATTTTTGATTGCAATCGATAAATCACTTTCTGAATACGTATGCCCTGTGTGGACTACCTAAATGAAATCATTAAATCATCGGAATTTTATGGAAAGTTGGACGGTGGCTATCAGTAGAATCTAGGACGCGCGTCCCCCCTGATTTTGGTTCATCAGCTCGATGTGCATGCATCTGAAAAGAAGCACATATTCTGATTTCCCCTGTTAGCCACCACGCATCTTTTCCTAGAAATTGGATAAACGATGATTGTAGTAATAGTCAAAAAACATCAAGATTACGTAATAATAAGTGTATAAATAATTTAACAATGAAAGATATGAACCGAGGGAGTTGAAAAATGGCGAACAAATACGGGATATAGAAAAAATTAATAGAATCGTTTATTAGGTTATCTCCAGCCAAGGAATGAATAGCGGTGTCACGAATTTCTTCCGAACACATAAAGTAGGGTCATGGGTTGGTAACCCTACAACCTCTGCTACATGTAGGAGACGAGATCGAACCCGATTGATAAATGATAAACGTATGCAGTAGATCACTCGAAATGATTTGGCTTTATTTTCTAAATGACCACTGACAAACAGGTTTGCCAAGAATGAGCTGCGTATTGTCATTGTCTCGCTCTTTTCAAATCAAGCTGGCAGGTATTAATTCAGTTACCGTTTAAGTTGCTTTATAGTACGCACAACACAGCTATCTCGGCAGGAGCAGATGTATTTGTAGATGAATATTTAGGAGGCAAACTCTGGTCATTTATCGTCCATTCAAGTAGATATCACTCGTCTATTAGGAAATGTTAACGAAAGGTTAACTGCTCAGAATGTCCTATAGACTGCACATCTATAGCCACATTCTTGTTGAATTGTAGTTTGAAGAATAGGGGTTTCTTACCAGTGGTCAATATCTCCAACTTATTTTTCTCCGTATACATATACGTTGAAAAACTTTTCGAATGGCCGATTTTCGTCAGAATGTTACTGATAAACTTCAACTCCTTAATAGTGTCAGCTGGGCAAATCTTTTTACTCTGCTCGTGAGACCAGATTTCTTTTATAGTAGATGGGTGTAAAACTATAAAAGTTTGTGTATTGGCAAGCAGATGAGCTCTTTCTATACTTACGTCTGGTTCACGAGCCGTTATCCCGTCTACTCAATGAGATGTCGAGGTAGTTTAGTTTATCGTTATACATGTCCTCACCAGTGAAACTGAGATTTCCCAAAATTAAAATACTGCATAATAATAACGTATATAGTGATTTTATATAATAAATGTACGCAGATAATTGCTATTTATCAACCATTAAGTTATCCTCTCATATATATTTCCAAACGATGATTGATCATATCTTCATATATATATATATATATATATATATATATATATATATATATATAATAAAAGACGCAAAATTGTTTGATTAATTATTTATCCATAAGAGTTGTTTGAATTCTCTAGTCTATCTTAAGGACTATAACTGATCAGTCTCATTTAACATTTGCGTATCCTGATTGGGTTGCCTCAAAACAACCATTAGGTCATAGACATTTTAAAATGAGTTAGATAATGGCTAGCCATAGAATTCAAGATGCGCGTTCTCCTTACCTGGGACTCATCGGTCAGATGTACCTTCATTCGTGTTGATGTTAGCAGAGGGGCTCACACCCAGTACTGTTTACTTCAAACTCCAATGTATCATTGACTTCACTACTGAGTCGAGATAGCCATTGTCTTGTGCACTGAGGGATGAAATTCATTTCATCTGCAAGGGTTTTTGTATCTTACCACTTATGTTAAGGATAACAAGTTGGAGGTTTTTAGTGAAAGATATTGGACATGAGCTTCATTGTGAATATTTATACGGGTCCGGATGCATCTGACTGATGAGTCCCAAATAAGGCGAAATGAACATCTTTGATTCTTCCCCTAGCCACTATCCAACTCTGCTTAAAACTTATCGATTATCTTTGTAAAAATATAACTGAGGGATTTCATTGGTTTAAGGGTTTTAATGCTTCTCTGACTGATTTCAATTCACGACGCAAAGAGATGCCTAAAAATAACAACATTTACTGTAAAGTCCCATACCATCAAATCCATACTCTGACATGCTGTCATTTCCTGACTAATATTTCGATTTATTTCTTCCTAATAAATATATGAAAACATTCTTTATCCATTTAAATATGTAATGGTTGATATTTTATCTCTTTTTTCTAAATTATTCATATCATTGTTTTACTTTGTCGTTACTTAAATTGAAAATATTTTTTATCGCCAAAACGGCAATGACTTGATCACTTAAGAACCGGATTCAATTTAATCATAGGTTTACTAAGTATTGGTAGTCAAATTTATAAACCCTATTATTCTTGAATTAACCAATGTCAATGACAATAATAGCAAACGTTTTGGATATGTCGCTTTTTTGTGAGGCACTAGACGGCCGTTTCGTCCCAGTATGGGACTCCTCAGCAGTGCGCATTCACTATCCCGCCCCCTGCGAGATTCGAACCCAGGACCTATCAGTCTCGCGCCAGGCGCCTAACCATTAGACCACTGAGCCGGCACTTCTGAGGAGTCCCATACTAGGACGAAACGGCCGTCCAGTGCTTCCAGGTTTTCCATGTTGGTTTAGCTTCAATTGACTTATGATTTCAACTAATAAAAATTATAATCATGAAAATGTTGAATATGTTTGACGTTAACTAGACTTGAAAAGATGACTAGCGGAAACCTCAGAACTCAAATCTTATGAATTACTATTTACTTCAACTAAAACACTAAAAACAAATAGGAGTATTTTGTAAGACTTTTAAAATTATTGTGCAGTAAATACATAGATATTTAGAATAATAAATTAACAGTATTCATCTGTGATACTCCTTGTGTGGTAATTTACAGAACACAATGAATCTAAGATAATTTAAAGTGACTGTAGGAAGTTATTACCGACAGGTGAATTCCTAGAATAAGTCAATATTATACTGTCGCACATAGAGTCTTAGCA
Source organism: Schistosoma spindalis (assembly GCA_946903255.1). Lineage (NCBI taxonomy): Eukaryota > Metazoa > Platyhelminthes > Trematoda > Strigeidida > Schistosomatidae > Schistosoma > Schistosoma spindalis. Next base: position 24,160,569 of record OX336420.1, on the reverse strand, counting down.
TGTCTATATTCAAAACAATTAACTATAATCAATAGACAACCATTATAATTTGTTTCTAAAATATAAATTATTACAATTAGTACAAAAACGCAAAACATTAGTCAATTGCAGAAAGGACAACAAACACACGAATACGGAATAGTAACAGGGGCACAATAATATGAGTCACAACAAGGATTAGTCATGATGCAATTTCATGATTAGTAGTTAAGTAAAAAAAAATCAAAGTAATTACCAGTCTAGCATTAAATAAATCTTGAGTGGTGGGCGCTTAACTCAAATAATATTGGTCGATTCAGTCTACGGATTAACCGGAACCTCTAAATGCTGAAAAATAATTAAAGTAAACAGCTAGAACTAAACACGCAAGTCTTAAGATAAGCTATTTCCTTCTCGACTGGGTCAAACGGAATGGACGTGATTAGATCCAACCACACACTGTCTATTAATATGTGACCAGAAATACATCTTTCTAATTAATATTTAAGGGACCCATAAAAATATGGAAAAATCAACAATCGTAAGTTAAACAGTGGATAACTACAAATCCCGAAACAGGACGCGCTTGTGAACTTCTTTGATGAAACGGTAGGATTTATAATTTCAAATCTATTAAAATAAATAATAAAAATACTTCATTTTTCTAGTTTACAAACAAATCAATTGTACAAGTGAGTTCAACAAATCAAGACAGACTATCACATAGTTAAAGTGGTAATTGTACAAAGTTGTCGTTCATATAAATAATCAACGTTCATCGAAATTCTCATACATAAAAATGTGAAAGCATTTTCGAGAGTAAGAGGAAAGACTAGTTGAAGCAATACTAGTTTCAAAGAAAAAATTAAGTCGACTGGTAGTGCAAGTACCATTGCCAAGTAGTTTTACTCAGATTTAGATAGATTTGAAAGAGGGAACTGTTAACCAATTCAGATATTTATTTTAGTATGATTCATTTTCAATGTTAACTGCGGTTAGAATAATTATGACATTGACATTGTTGAAATAAGTTTACAACTAAAGATATATATGTTCTAGAAACCAATGTTCACTTCAGATATTTGTAAAGAATCAATCCATATATTAACAGATCACTATTATAAATTTTTGAAATGATGTAAAATAAATAACTTCTTCAGAATTTGGACATTGTCTTTCTGACATGACCACGGGTCATTATTGATATGATGTGAAGAAAAGTCAAAATTAGGTTGATTTACTTATTATGATTTTTGTTCAACATTAATTTCGTTTGTTTAATTCAATGTGATCATTATTCGGTGTAATATTTAGTTTTGTTTTCCCATATAACATACGATATTGTTATATTCAATTAACCTGAACTATGTTCAGTATGATATGCAGCATATGATTTAATTATAATGCTGGGTATTTTTCATATATCTGATTTCATTTTAATCATTAATCAAAATGGGTATACAATCAATATAGAAATGAGTGTATTTTTGTTTAGGGTCGTCGTCATGTTTTGGAGCAAATAAATTTCATTTGTACCAGTCTTTGTGTTCTTAGTTTGGAGTCGTAGGAACAGCGGTAGTTCCTTGTTTTTTACAACGACAACCAGATATAACAATTAGCATTCCATCAGAAGTGTTACTAATCATATATGAACTCTAAATATTTTGTAATTTATTTGAGTATTTGTCAAAAATAGGATGACTAATTTTTTTAAGAAAAAGAAAAGATTTTTTACTGAAATTTTTTACTAGTTAGTTAATTGGATATATAACTTTGAACTGCACTCATACAGGTCAACACTTATTAACCTAATATCCATATATATTTTTACATTCATATATCTTCCCGACTGGATAACGAAAAAACACAGAAAACGTTTTAATTTATGATATATGTGAATTCAGAATCGACCGACCAGTCTAACTAACGGAGTAAACTATTTCTTATTTAGACATTAACTACTCATAAGTAAGCATAATAAGTAAAATGAAAAGTTGGGGACGACGCCTCATCCAAGTTAAAAAATAAAATAAGGAGGTATATAAAGCGAAATCTTATTAGTCTCTATTGTTTGATTATGAGTGCTATGATAACAGTATGAAATGTCATATCTGTCAGGTCATGTTTTGAAACGAATACTAGTCTGAATTTACAATCACATACTTATTATTCATTCGCAAGATTTTAAAATTGACTTCATTACAGAATGTAGTCATTATATTGTAATTTCATTTTCTAGGTCGTTAACGCTTCTTTCCGTATGAAATTATTAAATTCGCCTCTGATCATTTTAAATAGTGGTTTGAAAATTATTTAAAACAACATACGCTTTCACTGTCATTCCTGTAGGATTATTAAATACATAAAGATTGAACCATGCGCGTCGTTTTGAACAGCTTATTTGAGGAAAAATATCTACCAGGATTACATGTAATCCTAAAAACGATGGGAATTGAAACTAAAAATTAGACTGTAAGAATTAACCAGAATGTTATCGTGAATGCTTCAGCGATTTATTAGTTCTCTTCATGAAGCTGTGCAATTTATAGTAGAGATATAATGAATTCAGTAATGAAATCTTTGGTTTTTACCAGTTGTTACAACCTACAATTGAGATGATCAATGCTTACTAACTGTAAATCTTCATTTATAGATTTCTCTTAATAAAACTTCACCAAAGAATAACCGAAGAATCCTAGATATTTAATTTTTCCCAATCAGATTGTAGTGTCTAGTACCATGTCAAACCCACATAGGGTTAATCTAGCTTACGGAGAGAACAGTCCATTCATTCTTCTTCAGTCACCTTTTGAACTTGTCAATTATTCACTTTTTAACCTTAACTGTTTTTGTACGAACTTATGTGTGTACATTTCTTACCCTACCCATCACATGTATATAGCCTATTTTTGTCTGACTAGAAATATCGAACCACTCGTTTTCTACCCCTCTGCTTTCTCGGCTCTTATTCTAAATGTCTGTCTGGATAGACGGGGGCCTGAAATAAATACCTTTAACGCAACCTGTACGTGGTTTCTTATTACAGCTATCACACAAACGGGGTTAACCTATGAAATATATACGGAGTTAAATGGAAGATGTATATTCATAGCATTTTCGTACGATCGAACTGGAGTTATATCATGGCACTACAATGTCATATTCTCTATAAAATTTCAAAATATTTACATAATTATCTTTCCGCCTTTGGTTGGTGTTTCCAATTTAAACTCCCTGGTTATTTCATTGGAACTTTAAAAAGTACAGTCCACAGTTCATAAAAAGGCTTTTAACGTTGCTGTTTGAAAAGAATAAACCACTTAATAACTGAAAAGTTATTTTTTATACATGGCCGTCTGGTCATGAAAAATGAAATTACTATGTATGTTTTAGGAAGCATTACGGATCTTTCCGCAAACTTGTTGATCAGGCTTAGCAAGACTTTTTTAAAAATCAATATAATGAGTTAGGTGCTGATTTATAATGTAGATCAATGGTCTGTTCTTTAACTGAACTAATCCATTAATCCCTGAAGAACTTAAAATCTTATCGATATCTATGCATGATCACTTTTAACCAATTATTGAATTATTTTATTTCACAAAAATAGTTGTGTTTATCATAATCAAATTGAATATCACACTTCAAATAAATATTGTCTTGATTGAATAGTCATATATCCAGTACAATACATTAAAAAATATAATCACCTTCAAAATATCCGCCTAAAAAATTATAATTAATTGAATTTATTTAATAAAAATTAATGACCTTAAAAGTTCTTTTTTGATAGACAAAAAGAATCATATTATATTTATGCTCATTATTCACTATTTTCATTCAAGTTCAATATACTACTTTTATTAAAACAATCATAAGTACACGGTAATCAATAACTATTAGAATGATAATAATATGAGGCTAATTTATAATTCTAAATTTTGTATCTAAAAGAAAATCAAGAATAGAAGGAACCTCAACATTTCCTTAGATTTCTTTCATCAAAATTAAATATCATTGAAATATTTGAAATAATACCTTCTAATTAAGAATTTCAAAGTAATTCGTTCTCTTGAATGAATTTGTAGTTCTACTATCTCCAGTAGATAATCTCAACGACGACATGCTCTTTTAAGTTAAACTAACGATTATAGTTGCAACACTTTTTTCGTTAAAATAATTTACGTAATAGTAATAAAAAGAGATTTTGTGGAGATTTTAGTAATGATGAAATCAGATATATGAAAAATACCCAGCATTATAATTAAATCATATGCTGCATATCATACTGAACATAGTTCAGGTTAATTGAATATAACAATATCGTATGTTATATGGGAAAACAAAACTAAATATTACACCGAATAATGATCACATTGAATTAAACAAACGAAATTAATGTTGAACAAAAATCATAATAAGTAAATCAACCTAATTTTGACTTTTCTTCACATCATATCAATAATGACCCGTGGTCATGTCAGAAAGACAATGTCCAAATTCTGAAGAAGTTATTTATTTTACATCATTTCAAAAATTTATAATAGTGATCTGTTAATATATGGATTGATTCTTTACAAATATCTGAAGTGAACATTGGTTTCTAGAACATATATATCTTTAGTTGTAAACTTATTTCAACAATGTCAATGTCATAATTATTCTAACCACAGTTAACATTGAAAATGAATCATACTAAAATAAATATCTGAATTGGTTAACAGTTCCCTCTTTCAAATCTATCTAAATCTGAGTAAAACTACTTGGCAATGGTACTTGCACTACCAGTCGACTTAATTTTTTCTTTGAAACTAGTATTGCTTCAACTAGTCTTTCCTCTTACTCTCAAAAATGCTTTCACATTTTTATGTATGAGAATTTCGATGAACGTTGATTATTTATATGAAAGACAACTTTGTACAATTACCACTTTAACTATGTGATAGTCTGTCTTGATTTGTTGAACTCACTTGTACAATTAGTTAGCACTCATTTCGCAACAGTACATGGTCACTGTCTCAATTCTAGAGGTATTGAACTTCATTAGCCACGGTTAACTTGGTCGTTAAATCATTAAAAGATAAGGTTTAGAGTTGCTCAGTTAAATTAGTTCTATCAAGATATCATCTAGTTTCTGAATTTCAAATTTAAGATGACTGAAATTTCAGTTTGAATTGAAGTCATGATACTTGAAATGAATCAGTTGCTATTTATTTGAACACATAAATATTGATACAAAGGGGCACCGAATACTCGTGCGCCACACAAACCAAGTGATTTGTGTGTGGGCTGTGATACTTCTCGAGTGCGCAGGTAGCTTTTTAGGGAACCACGCCTGGAGTCTTCGAATCTAATGGTCAGATCCACAAGACAGGAGATGAAATCCCATGGTAGATGGGGACCAAAAATAGGTCACTTATTGCCTCAGAATCCTGGAGCTCATATGCACCATTGCTTTGGAGTCGGGATTTTCCAACTCCCTTAGTGGGTCCTCCACATCCACCAGCCCGTTTAAATCGTCGGACATTAGTTGTTTGTCCTCTCAATTTCGTAAACGACAACCCCATTACGAGAAGGCAGTGAGTAGGACTTCCATGGCAGTGACTGTATACGCTAGGCCATGTGAGAACATGTCGAGAGGGAGAGCTAAATCTCCCCACCCTCGGCCGTACTGGGGCATTTGGCGGCGAACCAAATAATGATTTATACACTTGAATTTTAAAGTGTAAGTACCTACTTTGTTTGAAGTAAAAAAATATCAACTTTCTTTTATAAATTAATTAATTTAATTATAACCTAATTTTATGAATGAACTTACTCATTGCTTCTATTAAATTTTACAAACTAGAATCATTGAAGCAGTTTTTTTTAGTATGAGAAAAACAATATGAATTTCTTTAAAGATTTAAATGTAGTTTGCATTTTATATCAGTATTAGGAGGTTAGCTACAAGGAATGAAAGGAATACTCCTCAAATTTGTTTCTATCAATCTTATAACTCTCAAATAGGATGTGCTAATTTTATCACCAGTATCAACCTGTGATATAGACTAATTTTGAAATAATTAAGGTTAACAAGTTTATTGAATTTTGATTCTCAAGTAAGTTGATTTGTGAAGATATATTCAGCTTGAGGATATTATTTATCCTTACAGTGATGTCAGGCAGGGAAACACAAGAAGTCTGATAGCTTTGGACAACTAGTTCATCTTGATTTTGCAACTAACTCACCAAAGCATATCAACACTAGAAAGTCGAAACTCGTGTCTCGTAATGAGTACAATATCTGAATGTTACGGAGTCGAAATTCAATGGCCCATATTCCAATGTTCAGTTGATGTGATATATGAATGCGAACATATTTGAATATCATCATGAGTAAGTACTAGTGAAGGACTAGAATTTCGCGAAACATGGATATCCAATATTCCCTTATGTGTAATCCTCCTTCTATATGACATTATTTCTGTTCTCAAATATTCAATATTATGATTTCCAAATGTTCTATCTCCCGATAATTCTTAAATTTCATAATATTTACATGTAAAACATGATTTCTTACAAAATGTAGTAACAATAATCCTTAACCTTTATTATATTCCTTAATATATCCTAAATTTTATAATTGGATTCATGAGTCAATTGAAGCTAGACCACCATGGAAAACCTGGAAGCGCTGAAAGGCCTTTCATCCTAGTATGGAACTCCTCAGCAGTGTACACACACGACCCCACCTTGCGAGATCCAAACTCATGATCTATCAGTCTCGGGCGCTAGCGCCTAACCTCTAAACCACTGAGTTGGCATCCAGCGGTATTAATGTGTAATTTCAACCAATCCACAAAATTGAGCGACACATCCACCATTGTCTTCAGTGAGGTACTATCTCACAACAAACTCGGTTGAAGTCCACTGGTCACTGCTTCTCATTAGAACTTCAGGAAATACCACTTGAAGCTTTAAAGTTTTCCATGGTGGTCTCATGATTTCAACTATTGAAATTACTAAAATCTCCACAAAACCCCTTCTGATAATATCCTAATTTCTTTAAATCATTTATGGATATTTAATTTTAAAAAAAACTGGTGACAACTTTCAATATTTTATGGAAAACTTATCGATTAAAATTGAACTATGTAAGTTAAAATCAATATAGAATAACTAGTTATTTTCTTTTTATATTATATAAAGAAGTTTTTAATTTATCTTTTAATTGGAATATTATTCAAAGATATATATGTAAATATTGACTAATTTGGTAGATAAAATTTAATGAAATCACTTAAAAAATAGTCATAATATCTGACAATATACTTACATCTATATCTATCTATATATATTGACCAATGAATTTAATGATTTTCGGATGATATAGAAGATTTATAGCTCAGGCAAATGATTTTGATGGAGTTTTATATGAGCGTAGTACGCTTCTCGTTGTTCAAAAATGGGATAATTTCACCAAAAGGCAGACTTCCATTCGAGAACAACTGTATTTTTTCCACGAGTATCTTTGTCAACTTGTTCTGCTAACAAGTGTAAGAGACAGACATCCAATCAATTATTCGATGGGATGGAGAATAACTGAGCAAAGTGGAAAAAAACTGTACATTTAATGATAACTAATACACATTACAGGATCCACAAATATCGACACGTCATAGATAATCAATGGAGGAAGCTACAGAAGATACATATATCAGAACATTTGAAAATTTTGGCAACAGCCATCAAGGTATCATGCAGACGATACAGAGAACAAAGAAGAACCATCCTAAAAAGGAAACTAATCAAGATTTAAAAACCATCTACGGAAGAAAACACAAACAACTACGTGGTCAACTTGTCAAAATAACCAAACCATCCAGCTCAGAGAACAAAACTCTATCAAAATTCAATGATTTTCGTTATTTCCCTTATATTTTTAAATATTAAACTAATAATTTAGGACATTATATCTTGCCATGATGAAATCTATATTGTATGAAATTTATTTCCAAAAGATATTTGGGTTTTTTTCTAGTTAACTTCTATATTTTAGTATATTTCGTATGTAGTTAATAGTGGGATCCAGGACGCAGGTTCCAATCTCTTTTGGACTAGTCAGCTAGATGTACCCGTATCTCAGTGTTTATATTCATCCCGTGACTTAAAACCAGTGTCTCGTTTGAAATATCCAACATGTTGCAACAACATTATATCGAGAGAGGATTCTCTGATGGCTACAGAGAATGGTCACTGACAATTCTGAATATTAACCATATGTAATTACAAATGTTAACTAATACTTTTCTTATGTTTAGTTTTTCAATAGCATCGGCATTTTTTTGACTGTTATGCTTTTCTCTTGTTGTGTTGAAATGAATTATTCTAATTTGAGACAAGTGATATCTGTTCCAGGTTCTATACTGATTAACTGTTTTCAAAAGATAAACAGACACAAGATTATTGGTAAGTAGAACGAGGTTGAAAGTTAGGACACGGTAAAAAGAATTATTGCCAATTTAAGAAATGAAGTAATATGACTAAATTATTAATGGAAGAATCAAATTTCATCAATGTAACGAACGATTGCTTCTTTAATTATCCAATTAAAGGAAAACTATAGTTTTCTCATTCATTTTCAACAAAACTGAATAACTTGTTTTCAGTTTCATAGTACTGATAGATTAAATAAATTAGACAATGATCAATATTTGTTTGAAGTGGTAAGTTAATGCTTAACTTAATGAGTAAATACTTATATTGACCAATAGTATCACTTAGTAAAAAAATACTCCATTGTTTTGTCTAGATCTTCCTTGCAAAACTACGTAAATTTATCAAACATTGACAAATAGTAAGTATGCTGGACAATCCCTTAGTTTCAGTTTTGAATCCAATGCGATTTATTGGATAAACTATACTGATGAGTTTTATCATTCACCAAACTAACTGCTCATTGATAGCTGACTCAATGAATTTACCATAAACCTTGCTTTATTGATTTATAAATCGAGAAAGATATATTGGTTAATGACTTCAATGTATGGATACAAGTATAAATAAACATACGGTTAGTTAGTTCGACTAACATATATTACATTTAATTCAATTTTTGCATCTACCTCTCTATACGCATGATGTTTATTGCATTTTAAAGAGATGACTAAATAAATTCCTGTCTAGACACTCAGGAAAAGACGAACAAAACGAATAAATAATTCTTTCGATTAGCTTTTCATCATGGAGCCACACTAATGTATACTTTACATTACGGACTGACCTTAGTAAGACAAACATTGGAATCCAAGAAGCTATGGACAATTGTAGGTCCTAGGTCCGATCCCTGATGAGCTCATGAATGCGCACTTCTGAAGAGTCCCATATTAGTGTGAAACAGCTATTAGTGCTCCCTGGTTCAAGATAAGCATGTGATGGAGACCATAAAACTTAATAACCTCTACAAAATCCCTGAACCTGTTAGAGAATAATAACAAAATAGATAGCAACTAATTGGTGTTGTGTCATATAATATTAAAAATTTATTGGTTCCGATGAAAAAAGTGACGGATATTCAACAAGATAATTAAGAAATCAAATGAATAAAGTAATTGTCATTTAAATTCATTAATTAATAAAATCAATGAACTAAAACATGTAGCTATGAGTTTAACAGATAACGCAATATCCATCAAAATAATTGAAAAAAAAGTTTCTACTGGGAAGTTGAATACTGATGATATGTATGTAAGAATAATATTAAGAATATAACAGTTATGCAAAAGAAGAATACTTTAGGGAATTCTAGAAACTTTTTATGAAGAAGAAAGTGGAATAATAAATCATTTGTGACTCTTTGGTTTTACAAATCTTTGTAAATGCATGTTTTTGATTTATTAAGATGTATATCAATAGCTTCGACTGTATAAAAAAGACATATGGGCAAATCATGAAGTATATTTAGTAGGATAAGCCTAAATGCATTGTTTATATACACTTACTTTCTTGTATCAATTAAATGACAAAGGACAGAGCTCTTAATCAACCTTGATTGCCTTTCCTAAGCCAAAAAATGACGGTGTTACGAAATTGGGTTTACCTAAACGTAAGCACAATGTAACTAGATCCACGGGGTTAATCGAATTAGTAAACATGCATAAATGACACATGGCTGACGAGCAATGATCATTAAAATAACTGTGTCATTGAATAAAAATAATTCAGCGAAGAAAATTTTCTTTTCAATGAAATCATTTACTTAAGCTGTACATTCGTATTTATAGTTATGATAAATATGTCTATAGATGGATAGAAAAAAAGATTACATCATAAAGGGATTCGAAACTCCAAATATTAAATGAAGTTGCGTAATAATCAAGGGGGTTAAGGAAGAATATAAGGATGAAAATAATTTACGCGTCAGAATTATGAAGAACAATTGTCCACTTGACAGTGACCACTTACTGTTAAACAATTACAAGAATGATTAGAATAAAACTAGGTGATCGAATCCTCAGTTCAGTGGCAAAATTATAGCTGTTTCAGAAAAACTTTTCTAATAAGTACAGAATAAAATACTTGTTCTAATACAGAGCATTGATTAAGTAACTATTGAATACGCATAACATTTAGTTACCTAGCTAGATGGAATACGAAAACAAACTGCATAGGAAGCTTTGTCATTGAACTATGATACTAGCAACTCGTTTGTATCTACAAGGAGTAAAAATGATATTAAGTCAGGTGTTGAGTGAATGATCCATTAGTTCAGATTAATCATTTTCACTTACATAAGTGTCTTTATGCGTCACATATATTTAACGGACTCGATTTCCTGGCCTTGACATTATCTTTCCATAATGTATTACTGATATCCGCTTCTTAAAAAAAATGATCCTAACAGACCGAAGTTATCTAGAAAATAATTCCATGACATTGTAGACAAAGATGTTTTTCAGTAGTTTAGGTCTCGTGAGAACTGCGTGATTAATGTGTTGTTCAAGGTGGCTGTCATTATAGATAAACCACTTTTTTATACGACCCCAGTTATCAACGACTAGCCAAGTTGGTCAAAATATCTATCGTAAACAATCTTCTTGATTTTTTAGGAAAAGAAGTTCACCGAATCTTCAGTGAAGCTCTCAACCCGTTTTGCCTAAAAACATTTCTACAACCGGGTATTGGATCACTGACTAGCATTCAAATATGGAACACCTAAAGCTTTCAGTTTATTGTCATTTTTCTCCACTAATGACACGGTTCTGTACAGAATTTCTGGTTTGAAATTTGGCATCGTGGAGTTTTTTTAAGACATCAATCGGTCAGCTTTGATCATAGTGATATTAGCTTAAAAATATTGAAAACCAAGGACTATTGAGTAGATTTTTTCCTGATTCCTCTTAGCCGAAAAATAAATAAGTCGGAACTGCTGCACACAATACAACAAACCTCTAAGCTTATACATTATAGTGAACTGTTATCATTTACAAAACTGCCTTACAGAATGAGATAGTTGTCATGCGTAGATCTAACAATTCTATTCATAACTGTTACACGCGATATAAATTCACATCCCAAGAGTGAGGTAACACTGTAACCATACAGTAGCAGCACTATTTCGAAGAATATAATATAGAATAGATACGTATGTACTTCTAACTGATGTGTTTTGTTGAATTATTCTTCCTTCAAGTTCACTTCCGATCAATTTAAACGGACAGATTGAATGATTTCTTCCCAAATCTGAATTTTGACCATTGTTGATTTAGTAGAATCGTGAGATGTTTGCATTATACTTTATATTTATTTATCGATTTGTAGATGATTAAGAGCAGGTTAAAATTTGAGACACGAAAATTTCAAACATTAAAAAATGCAGACATGTATGTTACATAATTATGATCGACGTAAGTTATGTTAGTATGATTCACAATGATTAAATAAAAAGGACCTCTCAGTAGTAATTAAACAGGTTTCCTTATTAGATCATGAAACCTATCGAAAGAGACCTTTTAGGAATTCTATTCAAACTACAGTTAAGAAAACTGCCAACAAGATTTCAGGCTGAGTCAAATTACAGAATAAGACGTCAAACTTTCATTATTCAATATCTGAATAAAACGTAACCTGGAGCAGTGGCTTGACGACTAAGCGTTCGACCTTTACTCAATAAGTCCTTGGCTCAAAACCCGCCCATTTTATTTAGATTTGGGTAACCACGTAGTAACATTAGCCCTCAGCTCAGACCCAAGTAGCTGGTGAATGGGTTAGTTTATTTTGAATCATATGTATCAAAACCATTGAAAAAAATGTCCGTTTTGCATACTAGTGAGTAATTATAAGATCACAAAAAGTCAACGAACGATTTACGACTGATATTTTTCAAGCATTGTATTTCAATAATCGTTATCTGTTGAATATTTTACGTGATCTGCAACTCGTATGCTAACGAGATGAACAGTTGGAATATTAGTTTATCATTTGACATTTTAAGAATCGACTTATCGAGCATAATTATATTTTAAAAATTGTAATTCGGTATGCATACTTTTTCGATAGAATTGAAACCAAGTCTAGAACAGTCTACCGGGCTTAATGAAAGGTGAAATGAAGCCAATTTTTCACAATCACGATGGTCAGAATTACTGTAGGTATTAATTTCATGTGAATGTAGCTTGTGTGCACTGATATATTACTTCAGATCCTCTTGGACCATACAGCGCATTAATTTTACCTTTATCCAGTCGTAAATTTTGGCAGCCAAATGCCGTATAACATCCTACAAATTCAAATGCATTAAAAAGCATACAGTTTTTAATCAACAATGACCGCTTAATATAAAGTACAGTATGTCTCGATCGGTACATCAAAGCGTTTATCAATAGAATTGACCATCTAATGGGATGTATGACAAGTACTACCGTATCAGAAATAATTTCACACTGTACCCAACGATACACACATTGTACATACGTGATCGTCTTAAACCCAGCCAGTACCTTCTGATTCATTCAGTATAGATGAAGCTTTATGATTTGATCCTACTCTAGACTACTTAAAAATATCCAAGAAAATAGTCGTTCAAGCCGCTGAGAAATTGTTACCCCCAAATACCCTAGTACTGCCGAAAGTCAGCTCTCCTTCCCGAAACGCTCTCACATGGCCGCGTGCACACAACCACTGCCAGGGAAGTCCTACTCACTGCCTTCTCGTAATGGGGTTGTTGTTTACGAAATTGAGAGGACAAAGAACGAATGTCCGACGCTTTAAACGGGTTGGTGGATCCACTAAGGGAGTTGGGAAATCCCGACTCCAAAGCAATGGTGCATATGGGCTTCAGGATTCTGAGGGGGGAATGGCGTATAAACCTAAAGTTGCTCCACTGCCTTGTAGACCAGACCTCTAAGTCAAATGCCCAAGGATTGGTCCCCTAAAAAACCACCTGATTCGGTTTGCGTACCCGGGCAGTATCCCAGCGCTCACAAAAATCGAATGATTTATGCGGCGCACATATATTTGACGTCTTCTTGTACCAATGTTTAAATAAATATTTTGGGTTTTTACATGAATGAAAGTGTTTCGAGTTCAGAAAAGCTAGACAATGACAACAGGAAGAAAACTTACTGTTGTGATATGCATATTCTGATAAGCGAGATGGAAATGGATAATATGGCACATCAAACGTTAGTGTATTTATTTTGTTCCTAAAGCCTATTACTGGATAAGACGATTATTTTTAGGTAGACTGCAGGTAACTAAAGCAAATGTTATGTTTCAGTATGTAGTGACATCTGATGTTTTCGAAAAGTCAAATACTTCAAGCATAGTGACTGAAGTTAGTTATGTAAACGTTTGGAAATCGGTTCCATGCTCGCCTCGGAAACCAAAGGCTCTGAGACCGATTCCCGGCTGGAGAGTGCATATGCACTCTTAAGGAGTCTTATACTGTGGCGCGACACCTTTTCAGTGCTTCCTGGTTTTCAATGACTTTTTCATTAGGGCCAGTCTGTGATAAAAACTATACAATTCAACGGTCTTTTCACAGCCTCTTATAGCAACAGTGACTTGTATTGAGTTTTTGAGTGTGAAACTTTACATGAGTTAAAGACTTAGTGATGCAAGTAATTCACTTGTATTGACTTTATTAATTATAAGTAGTTTTCGTGAAAACTACACGAAATTGGATACCCATACTATCATTAATATTGTTTGTGTGATTATGTTAAAGGATATTCATGTAAGAACGAACCAAGTAGAGATTTGATGTGTTTGACTTCTATATGTATAATCCAAACAGAATGAGGATAATTGAACTTCATCGTTTGAAAGATTTCAGAAACGGACTCAAATAATCGTAAACACACCGTTTTCGGGTTGCCGTAATGTAACAAGTGGGAAAATGAATAACAGTAAGGTACATGAGGTAGATATGGAATGGCATAAAGACCTCTTTTCTTCAAGTTCACAACCTTAGGTTTTGAGATTACTTTCGTAGTTAAGAAGTTTGATATGAAATCATAGTTATGGAATCTTGGAAATAAGTGCGGCAAAGTAGAAAAGAAATGAAAGTAATGACACACTGAAGATCGAATGATTTGAGTATATCGGTCAATGTACAAGTTAATGAACCCTAAAAAGCATAATTGTAATCATTTTACTACTCACAAATATATTTTCTAGTAAATCAGCCAAGATTTGTGTCCCAATGACAGGTAGATATTTATTTAAGGCGTTTACCAACACACAAACTGATCGATACAAGTGTATATGTAGAAAGAATAACCTTGTTCGCTGTGGAGATTAACCTAGTTTGGAATAAGCTTCTGATTTTGAAAATATATAAGCAATGATATTTCAGATAATAAATTTCTGGAATCATATAAATGTATCAAATTAGAATAAAAAATGTACAAAATATATTCGTAATATATCTAGAGTGCTTGCCGTGTAAAGCTTGCCAATAGGCATCGGGTTTAAAAATACCTTTGAGATATGGAGATAAAAACGGGAAACATCAATCCAATTAATGAAAATGATTAACAAATCGTTCATGAAATCTGGTTATTTATTGAAAACCCATAGTGAAATTTATAAAATATTCTATTGTAAAAAAAACTATACAAAACCTTTAGCGTTTTATTTACAACCAGTAAAGTTTAAGTGATGTAGTGTTAGCAATTGATATTTTTAAATTAAAATGCATAAATCGAAATCCAAGTGACTTTTTACAGAGCTAGGGACAAGAAACAGCAGTGGAAATAGTTGTATTTCTCACCGAGAGTGCATGAAGTTGCAAGAGTGACCATTACGACATCCTCCCTGTTGGAAGAACTTACAAGGCTGACCATTATTTCTAGCATGAGAGTTTCCACGAGGATAAGCAGGCATTCGAGATGTTGGCGGACCATTATAAGGAGGCATCGGATTAGGAATGAGATGAGGTAATGTGGGATTCATTGACTGAAAGGGTGGTCTGTTTGGCATTCGATTCGGAGGCCCATAACCAGAAGGATTAGGGGGACATAACCTTGGTCCATGGGGAGGTGGTGCAAAATCAGATCTAGGAACGGGGACAGGCATATGCGAAGGACCGCGGAAAGGAGGACGGAAGCCTTGGCGTGGGGCAGGAATATCAACTGGACAGTCAGGATACTGAAAAGGTGGTTTTGGGGGGCATGGGTTACGAAGCTGAAAAATACCTCGAGCAACGAGTTGATCACGTAACGGTTCGAGTAGATCTCGAATGCGCTCCGCACTTAAGTCATGAACATTAATATCTGGATAATTCTGCTCCAAGACTTCCCACAATTCTCTTTGTAGCATTTGATCAATTGGAGAATGAGCGTTCATTCCACGTACCGATTCAGAATTAGGACTATTTATGTTCATTTTTGTGTCGTTAGAAGCAGGAACAAAAGCATTTGGTTGTAAATTGAAGTCAGAACAGGATGTTGTAGTTAAGACGGGGTTCATTTGAGGTGGCATCTTTTGAACAAGATCAGGTGGAGAACTAGTGAGATTGGCTGCCAGAGACTTGACAAGGTTAGCAACCTCGGGATTTAATGACATCTAAAAGACAATTAAAAAAAATAAAGATACGTTAAAACAAACAAATGAAGCGATTGCTTTAGAAATTTAAGAAAACATGATCTTTTAGTGTGACAGTTGTATGAAGAAGTCATATTTAGTTTTTTACGTTTATTCGGGACTAAGATAGCTTAATTATCAGGTTAGAATTCTCCAAAAATCTAGCATTTAAAGTTGAAAATTAGCATAAAGCAAATGCAAATAATAATAATAGAAGATACGTATGCTGATACCATATAACTTTTTTGTATTATCTCGGCAAAACTCCATGCTTTTTTGTGTGCTCTAGTAAAGACTGCATTGCAGCAATTCAGGTAAACGTCTACATAAGTTGTTTTTGAATTTAGTCACATCAACAAACTTGAAACGATAACTATTCGTGAATAAACTTAAGAAAATGTAAGTAAACCACAATTGTGAACACTGAGTTTTAATAAGGACTATTCATCCTATTTCATAGGTATCATTACCAAGGTTTGAATTGATAATTTCAAATTAATTGAGCATTGAGTAGATTGTTATAGATAAAAATAATATATTTGTAATATCCCAATGTGTAGAAAAATTAAATTTTCTGATGTTTCGTGAATCAGTGTAAGCCACTTCTTCAGAGAATAAATAACCAAATAAAAATTAACCTAAGTTTAAATGGTACAAACGAACAAGGCAAGAATATTAGGTGCAATCAATCAAAAACAGGTCTGGACAAGTTAATATCATGTCATTCTAGTCAAGGTGATTCATATGAGACATGTATGTAAATGTGTGTGTGTATGTAAGTTTGATCACGGATGAAAAAATATGACATTTGTGGTGAGAAATGATAGTTTAATTTTAGAATTCAAAACAGGATACGAACACTAAAATATATTTGTCTTACAAGAGCCGCTTCAACAGTCTCAAAATATACATTATTAAGCATAAATTTGAATGAATAGTGGGGAAAGTCAAGTTACTGACGGTCCCGAGCCAGGATTAAGGAAGGTTGTGTATGGGGTTAGCAATCCCATCCCATAGAAAAGAACCTTCCTAAAAAACACGAGCCAGAATAGGTCGGCAGGCTACACTCCACGAGGGATAACAGGCATAAGTTATATATATATATATATATATATATATATATATATATATATATATATATATAATTTCGACGGAGAAAATTACTGAGATTTAACTCGCCTGTGGATTTCCCATGGCATCTTTCATAACTAATAGCCTCTCAGAATTGACTTCAGAACTTTTATCAATTGATTCGTAGGCAGTAAGCTGAAGAAAATACAGATAATTTGATTTAGTTTATATACTAGGTACATGATAAGTTTAATAAAAGAAAAACCAATCTACAAGCAAACACGTTTAGCTTCAAATTTGCCTGGACGAGAAGTAATGATATTTTATGGGTAAAAACCAATATGTAAAACAAAAAAAATGTCGATTTCCAAACGCATATGACGATAAAACAAAGTGAAATTAATCTGTGTGATACTAGCAAAACTATGAAAATGCGTAACTATCATTCATTTAATGTGAACTTACAATCAAAAACACAATCAAATATATGGATGTGGCTAACAGTGGAATCCAGGACACGCGTTTCGTCCTATTTAGGATCGGTTAGCTGGATGTAACTGCATTTCAGTGTTGTCCATACTGGAACACGAACGCAGTACTTCGTGCTTCAAACACAAACCCGTTTACCACAATCCATCTCTTCTTCAAGAAATGACAAAAAGTTTGAATCGAGGCAATCCTTATACAATGCCATCAAAAAAATGATCGAAATTCAGATTAGAATGACAGCAAACACTTAGTCCTGCATTAGAGTAGAGTGACCTTCAATCTCAATATATATCTTATGCACAACATACATAATAGACGTTCAAAGTTGGTACGAAAATGTGTTTCAGCCAGGTATTAAGAAAATTTAAGCCTTTTTTCAAATTATTTGGTACAAAAATATTTAGATTCTTGTTAGTGAAAATAGTCGTTTATCCTCCACGATTGTGGTTTACGAAAACATGATCACAACTTAGTGATGTTTGTAATATGGTTTCCGCAAGCAATGTGTTAAAGATGAGAACATTGTTTCTTTATGCTTTAAACTAACAAACGGGGGTAACACACTATTTGATTAGCTAAGAGCAACAAAGCATTGCATGGCATACGTCATAAATAACTGTGAGGAATAGTAACGCAAATTGAAAGAACTGTTTATGACTAGTTGAAAATTGTCAACTTAATTCATGTTATATATGTCCATTTAATAGATTAGTAGATCTATATTTCGACATTTTGATTGCATTTATGAACTTAATAAGGGGAACAGTCGTTAGATGTATAAATCACCTTTCAAAAAGCAACCACCGATTTTAACAACCATCACTATCCAGGTTGAAACGAAAGCATTGATAACACAATTTTGTGTCTGATGTGCAATATTATCAACAGTGTTTACGATGCAGATTTTAATAACATGAACCAATAGAAAATGGAAAAACAGATGGCAAACCAGATTAATTAATTATGCTGTTTCTTATTGACCAATGTATTTCTCAGACAGTTTTACACTTGACAAATACATTGTTCATTTCAGCAAGTGAAAGTTGGATTGATTGAACGATTGTGATATTTGAAGATTTCGCTAATTAAAAATTTTAATTAACCTAATCTTCAAAATGAAGATCTTTTAAAGAAAGATAGATGAAATTTAGTTCGTCACTTAATATTTGTTTTCCAGAGCACAGTAATATATTTAGTCATTCTAGACGTTTGTTGCAAAGACATATGTTGACGAGTTAGGTTCCAAATTAATTTTTTTGGATCACACACAACTTTACAAAAACATGAGTGAATGTCACAAGATAAAGTGACTAGTGGACAAAGAAACACATCCTTTGTTACAAAAATCAAATATGCTTATAAATCACCATACTAACATTCTAGCTTTAAAAAAAGGTTAACCAAACGATGAGTCCCGACTCTGAAAAACTCGTATAGTGATCTTATTTTACGTGCAAAAAGCTATTCAGTAGTTCCCTTACACTCATGAAGGGAAACTTACACTGTTGAATTTCATTTAATTCCTTAGAATTATGGGATCCATACAATACATCATAACTGTCTTAACGCATAGCTGTTTAATCGCTACAGTTACCTTACTTTCACGTAAAATATGCTCGGGAAAACTAATAATTAATGCTACCTTCAGTGGACTGGCACTTTTACAGAATTTGTAAGCAGTAATTCTCCAAGTATTTGTGGTTGTACATTCAAAAGCACTGATACCTAAAATAAGTGTGTTAATTCGGGATAGTCGAATAACGTTAATTAGAGTTGATTCAGAATTGAATATGAAATCTTAGGAAATGCTAAATGTCATCATGTTAACTAGTCATTCATTTGGATCTTAGTTTGAGAATCATAGGTTCGAACGATTTAACGTCGAAAATAAAAGATTTTAGCGTCTAGTTAACAGCTAAAAAGCTTAGCATACATTCTAAATCTTGATAGAATGTTATGACAACCGAGAGAATTTCATCCAAAAGAAAATTAACAAAAACATCTTCAATACAGAAAACTGAGTCATTTCAATGGAATATTCTGAAAATGAGAGTATTTTAAACCAACCCGTTATTGGAAAATTGTCCTGCAGCAGGAACAGGTTAAATGCATATATTTTCAAGAACTTTTATAATACGTTGGACAGCTGAAGTGTTTGTTGAGTAATATATTATAAAGGTGTCATGTGTCAAAACCACTAATTTATTTTAGCATATAAACATTGGTACAATGAGATGCCATTATATATATATATATATATATATATATATATATATATATATATATATATATATATATATATATATATATATATATGGGACCAATCCTCGAGCATTTCACTTAGAGGTCTAGTCCACAAGGCAGTTGAGTAACTTTAGGAGATGCAGTGGTATGGCAACCAGTGGCCAACAGTAGGTCCATACGCCATTTCCCCCCCCCTCAGAATCCTGGAGCTCATGCGCACCATTGGTTTGGAGTCAGTTTTCCAACTCCATTAGGTGGACCCTGCATACCCACCAATCCGGTTAAAATGCCAGATATTCGCTTTTCGTCCCACTCAATTTGTAGACAACACCCTCGCCGCGACAAGGCAGTGAGTAAGACTTTCTAAAACCACTCAATCTTCATACAAATATGTGAATATGTGTTGTTTTCAGCTTATAGTAATTACTGCTTGTAACTGTGTAAGGAGAATAAACTTACATCATCCAATGGTATATCAAGAGGAGCGATATGCTCCACAACTTCTGCATCGGGCTCTTCTGGACTATATGGAATACTTTCACGAGTAAAGTAGATTGCTTGCAGGACACAACGTTCTCGTTCTAATTGAATCTGACGTTCAATAGATTTACAACCTGGTTCGACCAAGAGAAGTCGTTCTAATGGACAAGGAGGGTGCCACTGTCATGAGGAATTGAAATAGGAAGGAAACTTATGAAATTGTACAGATCTCGCTATAGCAGAAAATACATCAAATACTGACATAGACCAACATAATGAACAAAATAATAGCAAAATAAAACACTGACAAACGTATAGATAACTAAGGAATGTTAAGTAGTTCACAATCATATTTGCCGATCATTGAAGACCGAGTCATACATATTCTGCTCCATGTTTATAACAATATAATAGTGATTGGAAAACTTGACAGGAAAAGCGGGTGGGGATCCCAGTCCGACGTATTGTTTAGGAATTCGATAGCCAACATCTTGAAACACTGACATTGGGAAGTTAGCGACTAGTCAGCTTAGTTAGACTCCAGGTTTGACTGTGGACGAATAATTGTGATAATCCTCGATATTTCACATGACCGACGTAGAGCTCTTGGGAAGTAAGGAACGTAAAATAAACACGTTGCGCAAAGAAGTCTAACGAGATTATCCTGCCAAACTATACTAATTTACTCTTCAGGATTCCTTTTGACAAGAGGTTTTACTTGTGGGAATATATACAGATTATAATCTTTTTACTAGTATTATGACAAGAATGCTTCACACACTCTCATAGGCTTTGCATGCAGGATCTCCGGAAAATCACAACCGGATTCAAAGTTTTAATAATGATCAGCTAAATCAGTGATCAAGGAATTGCAAGACGTAGCTTTCAGCAGTTATCTAGATCTATTTATATAATCTTTGGAGACAATTTAGGTATTTTCCTGAGTATTTATTCATATCAGCTGGTGCGAAAGGGACTGTGGAGACGATTCACTCAACATTCATCCAAACAAAACATTTTAAGAGCATATGGTTCCGCTGTCGAAATTCGTGTTTATTGACTTCGGAGTGCGTGAATAAGCTTCACGAGGACGAGTTCTGGTTTTTTATCGAAGCATCACAAGTGTACGTCCCTCAATATCCGTTAAGAAACCGCTAACAATTCGTGGATGGAACAGTGACCATCTAGACAATATGGTGAGACGATAGAATGTCTTATGAAATTTGTTGCGCGCAATTAGTTCACGAGAAAACTTTGCCAGTCATTAGCTTGCATTTAATTTATACTATGATAAATAAGTTGGGCCTATGATATCTGCAACTGATAACCCACTTTACGTTAAGACACATGAATCCATTCAGAATGAGAGATCAACTGAATATGTAACGAAACAACCAATGGTCTGTTTCACACAATACCGCCACGTACCTGCAGTTTCTAGGCAAGTCACATGGGCTTCAGACAGATCTAGAAGTGCTATATTCTCACAACTACAGTGGCACGTGCTCGCACTACAATATACGAGATCCTAGTGGAAAACAATTGGTCAGATCACTACAGTAGTTTTAACACTGAAGTCATTCACTCAACTGTATTTTTTTAATTCAGCGTGAAAGTGATCGCAAGAAAACTTGAGAATTATAAGTTGATCAGAGGTTGACATGTTGGTACTTAATAATTCAGAATAGCAAAACATCCACACAACAAAATACCGTTATGATTGATGTGAGAATCTTACTGAGGCACATTGTACAAACTGTATGATTATTATTATTACCTACATTATGTATACAAGTAATGTTGATATCTTGATTGTTGATTAATGCAGACTTGATTTCTTTTTTACAATATAATTAGTACAAACCCACTGATTTAGGACTATGTGAAGTGACCCTTATATAATAAACCACAGGATGTTACGAGTCAGACCCGATTATAACGGAAGGTACAAGTCAATCTACAACTGACATCCGAACTAGGGAATCTTAGTTGTGATAACACTAGAATTCACATGCAGCTTTCTATAGCGACAGTTATATATAATTGTGACCTAGATTTCAATTTAAGTTTAATAACATTCTCATCAAAATATACGACTAAGTGTTTGTTGAATGTTTTTTAGGAACGAAAAAGATTTTCCGAACACTGAAATGACAAGAATTGGAAGAAATACAATCAGAAGTAAACACCAGTAAATGACCATCTGCAGAGCGGTGAATTTTGGAAAATATAAGTTGGTGCAATGATCAGATAACTAGTATTTGTACTTAAAAAAAACTTTTTACACAGTATTGTGGAGACTGATATATTGCTATCGTGAACCGTTCAAGTAGAACAAAATTATGGATATTTTGTGAATAAACCACCCACCATAGTTGCATGGAAAAATCAATCATTCGAATAAAAATATTTTATTTCAAAGAAAACCACATGTACAATAAGATCGAAATAAAATTCAAAATAAAACGAATATTCAATGAAAACTAAGTTATAAAATAAAAACCTAAAATAAAAAGCTTTGAGAAGAAACACCTTCAATTACTTGATAATATATACATCATTAATATTAAATTTAATTATAAAAGCTGATAATTATTGATAGCTTCAGATACTTAAAGCTGTCGAACTTTGGAGCTATATCGAGTTTAACTTACCTTCTGAGAATAGACATCGGTATCTTCATGGGATCGTTTGAAAAGCTGACGTTCCATTGAATGTTCCTTGCGACGAATATCCTCAATGGACACTCGATTCACATTAACTATAAAACATGATGTATATAGTATTATTGGTTAGGATCGAGGAAAACAGATCACAGACAAAGGTATCCATCTTAAAAATAATCTCAATTTACCTCTCTCCGACTCATCTAGCTCAAAATAGTAGAAAGACTGTAGCTTGTCCTCATCAGCCCAGGAAACCCGTTTTTTAGGTTTATTCTCAGCAGGGAAGGTTGAATAGATGTTGGACAATGAGGATTTTCTGGAACCCATTCCCTTAGGGGAGTTCGAAAATGAATCAAGTGCACCGCTCTGATCAGATAACTCCGTGAAATTTTCTTCTTTGCTCTACAAGTATTAGTATATTAATAAACAGACGTACAGTAGGGAGATCAGTTTGTACAACCGGCTCAATTTTAGGAGATATTCTCCTCTTCTTTCGAACAACGGGACATGGAGAAGTGGTGAGTGCATTGATAAAATCCGAACTCTCGTGAATCTCTGAAAGAAATTTGTACGTTGTATTTTTAAATGTCAAAAAACCTTTGCGAGATTCCGTCGGAGTAACAGTTATTTTTTGATGAAAGGATTCAATCGGAAGTTCAGATGTCAGACTTTTATCATGTTCGATTTTGCTATAAAAAAAATTAAGAACCCCTACTGGGTCTTACTTTTTCTTTGCGAATATATCTGATCTAGATTTAGGCTGGGCTTGTGCAGGTGTATCTTCCATACCTGCTGTTCGCATATTGTTAGGTGGTATTTTAACAGTACTTCGGCGCTTTTTCTCATCTTTCAAAGTGTCATGCGACTGAGCATCTTTGCTAATTGTTTTTGCTTCAGTTTCTACTTTTTTCCTTTTTACATGATTTGCTGAAAATATATTAAGTAATACCAACCTAACTTACAGACCAACTGACGGGAATCAGAACTTATAACTTCTTTCCATTTTTTTACAATCTCAGCAGCCACAGATTTTACCTCTATTTTAGAGAATTAATCAAGCCTCGGTGTACATTACCTTCATGATCACAACGTTTCGTCAAAGAATTTATTAGTTTGGGACAAACATTCTGGGTAAGCTGCTCCAATCTCACAGGGAGTAGCAAGTACACTTTTAAGAGCTCTAACAGAAAAGCATAATTATCCTCTTTGAGGGCTTCTTGAAGCCATTTAAGTAATATTTCCCATGCACCATCTTTACATAACTGCAATTGTGTTTCTGGAGACGATGAAGCAATAATACACAAAGAAATGCATTTCGGAACAAGTTTGCGGTTGGCCGACGACATCAACTCCACCAGTGCAGAGACGGACTGCTGCATAATCCCACCCGAGTCCGTCAAATGTTCACTGTAAGCCTCAAGCAATCTTGTCGGTTCTGTGACAGCCTGAAAATGAAGAAAAATTATCTCGATGACAGATGCCTGGATGTCAACCACAAGTTATGTCCAAGAATAAACTACTTACGGAATGCAGACAGTTAGGATAATCATAGCTCAATAACCGTGTCGCGTCCATCTTCAAACCAGGAATGTGAGCAGACTAATCGCAGATGTCAACAAGAGGATGTCTGACGTCCGTGTCACCAATCGTTATAAAATGGACGGGGGTATCTACACCAATCTGCACAGAGTAGTCCCTTTGTTAAGGCGTTTAATTCTCAGCCAACGCATACATTGCTCGAACCATATTTAAGTGTTACATACGCATTGCTGACGCAAGCTTTCACTATCTCAAGAGACTGACCAAATATGTGATCTTATACTGCGTAAAACCAAAGTTTATTCGAGCCACTTTTGAAAATACGGTAGACTGCCTACCTAGGTATCCGACATCACTTACAAGATAATGTGACTTCCCAGCTGTCAGGTATGAGCGGCAGTCGATAACTAGCGAGTCGGTAGTGACCAAGCCCAGCACGGGGTGACCAACTAGTTTTGGCACCAACTGACGTCTGCGAGCACGACACCTTACCCTGGTAAGAGGTTAAATAGGCACTTCCAGTGTATACACTATAACAACATATACAATACTCAGTTATCAGCTTACGGTCTACCATCGTCACTAGCTGCTCCATATCATGACATCGCTGCGAGGGACTAACACCATGTATGGGTAGGAGGACGAATTTGAAGCCAACCGTGGAGGTAATGTAAGATCGAATAATGGCACTCATTCAGAGGATTAACGTCTATCGGTAGCCATACCATATTTCGCAAAGTCACTTAGAATCTTCAACTAGTTACGACTGTTACATTGAATACAACCAAGAATTCTGTTGTCTGACTTCCGTTGAAGTAAAAGTTCGTAATTGTAGTATGTCACTATCGCGTGCAATCAAACTGCAGCGATAGCTAAGCAGTACACGAGACTGGACGTAAAGTTTACCGAAGTACGGGTTTGGTGTTCCACTTCTGAGATGATCTGCTACGAAAGTTGTTCTATCTTTTAGAACTTCCTCAATCATGATGATCATTCGGATTGAGAAAGTGGTACAAGATCTTAAAAATGTATCACAAATAATCAGATTAATCACTAGTCTACGAATCCTAGGTCTCGAGAGCAGAGAATTAAGACTATCAGATCCGTATTTTCTTTTTGTTGAACGGGATATATAAAGAACTTGCATGTGTTTGTATTAACCAGTAAATTTCTATGAGTTAATTTCCTAGTACTGAAGACAACGTTATTCTAATAGAACCATTGGAAATGTGCCTGACTTTGGGGGAATATGTGGCAAAACAGCTACTTAGGTAAACCTCAAACGCATTTAGTAGATAAACGTGTTGAGCTCAATTTTTATAGCACATTTTCGGAATTAGCTACTCTGGGAATACGTGGAATGTCAACCAAGCACTATATGGGCCTCTTTCCAGATTCGTCAAATTGATTTACCAAATTGTAAACTATACATCGTAGTAAAGGTGATGTGCAGCAATCCTCATAGCTTAGTTCCGATATTCGACTGTCATTTAAGTCAGAGGAAGAATACGATCCTGAATATTGTTACTTTCTATATAAATTAGAGATGTTAGTAATTATCGTCCAGTATTTATGACAGATCGGTGTTGTTAGCGCTTATCAGTTGAAATGAATTATCCTACCATTTAGGTCAACACTAAAGAAAATCGGTCAGTAGTTCTGACTGAATTGTTAATAGACTGTTTGTAAAGAAAAAAGGTTGATATTAGTTAAATCCTCTTTTAAGCACATATTTGTTAATGAAACCCCCCGAGAGCAAAGCTTCGCATAAAACAAATAATCTGACACTTCATAAAAATGACGTAAGGCAAAACTAAGTGTAATGCTTGTTAATTAAAATTGGAAAAGAATGAATACCCGAAAATAGGAATACAGTTTGCTTAAATATACAGTGAAAATGAAATGAAATCGGAATAGTTTTTCACGTAATAAGTTCTCGAAGTTTATGTACGAAGTGAAACCCAGAGAAACCACTCGTCATGGACGGGATGAATCCAGCCATATTCGGTGGCGATTGTGAACACTGGGTGGGATTAAAAGCTGAAAAAAAGTTTTAGCGAGCTAAATTGATAATCAAGTTTGCATAAACTGGTGGAAAATTACCATATTAAATTTTTATAAATACCTGACAGACAAAACACCCTTATAAAGGAATGAAAACCAGCCAGATGCATTGAACAAAATGTTTCCGTTACATGTCACAGAATATAATGAGCTATAATTCACTAGTCTTAAGAAATACTTCATTTGATCACTATTTAACACTTTATCCAATCAAGGTTTGGAAATTAGATAACGATAAACTTCATGTACATCAGTGGATGTGAAGCATAATTTTTCTCTTTCTACACTGTCAAAAACAAATTGTTGCATGAAAGGTCAGTCCGTACTACCACATATGCTGTCGTGATTTTAAAGTACCGAAATTTAGGCATGAAAAAATGGTTTCGAAAACTTGGGATGGGTGGGGAAATGTAGTGACTTTAGTGTGAAACACATTACGGTAACTTCAGCATGTTTACCGTACACTATTTGCAGTTGCTAGTGTTCAGTTGTAATTTTCAGGTGGTCAATTTGCAGTGGAACAGAACTACACATTGTTTTCTAGTATTTACTCACCTATCGTGACTTTTACAACGGGAATTTTAAGCTTAGTGAGGCATTATGAATAAAGAACAGAACTTAGTGATCGCGAATACTAAATACAGAAAGACGTACCTTATGGTTAACAGAATCGTTACGTTTTTCCATTTTAGTTTACATACACGTTTAAGTATTCGTTTCCAGTTATATGTTTTGCCGCTGTTCCAATAAAAGTCTGGGTTTCCAAACCTAAGATCTATTGGCGAAAAGTTGTTACTGGTCGACAAAACCACGGGTTTTTCCCCTTGAAGGCCTCATGGCTCGCTTTTCTGTCTTTACATTAGAAATATATACTTTCATGAATGGTATCTTCAGTGCTCTTCCTTTTTATCACCACTTATACCGTTACGACAGCTAGTATTTTGAGTTTTGACAATTTTATCTATGTTAATGGGGTGTTGGAACTTGAACCGATGTACACATGTACCAGAATCTACTTTGCAGTTGACAGACTCGTTTTTATGTATTACTAAATGAGACTGCCGCGTATACTAATCCAAAAATCCAAGAAAACTGACGAGTAGTCTTGGTAATCCCAAACAAAGATACTCAAAGAATGTAGTTTATAATATATGACAACCCCTGACCCTGTAACTTAAAATGCTGGAATAAACTGAGGAAGTAACGTGTCATCTACAATCCCTTATGAACATACTGGACAAATATGAACAGGGAACTAGTTGTACATCTGTCAAATTTCCTTGATTTTTTCGTATATGGCACTGCAAAGCTTGTAGCGAGTAACACTTGCCGGTGACATTTAGCCAGACTAGTGAACTAACTATTGTGCACATATTACAAACACAAGATTGAAAAACGAATTCGAATGAGTATACGGTTGCAATCACAATCGAAACAATTTATAGAATGACATAAGTGGAATAGATAATCCACGATCGATTTAAATGACAGCTTACAAAGCTTTTATTCCATACACGTCTAACGGCTAGCAACGTTTAGTGTAAAATGACATGCAGTATACACTTGACCACGTTTACGTCCAAATATCGTAAGTTACAATTAAAGGCAAATCATATTCACACCTGCTAATAAAATTCCAAATCATCAAATTACTGTTTATTAGTCCGGGTATTTTAATACATGCATCAATAATACTAACGAACACGAATATTCCAGATGAACCATTTTGGATTGTCATTTTATGTAAGCCATATTAGTGCACAAATCACACCGGACATACCTATTTCACGAAACACTTCGACTGAGGTCATAATTTAGACTGAAAATAATTTAGTCTTCATCGACATAAATATTGGTACAAAAGGGATATCAAAAACATACGCGCCACACAAGTCACTTGATTTGTATGTGGGCTATGGTACTGCACGGGTGCCCAGACCGAAGCAAGTGGTTTTCATAGGGGGCCACACCCGGAGACTTCAACCTGGTGATCTAATCAACAAGGCGGTGAGGCAACTTCAGGAGACAGTCACAGGGTAGGTGATGACTAATAATTGGTTCATACGCCATTTGTTCCCACAGGACACAGGAGCCTATGTGCACGACCTGTTCAGAATCAGGGATTCCCAACTACCCTAGGTGGATCCTCCATATCAACCAACCCGGTTAACGCGCCGGGCATTCACGTTTCGACCTCTCGATTTCGTAGACAGTACCCCCATTCGAGGTACTGGTTGTTTATTTCAGTCGATTTGAAAGTGGTATTAGCTCTCACTAATAAATGCCACCAATATACGTTTCATTAGTTATTTCCCTTAGTGTACATTGCACAAAATTAGGATATGATTATCAGGTGGTTTGTCTGTCTTAAGAAAGAGTCATTGCAAATGTGGCCGGTTATTAACCATAGTTACGGTGAGTAAACATGCACTATCATGTCTAGTGCGAACACATGAATCCAATAAGTGGAAACCATAGTAACTAATTATTTTATGAAGGATGTTTATGTGAAAACCTATTTAGAAGACGGAGACTATAATTTATGGACGAACCGACAAGGTATATTATAACATCTCGAATTTTGACGCGGAATTCACTCAATAATCTAGCTAAATGGTGTTTTGGCATTTTAGCTTATGTCAGTTCGCCATGAAAACCCTAATTTAATTTATAACCTTAACCAAAAACTGCAAATCATAATTCTAATTCCCCACACTGGTTTATAAACCCTCGTTTGGTCCTAGTTATTAGGTAGACACCCAAGTTGTGCTTAAAGGCCGTCCATCTTGGAATGCGCTCAAATTATAGCTAAATTCTAGTGCTAATGCAGCAATATGAAAGTAACCCAGAATGTTTACCTCACCGGTAGTGAGCCGAACTAGGTTAAGGGATTGTGAATTATGCTACTAATCCTAACGAGCAAGTTTTGAGGCCATTTTGCCCGCAAGCAGTAGTGAACGTAGATGGATATATATTTAAGGGCTGAGATCATATCTAAAAACTGGACGTTCAACTCAAAAGCATTGATACTAATGATGTAAAGTACGACAATTCCTTCAAAGTTTAGTCAAGTCATCAGCCTTATCTACCTCGGTGTGACTTTTAAGAATGGTCGTGGATAAGTTTAAAATGAACGATTAAGAAATACCGAACTGTTAACATATGACTAGTGACTGTTGTTTATACTTAACATTTAATTGTGAACCGCTGGATATTACTAGAGGATTTGTCAACAATACACAGTACGTTACAGTAGACTAATGAACAGGGAGGGACGAATATACCTTATGATTAATCCCGTGTAGTACTTCTGAGGACATCTCAAAAAAGTTTTGACAACAGCCTACAAATCTTAGTCAGACATATTACTTGCGGAGTCCAGGAGCAGAATATTAACTGTTACTGTCAAACCACGTCAGCCACAGCTTTGAAGTCACTGTTTCTATTGTATGGTGTGTAAAATGATTGTTTACAAGAGCTTCAGTTATAGCATCGTATTCGCAGGAGATTAAAATGGCCCCTAGGTATGGAATTACTCTATGTACAGTTTAGAACCCATTCGATATCGAGACTACATCGTTTAGTTGACTGACTGCCATACGAAATAAGCTGAACTAATTCCCGGAAACGACTGAGTGTTATTTCACAAAACCGCATTCGGAAGTTCGAAGTGTTTTCAACATATAAATATGCCGCTTACCCGATTCATTATTTCCTTAATCAAAGCCACAACGACAAGCTGACCTATGGAACACTGAGACGGGAATGATCAGAACGAAACTATTTGTCGACGTCAGAAACGTTGACTTAAACAAGCAAACGTAGCAGTTTGTTCAATAAACAATATCCTGAAAGCATCATACAACAAACTAATCAGTTTTCGAAGAATTAAGTTTCAATATCTTGAAATGTCCTCAACTTTTTGACCACACTTTGCACTTTTTAACAATCGCTTACCTTTACTTACCTAAGCCATCGATTATTTGATCATATTTCTTCACGAACTGTTGGCTTAAAAGAGATATAGAAAGTCATAGATGCATAGCTGATAATAAACGATAAAACTGAACCAGCATTTATTCCTGTATACGCATGTATTATCTCAACTCGTGGAGGACGCTTCATGGATGCATATGTTATCGGTATTCTTTTACTGAGATCTGAAAACAGTATAGTGATTTTTATCGAAAAACCACTACAGGTAGAAGAGAGTCTCCTTGAGAAATGCTGAGATTGCATATGAGTATTCGATATTTTGTGGTAAGTTACGACAGAAACTTCAGGGGTCACGATGTTAGCCTGAGTGTAAAACATCTTTGTTTAGATAATCTGGGTTATTTAGTTACATTTAAATTATCAATCGATCTGAGTGAGACCACATTTGAAAACCTGGAAATGCTGAATGGCCGATTCATGTTAGCGTAAAAGTTTTCAATAACGCTCATCCATGGTCCTACACGCAGGGCTTGAACCTAAGATATTCGGTCTCGTGCACGAACGCTTAACCTATAGATAACTGAGTCAGTGTTCGACGGTGTTATAATCTATCTTCGCTGAGTCCACGGCATTACTCGATCACCATTCATTGTCCTCAGTCAGTCTTTTAACAGCCAACCCTTGACCTCGAAACTAGTTTCATTGCATTACGACTAGATCACCAAGTTTCCTTTTCAACATACTTCCGAGATTTCCCATCTCAGTCAATCCATCAGTAAACAAAACTGAAAGAAAATGCTGCTATTTTCGGCAGATAAAACTGTAACAATGAATAAATAACCATTTCGTAAGCTACAAGATGTGGTGAACAGTAGATGCAACTCCCTAGTGCTTTTAAACGTTTTGATGACAAGCCACAGTTTATTAAATGCCAGAAAACCCTTGCGATAAACGAAAACGAGGGAGATTCTGGATTTTGTTTGGACACGATATTTTACGGTGCAATGAATAAACCAATTGTGCTGAAAAATTCGACACATACTATAAAATTGCACAAGAAATCATCATGTTCCAGTGAATAATGATATAGTCTTCTGGTATTGGAGTTGAACATAACGAGCTATGAGAGGATGAGAGGAAACACTTGAGGTATAAAAGCATTTATGAGAATGATTATATGCATTTCACAGGAATCCCTGTCTGGTACTCTTGACCGAAACCACCTATTCAATACACAAGAGTAGCAGTAGTTACTACATTAAATAACGTCTTGTGAAGTCATGGTGGCCAGTGAATACGAACTACCATGTTCACATCTCAAGATAGCAAGTTCGTTTAATCTAGTGGAATTACCAAAGAGCGTTCGCATTATTGGAATTACTACTTTTCTGTCACGTGAAGCTCTGCTAGCACCAAATACGTTCACTCCCCTTGGATAAAGAGACAAAGGAGAGATTTCAAGGTTTTGATTGTAAAGTTTACTACACTATACCAGTAGCAGTTGGAATGAAAGTTTCTTTCATTATTGTACACAACCACTTCACCCTTTCTGCTGAGAAAATGAGAAATGCAATGCAACAAATAATCGTAGCTTATGGCTATAATGTTGTCATTCTAAAAAAGGTTCTTCATATACTCTGAACTGCTTATCTTCGGTTACCATAACTTATTTCTGCCTTAAATTTTTTTGATTCTCCGTTTTGGCGACGCTGCTGGTGTCAAGCTCATTGCTTGATGTCCTTTCGAAACTCGATGCGGAGAAGACTGGAGGAAATATTTGATCGAATTAATCATCTGGTTATTTTTATGATAGTACTAAATACATGATGACCAACTTTGTTGGTTAGTTAGTTGCATTGTACCTGTTGTGGGAGTGTATGACTTCATGTCAGATAAACGTATCTTGTTTAATTACATGCTTATTCTTGATTTGGCTTCTAGTAAATGCTGATTATATTGTCTTCCAGCACAATTGTGCATCCGTCTATTTCACCATATCCCACTAGTACCATAAAACGAGATTGACAAGATTAACAGTGTGTAAAGCAAAGTATTCTGGCAGAAATGGAAACGAGAAGGCCTCGGGACCTCAGACGTGGGTCTAAGAGAAAGAATGTAAGTACTCGTATGAAGGTATATTAGAGTTCAAAGTCTACAGGATGGTGAATGTTAACATAGTCAAAGAATTAAGACTAATGACTTGAGTTTGTTCTCACTGAATTTAAGTTTCCCGGAACCTATTCGCCCATGTTGACTAACACGTTTTTGTTGTCAAATTAACTAGTTCATATTTACATCCGGACGGGAAGAGCATTCCAATTGCAAAATGATAAATTGTTCGCCGTCAGTACATTGTCTGTATCTGGACCATGATGGTCGATTCTCAATCCTATCATTTCACGTTTCCAACTACTGATCGTAGTTGTTGCACAGGTTCTGATCAAGTAGCCTGAATTTATCATCATGACCTAGGTCAAGGTTCATTGGCTACATGGACCGACTCAGGGGCTTAAGAAAATACAAAACCATCCCCACGATCAGCTTGGTGATCTTGAAACAAAATTGGTAACAATGTCATATTAGCATGATGTCGATGGTGATGAAGTCTTGAGATATTACTTAATAAGCGAAATTGGAGACTCATAGTATATGAAGACGTCCAACGTTAAAACGTCAAAAAACACAATCCTTTCCTAAAGCTTACTTATGGAATTACTGGTGCTACTGTGTGACGAATGGTGCCAAATTTGTACTTGGTGAAGTGCATCTCACCCTATGAGTGATTACATTCCAGGTGATACCAATATAATTATACCTGGAGTCTGATTACTAGGGACCAGATCACTCAGCCCATAAATCTCCAATCTCGGAGATATGACCCAACAGCTGAGTTGTCCGGCAAATAGCCATCTGTTTTTATGACGAACAGAGAAATACTCGATCACATAGGTAATGGCACATAACAAATAGCGGACAGACTACACAGAATAATTTTGAAAATGTTCATATAAAAGTGTGCTCGGGTGAAAGTGACCACAGTGTTAGGGATTTCGAGGTGAAGACGATTGAAAATTATCGTGAGATAGCAACCGATCTTGTCTATGATATAGCTGGTCAAACTAATCAGCACAGTGGCTCCAGAAATTGAAACAAATGACAGCTAATAAAAAGCGGGTAGTCATGAAGATTAGTTTCATAAGGCCATTTCCAATAGCGTTATAGTAGTTTTGATTCTAAACCACACGATACTTGAAGATGAGTGTGTAATTAATGGAGAAATTTACATTCAACCTACGGGGGTAATTGGTCAGTATGACATAGCTTAGTCTTGCAGGAGTGGTTACTCTGCTTAATTCATACCTTTTTATCACAAATATATTACTTTATCACTAAACGAAATATGTTCTTCAGAATTACTTAACATAATATTACTGCTTGTCACGGCAGGACAAGTACGTATAGACGGTGATGTAACTTCCACGTAAGACCATATAGATTAGGTATGGAACCAATTCTATTACAACAGTAACGAAGACAAATGTGTTAACGCCGAAATAAACCATAAATCTGGAAAATTTCGCATGTTTTCCACGGTTGCCAGATGTATGTTTTCCTGCCTCTTCAGCCATTGCCAAGTCATAAATAAAGAAATGTCTATCTTGTAAACATAATCAATGGATAAAATCGGCCTAGCTTGAAGAACTGTTTCACTGATTTTATAAAATAACTAGATTCGAGAAGAGAACATATGGCTGAATATGAATAAGGTTTATTTCCCTACAAATGTTTGGTCTCACAGAACGCACTGGTGTTGAAATACTAGACCTTACACACACAGTCTTTGGGCTGAACTTGTAATAACTGTAGACTCAAATCGGGCACTCAACCACCTAACGAGAATCAGAAACGGTGTGCGCGGGAGACTCATTTTGTGTCTCATGGCTCGGTCATGCAGGTATGGTCACACTATGTAACCAAACATACTATTCTCTTACCGGTTCAAATGTATCTATTGAAACACCAACATAATCGCACTTGATGGAAAAACTGTGGAAGAGGTGAGAAAGTTTCACGTACCTACATAGCATCACCGATGAACGTAAAGGATCTAATGCAAGCGAAACAGTGAGGATTGACAAAGGGCAGCATTCCTACAGTTGAATAACATATGGAACTTAAAACAATTATCTGCAAGCAAACATCAAAGTCAGAATCTCCATTACGAACGTCAAGACAGTTTTACTGTCTGGAGCTGAATCTTGCAGAACTAATACAACCATCATCAAAAATTACAAGTATTTATAAACAATTGTCTACTCACGATATTCGATTTCCGCTGACCGGATGCCATTGGCAAGAGCCTACTGTGTGAAAGAACAAACCAGCTTCGAGCTGAAGAAAAAGTTAGGAAATGATACTGTCGGTGGATGAGAAATACATTAGGACAATCATCAAACTAAATCACGAGGCAAGCATTAAATTACAATCCTGAAAGGAAAGGGAGAAGAGGAAGATAAAAGAGCACATTAAGTTGGGAATCGGAAGCAGACATGAAAAGAATAAATAGTAACTGGAAATAACTGGAAATAGTTGTCTAGGGTAGAGTTGGGTGGAGAATGCTGGTGGACGTCCTATGCTCCTCTACGAGAGGCAAAGAGCATAGGTAAGAATTTGAATTCACCACACAACTCTTTTAAATATAAGACCTTGATCCTACGACGACCGCTCTTCACATCCTGGTTTTACGCGTGGATATAAATAGTGTCCGTTGACCAAAAATGAAAAGTGAGAATAATTCATCGAAATCATGGAATAAAATAAATTATCGTCGTACATCTCAGTCTATGCCAGAATAATTGTATTTATCAATCAATGTGGATCTATGTTTCTATGCAGACAATACAGTGACTGTTTTTAATCTAATTGCCTGTATAAAACTCAGTAGTTTGGCATGGTGGCAGTGACTTCTGGGCATAGGAAGTTTCCGGTTCTGTATTTTATATTGTACTATTAATTATAAAACCATCGACACTTTTATCAGCTTGGCTTTCAGGATTTTATGTACTCCTGCTCTGAAAATGCTGGAATCAGTGTCCTCGAACTGAGTGGGCTTGTTAAATTACGGTCTACTATGATATTAGCGCTGCTCTAATAATAGACCTAATCCTAAAATTGTAGATTTGTTATGATGTAACTACCTAATCTATAAGATGTTACGTGGAAATCACATCATAATCTACACCAACTCACTGCGTCGTAACAATTACCAATACATGATATAGAACAATCTTAGACTAGAGGTGGAACAATATATTTATTACGAATAAAAGACATAACGTAACATTTAGCAGGGACCACGCCTGCATGGCCGAGCCATGCCATACGACCAACTCCGATTAATTCCATTCATTCTCCCCGCCTTCTCCATTCTTCTGTATTTCTCCGCGTTAAATGTTTAATGTCTATTTCTCATATTGTCTCGTGGTAAGGCTCAATGTCACTACACTACTCTCCCACCAGAATCAACGTGACGTTGGTTCGATACCAAATTGTGAGGGATTGTCGCGCGCCGGAGGTTAGCAAGAATAATAAGAATCATCCGGGTAATGATGAACTGAAAGATAAATCAAAAAGAAGGCGCCAGCATCTGGTCGGGAAACACACGTAATAATTTTAAAGTGTCTGGTTTAATGCTTAACACGCTTAAAATGAAAATTTGGGCGGAGATTATTTGAGCTAAACAAAGCGGGATTATAATGATAATGAGATGACTCCGTATAGGGATATTTTAATAAGTCGCCGTAAGATACGTAGTAATAGCCGTAGGTTAATAACATTTCCTGTTTAGAAATATTAAAAACAATCAATATTGTAGAAATGTTAAAACTGGTATTATATTTAGTTCAAATTATGAAATAAAATAACGTTTATATCGGAAATTTGTCCAAGCGTTGATTTCCAATTGCATCTGCATTAGTAGGCTGACTGGAAGAACAAAAGTATAACCGTGGAGAAGAATTCCAGCTAATTTTTCAGTTAGTTTGATACGGTTTATTTAGTTCTGGGGATATTTTCTCGACCTCATTTTTACTTGACCGTGGTAGAATCTAGTGATACTATCAATACATATGAATGGTTATCAAAAAAATTTTTTTAATACGTGGAAAGTAATAATTATGTGGATTTTGGACAGATATATAAGAGCAATTCGTTAAACATGAGTGTATCCGTTAGAGATATGCTCTAGACTCAATGTTCTGATTTTCCATAGACTATTTATTTATATTCATACCTATCGGCTGATGGTACGTACAAGTTAGTTGCAAGTGTCAGTTTAGTATAAGACGGAATGCTATTTCATTGAGATATAGTGATTTTAAGTTATTGAAATCAATTAGGCCTATGTGCCACGTTTTTAGGTGATGTGGTACTGCAAGATGTATTCATCTAAATAAGTTTTTACAAGATGATTGACAGTGAGTGATGCTCATGGGATTACCAGGGAGAACATAAGTTGTAACCAAGAGGAGTACATTCCCAACTCATGTCTATGATAATGGCTTGAATTTTATTCAATGTTGGGGTAAATTCGACAGTGTTGTTTTCAGTTTGCAGGAGATTTGTTCGACTGCTTATACTGATTGTTTGCATGCATGATTGTTTCGCTAAATATCTAATTAGACTGACAAGGTTTTGAGATATTTACTGAATGAGCAACTGATAAACATGCTGTAATCATCCGTAGTGAATGAAAAGAAAAACAACGCTACTTAATGATAATTATAAGTCAATTTGCTGACCGATTTGTTAATAGTTTCGTCAATTTTGTCAATCATATTACTTGATTGTCAAGTCATGACAATGCTTTATGACGATATCCCTAAACCATTATGTCTAACTAATGATAGTGTTGATTGAGGATTAGCCGGTGGAAAAATAGGTATTGTTGCTTTAAATGATTTGAAATTATCAGAAATTTGTAGCGTTGAAGAAGCCGAGCCGCCTAATTATATTATAAATTTCAATTCAAGAATATACATCTAGTGTTAATTTTAGTAATAGTTTCCGGAGTTTTAGTTTTAAATGTTTGTTTAGCCAACAACCACCTGATAGTTTAGCTATCATACTAAGGCAGTATGCTAGTACTCAAATTTGTAACTTTATTATCTAAACTATATTTGTCTTTTTATGTTAATAATATGGTAGACCGATTGACAAACCGAAATACGTATAGCAAGAATCACTATGATGGGTTTGTTGAGAAATGCTAAAGGCGATTCAAATGACTTTCGAATTCAAAAGGCATGGAGATATAATGCAACGCATTACGGGGTAGTTTAAAATGCAGGTTATTGATGTATATGACAATTTTAAAAATGGTAAAAACGTCCGGGTAAAGTTTTAAAGCTAAGAAAACTTATGGAACATTAGGTAGGGGTATGACCCTTTGTACGCTTTCAATAAGAAGTTTCTGCATTTAGCCCAGTGACACATGTGACAAAAGCAACTGGAAAATATATACATGTCAAGGACAAAAAACCATCCAGTAAAATAGTTAAACTCGCCTGGATTATTTTTGAAAATTGGGTTATTCAGTAGACGACATATGTAACGCCATTCGTGAGGAGTAGTAATGATCCAAAAGCATCCAGAATAAAACATGCAGTATGGTAATTAATTTCAGGGTCCTTGGTGCCGCTGACGTTTTTGTCACTCGCTCGGATCAGAACAATGGAATGAATCCAGATAATTGTGTGGTTGCCACTGAACAAGCCATCTAAAATGACCTTATGATTGCAGAAAACTTATAGCTGAAACTCACAGTTTAGTCAAAAGAATTATGGTATATATCGCTATACTTAAGTATAGTGCTTGAAGCCTGTAACGAAACAGATCAGTTTAGTAAGTAGAGCTGCCTGTTTTTAACGAGTATACTGATTCAAATCAGTCTGATTAGAATAAAAAAGTGCCTTTGATGCTGTTGCTGTACAGCAACATGTCATACATTATAAGATAGCAATGAGTATGTTTGGTGTTCATTCGTAGACTGTACATCTAACACTGACCATATTCAAAGATCACTGTCATTAAACAGTTAACCCAGGAATAACATGGGTAGCAGGATAGCTAAGTATCTGAGCTTTTAGTTGCTTGCAAAACAGCAGTATGCAGTCCTAGGAGAGGAGTTATCTGAGTTAATTATTTGTTGCTGCCTGTGTACAAATGTTAAAAATCTCTTTGACAACTGGGATTTTTAGTTTATCAGACACGAAATCTACTTGTATATCTTCCTGTAAAACCAGACGCAGATGCCTGGGAATACTTAAATGGGAGCAAAATAATAAAAGGTGTGCGATACGGTACTAAGCTCATGCTATGCTTTGCACAAGTTGTAGTAGCTTCGTGACCTAATATTCATGAACTCGAGGTAAGTCACAACTGCATAAATTCCTTTCTTAGAAGCATATAATTTGTTTATTTCCTTTTCAACATTTTTGACTAAAGCCATTACTATTTTTTATTTAGAATGTAACAGGAGCAAGCCTTCATAAATCTTACAAATTGTTTCGCCGTTAGAACTATAGTCCTAGGAAACTGTTTACGGGAGACCCAACTAACAGCAGATTAGAAAATGGATGCAGCACGTCCACTCCGGTTTCACAACCACTTCCAGTTTTTTTGAGTTACTTTTTTTACCCTTTCGTTTGAAATGAAAAACAACAAAGACTGCAGCTTAATATTATCAATGGAACCTTTAAAAGGAAACCTGGTGTAAATCTTTGCCTGATATTCGGTTATTGATTAAAGTTCTTGAATAAATCTTTAAATCTAATGCCATTTTGTTTTATCTAGTTAATCGTTGTAAGAATCTTGTGAAACGAGAGCCTCTCGGCACCTAGCTCATATGTAGTAAATCTAAGTGGTACATTACATACCTTCGTTATTTTCTTGGGAAACCTATAGACTGTGGTCCTCTCACAACTTATCCTAACCACCATGAGTTGTCACGGCAGTTGGTGGATGGACGCGCGTCACACGTTCTAACCGTCCCTGCGTCTAATCCCATAGATTCGTATTCAAATGCCAAATGACAAGCAATCAAGGCACCTACCCACACTAATGGAACACTAGTAACTCAAAAGCACCTTGTATGGTACCGTACATTGTTCTACGCAATCGTTTAGCTTTTTAGTGAAAATATTACCACAGTCCTGCTAAACATCACATGAACCCCCTATCACCATCAAAGCGAATTAGTCTGTATTTGCTGAATACAACAATTTTAGTTTTCGAAAGTAAGATATAACAGGTAGGATTGGAGTAAGATGGCAGTATACAGCAGATGCACATGGTACGACATGTCTTCATCGATTAACTGAAATAGAGAATACGGATAACAGGGTAATTTAGAAAGACTAATGTCTGCTTTGGACTTACTGCGTGAGAAAGTTGTACTGAAACTACGAACGTTGCAGAAAGCGAGTTCCCCAGGGCGTGCGAAGCACTCAAACTGGAAGAAATTTGTCCAAAAATAATTCGGATATGAAGGTGAAACTTTGCAGATATTTTTCATCGCAAGGGTGAACATATTAGGTACCAGTTGACATCATACCGTAAAAGAAACAAATTCGCGGGTCGCGAAGTTTGATTTATAAAAACGTGAGCCTTATAACAGTTAATTACCCTTTTACTCCCTAATCATGACCCTCCGGCTTCCTTTTATGGCCAAAACTGCAAACATACACTACGCACTCTTAGTAGATTTCCGGCATTTCAATGTTAAGCTTGCTTTCACGCACGACGTAATGAGTACAACCCCTCTAATACTGCTATATGGTATACTTTTATTAAAAACCCTCTGAAATAGATTGGTAGCATCTCTGACTTTGTCTATGGTTATCAGAAGTCTGTGCCCCTTCGAAAACACTAGTGATATCCCTCACTGCTGGGCACTCAGTATTATTTTGACGCGTTGATGGGATAAAGTTGTCCATAATACTGAAGAAAATTAAAAACAGTAGACGGTTTTCTTTCATTTCCCTCGTAACATCATAAAGGACAGTTGGGAACGAACTGCGGAGAGTTAGTCACGGGCGGCTGTAACACTTATTTTACCTAGAAAAAGCTAACTTCGGCTTTGGATATCTAAAAAACAATAGTCAAAACAAAACAGATTATCATTTTATAACATAAGAATAGCGAGCTTGCCTGAAGAAATATATTAACTTTAGTAGCAGCAACAAAAACCCAGAAAGCAACGCTGAATCGAAATAAATTTTACGCCAACATTTAGAACTTTACACTAACTGCACACTAACTACACAAAAATAATAGCTGAAAAGACAACGAACGTGGCAAGCCGACCGCCATTGCTTACAAAGATGGCGGACATAATAATCCCCGCTTCATTCCGATTGGTTGCTAAGCTGACAGCCACATTTACGAAATCGAGTTGCGTTTAATAGCAGCCTTCTGAGCACTTGCATGACGAACAACGTGGATATTCCGTAATTACATTAGCACATTACGAGGAGGTCAAAATTCAATCACCCCGTTATTCCCTTCGGTTTCAGCCATGTAAAATGTTTGTCCAGTCGACTATTGTGACAGCAGAGTTCATAAGCGCAACTTCATTTTACAGGAGCAAATATGATATGTCTGGTAGAAAAAGTTTAGAGCCGTTCATATGGGACTCCTTAGTAGTGTGCACCCATGATCCCTCATGCGGTACTCGAACCCAAATACTTTGGTTTCTCGTGCGAACGTCTAAGCTTTAGGCCACTGAGCCGGCATCCAATCGTGTTACGATCTAATCCCAACCAATCCACGAAATCACGCCACCGTCCATCATTGACTTCAGTGAGTCTCACAACAGACACGGTTGAACTCCACTAGTCAGGACTTCTCGTCAGAACTATAGGAAATATTTCTTGAAGCTCTAGTGTTTTCCATAGTGGTCTTATGAATTCACCGAGAAAATTATTGAAATCGTGGATGCGCACTGCTTAAGAATCCGATACTAAAACAAAACGGCCGTCCAGATTTTCCACGTTTTACATAATGATCTAGCTTTAATCGTCTCATATATTAAATTATGAACAATTACTACAGTTCACAAAATACCCATTCTCATCCATTTTGAAAGTTTTATGTGTAAAAATTCCTCCATGTATACACCTGCAATTTATTCTATTGATTCCTTTAGTTGTGCATTCTGTTAGTCTTTTTGAGATAGTTCCATCTGCGATAGTACCATTCGTATTTTTTGTAGTTTTTACTTTCCTTACGTCTTCACTGAGTTTTCATATTTCTCACTGAACTGCATTTATGTCGTTTCAGTTTATACATGGTCTTGGTGGCAGCAATATTGATTTGTTCCCACTTTGGTTGTGTTGCTTGCACTGACTGGAATTGTCCATTCTTGACTGCAAATTAATGCACTCTTCCAGAATTCGAGACGCTGTGTTATAACGCAACCAAATATTATCTTTTGAACAAATCTGTAAGTGGTCTATCCAGAAAGTATAGAATAAGATTTATTTGTTGCGCCTGATAGTTTTCTTACATTATTTATCAACGTGTTTATTTATTGTAATTTAGATTTTATTACTGATTAAACAATTATTGACTGAAAAACGGAGTAGTAACCAAAACAAGGTGATTGGGTAAATAACGGTTCTACATTTCATTCTTGATATAAATGTACGCTATTACCGACGGTTGAAAAGTTCCGGCAACCCAGTACCTCGATGATGATACGCTGTGAAACGTATCCTCTTAGCTCCCGAAAATTTCAGTAAATTTTTGGGCTGCAATTAAATTAAACTCGATGTCGTAATCGTGGCAGTCTACTTAGCGATCAATCAGATTGAAGTGTGAATTATTATATCCACCATCTTTGTAAGCAATGGCGGTCAGACTTCTTCCATCTGATTTTTGTCTGCCATTTCTTTTGTATAGCTGCATAAATTGATGTTTCAGCGTGCTGAAATTGCGCGGTTAATGTAATACTTCAGTTGTCGCAAATTGTCATTGAATAAACTTTCTTTTCTCGCCTTTTGCTGCGGCTACTCAAGTCTATGTATTTCTTCAGGCAAGGTCGCTTGTTTGGTGTTATGAAATGTCAGCCCGTTTTGTCTTGAGTAATGTACTGCAGATGTTGAAAGTCAGTTAATTTTTTAACTAAAATAAGTGTTGCTTCCGCTTAGGACTACATTTCCTTATGTTCGTTCCTAAATGTAATTTATGATGTTATCGGGATCAGTGAAAGAAAACGATCTGCAATTTGTTATTTTCTTTAGCGTGACAGAAGTAACTAATAAATACTGGAAGTGGTTGTGAGACTAAAGTGGACGTAGAGCATGTTTTTGGTAAATGAAGAAAATAGTAATGGCTTTAGTCGAAAATGCGGAATAGGAAAATAAACAAATTAAATGTTTTTAAGCAAAGAATTTGTGCAGCTGTGATTTATCGTAAGTTCATGAATATTAGTTTAGGATCGGATCAGCTACTACATCCTGTACAAAGCATAGTTTGTGCTTAGTACCACATTAATGACAAATATCTTGAAATATGATCACAGCTAGACGTGCGGTTTAAAAATAGACACAAAACATACTCTTCGCCTTTTTTCTAAATGAACGCCATTTTATAATACATCTAAGGAGCTTTCTATCCCATTTGCAAGCAGACTGGTTCGAATCAGTATACAAATTATACGCAGGCTGATATAGGAGTCACTGCAGTTCATATGTCGTTTGTTAACAAAGCCTAAGCTATTACAATGGGTCGATATATGGATATAACACTACTATATTTCGTTTAACTTATTAACGAAATGAATTAGCGATGCGTTAAGGCTAGTGGAAATATGATAAATGTGACATATCAATATAACATCCTTGTGATTCCTCCTGTTATGCAGACATTTTAAGCTCAATACTTCATCTTCCTGGAGCTATAAATGCCCTAATCAATACATCGTTTTCTAGCTGTGACGCTTAAGCATACTAAAAGAAATGATTAAAAAGCTTTACTTACTAAACTGATCTGCTTCATAAAATGCCTCAAGCAATATACTTAGATATAGTATAATTCTATCGAATACACTTAATTATTCGATAACCAAGAATGCTAAACTAAGGTGTCATAATTGTTGATCCATTTGCACAGACATGATACTCAAACTAGTTAAATGCAGATAATTAAGCCCATAAAATCAGAACACGATATACAGGGCAGTAATACTTACCTATTACAAGACGAACGATATTAATATTTGTAATATCCTAATGGGTAAAAAAATTAGATTTTCTGACGTTTTGTGACATAGTGCAAGCCACTTCCTCACAGAATAGATATCCAAATTAAAACTAATC
This sequence comes from Schistosoma spindalis, assembly GCA_946903255.1. Taxonomy (NCBI): domain Eukaryota; kingdom Metazoa; phylum Platyhelminthes; class Trematoda; order Strigeidida; family Schistosomatidae; genus Schistosoma; species Schistosoma spindalis. The sequence continues at coordinate 24,116,654 of OX336420.1, read as the reverse complement.
TAAGTTTGAATAGTATGGCGGAACAACACGAATATTATGTGATCAATCAAAAAACATACAACCAAAACCTACATACACACAAATTTACATACATGACGTTGATGACTCCCCATGACCGAAATGACATAGCGTTGGTTCATTCAGACCTGTTTTTTGATTGGTCACTTAATATTCGTGTTGTTCCGTTGTACTATTTAAACTTGAATTAATTTTAATTTGGTCATTTATTCTCTGAGGAAGTGGCTTACACCAAGTCACGAAGAGTCAGAAAACCTAGGTTATCTATTTGTAAGAACCCACCCAATGCTCAACTTATTCGAGATTATCAAATCATACCTTGGTAATGATACCTACAAACGATATTGCTTTGAGACTGAAGTCAATAGTCGCTTACTCATAAAAATTTAGTTCACAGTACAACAAGCCTTTCTCAAATAACATAATTCATTGACGGTCTTTTTGAAAAAAATCAACAATGTGACTAAAGTTACTATAACTTTTGATATCACTCCAGCATAAAATGAACGTCCGGTGTAACGCAGTCGGACGTGGCAAATAAAAATTGCGACCAGAGCAAAACTGACAGCATAATCTAGTTCTTTAATTAAAAAATTCATCATGATATAACAAATTCTATTACTACCTGAACGTAGACATGACTGTTATTACACTAGGTGATAAATTAGGTTTACGTAGAATTGGTGAGTTTAAATCCACCCAGTTTCTGAAAAGCTCAGACTCAAATTGGGCTCCTTTATTAGTTGTTATTGTAATAAGTGTACCAAAAATGGTCACTCAGTTCTGAATCGAAGCTTTGGCCAATATTTTCGTTATCAACTCAGTAAACTCGTGAATCTTTCTACTCATTTAAATGAATGATTAGCATCGTTGAATTACAGCAATAAACTTGTAAAATGATGATCCACTTTTTAATTAGTTCTGCTCTAATGATATACCTGATCGTGAAATTGTAGATTTGTTGGGAATTAGGTGACTAATCAATAAGACCTTACGTGGAAGTCACATCATCACCTACACCAACTTTTGTTTCTGAAGACAGAACAATATATTTTATATGAATAAAATGTATAGGCTACACAAGAATGGTTATGCCTGCAAGACCGAGACATGCCATTTAATGAATTTGAATTCCTTATTGCCGACATCCCCATCGTTGAGTTTTTTTCCACATTAAGAATTGAACATCTATTTTCCCAGTTGTCTCGTGTTCAGCTTTAAGGATTGTGTGGTTAGAACTCAATATCACTACAAACTTTCTAAATCTGCATGAACTCAGGAGAAAAGTTCATCCGGGTGTGAGAAAATTCAGATGGGTCAATTTATATGACAGTTTAACATTGGCTGTTGGGAATATAAACACTTTCTAATCCACCTGTGTAGATGTTGGCAATATATATCTAGTATTAATAAGATTAGTAATAGGTTTTGCGCTAGTATGAGACAAATTATGAAAACGATAAACTATCAACTTTCTCATGATTTTAAGGACGAAGAGTAATTACACTGTTTTAGTCATATCACAATAGATCAAATTACTCGCGTTGAGTGATGGTGGCCATTTCAGCTCTACGATAGTGCTTTAATGAGAGTAGATTTTATAACCACTGACTTCTCTCTGGTTGTGTCCTGAACCTTCAAATGTTATGGTCGACTGTCATATTATATTCATTCCCTATCGAGATAGTACATCCGTTACCCAATTAACCTTACTTCTGAAACGTATTTCCCTGGTGAACTGAGATACACGTAGACGTTTCGGATTTTTCGAGGCGAATATCAATCTGTTTAGGCTTTCGATTCATTTGTTTGTGGTTTTATGATAATTAGAAGTAACTGAATTATAGTATGAACTAAGAATTCCAGAGATAATGCAATTGAATCAAGAAGTACTACAAAAACACTAACGAATGTACTGTATCTAGAATTCGAAATCAAACATTCAACAAGTACAAAGCAATCATTAGTTCATTCAAACACCACATCCGCCACAGATTAAATTAGAGTCCAGGTGTCTGTAATTGATTGCACGTCTTCTTCCTAAGTTCATCCAGTGTCTGTCCAACAGTGTATTGGATAAAGACTCTGCATTATCTAGGATCCACTCATTAGTATTAGAATTAACAACGGAAATTGGAACAGACTCAATTGATTTCTGGGATTGTGAACAATCACCATGCCGGTTGAATACTGGAACTACTACCTAGGATATGAACCATAGACTATCCTTCCCCACGAAATAATGTCGGGTCTTCATATCCCCAAGTTATGAATAATGTGGCTTCATTTAAAACATCTTTCTCACATTGACTAGAGTAAACACTGGAAGTGAATTTATGATAAGGACAAACAACAGTTGATATGGAATTATCTGAATTGTAATCAAACTCTAACTCATTTAATACTCGTGCTTAGCATTGAACAAGTTTCTCACAAGAAACAAATGCATCATGAGACAAATAATATTTGATATGACATCAAGATTTGATTCTTCTGAAATAGTTTCCTCAAATTTATTAAGAATGTCATTACAGAACAAAGGATCATTAGAAAAATCAGCATCTATCAAAACTACATCAGATTTTCGATCATCTGAAATATTCTCATCAGATTTGTAAGAAATTTCATCAGAAATATGTGAATCATTAGAAAAAATCATATCTGGTACAATAACATGAGAAATCTGATAGGTTGATTCATTAGGAATTGTTGTCTCGCAAGAATCCTGAGTTTTATTTAACTGTGAACTGCTATATGACTCTAAACTGTCTTTTGAAATCGTTGATAAAGATAAATGATCATTATAAATATTCAAATTAATAGAATCAGAATCACAAGACTTAATATTAGTTGCAGCAAGATGACCAGTAGTATTACAAACTGACTGAATATGTCTGACATCAACACATTTAAAGCACTTACAATTACGAAATTTACATGAATTAAAAGGGTGGAACTTGCCACAAGAAAAACATTGACTAAACTTGTGCCCATCTTCGTGAACTGCACAACCTTGAGTATGCACTGGGATGGGGTGACGTAATATAGTGGAATTTTTTATGTCCTCATAAATTATTTTACGAAATCTCCCTTTACCGCATTCGAAATTTGTATACTTAGCATAGTCTAAAAGTAGTTCCTTGAGAGTTGTATAAGGAAGACAAATGGGCATTTCCGGTGAAGCCATATGCTTCTTTTCCAATGAATGTGAGAAAATGTGCCACAATATTAATATCCGCATCATCTTCTTGGTCATGCTCCAGATTTCAAACCTTTCCAAATAGTCTTCAAAAGCTTCAGAAGTTGAATGAATATCTAACTGTTCCATCGCAGGCCCCATCGCGACGCCAATATGATAATTAGGAGTAATTGAATTATAGTATGAACTAAGAATTCCAGAGATAATGCAATTGAATCAAGAAGTACTACAAAAACACTAACGAATGTACTGTATCTAGAATTCGAAATCAAACATTCAACAAGTACAAAGCAATCATTAGTTCATTCAAACACCACATCCGCCACAGATTAAATTAGAGTCCAGGTGTCTGTAATTGATTGCACGTCTTCTTCCTAAGTTCATCCAGTGTCTGTCCAACAGTGTATTGGATAAAGACTCTGCATTATCTAGGATCCACTCATTAGTATTAGAATTAACAACGGAAATTGGAACAGACTCAATTGATTTCTGGGATTGTGAACAATCACCATGCCGGTTGAATACTGGAACTACTACCTAGGATATGAACCATAGACTATCCTTCCCCACGAAATAATGTCGGGTCTTCATATCCCCAAGTTATGAATAATGTGGCTTCATTTAAAACATCTTTCTCACATTGACTAGAGTAAACACTGGAAGTGAATTTATGATAAGGACAAACAACAGTTGATATGGAATTATCTGAATTGTAATCAAACTCTAACTCATTTAATACTCGTGCTTAGCATTGAACAAGTTTCTCACAAGAAACAAATGCATCATGAGACAAATAATATTTGATATGACATCAAGATTTGATTCTTCTGAAATAGTTTCCTCAAATTTATTAAGAATGTCATTACAGAACAAAGGATCATTAGAAAAATCAGCATCTATCAAAACTACATCAGATTTTCGATCATCTGAAATATTCTCATCAGATTTGTAAGAAATTTCATCAGAAATATGTGAATCATTAGAAAAAATCATATCTGGTACAATAACATGAGAAATCTGATAGGTTGATTCATTAGGAATTGTTGTCTCGCAAGAATCCTGAGTTTTATTTAACTGTGAACTGCTATATGACTCTAAACTGTCTTTTGAAATCGTTGATAAAGATAAATGATCATTATAAATATTCAAATTAATAGAATCAGAATCACAAGACTTAATATTAGTTGCAGCAAGATGACCAGTAGTATTACAAACTGACTGAATATGTCCGACATCAACACATTTAAAGCACTTACAATTACGAAATTTACATGAATTAAAAGGGTGGAACTTGCCACAAGAAAAACATTGACTAAACTTGTGCCCATCTTCGTGAACTGCACAACCTTGAGTATGCACTGGGATGGGGTGACGTAATATAGTGGAATTTTTTATGTCCTCATAAATTATTTTACGAAATCTCCCTTTACCGCATTCGAAATTTGTATACTTAGCATAGTCTAAAAGTAGTTCCTTGAGAGTTGTATAAGGAAGACAAATGGGCATTTCCGGTGAAGCCATATGCTTCTTTTCCAATGAATGTGAGAAAATGTGCCACAATATTAATATCCGCATCATCTTCTTGGTCATGCTCCAGATTTCAAACCTTTCCAAATAGTCTTCAAAAGCTTCAGAAGTTGAATGAATATCTAACTGTTCCATCGCAGGCCCCATCGCGACGCCAATATGATAATTAGGAGTAATTGAATTATAGTATGAACTAAGAATTCTAGAGATAATGCAATTGAATCAAGAAGTACTACAAAAACACTAACGATTGTACTATATTTAGAATTCGAAATCAAACATTCAACAAGTACAAAGCAATCATTAGTTCATTCAAACGCCACAGGTTTCTAAACTATGGGAACAATGAATTATCTGCCGCTCAACGTGTGTCGAAAAGGTTCGGTGGCTAGGTAAATGGCAGTTTGTTACCATCAGAAATAATGATAACCCCTCTGTGCAGTGGCAAGTCTTTTTGATAAAGGAGTAACAATTAATTTAGCTTAACCGAATTTGGAAATTTTGCTAGTATATCTTGTGACTTTGCAGTTGCTAATGTCGTAGTCTATTTCAAATTGAAAGGAATGACGTGATTTTATGTCGCCCGAGTAACCGCAAATCTTTCTAAAGTGTTGAACCGCGATTCTTTGCGTCGAATGGGACTGTATGTCTCTAAAAAGTTCATTCGAAGTATTACCAATTTTAGATTCTTTACAGTGAACACATAGTAGAATTATTTTTAAAAATTGAAATTCAGTACCATGAACTCTTTCTTGAATATGGAGATTTTGGTTTTTTGGAAAATTGAAACTTAACTGGCGGCGTTTGCTGACCCATCTCAGTTTTGTACTAAGGGATGATACTAAGCAACGTACCACTATCCACCAGATATTTAAGCCAGAATTTCTGTCGCCTAAATAAGACATGAGACCGTTTTCGCTCCCCTTATTATTCTTCTCGACCTGAGTAGGGGTTTTTGATGGAATTTGTCCCCTGAGCTGGATGGTTTGGTGGTGGAGCTTTCATCGTTCTTTTGAGCGACATCAGCAGCACAAACTTCAGATAGAAGCGAAGTATTCGGATTTCTCCGCATGTGCTTCACAGCTTGTTCTGTACACCTTGATGTTGACTGGTTCTTGTTGACCTAAAACCTGCTATTGTCTACTTCGTTTTGATTGTATCGCCCTTTGTTCCTATGTTTGTGCATAATTTTCCTGATCGTTTGATAAATTGGATCGATTTAAATGTGGTTTTTCATTGTTGATTGACCTGAGTGACAAGCTCCAAAAAATTCTCTGGCGTTTTTAGAAATGCCCAAGTCCCAAATCTCCACATGTTTCCAGTCGAATGTGTGTCAGCAGTTGTCCACGTGGATTGATTTATGTGAGGGCATATCATAGCATTTGACTGCTAATTGATGTTCCTGCAGGCGAAGATAAAGAGGGCGTCCGCTTTGTCCGACAAAAGAAGACAAATCAGACATCATCTACAAAATAAATTGTGCTAACTGCGAAAAACACTACATTGGAACTCAGGTCAATGTGGTGTGTTACATATTGGTTATGTCTCTCGTGATCTGGAGACAGACCATTTTCGTGTGTAGCTCCTTCTAGGAGTTTGCGAGCGTTTACGCTCATGACGACTGGTAAGCAACGTCTAAGCGTATGACAGAGTTTTCTAACGTCACTTCGCGTCGCTTGAGTGTTATCTTTGACTGAGTAGACCTCAGTGTTGGAAATTCCGGGGATCCCCGAAATTCGGTCGGTAGATGCAGCCAGCTCTTCTGCAGATTTGTTTTGAAATAAGACAAGCACTGCATCACCTGCTGAGGAAGATTAGACAAGAAAATCCGTCTAAACTAGCTTTCTTTAAAGGGCCGTTGTCTAATAAACTCCCGCATGAGCAGCAACATTTTTGTTGCTGAGCCATATATTAGTTTGATATTGTGTCAGGGCAGGTCTAATATTTGTCAGTCGATCAGATCTCCACGCATGAGAATAGCCCTTTTTAAAGTTTCGTAAGGTTCCGAAACACCACTGGTAAACACATTAAGTGTGTTATACCTGTTGAAATCGTGCAGTAGTGTCTTCACTACTACGGGGAATTGTGCAAGTTGGTCTGATCAACCATGCTTGTGAAAGTCAGCTTCTGCGTAGCAGAACCTGCCTTCGATGTTATCGGACCAAAATGGCACTAGATCAAGTGAGGGAGGCGAAAGACTCTTGGTCTTAAGTAAATTAGGAGTATATTCTGCCATGGTAAAATGTTTTAAAGTACTAAAAAGCCATCATAATATATAAAAATAACAAGTAAAAATCATACATAGTGTTCCAACCAGGAACAGATTCATAATCTAAGAAAAGGTGTATCAGATCACGTCTGTCTCACTTCAAAAAGTGCCACAAGTATTCAGAGTTTGACAACCTCTTCACCAGTAACACTTTTACATTTGAAGTACATCAACCCAGTCAAATCAGAGGTCGGAAATAAAGGAGTTCGAATATATATTTAGAAGGTTGTCGGTATATCGAGAAACGATTGCTCTAAGCTGGCTAACAATCAGAAGGGAGGTATATCACGGCGTGCCCGGCCATGATCTGGTGCGTATGCGTGACCAACCGCCTTCAGCTAGGTGAGTCCAGTAAAATAATGCAGTCAGCATCATATGTCGAAGACTTACAGAACTACTTATTTCAGGGATTTATTTACCGCTACATGAGAAATTATTTCATGTAACATTGGTTATAATAAATTAGGGATGAATTAACTTTAAAGTTCTGTCGGTTGGAAAAACATCAGTGACTGTGAGTTTTTGCTATTTGGAAGCCAGTTGAGTTAAAGTCTTGATTCCAACAAATACAAGCCACTACTGGAACATAATCATCGATCATAAACCCAACTAATCATTTTATCTTTTTGTTCCCCCGTATTTTGATGATACCTGAACGAGTGAACTCACTACCTGTCCTTACAATATCAAATTATTACCTTTAAGAACGTATTTTGTTCTCTTATCATTCAAATGGTTGAATCTATCTTAAAACCAGAAAAAACATTGGGGTCGATAAATTAATTCTTTATGTCTCGTTGTATAGGTGTTAGCGTATTGTTTTAATGTGTTGGCTAGTAAATGGCGGAATCAAGTGCGATGCTTTGTGACTATGACTCGTCATTGGTTAGTACAATTTTTACCATTAAGCTTTATAATCGTTGTCCTAACAGCAGTCTTCGGATGATGGGAGTGTTGAAGAGACACGAAGAAGTCCAAAGAGCCCTTTGATATCCCAGGTAATACGCGTTCGAAATGCATAATAAAGTTGCTAAGTGAATAGTAACATTGAATACGAGTGGATATTTGATAATACTAGATAGTAGATAATACTTTCAGGATGAAACTGATTAAGAATAGCTCTTGTTTGGTTTGTACTATTAGTCCGGGTTTTATTGTGGAGAGATAATAGAACCATTTGGTTACTTAATACCCTTATTCGTGCAGAAGTGTAATATATTAAGTAAAACAGGCTATTACCTAAGGTGCCCAAAGCATGACTCATATTTGGTTTGAAACGCACTGAGTGTACGTGTTTCCTCACGAAAGAGAGGCATGATTTGTCCCGTGTTAAACACACGACGTTTTCGGTACTCTTACTTTCGAAACCAATTTACCAGACTTACAGTTATTATTGCAGCATTTTCTGTCATGCAAGTAGTGGCCTTTAATCTCATGTAGGCCATGACTCATGGCGACAGATCGATATCGTGAGAGTCCATTCGCTAACCATAGGGAATGTGAACGTTTGTGGATCTGTCATTGTCGTTCGATTGGATTCTTTTTTCACCATTCAAATCGATTGCCAACAAGTTTCGAAATCGTGTTCGATACTTGTAGTATTTGCGCGTACATTTAGCAATACATTACAACTTCTTTGCTTTTATAACTTCACTCATTGCTCACAGTGAATAACAGTCCCTATGCCGTTCGGACCTTCGATGTTCAGTTCAGATGACTCTGGTGTCTGAATTCCGTTCTGCCAAGGCCTAATGGTGTCATAAGGACCACCGAAAGTTGTAGTTAATTAATTGGTGAGTCATTGCAATGGTGATTGTTTTTTAAACAAATTTTGAAGTGTGCTTTTAGTGTTTTGTGAATTTAGGTCTGTATGATAGATTGTTTCTTTTCTCAGGAGGAAACTAAGAATGCTGCTACAGTTAAAGATGGCGTTCAACTCACTGTCGAAACAAAAAAGAACTCTTCTATGGTTGTATCTCCAGCACCTAGCTACATTATTGATGGTAAACGTCGGTCGAGGAGTCGTGAACATAGTCCTTCAAGGCGACACCGCAAACGAAGTTGTGCGCCCAGGTACGTCGTTAAAATATATCGCGAGTAAAGTTGGTACACTAAGATTCCTGACTGATTTCGAGTCGGCAGGTCACATAAGCGCTTTCCATAACCTAGCCTGAACAACCCTAGGCACCCATTGAAATGCTCTCATACGACCACGTGTATATACTTATTACCAGGAATGCCCAATTCATTGCTTTCTAGTGGTAGGGGTATTTACGGAATTACTTGCACCTGTCACTCAAAGGAGTATAGGCGTAAAGCGAAGCCTAACTCAGGTTGATAGGTTTAAAGAATACACCTAGAAAAGTTGGGAAACCCTAATTCCGACAAATGGCGTATAAACGTGTTTTTGTCCACTAGTTCCATGGAGACATATCTGCCATCGCTCCACTGCCTTGTGGATAAGACCTCTAGGCCAGAGGCTTAGGGAGTGGCCTCCTAAGAAAGCCACCTGCTTCGGTTTTGGCACCCGTGCAGTATACTAGCCCACACAAATCCAATGGTTTGTATAGTGCATATATATATATATATATATATATATATATATATATATATATATATATATATATATTGGCGCTTGTTTATACAATTGTTGGTGTTTGTATGGATATTAGTACTAAGTAGTTCGATGTCATAGTATACATTACAGCCAGTCCATTAACTTTCACTTTATAGATGCGTGTACTTTCCTGTACTGATTTACAACAAACTCCATAAGATTTTTTGCGTTTATCATTGACTTCAATCAGGTTGGTTTGGGTCATACATAAAACATGATTTACAAAAATGAAGAACGAAGGAAAGTAGTTTATTTTAGTCAGATTTCCTTATATAGTTTTCTTTAATAGTGTATTCAGCCAGCCAAAAGAAATGCTTTTTTTAGTTTGGCAAGATGGAAACTTTTAAGATATGACATGCGGACTACCTTTCTCTTGAGTGCGGGACAGTTACGATCACTGATTTAAAAGGCAGATACATTTATCCTTGAATTCATCCTATTGGATCTCATTAGTTGTCCGGTAGTCATTCTTAACAATTACATTCTTAATTCAACTTCTAAATAAGTGGAATGAAATCCAAAAGCATAACCAAAAAGCTAATTGTCCAAGGAGACCCTAAGAAATATGATTGTGGCAGTCAATGAACTGATGTAGTTTACTCTAATAGATCTTCTGGTATGGGAGATCGTTGTTTTTTCATCAGTACTTCTTACTGATTAACCTTGAACGTAATTTTTAATCATGGTTCTGTGCAATTAAATAAATATTTATATAATGTTCGCGAAGCTCAGTCTACCATCTTACTGTATTCACCGACAATCCACAAGTGAACGACAGCTAAAGAAATCGACCATATTGTCTCAATTTTCATTTACTTTTAATTGTAAGAAACATCGCGAGTACTAGTGCTTTGCATCAGCTAATTTTCTATCTGTACACAAGATTCACACTTCAATCGTTACTCAATCTGTCACTGCACCCCGTGATTATCCACTATAGAAAACGTCGGTATTTTTCAAATTTATTAACCTAGTCGACATCACGAGGTGCTATTAATGTCGACAACTGGTGAAGTCTACTGGCGAGACTAAAGTCGCACGCTACATCAGGTCCTAGAACACACATATTCAGACGCCCCAATATAGTAGTATTTCTCGACCTTAAAGCGGCATTTGACTCTGTTGATCGTGATGTTGTATGGCAGTGTTTGCCACTGACAGGAGTACCAAAAAAGTACATTAACCTTATACAGGCTCTCTCCTCGAACACAACTCGCTGAGTGAGAACTTGTGGCTAACTGGCATCAGAATTGATTACCTCAAGTGGTGTTCGTCAGGACTGTCCACTCTCTCCATTCCTACTTAACCTTGTCGTTGACGTGTTTCTAGAGATAACACTTTCTTCATCCGATTTCCTAGGAGTTGAACTTTTACCGGGAGATTCACTTGTTGACCTAGATTATGCCAATGATAGTTCTATTTGGTAAAGACGTTGACACAATGCAGTCTTCTGACCACCGTAAGCAAGAATGCATGCTAGTTCGGGATGCGATTCTCCCCCTCGAAATGTAAAGTGTTGCTTCAGGACTGGGTTGCATCGGCACATGAACTAATGATAGTAAAGTAGTTGAGCGTGTCGACCACTTCCCTTATCTTAGAAGTCTCATCAGCCCTTTTGGTCTGGTGTGTGACGAAATCTCAGTACGGATACAGGAGGATCGACTAGCTTTTGCAAAAACATGCGTAATTTATGGCGTAGGCAAGATATCCGTTTACCAACCAAAGGACAGAATCACTGTGAAGCAGTTCGTTTTGTCCTACTTTATGGCAGTGAAACATGGCCGGTAAGAGTAGGGGATATTCGTAGGTTACTAGTATTCGACCATAGATGTCTTCGAAACATTGCTCGTATATCCTGGGACCACCGAGTACGTAACTCAGTTGTTAGGAAACGGGTACTAGGTAAGAATGGAAAGTCAATCGATGAAGTAGTGAAACTTCATCAGTTGAGATTACTGGGACATGTATTACGTATGCCCAACTACCGACGTGCGATGTTTTATGGTGTAGGAGTAGGTTAGAAAAAAGCTACAGGCGGCCAGACCAGAACATGATACAAATCCATGAAGTCACTGACAAGTAAACTAAGCCATGTTGATAGGTGTAGACTACCTGGTTGAGATCCGTGAGACGATAGCAACCGATGGCTATAGACCTTGAATGACGCAGCTCAAAATCGTTTGCAGTGGCGCAGGTGCATCCACTCTTTGTGTTCTACCCTACTCTAATGTTCTGAGTTCTTCATATCCTTTTTTTCTCTCTCCAAATTTATTTTACTGGGTAATACTCCTTGAATAATATCATCGAACCCTAATCTTTTCGATTACTGCTTATACTTTTACTACCTCTACCACTATGGGATTTGAATCGACAATTGTATATGTGTTCATGTGGTGTGACAACTTGAACTGAAGTTCTACGTTGTTGCTGACTGACTGAAATTTGCACAAATATGGCAGCATATCGGTGGACGGCAAACTAAAATCTGTATCCATTACTTATCTCCTGATGCCTTTTGTTCAAGCGTAAGAGTTGGGATGCTACTTATTGACTTTAATGGGACGACTTATGAGACAACAGGTCTTCTAATAGTTGACTTATATTATTGTCTTTTAATTTTCGTGAACCTTATACCTTCGTAAATTCTATTCTGGTGTTTAATTGATTCAGATCTGATCGCAGAAGTCCAAGTGAACGTGTAAGCTCTTCAAAACACAAACGTTCATCCCACCATTCGAGGCACAAACATTCATCCAGAAAGCATCATCACCGTGACTCCTACTGTAGTGACTATAAACATCGTTATCGCCGAAAGCATCGACGTCACAGTTCAACTTCATCCTCCAGTTCATCTAGTGATACCAGCCCTGAAAGCAAACCTAGTCGGCGTGGAAGTCATAATGGTAGAAATTTAACACAACTCCTCACAACAAGTTCCAAAGATTATTTCGTAAGTCTGTCATGTATTATCTTCAAGAAATCTTCTTTGGGTACTTTAATAACTAGTAAATTTATTTTAACTAATTGTCATCCCTAGTTATTGTTTTTGTGCTGTTAAGAAAAGCTCGAGTTTCAAGACTTGAATTGAAACTAATTGTTTGTAATTACTCGTTGTTTCATTTTATGAACAACGTACAAAACACCAGCTACGCTACATTCATTCTTTTTTTATTTTATGTCAATTTATCATCTGCTTTTTATAATCTCTTTCAGAGTTCGCAACCGAAGCCAGAAAATCAGAACACTAACCTCATTATCTCAACGACGGGAGTCACCGTGACGACAAATTCTCCGGCAGTTTCTAGCCAAAGTACGAATTTTACTGTCTTAACCTATCAGTATTTCAGATCATAAAATTAGATTTTAGAATACAGTTTATCAGCCACTGAGGAAACTAACCTTAATAGATATAAAAAAGACTGTAAAACAAGGAGACTTCTGTGGTAACTAGGTGTTCGAGAATTAAGATATTCCAGCTCAACATAAAAGTAAGGAATCACGGCATGTTCTTTAGTCGTCTAAAGCGAGCACAATATACTCACTTAATAATCTTATTTCCCGATATGATTAGAACCTCAGAGTGAAATGTCATTTTCTGATGTAGTTTACTTTTTGGAACTCGTTTAGTGACAGATTTACCACATAAATTTTAGACTCCAAAGCCATCGTAAAAATGTGATATTCACCATAGACGTTACTCCGCCGTAGTTTGATATTACAAATAGAAATTTTATCATTGAACGGATCTGATTGGTAAGTGCGGACAATTGAGTAGCATAATTCTTTCAAAACCAAGAACGGTAAAATTTAAAGTCTCTAATTGCAAGTTTATGAACATAATCAAACTGAAATTTATTTATTTATTTGAACACATAAATATTGGTACAAGGGGGCACCAAATATATATGCGCCGCACAAAACAATGATAATTTAAAGAGAAGGAGGAAAAAAGTAATGAACGTAGGGAATTATTAAAAAAAATAGAGAACAATAATGGTGGAAACGGAAAGGTACAATCAGAAGAAATCTTTCAGTTAAGAAAGCAGCAACCACTTTTTATGAAGAAGGTTACAGCAGGATCGCCACTAGTTTCTATTTTGAGCCATATCTGATAACGTCTCTAGCCACTGTGTTACACCATCTCTCGGACCTCAGCCAGGGAGTCGTGAAGAACTAACAGAAGCTAGCCCTTTGCAGCTTTCTTTCATACCCCGACACCGTGTCATATACTGACCACCTCTCCGCTTTTTCCAACCAGTCCCAGAGTCGGCAAATAATGCACGACGTGGAATTCTCTGGGACGACATTCGTAGAACATGTCCAAGCCACCGAAGCCGGTGTTTCAAGATGGTGACACCAATTACATTATCGTCTCTGTGCACGAACCTCTGCATTACTAATATGGCGTTGCCGCTGAATGTCAGCAATCCTTCGGAGACCGCGATGATCGAACACAGAGAGTCGTCTAACATCCTCAACTCGGAGAGGCTAGGTTTCACAAGCATAGAGCAAAACTGCTCTCACCGACGCGTTTTAGATCCGATCTTTTACAGCCAGACTAACATCACGAAGGCGCCAAAGATGGCCCAGATTGGCATAAGCCGCTCTGGCTTTCACTATACGTGCATTGATCTCATCACTCAGGCCATCACCAGCACTTATGCAGCTACCCAGATACACAAACTTCTCGACTACTTCTATCTGCTCACCATCCAGAGTGAGTACAGAATTAGAAGACTGGCCTGAGTGATGAAAAAACATGATGAACTATTTACTTATGAAAAATATTCCTATCAAACTGATATATATATATATATATATATATATATATATATATATATATATATATATATATATGGTTGGTCAGTTCAAAATGACAGTTCTTCTTTATATGTCGTGCTAAGCGTTTGTCCATTTTGTTCAATATATCCGTTTGACAAACACCGTAGAGCTTCGATATCATGTCATATCTATCAAAAAACAAAGGTAACTGAAGTCAAAGATTTTACTAAGTCATTCAGATTTTATAAACTTAGTCACTAGTATTACATAAGATGCTATTTTCCCTAGATTTAATTACCTGGATGCTTTTTCGTCCAGGTACTACGACGAATGCTCCTGTGCAGCGATTAACAGCACAAGATATATTAGACAAAATACAAAAGCATCAACAAGAGCAAGCTAAGGCTCAAGCATTAGCCGCTGCCGCCGCCGCAAAGCTCCCGAAATACTACAACCCAACAACTGTCAACGCCGTCAAACTCGCGGAGCAACAACAAAAGCGCAAGTTATTGTGGTCCAAAAAAGATGGTGAAAACACTAGTTCTGTAAGTAATAATTTATTTTGGAAAATAAGGTTCATTTTTGGTGTGTTGACTAAATCCTAGATGTTCATTGCGAACTACAAAATCTTTATTTTTCACCTAGGAAAGTAAAACTCTTTGGACAGCCACATCTCTAATTGCTGGAAAAGGTGATTCTGCAGCTGCAGCTAAATTTCGGAAATTGATGGGAATTCATGATTCTTCTGAAGAAGTCGTGGACGGAAGTGCTGCTCATGTCAATGAAACTGAGGCTTTGCGTCGAGCTGAAGCGCAAGCTGAACTTTTCCGGCGACTTGAACACGAATATGAGATGTCTCGTACCATAACACATACTCAGCGAGGCGCCGGTCTTGGTTTCAGCTCATCCAGCCATATTGATTACAATGCATATTCTGCTATGCAAAGTGAAAAAGACAAAAACCCTAGTTTATGATTGTATTTATCTCACTAGAAATCACTTGTACAGCTCACTGATATTTTAAAGAATAATTTACCTAATTATTTTCAAACAGTTGAGTCATTTCCACTTATCGTGAATAACCAACGATGAGAACTAAATGTATGAGGCTGATGAAGAAAACCAAACCTTAAATAGGTACTTTGTTAAATAATGCCATATACGCAAACTTAGTGTAGCACTGTATATATTCAAGACAACTTAAAGTGTTGTTGCAGGTTGTAGCGCATATATCTTGTCAATCCAGATGTGAGACAGTAGCTGGATTGCTAAAGTATCCGTACTTTCACCTGTTAGCTTGAAGGTTCCGACAACAATGCATTTAAAACTGAACAGCACGGGGGTACCATTAGTTCTCACAGATATGTCAATTATGCTGAAAATTTATCCATAGAAGTATTTAATTTATTTCCACCCATTTTTAGGTTTCAAATAATTTCGTAAAGGAGCAGGTCCATAAAAACACATTATTAAGACATTAGAATTTCTTAATTGAAAGGTTCTCATGAGACTATAATCATCAATCGATAAGTTTGTCTTAGCTACATATATTCCTGTGATTGATCTAAATTCGGTTATCACGTAAAAGTGTTGGGCCTTCAATCGTATTTGCGAAGGGCTTTCAGTGGGAATGGGAAAAACTATTCACTGAATAGGAAGGACAGTTATTGCACTGATCTGGTACGAATTACCACATTCGAGCTGGTCTTCAAGTTCTGAAGTTTATCTTTTGATCGAACAAGTAACTTAGAATAATTAAATCCAAATTGTGGAATTAAAATCTTTTCAGTGTTCCCTACATATTTAAAAGGTAAACCTACCATCCATGCAACTAGGCCTAGACATAATGGTGTTTTTTTATCACAAAGCACCCGACCGTAGCTGCTACCTTAATGTGGTGATCGAGCTTGCCTATCCTGATGAATCAACCGAGCTATACTGGCTGGAACATATGTTCCTGTAGGTTCTACCATGCCAGGCAGGTCGATTGGAGAACGGTAAGACTAAAAGCAGCAACTCCAGGTCTGAGGGCGAAGTCGTACCGCGGACTGTTGAGGGGTGTGACAGCAGTAAAGTGTTTCCCTCGGACAACCAGCATCTGCAGCGATGCTGCCTTCGCACAAGGAAGGAAGGGTTAGGAAACGTCGACCCTAGTAATGTCATACCTTACTTCACGAATTTCCGCCTCCGGTGACAAGGCTTTTTGAAGGACGGGACTAAAACATTAAAAACTTACCACAAAAAGTCCGTGCGTGACCGGCTTCAAGCAGTTGTCCCTTGGGTTCTGCGATCACGCCCCCAGGTCGTCAAGACCAACACTAACCCATCTTCCTTTACAGGTTCCCCATTAAAACCCTTATAAAGATATTTACTGACTAGTTGCTTGGATGTGGAACATTTAAGTCCACATTTGAAATCAATCATACTTCTTTAGATTTAACAAACGAGATCGATGCGAGTTCATTAGGGGATGAGAAAAAGATTTTGTTACAACTTCCCCCGTCAACGTTCCACTTTAAACAGTTTACTTGTAAACACTGAATAGACTATCGGTTGCTCTTTGCTCGTTTCCGAGCATGCATAAGTTTGGTAGCGAGTTCTGAGATTTAATGGCTTCACCTAACTTTTTCATCTAGGTTGCTTATAGAAGTTACCGTCTTTCCAGCAAAAATCGAATCATACTAGATCAACACAAAATGAACATAAATTGTTGCTCAGCAAATTGCTTAAGCTAGTTCTTCCTTTATGGAGATAAACACTTACGAGCCAAATTATAAGAGGTTATCTTATTAGTTTTTCTGCATTTAGTAAGTTGCGAATGAGCGCTCGCTCGGACTGAAACTCGAGATCCATATATGTACAACAGAAATAGTCGTAATTTCCCATCAACCTCTACCAACGATGACTGAGAGGGGTAAGTCTTATTTCCATCGTCTGACTAATATCGAGATTCACCAGGACGTTCAGCATCCCATTTTTAGAAACATTGCTTGTTGAGAATAAATGGTCGCATTTGACAGTCACCATCAACAGAGTAAAACACAAACCGGAGCATGAGCGTTGAAGCCACCCATCATAATTACGCCTGAGCGTATAGCTTTCTGAAGGATGCGAGAAATCGTTCGGTAGAACTCACTGAAATAGTATCCAGAGACCTTACAAAATTACATTCTAACGACATAGAAATACTAGGATCAAAAGGCTCATTTCATGCAGACAACTACAATGATAAGTTGCTGACGGGAGTAATGATTATTCGTCATTTGTTTTTTACAGAATCATTTATTAAGGATGAAAGCTCTTCGAAAGTTCTAATTTCAGAACGAGAATCTGATGGTTTTATCTTCCGTCTAGAAGGGAATATATTTCGCATACGTTCATTAAAGTCGTTTCCGTCCACTGGGTTTATAATGTACCACATAAATAAAGACAGTGCTCCCAGTGATGAGGTAGTTATGATTGTTGCTACTCCAAGAGCACGAGCAGCAAAATGTATACCAGATTCGGGCATATTTTTGTCCTGATTAATTGCCTGTGAACAGTATAATTGAGAAAAATGACATAACATTAAAATTAAGTTGAAAAATTTGTAAACTTGAAAGTACGCACGATAGCTTGGACATTTGCAGCGATATATTGTCATTCACATAAGCAATAATGAATTTTATAGTTTGTACGCCAAGTGAGTTCAAATCAGTTTAGTGGTTCAGGACCGGTTCATCCGTTAGATTTATGTATGTACCATGTAGTTTCGGCATGAAATGAGGTGAATAAATTCAGCAGTGAAGCTATCAAGATTAACGCAGCTATATATCAATGCAGAAGTATCGCTTTATAAAACGGTTTCGCTGAACCAAATATACTAAAACGGTATTCAAAATCAACTTGATGCTCCAAGCACTTATAGCTTATTTTAGCTTCTGGACAAGCAAATTATTCATTCTTCCTGAGTCACATTTTAACCTTGTCAATTATTCACTTATCAACCTTGTCCGTTTTTATGTAAGCGTATGTGTATATTTCGTATTTTACTCATCGTATCTACGTAACTTATTTTTGTTTGACTATAAATATGGATTTACGATTGATTAAATCGAGTTGGTTCACTTGCCTTCTCCGATCAGTTTCGCTTCGTTTCACCGATCATTTTTCATAGATCAACGGCTGTGTGAATACATGTATTCGAAATTCATTTTTGTGTGTGACTTGTTTTAATTCCGATATTTACTAGCGTGAGTTAAGTCCATAATTATATACGAGAATTGGTGACATGTATATTTCAATAACAGTCATTCATATGATCCAAATGGGTTCAGATCTTGGACCACTAAACTCTACCAAACATAACAGCTAGGAAAATGTACATCTTTTTTCCTGACTACATAACTCATATTTAAGTTTAAAGTATTAGTCATCGTATCACACGTTTAAAAGAACAAAAGATAGGTTTATCACGAGACTGCAGCACTCCATGAATACTTATCAAGTGAATGTAGTATATACAATGATGATCCGCTAAAAGCTACGTAAATGTAATGAGACTTATAATAAAAATATCTTGACAAAATAGCAAATGGTAGTCATGGTATGGTCCATTAGGTAAGAGACAGACGATATTGTTTATTCTTAACTTTTATGAAATAGATTAAATTCAATTGTAATTAGAACGATACACTAACTCGTTGACTTTTAAAATCTCGATCTTAATGTCATTTCATAATTCATAACATCACTCATTTTTATTGAACCAGTTCAAACGTTCACAAAACAGACCAATAGGAATGATCAGAGATTGATAGAATCCATATTTGAATAAACTATAGGAATGGACAATCGCAGTATGTGATAAAAGAAATAAGACACCGAAATAACTTCATCAAGGTAAACTATCGAAAATTGTTCATCGGTAATCTTGAGAAAAATAAAGTAAAATCTTACCTTCATGGATGGTAATGGATTGATCTTCTTGAAAGATGATATTCTATATGTGAATCCTGCCATTAAAGACAGACCTGATATACCTATAAACGCACCAAAAACTATTTTTCTACTAATATAACAAGATTTTCCTTACCAAAATAATTTGGCGGAATTTTTCGGCCCTTCTTATCCTCTTGTTCTGTCATAGTATCTGGTGTAATGAAATGCACAAGATCGCTAAAACAGTAATAAATAACATTTAATTTTAAAAAAAAAACACTTGAGAATGATGTAAAATAATCACTTTGTTAGTTATGAACTACAACTAGAATATCAATGCAAATCTACACAGGGCTTACATCAATCAATTATGTGCAATGTAGAACCTAGCATATATATGGAGGGACTCAAATTGTCACAACATATCAGCACATAGAAGAGAAATTATCAAGAAAAATTTTTAGAGTACTAAAAGTAGTAACATTATATGTATTAGTAGAAAACATTTGGAACAGACGATATGATTCCAGCAGAATGAATGAATTCACAGAGCAAAATATATGGAATGATTAAGAACTCAAGATCTTAGAAAATGCAAAACGTGAATGCATCTTAGTCATTATGAACAGTCCTGAGACATGTCACATAGTCTTCGACTATTGGTCACAGTAATAGAAAGGAACCCTAACTAGGTAGTCTGCATCTACTAACATGGCTCGCTTCAACAGTCACTGACTTAAACGAATGGTTACATATAGTCTACAAGATAACAAGAAAATTAAGAAATCAATGTGGAACATATTCAGTTTAAAATCAATAGAATAAGCTTTAGTATAAATGAAATTTATTCCTGACGTTTACACAGATATATTACCAATTAGAGAACAGAGAGAGAGAAAGAAAATAAAAGAAATGCAAACTAAGAATGATATGTATTTAGTTTTTGTGGTAAATTGTTCCATTTTGAAAAGTGATTAGTCCATGTCAAAATTATATTTAATAATGGAATATTATCACAAAGGACAATTTCACACGAATTTAATTATTCTAATGTGAAGATTTTTAATAACAACAAAAACATCAAAGATTATAATTAAGCAACTTGAATTGTTGTATTTGGTTTTTTGTGCAACGTATTACGTAGATTTTCAATTTCATTCTCTTGTAAGTGTACTTCAGCTGTAGTTTCAGCAAGCTTTAAAATAAAAAGAGAAAATTTCACATAGTGATGTATATGTATTTTGGACACAGTATAATTAGTATAAGGAATTTGTAGAGATTTCTGAAATAATATAAAATGACATTCATTAAACAACTAATGAAAACCATAATGCACTGAAGTGCTGTTTTATCCTATTATGGAACTCCTTAGCAGTATAAATTCAGTAGATTTTGATTCGATAGTTTAGAGGATATGAGTTCGTCACGAGAAATGAAGGTCCTGGGTTGCGTTATTGGTGAGGTTGTTGATGTACTCTGTTGATAGTTCCTATACTGGAACGAAGCAGCTGTTCAGTGCTTTCTGGATTTCAATGGTAGTTTGAGAAATGTCAGTTCCCTATATAAACTATAAAATAAGTTGAATTATGTTTACTAGCACATAAGGATAATAGCAATCTAAACCTAAATAATGCCATACCATATCTAAGAGTATGTCAATTTTCAACTTTAACAAATTATTTTCTTCAATTAATTGATGATTTTCTTTTTTAATACGAAATGTTTCACGACCCAACTGAGTTGCATTTCCAGATTCATCATTTAACACTCCATTTTCTCCTTCTAAAATGAAAAAAGTAGTTATAGATAATGAAATAACTTGAATAAAATAACGGTATCAGTCACAAAAAACGATTCCAAAAGATTAAGTGATACTAAACAAATTAAGCTACATTAACAATTTTCTTGTTATATAGTTTAATAACCGCTTTATTGGGGATGTTATATTCCTACATAGGATTTAGTAGATAGAAATTGAGTAACAGACTATGTATTGTTTTATAAATTAACTTTTTATTTAGTTAAATCTCATATCAATTTCGTATGATTTCTGTCTATTCGAATTCGAGTTGTTTCAGTGTAATCTTTCATTCACTTGAATTTGGTTCAGTATGATGACTAATCGCAGAGATGCTTTGTGATTGTGTGCCTACATAATAGCTATCTGATAATTTATGTAACTAATAGTTATTAAATTACTCAGAATATAGCTGCATGACCCCGAGGAAAACGACTTATCTTCTGAGGTTTTTTCCAATTCATCTTTCTTACCCGAATTCTTTTTCATCTATTGAGTGGGGGTTTATTGTTGAAGTGTTATGTACTAGTCGTCTGATCTATCTCGTACGCATAGATTCCAGTTCGTCTTATAAGGGTGTCTTAAGCGCTCGTAGTTAGAGAGAAACTTAAGCATCCCGAAACATAACGTGTATAGATTAAATCAAGTCGATAATACAAACCTTGTAACTCATAAGTTGTCTGTATTCAACATTAATAGATGGTAGTTGAAATGACTAGTATATGATAAATATGCTAAACAATAATTTATTCCAACTCCACTTTATCATTCATAGAACAGATTGTAATTACATGAGAAATACAAGTTACTTTTGAGAAGTAATGATTTTTACTTGGGTATGAACAGAACAACTAAGATTCTTTTTACTATACTTTTTAATAATAAGTTGAGTATTAAAATGATTTCATCACACTAGATAACAGTGACTCTTAGTTAAAAAAAATTTTTCTTTTCAGAAAATCATAAATCCAATACTTTTAAGGATGAACCTAGTGAATGAAATAGACTATTCTTGTTCACATCATTACCGGGAGTTTGACTGGATAATTTTGAATAAATTGAGCATTAGGTAGATTGTTATAAATAAAATAAGCTATTTTTAATATTTCATTGAGTAGAGAAATTGGATTTTTCGATGTTTCGTGACGGAGTGTATGCCAAATTATTAAAAGAATAATTTTATTAGAATTATAATTTATTCTCTCAAGAAGTGATGTAGTGTCTGTTATTATGTTAAGCCCACATACCTCATTCTAGCTTTCGGACATCTCAATCTATTCATTCTACTCGAGTCACATTTTGACCTCATCAATCTTGACTGTCTTTATATGAGCTCATGGGCGTATGTACACTTCTTATCCCGTTACTCATCACATGTCTGTAATTTATTTTTGTGCGCTTATAAATATTGATTAACTCTTTGTTAATGGGGTGTTGGCATCCCAGACATCGCCACTGTGCGTCGTTTTGCTTTGTTCTATTCCATTCGCTTCATATACAAAATGTATGTATGCAAAATTCCATTCTCGTTATTTGACATATTTAATTCCGTTATTAACTAACGCGATTTAAGTCAATGATTATATACGAGGATAGGCGATAGCAATCGTTCATACGATCAACATGGAGTCAGATCACGGGCCACTAAATTGGCTTACACTGAGTAACGAAACATCAGAAAACCCAATTTTGCTACTCATTGAGATATTACAAATATATTATTTTTGTTTATTTTTTCAATTATTTTATTAAAATAGATTTAATTAGGAATAGTCATTTGACAAAATTATCCAGCAATAACATTGAGTTCTTAATCTATGTATGAACATTTAACGTTCCCATACAAAAATATATGTTAACGATTATAATCCGACGACATACATTCAAGGGACAAGTCAATATATATCAATAATAGAGTCCTGGGAGTGTTGTCTACAGGAAATACATGTAAGAAAACTGCTTCTTTTTGTCACGTAGCATTAATACTACACGAAACATAAGCAGCCAGAAATATGCAGCCGTGTATGTATTAGAATTCTAGTGTGGAATTTACTATACAGAGAATGAGAGTGCTTCATTGCTGTTTACAAATATAATCAAGTAGATTTGTGAGTAGAATAAAACAAAATTTTGGTTTCAGTATATCTCCGTTCTAAAATTGTACCTTACACATACGATGTTTATTCAATGTATTAAAAAAATATATAAACAAGATTGTTTGTTAATACGACCTCAACCTATAAAGAATGTCTTCTTTTATTAAAACAAAACCAATTATTATTGATATATAAAGAAGTATTGCTTCATAAGTCCAAAAATATTTGTAAATATATCTTTAACATCTATCCTTTATTGTACTCATAGTAAATTTGAAAAACTTACCAATGACCCACTGTCCATTGCGGAATACAAGATCCCGTCCACTTAAACGTGTTCTAATTGGTCCAAAATCCATGCTGAACTCTTGACTTCGCGTAGTTGAATCTAGATGTGATAAATTTGTCATACTAGACGCTTTTCGAGCAGGAAACTTCGGTACATTGAATTTTCGTTGGAAAAGAGGCATTTTTGATTACAAATAACTAGCCAAAAAGTGATTGATAACAGTATTCGATTACCTTGAAAAGTCAAGTTTTTTTATGTTACAATATAGATTGCGTAAGTAATGGGAACGAGACAAGACACAGATACAGAAATTAATTGAGTAATTATTTTATTGACAGCCACTTTAACGAAAGTGACTGAAATGTTCAAGAGTTTCCTTGAGCATGTCAAAATGATGTGTTAAATTTTATCCACAAACTCATATTTCATTGCTTGTATGACTGCCTAGGTGCTGGACAGTGTGAATACAGTTCTTTAAATACGGTTCTTGTTTTCATGATGTGAATATTTTACAAAATACTGTTGAGACTTACATGCGAAAACTAGTTATTTCAAACACTATAAAATGTTACAGTTTACAAACTTTAATTATTTTTTAGATTATTCATACTGTATCAAAAAACAAAGTTGTTTTCTGTATTCCTGAATAACGGTTCTTAAGGTCATGAAGAGATTATTCATCAAGTTGTATTACCTACTATTGCGGTCGATGTTTCGGGCAATTGAACTAATTAAGGTGTTTACTCGTACTCTGCATAACGAAGTAGAATATTGACAACTACTTAGAATAATTTTATGTGGATAACTTAGGAAAAAATTCTTTAAAAGAAAATGACTAATTTACATGGTTACTTTAACTGACATCAAATTAAAATTTCAGTTTTCAGAAGAAACGTTCTAAAGTAGTTAAAACAACAATATGCGTATGTAATCGTGAAGTAAGTTGTTGGCTGGATTTATCTGTATCTGTATTGTTCTCACTGGAACATGAAGCTAGTAACCATCCTTATGAACATTAAATTTTCATCTATCAAGCTAATAGATTAGGAGGAATACCATTTGTTAAACAGGTATTCATTTTAATGAATGTATTGATATATTTGAGACTGAATTGAACAATCACGTTAACATGCTGATTCATTGCTTAGTGATTAAAACAAATGAACTTTTTTTGTAAGCAGAATACAATGAAAAGATATGCTGCTAATAAATAATAGTCTTAAATTATAGATTTTCTATATTTTAAGTATCTTGGATGATATGTTGATGACCTAATTCCTTTAAAATTATGAATGGAAATTATGCCGAACAATACTAATATAATGATATAAAGTAAATTCAATATAAAAATGAAAGATAATTTAATACAAACAATCATCATTGACAATGTTTTAGATTAAGAAAACATAAAATATCAAAAGAATAAGATTTATATTTATTATTTTCTTTCAGTTAACAAAATGTAATTCAGAAGGATGTAACAACAAAAATAAAACAAGCATAGAACTGAGCAAGTTAAAATCACAGTGGTAACGGCCAGGAATGAATATATACAGATATCGATTTGATGAGGAAAGATTTTTCGTATTATTGTCCTTATTCATTCCACATAAGATGAGTAAATTGTTGTTTCAGTGATTGATGAAAAATTAGTTGTAGTCACCAAAAATAGTCCAAAAAAGAATTTCTTTTACTTACAAATCGTGATAATAATAATAATAATAATGCACGTTATCTTTAGAGGGATGGAAGAAAAATTCTCAAAAGTAAATATTTTCTTGATGTAGTAAACGCAGTTGATCATTGATTTGTGTATGCAGTGTCTTTGCAAGTAGGATAGCTATCAGCTAAGAAAAAAACAGAAAAATTTAAGGAAGTGAAATAGAAAACATATACAACTGTTAATAATTATATATATATATATATATATATATATATATATATATATATATTCAGATGGATGGTAGAAAAAGGAGTCTCAGAATGTCCTGAAAAAACAAATAGTGCTGTAAACTTTGAAATACAAAACTGTGGCCAATTATTTGTTCAAAGTATCTACTGCCGAATGTGTTATTATCAGAATATAAAAGAATCAGTCAGTCAGTCACCTACAACGTAGGACCAAGCACATATATACATCGATCCAAGTTGCCACACCTCATTAACACAACAAGATGTATACATAATTCATAGAAGTAGTTACTTCAATGGTAGTATACAATGAAAGTAGCAAAGTGTAAGTTATATGAAACATGAAAACTTTTAAAATAACGCAATAGAGGAAATCGAACAGTGATATATAAATGAAAATATTGAAGGATGCAGTCGTAATATAATCAAAATTAAGATAAACTTCGTTTTATTTATTACTACTTATGAATAGCACATAATAGGAAGCAACAGTTTATCAGACGGCAGGTCATTATTTTATACAGTCGCTAGAACCTTAATCAGGATGCTAATCAAACAGAATTACGTTTATTCAAAGGTCTTATATCATAAGCTGATAGTCTTTCATCATTTTACACCAAGCGAATGTCAGAGAATAATGCTTTATAAGGAAGTGTAAGATGAATTCAGGTAGTCAAAAAAAGGTGCTTCAATAAGAAAATGCTGATGTCCAGTATACTGAACCACAGATTTAATTACATGACGATAAAATAATAATGACCTAAATAAGATGATAATTCCATACATAATAAATCCATCGAATTTATTGACTTTTTAGATATGGGATTTTTACTTTTACTCTTTTGCTTTTTATGACAATATTATCGTAACGATGTTATGTTTCAAGCGATTACGAGTTCATCTAGTCTGCGAATGGAACAAAGACTCTGTGACCAAAGACCAATAAGCTAGCTAATCTGATGCTTCCAAGCCCCGCTAACTAGAGAAAAAAGTCGAAGTTCGAACGGGGAAATATATTCCGCAAGTATCCAGAAGTACAAGCGATAGCAACAGGCACAAATCAAACGTATATATACAGCATAAAACTGTCCTTGAGAAGCGCTACGAAATAGCACACTAAAATATAAAATCGACCAATAGCGTTAAGGATTCTCCCAAGTTGGAAATACGACATGAAGGTGAAAAGAGCACTTGTGGCACGAAAACAAAGAAATTAAAATTTTCAAGATACAATTACAAGTCAAGATATTTACCAAGTGAGTTCTGGGGATCTAACATCCTCAACAAACGAGCAGGATATCCCTGGATGATACTACGAGTAAGGAACGGTAGGTTAATATTTCAGAAGCATCAAGCTTTTCTACTTTGAACAAGAACAGAGCATTAAGATATTATAACTAATACACAGTTAAACACGTTTGGGAGTGAGGTTCTTACACTAAAAGCACCATCAAAGATGGTTGAATGATGTTTACGAACATTTTACACAATAAGACAACTCTATTCCTTAAGAATCTGAGCTACAAATGAAGGAAACTAATAATCAATCATCTGCTAAGACTTATTAAAAAAGTCACGGAATCATTTAAATATTTTAGATTCATGTATCATACCTTTTATATATATTGTGCACTAACCTGAAATACAGCTACGCTAACAAACCCATAAGCGAAATAGACTATATTGTTTTCTACTGCACTGATAAGCGCATCAACACATCCAGTTGTCCATACCAAACGACTGGCTTCAGCAGTTGTTGATTTTTGTACACCAAATCCACACGATGTATTAATAATATTAACCTATGGTTCGGTGTAAGCATATCATTACAATTACTTCAGAAATAATTGATTTCAAGGCTAATATTTTATCATTATTTTTTTTTGATACTTAAATCCAGTAATAATTAATTTATTAACTTGAGTCTAGAATTTATTATCGACTGGTAAAGGTTGAATGATCAACAAAACAGTAAGCGAACTCTCACACAGGAGCATTTCTTTCGTGCTAGTTAGGGATCACTAATATTCAGTGATGCATAACCATGACCACTCATTAGAGAAATCAAACAAATGTTATGACGATAATTTGTAGAGATTAATTCCTCTATATCTGACTAAAATAAATAATAACCTGTTAACTGAGTATGTACTCAGGCCAAATCTCCTAGTAGTATTATGAATTATTCAGAAAACCAGTTGTAGGGATGGTGTATAGCTTCAGTAAATGATTGCGTCGAAAAGAAAATTTTCTTCGCTGAATTCTCTTTATTCTTATTCAATGGACAATGTATTGTCAATAATTGATAGAATCCACAGGCACACAGGAAAGCAGGTGTAAGTATCAAAAGAATCCATATATACTTAAGAGTGTTAATCGATTGTGGATAAGTTATTATTGATTGTGTTTACAACTAATGAGAGAATAGATAAAGATTGGTGTACAGAGTTTAATCAAACACACACATAATTTAATATAGTAGGTCAAATGTCTAAATTACATCAATTAGACAAACAAAAATAAAAATAATAATAAAATATTCTATGGCCTTAATATACTATTGTCAATATCATTTTAGATTGATATACGCACGTATAGTAAACTGATAATTTCTCACTGATTGTAAGAACCGAATCAAGATAATAAATACAAGGACAAAAATTACGGGTAAAAAAATAATAGTTTAAAGAGAATCCTAAAGTATGTGATGTTATAAAGATCTAATTACGTGTAACAAAAACTTATGCACGAAAATTTGAGCTAAGTTGGCACATGGTATTCTATAAAGAATTGTAGGTATTGTGGTTACTAGTGCACAGTATATTTGTTTATCAGAAGACTCAAGTTCTATTCAATTGGATGTTGTGATACTTGAGTTGACATACTTCTTAAATAGTACTTTAAATTTACTAAGTAATGTGGATCTTATTAATACACACACAAACGGTATTTTACCTACTGAAGTGCTATCATCGATTAGTGTATGTATGAAATGAAAGGTTTGACACTTCATTTTAAACATATTTTCAAAATGAAAATTATGATGGAGGTTAGCTATACGAACGATATCTTAAAAATAATGAAAAATATGCTCTTGATTTACGATCTTTGTCATCACGATGATGCACTGCAAGTGAGTTGTTTTGATGTTTGTTTCAATGAGAATAGATTAAACCAACAGGAAAGATTAAAATGAACTTTTGACGATTTTCACTGCTACTATTGTATACACTTAAATAACAAGATTTGGATCATGTTTGTAATGTGTGTACTAACATATCTCATTTAAAATGGTTATTATTTATTTATTTTAACACATAGGTATTGGTACAAAGAGGGACCGAATACATATGCGCCACACAAATCTCAATTGATATGTGTGAGGGCTGTGATACTGCCCGGGTGGATGAAATTTGTAGCTTAGATGGATGATTTTGATAGAAATTTTTGTTTCTTTTTGTTGAAACAACATACTGACAAAGAGATTTGTGGAAAAAGTTGTTTTCTAGTGGAAGCCTGCACGCTGAACACTACTGAACTTTTCATTCCGCTGATAACCAAAGCAAAACTTGGAAAAACACACTTCATTCTTAAAGTTAATGAAGTAAAACACTACACAATCGAGTATTACATTTACATACTACATTCTAATGATAATAACTAATAACAACAATATTAGTATGACTATGGGATGTTAAAATTGAAGACTGATAAGTAATATATTTGAAGTACAAATAATAAAATTTCGTTCAGTTATAGAACGCTAAAAAAATGCTTACACTGATATCATTCATTTGACGGCAACAAGAATATGGAACTCCACAAGCTTCAGGGCTTATATTAGACTTATCACATGAAAAGTATTGATTAGCTGTCCAATCAAGATATGACTTAGGTCCGCAACAATTAAGCTGTATGTAAATAAACATTATATATATATATATATATATATATATATATATATATATATATATATATATATATATATATATATATATATATATATATATAATATTAAAAACTTTTGACTAAACGATTACGTTTTCAAAAAATATTATTGAGAAAATAAAAAGAATAAATTACTAAAATACGAACGTGTGATATTGCTGCCATGAAGATGGAAATCTGAGCTGTGAAGTATAAACATCCGATTAATATTCCAATTTTATGAATTTCCGGGCTCATAATGTCACTGAAATACATTGCAATATAAACCTGTATCAACTGTGCTCGTTCATATTGCTTCACCCACATTTTCTCCAATTCAACAACTTCAAAGAATATGGTTGATATGAGATGACAAAAGAGGCCTTTGTGCTTTTTTATCAGTCATTTTATGAGCTTATTATCCTTCATGATGTGATGTTTTTTATTGGATGACGAATGTGTTTTTCATAAATTTTACTAACCTTTATTACAATTGGTTTGAAGTCCTACATAAATTAACGATGCACCCTTTGTCAATAAGTTTCATATGCCGGATTTGTAATATTTCGGAGCGAGAAAATACTTAGAAACTGGAAAATACAGTAACAAGGACAGTAAATGCTTGAAGAAATTTACCTTAAAATAGAATGATGATTCCGTCGGCAGGATATAGTAAGCTAATTCCTTAATAGCTTTTGAAGTGCCTGAAAGTTAGTGTAGAAAATTATTTGCAAAGTGACAAGACTGTGGACAGTCAAAACACTGAGTTATCTGCATTGTCAGAGACGTATGATTTTGACATCTTAAATGAAAAGTATTTAAATGAAAAAATGTGATTTAGCTTGGCGAGTATTTCTTAAAATCCTTTAAATGTAGAAGATATTAAGTAACAAACTACTTCGTAATTCCAAAACTATTCCAGGATAATAGAAACATACTATTGTTTTCTAATTTCTGAAACTGCACTAAATAAATGGCCTCCCTAGAAATTCAGTAATACCATAGTGTTTTTCGTTCTAAAGTAATTCATTATATTGGAAGGAGCTATGCAATGTGACCGACAATAAATCCCCCTAACATTTCAATTTGATTAACGATAACCTATCAAAACAATTGATTTATTAACTTTAAACACAATTACTCCAAAACCAAAACTTTAATCTCGAAATCATATAAATTAGTTTAGTGAACTTGATATAAGTCAACCAGATAATGTAAAAGAAGTCGATGTGACTGTGGAATAATATGGGGTTAAAAATCATGGTAAGAATTGTAGACATTTTTGGTAAGAATGTAAGTAGACATTAAGTTAGTCAATCAGTTACATCATAGACCAAGCACATATATGCATCGATCCAAGTTGCCACACCTCATTAGCACAGCAAGATGAACACCGGATTCATAGAAGCAGTTAACTCAATGGTGGTAAAATATAAAAGAAAGATTTTGTATGAGTATATAGTACAGGAAAAGAGCGTTCGTTCGTAGAAAGATATGAAGCGACTTTAACCTCATAGTTTAAGGGAAGAGAGTATATACACCTACGCCATTGTGATCGATCCTGAGCCATGTCACCAAGAGCCTCCAACCATTGGTTAAGATAGTCGCGCAGACCCCAACCAAGTAGTCTGCATCTACCAACATGGCTCAGACTAGAAGTTAGTGACTTCAAGCACTGATGCCACTTTTTGGTTTAGCCGCCTCTAACTTTCTTCCAGCCACCCCAAACAGTAGTCAGCATAGCGCGTCGTGGTAATCGGTGTTCAGGCATACGCAACACATGGCCCAACCATCTCAGTCGATGAAGATTCACAACCTCATCAACTGATTTACCATCATTCCCTAATACCATGAGTCTAACCTCATTATTACTTACCCGGTGATCCCAGCAGATGCGAGCAATATTTATAAGGCATCTGTGGTCAAATACAAGTAACTTACGAGTATCCTCCACTCTTAATGGCTACGTTTCGCAGCCGTAAAGTAGAACAGAATGAACTTCCACGCAGTATACTCGTCTCTTATTTGATAGACGGATATCTCGCCTTCGCCATAGCTAACGTAAGTTAATAAAAGCCAAACGAGCTTTTCGAATCCGTCAGACACCAACCCATTAAGGCTGATCAGACTTCCAAAATAAGTGAAGTTGTCGATGCGTTCGACTACTTCACTCTCTATCCTCAGTGCAGGTGTTGACGCAGACCAGTCCTGAAGCAACAACTTGCATTTAGAAGGGGAAAAGCGCATCCCAAACATTCTGGCATTGTCACTCAGTACTACCAAAAGACTGCATTTTATCAGCGTTTTCACCAAACAGGACTATATCATCTGTGTATTCTAAGTTGATAAGTGGGCCTCCTGATACGAGATCAAGAGCGTTATTTCCATCAATAGGTCTATGATAAAGTTAAACAAAAATGGAGCAAGTGAACGGCCTTGACGGACACTACTTCAGGTTGCAAAAGCAGATGACAGTTCCCCGTAAGCTCTCACTCGACTGGTGGTTTTCGAGTAAAAAACCTTCCCAACGTTTATGTACTTCTAAGGTACGCCTTTCAATGACAGACACCGCCACAGAACCTCTCGGTCTACAGAGTCAAATGATGCTTTTAAGTCAAGAAAGACCACCATTGTCGGACGCCGATAAGTGTGCCTGTGTTCTGGAACCTGACGAAAGATGAATATGTGGTCTATGCAACCACGACCAGATCTGAAGCCAGCTTGATTCTCTCGTGTTTGCAGTTCACGACTCTTAGTTAAGCGTCCGATAGTTATCGAGGCTAGTATTTTCGACACTATATTAGTTAAACTAATCCCTCTATTGTTGTCACAGGATGATTTTGACCCTTTCTTATATATTGGGACGATAAGTGATTGTGACCAGTCAGAGGGGATTAATTCCAACTCCCAGACTTTAGCTAAAATATTAGTCAACCTAGTCGCTAACACTGGACCACCATCCATCTGGAGCCGATTACACAATCTTTCTTTTATATACTACTACCTTTGATGTGACTACTTCTATGAATCCGGTGTTCATCATGTTGTGCTAATGCGGTATGGCAACTTGGACCGATGCACATATGTGCCTGACCCTATGTTGCAGTTGACTGACTAGAGCCAATCCACCTGGGCCAGATGCTCATCCCCGTTTCAGATTAGCTGTAGCCTTTTGAACTTCAGCTAGAGTCGGGGGACCTACTTCAATGTTCCATTCACGCTTTCTGGGAACCGTGGATAGTTATAGAGTAACTGAAGGCCAGCTAAACTGTTCTCTAAAGTCTTCCGCCTATCGTTCTAAACGTCTATAATAATAATAATTATTATTATTTGAACACAAATACTAGTACAAGGAGGCACCAGTTACATATGCGCCACACAAATCTCATTTGATTTGTGTGAGGGCTGTGATACTGCCTAGGTGCCCAAACCGAAGCAGGTGGTTTTCTTAGGGGGCCACATCCGGAGCCTTCGACCTAAAGGTCCGATCTACAAGACAGTGGAGAATCGTAAGGAGATACAGTCCCACGGTAGCCGGTGACCAACGATTGGTTCATACGCCATTTGTTCCCCCAGGGTACTGGAGACTATGTGCACCATTGGTTTGGAATCAGGCTTCTCCAACTCCCCTAGGCGGACTCTCTGTGTCCACCAACTCGGTTAAAGCGCCAGACATTCGCTTTTCGTCCTCTCAATTCCGTAAACAACACCCCCGCCACGAGAAGGCAGTAAGGCTTCCCTGGCAGAGGCTATATATGCGTGGCCATGTGAGAGCATTTCGAGAGGGAGAGAGGACTCTCCCCACTCTCGGTTGTGTCAGGGCATTTAAGGGCTCCGAGATAGTCTTACTTACACTAGACTTCTTAATTAGTTTCTTTTATTAGTCTGAAGAGCTGTCTTGTGTTACCTACAGCCGCCGCCTTTCCCATCTCTTTTGCTTTCGTTGCTCATTTAAATAAAAATTTTTCTGAAGGGTGATTTACGTCTTTTTAGGACGGATTGCCCCACAAAGACCTCTGAATTAACAGAGTGGGGATAAGAAACATAGTCACGGTTGGATATTGGCAAATATACTTGATGAAGAATAAATGCATGGTTTGCTGTTTCTGAGCTGGTTAGGTATTGTGTAGTTACGGAACTTATGAGCTTATAATGCACGTTAATCTCATTGATTTCACCGTGATTACCACACGAGAGTTTCTGCCCTTTTTGCTCTCAAAGTATCGGAAACCAAAACCAGTTAGATGGAATCGAACCCAACTTCCAAATTTGAAAGACATTTCATTGGATCTAACTACATACTTTGAACCAGGATTCTACAAAATATTTGGGTTTAATCCAATAGAACTTGGGAGAAAGGTGGCTATATTCTCTCCAAATCCCCTATGAGTAAGATGTCTGAACTTATTCTTCTATTCAATTTGTTTGTGAATAGTGGGCTACAGAAGAGTAAACGGAGGTCAATTAAAATGTTCCAGTCAGTATGAGAATGGATAAGTAATCTTACTTTCTGAGTTTCACTAACTGCTAACATTTAAGTGCAGGTCTTAGTGATAAATCCTAATCATTGTCTAATATTGATAATCCCTGAGGCTTTATTCTGTCGTTTCTAATATTTTCCTCACCACTGATATATTTAACGTAGGCCAGAAAATAGAAATTCTAATTTGAAAACAATAATCAATGAGAAACTCATGAAATAAAAGAGAAGCGCGTTAAGGATTACATGACTTAAGATCGGACAGATAATAATACACGCAAAATTTATAGAAATGTAATACGTTAATCATATTATTTTGAACGGAAAAATGTAACTCAACTCAATAAATACATTAATAAATAGTTTAAAATACCTCTTTTTGAATAAAGTCCATAAAGTTTGTTGTATCCTCAAATCCAAGTTCTCTATATTGAGTAACAAAAGTAGTTTTGATTAACTCTTCAAGCCTGTGGACAGTTGATTCACGGTACACAAAGAACAATACGCAGCAAACAACCTCTGTCAGAAAAAGCAACGTTAAAATAAGGTAATACTATAACAAGACAAAGTAGCATTATTGAATAGAATTTCTTACAAATCTCAGCAGACAAGTGTTTTCACGTAAAGATCCGACAAAACCAGCCAGTGAAACAAATAACGTTATGACCCCAACGACCATACAAATTACGGTTAAGTTGAAAAGCCAGTGCAATGCAATAGTTTTAGATTTCCATCGTATACCTGCCGACTCACTAAATGCGATCATACCGAACACAAGAAACAATGTTCCAACGGCCTGAAAGTAAAACATGAATTTAGTTCCTAAAAGTGCTAAGAACTTATAAAAACATCGATTTTAATAAGTATTCATGATATAAAATCATATAATCCCAAGTGTTAAAACTTATTACTAATCCGAAAATCCATAAGAAAGTAGGGCTAGACGGTAACATTGCCATATGGCTTAGTAGTCGTGAAATCAGACTTTTGTAGAGATGTCCCAAATATGGGAATACCATCTATTAACATTAATTTTCAATCTGAAACTCAAAACAAAGAGATTTCCCATTCTCACGGAAATATAAAAAAGTGCAAAGTAGGTTACAGAGGTGAGCACATGTTTGGTAGATGCTTATCCTGTGGTAAATTTCACTTACGCCATTTATGTGTCCTTCATGCCAAATGCCTTAGATGTGGTAAAATGGGACATATCTATTCGGTTTATAAAACTGATACTCATTTAATCACTAAGAATGATGAACACTGTAGTTCGGCTTTCATTAAGTTGGGTGTTTCTAATTATGATCAATCTTTATCCACGATTTCGAAAGATAATTTGCATATTCGGAAGCGATTATATTACCTACACTGGTTCATTTCGTGACTTTATTTGTTGACACAAGCGACCCAGTTGATGGCAAATGTTTCAAACCAGATATGAAGCGACTAGTTCTACTGACAAATGCACCATCTCCGAAAAATATTACAAAACTACGTTCAGTAGTGGGTGCTCTTCAATACTATTCCCGTTTTATTCCTAAAGTTCATTTATCATACTGAAAAATCCTTAGCGCATACGCCTGTTTATTAGTGCAACCTTCACCAGTGAGACGTCCAGATCTCATTATAGAAACTCCTTGACACCCTAAATGTATATTAAGTGTCATACGAAAAGGTTGGAATGCTAATCTGAAATGTAGACGTCCTGTCTATTTTTGAAAGCGCGATGAGTCATCCACTACTCCTGAAGATTTGTGTGTTTACATGACCATGTTTTTTCTACATTACATAAATCCGTCCTTAAAGATTTTCATAGTGGAATAGTTGAGTGTTGAGAAAATGAAATCCTTGGCAAGGCTCATGTGTTGATGCCGGAGACAAGTGTAGATATATGTCGTAGAGCATGCCGTAAGTCGAAAAATCATCTTTCGAAGTGGACTGTATGGTAAGTATCGTGCGAGGCCTGGTAGAGAATTCATGCGGACTGTTGTGGTCCATTTCTCGGCAAATACTATGTGGTTGTTGTCACTGATTGTTTTTCTGAGTGGCCTGAATATTTCTCACGTCACCAAATTCTGACTCCATAATCCAAGTGTTGTGAAAAGTGTTCGGTCAAGATACAGTGCCTATAGTATTAGTGACTGATGATTAATTTTACTGAGGACGCATTTACTACCTTGTTGAAAGGTATACCCTTCAAATATCGGTTAACTGCTCGCAGACACTTGTTCTGATGTTCAGGCAGAAAGTTTTATCAGAACGTTGAAAACTGCTTCTAATTCCATTAATGATACAACATTTAATGAACTGACGAGGGAAGTAGACGTTTCTACTGCAACATAGAAGTGCTAAACATTCTTAAACAAGAGTCTATCAAAGTTATTGAAAGAAGGTATCTTCCTTCGACTATGAGGTGCTTAGAGCCTGTAGAAATCACATATTATTGTGGCAATTAACTTAGACCAGCTATTACTTGAACACAAATACTAGTACAAGGAGGCACCAGTTACATATGCGCCACACAAATCTCATTTGATTTGTGTGAGGGCTGTGATACTGCCTAGGTGCCCAAACCGAAGCAGGTGGTTTTCTTAGGGGGCCACATCCGGAGCCTTCGACCTAAAGGTCCGATCTACAAGACAGTGGAGAATCGTAAGGAGATACAGTCCCACGGTAGCCGGTGACCAACGATTGGTTCATACGCCATTTGTTCCCCCAGGGTACTGGAGACTATGTGCACCATTGGTTTGGAATCAGGCTTCTCCAACTCCCCTAGGCGGACTCTCTGTGTCCACCAACTCGGTTAAAGCGCCAGACATTCGCTTTTCGTCCTCTCAATTCCGTAAACAACACCCCCGCCACGAGAAGGCAGTAAGGCTTCCCTGGCAGAGGCTATATATGCGTGGCCATGTGAGAGCATTTCGAGAGGGAGAGAGGACTCTCCCCACTCTCGGTTGTGTCAGGGCATTTAAGGGCTAGGATAAACGAATAGTCATATTTAAACTCGAGCATTTTATTTCTATCAATTTTATTGTATTGGAACATTTTATACTACGGTACTAGCCTGAGTTTGGGATTAGCATTTTCTACAAATTTACAATATATCAACTTTATTACGCAGCACAGAAAAAGTTACGCTCTGGTAACAAATGTTTTAACTCAGAATACTTGTTAAGTTCAGACGAAAGAAGAATAATTACCGCCTTGGAAACTAGTTGCCTGATAAGTGAAAGTGGTTTTCACAAACTGAACTAGAAACAGCTTTATATATGTAATTGTACAATTTTTAGCTGTGTCCCGTGATCCATTTACATTTAAGGAACGAGATCATCGCAATTCCTACCCCAAGCCTTTTTAACATATTTAGGTTAAATTTACCGGCGCATAAAATGCACTTACTAGGAAAATGAAGTTCGCCAAGCATAATGAATACTTCACCCACTGGTTGATGTAAGATATTCTACCACCAAAACGTTGATGATACCTTTGGCCCATTTAATGAAGAGAAAATGATCAAAAACGCCAATATTTGGAAACCAGAATTGTTCAACAAGATCTGAAAAAAAGAGAAAGTTCTCAACAGAATTTAGGTTTCTAAACAGGAGAAAAATATGTGCGACCGGCAGCAAATTCTGCAATATCTACATATACAAGGACTTTTATTGTTTATAAAACTAATCTTAAACAACCATGAGCCTGATATGGGTATGGAGATGTTTGACGATTCAAATATTTTATATGTGCAATAGGGATAAAGGGTCCGATAGGTTATTTCTTATGGCATTCCTTGCCCACCAGTATTGTACACACAACTGGCACATTTTCCCTCCGTGTTTGATAAAATCACTCGATAGGTAACTGTGAAACCAATTTAGTATATCTCAGTTGGTGAGTTTGGAAAAAGCTAGAGTGACCATAATAGATGGACCTTCGTAGAAAGCCAAATTGGCGTAGAAGAACTACAGCCATTTACTAAGGTCAAAATAGGTTTATGACATAGCATGAAGAATTTGGACGAAGAGTGTAAACCTCTTTTGTTTTGACGTTTGAGTTTCTAAGGGATCTACCTGTATATTCAGCTGACGATAGTGTTTTATTCTAAAACACCACTTTTCACAGACATACTATTCATTTTACTTCTCTACTTTAGTGGAAAGTCTTGATAATACAAGTGGTATATCATCAGACTTAATAAGCCAAGCGTTCAATATGTTAACTACAGTACAACTCGCAAGATATTTTGTTTATATTTAATAAGCCAACTTCATTACCTTTTAAGAGAGCTGTAAATTATACGTTGAAACAATGCTATCAAGAATCAGGTAAACTACACAACCTTGAGACATTGAAGATTCCTCTCTAGTTTCCGATGTTATCAATCAACAATATCTATGTGATGAAATAGTTTCGGTTTCAATTATGAAAGGACAGAAGCTTGAGTTGCCTGTGTTTGTCTTTGTAACAGTGATCTCTTGGTCGATCCAACTTTTTTAACTTAGTCAACAGAAATGATTGTTACGCCACACAAAAGGTCGTCTATTTTGTGTAAGAGACGGACTGCCCTGAAATTTATGTTCAAGAGGACTAACTGATGTTGCCAGAGTTTTTCTCCGGGCTCATTATAACTGTTTTTGATTATGCACCCCTCTTACAGAACTCATAAATTCATTAAAAGGAAAGATTATCAGGAAGTGGAGACACTTGGCATGCACTGTGTACTGTTCACCATGTATATAACTGTGAAGGATATCCAGAAGTCATGGAGTTTGATGCCAAAGGAATAAATTATGCCACGAAGACTTTCCTTTCCGGTGCTACAAAACCATAACCTACTCATCAACAAGCGTAAATGGAGGTTGGTAGATATAAACACTAATTTATTCATTTGTGTAACTTCTTTTTACGGTTGTAGATTGTCCTCAGTCACAGTACGTCACACGATCGATCCATGCTACCAATACATATTCTATAAGTAACTCGAGATATTCCAAACGCCAACAAATCCGCCATATGCAACCAGCAACCAATGTGTAACACATCACATCACGACTACAGGATCACCTGTATTCTCGAAAGCGCGTTGACTAGCTTTCGAAAATTTGAGCTTGGCTAAAGACGAATTCGACAACGTGATAGACTTTGGAATCATCCGACCGTCGAGCCATTCATGAGCATTCCCTTTGCACGTAATTTCTATAGAAAACAGCATCGATTGGCATCCAACTGGTGACTTTCGGTGACTGAATACGGAAACCACTCCAGATCGTTACCCGTTGCGCACACTCACCGTTTGACAGCTACCTTGAAGGTAAAACTATTTTCTCGAGAATCGATCTGGCCATATCATATAGCCAAACTCCTATGCTTGCAGACGGTATTCCTAAAACTGCTATCATCACACCTGTCGGACTCGACAAATTTTTGCGCATGCATTTCAGTTAAGAAATTTTGCAAAACTTTCCAGATTCGTCGACAACGTTTTTAAGGCCTCGCTTCCGTACATGCGTATGTCCTGACTGTTTGATCTTCGGATAAGTTCCCACATCGAAGGTCTTGACAACAGGACAACACTTCACAATATATCCCAGTCACACAACACGTTTCTGAGGTGAATGATGCAGTGACAGATGCCTTGTCATGTGTAACCTCATTGGACAGTTTCCAAGGGATCGACCCACTTAAACTCGTCCAGCCTGGGAAGTAAGGCTCCGATCTCCAACACGAGTTATCTTTGACAGCCCTAGAACTGCATATTAAACGTATAAGAACAAGTGAGAAAATGAGGAAGGGGGTACGCTGCTGTGTAGGCTGCCAGAAATCTAAGGTGGTTAGATACATTAAATATCCCTTAAATTTTTTTGAAACTCCCGATGCTAGTTTCGACCATGTTCACCTTTATCTGGTACGGCCTTTACCAACTTCGAATGGATAATCTTACCACTTTAGTTGTGTGGATCACTGCACACAATAGCCAGATGCAGTCATCATCCAGGACATTACTTGCGGAACACTGGGGTGCTCCTTCGTCGAACGATGGGTGAGAAAAGTCGACTGCCATTCAACTATCATTACAGACCCTGGACGCCTATTCGAATTACTAGGAATCACACGATTCCGAACAATCGCCCATCAACCACAGACAAACAGGTTTGTAGAACGATTTCCCTGATAGTTAAACGTTTCAATTTCGAATGCAATTGTTTCAAAATGGACGGACGATCTCACAATTGTGTTACCCCGATTCTGCAATGCAATGAATGCTGACATTAGATACACTGCAGCACAACTAATTTACGGAATGACACTTCGACTTCCTAGATAATTCATGGATTCTTCATCTTATCCAATGAATATGGATATAAAGTCTTACACAAGCAGGCTTACAGACATGATGCCTTCTGTTAAACTCGTTCCAACTCGACCTCAATCAATCGATATCTTCGTTGGACCTGTCGACGATATAGTGCACAAATTTTCATACTTCGCGACTCATCTTGATGACTTTTTGGAATGGCGTACGAAGGACCCTTTAAAGTTCTTCAGAGTGAACTTAAGTATTGTATCATAAATAAGAAAGTAATCATAGATGGCTTCGTCTGAAGGCCGTGTATTTAGAAGGAGACATTAATCATGGCAATTTTCATTCAATAACGACGCCGTCTCCGTTAACCGAAATTCACGACGAAACTTCGCTTTTGTCTAACAGGCAAGATCAAATCGTTATAGAATATACAATTTTCACCGTGGTGGGTTGCTCAGTTTGATATTTTATAATGTACGTTGATGGTAAAAGTATGGGGGATAATACTCTTCACTTATGAATGCAAACAATATTAGTAAGATCCGTATTGTTAATATGACAGTTGGCGCGCTTTACCGAGGTCACTTTGCGACGTGCAACTGATAGTCAGTGGTAAATCTACGTAAATTTGAGAGCTTCTGTAAACCGTGATCTTATATCCCTCTGAAATATGTGAGGCATTAATGATGACGCAGGACGAATCTACCCGGTCCGTATGCGTTATCGGTGGCATATCTTGAGAGGGCTGCAATAGAGAGTAAGAAAAAAAGACGAGAAGCAAAGCAGACAATGTTCATACATATTGAAATTGAGTCATTTGTGGTGAAATAGTGAAGGTATGACTACTCAGTCCAATTTTCCATTATTAAGATTCTTTTTAAGTAAGAGCCTTTATGTAGGTTAGAGAAAGCAGACGTAAATATGATATGAATGGACAAAGAACTGCGTAAAAGGAGGTGGTTCAAAAAGAAACTAAAAGTATAGGGTTATGTGTAATTATAAAATATAGTACTGGTAACAGTATTCTGATAATCTAATAGCTATCGCCTGTTTTGTTAGATCTATCTCAGCCCATTTTTATTTTTATTGATTTTACAGGGTCATGAGCAGGCTTCGTTTTTAGCAAATTGTCTAGTTTTGCTTGCGATAAAATCACTCTGTAGGAAGTAGAACCGATTCAACGCTACAAACACGACTTATAGAGATATTTTGTATAGTAAATTAGCATTAATACCATTGGTTCGTGACACGCCACATGATCATAAGAAGCCATAATTTAACAAAATTTTCTGTCCTATGTCACCCTCCCTTCTCTTGTGATGTTAGGCTCTCTTACGTTTGTGGTGTGTGTGAATACAGCTGTAATCTAAGCTTCTTGTTGAAATACGCTGTTTTTACTAGTTCCATATTACTGTAGTAGCACATGGCCTTAACCACCCAATCCTCAAAGCTGAACACAAGACAAATGGGACGATAGATATTTAACATTTAACACGGAGAAAAATCCAGCGGTGGAGAAGGCGGGAAGAACATATATTGGTAATTCGAATTGATTGAACGATATGGCTCAGCCTTGCAGGCGTGGTCACTTTCGAGTTTTGTAACAAAATTTTATTCATAATAAATATGTCGTTCTATCCCTAGACTAGGTTTGTTCTCCATGATATATTGGTGATTGTTACGACGCAATGAGTTGGTGTAGACAATGATGTGACACATGTAAGGTCTCATAGATTAGGCAGTTACGTCATGACAAATGTGCAATTTTAGGATTAAGTCCATCATTAGAGTAGTACTAATATCGTAGTAGACCATAATTCTACATCACAACCAAATCAGACGTTAAAGCTTATGAATTGTGGGTTAGATATCCATTTAGTATATCTCACTGCTATGAATATAACCAATGGTAAAAGTGGAAAAACGCAGATCAGATTACATTCGGTTTGAAGATCGTCAAAATAGACAGCAAACCAAAGAATATGGAAGGGTTTAGAATTATAAAATCTTCGAAGTAAGTTAACAAAACGTTGAGAGACTCACAAGAATGTGGGGCATTATTAGCTCCTTATGATCGACCGTAGTTGATCAGCATCTATGAGATTAGTGAGTTATCTTTCTACTTGTAATATAAAAAATGGACATGGCAATTGAGAAGAATAATAATATTTTAACTACTATAAGATTCGGAATCTGAAAGTGAGGAGTAGGAGTATAGTTGCATAACTAATAATCAGTTAATGATGAGAGAGGGTAAACGATGTGTTCCATCATTTGGTTATATCCATATTAATGATAATTGGGGTCCGTTATATTCATGATCTGTCTAGATACTAGGCGTTCTACAATAAAGTGCCTCAGTGGTGGGTGGAATTTTAGGAAATAGTTGATGAAGCTCTTTACTGTCAAGTAATAGTGTTACTAGTCTTTTTAAGTTTGTAATAGCGTCACAGTCACGATAGGTATTGGCAACGTACTCCATAATAAAATGTACCGTACTGTAACAATTTTCGGTAATTTACTGTAAGCAGTGTGTATGCGTTGTTTCTGAGTCTGCAGACTGGGTTATGGATCATGGTTCGACAGGAGATTAGAATTGTGAGTCCATATAGAAATAATAGATTGTTCCTTGACCGACGATAACATAAAAATTCTATGGAGAGGCTCTTACATCTGTCTGTGTAGTTGAAAGTGGAGTCACATACTAGCAGTCGGTGTGTGAAGCGTCTTTGGCCCTTCACTTTTATCTTATCTGTGGTATTCTTGTTTCAGCAGATCAAAGAGCAATATTCAAGAAAGATTCGTATACATATTTTGTGAAGGGTACGCTTAGCCTCTGGTGTGAAGGAATTTTTTATTATGAAACCAATTAGCTGTCTAGATTTTGAAGTAATAAACGGGGCATGTTCTTCAAACTTTAGGCTTCCTGTGTAAGTAATAGCTAGATCATGTATTGGTCTCAGTGTTTGAACTCTACTTTTTTAAGTAAAGTCGTAAACCACGGGGATGTTTTCCAAAATGCATGATCCAACATCTGTTGAGGTTACATGGTAATTTCCTTTTTTCGCTCCGGATAGTTCGATTATTAAGGTGACTTTGAATCTGGAATAAACTTTCGCTTGGAACTTCGGGCTTGAAGCTGTATACCATTTTGAGATGGACTCTTAAATATTACGGTGTCAAATAAATCGTTTATATACATAAGAGACAATAATGGACCTATTAAAATCCCCTGGATGAATCTACTAGTTATTGGTTAAGGTGGTGAGAGCCATTGTACTTTACCATTTGTTTACGTTCTGTTAAGGACGAAGCAAACCATGAGTGTAGTGGGTGATTGATTCCGAATTTCTTAGATTGACGAGAATTCTTTTATAATAATAATAATATATTTCTGTATGAGCAGGTACACGCCATTTTTACAGGCATGATCTATAAAGTATAACATTTGTTGGAGCATAGCATGCTTCCTAACTTATTACGTTTATAGTTGTTATAAAGCAGTCTCGTAGAGCGCTTGTTATAAACCATGGCCTTGAGCTGACGCGGCAGCGCTCCAGGGGTATCGCGACACTTTTTTGCGCTACTTCTTCATTTCTGCTTTGTGCACAGCCAAAATTTGAAATTTATTATAATTAAATTTGAAAAATCATTTTCCGTCTTCATAATTAAGTAAAAATGGGTTTTTTCATTTTGCGTTACATGGTATCGCGAAGTCCTTGAAAATTCATTAATCA
The DNA here is from genome assembly GCA_946903255.1 of Schistosoma spindalis. Taxonomy (NCBI): domain Eukaryota; kingdom Metazoa; phylum Platyhelminthes; class Trematoda; order Strigeidida; family Schistosomatidae; genus Schistosoma; species Schistosoma spindalis. The sequence continues at coordinate 24,072,783 of OX336420.1, read as the reverse complement.
GGTGCTGCTATAATAGTTTTTTCATATTTGCATCGCAGACTGGCGATTATTTCTACTTAACTATACAAAAAGAGCAGAGAAATCGTTTATTTTTATATGAAATGACATTATCTAAGCATATATTGTCATAAAAATTGTATTGTCGTCAAGGCTACCAAAACTGCGTTACAACTAACGATACCATGATAACATTTATCGTTTTTCCCTTCTGTATTACAATTTTGGCTGATTTTCACTGTTTTGTTCGACTTTTATGGCAGACATAGGCTAATAGTGAAAATATTAGCTGTTCTTAGTGTTGTCAATATTATGTATATGCTGTAGATGGTTATAACACATACCAATATGTTAATATCACCTTCTACAGTTAGATATATAAGCTACCAAATCATTATATTGCAGGAAATAAATCATAATCATGCGAGAGAGGTACAATTATGTGGAGATTTTACCAGAGAGTAAGCTAAGATTGCTTTATAAAGCTTAGCTAATTATAATTAGCTTTATATATAAAGCTAATTAGCTTAGAGTTAGTATATTATCTCTTGAACAGAGTTCCAATGTTCAGGCTGCCGGTATTCTTGCAAAGATAGCCAATAGCAGAAATAAGTACGACTGGGTAATCAAGATATCTTGATCTCAGGTGACCAGATTGTGTGAGATCGTATATAATGATCTTCGAAAATCACCGAAGGCCTGGCTAGCTTATATGCTGATGCCGTAAATGACAACTAATTATACCTTGCGTGAGACTAAAATAAAAAAGGCACCAATAATTGCAGATTATACAAGACGATTCAAAGTAAGTTCACATAGCAGTCTTTACATATATATAAAGCAAATAAGCGTGATGTACTAAATGCACTCTCGATTTGTAATTGAATACCGGTTTCTCTTTTTATATAAGTTTTGGGTAAACATTTATATTGTAATAGTTATTTCCTGTCTATCTTATTTCCAGCTGGCTTCGCAAGTGTTCACCGACCTAATTGGAACAATTCTTAAGAACTGGAAGTTATTCAATAATGGATCATTTTCGTTGGATTTCAACTTGAATAAACGTTCTCATTTATAACACATCAGTGTTTTAATTACGGCAATGCTTACCTACCGTGACAAGTCAAAATTCGACCTAGTAGTATAGTAAATCATGTTCAAAGTTGCAGTGTTTGGTAAACAGTGCGTATAACTAATCGCGTGTGCGCTAAACTGGTAATTATTACACAAGAACGCGAAACAACATCCCTTTTTCACAGCGACATAATACTTCACAGTACACTCTCCCTACCGTAACGCTATAAGAATGAGTTAATGCCCATATAAATAAATTTATGTAAAACTAAAAAGATTACAATATTAGAACTTCTTGTCATCAAGAAGCATAGCTATGGTCAGTGTTAACAATGGATTCTGACGATGTAGCTTCATCATTAGCACCGATTGAACTCATCACTTGTGCGCATATGTCTTCAGATGTTTCGAAGCATGAACGGATGAGTTTACTTGCCAAGGGTTCACTAAGAGCATGGATTGAGTGGTAGTTGTTAGTGAACTTCTCTAGTAGATCATCACTCCCGGTAGAGATTGACATGTTGTCCATCGCACGAAGAACCAAGTCCATTATATATTTCCTTGTCCACCGGCTGCTATGTCGAAATAAGTCTACAATGCTTATAGAGACAAAGGAACACACACTTACCTCCAATTATTAGATCTTTAGAATGTGCATACAGAATATGACCACAGGGCAACATGTAGTCATTGAAACGCTCACAAGTACATCGTGCACGTGAAGTACCAACAACATACATCATACCCTTGTCGTAGCACCGGATGTATTCCCCTGCTATACATTCGTGTCTCATTGACCTAACACGTTTATAATTTACAGCTACAATTTTAGCTGCAAAAGATGTGAACTCATTTAAAAGAGTTCGAAATGACATAGGAACCTGGAACTAATGAAACATTTAACTATATTTCTTACCTCAACAATTGGAAAACGTTGAAGATCCTTCACAGCGTCATATGGACGCAAACGTAGGTCAGTATCTGTTTTGCTCTAAATTTTCCAGAGCGTCAATAGCAGAGAATCACCTCTTCTAAGACATTCTTTTAGATGTTTATGAGCACTTTCGATACGGTTGTTCGTGTGGTTACCCAGGCTTAATACATGTCGCCGGTAACAACGGGCCCACATTGACTTCCGGGCAATCCAGTAATCTTTGATGTAATCATACGCCCATGGGAAATGGATCCTCAGATGTTCGTACTTTTGAGTAAAATTAATATAATGCGTTACGAAAAACGAAGCTCGTGTATCAGACCGTCTAGTCTTTACAAGGTGTTCCAAGCATTTGCGTACATCAGGATTTCGGAACTACAGAAAATAATTTGAACAGCTAACACTTACCTTCCTGAAAAATGCTCTTAAGACATGGAATGAACAAAGTAGTATGTCGGCATGACTGTGCGTAGACTGCACTGCTGAAATTTTGGTTGCTGCCGAATCCATAACAAGAGTGTGTGTATCATAAGTACAGCACATTATATCTTTGAAGTATTCCAATAGTTTTACGACATCTCGTCGTTCTTGCTTGCAAAGAGCATACATAACAGTGTGCCCTTGCCCAAGACTATCAGTCACCACTAGCTGGAACATTGGAAAACGGTAAGATAAATAAATTGCGATTCGTTACTTACCCAACTTTGTTGGTCTGATAAGTCGAGTCGATACATATTACGTCTGGGAACGCGTGGTAAACAGCAACTTGCTCCCTGCGACTGAAGCAAATCATAGATATGTTCCCATGATCACTTAGTACTTTAACTTCAGTGTTTGCTTGAACACGTTGTAAAATGTTATTGATATTTTTAATGTCTAAGCTCAATTAATTATAATGTGATTTCAACAACCTGGGTACCACTGTGAACGCATTTTAGATTTGGGTCATCATTGTTCTTTTTACATACTGACATAACGTACCTAGTATACGTATACTACGAAAATAATCATTAACCACAGAAGTCATATTACCTTATAAGGTACATATATATGTACTTCTTTCAAACAGGTCTCAAAATTGTCCCAACTTGTAAATCTCCGAGATAACATAATATCATTGAAGATTAGTCATATATCATGCATCATCACGATGACATCATCTTCGTTACTTGAAGGATGGACGTTATCAGACATGGTGTGTCTGAACTCAATTCAAATCTAAAAATGTCTTGATTTGACCGCCTCTAAAAAACTTCACGAGTTGTCGATGTGACGCACCAATCATCTTGCGACAGTTTGACCTTCAAGTGCTCGCAACCCCCATCAGTGGACGATACCCCTGAAGCGTTGCCTTTTTCACGTGGTCTTGTGATTCTTCGACTTGTTCATTTGTAGGGTGTATTATACGATTACTATCATCTTATCTTGTACATCGGGTACATTTAACCTGAAAAATTAAAAAAAAACTTCGACGGATATTTACCAGCTTCTATTATTCCGATTTTGGACTTAAGTCTATAATAGATCTAAAATTTATTATATACTCATAGTCTCCGATCCTTGTATTAGCCAGGTTAATACTTAGCAACTACTAATACTCTGATACTATATTTGATTTAACGAGCTCTGTACCCAGTTTGAAATCATGGTTAATAACTCCAGTAAAAGAGAAATTTCACCAACTTCTAAGCCTAATAAACGGTCCAAATCCGTAACCTCTATGACTGACGACTCAGTACCTGACAATGTCAAACCTTTAACAAATGAACAATATGCGCATTGTACACAAATGTCAATAACATCACCTGAATCCTCATGTTACTGCCCCTCCATCTCTGCGTGCAGTATGCCAACGGTAAGACTGGTTGACATACAAGACACTATACCCATGTGCATCGAAAAGTCAGCACAGTCTACCAGACAATACGTTCTACCAAGGCTTAAATCTAAAATTTCAAAAACTAAAGAGTCCAGTAGTTCGTCTCATACACCTGAAAATATTGATAGATGTATTACTGACGTCCGTCAACTACAAAACTCCCTAGCCGAAATAAACGGCAGACTTCAGCAACTAGCACCCCTCACGCACATATGGGGCCTTGACACTGATAGGAATCTAGAGCAACTCACTAAAGCTGAGTGTATTTTGGAGTTTGTGGCTGAAGAAGTGACGAAAAGAGTGATGTCCTCCTTCAATGCGGTTGCGTATAACCTCCCCGACCGCATACACCCATCTAAGTTGAGGGATATTTGCCTTAGAGCATGCGGTATGCTGAACGTTAACTGCAAAGTCAAACGCCTTAGAAAAAAGTCAGACAGATCTACTTGCCCCCTCCTGTTTATGATTGGCTGTTGTAATGACGCTAAACAGTTTATTGATTCCAGCAAAAATATTAGCTCACTCATTCCATACAAAAGTATAAAAGTCACTCCAGACCTTACTCCCTGTCAACGTCGTGTAAGAAGACGTGAAGCGATAGGATTGCATGGTAGTATTACAGTGAATAACCAGCCAGAGTCAGTTTGCAACAATAAGCATGACATCACTCCACGAACAGTCGATCACTCTGTTGATCTAGATGAGTCTGCTGATCAGAAACCTTTAGATAAGATACGTACCCCAACTGTCACCAAAAAACATAACAATATGTCTAGTCCCAGCTGCTCGCTCAGTAATGTACTAAGATGTGAGGCGTGCGACAACACGCTCCCGACTAAACCTATACACCTAAAAGTTAGTCCACCTGAAGATACTTCACATGTTGACTCGAATAAACCTAACTTCATCTCACAGAAACAACGAAAGACTCCAGCTCCGACAAAAAAGAGTGGGAAGACAAGACTCACGATACCGAGCAGGGGAACACATAGGGTTGAACCCAACTGTTCTATAGGTATCCCAACAACAGTGAACAGGTTCTCCCCGCTGATACAATATAACTTGCCTTCAACACCTCTAAGTTGTAAAATGGGTAGTGGGCTACAGCGTAACAAGCCTTTTTCCACGCAGACTAACAAATACTATCGGAGTACTGATCACTCCAAGCATCCCCTAAAGCTTAAAACCATTAATAAGAATGGTAATAATAGGTTTCTCACCTCACACCCTATCTACATTCCCCAGGATCATAATTGTAACTACTCTCAGAAAGAAAACTTTTCACACCCTTTAGTACCAACCCACCACATGGAAACGACTCCCACTTACAATAATAGTCCCAATTCTTTCCAGTTACGCGCAGCAGACCCTTCTCATGCTAGCGTAAATAGTTATAACAGAGGCTACGCGCCTAACCACCAAGACTATTTTGCAAACAACCATACACTTCACAGCAGGCCAGTACAAAATTTTTTTGGAATACGACCTCTAGTGACACCTCTGTTGAAGAATATAAATCAAGTTATTTCAAACCACATGCAAAACATAAACGCGTTTCCCCCGTACAGTTTCCATCAGAGAGTACTCCCGCCCTTTCCTCCTGGGTAAACTCCCCAATCAACTTCACTAGCTCATTTGATACATCCCCCATTAAGTCTAGCTATCAAAATACCGAGCTATTGAAGAACATCCAATCCCTCATTTTAAACCCATATCACACCCGTGAGGGTTACAACGACTTTATTCGAGATACTCTCACTCATTTTAACCTAGTAGGCCATTTGTTTAATATATGTCTCATCAACGCTAGGTCGATCTGCAATGAAAAGACGGATTTAGCCTTGTTTGTATCCATATATCAACCATCACTTATTATGATATCTGAAGCATGGACTAACAGTAATATTTCCGACCTAAGTATATCTCTTGACAACTATTTACTATATAGAAGTGATAGATTGAAGGGACGAGGCGGAGGATGCCTGATTTACGCTCACTCTAGCCTAAACTCACTACTATGTGATATTACTTACTTACTTACTTACTTACGCCTGTTACTCCTCGTGAAGGAGCATAGGCCGCTCACCAGCATTCTCCATCCAACCCTGTCCTGGGCAATCCTTTCAAGCTCTTTCCAGTTCTTATTCATCTTTTTCATATCTGCTTCTATTTCCCGACGTAATGTGTTCTTTGGCCTTCCTCTTTTCCGCTTCCCTTCAGGATTCCAAGTTAGCGCTTGTCTCGTAATGCAGTTTGATGATTTCCTCAATGTATGTCCTATCCATTTCCATCGTCTTTTCCTAATTTCCTCTTCAGCTGGAAGCTGGTTGGTTCTCTCCCACAAAAGGCTGTTGCTGATGGTATCCGGCCAATGGATGTTGAGTATCATGCGTAGACAGCTATTGATAAATACCTGTACCTTCTTGATGGTGGTTGTTGTAGTTCTCCAAGTTTCAGCTCCGTACAGTAGAACTGCCTTGACGTTCGTATTGAAGATTCTGACTTTGATATTGGTTGAAAGTTGTTTTGAGTTCCATATGTTCTTCAGTTGAAGGAATGCCGCTCTAGCTTTGCCAATCCTCGCCTTGACGTCTGCATCTGAACCTCCTTGTTTATCGACGATGCTTCCCAGGTATGTGAAGGATTCCACATCTGCCAGAGTTTCGCCATCAAGAGTGATTGGATTGCTGTTCTCCGTGTTGTGTTTGAGGACCTTGGTTTTCCCTTTGTGTATGTTGAGGCCTACTGATGCAGAGACTGCTGCTATGCTGGCTGTCTTTATCTGCATTTGTTCGTGTGTATGTGATAGGAGGGCTAGGTCATCTGCGAAGTCCAAGTCGTCTAATTGGTTCTGAGCTGTCCATCGTATGCCGTAGTTTCTCTCAGATGTCGAGGTCTTCATAATCCAGTCGACCACCAGAAGAAACAGGAAGGGAGGGAGTAGACAGCCTTGTCTTACTCCGGTCCTTACTTGCAATGCGTCTGTCAGCTGTCGTCTATGCACTACTTTGCACTGTAGTCCGTCGTATGAGTTTCGGATAATGTTGACAATCTTCTCAGGAACTCCGTAGTGTCGAAGAAGTTTCCATAACGTCCTCCTATCTACACTGTCAAATGCCTTCTCATAATCAATGAAGTTGATGTAGAGTGACGAGTTCCACTCAATTGATTGTTCGACGATGATCCGTAGTGTCGCAATCTGGTCTGTGCACGACCGGTCCTTACGGAATCCAGCTTGTTGATCTCGAAGTTGAGCGTCAACTGCGTCTTTCATCCTGTTCAGTAACACTCTGTTGAAGACTTTACCCGGTATTGACAGAAGTGTGATGCCTCTGTAGTTTTCACACTTGCTCAGATCTCCTTTCTTTGGAATCTTGATGAGGTGTCCTTCTTTCCAATCCATCGGCACTTGTTCCTCTTCCCAAATCTTCTTGAATAGAAGATGAAGCATGCTTGTAGTTACTTCGATGTCTGACTTCAACGCTTCAGCTGGTATATTGTCAGGTCCTGCTGCTTTCCCGCTCTTGATTTGTCTGACGGCCATTCTGATTTCTTCTGTCGTTGGTGGGTTGACATTTATAGGAAGATCTGTGTGTGCTGCTTCGATGTCCGGTGGATTCATTGGAGCCGGTCTGTTCAGGAGTTCCTCGAAGTACTCTGCCCATCTGTTGCGCTGTTGTTGAATCTCAGTGATTGGTCTTCCTTCTTTGTCTTTGACTGGTCTCTCTGGTTTACTGTATTTCCCTGCAAGCTTCTTCGTCGTATCGTAAAGCTGTCTCATATTTCCTTCTCTTGCAGCTTTTTCCGCCGTCGTTGCTGGTTCTTCCACGTATTTTTGCTTATCAGCTCTAATGCTCTTCTTCACTTTCTTGTTTGCTTCTATGTACTCTGCTTGTGCTCGGACTTTCTCTGCTCTTGTTCGACTGTTGTTAATTGCTGTCTTCTTGTTCTTTCTTTCTTTGATCCTGTCCAGTGTTTCTGTAGAGATCCATTCCTTGTGATGATGCTTCTTGGGGCCCAGAACCTCGTCACACGTTGAAGTTAATGTTTCTTTGATACCTTTCCAGCTATCCTCCATAGTAGTTTCTTCTTCCTTCAGTAGATCCTGTAAGGCTTGGAACCTGTTGTTGAGAGCTACCTTGAATTCATTGAGTTTGTCAGTATCTCGAAGGAAGGCTGTATTGAACCTTTGTGATGCTGTTTGTCCAGTTGTCCAGTTCTTCTTTAGCTTCAGTTTCAATTTGGCCACAACCAGGTGATGATCTGAAGCTATGTCCGCTCCTCTCCTGGTTTTCACATCTTCCATTGTCCTTCGGAACTTTTTATTGATGCAAATGTGATCTATCTGGTTCTCTGTGGTGTGGTCCGGTGAGATCCATGTAGCTTTGTGTATACGTTTGTGTGGAAATGTTGTACCGCCTATGACCAATTTATTGAATGCACACAGATTTGCAAATCTTTCCCCGTTTTCGTTTCTCTCTTCCAGTCCATGTAGTCCCATGATGTCTTCATATCCGGTGTTGTCCATTCCGACTTTGGCGTTTAGATCTCCCATCAGAATGGTGAGGTCCTTTCTTGGGCACTTCTCTATGATTGATTGCAGCCTCTCATAGAATTGATCCTTAACGTCGTTGTTGCTATCATTGGTGGGTGCATAACATTGGATAATGTTCATTGTGATCCCCTCCTTCTTTGTTTTGAATGATGCTTTGATGATTCTGGATCCGTGAGATTCCCATCCTACAAGTGCATTTCGTGTTACTTTGGATAGCATTAGAGCAACTCCCTGAGTGTGTGGAGCATTTTCCTCTTCGTGACCGAAGTATAGCAGCATCTCTCCCGTATTTAGCCTTTGTTGTCCAGCTTGGGTCCAATGGGTTTCGCTGATTCCCAGCACTGCCAAGTTGTATCTCCTCATTTCCGTTGCTATTTGACTGGTCTTCCCGGTCTCCCACATTGTCCGGACGTTCCATGTACCTATAAAAATTGTTGCTCTGGTTGTTAGGAGGGGCATCGGCCTCGTGGCTTCCGAAGGAACTCGGCTTTCACCATGAAGCGTCATATTACCTCTAACTCTGAGGGCAGGGTTTAAATGGTTTGAGTTATTTTTTCTGGTTAGCGTTTTTTTAGCGAGTTAGGTTTCTACGGGATGGGGACGCTAACCCCATGCCCAACCCTCCTCCTTTACCCGGGCTTGGGACCGGCAGTAACTCTGGAAGAGCTACAGGCGGAGTTACTATGTGATATGCCTGAACTAAACAAACTGAAGGATTCGGTGTGGATTGTATTAAAGCCGTCAAATTCCGTTACCTTACTGTTCGGCTGTGTTTACCGTCAACCCAACGCACCAATAGATGACATAGCAATACTATCGGAGGTATTCACACTAGCATCATCTTTTCCATTCACAGGCAAGCTTATTTGTGGTGACTTCAACTTGCCCGAAATTTCTTGGTTCCCAATCAGGGCGCCGAAGCGTTATGAATCATTTATAGAATGTCTAGAGCTCGGACAATGGACTCAGTATGTCAATGGCCCTACCAGACATCAAAATATCTTGGACTTAGTCTTTACCAATGGCGTCACCCCCAATACTGTGTATATTGGAAACACGTTTCCAGGTAGTGATCATAACATTGTCATATGCAGCCTTAATATAAAAACCACAACCGGTAGACGTAAAACCGCAACACTTCGTAGAAACTATCGCAAGGTTGATTGGAATAACTTCCACAATCACCTAAGAAGCACTGATTGGGGAACTTTCTTTACTGCAAACAATACCGACACACTAACTGTTAGTGGGACATAGATTGGATTTAAGCATGCTCAATGCACGATTGCTTTGGCGCACGCTGATTGGCTGATTCTTATCCAATCAGCGCTAGTCTATACATGGAGAAGCTTCTAGATTCTTCTTATGTAAAAAGCTATAAATACACTAACGGTTTTCCTATTTTGCTTCTTGCCTCCACCTAACCTTGTTATTTGGAATATAATCTCCTTCCTGCTCAATCGTGTTCTGATTTGGGGCCTTGTCGAGTGAATCTGTGACCGTGAATACTAAGCAATAGGAATAGCTGGGTTATTACCGTAAGAGCGAAAATATAACAGTGGCGACGGGGAAAAAGGAAAATAAATTCAATATGTCCATATCAGACGACCAGCTTAACCGAATACTACAACAACAGCAACAACAATTAGATGCACAAATGCGGTTGTTAGAGACTCTGACTCAACAGCTTAGCTTCCACTGCTCGAGTTCACATGCCATTTCAAGTACGTCTTGTGATGCAGTTGCTAGCAGCATACCAGAATTCATCTATGATCCCGAAAGCGGAAATACTTTTCTCACGTGGTTCAAACGTTGGGAAGATACATTTAGAATAGAATTCTGTAACCAAGACGACGCGTGGAAGACTCGATTGTTGGTACGTAAGTTGGGAATTAATGAACATGCACGCTATGCTGACCATATATTGCCTAAGTTACCTCGAGAGCTCAGTTTCGAGGAGACGATAATTCAATTGTCAGAGATATTCGGTGAATCCTCCTCATTGTTTAGTATTCGACATCAGTGTCTAAATTTGGTGAAACGCGAAGCCGATGAATATGGTGTTTTAGCAGACATCGTCAACAGAGAATGTGAACGGTTCAAGTTACGCTCGTTGACAGAAGACCAATTTAAATGCCTAATATTCATCAAAGCTCTTCAGTCACCACAAGATGCTGAGATCAGGACTAGACTTTTGGCTCGACTAGATCAAGACCCAAACGTCACACTCAGAACGTTAACAGATGAGTGTAAGCGGCTACAAAGCATCAGACACGACAACAAGTTGATTGAACAGGTAAATCCTAATTTAACCTGCAGTAGTGTCAATGCTATTACTAGGTTAAAAGTTAAGAAGCCGATAACAACTTGTAATAAACCAACGACTGCATGCTGGTTATGTGGTGATTGGCATTATGTACGATTCTGTTCATTTAAAAAGCATATATGTCAGGTGTGCAGCAAACGTGGACATAAAGAAGGTCATTGTCCACCGAATCGTACGTCTCATCCCAAAAAGAAGCATAAACGTTCTCGACATGTGAAATCAGCCGAGTTTAAATCTCTTTGTCTGGTAGCTGCCTTTCAAACAAACTATGACATTCGGAGAAAGTATGTTACCATCCAGATAAACGGCATATCAGCTCGTCAGATATCACCTTAGTATCTAGAGAAACGTATAACTTGCTGGGTAAACCGCCAATGAAGCCATCTAAGAAAACGGCCAAAAACGCATCAGGTGGTGTGCTAAAACTGGTTGGTGAATTACAGTGTGAATTTTCCTTCAATGGAACTAACTGTACAGGAATATGTTACCTAACAGAACGGCAAAACCTTGATCTGCTTGGTCTAGATATGTTAGATAAACTTGGAATAATGG